>JACCIA010000001.1:21359375-22681250 GCA_018906985.1 Apocrypta bakeri | reverse complement strand
AGCATAGAAAAAGAGATAAGGCGCTGCTCGACTGTAAGTGATCATTATTAAATATAAGCTTGCTCGATTACGAGAGCCGAGTAAATAATTGAAGATTTTTTTTTATCAGCGCGAACCTTTGTTTACGAAGGGTTATTATTACGAGAAGAGGCGATTTTTTGTGCACACGCAAGCTCGAATGATGAGTTAGTTTACATGCAAGTATTGGCTGAAAAATAAGTCACTGTAGCTTCAAAATAGGCGATTTTTGTAACTGAACTATCAAGCACGACCCGAAGCTCTTTCGCAGTGTCGCGTTTGGAAATTCATTTTCGCGTAGATCCGAGAGGATTTCCGTACACATGTGGCATGCGGTACATAAGCTGATGAAGCAACACGTGGGGTACATGGGAATTTATGAAAATCGTTAACCAACTCTATTACGCTCCTTAATCCGTAACGGACACACACAAGTCATTGTAAAACGAAGTGACTTTATTGATCGTAGAAACGAAGTGTATCATAAAACTTCAAATCCACACAATAACGGTTATACATTGTTTTTTTTTTGTAGAATACATCGAAGCACATCCATTCCGAACATTTTGCGAATCATCATTGACGATATTTCGTTTGTATAGTTGATTAAATACACAAAATACAAGAAACAACTACGGTACTTGGAAATCGAAAAATTATTCGCGAGAATATATCGACCGGATACAATTTATATTATTTCTGGATGTTTTCCGAGTAAAAAGAGCTGTTTACACATTTTTTTTGTCTGAAAACAGTTGCGAATGATTTTTTTAAACATTTAAGATCACGGATTTTGCTTACTTTCATCGAGTAAAGCGTTTTTTCGTTGATTGGATACATATAGATGAAAAGTATAAGAAGTTTTCCTGGTTTTAATTCAGATGCTTGTAACTTTTCGATCAAAAGGAATTTTTTTTAATAATTGTTTTTGTAAATCAAAGCTTTTGGAGTCTAATTTCTAAGTCAGTCATTTATGCTAAGCATATATATTTAGTTAATAACGTTTTTAATAAAACTATTAAAGCTGAAAACTCCTTCATTTATAAAAAAGAATTATCAGAAAATATCAATTTGTTGATACGCGATTTTTAAGAAATATTTTATCTTTTCAAAAGAGTTGAAATAAAATTTTACTTTTACAAATCCCGTACTGAAGGATACATTTAAAAACGAGATTCTTTTTTTTTACAAAAGTACAAAAAATATTAATTTTTCGATTTCCAAGCACCCCCTTATCTTGTGTAGTTTCTGGAATTTCTCTAAAGACTAAAAAAAAAAACAAGACGACGAAAAAATTTTTCTGCTTTTCATTTTAAACGCAATCGATTAGCACACATACATATTACAAAATTCTTACTTCTACCTACTCCTCGGTGTAATTTATATACACATACGTGCAATTACGAATACCTTATCTATACACTCAATAAATAAACGTCCGATAGCAATACATACTGTCTCTCTTTCTCGAAAAAAAAAATGATCGTAAAGGGCGAGTGAATTTTCGAAAGATCGAAAGCAAGAAGGGAAGAAAAGAAAAGGTGTATATTGGCTTATCGGCGTCGGTCTCCTTTTTTGTGATGCCAGTGTTTTTGATCGGCGTGTCCACCTTTCTTGCCGTGTTTCTCTTCGTGGTGATGATGATGATCGTGACCTTCGTCCTGGTGGTGACCTTTCTTCTCGTGATGATGATGACCCTTGTCGTGATGTCCCTTCTCGCCGTGATGTTTTTCGTGTTCACCCTCATGATGATGTCCCTTCTTGTGGTGTCCTCCTTTCTTGTGGTGGTGTTCCTCGTGGTGGCCACCGTCCTTCTCGACGTCACCGCCCTCGTTGAACTCGTCGAAGAATTCGGTTTTTTTCTCGAATTCATCCTGTGGATTATTCAAGGGACAAGATGCATTTGACGGAGGATTTTTGAATTTCAACAGATAAAAAATTATATTTTTTCTAGGGAAATGTTTACCTGTTTCTAATCGTTATTTTTATTTGAAAGTAAATTTAGTTTACGTATTAATTTAGATGTTAGTGATTGCTCGAAAGACACTTTTTAATTCCCATTAGGTATTTATAGAAATTAAAAAAATTATACTGCGATTTAAGTAAATAATAGATTGAATTTTATACTTTCAGCCAAGATATTGTCTTCTAATTCAAATAAAAAATGACTTTATAACACAAACATTTAAAAATTATTTCATACCAATACGGATGTTATATCTAAACTCATTCAAAATTTGAAACAATTGAAATGTAACTCGTACAATCGTATAGAATCATGTTTGCCTCATAAATTCTATAAAAATGATTTGATAAACTTTCCATTTGATTGTTTCACATCTGTATTATAAATAAGAAATAATATTTTATCAAAATAAACTAAAAATTCAGACTCTCAAAGCTTACCTTCTTATGAATGACGTGTTCACCTTTGGTACTATGTCCTTTATCGTGATGGCCCTTCTCGCTGAATCCTGCTTTCTTTTCGCCTTCCTCACCCTTTTCATGGTGTTCCTGGAACCCAGCCTCCTCGTGCTCCTCCTTGTCCTTGCCCTCTTTCTCGTCGTAGTGATGGTCGTGTTTCTGTTTGTCGTGGTGTCCTTTCTTACCCTCGTCGTGCATGTGGTGTTCCTTGTAGCCCTAAGGAAATATGGCGCACAATCGCCGCATCAGAAAAAAATTACTCATGTTGTGGGATAAAGGAGAATACCTTCTCGCCGTGCTCTCCGTGTTCGTGATGCTGACCCGCGTGATGTTCCTCCGAGCCAGCTTGTTCGGACTCGTGGTGTTCCTTCTTGGGTTTGTGGTGTTCCTTGTGATGATGACCAGCTTCTTGGACCAGATCAGCTGCTTCTCCTCTGGGATGATGCTGTGCTTCGGCTACTTCCGGTTGTTGATGCACGTCGTAATCGGCAGGAGGAGGATCAACGTACTGCAGTCCTTGCTCGTTGTAGTCGGTGGGTTCGACTCGTTTCAGAGCTCCTCGTTGAAGTACTTGTTTCGGGGAAGATGCTCGCTCGAGGTAGTCCTGGCCATCCTCTACGACTTCGTAGGATGGATCGGCTTGTTGTTCATTGGAGGCGTCGCCGAGAGGTTCCACGTATCGCTCGACGTGGCTGTAGCTGTACTGTTTCTTGTCATTGTCCTTATCTCTGGGGCTTTCTTTGCTCGTGGGGTAATCGTTGTAGTCGCTGTCCGAGTATTCTTTATCGAATTTCTCAGAACTGTGATGAGATTCGGTTGGCGGTACGTAGATCGGTTGGGATAATGTGCCACGCGGATCATCGGATTTCTCTTCCGGTCGAACAGTGGGAGGAGGTACGTCAGCTTGGATATGCAGTCGAGGAGGTGCTCTGGTCTGCTCGATCGAGCGATCGTTGTTGCGTCGACTCGGTCTCGCCGGGATAACACCGTAAGGCAAGGTCTGATCATCCTGTACTTTTCGCGGTTGGTTTTGGGACTGTATCAAAGGTTTGCGTCTGGGGATCTCGTAGACGATGGGTTGTTGCTTCACTAGGACGGGTGGTTCCGTTGTGGTAGTTCGACGAATGTAATTTCGTCGTCGAACTGGAGGTTGATACGCAGTGATCTCTTCCTTGCTTATCAATGATACCGGTACCGGTCGATGAACCGTCTGCGATTGTTGCGGTTGCCTCACAGGAAAGGGATATTGTCTCATCGGTACCGTCGGATATGAAACCACGGCTTGTGGAAATTCCTGTTGGCTGAAGTGATGCGCGAATTCCGTGGCGTACGGAGCAGTTTGTTGCAGTTCCTGATCCAGTTTTAGCGGAAGCGTCGTCGAATTGATCGGTAACTTCTGTTGTCTGGTAATAGGCCGATTGTTCTGTCTAACCGTAGTCGTTGGTTGCTCCACTCTAATTGTAGGTCTGCGGACGCTCTGTCTCGTGGTTGCGTATCTGGTCGGAGCCGTGACGACGACAGTGGGTGAGGTCGCAAACGCAGTTCTGGTGGAAACCGTCGGATTCGGAGCCGTCGATAGAGAGAACGGTCTGGGTTGTCTATCGCTAGTCAGATCTTCCTGGT
Source organism: Apocrypta bakeri (assembly GCA_018906985.1). NCBI lineage: Eukaryota > Metazoa > Arthropoda > Insecta > Hymenoptera > Pteromalidae > Apocrypta > Apocrypta bakeri. Next base: position 22,677,185 of record JACCIA010000001.1, on the reverse strand, counting down.
TCGGTGCAACCATTCCAATCCTGTTTCGCCTCTTCCACGTAGTTTTATCAAAAGAAGAGGCTGGATAATTATCGCTGGACTTTCCAAAATTAGCCAAGGGTCTTTCGGTTAGCGGTGGAAAAGTAGTCGTAGGCGATACCGGCATTTTCCGGTGATGAGAGGCTACTGTTCCTGTTGGTAATTTTGAAGGGACGGTCGTAAAAGCTATTTCAGGATCAATCACGCGGGTCTTCGATTGTTTGCGAGGGACTTCGTAGTACTTCTTTTCAACAGGTAGCTGTTGCGTTGGGTTGGGTCGGTACGAAACTCTTTGAGTGACCTTTTCCGCTATGTGAATAAGGGTTGATTAGTTTGTTTTTCTTTAGAAAGACCAGGGAAAGGGATATCCTTCATTAAAAAATTGTATACAGGGGATGTATCCAATACCTTCGAGGAGTTCATTCTCTGGCTTTTTAGCCTGGATCTTTTGAGACTCGTAGCTTACGATCGATAAAGCCTGTTGCAAGCTTTCCGCGTCTTGGAGAATATCGTAGTCTTCGGCTGAGAAAACGTAGGGGTTTATGGGATAAGTCGTGGTTCCCTCCGTTGAATGATTTTCTCGAGATTTTGAGTTGTACTTAGTAGGACTTTCCGTTTTGGCTGAACACTGAAAAATTTAGGTTTTCTACAATTAATCATAAATCTCACACGCCGCGCCGAGAGAAACGTCTTTTAGAATCAAACGTTTGTAACGAAATAATAAATGCACTGATTCTAAAAAATCATTTCTTTCAGTATTACATCATTCTGATCAATGAAAAATTATCAACAAATTCGTCTACAAAGTTTGCACTACACGCCATCACTTTTCAAATTCAGCATTATACTACATATCGCATTACATAATAAACACTCGATAATCCACTGGCAAACATTCACCACAGTCCATGTGTACATCTCACAAGTACCATCACTATATTATACCGAAATCACAAAAAGAAAAAAAAATAATTGGAACAACGAAACTCGTCAATCAGTACCGTATGAAAAAAATACAAAATCAGCAGAACCGCGTCGATGCGCCTGTTAAGACCTCTCCTTGCCATGATCCTCGCCTGTAGGATCAGCTATACGTACTGAAGCTTACCATTGCCGAGCAGCGTCAATTATATCACTTCAACTCGATTCGGAGGAAAAGCCCCCTCGTTCGCGAATGATATGACAATTTCACAGCTGATCTCAGTGGATGTCAGTGATCTGGCTTCCTCCTTTCTCTCTCGATTGCACAAGCGCGATGTGGAGTATAAAATTATAAGCAGTCGGACGAATGCCCGGGATTTCAAGGATCGGAAATCGCCGTGACGGCCTGTCACGTTTTTGCTTTTTTTCCCTCGTACCTCCAATACGGCACGGTGACAATTAATTAAAAAGAATTGGAAATTATGTCATTATGACGATTGGCAATGCGGCTTACGGAACGCCTTTAATTGTTCGACTTTTGAAACCTTTTCTCGCGACCCTCTTGCGATGAAACTGTATTGCGTCAAGGTATTGTGTCGATCGATAAACAGCTCAGCTGTGTCGCGTGCACTTCTCGACTGAAATTTTTCGAAAGTCAACCGGAGTCTTAACTTACTTTACCCGCGAAAATTTAAATCTTTCATCGAATCCTCTACAAATCTTGCCGAAAACTACGAAAGTCCCTTTGTACGCGTAGAAAATCAATGTGCATCAGTGCATCGGAACATCCGCTGCAAAGGAAAAAATTTCCAGCAACGCATCGAATTCTCGCATGGACAATAAGGATTCACGGCGCGAGTGCGAGGTTGAGCAGAAAAAAAATTCCGAGCTACGGAACGACGTAACGGAGTGTGACCAATTTCACGCCGGCGGTTGTTTTCACTTTTCCGAATCGGGGATTCACAACGGAATCGACATTATGTACGTTACGTTCTTTGCGTGTCTATACCCTCTACACGTGTATATATATATATATACATACACTTAAGAATCAGTTGATTAAGCAGGCTGTGAACGACCGCTCGAGATCGTGATTTCGTTTTCACGATTCCAAAAACCGAGGAGAATCGGAGTAAGAGAAGGAGCGAGATTTGCACTCGATATAACCTACCGATATCGATCGGTCAAATTTCTTTACCGAAGCGCGGCTTCGATAGATTTCGCAATGCCGTATAGAGCGAGTTGTTATATTTGACCGATATCGTTGCAAAACCTAACTCCCGTTCAACGTAACACCTCCCTGTTTTGGTTCGCGGAGGAGAAAAATTCGTTTCTTCGTGATCGAGCTTTTTGCTCTTGAATTTCGGCTTGAACTTTTTTTTTATTATCATTATTATTATCATTATTATTATAGTACACATTATACAGGAGATCATTTACATACTTTTTTCGCGATTACAGTCTAGAAATAACGATTAGTACGTCAGTCTTCTTATACATAAGATGTATATATATATGTATAGTATATATATACAGGCTTAAACGTTACGCGAAACGTTATCCTAGTGATGTTTATAAGCCCAGTGTTTGCCCATTCCATGAGCTCCGTCTCCTCCGTGTTTCTCGTGGTGATGTTGTTGATGCGAGTGATCTCCCTTGTCCTCGTGTCCCTTGTGGATATGGTGATGACTAGCGTGATGGTGTTCCTTGTGGTGACCCTTGTTTTCCTGAAATCGAAATATTCCTCGCGTCGGTAAAAATAGAAAATTTTTTTTTCTTTTTCTTCGTCAATATTTGATACACGTATACCTCGTGTTTGCCGGCATGGTGGTGTCCACCTTTCTTGTGACCACCTTTGTGCTTATCGTGATGCACGTGTTGGCCGCCGTGTTTCTCGTGTTCGTCGCCCTCGTGGAACTCGTCGTAAAAGTCGTGTTTCTTTTCGTATTCGTCCTAAAAATCAAGAAAATACGATGTATTTTAAATATATGCATATAAGGAGGCATCACGCGAATGGAAAATGGAAATGTATTTCTCTCTCTCTCTCTCTCTCTATATATATATATATATATATATATATATATATATATAGAGAGAGAGAGAGAGAGAGAGAGAGAGAGAAAGAGACCTTCAAAAAGAGACCTTTTTGAATATATTATGCTCGCCCTTTGTACTATGGCCCTTTTGATGTTTTGCTTCCTCGTCGAATTCTGCTGACTGTTCTGACTTATCTCCTTTGTGATGGTCTTTGTAATGACCTCCTTCGTCGTGCTTTTCACCCCCGTGGTTTTTCTCTTCTTCGTAATGATGACTGTGACCTCCCTTATTTAAATGTTCTTTTCCCGCCTTGTCCAGCTCGTGATAACTCTTGTAACCCTTAAAAATCGATTTCTCTATTATTTCAATAAACGACGCAGAGGCTAATTTGAATAAAACGCTTTATGCGTGTGTAGACCTTGCCGTTAAGCTAAAATATTAATTGTAAACATGTAATGACTGCGATGAAATTATTTATATATTTTAATTTTATTTGATTAAATCGTGTCTTTATGCTAATAAGAGTAAATAATAAAGTAGTTGGTATTCTTGCTTTTATTAAGTTATTTATAATAATTATATTGAATAATTTTATACGAATATATCTTCTTATATTTATACAGTACATAGACCTTAATGTTATGAATTTCATTAATAATATTTGAATGCTAAATATTTTGACATTTAGTTCCTCATGGAACACTGAGTATATATTAATATACTGTTATAGTATTTATTGAAACAATGTTTGATATATTATCAAATATTAAATATATATTATAAAAAAATTAAATTATAAAAAAATACATTTCGAAAAAAAGCCGAAGAATTTAGAAGAAATATTTGATACATTAAATTTGTATGTAATGAGATGAATACCAAGTACATCAATTCCACTAGCACAAAAAGTTAACTACCAATAAAATTAAAAGACTTCGATCGAGAAGATCATTAAATAAACCAAAAATTGTTTATGTAATAATATTTACTCGTAATTGTTGATTTTGTACAAATTTATACTCAATAATAATTATTAAGATTAGTTAATAACATCGAAAAACCTGGTGATCAAGATTAACATAGTGTGTTTTTCATTCATGGCCATGTTTGTCTTTTTAACTTTAATATAACTGATATAAATTTTGAATTTTAGGTAGCCTTATTTAAAAGTATCTTTCACTCAAAAAGTATCTCAAAATTGGCAGGAATACTCTTTAATCTTTAAAGCAGGATCGCAGAGATTTTTTTAACGAATAGACCAATTATTACACATTTCATCATGTCAAATTTCATTTGTTCATTCAATTGAAAATCCGCAAATTAACGTTTAAAGAATGCATCGAAGAGTAGTGTCAAATTAATTCGCTTTGAATCTTACGGAGACTGAGTTTTCAACGATCTACTATAAGAAAGAAAGCTCAAATTAAAGGTATAACGATTTACAATTTCAATATTAACTTTATGAAAAATACAATTAATGAGTAGCTAATGAAGATTTTAAATTTTAGGTAGCCTCGCTTAAAGGTGTTTCGCCCCTTTAAGTGATTTTATACCGGACCAACGAACGCCTCTGCTGAATTACATTCTGCACTTCCGAAACAAGCAAACAAATAAAAAATGAATAAACAAACATTGTTACGTTTATTTATTTCTTTACTTTGCATTATGTTTTACCTTATGACCTTCGTGTTCCTTTTCCTCGTAATGATCGCCATGATGATCTTCATGGTCCTCTTCTTCCTCGTGTTTTTCCGGTTCGTGGTGATGGTTATCTGCGAAAAAAGGCTTAAAATGTAAGTACACCCTTCTTGCGTTCTCAAACGGATAAAACACCCACACACACACACACATACACTCGTACGCTAGTATCTATTCCGTTGTGATATATATACAGCTCGAGCTTTTAATCAGATTACCAACTCTCCCTTGTAATATATCTCAGATCGTAATAGGGCTTTAAAGCGTGTTTTATGATGTCCAAAAGAATTTCAACTTAAGAGCAAGGAAATCCAAAACTCACTGGCCGCGAGAGCTCGCGTCGATAAAAACTTTATTTTATAGCCAGTTAATCCGAATGAATTTGCAGACCTTCGTGTTTAGTGTCCGATGTTTCCTGGTCCTCTTGTGTATATCGAAACCTCAACGGCCGACTGTAAATTTTCCTCCCAGTTCCGCACTGCAAACACAATATCGAAATCAAAAGCAGCAATACCGCTCGATTCTTACAATTTATCATAGCTGCAGTCGCGCATACGTGCACGGACTCTGATACAAACGACTGCATAAATAAATATCGAATCCTCGTTATTTTTTTTATTTTTTTTTTCTTCTTATTTGGAGACCGATAAGTGCAAGATTTTTCAACGGGATACGAAGGAAATTTCGCGCCGAACGAGAGTCGTTGTTCGACTAGAGGATGAGCGGTGTAATAGCCGGTTTATAGCTGTCGGTCAATTTTTCACGGGGATTGTTTTTGCGGAGACGAGCGATGACACGGTTCCGCTATCCGAGACTTTTTTGCGTGCCGGAACTATTGCCACCGCGGGATAATACAATATTTACACTAGCTTTATTGTTTCACGATTATATATATATATATATATATGTATATATATTTGAACAGTCGTATTAGAGTTTGAGGCTTTTTTCTTACTATTCCGCTTTATATATATATATATATTGTTACGAAAGTGGATCGATAACGGGTATCGAGCTTTATAATACAAAGTAATTACGTACTCGACCTTTCAGTACACGTTTTCGTAAAATGTAAAGCTACAATGTACGATTGCGAAATATTTTCCATTACGGATTTTTTTTTTTTAATCAACCAAGAAGTCACACAGCATTAACAGAAAGGACCATTGTATAAGAACTTTTCCCTCCTGTAACCGATGATTTCACCCGGCTGGAATATGATTATTCAAAAATTATATAAAAGTATTATTTAATTTCATGATAATTCAACGAAAAAAAAAATATATATATATATATATATATATATATATATCAGGATGTGTATACGAACGAGAAAATTGTCCTCTCAAAGAAACCATCGAGAAAAACGTCTAATTGCATTAGCATTCGCATCGTTGCCAAGCAAGAAAGCGAGACGCATTTCCGATGTGCCCGCAAAACCGCGAATTTTCATACTGCGACTGTCCATAGCAAAAACGATCCATTCTGTGACGCGACACTCTCCTATACAATATTCTACACCCATATTATTCTATAACATTGTCATATCGCTGTCTTATGTAATTGGATGAACGTTTGGTGGATAAGGAGGTTTTGTCGCGTGTAAATTATTCACTGAATTCGGTATTGTACGACGTAATTATACGTTGCTCGTGGTATAGTTAATAATTTCTTTTTTAGAAAAGAGCAAACTAAATTATTCATAATGCGTATTTGCCGAGTTCACTTTCAATGAGCGTAAGCAGGTCAAGATTCTGAAGCTATGCTTTCTGGATCTATTTGAATCGAATGTCGAGATTAGTTTCTCAAATTGGATGAGAGTGGATGAGAGTCAACAAGAGAGAGAATTAGCAATTGCAATTATTTTTTTCTCTCTAATGCTATTGGACTGTGATGACGCAGTAAGTAATTTCTTTGAATTTCTTATTGACCTCCTGAATTTGCATATTATATAAATATAATGAATTCACCAATGATGTGTCATTAGAAGCGAAGATGAAAAATTATTTTTAAATTTATCGTATGCGCTTTATGCAATGCTCCCAGTGACAGAATTTGTAATTTTAATTTTTTTTATTTTCTATGTTGTTAGTGTGTAACAAAGTAGTTAATTATTTCGAATTTTATATTGTCCCCCGTTTATTATAAATTATTTAAACAACAATTTCACGACTAATTCATAACTTGAAGCGAAAATAAAAGTTAATTTAAAATAAAAAAAAACTATTTATAAAAATATTCATAAAATAAACAATTTAGCCATTATTTAAATATATCACGTACTTTATGCAATTACCCACACACATATTCGTAGAAAAAAATGAAAAAATTCCAGAAAAGAGATTTGACGTCACAGTGTATTCACGAAAAAAGCTATAGTAATATCCAACCTCAAGATTAAAAAAAAGAGAGCACAGCGAATGTGCATTTGGTAAATATTGTTCTCCCACTCGAGAGAAGAGGAAAAAGGTAAACTCCGTTCATAAAAAGCCTAATCACCAGCCTTAAAATAGTCTCCTCCGATATAACGAATAAAGCGCGAAGCCGCACGCCTGAAAATTCAAAGGAGGTGTCGTGCGAACGTCTCACGTGTCGCTCGATTCACGTGTTCATTTTTTCAAATTTTAAGTACGAACACATACCGACGAGGCGAAATCGAGAGATGATCGTTCGTTGGACACGACGCTCAGTCTTCACGTGCGACAACAACGGTGCTAACGAGATCTGCGACGACTATAAGCAGATTAGCGCATCGTGTTACATATATATATGTACACACAGGAAAAAAAAGAAAGACAAGGACGCCACAAAATAAACAATAGGGTCTCGGTTAAGTCGGACTAATTCGATTTCCCTTCTCGGCAACCGATATGTATAAAAGCTTCCTTACAAGAACCTCACGCGTGACGATGCATCGCCAGTTAGATTTTCGAGCGCTGACGCACCGGTACATACACTCGCCGATGTAATATACATTTGTATATAAAAATATATTTGTATATTTGTATAATATCGAAGAAGAAGAGGGCAACGATGGTGTCGATGAGCCAGAAGGAGATGGAGGCGGCAGCCGAGAAAAAACCTGGACTTAGCCATTACTCCTTCCACTTGCCAAGACCACTGAACATCGAGGAGAAGAAGTACTTGTTATCGGTTGAAAGGGGAGATTTACCGAATGTCCGGAAAATACTTCAAGCTGCTGCCAAATCGGTAGGATGACATCGGATGATATTCGGCTTTTGTTTTGTGCAGTGTGTAGGCAAATTAAACAAATTCAGTGATGTGTGTACAGAGCGCGCTATGGCTTCTTTGGACAGAGAGGATTTAAATGGACATTTCTATAACTTCGTGGTTTGCTTTGCTTTTTAACATTTTTCTTTTATTCATTGTTTGATGTAATTAGTAGGTAATGTTTGAAATTAATTGTTTGTCATTTTTTATTTTAAATATTGATTGTTCGTAACATTTTCTATATTTTACGATTATTTCAATATCAATACTCAATTGTTTCCTTTTCGATATTTCGGATAGTCAAATTTCTATTTTGTTGCGTTATTCTTCGATTACAATAAAGTATATCCCCTCGTATTGAAATAAATATTAATTACGACTTCACTGATGAAAACATTTTTGGAAAAATGATTTTTAAAGCACCTTCTCACCTAATTACAGTAAATTTTGTCACCGAAGAATAATTGCGACACAATAGAATAATTGTTCATTTTATTTTACTCATTACCACAGATCGTAATGTAATTTCCTCCATTTCTCAGGATAAAAAATTATTCGACGTGAACTGCGTAGACAGTCTTGGCCGAGGAGTTTTGACACTAGCGATCGAAGCCGAAAATTTACAGATGCTCGAGCTGTTGATAGTAATGGGCGTCGACACAAAGGACGCTCTTTTGCACGCGATTAACGAAGAATTCGTCGAAGCCGTTGAGCTTCTACTCGAGCACGAGGAACTTTTGCGAAACCTTGAGATCGAGGCTGCGGGTGGTACTTGTAAGTTCGAGAGCGATTTGAGATGTAACCATGTGTGTATGTGTGTATAGACTGGATAGACCCAGGGTGTCGAAGTCATCGATAATTTCGCATTATGCTTCGTGTCAATTACTATTTACAATTGAATGTGTGTTCGCTTCATAGATAATGACTTAAACTGCATTAAAAATTGCATTGGCGCTGAACTAAACTAATCGATTTTTACTCTATTTCGTAACAATAACTACAAAGTCTTTCGTGTTATACCCGATATTAAGATGAAAAAATCCAAGAAGGTACCTTTTATCAATACAAAAGTAACTACGAAAATCTAAAGTCGGATGTGATGTTATGTCTCTAACTGGAAGTACAACCTCATTCGCAATTTGAGACCTTCATAGGCACTTTTTAAACAGTGCAATTTTGTTAAATTAGCGTTAAATGCTAACTTTGACATACCGTATCTTCAAGAACCTTCGTGACAAAAATCTAAAAAAGTCCACGAACGTAGATGCAATAGAGATTAAAAATATTTTAAAGAAGAAAAAATTGTTGACCGATCAATCTGTCAGAGAATGACTCATATACGTAGCAATACGTACACATTAGTAGATAAATTATTTATAATTTAATTAACGTTAATGGGACGTTTTTTTTTCATCGGTACACTTGAGTTGCTGGTCACGCGAACTAATGAAAATGCATCGAAGCGTAGATTAGAAAAAAGTACAAAATGATTCGGTCGAACTTTTGGCGATTATCTCAATTAAAGATTATTTAAACAATAAAGAATTTGCGTATTTTCACGTATAATGGATTGCGATAGTTAGAAAAAAAAACGAATGAAATACGTTGCAGGTAACTCGGAAATAGTCCACAGCTGGCAGAAAGTAGACCCATCACTATCCCGCTATGCACCAGACACGACACCGTTGATCCTTGCGGCTCAGAAGAACAATTACGAAATCCTGAAACTTCTCCTCGATCGTGGAGCTACTCTTCCAATGCCCCATGATATCAAGTGCAGCTGTAACGACTGCGTTCGAGCGTCGCAAGGTATGTGTTATGTTACACGTTATTTAAATCTGAAAAAGTGAAATAGCAGTTACATTTCAATTAACGCAATAAATATTTACTGGTTAAGGGGTTTTTGCATATATTGCTTCTCTGGAAAAATGTTATTACAAAGCTAAACCTGTTTGCGTAAAATTACATTGAAAACTTTGTTTATTATTATTATTAAATTAATTTACACTTTATTCAAATGAAAATATTGACATAACTCACAAAGAATTTTTTTGAATAATCTCTCTTAGTATTAAGCGATGTATTGTGCGTATAAATGCATTATCAAAACGTGGTTTATTAAAAATTAATAATGATATTATTTGTTAATACAAATAGAGAAGGAAAAATTGATATATTCAAAATAAAATTAAATACGCAACATCATTATTATTATATACCTACAATAAACATTCATAATCAACAATTCCGAAAATTCTTTTTAATTTCAATCCAAACATTAATTATTAATATTTATTTTAACAGCAATTTTTATTCTTTTAACTATCAATTTAATTCCAAGTAAAAAAATACATACTTTTCCATTAAACGTTATTTTTCATTCATTCAAATAGTGAATAAACACTTTCAAATAGTGTAATATCACTATTTCAGATTTACAGAGCAAAGTAGCAATTAGTTTCCGTTTTATTTCTATCTTCTCACGCGGCGGTGAGAGAGACAGTTTGATGCTTAATTCGATACGACCATCTTTCAGGTGATCCTCTAAGTCTGTCGAGTACGAGGATAGCCGAGTATCGAGCTCTAGCTAGTCCAAGTTTAATAGCCCTGAGCTCACCAGATCCCATGATGACAGCTTTCCAATTGAGCAGAGAACTGAAGGAACTTGAATTAGCCGAACCTGAAAGCTGCAAAGAGTACGAGCGGTTGCGGAAGCAGGTGGAAAAGTTAGTGCGAAATTTAATTGTTTTTCTAATAAATCATTTGGAACTCGCACTTAATACGATAGTACGATTGAATTTTCAGAAAATACATAAAACTACTTTATCCCATTAAGAGGAAATCCGAAATATACTTTCAGATTTGCTGTGGATCTCTTGCAGCAAACCCGTAGTTCATCCGAGTTAAACACAATCCTGAATTACGATCCCGACGATCATTCAGCCGTGCCGACTAAACAGCTTGCGAGGCTCGAACAGGCCATCCGTTACAAACAGAAAAAATTCGTCGCACATCCCCACGTTCAACAACTTCTGGCCGCTATTTGGTACCGTATAAACGATTTACTCCCTGTACACGGACGGTTTTCTGAATAATCGTTATTGGACAAATTTTTTTTTTTTTACTAAAAATATGAAAAAAAAAAACATTTTTTTTAAACGAGGATCTACCAAAGACTCTTCCAAACATACGTATACTCCGAAGCTATATCCTATACTTAACATCATCTCATTATACATACAGGTACGAAGGTGTTCCAGGCTTTCGAAGAATGAGCGCCTTACAGAGAGCTTGGATAATAATCAAAACAGCTCTTCTCTTCCCATTTTACTGCAGTATCTACTTCTTCACACCGAACACTTCGGTAGGACAGACAATGCGCAGGCCATTCATGAAGTTTCTCGTACACGCGTCGTCCTACCTGTTCTTTCTCCGTAAGTACATTTCATCCTCTAAACGAGACTGCAAATGTTCAAATATTATTTTTTTTTTTTCAAATTTAACAGTGTTATTGATCCTGGTATCGCAGCGTTTCGAAGAAGAACTGGGTAGCTGGTTCAGTGATGGTAACAGAGAACAACTACTTCAAAACCTCTCCAAACAAAGAGGACTCGGTCCGTCTTTTCTGGAGTGCATAGTAGTCCTCTACGTATTGGGTTTCATTCTGGAAGAAACTCGAGAGGTATATGGATATTCAAAAATATTCCCGAAACAAATGATCAAAATGAATCATTCCTCCTCACCAGGTCTATGTCAATGGTCTACGAGCTTATCTTCGCGACCTTTGGAACTTTATAGACTTCACGCGCAACACACTTTACGTAGCAACTGTGATCCTCAGAGTAGCAGCTTATATTCAGCAAACAGCTGAGATCAGTAACAACAACGACGCTGCCATGATACCTCGTGAAAGTTGGCCTGACTTCGATCCACAACTCATTGCTGAAGGTCTTTTCGCGGCAGCCAATGTCTTCAGTGCCTTGAAGCTCGTGCATCTCTTCAGTATCAATCCACATCTGGGACCACTTCAGGTGAGACGTTTTATCATTTGAGAATAGAAAAATAAAATGTTATATTATTTGAAATGTATAGATCTCGCTTGGTCGTATGGTTATCGACATAGTGAAGTTTTTCTTCATTTACACACTGGTATTGTTCGCATTCGCATGCGGACTGAACCAATTGCTCTGGTACTTTGCTGAATTGGAGAGAAGAAAGTGCTATAGCGATATCGACGATCCCTCCTGGGATTCAGCTAGCGACGCTTGCATCCGTTGGCGAAGGTGAGCATTTCTATGTTTCATTTTCTTTTCTCTTATAGTTTGAAAATTCGAAGAGCAATGGAAATTAGTAATTTTTTTTTCGTCCGAATACAGGTTCAGCAGTTTGTTCGAAAGCTGCCAGAGCTTATTTTGGGCTAGTTTTGGAGGTGTTGGAATTGACAGTTTCGAACTTACCGGTAATTATTTTTGTTCGAATCGAATTCTCTGTATTCTTTTAAATTAAAGTTAGATTGACTAGTTAAGGTAAATTAAAAGTAGTCGCACAGAATATTGAACGGAATTTCAAACTACTTCAATGATCACTTCTGTGACATGTTTAATCAGAAAAATACTGCGTAGGCAACGCAGTATTTTCCAATTGCATAATAATAACTCGAAAACGTTAAAATTCACAGGAATCAAAAGTTACACTCGCTTCTGGGGTCTGTTGATGTTTGGTTCGTACTCCGTGATAAACGTAATCGTCCTTTTGAATCTCCTGATCGCCATGATGAGCAATAGCTTCACTACTATCGCGGTAAAGAATTCGTAGATAAAATCTGAAACATAAATCTTTTGTAACCAGCAGAAAATAATCGAATTTTCCCACAGGAACACGCTGATACCGAGTGGAAATTCGCAAGGACCAATCTGTGGATGAGTTACTTCGAGGAGGGCAACACATTACCTCCACCGTTCAATATCTTACCTCATCCAAAACTGCTGCTCAGGTGTTGCGGTATGCAACGCAAGAGTATGAACCAACGCAGTAGCGTCCGACGACGTGCTCGAGAGCACAAGTAAGTGTGGATAATTTAATTTTTTTAATTAGACCACGAGTACGAAATTTTAATCAGAAGATGGGACGAATAGAAGATTTGAATTGTAAGAAATTTAAAAGAACATTTGATAAACATCCAAGGTACGGCTCAGTGATGAAGGCTCTGATTTGGCGATACGTCGTCAACGCTCATTCGGAGCACGAGATGGAACCTGTGACCGAAGATGACATTCACGAGCTCAAATCTGATTTCTCCACTTGGCGATGCGAGCTTCTCGAAATCCTCAAGAAGAACGGCATGGACACGACGGGCGCTGATACTTCGAATAGCAGTAAGTTATACCTTGGTTTGCAAAGAAACATAAATTGATCGAAAACTTCAGACAAATGAAAAGTAATATCTTTACTCAGCTGTTCTGGGTAAGAAGATGCGAGTCTGGGAACGAAGACTCATGAAGGACTTCCAAGTTGCCTCTTTAGCCGACGACCCTATCGAAGAGTTGCGCGTCCTCGAGAATCCACCGGAGAACGAGGATATCGCAGCGAAATGGAGGAGAATCGCTCGTTTAGCTGTTCTAAAATCTGCGGAACATCGGTGGACTCAGGTGATCGACAGTACCATAAAGAAATCACAAATTGGTCGAAGTAACAATCGAGTGTCGTTAAAGAACCAGGCTAATCTTAAAAAAGTCATGGAGGAAGCCAAACAGATATCACTGAAATGTCCACCACCTTCTTTAACGTCGATTCGACTACCTGATCCAGTCAATACTACGGATATACTGCAGGTTTTAAAAGACGACGACTTCGGTAATATCCCCAGGGACAAATCGATCTCTCCAGAGTCGTCATCGCTAACGAATAATATCAAAGTCAGTATCTATGCGTATTTACAATTTTATTATACTCGAATATTGACAAAGAATAAATTTAAACGATTATTTCAGATGAAAACTCATTCACCAGCGGTGAACTACGTAGACGAGCGCAGCCAAGGTCAATCCTTATCTCCGCGTACTCTTGCACCCTTGCGCACGTCGCCGCCACGCGTCATCAAGCGCAAGTCACAGATTCCTCCGCCGGGCCAAGCTCGTCCTAAGAGTCCATGCAATATCATTCTCAGCGTCGATAATCTCGTGGTACCAAGTGAGGAAAGCAGTACTAGTATTGTGAGACCAAGACCCAAAAGTCCAAGGAAAATAACCGAAATGCCTATCAACCCCATGACGCCTGAGCCAAAGGTTAATAACAGGAACTACGTGAAAATGGAACAGAAGACATCAGCTGCTCAAAAGTCGCCAAGGAGAAACGGTGGTTGGCTCTAAAGGCTGAATTGGTATCTTGCGTATCGACTGATGATGGAAGGCTCATATGTGGAAACGTATGGTTGCACTCGATGATGTATTTTCCCGTAACGGCGGTCAAGTTAGTAGATTATTGCTGTTGACAAATTAGACAGTTATTAAGAAGTCATTAGTCATAGTATTATTAACGACCTTTTTGGGAATCAAGAGTGAAGAGATATTCTAGTCAAGGGAAAATTTTTTAACGCTAATCGTACCTTGTATATAGCTAATAATCTAAGTTATTAATGTTAGTTATTTGACGCAATCTTTCGAAGCTTTCGTCGTGTATTAATTTTCTTAACGACTCTTTGAAATAAAAATTTATTTATTATGTATATATATAATATTTATTTACTCAACTACAAATACATGCATCTTCGTATCCTCTTATACCGAATTCAGTTATAACAATCACCCATCTTTTCGTTTCGAATAAGTCCATCTTCTCATAACGCGAAGCGCGAGAATGCAATTAAAATTGATTTTTCTTGTGTGCTATTTAACATTGGCTTCGGGACAGAAAACTTCGCTTAGCATGAGTTTAACTCATTTCTCATTCACACACATACATACGCACATATTTGTAAAAGAATGAATCGACAAGTCCTCTCGCAAATGTCGCTGATAGAAACAGTGTAGCGAAAAAAGTTTTCTTTTTTTTTATCTTTATACTTGAATTCTGGCCGCACAAAATTTTGAATAAATCTTACAATACAATGTAACGGCCTGATTAGGCTGCTTGCACAACTTTGCTCTGCGCGGTTTTCTGTGCGGAATTTATCTTGTCGCCAAGAGAAAGAGCCATACCCTGGCTCTTTGCACGTATGCGAATGTGTCCTACGACCGGAGCATCCGCCTTGTTCAGAGGCTTTTCGATCGACAAGTTCGCCAGAGCATCTTCGCCGAAGATAGATTTCGCGTACATGTTTGCTGCCATAAAACCACATTGTCCGGAAAGTGCCTGAGAGAATAAATGAAATATGATATTATGTAAATATTTTGCTGTTTAAATATAGCTGAATGTTTACGCAAAAGATTATGAAAAAAATGCAAATGAGTCACGCGCGCATGATTCACAGTGATTGTTCTGCTTTAAAAGGGTCAGAAATAATATTGACGTTTCTCACCTTCTCCGGAGTGAGGCATCGCATGTTTGTAGATTTGAGAAGATGAGCAAGATATTCCCTAAGATCTGAAAGCGTCGTGTTGACAGAGACTTTATTTTCCCATTCGAATTCTGCCCACATCTGTCGGAATTCAGCATCTGTACACGTGGCCGGAACAATGTAATCCATGATGTCAATATGGATATCGTTTAATACCACAACACTTCTGTCTGAAGCAGCTCCAGTGATGTCATAGACTATCAAATTTTTGCAAAACAAAAAAGTTACAGTTTTTCAAAATTTTGGACTGTTTTGTTTATTTCACAAAGACATACCAATATTGCCGAAGATAATTCCATTCTCCGTAGACGCAACTTTGACGTTTGCCTTGATGCTAGCAAAGTCACGAGGGGCCAGTACAATAGGTTGTGGCCTCTCGACAAGTTTTAAATCGCCCATTGTTGCGAGTTCCAATGTACAGTTTTGCAGAGTATCTTCGGTTTGATTGACGATAAGTACATCGAGTACGATGTCATATTGGTTAACGTGAACGAGAGCCTCGGCGTAAACTGGATCCGAGAAACCGGTCAGCTGAGTAACCTTGCTGAGAGCGCTAGGTGCAGGAGTTTCTTTTTCGCCACCAGGTCTGCCTGCAACTGCAGCACTCAAGCTCTGCTCGAACACATCACCCGCTCCACCAGTCAGATCCGAGCTTCTGCTCAGTTGCAGGAACTGAATGGCATCGTCGACTTGTACGATGTTTCCAGGTTTTTCCTTTGCCTACAATCATAACAATAATATAGAATCGTTGGATTATCGAAGAGTATTCATTTTCAAACTCATTACCTTCTGATTCTGTGACTCTTCTTCAGCCTTAGCTGTGAGCATTTTACTCAAGGCGTCCCTGCAACCTTCCGTGAATACTTTTTGAACAATAGGAGTTGGACAAGCTAAAGAGCGCAAGCATAGGGAGATTCTTTCAGCATCGTCGTGCGTCATGGCTTTCGATGGAAGACCAGAGCGACCGAATTGGAGGAGACTTGACATAATAAGCATAGATTCAGCTTGCATCCTCTTATTCTTCTTTCCGTCATTTTCCATTTCCTTATAGCGTAGAGCTAATTTTGATAATGTGGTTGCTAGTGCAGCGGATATAAAGAAGTCACCGTCCATCATATATTGCACCAAAGCAGGACGTTTCTCTTCCTTTTTGCCTGAAGTCATATTAATGATTTACAATATGAACTGTTTACGTGTAATTTACGATTTGAATCTGATTTTTTACCAGTAGAGACTGCGCTGAATGCACTTTGAGTAGCATAAGTTCCATCGGAAGTAACCAGTTGTGCAGGTGTAGATGGATTGCCTTCTTCTTCTTCCTGGGGCTTCTCACCTGCTTGCCTTTTGTTTTCTGCTTCTACAAGAGGTAATTCGCCAAGAACAGATCTTACACGCGCCATTACCGTTTCAATATCTTCTTTGGATGTAGCGTATTCACCAAGAATCCAAAGAGCGCCTCTATGAATATTAACTGATCGAATTTGTGGAAATACCTATGAGAAACACATGAGTGAATTATACATTTTTAAAATGACAAGTTGAATCTGTGGAGATAAAATAGAGATCATTTAACTTACCTCGAGAAGTTTCTCAATAATCAAAGGTCTTAAATTGTCGAATCTCTGAATGGCTTCGCGAATAAATACAAGTACATCATTTGCTGCTGCTTCGCTGCTTTCTGCAAGGAAATCTGTTAATACTGGAATGACTGTTGCTGCAACTTCCGGAAATTTAATAGAACAAGAATGTAATGTTCTAACAAGAAGTTGTCTGTATTTTCCAGCATCTTCTTGTTCACCACCAGAAGTTCTAATGATTTCTTTCTTTAGTAATTGCACCATTTCTTCAATAGTTCTCGATGTAACCAAATCCATTGCAAGAGCAAGAGTTTTTGTTCTAACTTCTAATGCAGGAGAACCTATATACAATACAAAGAATGAGTTGAAATTTGTTTTCTAGATTTATTTTGACTCAAATGCGAAGTAAATCATACCTAGAACCCGCAGAATGTCCATTACAAGATCTTGAAGAACTCTTTCATGATTGGGACTATCCTTCAAAGAAATCAACCTGTCCAAGACGATCAGTTTAACATTGTTGTCACTTTCCTTTACGACTAATTCAATATAACAAGAAGCAGCAGCTTTAATAGCAGTTGGAGCACTTGAAAGCGTTACCAATGTACCAGCTGCTTCGTAGCGGACTGCGGCACTTGGTGAATTCAGTAAACTATAGATACATCTAATAAAACGAGCTCGTTCTGATGGGTTAGCAAGGCAGACCTATAGTATTAAAAACGAAAAAATTAAGAATGTCTGAAATTATTACATACTTACAAAATAATATGTAATATGTAACAACCTTGTAAATCAGCTCGACAATAACAAGTTGTAAAATGTCACCAAACCCTGGAACTTGATCCAAACACGCAGAAAGATATGAAAGAGCTTTGCTCTGATCAGCATGTAGTAACATAAGAAAAGCATTTCTTCTGCAAGACATGTCTTGCTCAGTTTCCAAGTACTTTGAAATCAGCTCTGGAGCATCAGGAATAAGGAACTCAAAGTTTCTATATATGGTAAATATTGCTAAAACAGCATTACGCCTAACGTAGGAATGCCTGTGTTCCAGACAAGCGATTATAGCTGGCATAAGCGGCTCCAAAAGTTCCGGCTCCTTCAGTTTACACAGAAACCTTTCAACCAACAAATAAATTAGCACACCCTCCAATATAAAACAATCTAGCAAACTCTAAAAAACCTTACCTCAATGTAGAACCCCTAACGAATTCATTGGGATGCTGCAGGTCTTTCCTGTAAGCATCGCAGACAAGAATCATCTCCTGCATGAGCTTGCCATCCGCAGTCGTCTTGGGCACGATCTCCCAATAGATAAGCAACAACTTCTTGATAGTATGATCTTGCAGCGGCAAAACAAACCTAATAATAGTCATAAGAAGACCAGGTATCCGCTCGCCGCTCAAGATCATATTGATAGTTTTCTTGAGAGCATCGATCTTCACAGTAATGTCACCCTTCTCCAAATCTTGTTTCAACTGGAGCTCGTTCAATGGCTCCGAATCCGTAGGAATGTTTATGAGTGTGTAGCATGGCTGATCGGCTATACTACTCATCTTGGCTGGTATCCTGTCGTCAACTAAGCGACTATCAGCTTGAGTCCTGCTGCGAACATACGTCGACAAGTCACATAAGATGCCACACGTTCTCTCAATGTATCATAATATTGCACCAGCATATACACAACGATATACCCCCGTGAAGTCAATGGGAGAAGAGGTTAGGTACGCGGCGGATACACAGCTGCTACAGCTACAGTTCGACAGGTGAGTGAAAAAGTTGAAGGGCAAACGTCGCAGACCTACCTCGTAATTACAAAGCGAAGGAGATGAGCAGAGCCGAAGTACTGTAGATAATTGACATTTAGCCTTTTGTCGCGAGTGAAACGGCATACGTGTCAAACCCCTCGATGAACTTTGGCCGTTCTCCGCCTGGGGGCGTGCGGTGAAAGGGTTTTTTGTATTATTATTATTATTGTGACGATGAAGAAGACACGCGCACAAGCACTGACGTGTTGCGCGCATGCGTACTTGGTGCGGATACTTTAACGCGGGAATCGGCTAATTTAAACACTTTGCATTCGAGCGAGATACTTTTTTGTAGTAAAAAGAGTACTTTTTTTTTATTGCCTATATTTATGGGGGATTTATCGGACTTTAAGATTCTGTCGGTCTCATTGCGAAATTTTGAATTGTTTTTGTGACTTCTCAGGGAAGCATTTCATTGAAAATATAAGGATACTTTTTTTACAGAATTGTTTAAATTTTTGTTATACACATTTCTTTACATTTAAGCTAAATTTTAAAGTTTTCGAAACAAGTGATAATTATTCCAAAACTGGAATATAATAAATATGATATGTATTAATCAAATAATGAAAATGCACGATTAATATATTTGTTTAGAACATACAATAACGGATTTAGTAAGTTTAATTATGAGATGATAACAAGATTAATAAGAAAACCTTGTGTAGATAGATGGTGTACGTATGAAATATATTTTCATGTATATTTTGTAATCATCTTATAATTTAGGTAATAATCGAATCTAAAATTTTAGCTTTGATAACTTACTCTATTTATTTTTGTATTTTTTGGTATTTTCTATCTGACCGGAACCTTCATGTTTAGAAATTGAACATTTTAACTAAATTTTCCTAAAAATTAACTCTTTATAATGCATAAATGCAAGTGTTTGTCTGCATCATCTAAATGAAACCGATGGATGGATTCAGCTCAAACTTCATAATAATACACTTTGATTACTCTCGATTTTAAATTGAATGACTAATCGGAATTTGACAATTTTTTTTTAAATAATTCGTTAAATAGCCAGCTGTGAATTTTGAATAATTTTTCTGTGTTGTATCAAAAGAAAAAGGATTGTATCAATGAGTATTGCTAATTTGGAGCTTAATTTATTCATCGGTTGATTCAGAAGCCTAAGAAGAGAGAATTTTCTACTTTACTATTAGCCATCCTGAGAATTTGAGAAGAGTTATACCATTTATATTGTGAATAAACCTAATCTTCTATTATAGGAATAACTCTAATTTATAACTATATTCTCGCAAACATTTAAATTGAAATTTTAAGAATTTTATTTCTATACCTGTGTCCTTATAATTAAAGGAACTTTATACAATATTTATATATAGTCTTGGCGTAATCGTAGAAAATCCAAAAGTTATGATTAAAAATTCGAGTTTCGCGGGTAAATGTAACGAATTTCGATTAAAACAGGCAATAAAGGGAGATTTTCAAAAGCGTTGCTCCTCCTCATTGTGTAATGATGAATCATTTTGCAAAATTTCAGGCTTTGCATTGACATATCATACGAATGACTAATTACTCGTGTGTACGGTAATGAAGAAAAAAGCACTAGCGGTAACCGAATATCTTAACTGGTTGCAATATTATTTCTCTTCCTCATTACAAGCGAAATTCTTTTGCTACTCCGTTGTTAAAATTCCACTGCGGGTTTGTTGACTCAGTCGAAAAGTATATTATTAGCATAAGATGTGTCCATTAGAAAATCCACAACTTTTACCCCATTGAATCGCACGTTTTCAGCGAAATTCCACAACATCGATTTACAAAATATATAAAATTTCGATTGGAATACATTTGAAAATTGCGCGGGAAATTTGAATTTATTTGTCGGCGATGAAGATAACAACGCTCCTAATCGCTTTGCTCGCTACATAATCGTGAATGAATCATTCATTGCTTATTAAAATTTCTATTTGTACATGAACGAGCTCGCGCCCTAACGACCAAATTCATTCATCGCAGTGTATAATCAGAACGGCTCCCGGCGTTTCTCGTCTTTCGATAAAGTTTAATAAACAAGAAAAACACTGCTTTACCGCCACGCGTCCATCGTTTGTTTACATCGATTACATAGATCCGATTAGCTAATGTCAATAAATATTTTGCAAATGATAGTCCGTTTTTTTCAAACGCACACGCGCGCACACGTGCGCATACATATAATACACTTATATATATATATATATATATATATATATATATATACATTTACTGTCTGTGACCCCGAGGGTGCGATAACCGACTTGGTACATTATGCGAAATAGGATCCTATTTCCGCGATATTATACTATATAGCGCGTTATTTTAAAACTATCGCAACGAGCTCTCAACTGACAAATATGTCATGTGTACGTATATATCTCATAAATCAGAGATATATTTGGTGAAAAATAATTTTGTACATCGATATCGGGAGTTGCTACACTTAATGTAGGTCTGCAATGTTTCTACGACAAAAAAGAGAAATAGCGATATATGTACAACATTACTGATATATATATATATATAGACGCACATATATGGGGGGATAAAGACTATAGAAAAACACAAACAAAAATGTGAAGAGTCGAAAGTCCGAGATCGACATCTAATACACGAAATCACCGCAACAAATGTGCATTACGCGCATCTATTTATAATTCGTGACTGTCTTGTATTCGTAAACACCAAATTCGCGCGCGCGCGCGCGCACACACGCACATGTCGGTGTCCGGGGATTTCGCGCGCGAAAATTGTTGTTGAGCTTTTGCGCGCCGATTCTGATAATTTGCTTTTTTATACACATGATTCCTAGAAATTCCATAATTATGAGTTGGAAATGCGTCTAAACAGTGCGAAAGACGGAGAGAAATATCGATGTATTTAGAGAAAGACGAAACGAGTCTATTATCTTTTCTATATTGATTACGAGACGTCGAATAATTTCTTTGTTCGCGTAAATAAGCCGAGCACAGGTGCGCTTATTTTGCGCGCGTCAAACGTGTGCGAAGAATATCTGGACTTCAGGCACGTACTACGCGCTTATCAATGGAACGACGAGAGAAATGCGTGGATTTAGTGCGTACGCGATCTTTACTACAGAGAAAGGGATGGGGAGACCATTATTTTCTTATTTTTTCTTTTTTCAGAATTTTTGTCTCATTTTTTTTTATTTATTTACATTGCTTAAGGAGATACGTTATTTCTGGACAGAGTTTGGAAGACTCATTGTGATATAAGCTATTTTAAAAATTTTTACGGATGACTGCTGTTTGTATTGTTATACGTACAAATGTATTTTTCGTCAAGTGTATTGTTATTAGTTAACGGGAAGAAAGAAGCTCGCGATGACTATTAACGAAAAAGGTACGGTGTGCTTCAGTGTACGTACGAATAATACTTAATGTCAAAATTTCTCTGGAAAACTGAATTGTTACTCGTGAAATAGAACTATAGCTATAATAGAGATTATTTGAAGGGACAAGACGCCTTTAAGTGAGGCTAATTAAAATTGAAAATTTTAATCACTCATATTGATTTAACTCTATTATATATATATATATATATACGTAATATAATTCATACTTGAAAAATCTTTATAATTAATAAATAGTATAATTTTACTAAATAAATTATTTCACGGTAATATAATATTTATTTGATTGAAATAAATTAATAAAAAAATAAATATTAAAAGAAATACAAATGTGGGAATAGTTTTTAATCGATAGACAAATGATTAGTAATAAAAAACTGGCTTTAATGTAACTAATCATCCAAAAATTTTAGTACATTAGATCGGTTAATACTTTTTCTGCTCATTCGATTCGAAATCCCTATATTTATGCAAATTTTCAGATTATTGAGTTTTCAACCACCTACTGTAAGCAGTTAACGAAGGGACTTGTAGTCGTGAAAAAAAAGTTCAAATCAAACGTACACGATACAGAATGCAATTGATATAACTAATTAAAATTTTTAATCACAAAGTAGCCTCACTTAAAGATGCCTTTCCCTCTTAAATTCTAGAAATGATTCACGTCCAAATCACTTCCACGATAATATTTTATTGAGTTCTGTATTATCACACGAGGTTTTTAAGCGATATTTAACTTGTATGGTGTAAACGATAACAAACATATTTAAATGACATTTTTGTATCCCTCTCTTCAATGTGAAAAGAAAAACATTCTAAACTCGGATTGACAAACTTTTACTTCTGTATTAAACGATAGATATATAGTTGTACGATTTTTTGTCAGGATTGCGATACAACAAAAAAAAAGTAAATCATCTCGAGGAAGGTTAAATGTGCGGAAAAAAAGAGAATTTGTTGACGCTTTGACATTCTTGATTGATAGGATTTATCGTTACAATTCCGTCATTCAAAATGTTTAGAATATCGAAAAAAAAGCGAGGATAACAATAAATTTTGCAGATACTTTTACGACTAATAACTCGATACGATGTGCAATACCCCGAAGCGCGTACTGCGCAAAAAGATTTCCTTAAGAAGAGAGAAAAAAAAACAAAAATACAAAAAAAAAAACCAAAGCACATTGTGTATGTGTAGCTCAGTAGTGATTCAACGGAAAAAGCATAAATACATTTCCTAATCGCAAATGTACTTGTCAAAAACACATTATCGGTCGAATGTAATTTTTTTCGCAGTTTACAAAACATCCGGAGAGTCATATAGACGCCGCTTCGTGTTTATACACACTCACACACGCGAGATAAGATTTTGGTTATCCTGTTAAAATGTCCTGTCGAAGAGTTAAAAAAAAAACCAGTTCATTTATCGCAGTCTCGACGTTAATAAACAAACGTTCGTTTCCTTCCGAGTACTAGCTAGGGATGCGCATAATAAAACCTACACATACATACATAGTCACACAGACGCGAATTACGTATAAAACCCACGATACGGGAAAGAATAAATTTACGAGAAACGGCTAAAAAAACCTCCATAAAGCAAACTTCAACTTGGAGGCTGAGCGTTATCTGCGCGCAAAAGCACACGCCATGTGCGAATGTAGAACAGCGAAGTCTCGAGATACGAGCTAAGCCCACGTGTGAAAATCCGTCCACGCGTCATGCGAAAACTAGTTCATCTCTCTCTCTCTCTCTCTCTCTCTCTCTCGACGTTCTACGATAGAACCCACATTTTCTCGCGTCTGACGCGTGCCAATGTCCTTGGCCGCGGACAAGACGCATTCTCGGTGCATGAGACATGGTCTACTATACATTTATATTATATTCTCTCTGTCTCTGTCTCTGGAGCTTATACCGAGGGCATCGCTATGTGGCGCAGTGCGTTCGAACGCAGGTGCGTGAATCGAGAGAAAGAGAGAAAGAGAGAGAGAGAGAGAGAGAGAGATAATAGAGTCTCGCGAGCTAGCGCCGATTGCCGGAGCGGAATTTCAACACGTAGGCTCGGATAAGCCGGAGGATTAAAACGCGATGAGGTAGCCGAGCACCCGAAGAGTGTTTCTTGGGACAAGACAGAACGCGGACAATACGAACATTCACTCGTGTTTAAATAGAACCGTAGAGATGCTGCTGTCACAGCTCTCGAAGAGGACATCTCTCCTGGCGTTTGTGATCCTCAGCTTGACGATCGGCACGGCGATCGGTACGTCGATCGATTACCAGAAATGCAAGACAGAAGTGCGAAGAATTATTATGGATCACTGCAGCAGTGGCAATAGGGACAAGAGAAGCTCCTTGGCTGTCGAGGATTTCGCAAGTACGTCGTCGTCATAGTTGCGCGCGCTCGCGGTGTGTCACGGTCAGGAGGGCTCTCTCGGGCCGCACCGCGCGTTCTACCATTGTTTTTCTTTGCTCTTTCAAACCAGTAGTCTGTGGCGAAACGCGTTGCGAGACGCTTTTTTGCGAGGTGCGCGAGTCGTAATCGGTATAATTTCTGCGGACTGATTGCAGGTACGAGATCGGTATGGCTACGGTTAAAAATAGTTCACGTGTAGAGCACATGCGAAAACTATTCGTGTGTACATAATCTTTGTTCAAAGTGATAATCTACATCTTTCTTTTCACGTTCCCGTTGGTCTCTGTATACTATTTTAAGCCCCACTCGCCAGCTCGTCGTTTATATATATATATATATATATAATCGTTCGGTGTGCAAGTGTTTGTGTGTGCAAAGAATCGTATATACTGCATATCGTAGGTTTTAGACAAGCAGTCGTTGATCTAAAAGTGAGGAAAAAAAAGATCTTGTCAATGGAAGAGTTGCTAGCGGATAACGCGAGAATTTACTGGGAACATCGAGAGAAATCGGTTGAAGTGTTCATTGAGACGATACTTTTTGTCGCGCTTAGAGGCAGACAGGAAAACAGTGAAAAAGTGACATCCGAATGAATCTCTTTCTAGATATACGTTCTTGTTTTCATTGAAAAGTCTCAACTCGCTAGGTTCATTCTCTCTCGTTTTGTACATACACACACTTATACACACGAACGAGCGGCGATCGAAAAATTCTTATCTTTCCATATTAATAAGTGTAGTCAGCGAGATTTTAGCTTTCGAAGAGCGTTTTAGATCGAGAACGTCGTTTGTAATCTCGTAGACAAGCATATGAATTATGTCTCCGACGCGTACCGCGCGAATACGAAAAAAATCGACATCCGATCCCGAAGAGATCGGTAAGAATTTACTCATTTTTTTCACCCCCGAATGATCGATCGTTACATATCGCACGTGTACGAACCCATTCTTAACGATTTCTTCTTAGGGCTCGTTACGGTCTCTCTAAGGGAAGGAAAAAAAAGATAATTAATTAGATGTAGATAAGCTCGCGCTTCTCAGAAAAATGTATGCAACATCACGGACTTTGTCTGTCTACCGACGACACTCCGCCTTCGTAGCTGTTATCAATTTTTCTACAATATCTTATCGGTGAAACGCTTGGTCTCGCGCGGGCTCGCAAAAAAAGGACGTTATACTATGTGTCTTACATAAGTGCGCGATGAGTTTGTCTTCGGCGAATGTACAGTTCGCGGATCTATACGGGACAAGTTAATATTTATCCCGGAATTGATTGAAAGTGGACTGTAACGAAAGGTTAAAAAACTATGTAGATACGTTAACCAGTTAACACCAGCTAATTTTCATTGCGTGAGTTGTAATCGAGCCATGTGCTTTTAAACGATCTGTTGTCTCTATACGCGCAAGCGTAATGCATTTTTCACGATATTATAGTAGAAGCTTAAAAACAAACAAAAAATTGAAACTTTTTATCAACGTAATGATATCTGAAATTTGGAAAACATTCGATTAGCCAGCGGACGATGGAGAGAGCCTGTGGCGATATATCATTTATTTATAGTGGCTTAATCTTTACTTAAGCCACTTGTTTAATTATTTCATCGTAAAAAGAAATAAACGACGATTTACGCGACTCGTGATAAATTCGTAAAAATAATCGAGATCGACACTAAGAATTTTACGTTTAATGTCTACGTAGGGAAGGGAAATGTTGCTTTTTTCTCTTTTTCAATTAAATTGAACGAATTTAACGATCTCCCTCCCTCTCTCGCAATCGTTCTCTCCGGAATATTCCGAGATTGCAAAATTCATGAAAATAGATATTTTATCATTGTTGGTCAATACAAAACGATAATTTTTACTAGATAATTTTCTCGCCCGTTGTAATAAAAAAAAGTAGTTATTTTTGACAAAGAAATATCTCGTTATATTGTTATCGGGATTTATCTCTGGTCCACCATGATACACCAACCACCACAAAAGAGTATCTCTCGTTTCTTACACAACGAAACGCACGATGGTCTACCTTTTACACTCGATCGCTAACCAATGGTATCTCAGTAACAGTAACGAAATCGTAATTAACAGATCTTCATTTTCTCCATAAACAGGAACAACGACGGATACCCACAGGATGAAAAAGCGCCAGATAATGTCGATAAGGGAGATCATACAGGCATCGAGGATACCGATCAGGGACGACTCTTACCAAGCGGTACCACCGACTCTATGGACTGAACAACGAAGTAACGAAGCTCCGCTGCCTGTACTGGTTGTACCACCTGTTCGCCGAAGAATCGAGCTTTTACCCGAGGTATCCAAGTCTGATTCGCTTGTTTTCTCCGGATCACCAGACACATTCCTGTTGTCGCGAAAATGACCGATCGACGTTTTTGTTATAGGAATCGGGAAGTCACATTGGTTTCGACATCAACAGCGAAGAATTGTTCGAGTTGTACGATGAAATCTACGGAAGATCGCCGAGACAAGCGGTCCATTGGGAATGCTGCAAGAATGTGGAACTTTGTCGTAACGATAAAAAGACTTTGAATAATCTATGCTCCAAATCATAGATTTCTGTCTTTTTTTCGTTTCTTTCGATCCTACTTGGAAATTCGAAGCTGCTTTGATGAATTGGAGTACTGCATGTTCTCGGATATTTAAATTCTATTTTTGCGGCGTTAACGTGACGTCTTTCTTGTAGAAATAGTTGGTTAAACGACTTGTGCTCGAGAAAAATGACGATACATTTCAGTCTTCCGATAGACTCGTCTAAAAACCGTTATTATAGCCATTGAAATACGAAGTGCTCGGTTTACTTGCTCGACTACGACACGTGTATAATTGTAGTTTCGTACGAAAGTAGAGTGTATAAGATAAGAAAAAAAAAGGCGAAGAACCTGACTAAAAACTGACTTATCGAGCTTTCTCTCTAGCAGGAGTAACCGTATATATTCATGAAGTAGCGATACGAAATTCAAAACTTTGTATATACAGAGCGAAAAAATGTTTTTACACGCGAGTGCCGTATATATTTACCCGTTTTAGTTTCTATATAAATTACATACATAAATATATATATGTACCTGTAGCTTTCGAATCGCGATCGTCATCTTCATTTGCTGTAACGCAGATGTATATAGATATACACATATAAATATATAGACACACACACATATATATATGTATATAGTATTTAAATATTGACACTAACCGCGCGTAATTAAGATATTCGTTAGCGTTAAGAGATGAAAGGCCGTAAGCCGAAGTCAATAGAGAGTAAGAGGAACCGGTAAATTTTGCAATTGAAATCGGTAGCGGTACGCGCAAACATCATCATTATTATTATTATTATTAAGATTGGAATAATGAGCATTACACGATGTATCGTCTCTGGCTTTTGTGTCGAAATAACGAGATCGAAACCGGTCGCATCGATGTCCGCTTACTATATATATATAATACATATGTTACAGGGAGCCGGGAGATCGTCGGAAAACATTGTTGTAAATATAGACAATAATAAAGCGAACGACAACACAAAAAGAAGCCCAATACACGAGGAGTTGATTCTACGTAACCCGAGTTATTTTTAGTTTAACTTTAAAATTGTCTGCGATAATTCTGGAGCAATAACCTCGAGATTGCACGTTGGTTGTTGCACAGGCAGTACGCGCGCGCGCGCGCGTATATAATACAACAGTTTGTGTTTAAGCACAGTGTATACACATTACACGTATACACCCACATTTATACATATATACACGTATATATGTATATATATATATGTATATATATATATATATATATATATATGTGTGTGTGTGTACATGTATAAATATATTATATAGGTATAGAAAAGTTGAGTGCAAAACGGCTCACTTTCTTGTGCTATATGAGTATGTACACGCATGTATGTATAATCATACATATATAGTCAGTCTTTTGAAAAGGGAAAGGAATACGCGATGTATAGAGCGTACGCGGGGAAAATCGGCTGAGCAAAAGGATTGGCTTGACTGAGAAAAATAGAAGAAAAAAAAATAAAAAGAAAAGGAAAAAGGAAAATAAAGTTACTGTATTATACAGAATATATATATAGTAACAATGCCGTCGATGCAAGAGCATGTCCCGACGTTACTAATATTATATATACGGCTTGTATAGTAATTTTTCCTCGACTCGCGCACATATAGTCATTTTTATTTGGTCATTTTTCTCAGTCGCTAGAAAGAAAATGAAATGAGACTTCGTGTTCGTGTAATTTGCATATTCTCGTCTTTTATTGCCTCTCGCGCGCGCTCCCAGCAAAAAAGCCGGCAGCCACTAAACAGTTTTATATATCTATATATAACATAATATATTTGCGCCCGTGGTGTAAGCACAGGCCGCGGTAGGATATATACATATCGTCAAGGCACTTTCTGCTGCGCTTTTCCAACAAAATTTTCTCTCTCTCTCTCTCTCACTCTCTTTCTCTCACTCTTTCTCTCTCTCTCGCTCTCGTACTTTCGTTTCAAAAAAATAATATTTCGCTCACTCGCACACTCGCGCCCCGCGTAAAACAGCTCTCCGCTTTCCTCTCGTATGTGTTTGCGTGTGTGTGCGCGTGTGTGTGTATATGTGTGTATGAGTGCAAATGCGTATATCAGTGTTCGTGTGCGTGTATTTGCGTATGCTTGTACATATACGACAATACGTCCTACCCGGGCCGTATGCGACCACCGCGGTATCAATATCACTTTTCATTTAACAATATATTAATTAGAAATTAATACTAATGAGATCATCGGTTGTTAAGGGAGGAGCTAGCGGTTGAATCGCCGGCAGGTGCACTGCAGCTTTTCTTCTTCTTCTTCTTCTTCTTCTTCTTTTATATCTTCATACATTCTCTTTCGCTCTATTACGGTCTACAATTCGTCATATATATATATTTTTTTATTATCATCCTTCATCGACACGTGGGGTGTGAGCGGCTTACGAATTATATATATGTATATACACACACATATATGTATATATATATATAATAGGAGTTATATAGTAATCAGAAGCCATAAACTTAATGATCACACTTCGGTTAGAGGGGAGTGAGGGGATGGGGAGAAGGAGATGGAATTAATTGAATTCGTATACGTGTACATAGCCGTGATAGTAAATCAAAACTGGACCGGACAGAGGCGATGAAAAATTTCGAAAACTTTTCAAGCGGTTGTGATTCTAGTCTCTTTTAGTTTTTTTTGACGCTCCTCTTTCGCTTTTATGTACATACTTTCCGACGATTACGGTCACATCGGTTATACAATCGATATACATATACACACATAATGATATATATATATATATATATATACACATATATGTATGCATATATATATATAAATATAAATATATATATTCAAATGACGTAGCAAAAAATGTTGTTCGATCGTCGTGTTCGATATACCACGTAAATGTATGCGCGCGCGTTACAATGGTAGAACGAATCGTCCTCGACGTCTTCGTCGCGGTTAAAATCCTTGAACTCAGAAGTATATACATTCTGACACGTTATCGTCTGTTTCGTATTTAATCGGCATATTTATATTCGCAACTTTTTTTTCTCAGCGTCAACCTCTCTGTCGAAAGTTGTCTCTCTTTCGTTCTTTCTCTCGCTCTCTCTCTCTCTCTCTCTAACACTCATCATCGCATCTCTCACTTCATTATCTGTTATGCCCGTGCGCGGCGCCGCGGACTTTCCCTATATATCACGAAGAGCGTTATTTTGTCTTTGCACAAACTGTGTTCTACATAAAAGTGTCTCTCTCGTTACTCTACTTTCACAATGTGTGTGTGTGTGCGTGTATGTGGCGTATGTGTGTACGATCTATGCGTTTAAAAAATATCTATTAAAATATCGGAAAACGTTCCGTTTCAAGTGGGATATCTATATTATAGTTAGGAGACGAAAAAAATGAAAAAAAAAAGAATAATAAAATTAATAATAATAATAATTATAAGAATAATAATAATAAAAATAATAAAATCGGCACAGCAGTAGTATAGCAATAGTATAGTAGCAGTAGCAATAGTATCATCAGCATTAGTTCGGCTATTTTTTAGTTGATTTTTTTTCTTCATATTATTTAAAAAAATATAACAAGATCACGAGCGGACGATCGCGATCACGAGCTTATTAAAAACTAGATCACTATTCAGTTCTCACTCTTTAGTTATTTACTTAAAAACTATGATCGTGGATATTATTATAAGCGACGATCGCACGTGCCGATCGGCGACCTTGTCTTTTCAGTCTAGTCGAGGGATAGTAAAAAAATAAAAAAAAAAATAATAATAATAATAATAATAAATTCGTAAAACAATGAACAAATCATATGTCGGTTGTGGCGAAAACTCAACGTGTGCATGTCTATGTATTCGCTGATATGTTCTCCGAGGTTACATCCCTTTCGTGTCCTAAATTCTTTACGCAGGACATTGTCATGGAGCGACCGCGAATTATGTTTCTTTTATCTATTAGTCCTCGTACAGAAAATAAATTTGCGTTTCTCTCTCTCTCTCTCTCTCTCTCTCTCTCTCTCTCTTTCTATCTATCTATCTATTACTCCCTTTCTATCGCTTTTGTTAATTATCTTTATATTTTTCGTCCATGATTTTCTTATTCTTCTACTCCTCAAACTCGGCAACATCCTCGAAGATCGTTGTCGCATAATAACGTAGTAGTGTAGGTGGGCGCCATATCAGCCATGTGACGACGCCGGTACTGCTCTTTCTCGCCTCTGCGTCTTCTCCTTCTTCTGCAACGGTTCGACGTAGCCTGTGGATACCAGGAAAAAAATCGGTTAGTTCGCCTGTCATGTGACTGCGTATGAACGCTTTATATGCATATATGTGTTCGTGTGTAAGTATATATATATATATATATATATGTATACATATATGTATATATGTATATATAGATACGTAAAGCGGAGGCGATTGTTGCAACGAGCGCAGCTCTTTCGTGACGAGTCTATAAATATATATCGGTACAATTGCTCGCAATCAGTAGAGGAAATGTACATGGCGATATACGTTTCTGTAATGGATCTAAATAACCCTGTCGCCCTGTTTGCGGCGATTATCAGCAGCCTCTTCTGCTGAAAGAACGTCTGCAATGTACATATATGCGCGCGAGATCGACACTCTGCGAATATAATACGTGCGCTGCGAAGAGATACGAAAGTTAAAAAGTGTTTTTTTATCGAGTCTTCGAGGCTCGAAGCCTCGGTTTTTCAACGTGAAATTCCACTCGACGATAGGAAAAAAAAATTCAACGATAAGCGAGTGCAAGAACCCGAGAGAGATACATATATATGCATAGGTATATATCTGCGAGTTGTCGATAAATCGTCTGCGGTAGCCGAACATATAAGAGAGACAGAAAGACAGAGAGTGAGAGTGTGTGTGAGAGAGAGAGAGAGAGAGAGAGAGAGAGAGAGAGAGAGAGAGAGAGAGAAAAGTGATAGAAAAGAACTTACGTTTTCGTAGGAGATCGCTTAGGGCCCGTTGGTCTCCATCGGTCGAACGCAAAGTGCAGCATTTGCTCGCCTATGATTTGGTTCGGGGCTTGCAGTACTGTTCCATCTGTTCGATGCTGCACGAATTGTAACAGCACTCCTCGACGAGTCCTGGTCCGGTAGTGTGTCGTACGTCGGTCTCGCTGCTGCTAAACGGCTCGTTGTAACCCCGATCCTTACACAACAGGTATAGAGCATCGCTCAAACTTCTCGAGCAGAGTCTAACGGCTCGTCGATAGAAGCGTCGATGGATACTGTTGGCTTCGACTCGATGCCTCGTTAGCTCAAAATCGAGAACTAATAGGACCAGCAGGAAACACAAGCACAAACCTGCCGTGGTCCGCCTCATTCTTGAGGTACCTCGGTAACTATGCATATCGATGGTACCGGCCGGCGCCACTTTGGTACCGGCGCCCGCTCGAACGTTTCCCTGCGATATTCTTCCACGGCGCAGGTATACGAACCACGAGCTTGCGGGCAAGATTTACGTCTTTATATGTATATATATATTCGGTGTGATCCTCGAATGAGAGTATGCGGATGCAAATATCAGTATATATGTATATACTTTTTATGTACTTCCGGCCGATTCAGAGGACAACGAGGAAACACATTCACAGCACTGTTGTTTGTTATATTTCTTATTATTTTATTACTTTTTTTTCCTTTTTAAATTATTTAATTCTTTTTTTTTACTCGTTTTTTACTCCTCCCGTTTACCTATATACTATACGACTACTGTTGTATCACACACTTGTACATATATATGTGTCATATATGTATGTAAAAATCGCGACGAGAGCGAGCGCGAGACTCTCCTCGGAGAAGAGGATGAGAAAGAAGAAAAATGAAGGAACTGCGAGAGTTTTGCGCGCGCGAGCGGCCCGAAAGACGAATGCTGGGTAGTGAACGTTTGAGAACTTGTTGTTTGCTCCTTTTTCTTGGGTGTCCCTTCGGTCCCTCCGTCTGTGCGTCTGCGAGCTGCGTGAATTTTAGTTGTACAGCAGGCAGCGGCGGCGATGGCAGAGCCGATGACGATAAGCCGCGGAGCAGCGCTCGTTACAAGGAGAGTGTGGCGCGCTTCGAGCTGTGCCCCGCAGACGACAGAGAGCCGGCCGAGAGAAGCGCGAGAAGGAGACTGAGACCGAGCGGCC
The DNA here is from genome assembly GCA_018906985.1 of Apocrypta bakeri. Taxonomy (NCBI): domain Eukaryota; kingdom Metazoa; phylum Arthropoda; class Insecta; order Hymenoptera; family Pteromalidae; genus Apocrypta; species Apocrypta bakeri. Next base: position 22,643,834 of record JACCIA010000001.1, on the reverse strand, counting down.
GTTCTCCCTTCCCTTACAGGCTCGTGCTTATCTGCTTACAAGCTCGCTCTCTCTCTCTCTCTCTCTCTCTCTCTCTCTCTCACTCGAGCTGTCCGTTACTCCCTCTCTTCGATGACTGTACTTCTTATGTACCGTTTATGTATACTTCGTTCTCTTATATATATGTGTGTGTGTGTGTGGGTATATGTACGGGTTGTGTGCAATAGCATTTACAGAAAAGGCCCCGCGGGGGATAGTACAAGCGCTCGGAGGTGGAGAGAAGAGACAGCGGAAGACCAATCTCGGACTAGCTTTTTACACGCGCCTTTTGTACCCCACCGATTCCGACGCTCGATGACACACCCCGAATGTCTCGCTATCTCTCTCTCTCCCACTCTTTCTATGCCGATTTTCCGAGTAGTCGAGCTCTAGCGCCGAGAATACGATTACTTCTCTCGTCTAGCCGATTCTATGTTTTTTTTTTTCATTTCTTTTCTTCGACTTGTCCTCCTTAATTCGCCCTCATATTTACACGTGACTTTAACGCTGCATTTTCGTACAATATATCGGATATACTCGTGTTTATACATATAAATATATATATACATAGATTTGCTTCGGGAGCGATTGGTGGTGGATCGAGAGAATCGATGCTGCTGCTGTTGCTACTGCCGCCGACCTCCTATCCTCATTTCTTCCCACGGACCGCAGTGTTCCTATCTCGATGCATAATTAATAATCCGACTGCCGCTTGCTCCGATGCCGAGTATTATTATACATTCTATTATTCTCGCGGTTAGCCGCAACCAGACTCACGCTATTTCGCCGATAGACATTTGGCCGACCTATTTTCAAATCGATCGGCTTGCCGATTTTTCTTCCTTTCTTAATTACTCGCTTAATATCGAGCTATTATTAGACACGATTCTACATAATGAACGTCAACGTTGTTCGGTTGGGGGACTAGTGCGAGTCTCGTATAGTAAAGAGATAGAGCAAGAAAAGTTATATTGCAATAGACGAGCGTTTCCGGCCTGGGAAACGCGATTTTTGCGCGGCGAGAGCAGCAGAGCTTTATTGCCGATCTCGCGGACTGCTCGAGTCTTATGCAACGCGGCGGTGTGTGCGCAATTCATGCACATCGTGCAAGAACCGGTGCAGTATGGAGCAAGCGTTGCTTTACTTTCTAATGGCTATACAAGATTTTTCGAAATTTCTACACACGCAACCGCCAACTTTTGCGCGAAATACAGTATGAGAGAAAGACAGAGAGAGAGAAAGAGAGAGAGAGAGAGTGAGAGAGAATATGTATTCTTAACGATTTTCAATATTACACGCGTTTGTATTATGTACAGATGTACACTTATATATATATATATATATATATATATATAGAGAGAGAGAGAGAGAGAGATAGAAAGAGAGACATATTTACGTAGAATTTCTATAAACGGCACGACGCTTCGTATTGAAAATTAAAATTTATTTTTAACTTGTCGCGAGCTATATTTACAGCGTTATCGAACAAAGTGAACTTACAATATGAATCATATATCGCGGCCCGCCAGTGCAATATAAGCTTACGCTTGGTCAAGTCCGGGGCTAGAAAATACAGCAGCAGTTCACAGCGTATAATAATAATTACGTATTTGTTTTGTTTCTCCCGCGCGTGTTAGCGCTGCGCAAAAATTCGACGTTTCTAGGTCGAAAAACAGGCCTCAATATTCGCACTTTGATCCGCCATCGGAGCGGAAATATGCGTCTATATAGACGAGCATAACGCGCAAAGTATATAATACGCGAATATGAAATTGAGCGAGCGAAATGAAAGGAAAAAAGAAATAAAAAGAAAAGATAATACCGAATTTACGCTCGATGTTCGGGTCCACCTGCGTCAGTGAAAATCTCTTTGATGTCAAGGTCGCGAGTAACTTGCGCAAGTCGCACGCGCGAGCTCACCTGCGATGCTGCATTACGCGCGTGTGCCCGAGATCGTTCCAATGAGAGCGAGAGAGACGGAGTGAGCAGAAACCGATTGATACCGTTTAATCGACCAGGAATTCAATCGTACGAACGCACAACGTGAAACAAAAAGAATCTCATTCGGTAATGCGAAAAAAATTCCGCATTGCGTAAGAATTAAATAATAAGGAAAAGAGAGACGTGTCGATTTTTCCTCGGGGATATATAGGCCAAGTATTTTTTTTTCGACTATACGATAGTTTTGATTACACTATTGATCAATACGCTCGCATCACTCATCTCGATCGAAATTCAGGGTTTTCGCGAGTTGAGATCTTTGCGTGTGTGCTATGTAGATATATGTCAATTAGCTAGAATTCCGATGTTTTCATTACGTAGACTCATAGGCTGTATTGGATGCTCAGTCGTTTATAGTGAATTGGAAATGTTGTTTACTCACATTATTAAGCTTGGGCTACAAACTCTATTGGATTGACCTAGAAAATTCAGTATGTATACGTATATATACATACGTACATAGTAGTTCGCGTACGACTTGCGCAAATACGCATTCGGGAATCCCGAGCTAGCAGTCCATCGGTATCGCGAAAATTTCAAACTCGTTCGATGGAATGAAAAAAAAAGTACAATCTATATAACTTCGCATTGAGATTTTCTAGTTTCGTCCGAATGTCGAGATTGAAAGAGAAAAAAGAAGATACTTGATCATTGACGCTAAAGAGTTGGTTATCGTTACGAGCTGCAGCGAAGGAAGCCGAGAAAAGAAGTCAATCTATATTATGAAAAACAATAGAAAAGTACAAATTGCTATAAAACAAGCGATAAGAAAACGAAACTCTGGAACATCGCAGCCTTGTTTATAAAAACGAAACGTTACGATTATACGTTGTAACAGGAATAATCGCACGATCGGCACGCGTATGCCACTCTCGTGCTGAGAAAATACCCTCGAGTACGGAAAAACTTTCATAATAGACAACACAGACGAGCACTAGACGATTATAACAATCTCTTAATGAACGCGTATTTGTCGAGAGCCGCGGGGACCGTGTGATTTTATTTGTTTACTTATTAAATTGTTATTATTATAATTTTTTTTTTAATTATTATTTTTGTCATTATTTTAGATACCCTTTTTTATCAACTTCTCGCGTTCTCTCTCTAAGTGTAGAAACACGAACGTATACGTAAGAAAAATGCGCGAATAGAATAGGCTTGACAATATCATCGTTTACGCAGTAACAAACGTCGTATTACCGCTATCGTTGATGACCTCCGCTATTTACTGACTCCCTCGTCGATGCGTAGCTTTCTTGTTCTTCGTCTTTCTCTTTTGTCGCGAAAACGTCATCGTCACGGAATAATCGACGGAGACACGCGACTGCGTGTGTTTATATACACATCGACACCTACAAGCGTCGGAGAGAAATGAAAGAAATCGTTGAGTTTATGAATTAACAGACGTAACGCATTATTCGTGTGTGCGACGAAAAGAAAATTTATTTTATTGCGAACTGCCTTTTTCAAAGGAGAAAGTGTTCGCTTGAATTAAAAATCGATGCCTAGAACATAAATAATTCAGAGAAATAGATAAAAAATTATTTTGTTGAAAATCGTTCTATAACTTAATCGAATACAAATCGATATTTAAAACATAATTAATTGAGAGAAATTGGTAAAAAATAATTAGGCGCAAATAGTTCTATAACTAAATTTATACTGAGTAAAGCTTGTAATATTTAAGAAAATTAATTTATTAAAAAATTGCTTTTATTAAAAAGACAATAGTAATTCAAAAATATTATTTTCTAACTAAAAGTGTATTCAATAAAACGTTAATTACAGTATAGAAAGACAATTTTTCATAAGTATTTTATATTAAATAATGTTCTTGAATATTGCCTATGATTTAAAAATGAATATAAAAAATACATTTCCATTCAAATAAATGCTTATCTTTTGGAATGAAACAAATTTTATTGTAATTTAATCGTGTGTTTTTAATGTGTGTGTATATATATATATATATGTATATATATATATATATATATATACTCCACGAACAAAGAGGGTGTCAATATAAGCGCAATTACGATGAGGAATTGATTTGCCTCAAAGAGCTTGAAATTTATTGTATTCAGTGCAATAATACAAGAAAGATGATGTGAACAGGATATGTGCGTTTTTTTATTTATTCCTAGAATCGCCAAGAAGATATAATAGCGTGCTGGAAACGTTATCGATGAGTTGCTAATTGTTGCTTTATTTTCTAGTTGAAAACTTCGTATTAACGTTATTACGTATTAAATACGTATAAACATTTTTATGACGATAATTGAAGAAACGACTGTAATTATGGACACTTTTACTTGAATTTAATTATCGCGTTGATGATGAATAAAATGATTAATTTTTGAATGCTGTCGTTTGCATTTACTGCAAATTTATGCGAACTACTGTAGTTCCGGAAAAATATTATTATTACAGTGTTATATTATGCGTTTCAATGTTAACTGACGATACAAAATACGTTATGCTATGATTTATTATTAAATTTACGTAAATACGTTAAGGCAATAGTCAAAAAGAAAAGTCTTACATTTAACTTTCTGCGCAGTAGAAAGATCTAGGATATTAGGAAACCGAAAAACAAAAAAAATATCGACGTAACGTTTTATTATTTTTGAATTGTGTCAAAAATATTACGTAAAGCAACAAATTACAAATTTCTTTCAAAAGGCAATCAAACGTACAAATACCGAATAAAAATCGTTCATTCATTTTTTATATTTCTCCACGTGCGGCGTACCTGTAGTTAAAAAAAAATAATAATAATAATTTTTAGTACATCGCGCAGTGTGTAAAAGTGAAAGAGCTATACGAAACTCTCGAGGCTCCGAGCTTTATTTGTTCGACTCTTCGTGCAGATGAGCGATTTTTTCCGAACGTCGACTTATGTAAGCAGTAAACGTCTGCTATTATATTCCACGAACTCGAATACAATAGAGATCAATTAGTTTCTTCTAAAAATAGTCCTGTTTAACAAAGTTGAATCGGTTCAAAAGCTTCGAAACTTAGCATAGAAACATATAATACCATCAACTGCATTATACCGATCGCAGTGCGATCGAAGCGTCTCTCCACTAGAAAGCCAAAGGCTGCAGCAACTAATTAAACGATAATAATATCGACGCATAATATAAAATTTATCAGCTGCGCTCCGTTTGGCCCAATTACTTTGCTTGTTGTTTACCAAGCGCGCCTACGGTGTTACGCATATACCTATATTGTATACATATATACACATACGTAACTATCTATGTACACACACACACACACATATATATATACATACGAATTCTTGCCAATTTGTAACAATATATATATATATATACACGCACAGCGATGCATCAGCACTTCACACGCGTATTTTTAGAGCCGATCGTCGGAAAGAAATTATCTCGCAGTCCGAGCGAATAAAGCGCGCTGTCTTTCACTTCGTATATGTGTATATGTTTTTATCGCTAATTCTCTCTCTTTCTCCCTCTCTCTCTCTCTCTCTCTCTCTCTCTCTCTCTCTCTCTCTCTCTCTCTGAACGGATTCATCCCAAGAAAGTTGCGAGCGATTTGCGAGAGCCGCTCCGTATACGTAACCGACGAAAAATCGGAGAAACCTCGGCTATCGCTCAATTAGTATTAGATCGCTAGCCAGTCAATATCCGCATTTTTCGATTCGACTCGAGAAAGGGGAAGGAGAGATCGGGAGGCGCCTACTCCACGACCTCTGAAATCTGTATAGCGTATAATACGTGAATGAAGATACGATCTAGATCGACCTAGACGGATCAATCTTTCTCTCTTTCTCATTTCCCTCTCTGGTAAATGCGTTTCACTCGCTTACGCCAACACGATTGTATATATGTATCGCGAACTTAACCCCGATACGAGTGATTCTAATTCCGTTTTATTATTATATACATGCGCGCGCGCGCTCTTTCTCGTCTTTTATCATCGTTTGTCGTTATTGTGTCTTCTATATATCTCTATACGCACGTTCTAAAGAAATAATTTATTAAAACCGATGATTGGAGATTCTATTGACGAGATTGTCCAAAATCAAGAGATGATCGCATATTTACCACTCTCTCTCTCTCTCTCTCTCTCTCTGTTTATTAGCGGACTATATCTCCCCCTAGAAATCGGGCTATTTATAGAACAATAGGATAAAAGAGAGATACATTTCCTCTCTTTTAGCGGAGAAATGCGTTTTACAAATACGCCTATACGTGCGTGTCTATACATACGTGTACATATATATGCGCGTCTATGTGTAAGAGAGAAAGAGAGAGAGAGAGAGAAAGCAGTACCGATTGGGCAATTAGCCGGCGGCGATCGTATAACGCACGTTCGGGAAAAATCGGCAGCATACGGTGCTGTCAGAGTTTATCGTCGATAGCGCTCGCGAGCGCTACACAGTCCACTCGTCAGTTTATAATATGTATTGCGTTATCCCGATAGTTTTTCGTACGCGTATTTTCGGTCTGATAATATCACGGTATGCGGCTCAATTTCTTTTACATTTTTCGGATGTATTTATATATATATATATATAATACATCTCTTCTCTCTCTCTCTCTCTCTCTCTCTATACAAATATGCACATGTACATGTGCACGCACACACACACGCACAGACATACATAACAGCATTGATAAGGTATATCATTCAGCCGAGGGATTACACTTTTGGCTTGGCATCGTCTCGAGAATTTCGAGGCCTTCGAAATCAAAAGCCGAGTGACTAAATTGACGCGATATTATATCGGCAACAACATCGTTCCCTTTTCGGAATATGCAAATTATTGCGATATCAGTGCGAGATGTAGAGAGGGGAACGTTTAGGAAAAACAGCGAAGCCAGTCGTTCTCCAAAAACATTGACAGAAGCCGGATTGCGATAGTCAACAGTGTCGCTGCAGCTACGATCTGGAATGTACATAGCGCAAAACAATTATTGTTTACAGATTTCGCATTGTTATATATATATATATATATATAGAGAGAGAGAGAGAGAGGTAATGATGTATATATATATATATATATATATATATATATATATATATAGCGAACCCTCGCAGTTCTACAAGTTCTTCAATAACAACAACTGAACATGAGGCGTAAATATACAGTAATTGCTAGTCTCGGCTGATTTGCCTATCGGCCGCGATTGACTTCGAGTCAAAGAGAGAACAACAGTCCAACAATGGCTCCGACTTGTTTACCCTCTTGTGGCCAATCTGTGGCTGACTCCATCGCAGGTAAACACTTGCGTGTCGTAAATATATATACGTATATAGCTCGCATCGTATATCTCTTGTATATGACGAATCTCTCCCAGTGTTGTGTACATAGAAAATTTTTCTCGCAAAGCAAATAACTCTCGGCTTCTGCACACACGTATACACATAAACACGTATTTACGTATCCTATATATCTTTCGCTTATAATAAAAATCTACACACAATTGATATTGATATTCCCAACCACTGTGTAACGTTACCCAGTAATGCATTGCGCGTGACCGAGTACAAGAGAGAAAAAGAGAGAGAGAGGGAATTCTTAATAAAACCGCGGCGAGAGAGTAGAATGAACTCGACGCGCCGATGAGCGCCAGGAATAATATATTGTCCTCCGTCTAAAGCTCTTTTCATCCGCTACTATACACAAGCAAGAGAGAGAGAGAGAGAGAGAGAGAGAGAGAGAGAAACAGCAGCAACGATAGTGCCACGAGTACATATTGAGTGCACATTCATATATACATATATATATATATATAGGTATGTATATGGATATTACAGACCTGAAGACAAATAGCGACATCACCCCTTATCGTTTCAGTACAAGCAACGCGAACGTCGAGGCTGCACATATGCGAGTCAGATTTTCCTATTGATGTGTTTACTGTTTTAAGCATCTTATAATGCGTATGTGATCTGTATGTATACATAGGTGTACTATACTATTATAATAGATACTTTGGTGTTATCGTCCGCAAGGGATGTTATCGGTATATCGATTCATCAGTATTTTCTACAGGGTATACGAGGCAAAGAGCGCGAAAAAAAGAAATTGAGACGCGTAGCGCTGACCATCTGTAATAAAAAAAGAGAAAGAAAAATAGCGTAATTGATTAGCCGATTGATTGGGACGTTATTTACGAATAGGTGTCGAAGAAATGCTATATAACCTTGCGCGACGAAGGAATAACACAGTAGTAAAACATACGAAAGTATGTAATAACAATGATAAATAGTATCTTATTTATACATGTGGGTGCACGTATGTGCGTAAACATGTATATATATATATGTACTATTGGTACGTGTACAAGTGTCTACATATATATATACATATATGTATTATCGAAAGGTATAATTAAAAAGATAGCGGTAAATTAGCCTGATCATTAATAATGCGACGACTGATAAAAAATATATAATATGTACATACGCAGTAAATGAGTTGAAGAAATGCGACTCAATTAAAATGCATTACAGTTCAGCTAAATTCTGAGCCTGATTCTCGCTTGACAATTTTCCTTGTGTACAAAAACTTGAGACGAGCAGCCGATATCCTTGTCTGGTCGATTACCTTTACATGCAATATTCTTTGTATATACATAAAAATGTGGTTGAAAAAAAAAAACAAAATTATATGCGCAGGAATTTGAGTGTAATCCATTGCGAAAATATATTCGTTAAAGTGCAGCGCAGTGTTTTAATAGTCCGATACGGGAGCCGAGACGAACGAAATTAGATTTCAATATCACTGTCAACATAAAGCTTGGAGTTTCGAAGAGAAGCTGACTCTGCGAAAACAATGAGTAATTCCAATGGTCGTCAAAAAATTCAGCTCGAAGGTCCCAATGAATCTACGCCGAAAATGCGGCTGCTCTTCACCTTGTGACGACATCCGCGAAGGTTCGAGATAAAAAAGAGCGATAACGTTCCGTAACGCACTGTATAGAATGTAATTACTGCGTGTGCAAAACGCATGTTAAAAGTTCCCACAGGCAGTAGGTCGTTATATGTACGTATATATGTATATATATATATGTGTGTATATATATATGTACAGTACAATCGAAGCGATACAGAAGGAACCGAAAAAGCGACGAGTCTTGCGACGTGGATGCGTATATAATCATACGTAAAGTTATCCCGTAAACAGTGACTGATTACATGCCAACGATCGCAAAGGTCGTTTCTCAATTTGTTACGCCGATTAACCTTGGCTGCGCCGTATAATTATTGTTATCGGTTAACAGCACTGCTACGCCGTCGCAGACTCTACGCTCTCGCTTCTTTCTCTTTCTCTCTTCTTTGATATCGAATTCACGTTGACGATGACCGACGCTGGAGCCGCCACTGTTGCGATTATAATTATTTCTCTCTTTCTCTCCTGCGCATCTATGAGAGTTTACGGATATATGTATATGTATATATATATTTTCGTCGCAGGAACGTCTCTCTCTCTCTTAATATCTCCGGCTGCTGTTATTATTATGCACATCGGCAGGCTATTATTAAACATTTCACTTAATTAAGCGAGATACGGGCTTCGACATCGCGTTTTATTATTATTCTCTCTTGAAACCAGTCCCACCGTATACTCCGTGTTTTCTACTCTGAGAGAAAATCTTATCGATATATCAATATTTCGACGATTAGAAGACGAAAACAGACGGAGTGCAGCTGCGCTTCGGACTCGCTTTATCGTCGCTATTCTATATATAACCAGCTCAGGACACTTGATTATACAGAGTACGTTGTTTATTTTCTCGTTTTAACGACGAGAGATGAAAAAAAGGACGAGAGTCGATAGAAGAGTGCGATTAAGTTGTTGTGGTGCTGCAGCGAGCAATACATAGGGCTTTGACAAATTGACTCGATAAACGGGCGCCGATGGGAAAAAATTTTGGAGAGAAAAATAAGCTCTGCCGATAATGCGCTCGTACACCATACCGTGGGCATACGTAATCGACTTCGTTTGCTCCAATACCTCCACTGGCTATATAGTAATTGGGTCACACAGGCATGTATACATATATAACGCGGAAAGACAAAAAAAAAGAAAAGAAAAGAAAAGGATCCACTAATGCAAAGGAGAGATTCTCTAAATACGATTAACATCGCAATGAGCGTCTTTTCGAATGGTGACTTTTCGCGCCAGGGGAGATGACGCGAATAGATTATGGTATCTCCATAGCGATGATAATTTATTCGCATAGCACGTGCGCTCGTTCATCCACGACGAGATTGTGGCCAACAGCGTATATCGCGATCTCCTGATTCGACGCTGTTCTGCCACTGACCCCTAAGTATATCACCGCTTCGTATAAAGTATATACGCGACATTTTCTCGAGGGAAAGTCGCGAATCCCCGTGCATTTATACATCAGTAACGATGATTCGACATTTGCATATTATAACGAGTACGTTCACTCAATGAAAAAAAAAATAGCATCGACTCTGCAACGACGTTTCCTTTCAGGATTGAAAAAGAAACGTAGGCGATTGACCTTCCCCCCTCCTTCTTCGAAAGAACCTTTACCCAGTTCTCAAAGGCGCGTGTACTCGTTCACCCATAATCGTACTTATACCTAATATACGGCGACTGTTGGTCATTATACATTTATTCAACACGTATATACACGTATAGGCTGTATGTCGTCGACTCGGTTACGAAAACAAAATTAATAGCTGATTTTCGAGCTCACTCTCTCTCTCTCTCTTTCTCGGGCGTTACATCGCTATCTTATCGCAAAGACGAGAGAGCAGAGGATTTCTCTAGTTTTTGCTATAGCGTTTCTTGGACATGCAGTCATGTGCGAGAGAGAAAGAAATAGATAGATAATGAGAGATGAGAGTGAGAAAAAAAAATTATAGTGACCTCAACAACGACGGGGTATTACACCCTTACACGATGCGTAGACAGCTGGGGTATGAACGAATTAACTATATTCCGTTTTGAATATCGTAGATGAAGATGTTATTTTTATTTTTAATAATTTTTTTTTTGTTTTTTAGACAATTCGAGAGTACGCGGTATCTTCAGAAAGGAAGAAAAAAAATTTGTTCAGCTCCGGACCATCCACGTTTGCAAAAGCATTGGTTGAACACTCGGTACAGACATCGGTACAGCTGTCGGCTTATCTCTCATTCCCCTACTATAATTGTCCGGACCGACGACTTTGCACTCGCGGTTCCTATACACGTTCGAGTGGGGGCTTATCGCGAGCATATGAATAATCGCGGATTACAAATTTTACGCTAATTAGTTTAATTACGATTGTGCTTATGTCAAGCGCGATTACAAGTTACAGCCTAATGGCATTATAAGTACTTGTATATTCAACGTACGTCACGAGAATCGGGTGAGAAAAAAAATTTAACGGAACGTTAAGTGTGATTTAGTACTGAGAGCGGTTTCTTTTTTCCTTTTCTTTTTTTCTTTCAACGTGCACGTGCACGTCCGACTGACCGAGAAAGTAGTAGTGAAATTTTAAGGCTTTTTGTAAAATTATACCGAGTCGAAATAGGAAAACGTCGAGAAGAGTTCGAGAACCGTTCGAAATCGACGAGATTCGCGAGAAATTGTTTTTGCAATATTAATGATGTTTGTCTGTTAAACAGATGATTTAGCTTCGTTAAAGAACACGCTGTTTGCTAACTCAGCAAACTCTCGGATCTTACCAGACAGAAATATAAACGGCTATACGCACATTGCGAGTCTGTCACTGTAAATAGAGTAGAGACGATAAATATAAAAAAACGAACTCAAATTGTTAAACAAATTCGCGCTGTCTGTAAATAATTCCAATTATTCGAATGGCGTGCTTTCTGTCGTTCTGTGTCAAATAAATCGAGGCAGAAAAACGAGTTCAACAGACCTAACGATTACAAGAGAAAAAAAAAGAACGATACGTCACGAGTATAGAAAACGACCTTTCCAAACTGATTACCTTCGATGAAATTTTTCAAATTATGAATTGATAGTGTATCTCAGTGAGAATCAATAAGTTTCCAGTTAACGGTCAAAATTATTTTGTATCGAAAGTCGCATATCGCTATCGCGTAGTATAATTAATCTTGAAACGCTAAAATCGTTCGACTGAAACATTTGTGAATGCAGTGATAGCCGATTCGTCGAAAAACTTATACATTATTACGGATTTTTACAAATTTGACAGGATTCTCGGTACATAATTCCAGATGCCGGTTACTGCGAGAAAATCACGTCCTTTGAACTCTCTCTTTTTCCCCTCCTTTTCTCGCTGTTTATCGTCGGATTTTCCATTATATATATATATATATATATATATATATTATGCCTCCTTCGGAGTATAATATACATAACGCAACAAAAACTATATAAGCGCCGTGTCGTAATTGCATAATCCTATGTAGACATAGAGCATTTAGTCGTGTCGGAAAAATCAGCACGGTTGAGAGCGCAAACGATAAAATTGAGAAAAATTTTTGTACGTTAACGCTTGGTGGTGTATATATCGCAGGAAAAAGTATCGATGCGGAAGTGAATTGACATAATGTAAACGATAAAATCAAACTGCACTGATAGAGTCGATGATTTTCCTCTGGTTTGCGATATGAATTGTAAGGAAAATTCATTGCATTATTTGTACAATATGGATATTTGGTTCGCAACGAGTGCGTTCTAAATTGATTCGTCTTTTTAACTCGACTTGCTTTTTTATTTCTGATTATTGCTGGTTTAATCGATGTGTATATGTATATTTCATGTAAATACATAATTAGCAAGTGAGAGTACTTTGCGAATGTTTGCGATACATCTGCGTTTTTCTGTTCTATACGTACATCGATCTTTTTTTTATTTTCAACGACTATCCCTTTTATCCAACTGCGTACTTATCATTATAACATCGTAGGTATTTAAAGCTCAAGTCTTTTCGCTATTTATTAACGCGTCGTTCGGTAATTACATTTCCATGATTTTGACATTGTAATCTAACGCGTAGGCTAATTCTCTTTTTTTACCACGGTTCGACAACGGTCGTCTGACCGATAACCGGTTACACTACTGTTTCGTTATGTTCGTCCAAAACGAGCTCGCTGGTCAGTAAAAGCTTGAAAAAATCGCTGTTTACGACTCAGCATTTACCCTAAACGATAAACAATGACTACTACCAACGGAATGCTCGCTTTCTCGGTCCATTTGCCATCGGAAATAATCTATTGCCGAAGCTATCTCTCTCTCTCTCTCGCTCTCAGCGAGGCTTTTCATTGCAAGTCGTGTATATATACGGACATAGCGCAAATATTTACTCGTACCTCGGCGGTCGATAATCGCCCGCAATGCGCGTGAAAACTTACTTGGAAAACAAAATTTTCTACGATCTCCTTCCACTTCCCGTGTGGTTCATCCTCGATTCGAAGAAACGCGAGTGGATCGCAGTGCGAATGCTCCCTTACATAAAACCGATTTGGCGCGCTATAATTAGACCTCAATTATCATTCGTCTGCAAGAACGTGTATTAAATATGTATTATGAATGCATTTGCTTTATAGTAACGTAGTGGGGAAACGATGCGTGTAGCTCACGCAAAAAGTGTCGGATGAAGCTGTGACGATCGATGCATATGTACAAATGTATATATATATATATATATAATATTACAGTGAAAGAGGAAGAGAAGAGAGAAGTCAGAAAAGAAAGGGAGATACTGCCAGCTGTGGAAATTGAGATCTGGGTCACGCAATTAATAGCGTAAGTACGCACGAAAAAAAAATATTAATAGCTCTTTTTTAAAGGGGGTTTACACTTATTCCTGGAATGTGTAACTTTAAAGTATATTAAAAAAAATATTGTTTAATAAGACCTACAAAAAGACGATCTTATCATCATGCAGAGATATCTTTTTTTTTAATACTTTAATCTGTTTGAGAAAAAAAGAACAAAGTGATGCTTTTCTCGTTCTAAGACTCGTTAAAAATACGATTTGTAATAAATTGATAAAATACGTTTCGATTTTCTAAAATGATATAGAAACAACGACATTTGAGTTTTCGATTGTTATAAACCACCAAGTATGGTGGCCTGTGCCAAAATTTAATAACTTTTAGAAAAGTAAAAGGTTAGCTCTATAATAATATTGAATTTTTGATATGGACATGCAAACCGATACTTCCTTGATGAGTTATGAGTTATTTAAAATAGATAATACAATTAAACAATAATGAACTCTAATTTCTACATATTTGTTAAAAAAATTCGAATCTACAAAAAACATATCTCTGCATAGTATAATAGTATGAACTTCTGGTAGGTCTTCTTAAATTTAACATAGAGTAAAAAAAATTTAGCAGATATTCATAGTTCAAAAGGGAATAAGTGTAAACTCCCCTTAATCATTATAATTTAATGAAAGACTTGAGTGGTATTGTTATGTAATTTGCTACGTGCAATTTGTATATTGAATATTGAAGATGATTATTCAATATGAAATTTGTATTGTATTGTATTTGACCTCGGCTAACTTATGAGAGTCTTATTAGTGTATTTAGTACAGTTTCATTCACTGCGTATGAGATTTGAAAACTTAGAACATTCTTATCATCTATATTTATAGGTTTGAACGTATTTTATTTGTAATATCAACTTATTTTAGAAGGAACGTCTCTTTTGTGTTTTTAGTAAAAAATGCTTCCCCGAGAAGTCAGAATTTTTTGAAAATTCGCATAAGACGCCAAGCTTGATATACTGTAAATTCAAGAACCTTCGTGAAAAAAAAACTAAAAAATTTCATGAAGGTAGGTACAGTGCCAAACAAAAGTTTCAAAATATTTTGAAGAAAAAAAAGACATTTTCACAGAAGTACACGATAAACAAGTGGATTACATAAAAAATATCTACATTCGATTTTAGAAAATAATTAAATTCAGCTCATAACGTGGACCACTGCGCGATGCAGAACTTGGGAAAAACTTTCCTTACTGGATGTATATGCGCGTCGTTTAATGCGTTATTACAAACCGAATGCGAAAGCCCAAGAGAGAGAGAGAGAAAGAGAGAGAGAGAAAGAGACGGAGTGAAGCTGACTGTGTACTCGAGCAATAATAATTTATGGAGACAGGGTCGAAGCATCGAACCGTGTCGTAATTGTTATGTTAGGTTCGATTTTTTCTCCCACTCTCTTGATTAACCGAGAAAACTAAAGCCAAGTCTTCTGAATTTAATGAGACAGCACTATATACTAGATCTACACATGAAATATCAAACGAAGCTTACGCGCAAGCTCTGCGTAACGTATATAATCTTTAGTACAGACTGTACTGTTAGTAAACACATGACTTGTTGTTCGCATAAACAATGAGAATTCAATCGAGCGTTTCGAGCAGATTGATTCACATTCCGTTTATAATTACAATGTTAGCTTATATATGACAATTTATAATGCGCTATATATAACGAAGCACACGCAATTGCATATTTTTAAAACGACCCTCGTCGCTTAGCGATCTCGTCGTCAGGAGCGCGGAGTAAGCTCGTTCTCGTTTAATTTATGCGTTAATCGATGAGAATTCACGGCTATATAAGCATTGTCCGAGTAATAGAACGGCTTTTAGTTTGGCGAGATGCAGAGCACCGGTGGATGGCAGTTCGGTTTTGGCGGTAGCGCCAGTATCAAAGACTCTTTAAGCTCGTCGAAGACCACTGGAAGAGTCATTAAAGTTATTCTTCTGGGACAGCCTGGTGTTGGCAAAACCGGTAAGAGAGAGAGAGAGAGAGAGAGAGTGCTTATGTTATTATTGTTGTATAATACTAAAGTAACGTATTCAATTGCGAGGGGATGATTGAATGGTGCGATAAATCGGCGCTTCATTAATCGATTAATTAATTGGGTAAAGTGATGGATCGATGCAACGATATCGTAATTCTTTAAAGCTTGAGCGTATGTCGTCGGAAAATTAGTTACGAGTATATGCGTATTTATGTAATGCGGATTCTAGGGACAAAAGAAATTGTGTAAGGAAATGAATCTAAACGTCAGCAATCGCGTGTTTATAAACGCGTCGCGACTTAATTCAGTGTCAGCGTGGAAAAGCTGGGAAAAAGAATTTCATAATTCTACGAAACGACGTCTGCGTCACGCAATTAGCGAATCTCGATTCTTAGCGTAATAAATAACAAATAAATTACGTAAAAGCTGCGGGGCGCAAGCGGAGTAAACATTTTGCATAAATAATCACGTTTGTATCACTTATCAGTAGTCGAATACCTCATTGCTCAGCCGTATCACGTGGCTTCTAAGTATAGAAAATCAACTTTTCCTATCAACGTAAAGAATGAAAAATGAAAAATTCTACTCATTCACAGCAATAGCGGTTCGCTTCGCGAGTCGTCGCTTCATCGGTGAGTACGACTGTAGCGTCGAGAGACTGTACCGTCTCGGTCCACAGGATGGCAATTCACAGCTCCAGTCGTACAACCAGCGCATCCTTCAAACGGCTAGTTGGGAAATCGCCGACCCACCGGGTAATCCAGCAAAAGCTCCGAGCGAATCTCGTCTACGTTGGGCCGATGCTGTACTGTTGGTTTACTCTGTGACGGATCGAGTGAGTTTCGACGAGACGTGGAGGCTTAGGTTCCTGTTGAATCAAGCGAGGAAATCCAGTAAGAAATTAGCTGCACCTGTCGTACTCCTCGTCGGTAATAAAACGGATCTTGGTGGTCCACCCGATGGTGACCGGATGGTCAGTACTGCTGAGGGTCGCAAAAGAGCTCAGGACATCGAAGCCCATGGCTTTCACGAGATATCCGCTAGAGAGTCATACGAACAGGTATGATACCGTAGTACGTGTGATTTTTCGAAATGAGAGAAACAATTTAATAAAACCGATAACTATATATGTAGGTTAACTTAGATTAAGTTTATTTATATAATGAACGATAAGCGACGACGATTAATATAATTGATCTGTTCGGGGTTAATGCGTGTTAGATCGAAAAAAAGCTTTCGGAGATAGACTCGAGTTTGTTTTTTCAGAGCTTGCCCATTGGTCGTTTATCAATGTTTTGCCCTTCTAATAATGTAACCAGATAATGACGAACGAATTTAGAATGGAGCTTGTTGATAGCCGTTGAGCATTTTACATTTTTTCCCACGTATATCGGTACATGTATTTTTAGAAATTTTTCTATACGAGCACATGTTAACACACGAATATACAGAGGCATTAAACGAAATCGAATTTTCCTTCGCAGGTTCGAGCGTAAAAAGAACGCACGATTTTGGACTTTTTTTCCGAAATCGTTGTTTACATTCTCTTTCTCACTTCGAAGCTCTGCCTCTTTTCATTACAGGCGGTCATGGCGTTCACGCGTGATCGTGAGACCCGTAAACAAAATCGATATCTCTCTCGCTCTCGCTTCTTCAATATCTACATCTCGACGTATAGACATTCTAAATTAATCTCGCTCATTCTCGTTCTTCCTTATTTCCCGCGAGAACATTTTTATTAACAGCAACGCGTTTCCAAAATTAGCTGTACCCACAAGCGAGATCTGTTTACGAGAACGAGATGGATGATTTTTTTTTTCTAACTACGGCCGCGTCAATCAACGTCACGTACAAGCTCTCTTATCGCTGGGATTGTATCGGCGCGATCTTTCGCAACGGGCTGTGCGGAAAAGGCTTGAAAGAATCACGCAAAAGTATATACATATATATATTTTTTTGTTCACCAGAGGGAGAAAAAAAAGAATGAGAGGCAATTAGAGTAAAGAAATTCCGGATAAGCTTGGTATCTTATACAGATTATTACATCGTTATATATATATATATATATATATATATATATATATATATATAATTGCGAGCGCAAGTTATACACTTTACAAGCCGCAAAAGGGGTTCGACTTTTCGTGTTCATCACGCATTACGCAATGCGCCGAACGTGATCGACGATAAGTTCCCGGGCTTGTCACACGTAAATAATGTATATATATAATACAGTACTGTACGCATACACACACACATAGGCATAGGTTAAATAATTAACAAGATACAGAGATATTTGTACAATACACAGGTCATGGCCGTCTTCGTAAGCATGGCAAGGCTCGTGTTGCTGTTGCCGACGTCGACTTCGGAAGAGATGCAGCAGCAGTTAATCGGAGCTACCAATGCTGCTGCTTACTCATCGAGTAGTTTCCGGCTACGAGCCTCTACCGATGGTAGTATCGACGCAAGGAGGCGTCAGACCAATGTGCTACAGCCCCTCTCCAAGAGGCGACTCAGCATCTCAGCCAGGGGCGCGCCCCACTAACATCTCTCTCTCTCTCTCTCTGTTTCTTGTACTGATCTGTACACGTTAATGTCACTTATACGGTGTGTACGTGCTTTGCATAGTCGCTTTGAAAATAAAAAAAAAATATGATGATTCTGAGGCGTGAGAAATAAAAAAGTACGAGTCTTCTTTTTTAACGTTATACGATCAGCCGTGTCGCATTGCTGCTGTCAGAGCTTTTCCGCTCTCCTCTTTGATTGCATCTCTGCAACGCTGGACAGCGTTGGTTGCCGCTTTGCCGACTGGAAAAAAAATCCTGCGATTCTAATATTGCCGAGATGAGATACGAAATTATATAGTTGTGCGAGCTGTTGTTAAAGCTTGTATTAAAAATTATGAAAATAACATACAATAATCGGTTGGGCAGAAAAAAAAGAAGATTGTAGGTAATTAGAATTTTTTGTATTGATGGGAGGAGAAAAAAAGACTGGATTCCATAAAGTTGGATAGCAATGATTCCCTAACTGATTTACGATCGTTTAACTAACTTTTTAGTTATAAGTTCCTATGTTGTTTGGACTGCGGTGGATAAGGACTGATTAATGTATGTGTAGTAATGAATCCCTTTTTCTGAATACGACAGATAAGGACTGATTACTGTACGCAATCAGTAATAAATCCCGAGTGACAGGTTAAAAATGAATTTCAGCAATTTAGATAATAAAATTGAAGTGAGTGTACATTTTACAAAATAATTACATTTGTCGAATAAATTCGAATCGATTGTTCCGTGTAGCTACTTTGCTTGCGAATAAAAAACATAGTGTTGAATTTTAAAAATAATAATTTTTTCTTAAATTTATAGCCAATGGATTTTATTTTGTATTTGACCGTGAACTACGTATTAGGAGTTGTAGGAATAAGTAATCGCTAATATTTTACTTTATCATATTAAGTTTAATGGGTATGTAATGATTGTTTTTTTTTGTAACCATTAATAGATTTTTTTGTAGTGCGCATTTTCCAATCAATTTTCTTTAGTCTACGCTTGAAATTTTCTTTCAATTTACTATCACAGATTCTCTGGTTTCCTTTTGTAAAATAAATCTTCTTTTAATTATTTTACACGAGAGATATGTAGGTAAATTGTAAGTACAACCAATAATTTATTTAAAATAATAAATTAATTAAAGAAGATTTATTTTAGAAAAGTAAACCGCAAAATCCATATTTAATAGATATAAACAGTATTTTATCAATATAAAAGCATATCTTGTATAAATATAATGAACTAGCTATTTTAGGGCTATTGAAAATCGTTTAACAGTACGAAATACTGTATCTATAATACATTATAAATACTCCATGTATTCTAGCTAAGAAAAATGAAAAAGAACATTGTAAGCGTAATCTGATATAAATTGGATGATTGTGTAACTTAAAACCCCGTAAATTAGCGTATAAAGATGTATCACACGTGCACCACACGCGTACTACACGTGTACCTGAACTATACAAAATTAATTTAAATATTTATTTGTACACAAATCAATATTTCAGTGCACACTTTTATCAACATTTTATTCGTTATATTTCAGCTGGCGCAAAATGACAATAGTTTCAATGCATAATAATAATAATAATAAATTACGTGACGCACATTATCATTACTCTTGATCAGCCATAAATTGTGTAAATTAAAAAAAAATGACGTACCTCTTAAACGTGATGCATTTTGAACGCCAACATTGAGTTCTTTGAGCGCAGATACCAATTCACCGAAGCTTTTCGACCTGATCTCGTGGTCTCTGATGAGATCACCGTTAACAGCTTTGAGTTGACTCAGTCGTTTTCTCATACCCTCGACGTTCTCGAGTATCCGCGCGTCTTCTAATCGCACCACTAGATTCTTTACCAAACTCGAGCTACCCGCTGCTTCTGCCTGAAGTCGTGCTTCTACTTCTTTGCAACCTATTTGTCGAAAACAAAATCGTTATGCTGTTGTGCTCTCGCTTTGTTATTTATATTATTTTCTACCCGGAAACTTTTGAGATTTTCTACGGAGATGACTAACGATGACACAGCGAGATTCGTTTCTTATTATTCTTCGTTATTTTATTATTGAAGTAAGATGTTAAAGCCCTTGACATCGAATCTCGTAGATAAATGAGTAATCTAATTTTGTTGTTAATAGCAAATGAATTTCGAAACTTAGGAAATTTTTGTGTCCATAAATGTCTATTTCATTTTGATTAAGTCAAGTGCTCTTTGTTGTTAAATTATTTTGCATTGTGCAACGTTGAAGTAACTCGACGTACTAACGCGAAAAAATCTGCGAAGTAGATACTGGAAAATTCGTTAAAACATACCTTTGAACTTCTCGAGAGCATCGAGCATCCGTTGCTCTTCCGCGGGAAATTTGGCTTCGGAACTGATTTCTCGAAGTCCAAGATAAGAAGTGAGTGACTGCACGATGTCACCGGCGAAATCCGAATCTTCGGTTCGAAGTGCTAGTTTGCCAGAAGCATCCAGGGCGAGGCAATGTAGTTTTTGGTCACGAAGACCTCGAAGCCAGATTTCCAAACATCCGGCATCCGGACCGATTTCCATTACTTGAATCTCCACGGAAAGTATCAGGCTTTGATTTAACCAGAGAGCTACTCGTTGAGCTCGTTCTGCTATCTGATTTGTGTAATTTCACATAAATAGAATTATGTGATTATTTGAATTTATGAGTCAATTATATCAACAATTTATTTTATCTATTTCAATTCTAACAAGTTTTTATCGAATGGATTAGTTACGATAATAACAATCATACTTGTTTGACTAGCCGTTCCACGCTCGATTACAAAAAAAAACTTTTAAATTATATTAAGTACTTTGAGCTACGTTAAATTCTGACAGTTCTCTTCATTTTATTTTATGATTTTGGACGTATTTCATGTTTTATGAAAACCCTTTAACGATTGTTCATTTTTTATAAACAATTGTGAACCTTTTAAATAATTTGTTTTTAATTAATATGTAAACATCCTTCGAATCAAATCTTCTTTTAGGAAAATAATACTGTATTATAAATTTTGTTGTCGTTAAACGAGGTATAGTGATATCAATAATCTCACGTTTAATTAATATTTATTCGTCTTAAGGGCGGTTTATAAAGTTATTCTTTCCCTGAACTTTAAATATCTATTACAAAAAATATAATATTATTATTACAAATGTATTAAAAAAATTTTAATAAAAAAATCATATCTCTGCTCAGTACGATAGCATTAACTTTTGGTAAGTCTTTTTAAATTCCATTTTTTAACATACTTTCAAAGTTCATAAAGGACATACATGTAAATTTCCCGTAAGAATTTGTCCTAATATTAAATAATATTTAAACTCAATGGGTATAAAATTTACTTTTGTATATAACATTTGATTAAACATTCCAACGAATTATACCTCCATGGTTACTCCACAATCTCCTAAGCTCTCAGGTAGTTCCTGTGGTCGCGGTATCACTTCGTACATACAAAACTGCGGTAGTTGATGCGTCACCTCGAACACCATTAGCAGATCCGAAGTCTGAGAACCAACACAGGTCTTAACGTGGATATCGATCGGTCTGTTTTTTGGAAAACGCAGCGCTATTTCAAGTTCCCCTTGGGGCTTGGCTGGATGAGCAACCAAACTTTCACCCTCGAATATTCCCTCGGCGAATACCATCGCGTAATATATCTAAAACAAAGAAAAGACCGATATTGCATAACGAGCGAGTTTGCGATTATTAAAAAATAAAAATTGTTGTTTTAATAGTTAATAATTTTTTTCGAAAACTTTGTTCGTAACATCGGAAAGGCTGTGTGTCAAACTTAAATATTTGTCTTCTCGAACTTTTCCGACGTTATTTAACTTAAATTTGAGCCCACAAAAAGGATGTACATTGAAAAAAGCGTGTTCGGCCAAAAAGAGTTAATTATTATCTTACGAGAATTTAATAAATTATCTAAATATTATATATACACGTGAAAGCTCATCTACTGAGCACGAATTTACTGTAGAAATAAGTACAGTACACTATAATTTAAAAATCATTTTTAAATCTAGTACTAGTAGACAAATAAACCCTGACACAAATATTACGTAAGTACTAGCACAGCAACTGATCTAAATTCTTAACAGGAAATATCACTGCATTAAAAATCTCTGATTTCTTACGAGTAATCCCGGAGCAGAAGCCAATCCGAGTCTTACAGCGCCTCTAGCCGAAGCTAAACTAATCGCCAATTTCGAGCCATCGTAATAGGTCGATTCGGTGATGCTTCGCTGACGAAGTTCCATCTGCAGAGCCTGTTTCTTCGTCATCAACTCTCGATACACGTCGCCCGGTTCCGAAGATTCTATCACCGATCCTGCGGCGTATCCTCTTACTAAAAGTAAAAAAAAAATTATTATAGTAAAATTTAAAAAAGCTCTGCGTGAGTCGTACAGACGTAAAAGACAAACCTTCACCGGTAACGGTGACGATAACGAGATCGGGTCTACCGGTCCGTCGATAATCCGCTTCGACGAGTCCTGCGATCGGCGCACTCAGGATTACTTTAAAAATCACTTGGCCATTCGAGCAAAGTCTTGCGTCGACTTTACCGCTACTCCAACCGGTTATCAATTCCATCGCGCCGTCGCCGTTCAAATCGAAAGCTCGTAAAGCTACGACTTTGTGCTTGGACTGTAACGATTTTTTTTCAGATTTTTGTGTATATTTGAATTCGATTGACACTTACCATGATACGCCAGAGTATATGACCGGAGTCGTAGACGCCGACGGTACCGTTTCCATTGAGTCGAGTTGCATAAGCGAATTGGTGCTCCGGAAGCGCGTGCAATGCAAATATCGGAGCTTTTTCCATCGTCTCCCACAACACTGCATCTTCCTTTTGAATCTTGATTCCGAAGTCAGCCGTACCGGACAGAAGCTTCGCGAACAAAATCTTTATTAACCGATCTCGTGGAATGGAGATTTTTATATACCGATTACCTCGTTATCGCCGTCGCCGTTGAAGTCGAAAATCGCCAGGGCAGTGACCTTCTCCCTGGCGACGGTCCAGAAGACTTCCTCGCCTTGGAGATCGAGGACTGTGATGGAACAGTTGCCACCGATAACTGCAACCTGGTGTGGCAACCAGCCGAGTTTACCGACTGTGATGCAGTAAGCACCGTCCGGTAGCTGGTGTACATTTTATTTCTTAATATCGGCTTTTGTATTTTCTAAAAATCGGTACCTTCTACGTTTGGAACAGAGAAAATTTCACTATTTTTTTCTAGTGACCGATGTTTTCACTTCAAAAGTGGTCGAGTCATTAAATTAGAGGTAGTGATACAAAAAAATATTTTACTTCCAAATTAGTCGACTTTTAGTGAATACTATAGATAATACTAGTACTTAAGTATTTTATACTTTCGTATTTGAATTCTAAATTTGATTTATTAACCTGTCATAGTAGCTAGAAATTAATTTATTTAATTTTAACATAAATATTATATTTTCTATAAGATAGGATCCAATCTGACTTACGTTGATCTAAATTTGGATCGTGTAAAATTTTAATAATAGAATTGACAAAATTATTACATTAACCACAATAAAAATTTATTTTAATTCAAATTGTTATCAATATGAATTCTCTGAATTAGATAATCATTTGTGAATAGTGGACAAATTCAGAATATACAACTGACGACAATGAAACTACTGTACAAATATTCACTAACAGTCAATTATTCGTAAATAATTGAATAACATAGCAATTAAGCCGAGTGGAAATAATATTAATTTTGATATGTAATAAATATTCGCTATTTAAAATAGCGAAAATGTAATTTTAACTTTACCTTCGATATTCAGTGAGTATTAATTATTGATTGGTGAACTTTTCTTTTTTAAAATGACGATTTTTGACCGACTAGTACAATGGTGATTTGTTATAAATTATAAATCACTATATACGCAATTGTGTAGAATCAACTAATTTTATACTAAAAATTTACCATTTTTAATTTGAAAAGTTACTATTGAAAACAGTGATCGATGGTAATATTAAATTCACTAATTTTACAGTGAAAATTCAAGATTTTAATCACACGTTTTTAGTAGTTATTAATAGTGAATCCTCTTAGCATTATTAAACGAAACATTTTTTTAAAAAGTTAATTATTTCCGATTTATAAAAAAATTTAACATTCATTATTCAGCAGATGCATATTTATACAATTAAAAGACATGAACATACACGGTCCCTTAACAAACATTAACTATTAAAATTTTAAAGAATTCATGGCTTTACAAAATAAAATAAATATATATTTTTTAAATCAATTATTTCCACTTAATAAAACAGTTGAAACTCACTATTTCCCAGCAGTTGCGTACTTATAACGTTAAATAAAAAGAAACTACACTGCCAGATGGCAAAAATTGCACTTTTTCAATAATAAAGACTCCACAGTTTTTACCTCTTTATAAAACAAATCGGCATTATCTTCGACCTGGTAAGCGAGTAAATGAGTGGAGGTACCGACGAGAAGTATTTCCCTTTCATCATCTCCCAAACGTCCCGTATACAGCGAAGTCACCTGATAAAAAATGGTTAAAAAAAACAGCGACCAAATGTAACAGTAAAAAATTAACAAACCTGTCTACCGATCTGTAGCTCGGCAAGCTCTCCGCTCCACGAGAGTCTAGCTTCGGAATTGAGATTACAGTTCTGCGAAGCTACGGCCTCTCGATGTGGACTATGAATCAAAACGTTCCCAGCGGATGTTGCAGCAGCTAAACAAGCATGAGAACCGTCGAATTTCCCACTAGCTATCAAGCCAGCCTCGACGCGACGTTGAAGGTTCAACGAGAAAGTCGCCATTTTCGCGTCCTTATGATGTGTTTGCTTACCGGTAGCGAAGGCGACAGGTGGTCTTTTTATTGATTACTCGGCTGAGTGTGTCGAGTCTTTATATACACATTGACTTACGTGTAACGTGACGTGTACGTACAACGATGCCATCGATTATGAAATCTTTGTTTTTATAACAAAGTTATGGCTGGATCACTTTGTTGGATGTATAAATGATGGAAAGGTAGTCCGTACAGTAGGTTGATTCGTACGGACTAGTTAGGCGAGGATGAGCTGAGTTATTTTTTTTTAATAAACTCTGAATGCAAGGACTTATTTTTTTTCCTTTTTTTTCTTTTTAACGTTTAGCTTTATTACAAGTAGAAAGTTTGTTTCGTCATAGAAATTCTGTGTTGTTGTACATGAATTGATAGACTTATTGAATTTAGTTATCGATGAAAGCGCTATTTGGTTGAATATGATAAAAATTTACTAATGCTCGACTGATAAATTTGTGACTGCATTCTTTGGAAACCATTTACACACAACCATTGATGACTGACTCACATATGTCCATAGTATGAAAGCACACATTTTTTCAAAGAGGTACCCAACAGTACTGAAAACAATATACATAAGAATGTGCGAGGTAATTACTGGCGTTGAGCTCCTCCTCCTCCAGCACCTCCAGCACCACCAGCTTCTGGATTTGTGGCAGATGTCAGCACAAAGAATATCAGTGCTGGTACTATGTACATCCACTGGAAAGATTGTTATTGTAAGCTTGATCAATGGAACAATTGGAAATTCATAACATAAAGGCAATCGTTAAAGTAACTTACGTATTTAGCAAAGAAAGAACGATTGTCTTTTACTTCACCACTTTCCCTAGCTTGATTTTCTCTTTCGAGTTTCTGAATATAGGTAGCCGTATCAGGTATTGGTCCACCATCCGGATACTTAACTTGAACCTCTGTACTCCACATTTGAGTAGCTGGGCTATCCACGAAACAAGGACCTTTTGACATTAAATTAACGGCTACAGGCTCAGCTGCGCTGTCTAACCATATATATAAAACATCCTCTAAATTGGAGCCTACTAAATTACACTGATAAATTTGAACAAATTTTAGTATTTTATAAGAGGTTTGAATACATAAATAATTTATAAGTAAAAATTACCGCTAAGACTGAAGTAAGAAAGGTAGTTTCACTTCCAGATGATGTTCTAACTACCGCTTTCACCCGATATTTGCTGTCATTCTCAGCAAGTTTAGTTAACTTATCTACATTAGCATTACTTATCGATGGTTGAACAACAATGGCTGCTCCACTTCGTATACTCGAAATAGTAATATTGCCCCTATCTGTATATTGAGGTACAGGTACATCATCAAAGGAATGATATAGTCTTACTTGCAGCCAACCATCGTAATCTAATTCGCTCTGAAAAGAAATTATTTTGAAATTAGAGATAAATGTAATAAAAAAAAAATCATGTCAGTAGAGTAAAAAAACCATGACAGTTCTTTTGATGCTTACAGCTGATGTAATCGAAAATAGACTTAGGAACCCTAAAACAGTTCCATAAGTTAAATACATTTTTGACACTTAAGCCTAATAAACTTTTCTAGAATAAAACCAAAGCACTTCACTAATAAATTACAAACATTATACGATATAATCGATTAAAACTCGTGTCTCATTTTCTTCATATTTTTTGAGGCTATGTTCGGTCCTGTCACTTGATGATGAGACAGTCGGATGGTGCTGCCATCTATTTCATCGATTAAAGCGCCATCTTTTTTATTTGAGTCTTTTTTTTAAATACAAAAAAAACAATTACATTTTTCTTCTGGTTTTGACTTTCGAACTGTTCTCACTTGTGTATAGTTGTAAAAAAAGGTAAAATTATAAAAGTAACTATTAAATAATTGTCGTATAGACTTACACTGAATAGTAAGTAACGATAAACAATAAACGAGATTCTATAATTATAATTGTTTTGTAAAGCGAGAATTGAACATTTCGAGACAAATTTTTTGTTTGCTTTTATAGGAAATTTTAAGAACAGTTATCAATATGAACTCTCTGAATTAGTCAACTATTCACTCATACGACGATACGACTCGTCAGTCCGTCAGTCGACTATTCATCAGACTGATCAGTCATCACTCGTTAATCAATGTTCATCGTCATTCGTGACACAAACACTGTACGAATATTCACGAATAGAAAAGGCTACTACTTATTAATAATTGACTAATATAGTGATTAAGTGAAAATTAAACTAATTTTACAAGTTAATAAATACTATCACTATTTAAAATAATATATTTTTACATACTTTACAATTTCCTATTTTATTTAGCGATCATTTATTATTTAATAAAGTTTACTATTTAATAGTTTTACATACAGAGTTAATCACGCAGAATTTTACAATTATATGTAAAATTTTAAGTTCAGTTAATTTTAATTAAGTAAACAATGATAGACGAAAATAGTATATCATTGATTATTGAATAAAATGATTTATTGTCATTTTTAAAAAAACATTATGTTATATAACTTATTAGTGACAAATGTATAAAAATAATTTCAACATATTGCAGTGTAATATATCGTTTACGTAAAAGTATGTGCATATTAATATAGATTTCTAGAATTAAATAATTGAAGTCAATGACATACATATGTACATTTTTTCGTAGTCCATTATATGTACTTCTTATCCATTAATACTGATTATAAGATAATACTAATAAATGGCACACTTTCATGAGCATATTCATTTCACAAATTAATTACTAACAAATTTTTCATTTTGATTTCACAGGACGCAATGCCTATTGTCTATAATCACATGTATATATATATTCATATATTGGTAAAAATTTGATTGCAAATAAGTCAATAAATAAACGATCTATGATCTTCATCTAAATGTCTGGATAACCTGCCAATTCTCGTAAGTTAAGACATACTTGTAATCCAATGTAAAAATAGATTTAAATATACTTTTTAAGTATCCTTTGCTCACTAACTCGTCTTTAAACCTTCAAGTTGTCTTATACGTTGTTCTAACTCTTTAATTGTTCTTGCGCGACTTTTGCATAAATTCTTCATTAAACTTCTATCTCTCTCCAGTTTTTCCATTTTTATGTGATCCTGTAATATATTATACTAAAATTAGTATTTAGAATTATGGGTTTTAAAATAATGCCAGTATGAAAAATTAAGCTTACCTCGACAATACCAGTACGCATTCCAGCCATACTTATTTTATTTTCTATATTAGCTTGAACACCTTGTTCTACTGTTTTTCGTTGTTTCTGCCTGCACACTTGACATTCACGTGAGCTGTCTTTCATTAAGGCTCTTTGCAACTTTTGTACTTCTAATTTTAAATCATGATTCTGAAAACATTGGAAATAAATCATTTCAGTGATTGAATTCGTAGAATTTATCTCAAAGTGTATATACAAAAAGCGGTAGAAAATAAATATAAACATTTGAACGGTCTATTAAATTAATAAATATAAGATATCGTAAAAAAGATTTACCTTTGCTCTATCTTGTAGTAATTTCTCTTGCAATTCATTGCATTTCATTTGGTATGGGAAATTCTCTGCTTCAAGTTGTACTTCAAGCATTGTGATTTTGTTATTCCTTGATACAAGATCTAGTGACATCTCGCGAATGCGAGTTCTCAATTCAGCACACGCGTTACATTCTTCATCGATAGACCTAATAAGCGGTGGAGTGGGCGTTGATGATGGCGAATCCGTATCAGTAGCATCTCTACTTTCGTTATAAATTTCAAGATTTCTATTTTGATTATATAAATCACTGCGTCTATGTCGCCTTCGACCTTTTTGTGTATTTGGACTGCTGTTCTTTGAACTACAGCGGCTTGAGTTTTTCGATTCCAGCTCTCCAATTTTATTATTGAGATCATCGATTCTTGAATTAAGTTGCTCTTTTTCTGAATTTAATCGAATGATTTCCGATTGTAATTTCGAACAATTCAATTCCGTTACACGTAAATTGATTTTAATTTTCTCGTTTTCATTTTCTAACTCGTTCATCTTGTCTAACTTGTCTTGTCCACCGTATGACCCTGTAATAATTCGATCCTGCAGTTCAGCAATTTCACTCTCTTGTTTATGGACATGCTCAACCATTTCATCCATTTCTTCATCGAGTTCTTTATTTTTTGTCAACAGCTAGAAACAAAATTATATTGGTTATATAAAGATTCCTATAACAAGGAAGTGAAAAAATATAGAACTGTGTAAAGAACTCACTTCTGAAATTTCTTTGCGGGTATTTTGTAATTCAAGAGAAATTTGGTTTTTCTCTTCGCTAATCATTTTATAAGCTTCATCCTTCTCAATATCTGCTTGTAATTTACTCGATTTGAGTTTTTCTGTACAATCTAAAAGGTTAGTAATGCGACTTTTTAACAAGGAATTTTCTTGCTTTACATTGTTTAATTTAGTGTCGAGCTCTTCTTTTTGTTTTACTAAAGTATCCAGTTCAATACTATTTTCTACCAGTTTTTGGTCCTTATCTGCTATCAGCATCTTCTTATCTGCGACCTCCAGAGCGATGTGATTTTTCTCAGTTAACAATTTCTCATATTTTTCACGTAATTGCTGAATATTCACATTATTATGCTTCTCCTCGAAAAATTCAAGTTCGTTTTTGACTGCATTAAGATCTTGTTTAAGAAGCTCACATTTTCCTTGCACTATAGTTAATTCTCGTTGAACTTGAGATTTTGACTCCTGAAGTTCTTTGATTCGGTTGTACGATCCTTCCAAATGGTTTTTCAAAGTTCTGTTTTCATCTTGTAATTCTTGCATTTCATTTTCCACTCGCACTTTGCTTGTACTGTTTCTTATCTGAAATATTAAAAGTATTAAGTAAAAACTATCTTAAAAAGTAAAAGTAAGTATAAAATGTAATCATGTACCTTTCGCTGAAGACTTGCATTTTCCCTCTCAAGTTCAGCACATTTATCTTTAAATTCGACGATTGTATTATACAAATCTGTATTTTTATTTTTCAGTTGAACGAATTGTTGGTTTAAACCGACAGATTTGATTTCCGCATCATTGAGCTTGTCTTGCAAAATATCTAATTGTTTCTTACTTTCCAATTTCAAGGCATGTATTTCTTCTTTGTATTTTTCATTAGCTATCTTACGCTCGGAAATTTGTGCTCTCAAACTCTCGTATTCTGGTTTCATCGTTTCAACTTTGGTCTTGTATTCCGTCAATAAATCGCATTTAATTTTCAAAAATCCACTAAGGTCTTCGACTCGTTTTTCTTTTTCTATATTCTCCGTTTTCAATTGTTGATGAACGTTTTCCATTTGCTCTAATTCTTTTTGCAATTCTTCTAGTTTGCTTTGAGAAACGACTGATTCTTCGCTTTTTATGCTAATTGTATTCTTCAAATGTTCTATTTCCAGATCAAGACCTTCCACGTTATTTTTCAGATCATCGTTTATAGATTTGTATTGCTGAAGTTGAGAATTAAACACTTCGATCTCTTCGACGTGTTTTTCTTTTTCTCGTCTTAAACGGTTTTCCCATTCAGTTTCTCTGGTCTTGGCCTGTCTTTCTTTCTCTTGAGCTGCGCTTATAGCTAAATCCATTTCAACGGTGGACTTCGATTTTTCATCCAGTTCATTATGTAGAGAATTTATATGAGTTTCCAAATTAGCAATTTTACTGTGCAATTGCTGATTTTCATGACAAGCCTCCTTTATGTTTTCTTGTAACTTATGGATTTCAGTTTGAAGCATTTTATTTTTATGTTCTTGCGCAGTCAAATCTCCTTGGAGCTTTTCAAGATCGGTTTCCAAGGTTTTTGCCCAAACGTTCGCTCTTTTCTCTAAATCAATACTTTGCTGCTTTTCATCTTCGATTTTACGAGTTCTTTTTTCGAACTCTTCTTGTATTCTCTTTATTATTTCCTGTTCTTTAGACAAAATTGTATTCAAAAAGCTTACGAAAATATCGGTAACCGATCTCTTCGGTAAATCATTTTGTTCCGAATCTGAAATATTCTTTAGACTCTTGATTTCCTTAATTATTCGAGATTTCGCCGAGTCAATCTCTTCCTTTAGTTTCTCTTCAAATGCAGTTTCATTTTTACCTTTGAGCTGCAGTACGAGATCTTCAAGTTTTTGTAATTCATTCTTCAAATTATTGTTTTCTTTATCGTAATTGTGTAGACGAGAATTACATTCTTTCAGTTCTTTATTGAATTTATCTTCTGCTTCTTGTATATAATTGACGTGCTCAGCCTTTTCTTTTAATAAACTTTCTAACTGTACTTCAATTTCTAATTTCTGAGATTGATATTCTTTTTCTAATGCATTAGCTGCTTCGATTCGTTTGTACAAAGTTGACAGTTCTTCTTCTAGAAGTTTGACTTTTTCTTCATGATGTAAAGCACTTGTTTGTGCGACACTACACTCTTTTGTTAACTCTTCGTTTGACAATTTGAGCGATTCGAGTTCTTTTTCTGTCTCATTCCGTTCAATCATAAATTTATTCAGTGTCATACTTGTGTTTGCATTTACCTTTTTCAATTCCTGCAAGTCAAGACTGAGTATCTGGAGATCTTTTTGGAGATTTTGTATCCTTGATGAATTTTTACGAGACGATGAATCAGATTTTGATTTCTTTGTTTCTTTCTTTTCAGATGGACTTCTAAGGGCGTTATCGTAATTCAATTTTTCTAATTCGTTGCACTTTTCGTTGTATTGATTGGATAGCTTACTATGATTTTCCTTTAGTTCCTCAAGTTCGCTATGCAAATTTTGAACTTTCTCTTCGATCAACGTTACATTCGCTCCATCGTAAGTGCAATCAAGAGTCGAATCCAACATGCTCAAGCTTGCATTAAAGTTTTCGTTTGCTTTTGTTCTTAAAGCGTCTGTATCGGCGCATTTCTGCTGGAATTGCTTTTGAAGATCTACTAGTTTTTGATTTAACGTCTTAACTTCAATTTTTAGTTCTCTTCTGCTTTCGTTGAGTTCTTTTAAGTGTGCGCATTGACTGCAATTAGTGTACTTTAATTCGCCAAGCTTTTTATTTAGCATCGTTAAGTATTCCACTTGTTCTTGCAATGATTTTACTTGCTTATTCAATAAAGAAATATTATTCGTATCGTCAGCATTAACTTCGTTTACTGATGATTCTAAAGCGATCGAAAGAGCATTCAATATCTGCCCACAAGTGGAATTATCAAGATCTTTGCGTTCAAGATTATTATCTAATGCTAAAGTGCTTGACAAGTTAACATTTTCTCTAGTTAATTGCGTCAATTTAGACCTTAATTCTATTAACTCACTAGACAAACGTGCGTTTTCCTGTTTGAAGAATTCTAAATCATTGTCGCTTATATTTTCAGAAGATTTTTGAACTGCGTAAATCTCTAATTGTTGTTTCATCACATCTACTGTTTCTTTTAGCTTATCGCACTCTTCTATTTGTTCTGTCAAATCGCTCGATAGTTCTATGTTTTCTTTTTCTAGTTCATCAACCTTTCCAATCAAAGCTTCAGATTTCTCTTTGTAAGCGCATTCGTGATCGTACTGCTGAATCTTACTCTCTTTAATTTTTTCTAGTTCTTCAATTTTTTCCATTAGATTAGTCGATAATTCAATGTTTTCATCGGTCAAAGTTTTTATTTTCTCTTGGTATTCGAAGAATGTCTGCTTCATTTCGTCATCTTTAAGAACTGGTGTAGCAGAACGTATGTTGTCGTACTGTTCGGTTAGTAATGCTAGTTCATTTTTAAGCGATATTTTTTCTTCCGTTATAATTGACAAACGATCAGTCAGTGCATCAATTTCTCTTTGGAATTCACTGATAACCACGCTATTGTTTTCTCTTACCTCAGTTAGTTGCTTTGACATATCCATATTTTCATTAGTCAACATATTAATCGTCTGTTCCAAATTTTTCAGAGTTTTCTTGAAATCTATAACGACTTTTTGAACTTCATCAGTTTCGCAAATTTTCTTTTCTAGTTCATTAGATAATCTTACAATATCCTTTTCAAGAGCAGCTTTAATTTTTTCATGCTCTTCCCAACTTATTGAAAGATTGTGAGCACTAGTATATATCGTTGGAACAACCTCAGATTTACTTATATTCTCGATATTTTCTTGTAATGCCATTGAGTCTGGAGTTGGAATTTGACTGACTTGATTGGCCTGGAAAAAAAGTTTTTATTAACTGAATAATACAATTATTCTTCAATTTTTATGAAATAATAATGTTAAATGCATCATCTTACCAGTGAAACATTAATATTTGCAGATGTGTTTGAAATATTTTTACTCTCATCCATTTCCGTAAATATGGTAGTACTGTCCTGTATAGGAGTTTGACTAATTTCCATACTTTCGAAGTACGACATGTTAGCAAAAATACTACTTGATTCCAATTCGAATTTCTTTTTTTGTAATTCTACAATATTCTTATCATCTTTCAGTACAGAGGCAGACATTTTTATCTCATCTACTGGAATATCGTCTGGTTTTATGGATGCGCTTGAATCTATCTGTACAATTGTTGTTGCAGAGCCGTCTTCGGATAACTTTTGTTGGACAATATCCACTTTGTTATCATTGGGGATGTCTTCAGTTAGTTTAGATGCCACAGCTGTTGATTGATTAAGTTTCAGCTCATTATATAAACTATCCAGTCGCTGTATTTCGCTTCTTAGCACACTTTCTAGTTGTTTGTAATTCTCAATTTCAAGAGTCTTTTCATCAATAATCCGTAATTGCTCGATTATTCTGGTGTCCTTCTCATTTTCATTAGGAGTCTCAATAACATAACTTGGACATTGTACAGATTCATTAACTGAACCGTTCTTGATAACTGACAAACGTGCAATTAATTCATCGTTTTCTTTTCGAAGAATCTGTTCTATTTCACGAAGATTCTGAATTTCGATTGCAGTATCTTGCGCAGATATATTTTGACTTGAAACATCATCGATTTTCGATAGATTTAAGTTGTCTTCATTAGGTATTTTAGTTTGGCATTCAACTGAAATTTGCTGAGATTTCTTCATATTTTCTAATTGCAGCTGCAACTCTACTATTTGCATTTTCATTTCGTTTTCTGATTTCTGATAACTGTCAATTTCTGACGATTTTAATTTAATTAATTCTAATAATCCAGAGATTTCATTAGCGGCGACTTTGTCGATATTGATTATTTCAGATTTATTACTCATTTCACATTGTTCTGATACTTTATCAACAACATTATCAAGTTGAAGTTGCAGACGTTCTATTTCTTGCTTTGCAACTTCTTCAGATTTCTTCGATTTAGTAACTTCAAGTGTGATTTCTTTTACTACACCCTCCAGTTTTGAAATTTCCAAATCTTTTTCTGCACTAATCATCATTACTATACTTTCCTGTATATCATTGAAGCTCGACGTCTGACATTCTTCTGTCCTAGTTTCAATCTTTGATATGACATCATAAATTTGTAATCTTTCAATTTCCTGCTTCATCTCTTCTTCGTGCTGTTTGAAATTAGCAATTTCAAGAATCTTTTCTTCAATTACATTCGTTAATCTAGAAATTTCATTAGTTAGGTCAACTTTGTTTACGTCATCTTCGATAACATCTGTTTGACACTCTTGAGAAGATTTTTGAACTTTAGATACTGCGTCCAAGCACTGCTGCAACCGTTCCATTTCTAATTTCATCTGCTCTTCGTGTTGTTTGAAATTAGCGATTTCAAGAATCTTTTCCTCAATCTCAATTGTTAATCTAGAAATTTCATTAGTTAAATCAACTTTGTTTACGCCATCTTCGATAACTTCTGTTTGACACTCTTGAGAAGATTTTTCAACATTAGATACTGCGTCCAAGCACTGCTGCAACCTTTCCATTTCTAATTTCATCTGCTCTTCGTGCTGTTTGAAATTAGCAATTTCAAGAATCTTTTCTTCAATTACATTCGTTAATCTGGAAATTTCATTAGTTAGGTCAACTTTGTTTACGTCATCTTCGATAACATCTGTTTGACACTCTTGAGAAGATTTTTGAACTTTAGATACTGCGTCCAAGCACTGCTGCAACCTTTCCATTTCTAATTTCATCTGCTCTTCGTGTTGTTTGAAATTAGCGATTTCAAGAATCTTTTCCTCAATCTCAATTGTTAATCTAGAAATTTCATTAGTTAAATCAATTTTGTTTACGCCATCTTCGATAACTTCTGTTTGACACTCTTGAGAAGATTTTTCAACATTAGATACTGCGTCCAAGCACTGCTGCAACCTTTCCATTTCTAATTTCATCTGCTCTTCGTGCTGTTTGAAATTAGCAATTTCAAGAATCTTTTCTTCAATTACATTCGTTAATCTAGAAATTTCATTAGTTAGGTCAACTTTGTTTACGTCATCTTCGATAACATCTGTTTGACACTCTTGAGAAGATTTTTGAACTTTAGATACTGCGTCCAAGCACTGCTGCAACCTTTCCATTTCTAATTTCATCTGCTCTTCGTGTTGTTTGAAATTAGCGATTTCAAGAATCTTTTCCTCAATCACAATTGTTAATCTAGAAATTTCATTAGTTAGGTCAACTTTGTTTACGTCATCTTCGATAACATCTGTTTGACACTCTTGAGAAGATTTTTCATCTTTAGATACTGCGTCCAAGCACTGCTGCAACCTTTCCATTTCTAATTTCATCTGCTCTTCGTGCTGTTTGAAATTAGCAATTTCAAGAATCTTTTCTTCAATTACATTCGTTAATCTAGAAATTTCATTAGTTAGGTCAACTTTGTTTACGTCATCTTCGATAACATCTGTCTGACACTCTTGAGAAGATTTTTGAACTTTAGATACTGCGTCCAAGCACTGCTGCAACCGTTCCATTTCTAATTTCATCTGCTCTTCGTGTTGTTTGAAATTAGCGATTTCAAGAATCTTTTCCTCAATCTCAATTGTTAATCTAGAAATTTCATTAGTTAGGTCAACTGAAGTTACACCATTAATAATATCTGTTTGACATTCTTGAGAAGATTTTTCGATTCTGGATGCAGCATCTAGGCATTGTTGTAACCTGTCGATTTCCTGGTTCATTTTTTCTTCATGCTGCTTCAAATGAGTTATTTCAAGAATCTTTTCCTCGATCTCACTCGTTAGTTTAGACATTTCCTTATTGTGATTAGCTAAAATTATGTCATGTTGGTCATTAATAACATCTGTTTGGCATTCTTGAGAAGATTTTTCAATTTTAGTTACTGCGTCCAAACATTGTTGCAACTGTTCAACTTTTTGTTGTAAACTTGTTTCAAGTTGCTGGTAGGCAGTGATACTCGTAGTTTGATTTTTTATCATTTCCAATAAACCTGAAATTTTAGAACTTTGCTCTTCAGCAATGTCTGTTTGACATTCTTGGGATTTGCGTTCTGCATTTAAGTAAGTATTCAAACTTTGCTGTAAACGCTCATTTTCTAATTTTAATTCTTCTTCGAATTGTCTGTATTTAGTGATCTCGTGAGTCTTTTCCTCAATTATTTCGTTTAATTTTTTTATTTCAGTATTTTCATTTTGTTCTTGATTTGACTGTGATCCATCAATCTGTTCATTGGTTTTTATGGAATTTTCAAGCACACTATTAGAAGGTTTTTCAATTTCTTCAGTTATTTTTTCTAATTCCACAATTCTCTCTTTCAATTTTGCTAATTCGCTATTTTTTTGAATCAATTTTTCCATAAGACAGTCTGTATCAGTTCTTAAAGTGTTAACTAAAATATTCGTATTTTTTAATTTATTAGATTCGTCTATAAGCTTCGTTTTAAGTTCTGCGTTTTCTTGAAATAATAATTCTTTCTCTGATTTAACTTGTTCCAATTCTTTCAAACATTCATTGTAATCGTCAGTTAATTGTGCAGAAAGCATTTGTCTTTCCAATGTAGTGAATTCTTGCAGAGAGTGATATTCCTCTGTTATATAATTCAATTTTTCCCTTAATATCGATTTTGGCGTGCCAGGAGAAGAAGTTAGATCTTGTGTTTGTTCCCCTTCTAATAATACAAGCAAACAGAAATACAATAATTACATATCTGTACTGAAATTTTTAATTCATAATATAATATTAATAATACCTTCATTTAAAGTTGGTTTCCATTTCTTCGGGGTTGACATTTCATTCCAATTCTCCCGTTCTTTTTCCGATTCTATCAATTCTAATTCAAAATCTGTAAAAGCCATTTGAAATGTTTCGTCATTAAAATTTTCATTTTGAATACTCATTTCAGATTTTGCATTTGGTTTTGATTCTGGAATAGTGCACGTTTCATTTATTGTTGGTAAATTTCGAACTCCCATACTAAATCGAGAATTCAATGCTCTACCACCAGCCCATGTTCGTCTTCTTTTGGATCTAGGAATCTTTGAATTATTCACTTCCTTTGTAGAGCTATCTGCTGAAATAATGCTTTTTTTCAATAGTTCAATACGTTCTTCTAATACTTGATTCATCTTATCAGTTTGCTGCAGCTTATGCTCTTTTTCTTGAAGTTTTGATTCCATTTCTTCAACTTCAGCTATTCGATTAACATTTTTAAGTTTTTCAAGTTCATCACTTAACTTGGAAAGCTGCTTTTTGTAACGCTTCAACAAAACAGCATCTGAAGTGACTTCATTCACCATTGGTTTGTTTTTTACACTCTTTGCTCTCGAAGCAAATGATAAAGTACACTGCGTTTCTTCGAAAGCAGCTGGTGTCACAGCACATATAATTGTGGTCATTGCATTTCCTCCTAAAGAAGCTTGTAAAAGCCTTGTTAACTTGCTATCTCGAAAATTAACGTATTTGGTACTATCTGACGAATCACTAAGCTGTTTAATTACATGTCCAAGAGTCGATAAAGACATGTTTATATGAGTTCCTTCCTTAAATCTTTCCCCTGTAGCATTTGTTTGTCTCGCTCTTTCTGAACCTGCAAGATCTACTAAGTTCAACTGAGAAACTTGAATAGCTCCGTCAGAATCACTAGTCATGTCTCTACTTTCAATGGTAATCCTAAAAGAATATAATGGAAATAAGTTAAATTTACAAACTATAAAAAAACCAAAACATTTACCATCAAAGATAAATACCTAAAAATCGTATGGCTTCTACTACTTCTATCATTCATATCCGTTTCTCCAATCCTTCGATTCTTATCACCTTTCCTCATAATATTCATAATAATGTCCGGACTATTGGCAACTTCTTCTTTGCAATTGAGAACGTGAACAAGTCCATTGCTATCTTCACGAAGTTTCAGATCCAATCCAGTCGTATCCAATAGATCGTGAACTTTTTCATTGTATATTTCAAGATAAGAAACTCGCAAAAGAAATTCTCTTCCAGGAATTTCAGAAATTGAATCGAAGGTGCGATCAACGGCCATTGGAATAATTCCAGGTTCACTAATAGTGCCCAACATAGTATGAGTTTTACCCGAACTAGTTTGACCATACGCAAACACAGTCCCATTAAACCCTTTGACTGCTGCGTTAACAACTGGTTTAACCACAGTTTCGAAGACATGATTATTTGTATTCTCAGGAGCAAATATATGATCTGGTAACAGTAAAAATGTACAAATACACCATTACAAAGTTGTACTCCTAACATTATTAACACACAAAGAAAACCACAATAAAAGTACCTACAAACAGACAAAACTAGTATAATTTTCCAACTCACCAAAATGAAAAACAAGTTCACCGCGTTTTTTCTCAGGATCGGTAGGAACCAACGCGTTGTCCACAACAGACCATTGAATTTGAAGGTTTTCGTCCTTTTCCCTTTTGATTAATGGACGTACTTTTATCGCCACTTGTATGCTGTCCGACATTTTTCCGACTTAGCGATATTTTTATGTAACTTTTTTAAAAAATAATCACATAATTCTGGATGCTAAAAACATCCTGACTCTCTAACAGTTAGCGCGCAAAGGATAATAGACGTTAGCTTACGAGTAGTCGGTGGATTTTTCAAGTTTCCGGTACTTTTCCGTTAAATTTCAAATTCTGCAAGCTGATTGGCTAGAGAACGTTAGCGTTTGCGTTTATCCGTTTATTTCAAATTATAAACACATTTTCAAATTTTTTTTTCTCATTCCACGTCGTTCTTGTGTACAATAAGACCGACGAATTTATTGATAATCGATCGGTTATCTATTATTGCTTCCGATAAATAATTAATAACGAATATTAATCGTGACCGGGTAAAATGTATAGTATTTTACTTCTCGATTGTACAGTATTGTGACGGGAAATTGTCATAAATGGTAGTAAGTCGTAATTGCAGAGTTGTGGTTGTGGTGGTCATCAAAATTCTACACTGTTATCCGCTTAGAAGCTAAGGCGATATATATATATATGTATACGTATTATAAACAATCTTTGTTGTTTTGCATTTGTCATCTTTTAATGAAGGGCAATCGTTAACTCAGTGAATTCGCAAAGGTTTGT
This sequence comes from Apocrypta bakeri, assembly GCA_018906985.1. Classification (NCBI taxonomy): domain Eukaryota; kingdom Metazoa; phylum Arthropoda; class Insecta; order Hymenoptera; family Pteromalidae; genus Apocrypta; species Apocrypta bakeri. Next base: position 22,604,130 of record JACCIA010000001.1, on the reverse strand, counting down.
GATGCTTTCGATACAAAGTTTATCTTACTTTTTCGAGTATAGATTCATATCGAACACTCGATAGACTAACCGGCTAATAGTTATTTTTTAGGTTAGTTTTTACGTTTTTTAAGTGTAGATGTTAGAATAAAGTAAGGATAGAAAATAATAAATATATATTTAGCAAAGTTAAGATCTTAATCGAATTTCTATTTATGTATTCAGATGGATGACCAGAATCCAGGAAATATTAGCAAGATGATGAGGGATATACGATCTGAATCGGACTCTTTGCAAAGAAGCAGGAGAGACAGTAGTAATAGTAGTAGTCTTTCCTTTCGCAGAGATAGTATCCAGAGGTTTTCAGCTACTCATGAATTGGATGGAGGTCTATCCGAAACTCCAAAGCGCCAAAGGATGGAAGATTCTACCAATGGGCTTCTGAACAAAACTGATAGCGAAGTTCCAGGAAGTCCATGGGAATGGCGCAAAATGAAAGGAGAGGTGAGGATGTGTGAATATAAACGTTTCGAGTTTCTTTAATTTATACAAATTCATTGTTTTACAGTTGATTAGTTTCAAAACCAGATTATCGCATCAGGAAGCTACGGTTCAACAGTTACACAGACTTAGACACGAAATGGAAGAGAGTTTTAAAAAAGAAAAGAAACTATTGGAAATAGAAATTGAACAAGATAAGCGAATGATAAAACAGTTGGAATTAAGAGTCGATGTTGGTAGAAAATCAGTTCAAGAAGCTAAAGCTGCACAGGCACAGACCGAAAGAGAATTGTTTCAGGTTTGATTTGTTTTTTTTTGTTAAATTTTAAATAACAATAGAAATTTTACAAAAACAAATTTTTTTAGTTAAAAACAAAAATGGAACAGAAAGTGCTGTCACTAGTAGATGACAATACTAAGCTAACGCAGGAGCTTAGACATTTTATTAAGAAAGAAAATAAGTCGGATGCTACAATATCAAGTGAAACTATTGTAAAGAATGCAGATGATGACAAAAGACTAGAGTTAGCTCATAAGCGAATTAGTGATCTTGAAGAAAAATTGAAGGAAGCACGATTAATACAGCAAAAATTTGAAGTACAATGTATTGAATTTCAAAACTTAAAAATCAAATACGAAAGCCTTGAAAATGAAAGGTCTATGATAGAAGATGGAAAGAAATTTATGCATAGAGCATCTAAAGTAAATGATCTTGAAAGAGAATTGTTGCATGCAAGAGACTTGATTGCTACATTAAGGGAATCGGTAAAAGGAAAACTTCTTTTAGAAGAACAAATGTCAACAATTGAACATAGGTATGTAAATATATACATCTCTTTATGTAACATAAAATTACCAATAGTTTTTAAAATATGAAAAAATAAATAGTCTAATGTTTTTAATTAAATTTGATCATAGGCTACAGCGTACAGAGAATCTTGAGAAACAAGTTTCGCAACTAGAAGTAACCCAAAGTGAATTACTTTCAAAAATAGCTGAATATGAATCAATAGGGATCCCTGGTGGTCCCATTGCCATTAGAAGAGAAATCAATCGGTTGCAACAGTCTGAAGCTATTTTAACTGCTGACGAAGGTCAACTGAGATCACAAGCAGATGCTCTAAAGAGAGAGCTCGAAAGTATGAAACAGTTGCACGAAGAAACAAAGAAGTTGCTTGCTGATACGACTAATTCTCAAGAAAGATTAAGCAGGTTTGCAAGTAGGCTACAAAAAAAAATGTCTCTTGTAACAAGGGAAAGGGATAGTTACAGACAGCAACTTGATACATACGAAAAAGAGATTACTGGTTATCAAAGCAATGAAAGTTCAACTATTACCAATGAAAGAATTCCAATTTTAGAACGTGCAATAGACGGCTACAGGTAAATTGAATATACTTATTAAATAAAAACTATCCTCGCAGTTTTAAAATTCAAATTTATTGAGTACCATCAATTAAATTAATGCTATTACTATTTTCAGAGAGTTAGTAGCTAAATTAGAATCAGATCTCGAAGCTTGCGAAGGCAAGGGACAGAAAGAGGAAAATAAAAAACTGAAAACAGAAATCGAAAGATTACAGGGCGAACTTGAACATCGTGCTCTTAAAGGTGACTTTAACATAAATGCAAGAATCCTGCATTACAAATTTAATCCAATGGCATTGGCTGAACAACAGGCTGAGGAAAAACAGAGAGCTCTGGTACAGGAAGTCGAACAACTTCGTGCTGTCGTGGCCTCTGGGAATCCCACGGGTGTACCAACAGTTTCGTCCTCGCTGCAAGCAAAAGGTTCTTTCTTAATTTAAAATAAACAATATTTCAATATCATCGACCAGAAAGCTCACGTCGTTTTAAATCTGCTTTCAGAAATCGCGGAGCTTCAACAAAAGCACGAAATAAAAATATCTCGTCTGAAGGAAGCTTTTAAAGCTTCGTCACAAGAATACCGACAGACTTGCTATCAGCTCTTTGGTTGGCGAGTCGATCGGACGAAGGAGGGCCAATACAAACTGTCGAGTCAGTACGCCGACTCACCGGACGACTACTTGTTTTTCATCGTCAACGATGATGGCGTGAACATGATCGAGACGCCGTTTTCGGCGACACTTACGACCTTTATCGAGCGCTACCTACAGGTCCAGCATAGCGTCCCGATGTTCCTCAACGCTGTACAATCAGAGCTATTCGATCAGCAAACGACTACAAATTTAATAACATAGAAAATTTCGAGCGGAAATCGTCTTCTATTATAAGTTAAATAGTGATGTTTGTAAGATAATCATTTTAGAATATGGTTTTTAAGTTACATATTAATGCCAAGTAATTTTTACACTATCCATTAAATCTTCATTTAAGTGTACTCCAAAAGGAAAACGTCGATGCGTTTTCACTAAAAAGCGTAATACAATAAAGAGATTATTATTATCGATAACTAAATGAACAAATGATAACTCGGAAACTTCTACTAAATTTACAGATGAATCTTGCATTCAAATATTATTAAGTCACCAGGACATCGCTTTGCTGCTAATTGGAAAAGCAACTATCGGGCCAAGACTTCAGTTATATTAGTAACTCAACTCTCTCTCTCTCTCTCTCTCTCTCTCTCTCTTTCCCTCGAACTCACACATACACACAAACCTATACTCTTTCTCTCGCTTGGAAATCCCATCGAAAACTTGGCGCGATCTCGCTTCCAAGCGTTGCCAGAGAAAGTGCAGGAATACACAGAGAGAAACAGAGAAGAGCTTACTTATCGAATGTATGTAGGTGGAGAGGAGGCCGGTATGCTTCACCGCAGCCACTAGACACGATCAGAACTGCAGTGCTGTGCAATGAGTGCAATTACATCTCGGCCGCCGGACAATAATCAAACGCCGCGCTCTCTCACTCCCTCGTTAAAGCGAATACGTGTGTATCTTGCGTTATTAAAGCAGAGCTCGTATAGAGGAAAAGAGAAGAAGAAGACGGAGTGGATACTCATTAAAAATACAACTTTTTTGCGTGTCAATAACTGTATATGTAAAGTAGAGCTTGAGTTGAGAGAAAGGAAAAAAATGGAATGACGAGCATGAAAGATAATAATAAAAACGCGAGTGATGTCGGGTATAAAAATTGATGTTGAAAGCGTACAGTGGGTTACGAGAGCAGCAGCAGTTTCCTTTTCGAGTCTTTCTTTTTTTTTTCCTTTCTTATTTCTCATGGCCGGTGAGAAAATGGCTATCGCGCTTTTGCCAGTGTTGATTAAGACAATATTTTTTTTTGTTAACGAGATACCGGCTTGTTTGCATAAACAAAACAATCGTATAAATAAAATAGCAACGCGTGTATTGTGATTTCTTGAAAAAGATCGCAAGCTCGTTAATAATTCTTTTGTTATACATCGAGCTGGACGTAAAGCGTCTTTTTAATTAACGCAACGACAAGTACTCCACAGCAGAAAGCACTGAATCGAAGCTGCGTTCAGCTGCGCCGTTCTTGCGAATTCGAACTCGTGTATACGTATAAACGTAAAAGCGAGCTATAGCAGTACTCAAGAGCTTGTGCAGATGCACTGAGACAGCACCAGCTTAGATTGCGAGAGAGCGAGATAGAGAGAGCTTGATGTCTGCAAGCTTCACCCCATAGAAGACACAGCGCGACAGCAGATGCGCCCGAGAGAACTCCCAAGCCGAAACTCCATTATCCTTAATTATAATCGCGTTTAATCGCAAACTCATCGCTGCAAGCGAGCCCCTTCTCTATATGTATATGTACATGCAGATTTATATACTTACCTGTACAAGGCTCTGTATACGTGTAATTGTACGTATGTGTTAGTGAATATACAGTATACGCAAACACACACACACGCACACTCACCCAGTCTTTGTAAGCAGGTACGATGCGACCTCCTGATTATCAATCAAGCCTCACCCGAAAGTTAACGCGTTGCGACGCGGCGACCGCAGCTTTCTTACCAAATTGATGATTGCGGAGAGTTTACTACGCTAAGTAAATAATTTACGTATACGTGAGGTATTAGCGACTACTTTGTTTTCATCGGGTAAACGTTGTTTTCTCTCTCACCGCATACTCGTTAAATTTTAAGCTCCGTTGATGGAATTCCTCGACCCACCCGTGTCTAACGCTATGTATACATATATATGTATATATTATACGTATACACGCGTATAATGTAGAGCTTTGTAATTTTTTCGCGCAGGTGCGACTATGCAGAAGGCCATTATTGTAAATCAGACGTTAAACGAATGTGTCGCAAGGGTCAACGTTTCCGTGACGTTAAGAAAAGCTCTGGCAAGCAGACACGTATACGCACGATGAAAGGTAATCAATCGCGGCAAGAGTAAACCGGTATCTTATCAAAGTTAGCCCATCTTCGTCGCGCAAACTTCGCCGATAGCCACGAGGCGGCAATAGCCACTAGCTGAACTTCCACGTGTGTGTACTTTGGCGAACTTTGCTGATCAGACTTGGTAAGAGAAAGAGGATAGAAGAAGAAAGAAGAAGCCGCCGAGGACACATTCTCGATTGTCCGGGATACATATTGTCCGAGATATCGGTGGCCGATAAGACAGTCGGCCGGAAAAACGACCCTCGAATTCTTAGGAGAAAGAGAGGAAAGCCAGTAGTGGTATATAGAAAAGAAGCGAAAGCTTTCCCTTCCTTTCGAATAGACCATCGCGAGGTTTAGCTTCTTTGGCGGCAAAGGCAAGGAGGCCGCGCTTCGAATTATTCAGACAAACTCTATGTGTCTATGTGTGGAGTTTGCTTAGGTCAGCTTGGGAATTTACGCTCTAGTCTTGGTTAAAGTGATACGGTTTGCTCGAGCTTTTAAACCGATGTCTTGTGAATTAGAAAAAAGCTCCCGGCTTTTTTTATCTCTCAAAATCGTCCATCAAAAGAAGAAGCAAAAAATAAAGTCTTTGTACACACACATACATATATACATACATACATATATATTTTCCCGACGCACAGGTGCGAGCACCGGTACGCTGTGCAAGCGTCCCTTCCCACGAGCATAAAATGCAAAAGGAAAAAAATCCACGTAGAGAAGAAAATTACAAGCGTCGAGAAGAGAAGATGCCATTCCCTCAGGAGGTGTCGCCGACTGTGATAATTATCAGTTACAAGCTTAATTCTTAAGAGAGTCCTTCGCTACTCTACGTATATATATACGTATATACACTTGAGTCTCTGAACGAGTGGATTTATGGTATATACACATCCACGCGAAGTAACTATATCGACTATGCGATAGAGAAAGAGAAAGAGAGCGAGACGTGACGGGAAATAAGAAGGGTCCGAGCAACGCTGGCAGGAAATTACAGGTTCTAGTTCTACCTACACACCCACACATATACAGACAAGAAGTAAGAGCTGTGTATGGACACAGGTACGTGCGAGCGAAGAAAAGTACTCCGGACGTGGGTGTATATGTGCGTATATATATATATATATATATATAAATAAAGGAACGAAGAGTATAATAGAGCGAGGGGTAGGTCAAGTTTATCTCCTTCTTCGGAGTCGACGTAGCGGTACTTACGGTTTTTCTCTTTGGTCAGCTCAAGAAGAGTAATTTTATTTCCAAAGGGATCTATGAATTAAGCCGGACGTCAGCGAGGTTTCATTTCATTGGTGCCTATCTATATATATACATACGTACATACACGTACGTACACGTACGTACACGTATTATAATGGATTAATCGATCGATTACATAGGAAAAACTTCAAATCCTCCTGTACTCGAATGGATTGAGTTAGTACGTATATGTATTACAGTGTACTTGGAGAGGATAGGAAAACTTGTGCCAGAGGGAAGAGATGAAGTATTACAGCATCTCGCCGGATCGTCAGGAATTTATCGCGAGCGCTGGCCCTCGGTAAATTTTAGTCGATATAGTAATTGGAAAAGCTCGTTGTGTGTGTATGTGTGAGTATATAATATATATATATATGGGCGTTTCTCTATCAGATGGACATTCTCGAAATTTCCTTTTCTTCCTACTTTGAGAATGTTTAAAGAATATCGACTTTCCCTCGAGTTTCTATGAATTTTGTGGAAATTTTTTAACACTTTCCTGTAAGTTACGAGGTGTCAAAATTCGAAGATTCATTACTCCTCAGGGGAGCATTTGTCACTGAAGAACCTTTTTGGGAAATATATATTAATTTTGTAAGAAAGTTATAACATATCACGTATACGTCTACAAGACGCTATTACAAAGTTACATCTCTAAATTGTCAAAAGTCAGAGAGCGATCTTCACTTACAAATCCAGAAAGTTCATGCTTCGAATACACCTGTAACCTGTTACGTTTTGTTACAAGAATCCAAATAGACACATTATTGCTGTGGAAATGGAGTTTTTTTTCAAAAAACGAGTATCCGTAACATAACTAAATGCTCTCGGAGTACTAACAAATTTTAAAATCAAAACTTTTAGATTCTTTTAGAAAAAAAATTACAATGTATGAAAAAAATCTAATAAAATTCCCAAATCACGTGGAAACATTTAAATCTAACAAAAAAAGGGAGAACGACGATTTGGCACAGAATCGCCCTTATGCCCATAAATGTACAGAGGCAAATATTTTCTCAAAAGCATTGCTAGTTGTAACCGTTTGTTTACACAGCGAAAATAAAATCCGTCGTTACAGCATCCGTATGGACATACATCTGCGAATTTCATAATTTTATACAGGACAGAGGATTATGTACTATATATATATATATGTGTGTGTGTGTGTGTGTGTATGTATATATAGAACGAAAGGAGAAAGGCGACTCCGGGTAGCGCGACGTTATTAAGTTCGAGGAAATCGGATATGTCAATGCCATGTCGATCGACTTATTCGCTTCGTATTCTCTTTCTTCCTCGCTTTATATCCCTTAGCTAGACGAGGGAGGGCGAATAATAAAATTTTCAAGTATGTGACTCCAGAAATCGACGATAAATACAGGTTTATGCACATGTACGTGGACAATCGTATATGTATATACTGCGAGGAAGAATGCGCGTAGATAAAAGATATTCGATTTATGTTTTTTGATACTCGCCCTTTATGACAAGGCCGTTTCCAGGCTGTATAACTCGCCCGTGCAGCTGTAAAAATAGCGGCTTTATGCGCATGAAAAATTAAAACTATTGATAGTCGTCGCAAGCTCTTTTATACTCGGCTGCGTTTAATTTTTGCTTACCTGGTATATAGAAAATTGTTAACGTTATTTTTCAATTCCCTTATGTCTCCTGTATATAAGTGTATGTGAGTACTGTGTATGTATATACATGTAGAGCTTTTGAAAAGGATCGGAGTATTTGCATTCTAGCGTATGCATATAAGCTTTGTAGAGCCAACAACAGACACGTGCCTCGCGGTACGAAATTCGACAGATTCGCACGCAGTATTGAAGCTAATATCATGGCACTTGGCGCAGTTTCCCTAGGGTGTACATTGTGCCTCTGTGTGCGTGTGTGCGTGTGTGTGTGTTTTCGCGTTGCGCGTATGCACGTTTATGCTCGAGCTGGCAGGAATAATTAAAAGCTCGAATTACGTCGATGGTTCTTTCGTTTACCAGAGAGCTTGCAACGCGTTCGAGCGAGCTTGCGAATATTGTAATATACTATTGACATATGTCTGACTATAATCTGATTATTCTACTGGACGACTACTCGCATCGAGGAGATTGCAGTTGACTATGAAAAAATTATTTTTTTAAAATAAGTAAATATTTCTCGTATCATTTAATTTGGATTTTTGTATTTGAAACCAAAATTATTTCCAATAAAACATTACGTACTGGATGCGTATAAAAATCTGTTTGAATGCATAGTATTTTCAAAACGGAAAAAGTGTATTAATTTAAATGTTACATGCAAGTACATAGCGAATAATGTTTTTCAAAGCTGGAATTTAAAATCCTTATAATTCTATGAATATTTATCGGGAGTAAACAAATTTCGTGCGATTAAAGAGCTCGTAGATTTTAAAAAATATTTACTGTAATAAAAATAAAAATTAGATTGAAGTAAATATTTTTCTAATTTGTATAATTAGTAGTGAAGCGTGTAGAAATAAAAAGCGTTCTTGGTCATCGAAACTCCTCGCATCGGTCCGCAAAGAGAAATTGAAAAGAGTATCAATAAAAATATATATCTATATGTACAGCAGTGGTAAAGTAATTTTGCCGTCCTAGAAATTTCGAAGAAAAGTGAATTACGAGGAGGGATGCCCGTGAGCAACTCGATGATTGGGTTAATGCTCGAAAGTGCAGATACTTAACGCTCGTTAAAAAGTCAGTGTATGCGTATATATATGTGTATGTATGTGTATAAGGTGTACATGTATAGGTTCGCAGGTGGAGAGCTCAATGTACGCCCTATCCATGGCTTATCGGCCTTAAAGACATTAAAGTGTGCCTAAGTGGAGCTGTGTGCGCTAGCGACGTCGCCTCTGAAGAAAATCGCGTGTCTGCTGAATGTTTACGACTCTTTTTCTCCGAGAGAAAGAGAGAAGTTACTCTATACATGTGTGTTTGTGTGTGTGTGTGTGTGTGTGTATAAGTGTGCGTCTGCAGTCGCTCCTTCTTCACGCAAGCACTTAACAAAACGACTAAGCAAGCCCATCAGGGGGGGGGGGGCGTCAGCGTTGTGGTACTAAATAAAAAAGGAAGGCGAAAAGAGGAATGGCCTCGCTTCAATCTGCGAAATAGCGGCTTTACTGCGCACTTTCGAGAGCTTCGTGCGTGTGGGTATTGTCTTTCTTGGAAATTAACTGAGCAGCTGGACTTGATATTAAGACGCTCGGAATGGGAGGTAAAGTGAATTCTTTGCTATCTTTCTTTTTTTCTCTTTTTCTTCTTGTTATTCTCATTGCAGCTTGGTTTATGGAACGAGTTTTATGCCGCGCGCTGTTGCGACGCTATTTTACGGAAGTTTTGACGACAATTAGCAACGGGGCAAGGGCAGCATTTTTTTTTTTTTTTGAAGTCTAGGTTTTAGCGCTGACAATAGGACTGTTTTGTTTAAAGGAAATATTACCGATACAGCTCATCATTTTATTTTACAAGAAAATCCACTGCTTCGAGAACAATGGAGAATGTATTTTACAACAAGTGGAAAGCGATTTTCGTCTTTTTACATATACACGAAGCGGCTTGAGAAACCACGACTTTCCGGCGCAGAGAGAGAGAGAGAGAGAGAGAGAGAGAGAGAGAGAGAGAGAGAGGGATAGCGCGCAACGGACTACGTTTTGAATTTAAATCCAGCCTTTACGACACCTCAGAAGAACGTATTTTCCACAACAGTGGTGTGCTCTTCTCGTCTCTGGGAGTCCACGGAAATTTCCACATTCATTCCTCGTAAAAGCTTGTTTCAACAAACAGATGTGCACTTCCACGCTGTTTCGTTATCCTATACATTCATCGAGTTTTCCTTCGCGAGTTAATAACCATTTTCTTCAAACTTTCTACAAAGCTTTCCACCTACGCTATCTTATACGCACAAGAAAAAACCATTAAGCTCTCGACGACTCCAAAGAGTAGAATAGAGAGAGAAACTAAAATCGCGTGCGAACAGACACTTCTCATCGGAGGGAAAGCCTCTGCGGGCTGAATTTCGCGGATTAGAAAGGCCTCGCGCGGGAAGTGGCCCTCTCGAATATAGCGTGGAAAGCAATCACGACGTCGGCAGACGGACGAGGGGCTTAAGTATAATAGTGCGAGCGCGCGGCTAACTTACGGATTCGAGGCACGCGAGTACCGGACGCTCCACCGTTGTATACATGCTGCAAGCTCGACTTCAACTCGAGCTTCTTTGTCATACATGCCGATTCAATTAGGGATGTACTTCGTTATTATCGCTATTATTATTATTATTATTTTATATTTCGATGCTCGTTATTTTAGAGCAGTGAAAAAAGTTTGTTATTGTTTTGCGAAATGCGTTGCACGTGTGTATTTTCTTTTTTTTTTTTTTTTTTCATATGAAAACGTAGCTCGAAAACCTTTCAATGCGGCCCGCGGTTGTAAAAACCTCGAAATATAAAGGAACACATAAACGATACAGAGCGGGCTTTTACGTTGCGCGCAGTCTAAACAGCCGTGAGCCACCCGATAAAGCTTTCATTTTTAAAAGTAATTTTTTTTTCGTTTCGAAATACTGCGATCTTCTTTTTCCTTTTTTTCTCTTTCTTTCTCTCTATCTCTCTCTCTATATGTATATCATAAATTCAAAGAATCTCATCTTACAGTCCCTTATATATATATAGTACACTCGTAACCCGAAAATTTATACCAGTCAATTTCCGTTACCGCATACTTCGTATCTACAAGTTTAAAAAAAAAAGAAGAAAATCACAGACATCGCGAAGAAGCCACTTTCGTCGTTTTCTTCCGAAAAAATGTTCACCCTGTCTGTTGCTTTTCTCGGAAAAAAAGGAAGAAAAACGACAAATCATTCTTATATAGTAGCGTCGGTAGAAGACACCGGGCCTTTTCTCTTTCGGAGAAGGGTGAGCTTGCAGTATACTGGGTTGCCGTAGCAGAAGGTAGAGCTTCCGGATAAGAGGCTGCTTTTAAGCGCGTAAAATATACATATGCGTGTATGCAGCCGTGGCGGCAGTGACGCGATCTTATATATACATAAGCGCGTGTATATGCGCACCTTTACGACGAGGTGCTTAGACTTTTCCCTGATGGATCCGAGAGAGACGAAGAGAGAGAGAGAGAGAGATGCTCGTATTATACCCGTAAAAAAGCACATCGATCGTGACTTTACAGCAAAAGACAAGGAGCTTTTGGCAAAGCTGCGAACTTTCGAATCTCGAGTATTGTGTATATATACTCTGTGAATAGATACTATTTTTCGATGTAACGAAAGTCATTTTTACCGGCAACGATTGCGTAATTTTTCACTTCGAACGCAACCGATGTTTACATACGCAAACGTCGCGAGCGAATTTAAAGTTCGAAGTTGAAGTATAGCGAGTTTTCGTTGTATACATGGTCTCGAAATGGCAGCAACACTTCTTCTCCTATTACTCGGCACAGAGAGAGAGAGAGAGAGAGAGAGAGAGAGAGAAGAGAGAAAGCAGACAATAAAACGCTCTCGGAGAAAACCTCACGTCGCCCGAATCGCACGCACGCTTTGTTATATACTTACTCGTTTGACGAGGGAAAGAGTGGTAGTAGTAGAGAATAGCGAGATAAAAGAGTGCGCTATGTATGTGTGTCTGCCCTGTCTCCTTCTCTTTCTATACGTGTATATATACACAACGAAAAGCGGCTGCTGATTTATGCCGGCGTCCTTTCTTCTCCCGCGAGGCTGATCGCGACCAGCATTCGAACTGAGTGTCTTAAGATAAATCATCGACTATTGAGTTTCCAGAGGTGCATGAGAAGCGAATTCAGCGAAAAAAGACCTGGCAATTAGAGAGAGAAGGACTCGACAAAGGTATGTTGCCTCCACTGTATGTATATATGTATACGTATGAGCGCGAAGTAAAGAGACAGAGAGAGAGAGAGAGAGAGAGAGAAGCTTTAGGATATATATCCTAAGGACTAGGAGAAGACTCGCGGCGGGGGATGACGAACGATCGTCTAAGGCGACACGGTTGAACGACTGGTGCATTTCGCACAAGAGAGAGAGAGAGAGAGAGAGAGAGAGAGAGAGAGAGAGAGGTATGTATAGAACGCAGGAGAGAGAAAGGAAATTGGTATGCGGGTGAAGAAGCTTCCGCGTGATTGGCAGAGGCCAACTCGGCATTCCTAATAGGCGAGAGGCTGGAAACGCTCGATAAGCGAAAGGGCCGATAGATAAAGGGCTGTACAATCCATTTTCAATGCGCATCCTTTTATTTCTCTTAACGAACCATCTGCATATACTCGTCGCATTATTTATCTTTTTTGTTTGTTTGTTTGTTTATTTTTTTATTATTCCATACGTATATCGATCGAAACTCGCGTGTTTATGTTTTATGCAAGTATATAGGGCTTCTATATTAGAAAGAGAGAGAGAGATAGAAAAGTAAAGTGGTGTAGAAAGGGGTGCGTTCAATCATTCATAAAATGCACGTTTTAAAAGGATCGCGTTCTCTCTCGATCTCGCTCTCGCAGGTTAAATATTCAAAACTCCACGACGGCAACGACGACGACGCTCTTGCTCTCTCCCCGCAAAGTTTCTTCTTCGAAAGGGGATGTACTCTCTATAGAGAGACTTTGCGTGGGCGTATCGCTGTCTGTCGCCAAGTTGCTTCTCGTCGTTTTCAGCTAAGAGGAAAAAGGTATAACAGACTCCCCGAAGCTACTCATAATTGTTATTAACGATGCGCTTTCCGAATAATAAGTAAGCCTTCGTGCTCATAGAGACCTACGATCAAAGGCCTAATTACCGATTTCTTTGCTGTACTTAAACTTCTATATATATACGGACTATTCTCTGACAGATTGAATGATCAAACGTTTGTTTTATTCTAAATATTTTTTAATTTCTTAGTAGGAATTGACGAATGTCCCAGTATTGGGCCAGTACTGGACTGATAAGACTTAAAAAAAAGACTTGAAGTGTCCATAGTTTAAAAAACAGTACTGTGCCAGGAATTGCACCAGTACACTCGGACAGTATTGGCGTACAGTTTTCAACCTTTACACATCTTAACTCTGGTTGAAATTTGGTTCTTTATTATATAAGAATATAATGTATATAATAAATAATATTATGTTATGTTATAATAAAATTATACATTATATAATTGTAGTTATAATTAAAATATATAATTTATATAATTATAGAATTATAGAATTATATATATTATATATTGAAACACATAATATTATTTTTTAACGGATCGTCAAATTCTTTAAAGTCATTCAAAGACGAAAATGGCATGTCCTTTCAAGTATTATATTCTAGAGAAACCTCTTGATTCGTTGATGAGATTTTACTAAATTAACAGCTGCAGTAAACTGATACTGAAATAATTATATATACACGTAGAAACGTGAAAATTCTCATAAGATGAAGCTAAAGTAGTTGAAACTTAAACTCTCGCTTGAATGTCACGACTGCACTGGGCTAGTATTATGCCAGTACTGTGCCAACATTACGCCTGTATTGTGTCAGTCTTATACCAATATTGGCGCACAGTAATCGACCAATACATCATTTTTACTCTGGTTCAAACCTGGCCAGTACAGTATTAACCAGGTTTGATTCAGAGTGAAAACGGTGTAACGGTTGATACTGTACGCCAATACTGACCCAATACTAGCACAGTACTGGTACTATATTGGTACAGTATTGATGCAATATTGAAACAGTACTGGTACAATACTGGCACAGTACTGGTTTTCAAGTATGGTCCGTTCTTATCACTGCAGTACTGAATCAGTACTCGTTTACAGTACTGTAGGTCGGAGATCAGTACTGACCCAATACTGGTCAATTCCTAGTAATGCTTTCGCACTGTATCTATATCAATGGAAATTTAGACTAATCCTCTGAGAAACTCATATTGTCGGCTATGAAATAGAACTTGATGCGCAAGTTGAGACCTTAGTAAATACTTTTTTAATAATGCATGTAGTTCGTGATTAGTTTCGTTCAGCATCGACCTGGACAATATTATAACTGTCAATAACAACACTGTGTCTTTATTTAGTGCAGCTGAAGCCATTATGTATGAGATAAAAAGGCAGTTTAATATTAATGTCAAGTAAAATGTTAGATAACTTTATTGTGATTATCGCAAATAATTCTGTAATGGTACAAGGTGTAGCTTCATGAAATTTTTGATATCGTGGCTCACGATCGAACCGTCTCAAAAACTGAATTTCAAGACTTTAATGGCTTTCGAGATTATTCTGATATATATCTTAAAGTATTTTAACAAAAAGGTCCCTTTTGCATTTTTAGTATAAAATGCTTCCCCGAGGAATTACAATTTTTTAAAAATAGATTTAAAATCGCAACATTGACTCTTTATAACTTAAAAACCCTTCATGAATAAAATTTTAAGAAATTCACGAAGTGAATTGTGTCAAAGAAAAGTTAAAAATATTTACAAGAAAAAAAAATTTGTTTACCTCTCGATCTATCAGAGAATCCGCCGTATAAATATAAACGTATATAAGAGCTAATACAGAAATGATTCAAATGTAAACAATTGTATCATCGCACAGGTACACAAAAAAGAACCCCCTACTCTCTACTCTATTTTATTTTATTTTCGTTTCTATCTTATAAATATATACATCCCCTCTTTGTTATTGCTACTCGGGCTCTTTGTCCTCCCTTTAAACCAATTACATTGTTATAACACAATTTGCCTCTAATAAAGTTCATTAATTCTAATTTTCTACGAAAATTGAGCGGCGCGACGCGATGAGAAAGATGGTCGCGTTAATATTTGAACGACAAGCGGCGACATTTGTATTATATCCACACGCGTGTCTGTATATATATATATATATATATATCCGGGGCCTATATTCGAATTCCCCAGTGCGCATCTCTCGACGTCACCGGGTATGCTGCAACTCCCTCGTCATCTCGTCGTTATATACCCGATGCTCTCTTGACTTCTGCGGGCGCCGGCTTCGTTTTACGATAACCCACCACCACTGGAGTTGTATATAGTACTAATCGGACCTTTATACCTACCGCGTGCTTACGTATCTCTGTAATACATAGATATATCTATATATTATTGTCTTTGACTTAAACTCGCCCACGTCAGAGAACGATTTCTCGCCGCGACTAAACGTTATATCAAAAAGCCAAAAAGTTCAGACTGTTTTGAAAGCTTTGCGAGGTTGAGTAAAAGAATAATAAGAACGACTTTATTAGATCCGGTAAAGGCATTAGATATAAATTGAAAACCGGATTATCGATCGGTGATAATCCTTCGAAAAATCGTGCGACGAAAAAACGTAAATATTATTTATATAAAGAGAAACATGAAAGCTGAGAACGGGCGGTAATCCCCGTAGAGACAAAGATCGCAGTGATAATAAGAGAGAGGTCGATAGAGGGTAGGGGCGGGGAGGAATGAGAGGTATACGGCGCTCGAACTTGTCATCTATATAGCAGGAGTAGCATAGACAGATTCTCGCGAAGCTCCTAACGAGGGATCCCCGGATTATTGCGTGTCTGTTTGCATTATTGTTCTTCGCGTCCTAGCCTTTCCTGCGATTCTCTCCCTCCCTCTCTCTCTCTCTCTCTCTCTCTCTCTATCTCTCTCTCTCTTTCTCTCTGACTGGGCTTGTCATTAATTTTAATGCGGCGAAACGACGCGACCCGTTTGTTACCATTTACGCGGGCAGGTTTGCCTCCTTCTTCTCTCCGAGAGAAAGGCCGATTAATTTTTCACACAGAGCCGACATCGCTGAGCGACAGCTTCTGAATAGCCATGACTTCTAACCAAACAGATATTTTATTCAGTCTGCTTTCTTTCGCTCCTTCTCTTTTCTCCTATGTATAAAACGTTCCCTTTTGCATTTTTATATCCATTTTCCCTTGTTCTCCAAGATCTCTTCCTTTTTTGACAATCACCGCGAGCTGAAAATGAGTGTCAGAGGCCGATCAGTATGCGGAGAAGCCGGTTAAGGGACTGGACCAGCTCGTGGGGTTTAAAATTTCCCCGGGGACTGCGTTATTCCAGTCACTGAGAGAGATAGAGCGAAAAAAAAGAAATTCGATGGCTCGAGTCAACTGTTCGCCTTTCTTCCAGTATTCCGTGATGAGCTGTGACTCACAGGCCGATTGGCTGTTTAATTAGTGCGATTCTTGCGGCTATCCGCTATTTAGATTGGATTTCATATTTAAACAAGCGATCCTTTCTTAGCCCTTTTATTATTCACGGATGATTTCCTCTCGCGGAAGGGATGACTTTCTTCGTCCCCCTTTTTTCCTTCCTTCTATAAACACACACAGATGTATATATATATATATATATATATATATTTCAGAATTAAAATCGTAAATGCGCTCGTTAATATTCCAAACGTAATATCGTCGCGCGAGATGTTATATTATACAAAGCAATAACTCAATACAATCACGAAGGACGATTATATAATAAAGGGGAATTGATGGAAATCCTATTAAATGCGATTTCAGTGGAATAATAGTTTCTCTCCTGTTATTGACCGGCCGGAGAAACTTACCGAAGCACATTAGAAGTTGCATCTTCCTTCCTCACTCTCTCTATCTATTGCATTAATTCGAACTACATTCGCTCAAAGAGTTGCTCGTCAGACCTGGTGCATATATGTATACCCCCTATCATTCAAGGAAGAGTTGGTGGAATCGGTCGAAACGTGCGTAGCGTGCAATTGCATCCTATCGCGTATATCCACACTTATATGATGGATAGACATGGAAAGAGGTATAGAGAGCTTTGGAGTGCCAGATTTTAGATACATAGGAGAGATTGCGAGCTGTCGCTTCTACGTCGGCCTATCGTTCGTTAATTAACCGGCTTAATTAATAATTCAATAACCAGCGGATCAGCGCCGCAGTCCAGAACTATACGGAGTAGTAAATGCAGCGTGTGTATACGTGAATTTCTCATCGCCAAGGGCGAATGTGTACCGGACATACGTATGCGAATGATAAAGCTTTGTATCGTTGTAGTGGGCGCTTTATATGAGTGAAGTACGTTACGCAAGTGTACTTCCAAGTCGTTTGTGCGATTTCAAAGTTCCCGTTACTTTTCTTGCATTCGAAGGGGGTAGATATATCGTCTATTTAGACGATAAAGAACTGTGTGAGTTTATGGATTATTTATTTATCAAGGCAAATAGGACGCCTTGAAGGAAAAACCCGCCAATACAAAATAAGAATTCAACAACCAGTGCATTCAAAAAAAGACTTCGGAGACCCGATAATTAAAAAGACGAGTTCAAAAGAAGAGTTTAACAACCAGTCGATTCAAGAAAAGGTTTCAGAAACCAACTAATTCAAAGAAATTTCGAAGAACCAGTCAATTCAATGAAGGTTTAAACAACCAGCCAAACCAAAAAATATAATTTTAAAAATGTATATAACTATAAATTGATACATTTACGAACATAAACAGTGATATATTGATATATTATCGTGCACACACATTAGTGTTTATGCAAAGTGCACTATACCAATATTGGGAACATATATGGGAACATATATATTTCATATATTTACGAATAAATTCATAAATATATTGATACATGAGCATACTCTTCATTGATTATTCACCGGGAAGAGAAGCTAAATTTTTCCGTTTGAATAATAACTTGACGCCCTCTGACTTTGGAGCTTTATCAGTTTTCGAACGCGGTTTGTTTGAAGCTTCAAAGCAGATTGTCGGTCGAATTGTTTTTTTTTTTAATAAATCATAATACGACATACAAGCGTATAATGATGCAACCTATTTTTTATCCGACAGCTGGTGCTCTTTCTATATAGAAATATCAATTTGCTTACAGAGAAAAATTTTGTATTTCTAACGAGCTCCAGCTCGCATTATTTAACGCGTAACGCAAAAATTATTCGCCAGCACAACCGCCAAAGTCGTTCTCGTTTTAGTATTAAAAAAAAAGTACTAGTCCTTTAATAGAAATATCACAACACGCGCAATCCATTTCGCGAAACAATCAATTTCTCGGAATGGAATGCATTTGCGTTGAATTCAAAACGAGAACGTTGAAAATAAGCTGCCTCTTGATGAAAAATAGTTCGTTAACAGGAGGAGGAACATGTGCTATACACAACACCTGAGCATAGCTTGAGTATACATTGAAACGAAAACACATGAATTATTTAATAAAGCAGCAGCGGCTGCTTCCCAAAATTTGCATAGACGTCTCCGTCTGAACGCATGCTTCTCGCTCCATGCGAACAACCCCTCCCTTCACTGAGAACGCGGGAAATTTACATCGGAGACTCGTTCCCAAATTTTTCCCATATACACCGAAGTTTATTCGAAAAATAAAGGACAAGTAATGAATTTTCCTCACATACGCTTATCCCCACAGCCGCACACACAGATACGTTTTATGCGCGCATACACGGTTGTGAGTAATCAAGCGCTCTCGCATAATTTCCTCGAGCTGACCTGAATTTTCCCTTAGGATACTGGATGCAGTAGGCTACGCGTGCGTATTCCGACTAGACTAACGTGTATATGTACACTCACACGTACACGTGTACATTCGCGAGAACGGCGTTCCGCAACAGGTTTGTTTGTCCCAAAAACAAGTGCGCGCGGTTGGTCGCCGCGAAAGCGCTGCGCCTCAAAAGTTTCAATAGGAAAAGTTGCGAGGCTTTATCGGGAAAGAGAGACAGCCACATTTACGTTCACTAATGTGCCGTCTGCTAAGCATACAGGCAGCGAAGTGAGAGCGCTTTTTATTTCCAGCTTTTTACGCGAGCAAGCGGTCTTTCTACGGGAATAAAACGCGAGCGCGCATGTAAAGACGAGACTTTCGAATTACAAGGCCGCGGAGGCTTTTGTCGTTTTACTAGTCAAGCTCTCTCTCTCTCTCTCTATGTATGTGCGTGTGTGTGTGTGTGTGTGTGAGGAAAAGCGTAGTTTTTCACGAAAAATTAAGAGAACGGGAATAGAAAGCTCTTACTCTGCTTCGTTATTCGTGGAAAGTACGATAGTATACACAATGATGTAGAACCTAACAGGATTTTTCGTCCTTTCGAAGAAAGCTTTTGGGGGAGATTTTTATTCCTACGTCTGTATGCCCATTGAGCTGAATTCAAAATCGCTTTGAGGATACAATTACGTATTAAATAACATGAAGAGAACCGAAAAAATTAGATGGAATGAGAAAAAAAAAAACATCCATCGAAGCAACGCGTGTGGCTCTTGCGAAAAGCTCAGAATTATCTGCTGGATCAAAAAGAAGAAAGAGGGAGAGGGAAAAAACACGAAGCTAAAGCACGACGACTAAGACTAAGAGGACTTTTACACCGTTAAAGTAGGGTCGAAAAAAAACGTCAAAGGTAAGCCGGTATAGTCAAAACGCGATATACATCTCAGAACTCGTTTATATATATATATATATATTTCACATCTTAATACAGCACCAAAACGTCATATCGAGTCTGCATTGAATTGCCGGAGGGAGAATTTAAGCGCATAAGCAGATATATCGCACTATTGAAAGAGCTAGTGTTGAAAAGAGCCCTGACCAATGTATACACATACATAGAGGCTACAGTAGTAGCTATCGTAGTAGGTATACAGGAGAGCAGAGAAATACGATCTGGGGAGCGCCAGTCCATTAGTGGCCGCGCTCTCGCTACAGGACTTTTCAGTTTACGCGTACACATCACGAGGGGATGCTTTGCTGCACCTATATATGTGCGGTGATGCTCTTGTCGTATGTGTGCGTATATATATAGTAAAGATAGACTCGAGAGAGAGAGAGAGAGAGAGAGAGAGAGAGAGAAAGAACGCGAAGGATGAGCGGAAGGAATGATAAATCGATAAAGACAAAGCAAGATAAAGTGGAATAAGGAATCGTATAGCCGGAGTGGAGCGTTTTAGGATTGCGCTCTGAGGAGTTTTCCGAAGAGATGAAGCTTTTTATTTCTTTTTTGAAAAAAAAGACTATATTGATTATTTTCTTTCGTATTTCTGTAGAATCGAGGCTGAAATAAAACTTGCAACCCTTTGACTTTTGCGAGCGAACTTTTTATGGGTTTCGATAGTACGTATAGAAGAGCTGTCGGTGTCATTTGCATAAAACAAATCGGTGAATTTTGGCTTTGAGTAGTTTTTATTGTTTCATGAGCGAAGATTGGATGAGCCACGTATATATATATAAGATTAAATAAATGACTCTTAACAAGAAACTTTCTGTCGCGATCCGATAAATTTTTCGTGTATAAGATATCGCGAGAACGCATTGTCTCCAGAAAACTTGTTTAATCTCGAAGTTAGAGAATTTCTCACTCGAATAATAATAATAATAATAATGTCTACGATTCATTGTAATACGACGAACAGAACAATCACGTTCCTGTAGCGAAGCACGTTGTCAATGAAAGTTTTATAAGAAAATTCTTTTACCGTAATAATCTCTGCGGTTCTATATGCAATAAAGTATTCGCTAACCAAAATATGGAATGTATGAAAAAAAACGATTGAAAAACGCGAATCAGTTTCAATTATTTTCAGCGATCGTGCTATCTTTTGTAAAATAAAAAAAGATTACTCGCGAAAACACATTTCTTTCAATTCGTTATAAAAGACACGAGAGAAAATATTTTTCGCGTTCGGTTAAATAGCTGACTAGTTCGTGCGGTACGTAGCTCGAAGATTTCAAAGGCGCGAAAAAAAAAAGTTCTCGACACGGGAAAATTCGGAATACATCTGGAGTTACTAAAGCTCGATCGATCAATCTTTCTCGTTGAGCAAAAAATACCTGCCGCTCATGAATAATCAAAAGCATCTCTCCGCGAGCTCGTAGCGAAAAGACTTATTTATCCAAACTTTTCTATGTGTGTATCTATATATACAAATAAAGTCGGCCAAGAAACTTTCGGCAAAATCGAATTTCGCAAGAAAGGTGAAAGAAAAAAAAATCTTCCCCTTATTAGAGTCTCGTATACGCATGATCGCCCGTAAGCACGGTCCTCGAAATGAAGTCTAAACGCGGAAATAAGGAAAACGAAGCTACTAGGGGGGTAGGTACAACCCCGTAGTATTAACGAATAATCCGGTGTTCGCGCGAGACGGTAATAACGAAAGGTGAGTCTTGTGGTATAAAAGTTAGTCGGACAAACCCCTCCCCCCTCCGCCCTCTCCCCCTTTGTCGGTCGTTTCTCCCAAATTAATTGGCTTACGGTCATAGGAAAGGCACGTGTGCGATGGGGAAGCTGAAATTTTCGAGGGAAAAGCTCGCGTCTTACTCACTCTGTACACATTTGTGTTCTATATACATATATAAGCGTGTATTGGAGTCGTGTAGCAGGAAAAGCTCGTGTACGGGCGAGGGTGTATTGACATCGGAATAGCGCTAATTCGCGTAGGGTGGAAGGAGGAAGAAGCTTCCTAGGGGGTTTAATTAAAGTAGCTAAGGGGAGAGGGAGAGTGAGATATAAGAATTTTCTCTAATTACATTTTTATAGTTCTATAATTTTCTCGATATTCATTTGTGCGCGTTTGAGTGCACGAAGCGCGCGGATTATTGTTTGCGGATGAGAGTTTGAAAAATTGACGAACGAAGCCGTGTAGACGTAATCATTTAAAAGCTTTTCGCTATACTCAGCGCTAATCAAATATACCCTTCCATCTCTCTCTCTCTCTCTCTCTCTCTCTTTCTATCCAGCTTTCCCATTGAAAATTCTCTCATTGCTAAATCCACTACTATCTCTCTCTCTCTCTCTACCTCTCAGGTAAAAGAAAATAGAAAATGCTCTCGCAACTCGCAATTTCAGTCTTAACTTTGAAAAATCTCCCGCACACGCGAGGACCCGCAGCAAACATAGCAATCCCTCCTCATTTCGGCATAACCCATCTCTCGAGCAACAACGCACAGCAACAGCGGCACACAGAGCCATTAGCCGTACACGTGCGCCGGCAGATTTTACAGCGTATCTCCATCCGCAGAATCTCTCTTACTCTGTACGCGCAGTGTATGCTCTCTTTCTCTTTCTCTCTCTCTCTCTCTCTCTCTCTCCTAGCGTCTAATTGTATGTATAAGTCACACACAGAGACGCGTATTATACGCACACGTGCGCGCGCGCTCGGAGAAAGTCTCCCCTTTAATACACAGCATCGGGCAAGCGGTGAGCATGCGCGAGTGGGAGTGGCGTATACGGGAGAAAGAGAGAAATGCCAGAGAGAGAGAGAGAGAGAGAACTCGCGCGCGCACGAGTCAGCAGCAAGAGCCGCACAGCAGCACTCGCGCTCTGGTCCGGCTGACGCGCGGCCACACACAGTTATATTGCGCGCGTAAAGTTCGAATTTGTTCGCGCGCGGGCTGACTCGGCAGTATAGAAAAGCACGCGGATATATATTGGCAGAAGTGTCCTTTGGGAAAGAAGACAGCCGGGTGTAATTTTGCGACGCTGTGCGAGGAGTGTGCTTTTTTATCCTTACTTTTTCGCTCGAAAGAGAAGGGAATAAAGTGCTCGAGTTGTAAGGTTGAGAGAGAAATGAAGCGGCTGTAACGCGCAAAGGTTCCGTAGATAGAGGAGGAAGAGGAAGAAGAAGAAAAAAAAGGAAACAAGTGCGAGTATATACGTTCACACATATACACATTGGTATTACAAGAGAAAGAGATGTGAGAAGTGCCGCCTTGGGGCAGTAGCTCGTTCTCTACGTCGTCTAGCAGCAAGTGAACGATGAACCTCTCGACGGAACATCGCAGGACGTGCCGGTGGATGCTGACTGCCGCAGCGTTGATGCTCCTCCCGCTGACGACAGGTGATTTTCTTTCTTCTATTTCACAGACTTGCGCTCTGTGTATACTCATACTCGCACCGTTTGGCTTCTATACATCTTCTCTCTGTTCTTTTCATCTATCTCGGGTCACCTACTTTTTGCACGTCTCGTCTGTGTTTGCGTTAGCACGTGCGTTAGCTTCTTTCGTTATTACTTGTACGTTGAGCGATGAGGCATTATAGCTTCCCGAGTATATACGAAGTTTCGAATTCCGACTGTATATACGTAATATGTAGGATAAACGAGCGTTTCATAGATACACACGTTGAAAAAAAAAACACTTTTCGCTTTCTGCTCCAGTGACTTGTACATGCGATTAAAATCTCGGACTTTTTTACTTTTGTTTTTTTTTCTTCCCTGGTGCGCGTCTACACCACAAAAGTCTAACAAAATTATGTGGGATTTCGTTGGAATTGAGGTACAGTTTTTTTTGGAATTGGTGAGCGTGTGCACGCGCGGAAATCCGTAAATGAGAGGATTTTGCGCGAAAATTGTAGAGATTTTATTTGCGGATTGATGAATATTCTTTTTTTTCGAATACAAACGAAAATAAAATTGCGATTTTATGAAAGTTATGAAATAAAATGTTTATACTTTTGAGCTTTAGGATATGCGCATGAAAAAACTTAATTTCCTATTCAATTGAGACTTAAAAATCAAGCGCTATGTGAAGTTTCCGTACAGCTGTACAAATGAACAATTCGAGGTACACGCTAGTAATTGAATTAGTTTTTCTTTCTTTTTCCGCGCGATATTCCGAATTTGGAGCCAACGAAAAAAAACCATCAGTTAAGATTTCCACTTAGAATATTTCAACGAAACTTTTTTTAATTAAATCTCCGCGCCTGTACGAGAAGTGCAATTTTATTAATCTTTCGTATACGACCAGTTCTAACGGTGCTTTCAAAATTCCTTTTATTTTTTCCCAAATAGATATATACACTGAATGCGGAATACCCGTAAAATTCCTCGTACAGATACGAGTCTCGAGAGCTCGCATAAAATTTCAAATGGAAGGACGAAAGGGGATTAGTACGAAATTACAGCTATAGTTGTATAAATATAAAGAGATTAATTTGCATATACACATGGCACGGACGAAATTTTTGACAAACTCCCCGGTATTCCGTAGCTAAAAGGATAAAGTAGTTTCGCACGCACAAGCGTGACGTCATTATCAGCTCGACGAGCGATTCGAACAAATCACTAGGCGCGAGAAAAACGATGCAACCGTTTCACGCGTCGTTGAGTCGAGCCCGATAAACGTGCCTGCGCAAATACCGCAAAGGAGCGCCGACGATGAATTGAGCTTAAAACGCGTGTAACTCTTCCTCTTGGCTTTGCGAGCTTTTTTGCGCTTACGCCGGCGGATATACATCACCGACGATTTTCTCCCAAAAACTTATATATATATATATATATATATATATACACGACGAACGGGCGCTAGAGAGAAATCTATTAAAAGTTATTGAGCTACGTCGGCTTATATCATACTTTTTTCGCGTAAAAGTTCAACGTTCTCTTTTTATTATACGCGTATGTGCATTTTTATATTTTGTCGAGCGACGAAAAGAAAGGCAAAAATGCAAACGACACCTAGACGTACCGAAAAATTTTAATTTAATCAAGCTCCAAGCACAACGCCAGGTAGGATCCATAATCCTTTCAATTTATATTTCCCGCTTTACGTTGACGATCGCGCGTCGTGCGGCACTAATAAAGTACACACTGTCGGTATATCAGTCGCTGAATACTATGATTTAAGCGGTGCCAGCCGTTAAATTTTAATTGTCTCTCGTGATTATTTATAAAATAATGCTATCATACCTATATAAACATTTAATAGAAGACCAGTAGAGAACGAGTATCTGGAGATGGGGGGAGCGAAGCGCTGCATGTATAATGGCTTTTTTATGGAGATAACTAAGAGAAGGAGGAGGGAGAGTAAGAGAGGATGCATAAACGTCCATTTAACAACAGTAAACAGCGATTATAAAAAACCGACGGCTGAATTACGTATCTCTCGTTAAGTATCGACATGATATAACTTGGAAGCTCAAGCGTGATAATTAATTCGGAGAACGCGACGTTCTAGAATCAAGCGCTCGGCTAACGACGAATTCCGCTCCGGGCAAAGAATTGCGCTCTAATTTGTAATAAAAAAATTCCCATATAGTGCGAATCCGATTCGGAAAAAAGGGAGAGAAAAAAATTGAACTCTGTCATCAACGCGCCTAAAAAGCTCGCAAACGCGCAGTTGCCATTCGACGCTCATCAAATCCGGGATATCGGATGCTCCCCGTGACAGCAGCTCTCGAGAATCGCAGCCATACGCGAACAGCAGAGACGCGTCGAAGGAACAAAGCCAACTGGGGAAAACGAGGAAAAGCTCTCGTGTGCGTATGTAAAGAAAAAAAGAAACCGAAGCTTGACTTTCTCTTTCTCTATAGCTGTTGTGTATGTATATGTATATGTATAGATATACATATGCGTATAAGAGATAGAGAGAGAGAGAGGGAGGAGTCGTCGCGGCAGATTATGCAAACGGCAGCCAATTCAATTCAAGTGCACCGCAAATAACCGCTCTTTTACCCATTCGGCTAAATGCAGAAGCTGCCATTTATATACAAAGGCGATCCATTAGAATATCGCGTATAGCCGAGCTCCAGGCGTTTCCACTGTCTCTTAGGCTATCGGGGAAAACGTCATTTCTCGTTTTGAGGAATAGGATAATTCTCTGGTTACATGCCTTTCGGAGAAACGAATTTCGCCGGTATACTTCCACACTCGATCTCGACTTGTATTGCAGTGCCACGAATTCGTGTAATATAATTCATATTGCTGTAGAGAGATCTCTATCTATATTCACATAGTTATTTGGGTGTTTAACCGATGGTCGATTCGAGATCTCAATTATCGCAAGTCAGGAAGCGACTATGATCGCAGTAGTTGAAACGGACACGGTAATCGAAAACGAGCTGATTGCACGATTGATTGTCGGAAAATACATGTCCTCGTCTCGTCCAGCAAAAGCTTGGTTATTAAGCGAAAGGAGAGTGTATAGAGGATCGTTATTCTGGCGGTCGAATTCAGCGATAAGTGGACAATTATGTATACGCGGAACCGCAGAAATGCGGTAGGATCGACCACTGGCGATTCGAAACTAATTAATCCACCGGATGAGTACGCTATACACTGTTCTCTCTCTCTCTCTCTCTCTCTCTCTCTCTCTCTCAATGTGTGTATGTGTGTACGTCTGTGTAATGCAGATTAAACGGAGCAGTGTTTCACGGAGAATACTGCAACGTAATTAAAAAAAAGTGGAGTAGCGATAGCGTCGAGTATATACATAAAAATACGCATAATACTTCGCGCGAATATGTCGACGTTTAAAGTATATAAGCAACCGGATTGTCGAGTTATCGGTTGTATATAAGGTCGTTAATGTTTATAAATCTCCAGTGAAAAGGCTTATTACTGAGTTATATTTATGTCAAGAGCCAATGCCATCGCTACGATCTCGATTCATTTGTTGGGGACTTTATCAAGACTTGCTTGTTCGCTCGTACAGAGAAAACTATTACGGGAAATACAATATGTTTTTGGTGTATATTTAACCAAATTCATTTATTAAAATTTCACATATATAACGAATCAGTGTATTTAAACAGATATTTACTGCTAACAATGTTATAAATTTCATTTACATTCGTATTATCTCGAATAAAACGTATATTACTTCCAATGAAATAAATACAACATTTCGAGATCAAAACAAATATAAATAATTTCTTAGAACTAACCGAATAAATAACCTTTTGAAATCGAACAAACATTTTTATTTTCACTTAATAAAACGAAGCTTTTGCTACGTTTATAAAGTATAATACAATATGAACAAGCGCAAAAATGTTGAGCCGTTATTTACGAGTTTGCACTCGTCCTAATGTCGTTTGCTTAAACCACCCGCGGGAATCATCTGTAACCCGCATGTGTGTCTATGTGCTTTGAATCATCTCATGCATCTTTTCCTAAGCCTCGAGTAAACATAGGAAAAGAAGAAGCGCCGAAACTCTACCAACACACACGTATACATACATATATATACGTATAAACAACGAGTAAAATAAAAAAAAACTACAGCATCGAAAGAGAAACCTCCATCGATTCACACCAGCATACAAACAAACACACGTAGATCTACACATTTTTCTCTTATTATTGGAAATCAAAGGCCAAAGCTTCCCGCCTGTAATCGGATTAGTCCCCTCCCTTTCTGACCCCCCCCCCCCCAAAAAAAAGAGACTACGAGAGAGCACTATACATCGCTCTATGTGTGTATAATGTATATATATACATACATATATATTCGCTTGGCGAATCCGCTCCATTAATCGTCGTCTTAACATGGGGAATCAGGCGTTGGAAGTGGATATTTGATTGGAATTACAACCACTCTCTTGATAAAATTATGCAAACGATCGGAACATTCGTTATACTAGAGACATTCGAGATTCGACCCTTTTTCCTCTCTGCGCGCGTTTTATAAAACTTTGAAATTCTTGGAAAAAGAATTTATATCGAAGCGCTCGCTCGCGAAAATGCTATTAAACGAGCCGCGCGGTGCGTTTCAGTTTTTCGACGTTGTTGTTGTTGTTGTTGTTTTTTATTCTACCTATACGCCTGTATCGTCATTCGTCGAGAATAACTTACGCTTGTATTATATAGCTACTTGTGGTTATAAGTACGAGTTTTCGATAAGCTTTTTCAAAAGCTCTTCAAACAACGATATTCCAACTTTTTACGCGTTCGTCACTTTTTTTTCGACTCTGTGGTATATTTAATCGAAGCAACGGTTGGATACAAAAGTGTAGAACAAACAAGGCTATTACGTCGGTTTATACATATTTGCCATCTCCATTTCAGTGATCAAACGTCTCCGGAAAATACGTGGTACTTCAAAGTTGTTACGCGAATCACTGACGCATCCGCGATGAGTCTACGTTGTAAAAGACCTATACGCGGAAAAAGAAGCTTCGAGTAGAGCACTCCAGGTGGATCGGCAGGATGATGGGAATGAAAAGAATAACAAGCAAAAATAAAAATCGCCGAGGAAAGAATGAGGGGGAGTCTCACCGTGGAAAGAAAAATACAGGCTCGGTATTACTCGAAGCGCGCGTGTAGAATAGCGTTGATATACAGGCAATATAATTAACAATGGATCCGAAGCGTGAGGTAACTGAGGCATTCCGATGGCCGAGAGTTTCCTCCGTCTTTTGTTTTCCACTCGGTCTCTCTCATTCACGTACAATATTTTCATTTTTCCAATTTTCATCTTCATATTTCATTCCCGTTCCCTTGACGTACTCGATTCAGCTGTGTGGATTATATCGCGTTATATATATATATTTAGAGAGAGAGAGAGAGAGTGCAGAGTACGCAGCCGGAGTTTAATCCTTTTCGGTTCGTACGATTATCTTATCCGATGAGAATACATACCACCAGTGTATACGTCATGTTCTTACCGAGGAAATTATAATAAATTTCCTTCTCTTCGATTTCTCATTTTTTTCCGCGGATTTTCTTCTCTATTTGTTATATACGTGTGTGTGTGTTCTTAAAAAATCTTTAATTCGTAATGTTTTGCGTTTGTACGTTTGCACATTTAATCTGTTTTCCGTGTTCTTATTGCAATTATTTTATGCTACTCTGTTGTTGCTCTTCTCGTGACGTCAGAGATGGGACAGGTTCGCGTATGTTTGTATGTGTGTGTATTTATACACAAAGGGGAGCCGCAAGAGTTGTTTCGGGTTATATACACTTTTCCAGCTTGTTTGATACGCTTACTCTATTGTGTCTCTTGTGTGTGTATATACATATATATACGTATATATTTTAGCGCGACTTTTTACTCGTTAATCTTCTCAAATTCCCGTCCCGTGCCATTATTATTATGGGGTGAACTGTATCTTTTTCTCTTATGTATATATATATGCATACCGAGGGGATTTTCTCTCCATTGCTATAATGTAAATTAAGCAAGTCAAAGAAGACTGCAGCTAATTATGAATATTCGAACCAACATTTTTTAACGATTTTAAAAATATAACAATAGTCGGTCTATTCTATGGCAAATTCAATAAAAATATACGGCCAATGTATATTTGCCGTTTTATTATTCCTACCACCGCACTAATAAATAGCGGCAATTATCGATATTTCCTCGGGATACAACAAAAAAATTGACGATCAAAACACACAGCGAGTATTATGAAGCAAAAATAAACGCACACACATACACACGCACACACACACACACATATACAGACTGCAAAGAGTCACGCGGCGAATGGGTAAACAAACGAAAATTCAATTGAATGCACTGCAGCGTTGCGCACTCGAAATTATAATCGCAAAGCGAAAACAAAACTTGCGCCAGGGGAACCTTAGCGTAGAAAATGCACTCATTGCGAGAGAGGGAATTCCTTCGAGTGGCTATATTGTTCGACCACCGACCACTACACACTTCCCTTTTTCTCTTGTCCCTCTCAACGTCGATCTGGTTTATACACAATGGACGCCACAGCGTAGGACGTGAACGATCCTAGTGCAGTCCTCGGGTATAGTTTTAGCTGTCGATCACAGAGACGCGAAGAGAGGACAAAAGAGTTTTCTCCCCCCACCCCCACCCCGCCAAAGGTAAGCGCGGATTTTGTCGTCGTGCGGCTACTCGTTAGAGTCGATCCAATTAACACTGCCACTGCTCGACGACTCGGAGTTTAATTAGCGCCGATGAAGTTTGACAACGCGACGGCGACTGTCTACTTTATTTAGCTGAGCGCGTGAAGCTTTTTTCATTGCTTCGATGCGTTTTGTTGGTCGTTTCTTTTTTTTTATTGTAGTTTCTTTCGTAGAATGAGATAAGAAGAAGTGACATTGGTTGAATCGATCGAGGGGATATCGAAATATCGCGATTTCTTTAAAGGATTCAATTACGAAAACGATTTTCGCCCACGGATAAAAGATTGTTTTATCTAGTTAAGTGTAACTTTTTGTACTTCGAGTAGTACATGATCTTTGAAGCTTTTAAAGTCATTCACACAGTGTTTCTGGACTTGAGCTTTAATTTTCGCATTTTTAGTCCGTCATCGAATTTTATTCAAATTGGGCTTAAAACGTTCCTTTAGAGTACATGGATTCCTTTTTAAAAGTAATCAATCTTTTAATTTTATTTTACTAAATAATTCGAGATACATAATTAATTTAATAATAGTGAATCTCGCGTAGATACATTTAATAATTAAATGAAGAATTCTTTTATGGAAGCAATCCAAAGAATACAAGGTGTTACTCTAAATGGGCATGAGCTATAAAAAAAAAATAAATAAATTTGGCCAATCAATGGCAAACGGTTGATATTAACTTTTACCAGGGAGAGTTAGCTTTTTCTGAACTTTGAGTGTACAAAAATTAATATTATTACGAAAGGAACCGTTTTTTAAAGTATATTAAAAGACCTGCTGGTAATTGACCTTATCATCCTTTGTAGACTCGCGTGAAAATATTCCTGAAAGTTGTTGTAAATAGTATTGTCAAGAAAATATGATTAAAGTAAAATTAATAATAAGCTCTTGATTATGTATCGAGTACAACGTATTACCGATATTTATATATATATATGAATACAACATTGGCAATATTGACGATATAACCTGTATAAGGACAATATGTTGGTAAATTATATAATGAATCAACATATGGTATAAATAGATGTTTCTATCCATTATTAATAGACTGCATTGATATGTTGTCGATATATTGAACCTAAATAAATATTAATTTCAGTTCAAACATTTTCTTGCAAGTACTATTAGCAATAGTTTGCAAAACTCTCCTAGCAATATTTTGACTATAGTAATAATATTTTCACGCCGGTTGATATAATTTGTTATTTAATTTATGGCTTTTGCGTAGACCACAGTGTGAACAAATCGATGAAATTTTAAGATCCAAAGCTCAAATCAAGTATTATTTCAATGCGATTTTATATTATCGAATTGAAAGTTCATTTTATATATCACTATGGTATAAATAATTTAATTTGTTAGCGCAAAACAACAAATTGATGCTTCGTTCATTCAGAGACTCATTGAATATTCGATAGTCCAAAGTGACATAGACACAACACAATTTAAGCTTTCAATATTAAAAATCCATTAAACTGTTTAAGCTGCAGCTTATGCCAAAGCCAAAAAATTAAAAAGGATCATATCTCTACACTAGATGATAACATTAACTTCTCATAGGTCTTATAACAAAAGATTTTTTAATACACTTTTTAAAAAAAGATTGTGTTATACATGTAATAATAAATGTTGTATTATTATGAAGCTATAAATCTTTTTTTAGATTCAAGCAGGAAAGAAGCGTAAACCCTTTTTAACCGGATTTACTCATCGGATAAGATTATAAACACAAAACTGTTATTTTTTTATTGAAATAATAATTGTTTATACATCGTTCAGCTTAACTCTCTTTTTTATTGCACCAAACAAACAAAAGGCAATGAAAACATCGATATTTTTACCCTCAATCATTAAACGACATATGTGAATAATGAGCCGTCGGTTCGATGAAAGCGAATTTTTTTCACAAGCCTCCGCTATACTCGATAAAAATATTGTTCCGTAATCGCAGTGGAATATAAACAGGTTCATTCATGTCTAGACTGCATTGTGCTTTTTCCTCTCTATGACCTTGACTTTCTCTCAGATTTGCATTGCAATCGTACTCTCTCTCTCTCTCTCTCGTATGGCATAAGAATAAAGTCGGCTTTCTTCGAGTGCGCAATAAGTATACGTATGAGCTTTATTCCTACTCGTTAAATCGAGTATCATCGACATTTGACGGGACTGTTTGTCAGGAAATTGTCCCGGCATGGAATATAATTCGATGCCTTTGTAGTCGTTTACATTGTAACATTCTCTCTCTGTTACGTATTTATTATTGATAAGCTTGCCGAGCGGTATGTCCCTATAATTAGCTTATACGTCCACACAATTATTCGTTGCACATAGCCAGTATTATTACGGTCTATTTGTTTTGGGTTAGATTCGCGTCCAGTGACTATTAATTCGACAGTGTAACTGTTCTGTCTGTTTAAGTATTTCCGGAAATTTCCACGTAGTGTCACTTGGTTTAATTAGAACTTTATACCTGTGTACGCGCCCGCGCACGTTGTACGTTTTATCGAGTATATACCTCGAGCCTGTATATGCATAATACTATACAGTTTAATTAACTATAAGCTTATACAACGAAGGAAAATGTCGCGCGCTGATGCTGAAATAAAGTGTGCATAATTTACTCAAAGACCATTTGCCTAATGAATCTCTACATTTAATTAAAATAGTAGATTTGTCTGCGCAAACGAAAAAAAAAAAATAATAACATCATATACGGTTCATATCCGTAATGCAGAATTTCACTGGTTTGGAGGTTCTTTATATACGAGTACGATCTCGTTACTTCGTTAATTATCGGCGAAGGCTAAACAAAGGATTAATTTTCGTTTATTCGCACTTTGCATTCGAAAAAGGTCAAGATCTGTTTTTATATAATTTAAACTGTCTTGCGGTAACTTTGTATTATTGTCATGGCGACTCGGGTAATATCGTGGAACTTTCGAGCTTCGCTTCTGTATTATTAAATACATTTAAACTCTCGTCAGACATGTATATATATATATGTATACATATACGTAAGAGAATCGAGGACCATCGAAACCGAAGATATAAAATTTCCAATTCATTAAAACTATGGAGCTTTCAGCGCGAGCACTGTGAGAACCAATTTCGGCTATTGGATTCCGAAACTTGGAAGCTGTGTCTCATTCTCTTGTGCGAGCGAGCATGTGACTCCCGTTTAAAAAATACAGGATCCCACGCGTGCAGTCCAAAAAAGATCCGATAAACAATTTCTACGGTAAAGGGCAAACTTTCATCCGCTCGTATTGCCTCGTAAAAAGACCTGTACGAAAGTGCGTTTTTTGAGAGCTTTTATCCGCGGACGAAATGATCGAAAAAAAAAATATATATATATATATATATATATCGTCCCAGTTACTAGGCTCAATAGTTGCCTATATTTTTTATATATATATATAAAGAGAATGAGAGAAAAAGAGCGAGAGGAAGTTCGGAAAGTCAAAAGCACCGGGCGGCACACCTGGCTATACTACTTTTTATTCGTGGTAGAATCGACGAGTGTGTATTAACGAGGTAGTATAAAGGAAGTAGACTCACCGCGGTCGGCGTGAAAGGGCCAATTAAATGGTAATCGCAGCTGGTGCTATATGTAGCTTGCACTGTATACGTACGGAGACACATATATATATATATATACGTGGATGCGTTTGTGCGCGGATGTGTAAGTTCGCCTGGCGTTTATCGGCTTTGAGGAAACAATCGCTGGGCGGATAAGAAACGGACGTAAAAAAAAATCGCTGTGGGGGAGAAGCTCGAGTTTATCGAGATTGCGCGCGTCGCGAGGGTGAAAGAGAGAAAGAGTTTACGACGCAACAATAGACGGCTTGTGTATACCCGACCCTCCGAGGTTATATTCTCCCTTCGAATGTCGTATACTGCGTATTATGATAATTGAAGCCAAATGCTCTCATTAGAAGTGATTTACCGAACCTGAAGTGCTCGCTTATTAAGTGCAATGGCTAATTGATTAAACGTCCTCTCCCCTGCTCTCTTTCTATCCGGGTGACTGCGTGTAATTATTTTTTTTTTTACGGTCGAGTCATAACTCGAGTCATAACGTATTACCGCTACGTACAGATCCAGGATCACAGCGGTCAGTATAGTGGCGCGTATTTGAGAAAATAAGTAGTACTCGCGTCTCTCGTTTTAAAAATTTCACGAGAGTGTATCACAGCTGTACACCCTCTACAGAGCTGCAATATTTAATTCTCCGAAAGAGCAGAACCGACCGTAAGCCTAATACCACCTGCGGCTAAAGAGAATCTCTCTGTCCTCGTATATATACGTATATGGAGACACACATATACACACACACACACGTGTGCACACACACACCCACTCACACACACATACGGGAAACAAACGACTTTATCCCAAGGAGAAATCAAGGCGGAAGTAATTTTTAATCCGCTTATGAGAGCTTCCCGTACGCCAGAACAACATCGAGAGCAGACGCACGATGCCGCGTCTAATGTACGCACTGTACGCATCAGACTAGGCTTTCGCGGATTGACCCAACGTAGTTTGGTATACGCGCGAGTAAAGTAGAGAATTAGAGTGGAGTAAGTTTGGGAAAAGAGAGTCGGGCATGTATGAAGCCCGAAAGAGCATTCCACGTAGACGCGAGCTCAGAGGTAGGAAAATTAATGCGAAGAGAACATCGCCGCGGCTAGCGATGCCTTGAGGAATTTCTCTACTAACCGTGTGTCTACGTAGACGTCGCGCTGGAACAGCTTGATGAATGGCCGATCGGGCGAACTTTTCGTCAGCTGCATTATATATAGCCATATCGAGGTTGTACGACGATAGATAGATAGATATATATGCGTATATATGTATATTCTGTCGGTATACTAATACCACATTGTCTATAGCACATAGAAGCAGTCTTAACGTGATTATATTATCGAAATCTCGTTTGGCAGTGCTGACTTGATGATATATTGTCGGCTGTGCTTCATCCTCGAGCTTTGCTATTATACTGCAGCTGCCGAGACTACTACGCGCGTTTCTAGCTGAGATGGCTAAACTTCCCTATCCTTGCGATCTCCTGATTATCGATTTGAAAAACTTACCCCGTAACTTTACCCTCTACGTCGACGCCACCGACCAAGTATCACCGTTAATTTATTAATTTACTACTGGCTATTTGTATGTTTCACCATATTATATGTACCTTCTATTTAGCGACTCCGTGTGTACGTAAAGTTTTAATCTATGTTTTTATATTATATGGGTGTTTACTCTGGGGTATTGACCGGTAGACAATGTTTTTTTACTTTGAATATTTTTAAACTGTTATTTGGTATTGTAGGTATCTTCGTGGATTTCTTTAGGTTCTTTAGGCTACAAGACGTCAAAGTTGTTGTATTTAGCAATTTTGGTATTTATTCCTATTTTTAAAGGATTCTAGCTTGTCAGGGAAGCATTTCTCACTAAAAACACAAGAGGGACTTTCGTTGGAAAATTAGTTAAGCTGTTCTAATAAAATACTTCCAAACCTGTAGATGTAGTTCATGACAATAATGACAATCTCCTTAGACTTCAAAGTCTTGAAATTCACTTATGAAAAGGTTCCATCAGTGGTATCAACATCAAAGAATCATTAAGATTTCTTGTATCGATACAAAAGTGTCTATGAAAATATACGAATAATTAACATTAAAATCTCTATTTACCTGTAAAATAATAAATAATATAATATATCTTTACCTGGACTAAATAAAAACACAATGTTATCATTGACATTTATAAGTCTGTCTAGGTTGACGATGAACTAATTCGTAGATGCCTTGTATTGATACAAAAGTATCAAGCTCTTTTTCCAGCTGGAAATAAAATTATCATCTTGTCAAGATTGATCTACATTTATATACATATATATTCAGGACGACTCGATGATACTCATCATTCGAAACTACAGAATAGAGGAAACTATCCTAGTTGTACGATAAATTGTCGGTAACAGTCGCGTTATCAAGTATAATTGTCTCTAGCTACATCGCCAATGGCCATGTTTATGAAGTAGAATGGGATAGTAAACAGCGATTGGCCTCAACCGCACGATTATTCGGCCATTCGCTCGGGAATGGCTCCGCCAAATTATCCTTATCCCTTATAAGCAATTATCCTTCAAAGCCAAACTTTTATTTCTCTCTCTATCTCCATACAAGCGTTTACAGTGTCTAACAATGACGAAAACAAGCGACGACAGCTTACGGAGACTTGTCTGGGTTCAATTCCGGAAGCGATACGCAACGATTTTCGGACACAGAAAAAAGACGATTTTATCTAGCTAACCGTAACTTTTTATACTTCAAAATTAAATAAAATAGAACTCAATAACCAACATCAAGTATTGCCCAAAATCGTTGCGTATCTTTTTCGGAATTTAATCCAGACATGCCCCTTTAAGCTCATCGAAATCATCGACGCGTGTAAGCACTAGATTGAATATTTCTCCGCTATAAGAGTTATATCACTTCCGGTCAAGTCGAGGCATCGCTATCGATTCTTCCATTCGATTTTACCTTCAAGGGGTGCAACTGATTACCAATGGAAACCACAGGGTTTCTTTTCCTCGCTTTAGCAATTTCGCTTTTCCCAAGCTCGATGGATTACACGTCACGCCAAAGAGAGCCGGAAAGAGTAAAACATCTTGCGATGAGAATTCCGCAAACATGGGAAACTCGTGCGGGATAAAAACGCACTTGTAAAATGCGCGGGAGAATTCAATTTCGCGCATGTACTTTGAATTCTGCTGTAATATAAACGTTGGAAATAATAAAATCCGACGCGGTCGTCGTACTCGTAGCGCAAATAAAAGTACCGGCTCTCCATTAAATCCGTCCTGCAGCGCAATGTAATAACGAGCAATTCGTTTGTGTTGTACGCAGGTGTTGTAAGCTTTCGAGCGTATATATATATATATAAGCACAGATATGAATGTAAATGTATAATTGTATATATCCATAAGTTTTGAATACATAACATTAAATTCAACAAGTCTTGACAGATTTTTTTCTTTCTTTTTTTTGCAAACTCGCTTGTGATTTCTCTGTAAAAGCAGTAGTAATCTTTGGAATTTCTTTCTCTCCTCATCCTATCGATTATCTGCTCGAGCCTTTCCGGGCGTCTACTCTCGTCTTCTCTCGTGAATAAATCATAGGAAAATTCTATATTCATTCGATTGCTACCGCTTTCTCTCTCTCGTCACGCCTCGGGCGGCCTGCTCTTCATCTTTATCCGTGCGGCGCGCTCAATTAATTTTCCTCGCGCGAACTTCTGTGATGTTTCCAATATATATATATATATATATATATATATATAGATATATATTGTTATCGCTTCCTTTTTCCTGCCTTGGCATAGGAGACAAAGCTCAAAAGCGCGCGAATTTCAAACGTAGCCTGGAGCGTTGGCTCGACGCGTGATTCAAAAATTCCAGGGCACAGAGCGAGTAGAAAGCACAAAGGCTTCGAAATGACGAGACAAGTGGTAGCAGCAAACGACGTCTGTTTGCCTCATCTGTCTGTCCCTCTCTCTCACTCTCTCTCCCTCTCTTTCTCTTGCGAGAGCTATTTATTTTATTGTCCGCCGGCAGCAGCTGTCGCACGCGATAAGCGACGTTCTCGCGAAAGGAATATATCGTGCGCTCATCCTTCGACCGACAGTCGTCGAGCACAATACGTCGCCTACACACACATATATACATGCGTACACTTATATACACGTGTGCGAGAAGTATAACAAACCAGTGCTGCTCTAGATGTACATATAGATATATATATATATATACATACATATGGAAATTCGTGGTTTTTTTAAATAATTCGTCCTGGCCAAGCGTTTCGGCGCGCCTTTGTATTTTCATTTAAGCAGTAGTTAACTGCGATACAATGCGAGCTCGTGGCACGTCCCTGCTTTTTTATTCCCTCTTTCGGGATGCTGCGGAAGTCAGAGACTAGAAGTAGCACGACAGACGCGGTCTCGCGCACTGCGTAAATAAATTACGTCCTCGTCCTTCTCTCCATCGTGCACTTTCTCTCTTTGGAGTATTTTTTTTTCTCCACCCTGTTACGTACTGTCTACCGTTGTGTCCTTCTGACGACATAGCGATATAAAAGAGGGCAGAGGGACCGGACGATAAAGTCGTCGAGCGCTCTGTGCGCCTCTCTTGAGGTTCGGAAAGAGCCGCAGGCGCTGTGCAGGGAGATTCAACCGAGCCAATTAAGCCGGCAATTACTTTAATAATTAGCGGATTAATTAATATGCCTTAGACCAGGGGCTCCTCCATAAACGAGACAGGTGAGTATAAGAGAGATAGAGAGACAATGAGGTATACGAAGAAAAAAGGGATCTTTATCTCGCTACCCTCGCTCTTTTTATCCGTAGAACCAAACATTGTCTTGCCTCCACTTCATACCAGCATCGCGTGTATAACGGGTAAGCTCATTGACGCTGCTGGTACGTCGATTTCGCTCGCTATGATTCCGATTTTACAATGGGATAATGGACCATTCTCTCGGGGAGAGTTTATCGAGAGATATCGTTTTGATTTAGTCATGAGGCGTTTTTTATTTTTCTTTCGTCTGTTTGTCACAAGCGAGCGCGTGGTAAATGATTCATGTTAATTAGGTAGCTTCAGCTTGATTGGATTCAATTTGCGAGCTCTCCGCTGCTCCTCTAGGATGCGATGTGCCGTTGACTCGAGTTGTTTAACGACGAAGAATGTATATGTATTCCTCGAATTGCGAGAGATTTGAATACTTAATAGCTATTAGTCGAGGACAAGGAATTCGTTGCTTTTATTTGCGGTTACGCATGTGTCTATGTGTATGTGTGCGTTTCGCCACGTGACTTCTAATTACCCGTAATTAGCGGGGCTTGATAAAAGAGCTCGACGAGTAATTACGCGAACTTGAAACCTTCTCAAAAGCACAACTGTACTTGCTGTAAAGTGTATTTTTCGTTTTCGAGAAAATTATTTCCCTTTCAAATACGTACACGTGTTACATTGGAAGAAAAGAACGATTACAGTTGGCGCTTAATCTCTAAATTTGAAATAGTCAACATTTCACTGATTTTGCTACTGACCGATATCGTTTCTGATTGATAATTCGCGAACTTTAACACAGCATCTAATTTTGTAGTCTCGAATTATTTAGCTATTATGATTTTTTTTATAAAAGCATTATTATTTAACAAAAAGAAATAAAATTGCGTAGTCAATTCACTTTTATAAACAGTGATTTTCAGTTGTATGGAAATCCTTGATATTACAGTCAAAATGTATTGAATTAATGCTCGCTGTATTTTTCGTTTTCGAGAAAATAATTTCCCCTTCCAATACTTACACGTATCGCATTGACAGAAAAGAACGAACGCAATTGGCGCATACATTTGATAAATATTCTCATTCGACCGAGTCTCCGGGGAAGGTCTTCATTAGCCTGTAATAATCGAAGCGTACGTAACATGAATATTTGCCAGAAAGCCAAAGGAGCAGGACCACTTTAGTAATGCAGGCTTTTTGAATTTCCCGCCGCTTTACTCGATGCACAAATACGACGTTTCTCTTGCTCGCAAATAGCAACGCCATATTAATCGCGTTATTTGCCCACTAATTAAGCACGCAATAAATTCAAGCAGTCGAGCGCTAGTATTTACTTTTCCTTCGCGCCGCCGCCACGGCGTTTTCGCGCTTTCGTACAGACGCGACGCCAGTTTCAATTTAAAAACGCTCGCCTGCGCTCTACGACTTCTGCGCTGTTTCACGTATAAAAAATGCGGCAGATGCGGTGGTTGAGCAGTTGCAGTTTTTTTTTCTTTTCAAAGCGAGAATAATCAGGCTCGAGACATCCCGCAGATTGTTGTAATTGCACGCGACACTATATACATGTCGCATGTTCCAGGAGTCGGACTATACGGTGTTGTATTGTCAGAATGACGGCAGAGCGTATACGTCCACGCATTCCATTTACAGGCAGCGAGATGTGGAACAATTGGCTTTAATTGGCCTTTATGAGTACTGGCCCGCGAGTGGCTCTAGTTCGTTTTATTCAAAGCCATTTCGTCGAGGCGACGAGGTTCTCTCTCTCTCTCTCTCCTTGCGTGACGCGCTAGTCTGCAACGGAAGATGCTTTTCTATAGTTAACGCTTTACGAGTTGAAAGAGAGAGAGAGAGAGAGAGATTCTTGTATAGCGCCGTAGGGCTTGTACACTTTATAAACTGGAATTTTGCGAACTTTTCTCTTTATTAGTTTACGAACAATATAGAGCCTCGTATAGTAATTTGAAGATAATAGTCTATAGTCAGACTATTGATCGGATGTTATACTTGAAAATATTTCATTAAACGAAACTATTATTATTATTGTTATTATTACTCTCGATATAGATTATTTTTCGAGCTGTGTACTCTCTAAATTTGAAATTATAACAGTTTCGCCGATTTTCCTAATGACCCTTCACTAACAATTCTAAAATTGGGAATTTTAACTTTATCTTTGATGGTGAATGTTTATCCACTATTAATTGGTGAACTTTTCACGGTAACTTTTGTATTTAGTGCATATTCAAGTCAGAAATAGGGAATTTTAGCTTTATCTTCGGCTGCTTAATGTATGTTTCCACTATTAATAGGAGAAATTTTCGCGGTAACTTTTATGGCATTTAGTGGATATTCAATAATTATAGGATGCGATGATTAATTGTGATATAAATTCGAATTTAGTAGAAATTCACTATATCGAACTAAAAATCACTAAAATAATGATTTTTAGTTCCATTGAATTCACTGTTATAATAGAATCACTGATAGAATCAGTAATTTTAGTAGTGTTTGGAATTTAGTATAAATTCGCTTACTAACATAGTGAATTTTAGTTCTACACTGTTTATAATTTAAAAAAATCAATAATATGATCAGTGATTTTTTGGTAGTATTTCGAATTTAACGTAAATCTACTAATAGTTCTACAGATTTACTGTTATTCTTTAGAAAAGGCAGTAATCAAAACAGTGATTTTTGGTATTATGAAATAGAGAAAAATCACTTTTTCAATCAATGTATATCGGCGAATAACATTTATTTCAAAAACTCAATTATTTTCGCTGTATTTCACAAAAAGTTAAGACTCGAGACTTCTCGTAGACACATATACTTATAACATTTTGAACCGGTGAAAATACACCGCCAAACAGTGAAATTTCATTATTTCAATTTCAGAGAGTGGAGAAGTTTGAGGCAAACTGAGAATTTCCCACATCTACAGCATCGTTCAAAAAGTTGGTTAATTGCTTGGATGATATCGTCACTGGATATAAATTTCACTTCAAACACCTACGATTACACGTAGTCGCGCAAAAAGCTAGAACGACGATAGATGCATATCGAACTACAGAGAACACGCACTGATACGTATATTCGACTAGGCTCTCTTTCTATATATATGCCGTATTGGCGTATAGGCAGATTAGATTATCCACCGAAGCCTCTCTAATTTTCCAATACTGCATCGGACGCATCGACATTCCTTTTTTTTCTCTCGACTCGTCGCGCACCGCAGTGCGAAAAAATACTCCCGGCTCGGCTCCCAAATCCAATCAACTTTCGAGTTTCATTGCTGAGTACCGGAAACTTTAAACAGAGATGGGCTTTTTTTCGATGTATTGCATATAGCAATAGTGTATACACTAACCCGTTATTTGGTCTACCCAGTAATCGCGGTGAATTCCTAGGAAATTTACGATTTCGACCGGAGCAACCAATAATTATTACACGTGTACGCAGTACCGGCTAATCGAATACTTTCAATTAGTTGGACTATCCTTGTTTGCAAAGCCATCCGTCCGAGTGTTAAATAAATAATTCGGCTTCGCTGCAATCGGCGGATCGGAATTTCGCTCTGCAATACTCTCAGTTATGAACTGAACTACGTGTGCATGCGCTTCTACGGCTATGCGTATAATCTTGTTTTGTTAGTCTATTTGGATTACAGACCACGTGTGGTTCAGCCGCAATAATGCACGCGCGTGCGCAGTACTGTGTCTTAGGTGCATTGAGATCATTTTCTAGTTGATTTAGCGAGATTAACCAACCGGTAAATTACACTGGAAAAGAAATTTGTATCTAATAAAGAAACTTACTTGTTGTACAGAATTTAATTAATACTGAAATGATAAGTATGAGACGTATTACTTAAATTGTAATGTTATGCAATATGTACGTAATATTATTCTGCCTATGGTAACTCTAATGGTGAGATTGTACGTGTATATATATAAGATTGACGTAAAGCTCTTGTAAGATGAAGATTAAGTAGGTGAAGGTTTCAAACTCGGTTTGAGTTTACTAAAACTTTATTGGGCTTGTATTGGCATATATTCTTCAGTTGCTGAACAGTTTTAACTCTGTTCGAAATCTGGCGTGCCAGCTTTGAGTAATGTACTATTACTAGAATTTTGGCTCGTTCCTATCATCTCGATATCGAACCAAGCTTTTACCAGTACTGGTCACCAGTATACTCTCTAAATTTGAAATAGTGAAATTTTCACTGATTTTAATTACTCTCGATTAAGTGACGTGGCTATTCACATATTGCACATCTTATATTATTAACTTGAAAATAGCGAAATAACTGCACCTTCGATGTTTAGTTTTTATATGCACTATTATGAATAGTAGTCGATTCACTTTTTTAAACGATGATTTTTTATTGTCTGGAACTAAAATTCACTGTTTTAATCAAAGATTGTTGGTAGTACAGAATCTATTGATTTTATACTGACAATTTACTGTTTTACATCACAAAAATCACTATTCGAAACAGTTATTTGGATTATATGTAATTCACTGTTTTTAAAATGAAAATTGACTGCTTATCAATAAATATGTATTTATCACACGATCATTTTCAGTATTTATTTTTAAAACGATGCATTTTCACTTTTTCAAAAATTGAATTGTTTCCACTTCATAAAAACTTTATAACCCACTATTTCGCAAACTAATAATATCTTACAAAGTATACAGTCTATTTCTATAGTATCGACTACTTCAATAAAATGTACGAATAAACGCGACACTCATAACAGAAGAAAAACTAAGTTTTCCACATTCGAAATTCATGAAATTTTCGGAATATTATGCTTTTTACGCTGAAAACAACGAATGCAACGTTATAACGCAATAAAAAAAGATTATTGAAGTAGTTTATTCATTTGACGTTGTATAAAAGCTCCACAAAAAGCCTGATCAACACATTGCGTCACAATCGAATACAACTGTTCTCTGCGTATCTCTCTCTCTCTCTTTCTCTCTCTTTTTAGCCTCGGCACGGGTGTAAATTCGTAATAATCGAAAACACTCGCGCTCGAATTTTATTTGAAATTTCCATTTAGGCCGAAAAGCGAACATCATGTCCTTTTCATTTTTTAAGAAGTAAATATCGGAAAGCCTGTACGTTTATTTATGGCCGAGCGGTATGTAATTGGCTCTGCTTTAAATCGCATCAATCCGTTAAAAGCTATTGATACGCGAACACAGCCCTGCGGTTTACCCTTTTCCTCTCTTACTCTACCCTTGCTATATTTATATTTCACCCGCGTTCGGCTAAATGAAATAAACGTATGTGTGTCTGTGCGTGCGTGTGCGTATGCGCGCGTGCTCGTGTTGATTTTACAAAATCAATTCATAACACGCATGAATGATTACTCTTCTCGAATTTCGCTCTTTTTTCGTGGATATATGTCATATTGTACAATTGAATTTATTATTATTATTTTTTAAGTTAAATATTTATCCGTCGTGTTTCAGGTAGCGCAAGTAATCCACCGGACCATATGAGTATTGTGAAGAAGCTTCATGCGCCAGAAATCGTGGACCCACGAAGTAGTAAGCTTCAACTTATCTGTGAATACGACCTACAGGGTAACGAGCTCTATTCGGTCACTTGGTACAAATGGGATAAGACATTGTTTATATACATGAAAGAAGTAGACAAATTCCATGATCCTACTGTTAGCCTGGAGGAGAGTAACGCGGAACAGCTAACTTTGTTAGGATATCAGGGCGACATACGTGCCAGTGCGTATATATATATATATATATATGACTTTTTTTATAGCCAATTACACGTTGTGAAATACCTTAATAAGACGGTTGTTCGGAATTTTGTTTTTCTTTTACAGACATGGAGCTATATCAGGGAACGTATACCTGCGAAGTGACCCTGGAAAGCCCGTTTCAGACAGGATTCGCTGTTGCAAATGTCAGTGTAGCAATACTGCCACAAAAGAATCCTGTTCTGGAAGGTGTCCAGAATAATTATCACATCGGAGAGTATCTTGAGGCTACCTGTACTTCAGCGCCAAGTCTTCCAGCAGCTGAACTTGCGTTTTACCTCAATAATCAAGAGGTAATATTTTAGTGTATATTCATACATATTTCTAATCAGTACATGTATCTGTATATGTATACGAGTTAAGCTAGCTAAAATTAACGAATTGAATTAGTTACACTTACGCATATCTTTAATTCGAAGTTTATTATACATCTGTAAATCTCTTTGTTAACCACTTATAGTACCTTACAGTGAGATTCTAAAAAATTAATTAATTGAATTAATGGAGTGATTCAGCTGAAAATTGGAATTAATAGTATTTGATATATTTTTTAAAGCTCGAACGTAGGATTTTTTTAAGAAATAGAAAAATTATTAAAAATAGAAAACTGATTTAATATATACAGTGATAGTTAGAATAACTGTTTTTTCTAAAATTTTGGTATATTTCACTGTATAAAAATCGTACTCTTATTCGATTAAAAATTCCTACAATCAGGTTTTTAATCAAAGTATCAAAGTGAATTATTAGAATTTTCAGATTAATTGGGCCGTTAATTTTCTTTCAATGTTTAGGGAAAGTGAGTTTTTAATACTACCTACTATAGCTGAGACGTGAAAGAAAGATTAAATGAACGACATACGTAGCTACAAGTAATTACGCATCAGTATTAAATATGTAAAGAATTCAATCAGTATAATTAATTTAAATTTTTCATTTTAGCTAGCTTCACTCAAAATTGTCGTTTATTTTAAGTACTTTTAACGCAGATTCTGTGGTTTGCTTTTTTAACGAAATTCTTGTTTGCATGAAAAATACATAACTGTAATTTGAGAATAGTAAATCACGCATAAGTACATCTAATTATTAAAAGAATTATTTTAGAAAAGTAAACCAGAAAATCCACGATGCTGCTC
Source organism: Apocrypta bakeri (assembly GCA_018906985.1). Taxonomy (NCBI): domain Eukaryota; kingdom Metazoa; phylum Arthropoda; class Insecta; order Hymenoptera; family Pteromalidae; genus Apocrypta; species Apocrypta bakeri. The sequence continues at coordinate 22,559,160 of JACCIA010000001.1, read as the reverse complement.
TAATGGTAAGATGAAAATTAGATGACTGACTACGTGTCTCAAACATAGCAAAGCCCAAAAGCACTACATGAATTACTTTGGTGTGCAAATCTCATCTATTGCATGTATACTTGAAGTCCCAAAGTTACAGCTAGCTATATTGAAGAATTTCAACATTTAACCTAAACTCACCTCCTGAAATTCAAATATAAAAAAAATTCTCATTTGAAACGAATTCAATAGATATTAATACGAATAAAGATCTATTCGATTTTAAAGAATATAAAGTATGTAACTTTATACGGGGTCAGCTCTCAATGCCAGGACGGCGGGAAATTTGAAAACTCTTTGAAACTATACTCGTTGATTATAGCGCGCTATATTTACCTATATCATCAAATAGTTCGAAACTTTCGTGGAGTAGATATTGAAACGAGATCGGAGTAGCTCATAATACCACCTGCGGTGAATTAAAAAGAAGCTACTCCTGGGTTAAGCCGCAATAATCAACTAATACATACATTTCATCCAGTGTGTCGGTCTACCACTCAACCACAAAGTGCTCGTTTATATATATATTATATATATATATGTGTGTGAGTATACACATATATATAACCAACAACTCTGAGCACCCATATAGGATATAAGACCGTGGAGAGGTCGAACTTTCGACATTAATTAACGAACTCCAGGATTTATTACACACAGCGACCTGGTATATATGCTACACCACGACACGCACCGACTCTGTCACCCCCTCCCTCCCTTACACTCCTCTCTCTCTCTCCGTATATAAAGCCGCTAATCCAGGGCAAACTTTTCGCGACTCGACACCCCGCAATCATTCCCACGCACTGACCATATACGCACACACATATACATACGAAACAAGGCTTTCGGGCATATGCCAGGCGAAATTATAAAGCATCGACTCTGGTACTACTGGGGACGCGTTACCATATGCTCTACAACGTATACAGGAAAAGGGCTGCACACTGCCTTCGGAGAGTGGCTCCCGTCGTTTTCGTGTAATTTTCCCGTAAAGTTACTATCGTATAACACCTATCTATACATATACATATACATATATATATATACATATATGCACGAAGCCCCCCGCTGAGCAATAATTTCAGAGAGAACGGGATCAGCGCGCGAATCCAATTAGAGCCAATGGTCGGGCCATCCTGATAGGCTCGGCCGCTATATAATTTCGGGATGGCCGCAGAGAGGAGGAAAATTGACGGCTACCGTACTGTGTGAAAGGCCTCTCTCTCTCTCTCTCTCTCTCTCTCTCTCTCTCTATCTATACTCCCCACCCTCTCTTTCTCACTGTGACACATGCTATAGGTTTTAGGAGAGCAGCTGCACTGCGATGAATTCGTTATTGTCGGCCTTCGTTGTTTTCGCGGAAACTACTTCATATATATATGCTTTTTGGCTGTCGAATTCACATCTCAGTTTTATAAAGGTTTAATTCTATATAGTTATGCGTAGTTATGTGTATAAATTAGAACAACAATATTATAACGAACAGTCAAGAAATTATTATCGATATTTTTAATGTACCTTATAGTTAGTAGATTCTTTTGTACATCATTACGACGATTAATCAAGTTAAAGTTTTGTTTAAATATTTGAGCTACTGTATAAGGTAAATGATGGTTTGACTAAGAAAACAAGTAACGTAAATACTTATCATTGAGGTACAAACTATCCATAAATAGTAATTTTGGTATTTATGACAGTTAGGTACTCAGTGCGTATAATGGCATTGACCTATTTCTTTAATTTGTACTTCTATCTTTTAAGTTTAGTTCTATTTGTGTTGTAAAAATTATTTTGATAATTTAGTCTAATTCTAATTGTGGTGTAGAAAATGTTTTGATAATTTAATGCTAGAAACACATTACTGCGGGTCACATTATTTTAAAACTAATGGTTAAAGTCTCTACTTTAAGTGGTAGAACTGGACAATCGTCACCGTCTTAAATTAGATATTTGAACTTTTAATTTAAAAAAAATTTGATCATCTTACAATGTTTCATACCTCAGATTTTAGCCCGAATTAGGTGCTGCGATTATTTTGTTGACGAGTGTAAATACACTATATTTCGAAATATGATATAATGATTTTTTGTTCCATATATAGTAAAAATATCGTGTTTATACACACACATATATATACAAATATATGTAGGAACGCGAATAAATTATTATTTCCTGAAAATTCGCAGGTATCGACAAACGACAGAAGCCAACAGCCAGTGAGCGACTTGGTGGTATCGCGTCTCTCGACGTTGATCCAGTTACAACGGCTACACTTCCCCAATGGAAGCATGAACTTAACTTGCCGAGCAACCTTACCAGGAGTAGAGCTAACCCGACAGTACAGGAGTACGAAAGTAGCGACTTTAGCAGCGAGTAATCAGCGCCTGGCTCAAGAACCACCGAGAATGTCCTCGACTTCTGGTGTCTCGAGATGTTTCTTATCGGGGATGATACTGTTCGTTACTGCTCTTTCTTTCATCTGATCAATGGACGATTAAGCGTTTTTTCATTATTTCTTTTTATCTTACTATTAATTATTTTCTACGGATTTATTTTTAAAGCCTTTTTACTTACGAATATGATGCGTACTTTTACGTGTATATCGAAGCGTGTATATTATAGTATCGACGACAAGTTCGACGTGTAAGAGCGCAAATATGCATCTCCTATACTCGCGACTGTTATTTTCCACCGCCCATTCGTTTACATACGTATATACAGAAATATATGTGTGTATAATTGTGCGCGCCAAGCCAAATATGTAGAACGTTTATTTACACGTGCGACGGCATAGAGCCAATATTTTTCTTCGAATCATCACGCGCGATTTTCCCAATAAAAGAAAAAGTCTTTCGCAACAACACTCATACGCAATACACTTACGAACACTCGCACACACACATCTACACAGATACAAAAAAAATATCATTCTATATCAAGAGGAAGAGAGACAAAAAATCAGGTCTGTACAGCCGTAATATCGATAGGTGAAAGGGGGAAAAAAATCTTTTCAGCGCAGCAGGATTTAATCCTCGCTCGTGAATACTGCAATTCAAAAATCCTCGCGGTATTTAGAGAACGAAACCGTTCGTAACTATACGCCATATAAATATTATAAAATAAAATCTATGCACTTGTCTCACACCCCCGCCCCATCCTTCACTACAAACGATGCTTAACGTGAGATTAAAAGATAGGCGTGAAAAGAAATATTCATATATATACATAGCGGTGATCGCGTACCGCATCCGTGTACATAGTGTGTATATTGTATTACGATTATAGAGAGATACGATGAGCCGATTCGTATAATTACCGCATCGAAAGACCCGCGGGAATCGTTGCTGACGGTTACATTATGGAGATTATATATTAGGGATACACATCACACCTTTGTATTAAATATTAAGTGAGAGGACGATGCGACAATGTGAGAGAATGAATTTTAGCTATGTTGATAAGCCATGAATTTAAACGATGATATGTGTAAGTTTTAAGATGTTACAGAAACGCTGATTATTAAATCGATGGAAGTCTATATATGTTGAAAGTCTACATTATTTTCACTAAGCATAACATTCCCTTCCTTATGTTTATCCCTTAACAATTTATTTGCAATTTCTCTGGTTTATTTTCTCGAATCATTGCATTTTTTAACAAAGGCTTCACGTGTTTTATTACAATGAATCGCGAAAGCGCCAAAGCTGTCAAAGGATTAGCATCGAATATTCATAACCAATTTCATTTCAGTTGCGCGAAGAGTTATCTATTTAAAAGTATTAACCTCGACGGTAAAAAAATTTCCACTCGAAGCCAAATGGCATTTCATACGAAAGGAGAACATCATGCCCAGCTCAGTTCGTCGCCTCGTAACAATCAGAGCACGCAGAGAAGTCTCAGTCCTCCCTCATGACCGATTAAAGCAGCAGCAGAAGCAGCGGAGCAGCACATGGCCATTAAGCGTCACCTCGTTGCTCTCATTAGCCAGATAAGACTCAGCATCGCGTCTCGGTTACGAAGCATCGAATTTCTTTAATTACGCGAGATAGAGAGTGAGAGAGAAAGAAAACTGTCGATATAGCAATGGAAACAGATCCCCCAGAGAAACAGCTGGCGGCTGCAGCAGCATAAAACATGAAAAGACGGAAGAGCCGCTTTTATCGAATCTCTCTCTCTCTCTCTCTCTCTCTCTCTCTCTCTCTCTTTCTTTCTATCCCGTGAGACACTTCATTGCAAAGAGAGACAGAGAGAGGCGTCTCGAAACTGATACAAAATCAATAGCAGTCAAGTGTAGCTACTATCGACTTCTCTCCCTCTCATCGCGCATACCAAAGTGTGTTGCTTGATGCGCACCAGCTGCGAAGGCATGCCTCCGTCGTTCAGCGGAGTAAGAGTCGCGTTGCAGTTACACTACGCGGTAATTGAATACCGTCGCGGTATAGCGGAGAAGACGACGACGCACAGCCGCGCGCGCAATCCGACGCTGTCAAGGAGAGTGCCTCACTTCCGGTTCAGGGATTTCGGTTATAGGGATCTCCGAGAGAAGCTGAAGCTGCACAAGAGAGACAGACATACATATATATATATATATATATATATATACATATATATAGTACAATGAAACCACATAGTTATACGTGTAGAACTAAAGGTGCTGAAAGACGAAATCGCGCGGTGTTTGAGGATTAATTCTCCCTACGAGAGCTGTGGCTTAATGCTCGTTACTGCGATTTACTCGCTTGGCGTTTGCTTTGTTAATTGCGGAGGAACTTGCGTGTGTTAGACTTTCCATTCCCCCCCCCCCCCTCCCCACTCACGTCTTACCTATTACATACGTTTTATCAACCGCGGAAACTATCAGCTTCTAGGATAAATATATCTAACAAGCCCTAGCACGAACTAATCACGATCACAAGCAATATACAACGAGCACATGTGGGTAGCAGACGACACAGTGTCTCTAATAGAGGCAAGGATCCATTATACTTCTCGTAGACACAAATCCAACCCGTGTGTGCAGCGCTTATGACGGCTCATTGTACCTTATTACCAGCCCGGATTATCTCGTATTACGTCCAAGCGAATCAAACTACTTTTCCTATATTCCATGTGCATCCACACACACACACATATGTGTGTATACATACAGAAGCAAACACAAGCAGATGTGGCACGCGATGAGGATATATTCTATTCAACCGGTAAATTGACCGACCAGCCGCCCGCGTCTATTATATTCTCGCTCTGCTGCTGTACCTTACAGCCCTATACGCTCACACATACGCGTATTCACACGCAAACATAAAGAGGCGTGTGCTCGCTAAGTCGTTGATTGGATTAGTTTTTGACACCTATCCAACAGTCGCTCATTTCGCGTACAGTTGTTTGACGGAAAATTTCCAAGCGTTAACATTATTGTCCACGAGGTTTGATTGCTTTCTCCTGAAAACGGACACGATTCTGTATTAACTAATATTTTTACAGAGCGCCTTGCATCAAAGATTCGTACGACAATTGGGTCGAGTCAAAAAGCCCGAAAAATTCAATCACTCACGAGCAATTACCTCCTCCCCCCCCCCCCTCTTTCATCTCTAGGAAAGCAATTCGAGCGAAACTAAAACACTGTGTCGGATAAGCTTCATCGATCATGTTCCTCTCAACCCATAACCCCGAGTGGAAACAATATCCTCTTCACTTTTTTTTTCCCTCGTATGTACATAGTGTATACATACACAAGTATTTAACATCACACCTCGCAAGAAGCGTAACAGGTGACGATGCGGAATTTTTCCCGCGCGCAGTCGTGCGTAATTACTCGTCGGCGAATCACTGCGGAGGGAATTCGAGACGACGAGAGAAGGTGAAACTCGGCGATCGTCACGGATGATGACGGACACCTGTGACATTTAATCGACAACTCAGCCGAGCGATTCGCGGATTGATAAGGAATCGTTGGACTGCTTTATTCGGATTTGCATAGTAATTCAACGTTGTAGAAATAAATAGTCGCGAACATTGCTTTTCTTTATATATCTACATACGGATTGTTATTTTACGATCGAATGCAAAGTTTCATGGAAAAATGTTCGCTTTAACCGATTCACGTATTTAGCGAATGAATCGAAAAAAAATAAGCTGCGATTAAAATGTGCTTTTGGCTACGGAATTTTAGGAGAGATAAAAAGAAAAAATAAATATCTCCTGTAGTTTTACCGTGGTACATGTGCACGTACGATGGTTAAGTCAATGGAAATATCGTTTGAATGCGGTAGGTGGAAAAGCTTCTTTTTTATCGGAATATACAATTACCACTGTATGTGCAGTATATATACATTCAGTTATATAGATGGAACGTGGAAGCCCCGTCAAGACAGTGTAGACTGTTTCCGTTGCGGTGAAAGTTTTAATGCTTTCGACGATACGCTGACGCATCGATAGTTTACCAGCTTTCGCCGAGTGCGGGTATTGATTTTAAGTTCCGCATAGGGTACATCCTCTTAAACGAACTTGACTGATGCTGCATCACTAGTTAGTCTCCTCTATCTCTCGATTGCGTTACACTTTCGAATATAATACAGCTAGCGTTCGCTTGTTCAATGTCCGCAATGTCGTCCCAATTTCCAATCGTATACAATTCATCCTTTGTAGTATCTTATGTTATATATATATATATATCTATACAAATGTAGGTCATTTCATTGATGGATTTTTTTTATAATAATTTTAAACTGTTTTGGGGTACAATATCCTAATTTCGTGAATTTTTTCCCATATCGTTACTAAGATACAGAGAGTTAAAATTGGCATTTTTAGCATTTTTCGTATTTTCAATCATTTGTAAACCCTTTGAGGAACGGGCACAATAGGGACTTTTTCTGGAATTGGATAAACTTTTTTTTAAATAAAATATTTGCAAATATTATTTACAACGGGTAAAAATGAAACCAAATGTTATGGTCGGTTCCTCTAGCGCTGTTCAATGTTGCTTCGAAGAGCCATGCATCATTGACAATTGGCATTAAGTAAAAAAAACCTTTGTATTTTAGTGAAAACAAATCGACAAAGGTAGATACAGCGTCGCAGAACAGTTTGCAATTATTTAAAAGAAAAACAAAACGTTCGACCGGTGAATCTGTCAGAGAATCACCCATATATATAGCGAAGATTATCACCACACCGCGAAAACAGCAGCAGCAGCGCGAGAAATCGCATGTGTAAAAATTCAAAAAGAATCCACATCCGCAGGGTGTCCCGGGGGTCGCTTATCCGCGGTGTTCATCGTATCTCTGAGCGACACGTAGCATATTCGTATAATCAGGCTTAGGGCCAACGGCGAATTCAGCTGATGTCGAAAGAGCCGCATAGCGCAGTACCGCAGCTCTGCATCGACCTGTCGCGAGATAAATACGACAGGACCAACGACTGCATGTATACACGTATATGCGAAAAGCCACACGCGATCGTCGCGCATACGAAGCGGAGGACACTGCTAACTCCCACGTACTACATCTCTTTTATATATATACGTATTATAAATGTTATACATATATATAGCTATCTTGCGGGGACAGTGCATACGGGCTTGTACCGGTACGCCGCGGCGTGTCTTTAAACAGGTGCAACGAAGCTCTAGGCTTTCTGGCTATTGTCGACCTCGTTACCGAAGCTATTGTGTACACTACACGCTACTCGATTGGGGAGTAGCTCCGCGCTCGAGTTTTTTTTTTCAACGCGTTGTTGCGCGTGTACGCGACACAATGTTTAAAATGATTACGAATAACTCGAAAAAGAAGAGACGCAACGAATGCTCGATTGCGATCTGTGGCACGCGATCGGACATTTCCGCAAGGCTTTTGTCCTCGGAATCTACATTGTGTAGATGGCGTATACAGAGAAACCGCAGCTCACGAGATTCGTTGTTCCACTTACAAAATTATTCATTCCAACTTTTCGCGCAAAACTATGAACGATAAACTGACGCGTTCGCGGTGAGGAATGCGATACACGAAGAACGCGAAGAGAATAAAAGTTTAATTAAATTGCTCTCACAGGAATCCGATCAGGATTTTTTTTTATATTATTATTGTATACAAATTTAATCGACGATGACTTTTTCATCTTTTTTTTATATGTATAATTAATTAAGATTTGTTTGGAGCTTATTGAATTTTGTTACCGTTTGAAAGAGACGTGGAAAGGAATTTGAAGAATTGTATCGAAATAAATGTGGAGAATCCGTTGTTGTACACTGTGTGTTGAAAAAAATGTTGGTTCTAAATTTAAGACAGTTTTTATATACATTTTATCCCATTTTTCATCCTTTTCTGTAAATGAAAATCATGAGTTACATGCCGATCGAAGCAATAGCTCAACCACGGTACGATAATTAATTTACTTCATCCCAAAATCTCATAACATAAAATTATGCATGTAATTCAGTGCCGATCTTTTTGTAAACTTTTAAACTTTTTAACTTACAAATGATAAGTTTATTTCTAAGAAAATTGACTGATCGCAAATATGAATTGCTTTAATATATTAAATAATTTATTAAAATGTAATAGTTCAGTGTTAATTTCAATACTCGGTGTTATGGGAAATTTACTTTGGAATATCTTATTTACGTAACAAATAACATGACCCGGCAGCTATTGATATTCTGATGAAACTATTTGGCGTACATTGACGTTGATTCAAATATATGTGTTCGCTGATTGAACGTTGCTTCTATACATACCGGCGAATTCGTCGTTCGTAATATCTTATTGAATTACATATTACCTCTTCTATAAAGGCCGGGCACCTAGTAATTCAACGCTTCTATCAAAATTCGGCCCTTCGTCATTCATTAGCCTTAAATAATGCCCTCGGCAGTGACTGCATATGCGTGTATAATAAAGAGGGAATTTATTCTTAGCCCCGACGACCCGCTCATATGACCTAATAAATTTCCATCGAACGTTAGATTCAATTAGAAACGTTATATCCTCAACCAGGACGGGATTAAAACTAGACAACTTTATGCAACTTATCGAGATAGGAATATCCTGTTCTGAGTATCCATATTCTGTTATAATTATATAAGATCCTTGTTAAGGAACTTTGAATGTATGCAAAAAAACATATTATTACGATGTTAAACTTTTTTTCGAAAAAGTTTATTAAAAAAATATTATTTAATAAGACATACCAGAAGTTGACGTTATCATCTTGTACAGTGATAAGATTTTTATTGAATTTTCGCTTTGGCGTAGTTAGGTTATAGCTTGAACAATTTGATGGATTTACAACATTTATTGTATGTTTTATTATAACCTAAATAATTTTATTTATTAAAAAAATAAAAGTTTAATAAGCACAATTCGATTGTTGAAAATGGCATGAATTTGGTAATCTATCAAGCTCTTAAAGTTGTAGCCTATAATAAAGCCAACATTAAAAATATTAACATTATTTTCTGGTAGGTAGTATTAAAAAATGTTTTTTAATAAATTTTCAAGAAAAAAGTTTTCCTTTCTAATTATATTACATTTTTTGCTACGTGCATTCAAAGTTCAGGGTGGAAATGAGTGGAAACCCCCCTTACGTTATTTAGTTAAGTTATTTACACAGTTCACAGCAGAATTAATACATACACTGAAAAAAAGTTCACTACATATATATATATATAATATTAAAAAATGAATAGAATATATTATCTAAAGTTAAAAAAAGCATTTTGCCTTTAACAACGGTTATTTATCGATATCTCGCTAGAAATAAATAGAAATATTTATCAAAAAAGTTTTTAATTCAAGTTAATAATTTCTTCTTTCACAAAAGTAATTTTTTAATAAGTAAATCTACCTAAATATTACAAATCCTTTTTTTAGTTCCTATAGATTACACTGCAATAATCCGCGTAAAAATAATGTTCTAAGGCTCACGAATGCAATAGAAAACCCTGAGCCATTTCGTCGAGAAGACAAATTTTATCTAGAAGAGAAGCTGAGCCCTTATGGTACCTCAGTACTACAGCCGTAAAAAAGACCTATCTCCCTCTCTCTCTCTCTCTTCTCTCTCTCTCTCTCTCTGCAGAGCTGTCGCGAGTCTGACTTTGTCTGAACTTAGATGACGTTGATGTCGACGAGCAAATAACCAGTGCAGCACCGCTCTACACAGAGCAATGATGTTTGCACCTCGTCGTCGTATTTACAAGGTTTCCTTATACTCTCTACAGCTATTCCCACTGCGTCACCGCTGCTGCTGCTGCTGCCCGCGAGAGATGTACAACTCCCCTAGTGCGTTTATATATATATATACACACACATATATATACACAGACAAATATATATATACATATATATATACATAGACCTATAGCAACATATACGTACACTCGCGTGTAAATGTGTGCAAAGGAATACACACGGTCTGTTTGGCCATCGTCTACAAAAGCGACTTGGCCAAGCGCGTGATATGCACACACACACATGCATATACCTATAGGTATCATCGGCCGTTGCACTTTTGGGGGATGCGATAACGACGTTTCACCGTGCTAGGATGAAATCCGAACGTTCTGTAGGAGGCGACTGATTTATAGCTGTTCGTTTATTATATGGCGCGGCAGAGATAGTTAGCTCCGTGGGAGATGCGTGTAAACAGCCTGCAGACGCTCTGGGCGTGATATTATATAGAACCTATACGGGGATCCAGACGATAGGAATTTTCAAAGCGGCACATGTACATAGGGGCAATGTGTTTAGATACTTTTTGATAGGAGTGTCATTGATTCCATCTGATGAAATCTAATAGAGTTCGATGTACCACGAGGAACACAGTATACGTTTCATTCGACTTTGTTACTGTGTAGTATTAAGCAGGCGATACGTGAAAAAAAAGAACACTAACTTCGTTGACTAATGGGATAGCCTAGTAAAACAAATTTCCATATATAGGAGATATGTTTAACTGCGATTGAAGAGATCTTTGACTATCCGCAAGATTGAAAAGTAACCGATGGATGGATTGAGCTCAAACGTGATAGCAATACTCTTTGATACATAAGTTGAATGTTTAGAAGACATTTGACGTTTTGAAAATATTAAAAATTCTAATCTTCGAATCGCCATTTTCAATGTGTTTGGTCCTTTTAGAACATGGCAATTTATATAAATCTTTATTACTTACCTAAATGATGAAAAATGCGAAAGTCGTTGAGTAAAGAACACAGCGTAGTCAGTTTACCAAACTTTCAGGTCTCCTTCTATACAACTTATTTTCCTAATAGGAATTGGCCTATGGACCAGTATTAGACCAGTACTGGAGTGATAAAATCGGGCCAGTCAACTTTTCAGAGTTTTAATTCTTGTTCAAATCTGGCACATCAGCATTGGACCAGTAGTAATTGAGCCAGTATAATGTAACATAATATATAATATATAATAATTTATAATATTATTTGTTAAAATACATAATATTACTTTTTAAAAAACCATCAATTGTTTGAAGTCATCCCAAGATGACGATGGCATGTTCTTCCAAGCATTAAATTCAAGAGACTGCTCTTGATTCGTTGATGAGATGTTGCTAAACTAACAGCTGCAGTAAACTGATACGGTAAACTACTACTCTCGTTCGAATGTCAAGCCAGCATTGGGCCTGTACAGCAGAGTATTCTCTGACCCATTCATATCATCCCCATATGGAACCATGGTTAGACCAATACCGACCCATTGTTCCAGTACTGGCAATTCCTACTAGGATAATAATATAAATTTTTTTTTTACTTATATAACATGGTAATTATGGAAATACATATTATCGTATAAACGTTCCTTTTTATCGGACGTTATGTCGAATTAATTAATTCAGTAATTTCAGATTGTAATAAAGACATTTCTTGGAATCCACGTTCATACGTTCTCCGATATTCGTTAACGAAGCTCATTCGAAAGAGCTTTTCATTGAATCGAAAGGTACTAAATGTCACATAGCACACGTACACCACACAGCTAGAAATTTCGCAGCTGAGTTGTATATAGAGAGAAGGCAAGCGGCAAATTCGTAAACTCGTTGGGCGCGAATTTCTCCCAGTGACAAATCCGGTTTCCAGGAAATTGTCTGCGCAGTGCAATATAGGTACATACACCACGGAAATTATTGAATCGGGACTTCCTGCAGCGTTTACCGAAGACAATATCATGCAAGTACCCCTAATGGTGACTGGCTATTGTTGCAATACTTGAAAATCTGATTACAAGTTCAACTTGATTAAAATAGTAACTATTTTATTCGTGGTTTATGCTAAGTTTAAAAACGCAATATTTCACGTATTTTGCGTACTTTTTCATTGCGAAAATCAAATTACAACTCACTGGTTAACAAAAAAATGAAATTTTGGTTAAAATAGGCAAGAAATACAAAATTAATTTAATAACATGCGAATGACGGAGGAGTCGAGAACGCATAAACCATACAAATAATAAACTCTGAGAATAAAATAACGAACTCGATAATAAATGTAAATGTGGAGTAGAGAAAACCGATCATTGAGGCGACGATCGTTCGAAATTCAAGTTCGTAAGAAATCACAGTAGCGATGCAACTTAATTTTCGCGCTTCACAGCCCAAGTACCTTCGCTACCTCCGTATTAATACAGAAGCAAAAGTAGCCTCGGTGTAGCAGCCCATGAAAGCAACGACCTCGTTTCTCTCCTGCTGCTGTTGCAGTATCGGAACAGGCTTTGGAGAGGCCAGTTATAGGGACGGAAGTATCGGTCTGACTTCCCTCTTGGCAGAGAAGATACTTAACTCTATATTCTCTGACTCTCTTCTGAAAACGACGAAAAATTCTTAGGTCCGTTCCTTCGTACTCGTAAAAGTGACATACGTGCCAATTCTTATAATAAGGAAGATGTGAATTATCGAATTTTTTGTTATTGGTGTGCTATTCAATTAATTGATATTTCAAAAGAAGAAAATTAGATAAAATTGAAATTCTTTGAGTAGAAGCTTTTCAACATTTGATTTGAAGACTTAACTTATTTGTAAATGTATTCTGACTAATAAATATGTCCTTGAAAGTATTTTTTTTTTTAAATTAATCTGTCAAAGAATCATCCCATATATACATGTATGTAGCAAAAATTATCATAACACCGCGGAAACAGCAGCAGCGTAGGATATCCCAAGGGTCGCTTATTCACATTGTGCATCATATCGACTTGCTCGTTATTGATGCTATGTAATTAATTAATAATTCAGTAGAGGAAAATTAGCTAAGTTTGAAATTCTTCGCGTAGAAATCAGCTTGAAAAGGAAATAACCTGTGGAGCTTAGAGAAGTGAAATTCAAATTTTATTTACAACACGCCGGTGCTTTATTTATGTTTTGAGAATAAGTGCAGCCAGCGGCGCCTCTCTTTTACGGTATAATAGAAGCGCGAGCGTGGCTGTTTAAACAGTATAGCGGCACTGAGTGTCTCGGTTAAGAGAGAAGTTAATAAAGCAGAAGCATTTAATATTTGCTCGAACAGCCGCGCTCGCATACCCAACAGGAGCAGAGATTACTCGGCTTTCGCGGCTGGTTAATTAGTTTCCATAATATAATTGAAAAGACGATTTTTAACGCGAATTCGCTCGTCCAAGCCAGAGGTAACATCTCATTGTACAAAATACTTCGGTCTCTCTTTCTATCCGTATACATATAGATGTATACATTGAACGAATGGAACAGTCGAAGAGAAACGATGAAAATGGCACGTATACATTAACCCAATTCGACGATTATCGCGAGTAAGGAAAATCAGTAGTACAGAGCTCGAGTCAGTCAGCCTGGTTGGCGCGATTCAATCCACTCGTCTTACACAAGCTGTGCTACTGTCGACTTTACCAGTGGTACTTGTAAGCCAGGTGCAGTAGGGCAAGAGCTCGAATGAGAGAAAGAGAAAAGAAGCTCTTTAAAGACTTTTCCGTTCGTTAGCTGCACTCGAAGAATCGAGCTCACTTTCTTTCCCTTCGCGCGTGCGAGCGAATTTCTCTACCCGCGAAAAGTTTCCGCCAGGAAAGAGAGCTAAAAGTTCCAGAAGTAAAAGTGCTTTACGAGCGGTTTAATGACACGCGCCGAGTAAACGACCAACGACGGTCCACCGCGGATTAAAAAATGGCTCACCCCGAGAGGTACTAATTAACTCGTCTGCTGTGTTATATTGGATTCGTGCTGTTTCTGACTATCGGTTTAAATCTCGAAAATATCGTATACGTCTTTTGTGTTCAAAGCGATGACTCGCAAATACGTTACAAAGAAACTGACTTGTCGCGCGACAGTCAAGACGAAAAAAGTCGAGGGTAAGGAAAGAAAGAAGACGTTCGGAGAAACGAATATATATGGGCGAGTCTCTGACAAGTTTTATGGATAAATACGATGCGTTGAGTAATAATTAATATTTTATGGCAATAGTAATTGTTTATTTAATCATTTATATATGACGATACTCGTTCACTCTGTAGCCGCTTATATCGAGTGGATAACGAATAAATATATCCGAGACGTCTTAGTCGTGGCACTAGAAACTACCGATGGGCGGTAGAACGCTCAAATCAAATTTGAACTTAAACGAAAATCGTAATACGTACGCGCATTACGCAACTACACATACACAATTACAGGCGTTGGAATAAACATATGATATATATGAATAGAATACGGAAAATCGCATGTCTCTAGTTATTCGTGTTTATCTTACGATTTAAAAATGTTTTTAATTGACTGTACTCTTTCATGAATTGATTTTATTAGTTATTGTTTGTTAAATGGTTATTCAGGACTATCTTGTGTATATTTAAATTTTTTTTATCAAATTCACTAATACTTGGTGAGAAATTATGTAAAAAAATGATTAATTTAACAAAAAATAAAGTACAAGTACAGTAAGCATAAGACATACTCAATATCGAGTAATGCTTACTATAAAATATATTTAATTTAGGTAATACTGCAAAATACGAATTTTTATAATACAAAATAATATCTTTCTTATAAATGCTGTTAAATTATTTTTTTATTGATCTGTGTGTTCAGGGTATTTTATAAAAAAGTATGGTACTTTTTGTATTTATACAAATATGTAATACTTTTACATTGAAAATGGACCTGGAGTATTTTCATATGCTGATTTTGCATGTAAAATATCAGTGAATATTTCCATCCTTTTGTGTAAATCAGAATCACGAACCTCATGCAGATCGAAGCAGTAGTTTAGCCATGACACAATAGTTAATTTACTATATCCCGAAATCTTATAACATATAGTTATGCGAGTAATTCCGCGCTTATTTTTTTACAAACTTTTAGACCTTTTAACTTACAAATGTTAAGTTTATTTCATCGATTTTCGTTTATTTAACAAAATTTGAAATTTCCTCTTTATAAACAGTTTGATTGTTCAACATTTATTTACAAGAATTATTACTTTTTTTAAAATGCATTAACAAAGCTCTAATCAAACCGTTTCAATTCAAGCAAAATATATTTAAATTGCTTGAATACGTTCTCAGATACGAACTGCCAAAGACGAGGCAAGTGTTTAAAAAATGTTAACAAAATCCATAGAAACTCGAAGATACGTTCTATACACGTTGCTCGTGTATAAATGAAAAAAATTGTTTAAATTGCACGTGTGTCAGAGAATCGTCCATGTACACATGCACATAGACACACACACGCGAAATATCGTGGAATGAAAGAATTGAACAAAACAACCAGAGAATGAGTGATTGCAAAAAGGACATCAGCGACGAAACGCTGACGAATGAAGGCGAGAAAAAGACAGAGAGCGGCTTTTTCCGTTTATCACTCATTCTATATACATAGACACATCTACGGAAAGCTTGGAGTAGGCGGTAGAAACTAACAATTCGCATGAATGCAGGAATAATAGAAGCAGCCGGGCGCATGCCGCCGCTCGGCGCGCTCGAGCATTAAACGTGAACTATATGTGTATGTGTGTACGTGTGTGCGCTCGCCGCGGGCTGCGGCACCTGTACAGTATATACAGCTCCTCGTCTCTCACTCTTGCGCGTGTTTGCATTTCCGTCCGAATGTACAGTGCCCAGGTACACACGTTTGTTTATGCGCGAGTGTGTAATGCAGCTTTAAGTAACGTCGCAACGTTACTGCTGTACTCGTTGCTTCTGTCGTGGCTTATATTTGTTCTGGTTCAGTGACTCGAAGATCTACGTACGCTTAACGATGGCACCTATACGTTTTTTTTCAAGAAGACTTTGTTTTCCGTTTGGTTAGACGCAGAGACTGGTACGACTGTTTTTCCATTTGAATTCCATGGAAATGGCTTTGATTTGTGATTTTCCAGGTTTTCTTGTGATGGTGTAAGGGGCTGTTAAGACGAAATGAAAGATACGAATTGATTTGAATGTTTGAGGATTTTACAAGGTTTATTTACTTCGCGCTATATGAAATAAGAAAATTTAATTAGCTGCATTTAATATACTCATGCCGTAGATACGTATAGCTTTAATTTATTGGACTTTCTTGAACAGCTCTAAGTTTCTTCGATGACAATTTTTAGTAAAAATAAGCAGAACAAAATTCTTTAAAAAATAATTATTACGTAAGCTTTAGATTTTTAATAATTTTTCTATTCATTAAATAAATCCCTGCATTCATACTTTAAAGATCGAATGAAAGAGTATTTATACCAAATTTCCAGTTCAATTGGTCCATCAATGCACTTTGAATCGGAATTGATACGGAAAGTGAGTTTTCAACAACCTGCTATAAGTGATCGTCAAAGAGACTTAAATATGTGAAATAAAGCTCAGGTTAAAGATATAACTATCTGAAACTGCAGTATTAAATAAATAAACAATGCAATTAATATTACTAATTAAAATTTGTTATTTTAGAAAGCCTCGTTTGAATGCATCTGGACTCACTAGTTTTGAAGCAACAATTTCCACGATAGTTGGAAAACTACTTTTTGTTGCAAATACAGTAGCTGATGAATAAATGAAATGTATTTTTACCAGATTTATCGTGTGCAGAAATTTTATGAAAGCCCGTATTGCATTATATTTCTAAATGTAACAGCGAACAGAAACGACTGATATGAGATTAATATTTCTTAAAAGCATATTAATAAGTAAGTAATATACATCCCTGATAAATCGTATCAATAATAAAACAGAAATTTTTGTAACAATTAATTCTAGGCTTAATTAATCAACCAATCGCTTTTGTTGAATACGCTTATGAAAGCCGAAAAAATGCTGAATATGCTATTAAATCATATTGCAAATGAATCAGAATTTCACATAATTTATTATGAAAGGTATTTTACTTATTTGGTTGAATAATATTGCGATCGAATTTTTTTTTATTGAAAAGGCTTTTGAAAGCAGACGTTATACTACAACATTATTATTAGGAATGTGGATAATTAAATTATGCAATTATATATAACATAAAAGGTATGTATTATGAAGCAAACATTTTTATTTTACGAAAACTCATCTCAAATAGCTGAAAGTTTATGGGGTGTACCGCTAAAATTAACATCTCATAATACACGTAATACGCCGTAAATTTTTCGATATCATCAACGTAAAAGTTTAACCTCGTCAAAACAGTAATTGAAACTTAAAAAAGAGTGACTTTACCAGGTAATCATTTTTTACCAACAGATTAAAATATTTATATATGTAACATAGACATGTGGTGGCAGTGGCTAAATTATATTTCACGTTTGATTCAAAACTTTGGTCATTAAAACTTTCTACCCAATATTTCGAACACATAAATTGAAGCTTGCTGTTGAAAGTACATAAAAACAAGTCGTGCACACTACATAATTCGACACCAATTGTATTTTCAATAACAGCTCTTTAACATAAAAATCAAAATTACAAAATGCACAGAGTATATCGATCAATATACCTCGAACGTTGTTTATCCTTTCAAATTCAACTCAACAATTACCAGCAAGTGATGTACTGCGTAAATCGACGCTAAAATTATTTTCAATTACAGTACCGGTTCAATACTAATATTATCTTATAAACCATTAGTGTAATCCAGTACTGGCACAGTATTAAACCAGTGCTGGACTGATAAGAACTTGACTTCCTGTTTTTTTATATTTTTTACAGTATTATGCAGTAGGCGCTCGATTGCTTGCCAGCTTTTGGGGCTATATGAGAGGAAATTTCTTAGAACTGACTAGGATAAAATTGATCTCATTTTTCTACCTGTTTTAGTGAGCGTACGCGTGGGTGTGTTTTAGTCTCGTCTGGCAAGCAAAGTAAGGGCAAGCAATCGAGCGGGCACTGTATATAATTTATTATAACGTTATAAAATTGGTTTATTTGACTATCTGAACCAAACAGTTAATCGCCTGTACTTGACTTCCCACTATAAGGTCTATTACAACTGAATTGTAATCCTGTTTTCTGGGAGGATAGTTTACATTTAGTTCTAATTTGGTATCCTTATATTGGTATACATTAGACAACCGCTGCCCAGTTTTAATTCTAATTCTTATCTGACAAGCCAACGTACATACGTGACATAAGTGCCAATACGTAAAATAAGGAAGATGTGTGTTATCGAACTTTTTGTTATTGGTTTGATATTTAATCAATTGATATTTGAGAAGAGGACAATTAGCTAAGTTTGAAATTCTTCTGATAGAAGCTGTTCAAATTTTGCTTTTAAGACTTAGATGGTTTGTAAATTGTATTGGCAATTCTTACCAAGATTAATATAAAAACGAAAAAATCTAAGACAAACAATGCACAACGTGTCTCTCGATTCCATAAACACAATACACGACATCGATAAAATCGGAAAGCCCAGGAGATATCTTGTCAATTAAGATGCCTCTGGTCACACAACGTTAAAAGGGTACAAATCCGAAATGTAAATCTAGCTGAAACCGCCGATGCCATACTTGCGCGTATGTCAACGCATACATTTCGTTCCCATCGTAAGGTAATACTCGTGGTACCACAGAGAGTGCCGCGGCATTAATGGCCGACGATTAGAGCTTGCAAGCCCGAAAAGCTCTCGCCCTTTTCTCCAACGTCGTCTCGTCGTAGCGTTTAAACAGAGCACGAGCAAGAGAGAGAGAGAAGAACCACCTAATGGGATATCGATATATTCATGGAGCCATCGCTCGGCTTCATCTTTACTTCGAAGCGTCGACGCGCACACTGTATATAGAGAGCGATCGAGAAAATACTCGCCTCCTGGATAATCGAGCTGCCTTCGGAAGAGTGCTCGATTTTTTGTGCCGTTCAGCTAGAAAGAGAAAGAGAGAGAGAGAGAGGGAGTAGAGGTTAAATGTATATGTATATGGGAAATAATCCGGGCCTCGCAGAGAGAAAAGCGAGTAGCTTCGGAATGAGAAACCTGCAGCTCGACGTTCTTTTTTTTATTTTTATTCTTCTTTTTTTCTCTTCTTTTTCCTTTTTGCTTCGACAGCGCAGTTTGTTTTAGTCCCGAGGACGACGCCGATCTTTCCTATAATGCGAGTCCGCTGCCGATTTTTAAGAGCGAAAGAGTAGTGTATTATACACGGACCTAACGGAGCTGCTCTCTTTCGACGGCAAGGTTGAAAGAGAGAGAGCTAGAAAAAAGTGGGATAAGCATGGATTCGGGCGTCACTCGGCGCGATTTCACTTTGAAATTTCGAGTGGTATTAATTTCACTTCAAATCGATAGAGTTTTCTTTCCCTCTAAAGTCAAGAAAATAATATAAAAAATAAATTTACAGGGTTATTGTAAGGAAGTCCTTTGAATTACCGTATTAAATCGAAAGAAAGAAGCAGCAGCAGCCAAACTACCCCGACTCGATACTCGGGGTAGTTTCCCAAAATAAAAAAAAGGAAAAGGAAACGAGATGAAAAAATTGGGTTAATCATAATTCTGCTCTATTGCAATCGAAACATTACACCCGAACGACGAGAAAAATGATCGAGTACCTCTGGGGGATGTATAACGGATGAATACTCTCACGGCCTCGTTTTTAATTCCAATACCCATGCGCTCAGATTGTGCCATAAAACATAATCGAAAACTCGTCTCGCCAGACGATCGACGAAACTTTGCCCTTACACTAAGCAGCTATGCGAGAAAAGGGGATTATGAAAAAAACAAAATTTACGAAACAACGAGGAGAAAAAAAGAACGAGGAAAAGTTGAAAAATTAAGAGTATTACCGTTATTTTTCTATCTTCACCAGCTAATTAAGTCGGCTCATTATTATTCATGCGAATTATTACGCTTCCTGAGCTTTGGAAACTACTAGAGGAGTTCGTAAAATAAAGAAGATATCAAACGTACATCAGGCAATTTTTTTGGCCTCCCTTTCGTCCGCGAGCTGTACACAATGCTGAACATTTTTTTTATCGGGCTTTGCGTTAATAAAAAATTTATTTTACGTCCAGGTTTATTCGACTGAAATTTGCGCAACTTCAATGATGTATATGATATGAAGCAGATTATTAATATGCATTGATAATTAATAATTTATTCGTTATGATTAAAATCTAAAGATATTTTACTCTAAAGTTTTCTTTTAATTGTAACGAATGTTAGTTTGCATTAAATGTCACGAAAAGTTTGAATGAGGACATTTTGGCAAATGATTATTACTTTGAGTGGATTCAATTTATTAAAAAAAAAAATATTTACGGATAATAAAAAATATGTATTTAAATCTAAAATTATTGATTACTGTAAACAAATAAAAATGCGATTATATATATTAATTAGTATTTTTTAATTAATAAGTATGTTTATATAAATGTAATTTGTACCAATGTAGTAAATAATTTTTTTTTAAATAGCTATTTTATAAATGTTTATCTGAATTAGTACGTTTAAGCAAATATTCACTGGAATTCAAATTCATATTTAAAGTCAATTCTCATTCAAATAATAACAACCAACAAATATAACAATTATATTCAAGTAAATATTACTCTACGACCTTATTTTATTCTAATCATCTATTTTTAGTCTACATTAAAATTGATATTATAGCTATGAAAAACAACATTTCTATCACATATCTAACTTTCTACCACGTATATATAACAACTACTTTATATGTCACAGTTTTCATTCAACAATTCAAGATTACGAACTTCTCGTGCATCTTATATTTTAATAAAATGAAAAACATTATTCTCTAAAAAACTACACTAATAAAAATGTACATTTTCACTTAGCTTTTATGAACCCGATCCAAAAAAGTATGTTTTCAGAAATAGTGCTTGTACTTGTTATATATATATATACTTATAAATATATTATTTTTCAGCATACGATAACGTTGTACACTATTTATACACACATATATGCATCAACAGCACACATATCTACAGTAAATGTAAATATGTGCACAGAAAAAAATAGACAGGCGAAAAAGCATGTGCATTAGCAATATAGGAAACCGTACAGATTTTCGACGAGTGAAATAAAGCCCTGCGGGCAATAAAAATTTCCCAATCATCGATTCTGTCTTTACGGTACAGCGCAATACAAGAAAATGGAATCGAAACATAATTCTTAATTATCTAGAGTCGTATAAATTCCTCCGGCATGCAAACGACGACCGTTCGTTCAACCCTTTCCAAGCAAATTAGTCCCGAAATAATCAAGTACCGTCATGCAAACATACATTCAACGCTAGTTCATCAACTTCGTTTGGCTGAAAAAGCCGCATAGGCGTGACTGCGTCCATCGTTTTTTTCTTTCTCTCTCTCTCTCTCTCTCTCTTTCTCTTTCCCCCGAAATTCTATTCTATTTTTCCTTCTTTTTAAACAGTAGAATAGCGGCACACGCGCAACGGTAGTTAGCCACTGTGGGTGTACGCCGAGGGAGAATTAAAGCAAAATAAATAACGCAAAATATCACCATCAGAGTATCGAATTGAAACGTTACACAGACCCTCTGTTTTACGCACTCGCCATCGCAATAACAAATACGCGTTTTTTTAGTTCCCACGCGTTCGAGAGGTAAACCCACCGGTGTTTTTTTGACTGCGACATAAATTAAACGAGTATATAAAGCAGTGTGATTTTTGTACTGTTCCGTGCAATCATTGCTACGTTTTCGTAATCAAAATTTTTAAGCGCAGCAACGAACAGTGATTTTTGCATAATATATCCGATTGTCATGAAATTTGAATTATTTATCGCTCGTTACAGCGCCCCGTTTCGCTGATTTCGTCGTCATCCGTGTACGTAATAAGAGAACAAAAGTATATTGATAAGTGCGTTGGTGAACAAATTTGATAAATCTCTACATCGGCGTAAAATATTAAAAGGATATCTCGTGCCGGTCGTTAAATCACAGACGAACGAGTGTTTGCTCTGTCGTACCAGTAAGTAGCCGATTTCCGAGACATTGTGAAATTCAATCTCACTCGATATTCAGACATAAAACTTTTAAGCATCCCGTTACTCCTTTTTTCCAAAAAAAATAAATAAACAAAACAAAAAAAAAATCATCGAATCTAGAGACACTCGAAATAATATACTTGTCTTTATAGCAGAGCCCAGTGATTTCTCTCTTAGTCCTCTAAAGCTGCGCAGTAGTTAGCAGCTCTTGCGCGGATAGAATCGCTCGGCTGTTTAACTCGTTTTCCTACCCTCCTTTTAGGCTCTCTCAGGCACACACTCTGGCGCTCCTCGAATTTATGGGACTTTTGAACGAACCCCCCGGTCCACTCCATTATTCCTCGAGAATTACCTCGGAGCTCGCACAGATACGACCTGCAGCTTTCTCTCTTTCTCTCCATCGAAGCTAAGAAGCCTCCTCTCTGTCGTCGAGCAGCCATAGAAAGCGTGATATTCGCGCGAGAAAGAAAGAAAAGGCTGTAAAAAGTGAGGAACAAGTAGAAATGAAAACAGAGAGAGAGAGAATAGATGAGAGAGAGAGAGAAAGTGGAGGGGGAATTATGGCTGTATAGCTGTGATAAAAAAAATATAGAAATTAATCGTCGAGTGTGAGAGAAAGGGCGGAGATGCACCAATGAAATAGAGGCTTGCATAGGGTTGAAAGGCGTTAAAACAAAATTCACGATTATTGCTCCGCGAAAATTGAAGTCGAAGGCATGAGCTTTATACTGCTTTCACGCTGTGTTTATATTAAAGTACTCTCTCTCTCTCTCTTTCTTACTCTCTTACTCACTTCCATCGTGGAATTTATATACTCTGGGATAGCTTCTTGCGATTGAGACGAGAGTAAATTCGACTATATAGTACACAAGGCTTGATTAATTTCTTTTGCACGTTTACAGCAGCTCGTTCGATTTTAATTTTTCGACTCAGATAGAGCTCTAGATACTTATATATAATATATATATTTATATACAAAGACGAAGACTCGCGTGAAAATTAGAGGCTGATGTGGATTATACTCGAAACTTGTAGAGGAACACCGTGAAAATTCATCGCAAACGGCTAATTCCGAAAGTTTATATCTATCCCCGAAAAGTTTTATTATTATCAGATCGAGAGGAGACTCAGCGTGTTCTAACCCAATAATTTCGAAAAGAACTTGGCTGTATATCGGCGTCGCAATATCGCCCCGTTTATTCTAAAACAAAAATCCAGCGGCAATCTCACGTAGCGCGTTTTTCCTAGCGGCATTACGATGTGTTATTTTTGTAAAAGAGATTGGTTATCACAAGCCGAGGCGAAAAAGGGACGAGCAAAAACCTCGACACCTTCGCTCTTTCTCTCTCTCTCTCTCTTACTGAGCGTATATATATACACACACACGCGTATCTCCAAGCGAACATCGTGAAAGTTGCCAGGGTCGAAGGGGGATCAGACGAAAAATTTCCCGCTGTTATTTCTGAAAATGAGCCGACGAGCGAGAACAATGGCTCCTCGCGGTCACGAAACGTTTACACTCGGCGGACGGTCTCGTATAGAGACTTGAAGGCGTGCGCGAGATGATAAATGAGCCACTGCCAGTTTGCCGCGCGGCGTGTCTCGCTGTCGGAACGATTTATTTTTATCGGAGCCGTCGGAATTATTTGCTCTTGCTGGAAAAGCGATAATTATGACTTTTTTTTTCATCGCTTTCGTTCACTTGACGATCTACAGTATTTCCGTGAGGTAATTGAAATCGCTCGCATCGTGTATATATTTTTATGTATATTTGAAAAATTATATGCTTTCAACGTTCGCACTGAGTACAGAATCGCAATTCTCCGCCAAAAGTTATTTCAGGGATATTTATATATAATTTCATCTCGCAGTCGAATGAAACGCTCTGAGAACTTTTGCGCAATCGTGCAACACTCGTATATGCGAAAAAATGAAAAAAAAAATGAAAACCGGATAGCTAAGTTGTTCTTGTGTGTATATATATATATATATATATATATATATATATATATATAATGTGCGCCCATAGCGAAGAGTCGAAAAGCGTAATGGAAAAAAAAAGATGTTGTTACACGCAGGTGCGACGAAGACAGAGACAATGATGAGATAACTATAAAATTACATTTTATGAGGGCGGCCGTTTTATTGGTCGAAAGATTTCCGCTCGCGGCTGTCGAATCCGCGCGTCGGCAATTTCTACGAGTGACTTTCTCGCTCAGACCGCCAAGGGGTCCGCCAAGGGAATCTCCGCGTTCGGATTATTCCTCCCCCTTTAGCTGGTTCTGTATTCGCCACAGCAGATTCTCCGCTTCGTATCTCACCCAAAGCACACTTCCTTTAGATTTATATATATATATATACACACACACGATATATACACGTATACTGTAAACGTGGCTTTTTCGAAGGGGACGAAAAGGAAGGATCGTAACACTTCGCGCGACAATACGGTTCACGGTGACTCCGGGCGTGAAATACCTTATATTGGCTGTGCGTGAACAGGCCAAAATGTGCATAAATAACTTCCAAAGCTTTCGGGGGTGAATAGATGAGAAGTAAAATTGTAGATATATAAAACTTGTGTACTCCCTTGGAAATCCTATAAATATGTATATAAACACTGAGGTGTGGATCGTATCTAAACGGATATTGTATATATATACATATATATATATATGTGTGTGTGTGTGTATGACGTTTCTCTTTTGCACAGATGGCTATTCCCTTCCAAGACACGAAGGAAGTACCACTTAGCTCGTAGCTCTCTCAACCTCAATTTCCGGTTCTCTATACCCTCTATGTCGTGTATACATCGGAATACACAGTACATAGTGCATTTCTCCTTCTCGAGTGAGTGAAACAGAGACAAAGGAATAGACAAGATATTCCCGATCGCGATTTCGTGCGATTCTGGACTCGGATCACGAGGATGTACAATGCACATTATGTATATATATCGCGAGATGATACAAAGGTCTTTTAACAGCCGCAGCTATTTCGTGCGTTTTATTTCCCATATCAAAGAGAAATTTCATGCCCGAGCTTGAATAATAAGCTGAAAGAGACAAGATTTAATGTAAAACTGAGAGATATTGAAAAATATTAAGTGGTCTTACGTAAGTAAATAGTTAGTAAGTAGAAATATCCAAGAATGGTCAGACGTCGATATAAAACATTGCAAAATATCAAGTTTATCGTGTACGAAATTCTAATATATACACGTGCTTTCGACAAAGCGAGTGAAATTTAGCCTTTCTTTTCTTCTAAACGCAGAATCCCATAAGACTTGGAATTTCGCGCGGAGGCGTTCTAGCGGAATACAGTGTACATTATATTCTTTATCTGAAATGGCCTCGATATATTGACAGTTTGCCTAAAATATTCAATTTGATATCGCGCGACGCTTTTCTCCGCGCATATATGCGTCGCGGCGGTGCTGTACGAACGAAAGAGAGAGAGAGAGAGAGAGAGAGAGAGAGAGAGAATCGATATTTATGTCTACGATCGCTCCTGAATTCGCCGGCGCTTCCTCTTCTTCCGCCGTCGCTTTTTGAAATACGTAAACGAGCTTTATGAAATCTTATATGCCCCGATATATATATCCGTATTTTTCCTACTTTACGACCTCTCGATTTATCCAAACTTTTCTTTAGAGATTGTTCTCGCGAATACGCGGAAAGCAATATCATCATCGTGCGAATCTCTCAAGTGAAAATAAAACGAAGAGAATTAAAGCTCGGCTTGATCGTTTCATTCGTATATATATATGCCCAAATAAGAATCGCTAGTACTGGTCCTTTACTGGCAGCCAGTGTAGGGATATTAGTTGCCAGTTATAACGGTGAAATGATTGAATACGGTAAGCCAATACTGGCACAAGACTGGTGCAATACATGCGTAATATTGCCATAGTACTGGCAAAATACTGGCGTGACATTCGAATATAAGATCTAAGATCGTCTACGAATAAGAAATATACAATTTTTTTTTGGTAATCTATTGTATTTAATTGTATTTAATAAATTAATAATTGTTTATTCAAATGATTTGGGCACCTGTTAAAATATATCTTCGCAATGTTTGGGACTTTGTTAGTGTGTAAATTTGTATATACTAGCCTGTATACCGATAAATGTTTCTACCTCTATAGGATCTACTTTGTAAATTTTTCTGGTCAATAAATAAATAAATAAATAATGTCTAACATATAATTGTATAATACAATGTTATATATTATATTAGTACTGGCACAATACTTACCCAATACTGGAACATTGGTGAATTCCTACTATCGTATACCTGTACCCAATGCATATTTTGCAGATGAAATATTAATGCGCGAAAGGATTATGATTATATTTAAACTTATTATATATATAAATTATATATAGAATCAAAGTCTGAAGTTCGAGATGCGTGGTGGGAAATGCACGAAATGGAAATTGATTGGGGTCTTAGCGTACGCTTAAGTAAGCCAGCGACGCAGTGGTGAGTTTATAGGCTACCTTTATATATGTATATATAGGATAGAGTAGTCGGCAATAAACGCCAGCAGCCGATCTCTAGCAGCGCGTGATCGAGATTTACGAACGCAGCAGAAGCTTCTGTGGCCGGTGCCGATATCGGAATTTCTAAACTCACTCTCTCTCTCTCTCTATCTTTCTGTGGACGTATAGGTATATAGCAAACCAAGCTCACGGTCGACTTCGTAAATTAGATCAATTATGCCGCGCAATTTGCGGCTCCGCGGCACGATACTGGCGAAAAAAAAAGTTTCGCCGACAGCGTGTATACCAGAGTACGTTAACGTTTCTCTCTCTACGCTCTTTTTAAATTGGACTTGGAAGTTTATTATTGCTATGAAACTCGTCCCGATTCGTCCTCATCTTCTTAGAGTCTGTATACGTATATATACAAGAAACTTAGAACTACTGTTAGTTTACGTTAACGGGGACGAAAATAAAAAAAAATATATATATACGTATATATAAAACATACACACACATATATATAACACACATATATATAAGAGTCTGGTAAATTGATTAGGGTCTCCGGGCCACCGCTGCCAAGAGGTATATATACAGAGTCGGCAATAAATGCCAGCCTAATGACAAAGTTGCTCGACCGAAGTGAATTTCCAACTCGCTCGCGAGCGCGAAAGTACAAGCGCAGTGTTCCTCTCGAGCTAGCTTCAGTGAATGCGCTTGAAGGATGGCGTCGTCGGCCGCTCTGAATTCCTTCGGATGGTCGAGGAGAGAGAGGAACCGGCTGTATTCGAGGATCTTCGGCCCACGGGATCGTCATTCAAGTCCTCGACATTGTCTCTAATAAATTACTGAGGACTACGAAGAGTGAGAGAGAGAGAGAGAGAACGTGTGTAGTACTCTGTTCATCTCGTGGTTTCGGTTATTCTCTCGCTTATCTCTCTTGTATTGCCGGGGAGAGCTTCCAAGGGATTTTCACGAGCTTCGAGCGTCTATACGCAGACGTCGTGTTCGGTGACGGTATTAACGTCTCGTGAGAATAGCTGTTATTCTTTCTTACGTATTTCATATACAAATCATTGGTATATATTTAAACGGATGACTGAAATAATTTCCTCTTGGTAGAAAACATCAGCAATCGCTCTTTGAAAATTTTAATTAAGTTTTCCTCCAAAGAACCGCTCGTGCAAGTTAAGTGTCTTACTCTCTCTCTCTCTTTCTTTCTCGCCGATTTCCGATGGACTTTTAAATAAGAAAGTAAAAGAAGGCTCCGCGGAGATGGTTCGCCCACGCCGACGAGCTAATTCTCTGGCGGGGCTCTAAATATCGGAATAAATTGCGAGGGCGTCGGCCACCACGACGAAAGGGATCTTCTCGTCGAGCAAGAGAGTGAGAGAGATAGAGAGAGAGAGAGAGAGAGAGAGAGAGAGAGAAGGAAAAAGCTATGCCAGCAGAACGGGGGTGGCCCTTATCGCATGTCCGCTCCACTGCTCTTCCAAGTGAAGGCGCGCAGTAGACGTCGTCGTCGTCGTCTTCTTCTTCGCCCTTGTTTGCAGTCGGTGGAATCGCTGATCGATTAGCCTTGTGCTTCGAGTCTATGTGCGGGTGTCGTTGCCATCGTGTGCATGCGTTACTAGCCATATATATATGAGTCATTCTATGACAGATTGACCGGTCAAAAAAATTTGTTTTATTCAAATTTTTGTTATCTTTTGTTTCGCGCCATATCTAACTTCATGAATTTTTTTACATTTTTTTCACGAAAGTTCTTTAAGTTACAATATGTCCAAGTTGGCATTTTATGCCAATTTTTGAAAAAATCTAACTTGTCAGGGAAGCATTTCTCACTAAAAGTACCAAAGAGACTTTTCTTCTTAAATAAGTTAAACTTTACAAATAAAATACTTTCAAACATGTAAATATAGATCATAAGAATGTTCCAAGCCATCAAAGTCTTAGAATTCAGTTTTGAGAAGGTTCGATCGTGAGTTTTAACATAAAAAAATTCATGAAGATGCCTTCGATGAATACAAAAGTATCTATGAAGGTTCGAAGTTGAGAATCAAGCTTTATTTCTAGCTAGAAATGAAATTAACATTGACTTAAACTGCACAAAATTAAATAAAAAAAATTTGTCGATCGTTCAATCTGTCAGAGAATGACTCGTATACATTTTTTCTATTTTTACGCGTGTAATATTTTGCCCGGAAGTGCATGTAGTGCGTGGAAGCCTTTAATCTCTATTATTACGCGCTTACGCAGTGCGTAAGTAATTATGGTGCAGTATACGCTTTACGCGCGATTGATCTAATGTATACAGTCGTTTCGGAGAAAACTCAGTTCCGCCAACTGGAAATATTGAAAGAAGCAAAAGACTAAAGCGGAAGATTGAATTCGAAAAATGATATCCACTATAGTGCAGCGTCTTTGAAAATCCACTTTCCAATAATCCTCCGCGCGCGCGCGCGCGTGCGAGAGTCAAAGGGTCAAAAAGTCCGAGGAAGTATATACGTATTTGGTAGAAAAGCCTCAGCTGCAATTTCACGCATCGGGACAAACAGAGCGAGAATTAGCGAAGCTCAGCCACGTACACATATAT
This sequence comes from Apocrypta bakeri, assembly GCA_018906985.1. Classification (NCBI taxonomy): domain Eukaryota; kingdom Metazoa; phylum Arthropoda; class Insecta; order Hymenoptera; family Pteromalidae; genus Apocrypta; species Apocrypta bakeri. Next base: position 22,529,635 of record JACCIA010000001.1, on the reverse strand, counting down.
ACAAAGAGTCTCTTACTCGCCGGAAGAAAGCTCTTAAATTCGATTTGCGCTCTTTCATCTCTCTCTCTCTCTCTCTCTCTCTCTCCAACGCTTATCCCATAAATCCGGTCTGCGTTTAGCTCGTTCTCCTTCCCAAGGATAGTAGTGGAAGGAGCAGCAGCTACGGAAGACGCTCGACGTATCGGGAATCCGGTTTAGATATATAAGGATATATACCTGCGAGAAATCGAGCGGAAAGATACGAGCGAATACGTAATATCCGGGCGTCCTCTCTCCCGCTCCACTCTTTGTCTCATCCCTCTGTAGTTGCACCCACACCGTGACTCCGCTGCGTCTTTCTTCGCTGCTGCAGCTGAGAATGAGTTGGTAGGTCTCGAGAAAAAGAGACAGACAGAGAGTATCGCGGAAAAGACAGAGACACCTTCGCCTCGAGCTCCGTCTCTCTTACTCCCTTTTATCCTTCACTCTGTGGCTCCGAGACAGACGATCTTTGAGAGAGCTTGCGTAAGAAAGTCTTTTTCTCTCTTTCCGCTTGCAGGAGCTTGCGCGTGTCAAAGATTATGAAATTTCGACGTGCACGAATCGAATGCGCGAACGCTAACACTTTTACTTCGGGACTTGTAGCCTTTTTTCTCTCTTTCTCTTTCCCTTTCACTCTCCTTGAATTTTTTCTTTCTTTCTCGCTTCACTGTATAAATTGGACGGCTCTTGATAGCGAGCGCGATTCCCTCCGAGATAAAGGAACAATCTACAATTTTGATTTCCGTACCGGGAAGAATCATTCAATCCTTCGTAGCCACCAATGAGGTCGTCGATATATATACGCACAAAACCTTATTCGCAGACTTTTTTTCCTTCCGCTCAGCCTCTTTCGCCGTTAAACCTAATTCGATTTGTCATTACGACTGTAATAATATCCCCCGCGTTATCGAGCGTTTACTTTCACGTGTTTCTTTATAATTGCAGCGTATGCGACGTTTATTATGGAAATAATGAATTTTCAATAAATTCTCAGCTACAAGCGGTATTTTCCATGTAACTGCGTTTCCGTAGCGAGATATTTATTTGTTTATATTGTTTCGTGACAAATATTGCGATATGCACGGCTATTATTCAATTCAAATTTATTTTACGAAATGACAATAAACCAAACATCAAAAAACACTCTTTTGCGACAAGGAAGAACTGATATAATTGTAAAAATATTTTTTTGGCTGTTTATACTTACTTGGCTGTCTATACTACGAATATATGTTTGTATAAATATATAGTATGTAAGAAAAACGAGAGAGTTATTACAATTTTTTGATACGTATTTCCGCCATGAGGGGAGAGGATATTTTTTAAATTAAGATTCCAAAAAATTGAACTGAAATATTTTCATAATTGTAATCGAAATTTAAACCTATTTCAATATTAGAAGATGTACTTAACTGTGATTGAAGGGATCTTTGACTATCCGCAAGATTGAAAAGTAACCGATGGATGGATTGAGCTCAAACATGATAGTTCTTTGATACATAAGTTGAATGTTTAGAGACATTTGACATTTAGAAAATTTTGAAATTCTAATTTTCGAATCATCATTTTCAAGGTATCTTGTCCTCTTAAAACATTGCAATTTATATAAATCTAGATTACATTCCTATCCGTCAACAGTAGAGAAATGATGAAAAACGCAAAAGTCGTTTATTCAAGCACATGGCGTAGTCTGTTTACCAAACTTTCAAACTACCCACCTATACAACTTAATTCTTCCAGTGGGAATCAGCCAATATCCCAGTATTGGGCCAGTACTAATCTCCGGCCAACAGTACTGTAAGACAGTACTGGCCTAGTAATAATGTAATAAAATATTAGGTAATAAATAATTTTATTATAATTTATACAATATTCTTTTTTAAAGAATCGTCAAATTGTTTGTCAAGGAAAAATCAAGGAGAGTGAAAGGGAAAGTTAAAAATGGCATGTCTTTCCAAATATTAAATTAAAAAAACTCCTTTTGATTCATTGATGAGATGTTACTGAACTAACAGCTAAGTAAGGAACTAATGATGGAACCTAAGTATTCGAAAGTTTAACTTTCGTTCGAATGTTGGGCCAGTATTGCGCGAGTGCTGGTTTTCAAGTACGTCTGTATTACGCCAGTCTTGTACCAGCATTGGGCCAGTATTGGCGTATAGTATTCAACCGTTACATGTAACGATTGTGAAAATCAAAGCATTTTCACTACAAAATCAGTGAATGTTCACTATGAAATCAGTGAAAATTTCACTGGTTCAATTTTAGAGAGTACCGTTTTAACTCTGGTCGACATCTAACATGCCAACATTATACCAGTACAGTATTCCAACTCTGTCCCGTTCTTATCATCCCGATATCGATCCACAATTGGACCAGTACTGGCAGTTCCAGCTAGGATTTTTTCTATGATAATAAAAATGATAATAAATATAAAATAAATCCAACGCACATTCCTCGGCTCTGCTTGCACCTATAACGCGGTAACTGATACGTTACACATCCCGCATCGATAAAATTTCTTCCTCTACTTATATCCCTCGCGAACGTCTTGTAATCTCCCTATCTATATATAAAGACGATCAGCAAGTCCAGCGTGCATCAGACGTCTCTCTCTGTCTCTCTCTCTCTCTCTTTCGCTTTCTCGCATTATTTTTATCGAGTCTGCCATACGCAGAGGCCTGATGGTGACCGTGTCGCACACCCCCGCAAAGTGCAACACCAGCTCTTTCCCATTTTCTGTCCCCGACGAGGTATATCCATTTCGATCGTGTGCTGCAGGATTCCAGGCACGAAATCCGCCCCTCGATCCTTCGATCGACTGCTCCATATCCCCCCTGGGGTTACCCGCGTTTTTAGCCGTACGTAAATAAAAGTGCGCTCGAGCGTGCGTTATATGCAAAGTATCTCTGTGTGCGTGTTTGCAAGTGTGTATACGTGTGCGAGTGTACCTTGACGCTGAAGTTTTCCTAAGATGAGATTACGTCGGTGATGGAAGTGCCCGAGATGGAGGAATCGCGATATTCGTGTGTATTTCTCGCATCGCTCTACGTGTATATACCTCTCTCTCTCTCTCTCTGACTGATAACTCGCGTCAAGAGAAATGTAGACAAAGATCCTAATGCGCACTCGAGAGCAAAAAAAAATGATTACCCAGTGTACAGAGAATTGAAGATTTTTTATCCGTATTTTATACACGAGCCGTTTGCATAACACTAACCTTTGCCAAATTTGCACTATAGAGTACAATTTATTGCAGACGTTTAGACCATACGTATAACCTTCTCTTCGCTGTTTATACACGAAAACCCAAAGAACCTGTTGCCATATTTGAATAATGTGTAAACGCCGTAGTGAATAAAAAATTCGTAAAAAAAAATAATACTACGTCTCTCTTAATCTTTTAGTACACGAGCAGAATATAAAAAAAAAACTTTCTGCATACTCGACCGGAAAATAAAAAAAATAAACTTTACTCTTTTCTCGACGAGAGAAAATTTACTTTCCGCGACAAAGCACGCACACTGCCGAAAAAAGAAATTCGGATCAACTTTCGAGCAGACTTCCTACGCACACATAAATAAAGCAGCCACTCAGGCTCTTTTCCCTGCGCGATGTCGGTGCTTCCAAAAAGGGGAAAAAAGTTCCAACGGCGAAATGAGACATATATACGCGATGAGAGAGAAAGTGGGAGAGATGGAGCTGCTACAGGAGGTAAAAAAAGTGTACAAAAAACGACGCGGGCGAGGAAAAGCGTGTACGCGATTTCCGTTGGGACTAAGCTACACACAGAGCGGTGGATATAGTGGCGCATCGATTTTTCGCTCGAGCAGGGGCCAGATGGCAAAATAAATTAAGCGGCAAATTACCGAGCAGCGGCCACAGGCCACTGGTCGTCGTATCAGGCCTTTCGTGTATATATATGTATATATATATATATATATGTATATAGGTAGACTCGAATACTTCCGGCTTAATTGCAACTCGGGAAGAGCGAAACCCTCGACGCCAATCCGTCATCGTAACGCTGGAGCAGTGATAACGAATTGTTATTTCCTTTTTTCCCTCGCGAACTTTTTTCTTCTTCTATTTCTTTTGTAAATTCTATTTGTTCTGTTGTGTCGCTGTCTGGGATCGAATGATGCATACGTCATGTCGATCTTAGAATGTATTTAGTTTTTTTTTCACTTAAAATTTCTGCGGGAAATTCAACGTAGATTTTTTTTTGTAAACGTACATTGCGATCTTATTTTCAATGAACATCGAGTGTCAGAAGCAACAAAGAATATCGAAGAATGGAACGAAATTTGAATTATAAAAAAAAATAAAAGCATCTGTTAAATTATTTTAATTTTTACACTCGTGTTGACGGGTTGATTTTTTAAGGATGAGTAAATAATTAGGTCATCACGGTCTATTAAATCAGCGAGTGCAGAAAAGCGGTTCATTCGCGTCCGTTTTCTCACGGCACGAAAATTGCCCGATGAATTTCCAACTCGCAACACTTTCGCAAAATAATTCCGACTAGAAGTGAGCACTATAGAAAGAGAAAGAGTGAGAGTGGGGGGAAACGAGGGTAAATTTTGCGGAAATAGCGAAGAAAACCCTCGAAAATCCTCTCACTAAACTATAACCACGCGCGCGCACGCGTCAGACGCTATTTCACTTTGCGCGAAATATATTCGCTCATTTGGCCACGGCGCTTAATATTATTCGGGCGCTTTGCTATTGGAAAATCGATCAGTTCAAGCACCGAACGCTAATTGCGCATGATCCGATTTTCGACACAGCCGGTCCACTCTGAAGAGAAAATTGCAGTTTTTTTGTATACCTTAGCAAAGCTATTAACACTCGATATATATACATATATATACATATATATACATATTTATTCGTATCTGTGTCAAAACGAGCTCGAATATTTGGGTCAATTTTCTTTTACAATATGTAACTACGAGCTTTTATAGACGTTCACTCGATACGAGCGTTGCGCTAATGCAACGTTGTTCTTGAAAAATTTGAGGTTGAAAAATTCTTATACCGACGAACAAATATTGAGGTCGTGTCGAGGCAGTGAGAGAGAGAGATCAAATTCCACCTACAAATATCGATATTCGTAGCTGAGAGAATCTATAAATCCCCATCGGTCTTTTTGCATTTTTACCCAAGAGAGAAAGATCTAAGGAGGAAGGAGGAGAGAGAAAAAGGAAGGTGGATTTATAAAGGTTACGGGCAGCAGCAGAAATTCCTTTGTGATGTCGCCTTTGTTACACTGTACATATAGCATTCGAAAAATGTCTTTTTTTTCTCCCATTTTTTAATTTAAATACCCCATCTACGAATATCATTGGTACGCTCGTCGATCGGCAAAGAAAAAAAAGCAAATGGCAAAGAAATTGGAATGGAGAACAAAGTAATTTCAGTAAGAAAAAAAAGGATTCGAGAATCGAAGCATTGATTAATTAATTTTCTAACTCGAGCGGATAAGTGTGTTCAAAGGCATCAGGGAGTGTGGTAATTGGATTTGCTGGGGACGATCACCTAATGCACCTCTAGAGCCTCGATAACGAGGCTGCTCGTCATTGAAACGCGCAGCGGCTGATTAACGATAAGACGATAAGTTCAGTCGATTCGAAAATACCCTGAAATCGAAACTCTCGTCGAAAGACTGATATACATCAAATCCAACCCTCTCTATATATATGTATATATTACTCACTTATATACATAATAAACACGTATATATGGTATAAATGAAATTAGATTAAAATTTTGTTTATAGGTATATATATATAAATGCAGGGGTATACGCGTGCGTATCCCTGCGGCCTCGCAATATCTGTCGAAATTAAGAGCCGGTACGTAAAAGACGCGACGTTAACTTGGTACGCGCGAAGCTATACGAGGTTACACGTCTCTATAACAGATTTATATTCGTGCTCGGGTCGCGCGCAGCCTCGACAAACGAAATTAAATTGCGAAACAAAATGATCGATAAAACTGCGCGCGCGCGCGTCGAGTATAAATAGTCAGGGCCTATAAACAAAGAATAATCGTACATAAATCGAATGGACTAATCGAGGGGTCCGGTATATACGACTACAACAAATATCGGCTTTGGTTGGGATTTATAAGCCAGATGGGGACGAGAGAGAAAGTGGCCAAACGCTGGTAGCAGGAAGCATACGTCTTACACGTATACGTACACACATACATACTTATACAAGCATAGGAAGGGGGAGCTTTCGCGTATACAGTCACTTCCTGCTTAATTTCGTAGCAGCCCTTCGGTAAATCCGTCATCGTCGCCGGCCGGTGCCGCAGAGGAAATGGCCATCGTTTATATAATACTCTACGCTCTCGGGGCTTATTTACTTTTTTCCTCACGTTCGTCTGATGGAAATTATACGTGATCGTTTTTTTTTCTTTTTCAAGTGACTTATACGTTTTTGCCGCGTGAATTTCGATAGTTCGACTTTAAGCTCGTTTGGATATAACACAGGATGTAGAGTGAAAGTATGTGGGAAATTGAACGAAATTTTTGAAGTGTATAATACGTTGATTTCGATGTAACGAACGCTAAAAGTTTTTGTTAGAAATTATTTTCTTCCTCCCAGATACCTTTGTAGGAATTGGCCAATGGTTTAGTACTAGGCCAGTGCAGTAAGCCAGTATCGGACCGGTACTAGACTAATAAAATCGGGCCTTACTTTAAAACCAGTAGTTTGTTACTTTGTAGCGATGTTTTTTACACTCTGCTTGGACTATGTACTATGTATCGTGTGTCTAAATGCTCGATTTGGCATAATGCAGGATATAGAGTGAAAATACATGGGAAATTGAACGAAATTTTAGGAGTATATAATACGCGGATTTGGGTGCATTAAAAGCTCGTTTCGCAAAAGTTTGTTTAGAGGCTGTTAGAGATAACTTCGTATCTATTTTAATCCTATTACAAATGATATTTTTCACATTCGGCTTGTACAATTTATCGTGTGTTTCAATGAGATAATTATTCATTATCGTATAGAGAACTTCGAAATAAAAAGTTGTTAATACTTTGTCGTTAATAATTTTGTGCATAAAATATGGAATAGTATAAAATTGAACTCTCAATTGCGCTGACGTTTCACCTCGCTAGGTCATCTAGTTATTTCACAAAATTATACGTAGGATTATTAAAATAGGGCAATGTTGAAATATTTTAATCACGTAAAAGTTATAAACTTACGCACTGACCGAAATAAAAAATCGAAATGTTGTAAAATGTTCATGAATATGATAAAAATAAATTTTCGGTTTTAATACCTGTATTAATACAGTGTATTTAATAAAGAATATGCATAGCATTAAAAAATTACTTTTTTTATTATGCCTAATGGTGAAATATTAACTTAAGGGAGTTCACACTTTTTTCCAAGAACTTTGAATGACTATAGCAACAAATTTAATATTATTTTATAAAGTTAAAAGTTTGTCTTAAATGTGTATTAAAAACATCATTTAATAGATCTATCAGAAGTTTATATAGTCATCCTACGGTTTTTAAATACAGTTTGAACAGTTTCATGGATTTTTACAATTCAAAGCTCAAATGATGTCATTTTATTAAATTATTGAATTATTTATATTTTGTATGATACATTTTCAATTCGACATCCCAAAATGTCTTAGAAATAACATAATTTAAGCTCTGAATCTCAATCTGTAGTCTAAAATTTAAAAAAAATCTCGATAGCTCTGTAATAATATTACGTTTTTTATTCCATCCAAAGTTCAAGGAGGGAACAAGAAAAGTGTAAATTCGTCACAGTTTTAAATTCAGAAATCGCGCACTCACGAAATCAAATTAGCTATTCCAACTATCTCTGATCGTATAAACAATGACAATGACAAATCAGATCATCTCTCTCTACACATATATAGAGGTCTCTATATACCTCCCAGTGTTTTCAGCGCGTAAGGTAAAATGTCACAACTTTCCACCCCAGCTCGCATGCATATATGCGCCTCCCGATTCTTCCTTCCTGCCTTCCTTCCTTCATCTGATCACCCCATCCCATCCATACGAAGCATTATACTCCCCCCACAGGCGCACATCTATAGTTATACTAAGACACGTATATATATACAACACACACACAACTGAAACACCGTCTGATGATCGTCGTCAGGATCGTTGTATTATTCACGTCGTCCTTTTCCATCCTTTTCCATCAAGGCGTCGAGCATTGCACTTGACACACAACCGACGTCTCCTCCTCTTCTCACCCTCCGAATGAAATTCGATGCCGAGTCATGGGCGAACGTGTCGATATTTTTCCTTTTTAACGTTATAATAAATAACATATATAACTTATGGAATTATTATATCCATTAAAGGAGCCACTGGCATTTCCAGTTTGATTTATATCACGTATGCTTTATATTATATATATATATATATATTTCACTCGATTTTCTATTTCAAGTTAACGAAAAACTAGAAACAACAAAAACATTGTGATACATTTGGAACGTGTGAGTATATAGCATACTCGATCCGTCAGTTGCGATTTTATTTACCTGTCATGATGCAAGAGTGTATATCGATCGTTTTAATAATGTTTCTGCGTATGTACGAACACGCTGGACGAAATCTACAATATCAGGTTAGAAAAATTCAATTTTTGATATGCATAAAGTAAAAAACAAAAAATGTCGTAATAAACATTTGGAACACTAAGTATATCTATGTTTAGTCGCAAACTTTCGATAGAAAAAGAAAAAATACTTTTTCTCGAAAAAGCTTCGATAAAAAGGAAGAAAAAGAAGATGATGAAACTCCCAAAGTCACATCCTTCACTCGAGAAAAGTGAACAGGCCAAACCTGATCCTTCACTCACTCACCACCTCATTATCATTCCTCCCTCTCTCTCTTCCTCTCTCTGTCTCTCTCTCTCTCTCTCTCTCTCTCTCTCTCTCTCTCTCTGTCTTTGTCTCTCTCTCTCTCTACTTCTCGCATATATATCTATATCTATCTATTAAAGGATTTATATATATATATAGATATATAGATATATGTTCTAAAGAGAATAGAACGCCCATCGTGCAAGCGACAATTAGGTTAACATCAAACGGTGCACGCACGCACACAGTCGTCGAAATATTGCGCGCTATATACGCTGGAATAATGGAACGGCGTTAAAGTGGAAGGACAGCTCTCGCTCTCTCAACGTTCATTTCTCTCTATACCTGTATATATATATATATATATATTATTCCAGGTACAAATGGACATAGGCACGCAGCATCCCCAAATATAAACAACACGTGCGGCTCGCGATATCGCACCGTAGGGAGAGCCACTAGATGCACACATGAAAAATAATATGTACAGTCCCTCTCTCTCTCGATATATGTACACACACGCACGCACACAGTTATTAAGCTGTCGATGCTCTTGTACAATATTGCGCTCGAGTAGCTTTGTATGGAAATCTGCCTGTAGGTTTGGTTCGAAAGAAATAGAAAAAAAATGCCACATCTTTTTTTTCTTTTTGCGGCTCCAACAGCTGCGCGAATTTTTGACGTTCAATTAGCGCGTACTGTGCGCCAGCCGGTGAGCGAAATTGTCGGGAAATGATTTTTTACGTGCTAGTGGGTGCATTGATAAAGAAAAAATTTAGAAGCCTTAAGCGTTTATGTTACACATTGACGAGGAACGAAAACTCGAAGCTGTATTATTTAAAGGAAGGTATTCGATTAAAATACACTCGTCGATAAAATTAACGCAACACCTGTATTTCCGACTAAAATTTGGACAACTTCAAAGATCAATATCTCAGGTGAAAAATATAGAGAGGAGGAGAATGCTTTTTTAATAAAAGGTTGAAGTCTCTATTTTATAATGGCGGAACTTATTTATGTGACCTTGAGATTCTATGTCACTCTTTAAAGCTCAAAAATCGTAAGCTTTCTCAGTGCGTTCGCGCGTGCGTGATTTTTTCTCGATTCTGACGATTTTGCAGCGTTTTAAAAATCACGAGTGTATATCGGCAGATATACCATAGTAGAAATTGACCAATGGCTTAATACTGGGCCAGTACTGGAGTGATAAGATCTGGCCATATTTTAGAACCAGTATTGTGCCAACATTGGGCCAGTACCAGCAATTCCTAACTAAAAGTACTTCAAACCAAAACGTAATTTTTCCTGCGAACGATGGAAATTATTTTAACTCTTATCACACGTATGAATTTACGCGAATCTACAGCGCTGAATAATAATCAAGCAATGTATACGTACAGATAAAGGCATAACAATTACAATATATCAAATAACCCGTTACCCGAAGAGTCATCGTTGACGATGCATAAATCCTGCGTTGCATATCAAATGCAAAACACGCGAATTAAATTCTTAAAAAATGCGAGATTCAACGAACGACCTCGGATTTCTTTTTCGTTCTTTCTTTCTTTCTTTTCTGCAACAGTGCTTAATCAAATTAAAGCCGTTCACGTCGTCGCTGCAGCTGCGCAGCGTGCAAAATTAAGCGAGAAGCCCGCGAAACACAAGCTGTACACATTCATTCGCATTCTAGTTCTCGAGGGGCATAATGCGAAGACGCGATATTTCACGTCAAATTATCGCGAGGCTCGAGCGTATCTTCCTCTTTCTCTCTCTTTTTCTCTCTCTCTTTCATACTCTCTCTCTCTCTCTCTTGCTCTCTCTTCGTCGGTGTGATGGGGTTCGCGCGCGGAATCGAGCATTTACGCTTTGTTCTCTGTCTCTTTCTCTCTCTCTCTCTCTCTCTCTCTCTCTCTCTCTCTCCCTCTTTCTCACTTCGAGAGGCACAATGCAAGCTTCTCTAGCCATTTTCGAATAAAGCTACTTTTCTGAACGCGCAAACTTCAGTGCTGAGGGAAATTCGCATAGCGACGAGGGACGAAAGAAGGAGCAAAAGAAAGAAAGGAAGAGAGAAAGTTTGTTTTCTAAAGAAAAATTGTGAATGTGTATCGATTCGATTCGCTCATTGATTCGAGTGTTAAGTATATAGTTTCGACGAATTTTCATGCGAAAAGTTCTTGTGCAAATTTCTGTTTTCATTCCGATGCGTATACGCGCGGAAATGATGAATAATTAATAATTTATTAATGTAACGTCCGATACGCAAATAAATGCAACGCATTCGTTTAATTAATTTAAATATGTATATATATATATGTCAATAATACGTCTCGGTAAAGAGAACGAATAATTCCATCGTTATTTTAAGCGATCGATGATACAAAGAATAATTAAACTTTTCGCCTCGGTTCTAAACGAAATTGCGCAAGCGAGAGAGAAATGCCTGGTGTATAAAGCGAGACGTATAGTGGAAAGAAGCTTTCGTCGAAGTGCGAACGACCAGATGCTCCGGAGTCACGATACATAGTGTATATAGCAAAAGGGAGTCAATCGAAGCAAGAGCTGTGCGACTGATTAGATTAAGGAGTAGTACAGAGAGCAAGAGACATCCGTTTCTCATCTCTCTTTCTCTTTCTGTCTCCTACGACTGCGTTACAGGGAAAAAGAGGCCTGATAAAGATTAGTGGGGCGAACACGTCAGTCCGAGATTAATTTTATTGTATGCTCTCTCTCTCTCTCGCGCGCGCGCTCTTTCTTTCTTGGCTATATATCCAGTAAGGAGTTTTTAATGTCACAGTCCGCGAAAATTGCCGGGCGTTAGGAAACAAAGTTCGGCACTCGGGCCCGAAAAATGACCCCCTCGTAAATTCGTTCGAAAGAAGAGAACCTTCTCTCCTTTTATATATATATATATATATACATACATACATCTAGAGTGACTTATACATGCGGTCAAATCGAAAGAAAGGGAGAAGAGAAAGTCATCGGATGGAGAAAAAGGCTGGCGCAACGATTCCCCAAGGCACTGTTCTCCACGACTTGCCATCATCGTCGTTGACGCACACACACGCGCGCGCAGGTAGCCACCGTTCACGTGTCGTTACGCCAAAGCCTAGTCTCCTTATACGTATATAGGCACTTGGATAACATCTGAAAAATGTCGCTTGGAAAGTATAAATTTTCATGCCGACTTCCAGAAGAGCCTTTATATTTTACCCCTCTTTTATGAAAAAAGCCCGGTACATTTCGACCTTTCTTCTTTTTTTATGCCACGGAATACCGATACGCGCGCGTCTATACTCGAGGCTTTACGATTTTTCAACGCGCGAAAAGGGAGAAACAGTTTGCCGTCGAAGTTATGCATGCGCCTCGCGAAATATAATGCAATTAATCGCATTTGCATGGGGCAAAGGTAAATGTCGAGCTACGCCGGGTTGTGCATTATTATGGTAATGGAATGTGTATGTTCGCGCATCTATATATAGATATACGTCAGGTCTATGAAGAAACAATTCGCCACCTCTTCGAGAATCCAGCATATATTTTCGAATACTATATCTGTACGCGAGAAAAATGCGTATTCTCCGACATAACGAATTTTACGCGCATGCTTTTACCGCGTGTATATGGAGGAATGTATTTTAAAGTGTAATGAAATGAGGACGTGTGACATATAGCTTTTACTTTTTATTCGTCGCGTATTACGGCAAATGTAACAGGAGTGTTAATTAGTCACGAAAATTGGAATAAAAATTAAGTGTGTGCATCACTCGGAAAAGAAATCAACTGTATCGATGAAATTCTGCCTGTGTGAGGTGGATTTTCATCTAGAATAGGGCCTAATGGATTTCTTCCTATGAAAGGAAGGACTATCGACTTCACGTAACTTTGAACGGCTTCAGGAGGAATTATTTTTAATTTAAAGAAATATATCTTTTTACGATAAAATGAATGAAATTATTAATTATGTATAAGTATATTTATATCATATTGAGTACGTTTCAAAACATTATTTAATAAGATATATCAGAATTTCAGGATATCAACCTGTGATTTCTATGTCTGAATTGTAGTTTAATAATTTATTACTATTTATACTATTAATGAGTTCCAGAGTAAAAAAGCACTGTAATGTTGTTTTTCAAACTTTCGTGATTACAAAATTTGAGCTTTGAATCTTAAAAATCAAGTCGTACAATTTAATTCAATCAATTATTCGTTCAAGCTTTAGCCTACAACGGAACCAAAATTTAAAAATAAATGACATTTCCTACAGAATGACATCAACGTCTGATTCATCTTATTAAATAATGCTTTTTGTACTTCAAAAAAAGATTAGCTTTATAATAACATTAAATTGTCTGTTGCAGACATTCATAGTACAGGGAGAGAGAGAACAAGTGAAATCCCTCTTAATTTTTCTCAAAAATTAATTATTTCTTCAATCATACATCAATTTATAGATTTAAGCGTGCTTTTGAAGCTTTCATCAGTACACGTGATCGCAACAACCTTCTCCTATCCGAATCTTTAAGCGGGTGTCTAAATTAATTAACATTTAATTCACATCCATTTTGCAGTGGATTGGATGAAAAAATATCGTATGAATGACTGATATTTTGCCTAACCGATATTGTATTATATAAATGCGTATAATAATAATTCTTTATTTTCGAGTCCTTGCTTCATTTTAACATGAGGAAGTAGCTTGACTGCTTATGTACTAATAACTATTAACGAACAGTGATTAACAGTGAAATACAAACGGTGTGCTATGATTTTGACTTTAGAACACTCAGAAGAATTTGTTATATATTTTTGTAATCTTTACAAATAAACGATTATCTATCTACCTATATATCTATCTATCCATACGCATACATACGCACATCCATACATTTATAACAATAAACACATTTATATCCGGAAAAACTACTAAACATGTGCTTCTAATAACCAAACAGAAAGATCCGCACACTCGGTGCTCGTTTTCTCCGTTACCAATGCAGAATGTTCCTGTAACAAGACGCTAAATCCTTCTACAGCAGGAGGATTTACAGTTCTTGTTACAGGAGGATTTCCTTCTAGTGAAAGGAACCCTCGATTTCTGCAATAAAAAGTTGATTATTCAACGCAAGACGAATACCTGCATATTGCAGGAAGATTTCTTCGAGAGGAAATTCCGTATGAAACTGTGTAAGGTCAATTTTCCGATTGTTCGCTTGATAATAGCCCGAAATTTACGAAGTTACAAAGAATACAAAAAATGTTATAATACGAGGATCACCGATTATTCTCAACGCTCGAATAAACGAGAAAAAGCAACGATCCCCCCTTGAAATAAGAGATCAGAAACTTCAATTTCCTCCCTACGAGCCTGATGAAACGCCGATCTCAAAAAATATTTACCAGCTGAGTCACATAGCGATAAAAAATAGGTGTTTACTCATCGAGGAGTAGAAGTTATTGTACTTATTTTACCTAAGTGAACTATATATAACTACATAAGACGGTATGGTAAAATACCTGTATAAAATCGTATAACAATAGCATTGCAATAATCCACTCACCGATGAATAAGTTTCGTTCAGAGACGAGGACTTTGCTATCTTTCGCGCTGAGCGACTTGTACATAACCGCAAGAATTTCAACAATGGACTGCTTAACGCCTTATTCTTATACGAAGTCTCCATATATATATATATATATATATATATATATATGTGTGTGTGTATAAACACGCGCAGTAGCTGGGAGTAATACGAAAAGCAGTCCATTCGTCGGCAACAGTAATAATCGTAAATAACAGCGATAAAACCTCGTCAAGGGATGATGCGCCTACTTCTTCTTCTTATATACGAAGAGAGAAGGGGAGAAAAAAAAGTTATATTTCGTATCCAGTGCGTGTGCGAGCCTTCGCATGATGACTCTTTTATTGGCGGGACAAGAGTCTATCTTTTTCCGGAGCCGAACTATTAGCGTCTCTTGGGAGGGATTTGCGCAGCGAAATCTCACGCCGTAAGAACTTCTCACGATATTTATACGGCGACTCGGCTCTGGGATAGCTTTTAATTCACTGGCTATGGTATGTGTATATTATACACAGTTGCTACTATATAGCTCCTCTCTATGCGTGTCATAGAGGCGGTTGAGAAAAATGTTTTAAATTCACAAGCGTAACTTTCGACCTTCGTCGATTCAGATATTCTATGAATTTTAATTTCACCTGCTTCGCGATAGAGTCTTTCAAGAAAAATCTAATTAAACCCAAAACTTTTTACGTTTTCACTGGCAAACTTCAAAGAAGCCGGAGAGAGAGAGAGAGAGAGAGAGAGAGAGAGAGAGAGAGAAAGCTCTTGAGCATTATGCGATTATAAACCAGGGCACGCGTAATCTCTCTTTCATTAAAATATTCCATTGAGCACGTAGCTAGCGTAGAGCAACGTGAAAAAAATGTGATCCAAGCTGAAAATCCTAATGCATGGGACGATATGTACTCTAACGAATTTCATTTTTCAGTTACAGGCTGTTGTGTACAACACTTCTGCATTAATCAGTTAGTCGGCAATTATATTGAAAGAACATGTGCAAATTTTACGCTCTAAAAATATATTTTAACGAGCTCAACGATCTCCCCGCACTACCGATTTTTCTTAATGTGTATATATATTCTTTATGATTTAGAGTCTTCGATATTCACTACACGTTCGAGTGAACGTTGAAAAGTTTCTAATATTCTTTGTAATGCAAAAGTTTCTAGTATTCTTTGTAATTTTGGAGTTGAAAATTGACGGCGATTTTTCACTATAGAGCTGGAGTGGAATAAAAAAGCAATCTAAGCATATGCTTAGATGAATTTTGGAATTAAAATATCGTCTATGCATGTGGTATTGATTAAAATATGTAACAAGATAATTTTTTATTCTTAACTGCAGAGAAAAGTTATTATCTGTGTAAACAATAACCCCTATTTCTATAAACGTTATCGTCATTATTTATAAGTAATATTCAAATGCACAGGCTGTTCGTAAGAAAATCCATCAGAAAACATATCTCTTATCATTGCAATCAATTATATCAATGATGAATATGAAATTATGAAGTCACTAGTTTGCTAGAGTTTAAAAAACACTCTTAAAAGCTGTTTCTATCTACTTTTTTCACTACAACAGTAATCTTGTTACTTAGATTAAAGTGAAAAGAAACTGTAACTTAGAGAAGTATATCATTAGTTATAAGGGTGAATACAAACTCTAGCATGTATTAGAAATACTTAAGGGGGATTTCCCCTTAAGCATTTGAACTTTGTATGTCTGCAACAAAACATTTAATATTATTATAAATCTAAATTTTTTTTTAAAGAACATTTAAGAACGTTATTTACTTAGTACATCTAAAAACTTAATTTAGTAAGACCTATCAGAAGTTGATATTGTTATTTTGTGTGGAGGTATTAATTTTGGGGTTGGCATAGGTTCCAGTTTGATGGATTTTTAAAATTCAAAGCTCAATTGATGTTACGTCTATGTAATTTTGGGATATCGAATTGTAAATTTAACATGCGTATCTTTGTGGTATAAATAATTTAATTTAATTGAAAAATAATCAACAAAATAATAATTTTTTAAAATCTAGTACTCACTAATAATATAAATAGTACTAAATTAATAAAATACAATTTGATTATGACATTAATTGAGCTTTGAATTTTAAAATCTATCGAGCTGTAACTTACGACAAGCCAAACTATCATATCTCTAAACAAGATGATAATACCAACTTGCGAGTCCTTATAGAATAAAATTATATTAAATGATTTTCATTACACCCATTCAAAGTTCGAACAGGGAACAAGTGTAATTCCCCTTTAAACTTCCATTATTTTATTTTGAACCTTCCGAATCGTAAGTTTCAATACAACCTACAGCCAATAATAATTTGTACCTTTAGTTATGGTCTCAGTACTCATTGGTATGTGTAAAATGTGTCTCTAAAAATGTGTACACACTGTATACCTTACACAGCAGTCTCTGTATAAACCTTTCCCAAGAATCCAATGAAATAGTCAGAAGAACACGGTGTATAGAACAACCGACCAATTAACCGCGAGAGGTATCATCGCGTGTACCACCACATTGGTCAACTACACATATAACTGTGCCACGGTTGAGAGAGAGAGAGAGAGAGAGAGGGAGAGCTAAGGATACGTGTGCGGGTGAAATTGCAAGGCGAGCGCGAGAGACGTATAGTAGCATCGTCTACAATACCGGTTATGCCAGCAACGCAGTAGTGTACACGCGCGGTCGACTGCTCGTCCGCAGGCACGCGCTCGCGTTTGTCTCCCGTTCGCGCACTCTACTGATGTTGCAGGCATGTCACGGCCGTGCTACATTGCACCCCTAAGATTATATTCGCTTTACAAGGGGGTTGCGGAAGTGTAGCATAGGGAAACGCTTGTAACTCCTGCAAGCTATGACAGTTTTTGGAATTTCGAAAGAGAAATCCTAAGTTTTTCTCAAATCACTATGGTTTACGTGTGTTGGTGCTTCGATTTTTAGCGTGAAAATTCACTTTTATAAAAGGATAAATGCCAATTTCACTTTGATATAGCTTTAAGTTTGTTATTTATAAAATTATTATTGAAGGAAAAAGTATCGTGTTTTTCTACTTCGATAAATGAAGATGTTAGTTGTTATAAAATATTATATTTGATAATATACTTTTTAAAAGATATTTTTACAAGCATTTTTTGTTTCTATTCTAAATTTAATTCATAAATTAATATTGAAAGGAAAATTCGTTTTACGTAAGAATAATGATAATATGAATGTGCTTTCATTTTAATAAACAAAGTAGCTATTTATGAGTCTTTGTAAGAGTTTCGTACAAACAGAAACGCGTGTATTTTGAACTTTATTTATTAAAAAATTGCTTTTTTGAAAGAAGAAAATTCCTTACTTGATTTAAAAATCAATATGGTTTAAAAGAAAATTATTTGAAACTATAACTATATAAAGCCAAAAAGTGAATGTATTCAAATATAATGTATACTAATCTTTTGAAATCTAAAATTCTTTCATAATTTCTGCAATTATTTATTTGGAATCAACAAATTTTATATGAATAGTGAATTGGTATACTAAACATCATTTAATGATAATAATTATTGTATTAAATCAATTCTGTATTACAAGAGATTTGCTTTAGAAACATATGGTATTTACGTTTATTTTAATATTTATTGGGAATTAAAAAATCTTATACGAATAGCGAATTGATATGCTAAACCATCATTTACCGTCACGATCTGTAATAAATAATATGATTATTGTTTAGCATAACTGATTAGCTAATCGTACAACATTCTTGGATTCAATGAAACGATTTTTGGAATCGATCTTATTGTTTTTAGTTTAGTTCGTACGTCATACGTATAAAAGTTAAAAACGTCGGAATAGAAGACGAGCCAGAAAGAGATAGGAGTAGACGTATACACAACATAGTAGCATCGACAGGAAATCGTTCATTATATTGTCGCACGCTTTTCAATCCGTTCCTAGACGCAGTGCACGCAGTTTGTCAGTCGTCTCGCAATATCCAACTGACTCTTGCGCGAAGTCACATCACTGCATTGCGCAATATCTACCAAGTTCAATCCTCACCCTGACGAGTCTAACGAAATTAATCAAGCTATACACTTGCCATTAAGCCTCTGTGCATACAAATCGATTGACGATGTATATATATATATATACTTTTTTCCAGACGGATCCAACAAACACGATTTGTCACGCGCGCGCATCAGCTATAGTGTGTATGTTTATGGGTTCCGTTTATTGATTGATACTTGATGTATTATAGAAAGAGAGAGAAAAAAGAATGATCAAGTCTCTAACGATTATGGATTGGCTCTATACGAGAAGCTCTTTTCGAGGGTTCGTTTAATTAACAAAGTATCGACTCGATCGTGCTTGGGTAAGCTAACTTTTTGACAGGATTTCGCACGTGCTGTAGATTTAAAGTACACGCGGTTAAGGATTTTTTCATGCATATGTTATATATTTAGTAGCATCGTAAATTATTTTTATTACCCTTGACGAGAGTGAGTTACATTTACGACACTAGTGCATTTGCACGGAGGTAGTGTAAAAAAACATAGCTCTGTCCTTAATTCTTTACTATATAGATATACGTATATATTCTGTATAGATACGTAAATATTATGTGGCAAATTTTCATTACAAAAAGTAAAGTAGCACTGAATTGTTTAACAGAATTACAAGAATAATAGGATTGACTGGTACGAATAATGTAACCATTAATTATTCGTATTAATCTTATAATCCAAATGAACAAATACACTGTTTCTAGCTGATTGTACAATTTCATCAATTAGTTTATTCAATTATTGATTTGAAAGTCCGTTCAATGATCGGATTTTTACCTATATTTTATGCATATTAATTATTCTGGGGTGTTTTGGACAGTCGAAAACTTTATCAGAACTATCGTATATATAATTCAACGTTGTTTTGTTAAATTCACTATTTTAATGATTTATAGCAAACAGACCAGCTGGATTCTTGCAGCCAAACTTTTTTGTCATATTTGCATTGATAGCAAGAATCATACTTTTTGAAGTAAAAAATGTTGTCTCATAATTTATATATACAATATAACATAAAAGTGTCTACTCATTTACGATAATAAACAGTATCGCTCCACTGAATAAAGTACATCTAGCCAAGATAAACGGTTTCGAACGAGTGCTCGCATAATCGCCCTCGTCATCGTCCACCCGCTATAAGAGTATCAGTCCACACCTACTCTTCATGTGTATCTGTGTACAAACGACAAACATATAAGCCAAAGTTCCTTGGAATAAATTGACAACAGAAGGCGGCCGATACGAAATCGAGGGGTTCGATCCTACACGTTCGAATGAATCAGGAAGAAAAGAGATAACCGCCAAGCCGATAGCACATAGCGAAGCCAATTATCGAAGTGATTCGTCCGTGCCCCCCTGCACTGCGGTCTTTTCCTTTTCTTTATACCCCTTATCTTCGTCGTTATATTTTTCGAGACTCGCAGAAAATAAAAGTCTTGTGTAAGGATACGGCTATACGTGTATATGCCTATATAACGTGTCGAGGAATAAGAATCTTAAATTCTGTTCAGAGAGTTCGAAAGGTCAGGGACGCGAAAATTTTATTGCTCGTTATATACGCGTATAGAATGATTTTTTATCGGCATAACAGAAATTGGCTCGTTATTATGTGCGTCGAGCTTTGCTCTTAGTTTACTTCGAAATTGCTTTTGAAAATGTTGACGATATTATTGCTATTGCATTACGTGTTGTTACAAGTTCACTCAGCTTTAAAAAGATTATATCGCGTTAATTTGCTTTGCATCTGTTTCGTTGGTCTTGCACGTCAATTACGAGGATTACATAAAAATACATGTTTGGAATAAAAATGAAAATTCAAGCATAAATAAATCTAGTTATCTTATTTTGCTGAATTACAGCTATTTTTATAATAGCTAAATTCACTATTTGGTACTGCATATTCAATATTTGCGAAAGCAAAAACTGTGCAACTACGAAAGTAGTGAATAATTACAACTTGAATAAATGAAAATAATTTACACAGCGAAAAAGTGCATATTCACTGTCTAGAATAATTTGTTGTCCATTGAAAATTTTTTTAACTATTTACTCTTTAATTTAAAAATAATTTTTAGAAAGTAGTAAATAATTTCAATTTATCCTTTAAATAAATAAACTTTGATTTATTAATCCGTTTGACACTAAGGAAATAGTCGCTAAAAACAGATGGCTTAATAGCTCAATTTTTATTTATAGAAAATTATATAAAATGTTAATATATTTTCATCAAAGCAAATTAACTTACAACTAGTAATAAAATAATAGTTTATAAGACAACACTTTATTAAATAGTGCATTTTCACTTCAGAGTTTACACTTATTACTTCTCTAAATTTTGAATGACCTTAACAACAAATGTAATAAATACTATACAAAGCAAAGTCCTGTGTTTATCCTATGATATATGTTTTTTTTAATTTAGGATTTCGTATAGGCTACAGCTTGAAAAGTTTGATGGATTTTCAAAATTAAAAGAACAAATAATGTTCTTTCTATGTCATTTTAAGATATTGAATTACAAATTTACCTTTTGTTTCATTTTGGCATAAATCATTTAAATTCTTTGAAAAATAAACAACAAAATACAAATAATATTTTTTTAAATCTGACTCATTAAAATTGTAAACAGTAACAGATTAATATAATACAATTTGATTACAACTTTATTCAAGCTTTGTATCTTAAAAATCTAATATAAATAGACGTTGTATCTTAAAAATCTAATATAAATAACAGAAGCGACTTAATTTCAACTTCAATTTAAAAATCCAAAATAAAAAAAAATCATATACCTGCACTACACGCTAACTTCTGTTATATCTTACTAAATAATATTTTCAAATGTTCTTTAAAAAAAAAGTTTACTTTTATAGTAATACTAAATTTTTTGTTACAGACATTCAAAGTTCAGGGAGAGAATAAGTGGAAACCCCCCTAAAAAAATACCGATCTGTAACATCTATAAAAACACGCTGTACTAAATCGTAAACATAAGGTAGTGAAAAATTTCACTATCAAAAATCGTGAATTCTACACTGATTCGAATGTAAAGAAAATGCAAACAACGTATTTAAAATAAAGAAAAACTAAGAGAAGGAGATAATCGAGGGATATACATAAATGAAAAAAAGCGTACGAAAATCAGAAAAGTTAGCAATGAAAAGCACCGAAGACTCTTCCTCGATCTTCCTCCTTCGCGCACCGGAAGATTGAATAAACATTCATCAAAACTTTGTTTTTCGTACCGTCGCGCATCTCGTCCGTAACAAGGGAATCGCTCGATTTAGCATTTAGCCGTAGAGTTTCGTTGTCGAGCTGCATAGTCTCTCCCGCGAGACACCGCGGCTTTTGATGGAATTAAGAGCCAGGGACCTTTTCGCTGAAGGGGATCCCTCCTCCCCCCCCCCCCCCAAGAATTACAAAGCCTGTTATCACTCGTTAGCAAGTTCCGCGACCAAGTTTGCCCTGTGCGCGTATAGTTCTCTCGCGCTTTGCCAGAGTGTAATATCGAAGTAAAAAATAATATAAGCGCATTATGCAACAGCGGCGCCTAGAAAATTAGTCGAGTAATTGATTTTTATTTTTAGTTATGGACACGCGTATAATCTGTCGAGATGTATATTGGATTTTTTCTTTATCATCGCATATCTTCTATGCGCTTTCACTAACATTAAACATGCCCCTATTAGTGTTCAATATTGAAAATTCCACTCTTTAGTCGAACATAGAAGTCATTTTAAAGATTGT
The DNA here is from genome assembly GCA_018906985.1 of Apocrypta bakeri. Lineage (NCBI taxonomy): Eukaryota > Metazoa > Arthropoda > Insecta > Hymenoptera > Pteromalidae > Apocrypta > Apocrypta bakeri. The sequence goes on along the minus strand of JACCIA010000001.1, from coordinate 22,507,311 downwards.
ATCTTATATTTCTTCACATACGCATATATATGTCTGAAACTGTGAACTATGTATGTTATTTTAGGAAGTATAAGATTAAAAATTTCAATTAGTTATATTTGAAATTCTTAAGTTGTAGATTAGTATACTTTTAATTTGAATTTTTGTTTGACATCTCTAACTCCCTTCAGTGAGCACTTATAGTAGGTTGTTGAAAACTCACTCTCCGTAGGATTCAAAGTAAATTAAGCAAAAATAGTTTTACGCGATGAGATCTATCAAGATTTATTAAAAGATAGTTATCAAATCAGTTTCTCATTTTTAATAATACTTCTATTCAATCAAAAAAAAAATCTCTACATTCATGCTTTAAAGATTGCATCAAAGAGTATTCATGCCAATTTTCAGCTCAATTGCTCCATTAATTCACTTTGAATCTTACAAAGAGGAAGAGTTTTCTACGTCAAACAAAGCTCAAATTAAAGGTATACCTATCGAGAACTTCAGTATTAAGCATACAACTAATTAAAACTAGTAATTTGAAGTAGCCTCGCTTAAATATATCTTGCTCCATTAATCTTGTAACGGTCGATGTAATTTTCAAAGTAAATCCATTTCCGATCGTTACGATAACTCAGAAAAGCATAATCCAGACACATAAGTACGTCAGAACGAAAAGTAACAGTAACAGGTAGTTCTAGCTCGGCGTGTTTATCTACAAAATGTGCACGTGTACAAACGAATGGTCTAGTATGTATAGAACACAGTTACTTGACTCGTTATATCGGTTTAACTTCCATATGCGACTCGCCGTTATAAGCGCCAGTTCGACGTAGTGTACAACCGATTCTCGATGGCTGGTAGCGACGGGGGCAGCAGTTGGCTTGTAAATAATTACCTACCACTAGACGCATACCTATATTCACGTACACACGTGTACACACACACACACACACACACACACACACACACACACACACACGCACACACGTATATCGACAAATGTATAGATAGAAGAGCTCACGAACCGCTGAAAGTTTCGGACGATAAATTCGTTAATTAAAAGTTGCCGCGGGAGAATCACCGCGCCCGAGCACACGTGCCGCCAAAAACTCCTTGAAATTGAATTTCATCGATATGCCCTGGCGTGCTAATGGACTTTTTTTTTGCTGCAGTTTTAAATCAATTCACTGCCTGTACGAATCGAAAGGGTTATTGTTTTTCGGCAAGACAGAGGAAGCTATGAGTTAACAAGAGTAAATTGTTCCCTTTTAACATTCTTTACATATATGTATACTCGTCCGGAGTAGTGTACGGCACTGACGAAGCTTAAATAAAACAAGCGGATGGAACGAGCTATATTAGCCCCGAATGAATATTAAACGAACTTATGATAATCAGTGCAACGACGTCTCGGATTGCCGAGTGCAATGTGTATAAGAGACTGAATGCCCGAGGCTGCACGTGCAGCTCTCTTTCTCCCGGTAGACACGGTACAACGTTGGTGTGTACTCTGTGTATATATATATATATATATACCAATATGTACATACATATACACCAATGGTCCCAACGACGAGGATGAATTTACCGCATCGGGGATTTCGGCTCGAATTCGCGTTGACGTAATAAAGCTTTTAGATGATATATACATACGACTGGTCTATATTTGTGGCTCTTGCTCGAACTTTACAGCGGGTAAATGATAGCGCGCTCATACACAACATTACGAGAAATTCGAGGCAAATGACAAAGTTTCCCTCGAGAGTTTGTTACATATGCGTGCGCAGATGAACTGTAAACGGAATTTTTTCTCTGCTTTGTCGTGCGATTTTACAAAAAAAAAATATATATATACATTCCACATCCGTGAAAGTAAAGTTACATTAACAACGATGAACTCGTCGCACTGGTCGCATTAATTCTCTCGCGAAGCTCGAACTTTTGAAAAAATCTCTCCCCGTGCACAAATCCCAGCTACGCGCGTTGTCATAAATCCCTTCCCGAAAACAGTGAGACGAGCAACTACGATAAAGAATAAAATATAAGGCCACATTTCTGGTCTCCTCGCAAACGCATTACACATACGAACGATATCTCTCTCTCTCCTATGTATACGCAGATAGCAACTGGAATAAGGAAAAAAAATGTGGTATACGAAATATAAAAGCTCGGGAGCAGTAGAGCGAGAGCTTAATGGCATAGCTGGAGCGTCGAGAGCGACGGCGGTGGTCGAAATAAATTAAACAGACTCTTAGCGCGCGATATCGAGGCGCAGGTCTTCGTCTTTGTCCCTCGTGTTTGCCCTCTGCAGAGTTCGTCCTTGTAAATTAATAAGGCCGGGCAAACACGAGAAAGGTGCGCCGCCGAGCGGCAGATTATAACGGACCGGAGCTTTGTACAGCTGATCCCGGCTGTGCGTCTTTCTCCAGCTGTGTATAGTAACTAAAGAGTGAGAGAAAGAGACAAAAGGACGAATAAGGCGGAAAAGTACGCGAGTGCAACGAGGGAAATGCGCGATGTGGATATAACGAATCGTTCTTGTTTTTCCAGCTTTTTTTTCTTTTATTCTGTATATGTATAAACGCACTCACACACTCGTATAGATGTAAAGTATTTCTTTCGCAGGTAAAAATTCGAGAGACAAGTCATTGATTTTCTTTTTCGCATTCTCTCTGTTGCCGTTGTGTAATGATGATGCCTGTGTCAGTTACTCTATACGACTTTGCGTTTATTTTTCCTGTAATTAAAACCGCGCCAGAGACGTAAATAACGAAATTTCGTAATTAAAATTGTTATTTCTCGACGGCAGGCTCGCGTTAATTAAGTAGAAACGTATATACGTTTGATATGACAATCCGTCCATAGTTGGAGGAATAATAAAATAAAATTTATATATATATATATAATATCTTCTGGGTCTCTCAACTTCGACGTTATGGATAAAATTATCCGAAACTATCGGTCGACAGTAAAGTCGCAGAAGAAACAATGCACAAACGATCCAATTACTCGCAGCTTATCCATTCCGTGAACTAACACTACTATTTTTGTGCACATCATGCATTCGTTTGCATTACGAAACGACGACGGCAAAAGCTGATGATTAAATCCGTGGGAATCCGGGTTAACCTCTCGCAAGAGACGAAGCGAACAGTCCGTAGCTATTGGCGAATCTAATCCCACAGCGAAGAGAAGTCGAGTCTCCGAGAGTGAGAGCTAACGAGGCGCTCCGTTCTAGTCCTATATCCATTCGAGCGACGCGTTTCTACCATATCTCCCTTCTGTACACGTGTATAGATGAGTAAATCCACAAAATGCAGGAAATAATTTGGCACTTCGAAATCGAAAAAAGCTCTTCCATTTGAAATGAAAAATTCTTCTGATTCCACAAATAGAAGAGAAATTATTGTAAAAAAGAGATAAAATAAATATCACATACCAATTTTCTGGTTTTAGTTCTAACGAGATGACTTTTTGAAAATTAGAACTTTTGAAATCTAGTCATATCTATTCTACATATACTTTTCGATATTACGAAAACTCAGTTTGTGGTAATGATGTATGTATGTATGTATGTATAGTTAATATTAAATAAAATTATTTAGCTAAAAAGAGGCTTAAAAAACCTTCAAGTACCAAAAAGAGTGACTTGAAAAGACCTACTGGTTGAAAAGACACGAGCATTTGAATAGTGTCTAAAATCGCACGATTTTTAAGAAATCTTTTGACTCCTAAAAAGTCTTTATTCAAACGCTCATAGCTTTGCACTCGAAATACCTTTTGGAATGACTTTTTAAAACGAAAGCTCTGTAATTCTACTTTAATTTCGTGTATTATATGCATATCAAAAAAATTTTTTTTTTTGTTTTGAAAGCGTATTTTTTTAACACAATAGTTAATACACGAAAAGAAAGGTAAACTATTCAGCTTTCATTTAAAAAGACAATGGTCAAAACGACTAATCGAGTAAAAAGTTCAAGTAAATAAAGCGCAAATTAGTATAAGAAAGTATAAGAAAACATCTGAAATTTAACAAAAACTCGCTTTAAAGCTCCGCCCGAAAGGAGTTATTATGTATGAAAACTTTAATAAAATGCGGGTTTTCAGTAATCCATCTGATTTTCCGATGACTGAATAGACTATTTTCAAACGCAAACAACTTTTTACTCACAAATTCAATTTGGACGATTTTTTTAAATCGATGGTCTTTTTTGTACGTTTATTTAAACTTTTAATTAAACACCGTTTTCATGGACATATTTGAAAAATAGTTTATTTTTTCGAAAAAGAATTTATTTGCATTTTTGACCGTAAAAACCGAGTATCTGACTCAAACGAATAAAACTGAACCAGTCGTTACCGACATGTATGTTGCATGGATCTACTCATATATTAGAAAGCCATCCTTAATATCCAAAAACTCACGCGTGTTTTGGATTTTGGTTGTTTAGTTGAATCTTAATATTTTTTCTCTTTGTTTCTCGTACTACAGCAATTGAATATTTTACAGCTAGATGTATCACGCACACCCACATGCGCGCGATTTATTCATGAGGCGTATAGCGAGAATAACGTCGATCAGCGGGTAATAAAAAAAAAATCCGGAAATACATCTCTGTATATATACGAGCAGAAGCGCTTTTATTACAGTCATCGTTCGATAGGAAAAACTGAACTCGTGATCCTCCTCTTACAGTATATATACGTTTTTTTTATCGACAAACGGCAACTTTCTACCGATTCACCGTTACATATACATACGACGCTATAGCACGTATATATATCCGGCGATTCCCGTCGACTAATGCTCGGAATTTCGGCCGGTTGATTTTTACAGAAGGCAAATCCGCGAGCGTGCATTTATCGCCGAAGGCTGGGAGAAAGAGAAGGAATCGGCGGAAATCCATCCAAGAGGTTTTTAGAATAGAAAATAGAATTCCGTGTCTGTGCTGGAGAAAAAGAGAAGGTTGAGGAAATCACTCGTGCATTTGAAAGTTAAATGGGCCGTGGATAAAATAAACACGGGAGAACTACTTTCTATCTATATATGCACTCGCGTGGAAGAGTCGTTCCAATATATGTCTATACCATATATATATATATATATATATATATATATATATATATACATAACTATATATAGATACCTTATCTGCACGAAAAGAGAATCTTCGTATTATTCTTCGCGGCTGTACGGCGGATTTGGACAATTAGGGAGGAGTCGAGGAAAAATCGTCGCCGAGAAAACAGTCCGGACGGAAAATGGGATAATAGATTATGAGAAAGGCTCCGCGTCCGCCAGCACTACTACGATCAAAGGTGAGAAAGTGTAAAGTATATGTATAAACTACGTTATCTAGAGGGAACTAATGAGTCGCCTGCATCTGAGACTGATCTTATTTTTTTTCTTTCTTTCACGGAGTAACTCGGCCGTTATAATCGAATAATCTCGTCGCCCTCGCGAGCCACGCGATTTATTATTTATCTATACTCCAGCTTCGGGGCAAGCGTCAAAGCCCAAGAGAAAATTCTTTCATTTATATTCATGTCGTGGTTCTCTCTTTCTATATATATATATGTCTGTGTGCATTGCGTATCGTATTCAGTCGCATATACACGTGCATTCGTAACGACGACGGAAATTTGGCTACTTTTCAATGCACTTCTCTTCGCAGTTTGCGTTTATAGAAATGCGTACACATATATACACATATATGTATACGCAGAGAGACTATTTCAATCTGCGGTAAAATCCTCGCAAAGTGTATATACAGAGGGGTAGACGAGGCCCTTTGACTTACGACAATCGTCAAAAGTCGCGCGCAAAAGCAGCCGAGCTAAATAAGCCAAGCTTGAACTATATACAGCAAAGAAGAAAGAGAAAGACGTATACGGGCGCGAAATAATTCAGCTCAAGTGCATCTACGCGGGCGCATAGACATTTATTTCGCGTAGCCGCACGACGGCACATATAAAGTATAATACGCAAGCGAGCGAGAAAGGGGCTATATATGGGGCCGCGTGCGGAAAGTTAAGATTAGCGAGTTACTTGGAAAGAGAGAAAGAGTAGGGGGTGGGCATAGACCGGCTCGTATAGTTTTCCCTAGCGAGTGAGTGAGAGAGAGAGAGAGAGAGAGAGAGTGGGAGAGCAGCGGATCTTTTTTTAATGAGGTACTTTAGCGGGAGGACGCGAGTGGCTAGTACAGCATATACTGCTGTGCTACACGTAAAAGGAAGCAGCCGACTAGCTAAGAGGAAGACTGTATAGCGTATATAAGGCAGCTCCGGGCAATTTCCAAATCGGATCACGTCAGTGCCGGTAAAACGGTGTCTCTTGAAAAAGGAAGCTATAGCCGCCTTGACTGTGCTATATATACCTCCTGTCTGGTATTAACCTAATTATGCACCTGTTTAACGGATATTGCACAAAGCGATCAAAAATTCAGTCGATTTCTTATACGCTATGTCCGCGAGAGGATTTTTCTTATTTACCCGCGGATTACGTAGTCTTTCTGGGCGTATAACAATCTCGCGACGACTCGTTAATAAGCTCGGCGGTGAAAAAAAAAATTCTTTCTCTTCTTTAACGATAACTTTGTCGGCGTGTCGCACATACACCTTGGCTTTTGAATAAATAACGCGCGGGGAGGCTTAACATTCCTGTATATATATAATATCTCTATAGTCCAAGAAACGTAACGTATGCTAATTCTACCGGCGAAGAAGTCGCTTTCCATAAAATACATAGCACACTTTTATGCAGATCATAGTAGTGGGAGGAAAGAATGCCCGGGGGATGTACGGATCGCTGCGGCGGACTTTCCTACTCCGGAAGAATTCTCGCGCGTAACTTAATAACATCTTGCCGGCGGGGGTGGGATGGAAAAAAATTTCAATGAGAATTGCACTTATCAGTCCGAATTAGCTGAGACGTGAATTTCCTCGGCGCGTCTGACCAAAATCGACTTATACTACTTGCAGGTGCGTAAATACGCATGCACACGTGACAGCTTCGAGGGATAAGGCTGCTTAAAAAAAAGTCTATCTACGAGATGTCGAGGAGAATTAGGCGTTATAGAAATGTTTACCGTAGGAGCGTGACGTGTAGAAAATCTCGAGAGGCACGTTGCCGCCATTTAGTTAAAAACTTTCGTTATCTCGTTAAATGACGGTATGGTTTCCCTCGAAGTAAAGGATCGAAGCTTCTAAAGAAGAAGACGGGAGAGAGAGAGAGGATCGCGTATAGGCATGAGAGATGGCACCGATAAAAGTATCGTTATAATGAAATGAAGTGCAAAGCCGAGAGTACATAGGGCGACTGGAAGACGTAAGATAAAACTGAAAAGTAGTTTTTCGATTAACTACCGCGTTATATTCTTCAACGAAGGCTTCGATTCCGAATTAAAATCAAGGGTTACTTTAACCCTAACGAAGAATGACAGAGGGAATGGAAAGACTGAGGATTGTGTTTGATCGCTAAATTGCCTTTTATTCTTTCCAGAGACAGTGGCATCCTTCTCGTCGATGACGGAAGGAAGGAATAGGTTTAAGGAGGGTCGACGTCGGAAGAAGAATTAAACCAAGAGGCTATTTCGTTTCAACGGGTGGAGTGAGTTTTCGATTCTGGATGTGTAGCGCCATCGGGTGACGGGAAGGCGAGAGATTCGATGGGCTTTGCTTTACCCACGGGGAATGCTTTCATTTTTTTACAAATTTATTATTATTTTGTATTACAAAAATTTTGTTTTCATTACAATTGAATCTTTACATAGACGCTTAAGAAAATTATGCAAAACTACGTGTCTAATCGATAAACATCACAGACGCGTAAACACACCAATTGTCGAACGATATGCGCGTTTAATACATGCGGTATACATATTGATACATATGTAAAATATCTAAGAAATACTTGAATTTCATTTGTGACGGTAATATAACAAAATTGCACTGCTATAATATAGGGTGCATACTTAAGGGATGCTCTTTGGGATAGATACATATATATAGCCATTACAGATTGAATTTACCAATTAGGGGACATCGACTTCGTTGGTAATTGACTCGTTGGCGATGGACCACTACGAAAATAATCAAACGTTAATGTGATATTTTAAGAAATTCATTTATCAAACTTACCTCCAAGCGATCAAAGGCGTCAACCTCTCGGTCAACCTCTGGTAATTTCTTTCTAGCTCTCGTTGATAGTCCCGCTGGTCAGGTCCTATAAGATTTTTATTCTTACGAAGCGCGTCCAGACATTTTTTCGAAAAGTCTTTGAAACAAAGACGAAGCTTGTGTTGCAATTTGGAAGGTTGAACGTTTTGTTCTCTAAGCCCTGATAAAAATACATTAGCCACCTCGGCAGGTCCTTGATTAACCGTCGTACCTATGCAACCTTGTAGCACCATTTGTAACATTTTTGCATCCGGAGGTTCTTGAACCGTCGCTGCAGCTAACTGTTAACAAAAGAACAACCAATTAATAATACGATTCTTCTCTATAGTCGTCAAGGGTGTATCGCGCTCAACTTTTACCGACTGGGTGCTTGAAACTTAATAAGTCCATTAAATAACACAAAACCAAGAGTTAGTTGACCTGTGCCGTTACTTTCTCTCTTAATATGCCAAATTTGAAACGAAAATATTCATATATTTTCGAGAAAAGCTAGCATGAAATTTTCAATAGCAAAATGTGGTTCTCGAAAACATATGGATATTTTCGATTCAAACTTGGTACAGCGATAGATACTGCCAAGGCAGTGGGCAACTAACTCTCGGTTTTACGTAATTCATCGGACTTGTTAAAATTCTAGTATTTTTCTGTCGTTCTACCGCTGTATCAACTCAGTCGGTAATAGTTGAGTATGACACCCCCTTAAATAAATTGATACTACCTCCGCAGTCTTTTTCTGAATGTCTTCGATGGCAACTTCGATGGGACTAAGGACTATCTGCTTTCTTGCGACTACTCGAATTCTCGTTTTCAAGTACGGAAAGTGTGTCGCCACTGTCAATATTGTCTTACGCTTGCATTGTTCACGCAATTCTCCATGAGCTTTACCTCCAGGTGTGAATGGTGTTGCGTATACAAAACGTCCTAGAAACGTTACGTAATATAGAATTATCGATAATCGAATATAAGGAATATAATAAAATAGATAAGAACGAAATGTGTTTTAAACTTACTGATATTGAAATTTCGATGGAAAACAGTTGGTCGGTGTCTCATCTCGTGAGGTTCGAAGTAAGGCTCGACGTACGTTATTTGAACGAAAGCTTTGTCCGATTCTAATTTACTCGGATCAACTGGATTGGAGTCTTTGATGATTACCACGTTTTCGGATCCAAATCTTTCGGCATAGAAATTTTCGAGCCTTGAAAAGATTTCTGGTAATTTCGTCAGAGTCGGCTCTTTGTAGATAAATTCCTCTGCGTTCAGATCACCAAACCTTGCCCCGTAAAATCCTACTCTAAAGTAGGTTCCGAATACTCGTTTACCCGCTAGTTGCTCGATTCGCGTATAAGCCTCGTGCAATTTCCTACTCGAAATAATTGAATTCTTTAAAAAAAAATCCTTCAATTATGATATTGATATATTTATATATCATACTTGAAGGATAATTTATATATACATAATTTATATATACATTTATATATAATTTATATATACATATATAATCGTGCAATTTAAAAAATATGGATGAGTGAAGTATAATTTGACTGTGGTAATAAAAATATTTTAATTGAATTTTTCGGAGCCATCGTTTTACAGGTATCTTATCCTCTTAAAGGCAATGTGAAGGGTAGAAAGCACAGAATAAATAATATAATTAATACGATAAGATAATAAGGTACACATAATAAAAAAACTAAAAAATCTACACATGTATACAAATACTCTACAGAATATACCTCCTCGTTAGACGTAAAACTAAAAGCAACCGACATAAAGGTCAATGAAATTGGGATGCAAGTTCGTTTTAGGATTTGTTAGTATCGTTTGTGAAGTAAATATTATGGGCAAAATTCAAGGTTATTACAATAATATTCGTGAAGTATAGGGCATCATATCAGTGAAATGAACACAATAATATATATTAAATTAAAGTAGCATAAAATAGCAAAGTACGTAAAATATAAATAAAATTCCTCTACAATGTATGCCTAATAACTGCTTGTTAAGTAAAAGGCAATTCATTTTACTGCGATTGATGAAATTGTGCTATAAACTAGTAAACTGCACAAAATTCGTCGCCAATTACGAGCAATTAGTTGCGTTTGGAGTGTCATTATCAAGCGTGAGTTTTAGGATTCTTGTAATGATATTCGTATAAAATTACGCAATTAAATTAAAAGCACGCAATAAAACAATTACATAAAAGCAATGTACATGAGAATTATTCAATAGAAACTATGAAATATATATATTTATTTATCCAAGAATATTACTTACCGTACGAGTGTTAAAACAATTAAATAATAAGACACCAAGTGCAAAATACAAATTATTCAATACAAGCAAATAAAATGTAAAAATATGCATGCAAGTTAATTAACAGTAACATTTAAATACATATTTATTTATTCATGCATTTACTTACCCATGAATGTTTGCCAATTTCTTGTAATCATGAGCAGTTTCAGCAATAGGCAGTAGAACTCTGTACACATCAGGTATAGCCTCGTACATTCCGGCGGCATGAAAAGAGCTAGCTGCATGTTCAAGTAGACCAGCTAGTCCGCTTTCAGAGAAATCGGGACCTAGACACAGTCCCTCTTCACGTCTGGCTAGCACATCGTCACCAACAGCACTTTCTTCGAGCGCGTTTGGACTAATGGGACTAAGCGCCACAGCTCCAATTGGTCGACCACCACCACCTGGTTCCAGCAGGTGTAAATATTCAGCAACTAAAGCCGCGCTATGCACCAAGCACATTGCTGCTTCGGTATGATTTTTTCGCTCCATGTGCTGTTGTGCCATATTGGCTAACCAGGTTAGTCGCAGATCTGGCGAGCCTTGGTAACCCTTAGCGATTCTAGAACGAGAAAGTTGAATTGTGAATCATTGTTCCAAAAATTTAAAGTTCGCTGCGTTAAAACTGTTCATACCTATACATCAGATCTAAAAGCATCTCTGGATCTTCTTGAAACTCTTTCATTTTAACGGTATCGGAGAGAATCATATGAAGATTAAATAGCAAATCTTTAACTTGCTCGGGAAAACTGGTATCGGCTAGTTCCGTATCTTTTTCAGCGTAAACTAAAACAGTCTTAAGAGCTCTTCGAAGAGCACCCTCGCTAGGCGCTCTGCCGCGACCCACTAGCGCAGACAGCGAAGTTGTCACTTGCATTTTTACTCTTGCGAAATTCTGATAAAAATAAAATTACGGTTATTATTTATTGAAATATAGTGCGAGTTTGGTAAAATTGGAGTATACTTACATTTCCAATTTCGAAATTCTGTCGCATCAGTAAATACAAGCTAGCAGCAGCGTGACTACGAACGGCGCTCAAAGGTGAACTGCATCTTGTCAATAATGTTAAACATAGATCGCCACACCTTTCACTCTCTTCTTCGTCGAAAAGAGCACTGTGGTATTTGAATACTAGAGCTCTTTGCGTATTAAACATATGTTGCAAGACTAGAGTACTTTGATTTCTCGCTAAAGCTCGCAGTAATACTTTCAAAACTCCACCGACCACCACGCCTAACAACATCACACAAATTCGGTTAGTAAAGACAACAAAATAATTGGAGAATAAAGTTTTAAATTATACGTAATTATATGTACCTCCTCCTCCATCAGCTTGAACAATTGTCTCGAGAGTGTCTAATACAACGAGAGAAGCTTCAGCTGCCAAAGCTCCTTCAATGTGAGCATCTTGTTCGACAACTCTACCTTCAGGTTGCTCAGAGACTCTGTAAAAAGTGAATTAATGAAAAATTTTTTTTCTCTCAAATATTCAACATAAGCTTAAAAACATACCTATAAGCCATTTGGTCCTTTCTCCATCTTAGCTTGTCGCCGCTTGCTCTTTCCTTTCTTCTCATGATCAATTCACTTCTGGCACTACCCTGGCCCAAGATCACATCTTCCAACCTTGATCTGATATCGCTGGTTGCTGCTACTTGCGACGGAAGCCTCTTCAATGCTTTCTTGCCTTTGTATTCAAACGCGGCAGTTGAAATATTTAATACTTGCAAAATGCTGAGTACCCTTCGACTGCTCAATTCTGATATCCATTGAGCGAGTGCCGACTTCTCTAACGACTTCATTATCCAAAGAGTACACATCAACAAGTGTCTCGTAGCTTCAGAACTGAGAGATACCCTACACTGGGTTCCAGCGACATCAACAGATCCACCACCTGCGATAGCTAACGCAACCGATTGCGTTATAGATCCAGACTCGTCGGTATACACACTTTTCTCTTTCGAGTCCCAATGGTAAAGTTGCGGTAATGCTTCCATTAAAATATTCAAAAGCGGTAGATATAGAGCTGCAACACGTGCTTTGGACGCTGGATCGCCATAGCGAGGATCGGCATCGTGACAGCCCATGAGATAACGAATCGTGCCAATAGCTTTGTTTTGTAGCATCGGGTTGGCGATTTCCAAAGTGTTCGACAAGTCGAGTAGTACGAGACCAACGAGGAAGTGCTGTTGACGGAACTCCTGACTGAGCTCCGAGAATCTTGCACGATCACCGGGTACTAGAGTAGAGATAAGACTTCCAGAACTACCGGTTGAAGGACTTGGAGATGCTGGAGCTGAGCCGGAAGTATATCCCGTACCGAATGGAAGATTTAGAGGAACATAGTGTTCGTTCGAGCAAACTGTTCGAACAAGATCCAATTTCAAAGCAAAGAGAGCTGCTGAATCTGGTACCTGCATTGTGGCATCCGCAAGCGAGCAGCAAGTAGCTCTGAGTAATGACAACACAAATCCACGATCCATAATGGACAACAAATCGGATAAGAAGTTGCCGAGGCTTGCCGTTAGATTCGAAGCCACTCGCTGGTCTTTACCACAACGATTGATGACTTCAGTGGTCAATGCCGCGATAAGCGTCGATACGTCGTCGCAAAATTGTGGTGAAAAACGAGACTTACGAGGAGAATCGAGTAAACCAAACTCCGATAAAGTTACTACCATAGAGCGAACGATCAATTCTAAGAAGAACCACGAATGGGTAATGGCAAGCTCGCGAGCTTGTCCCGTGGATACCACCCAATGCAAGGCTAACTCCTCGTGAAGTAATCTGCGCGACGATGGAACGCTAAAAACAAGAATATATTTTAATGGAGTTTCAAAAAATCTTTAAAAAATTCAATAAAATCATCGTATATCTACCATTGATTACTCATATGTATAGGGTCCTGTCTCATAGAAGCTGTACGATCCAGACCTCTTGAATGAATCTCCATCTCTAAATCCTCAATAGGTAAGTCTGGATTACTTTGAGCTCTAGCTACACCTGAACCCTGTATCATTTGCGGTAGGAAGCATTGGTAGGCAGTGTAAGTTGTTAACAGCGGATGTCTGCCATGTGCATCAACCTGACCGTCCTGCAAGTTTGTCACGTTGCGTACGAGAAGACCAATAGCCTCGAAAACTGTAGCCGCTACGTTCAATGGCTGCGATGGTAGAGTTGGTGGTCGAACCAGTAGAGACACCAGCTGATCAAATATTTGAGGTAGAGAGCGAATGAGAGCAGTATTAGAAGTACGAGCTAACTCTAGCAAAGCGGACTTAAGTTCGGATTCCATGCCAGCTTCACCGATACGCGGAGGAACTTGTCCCAATTCCAAAGCACCACAGAGTGACAGGAATCTGAAATGTTGAAATCAAAATGGGTTTAGTTAAATAGGAATTAAACCAATCGATCAGCTTAAAGATTTAAAACGAAATGAATATACCTGTCGATGTATTTGTCTTGAGGATGAACACTGGAAATAGGTTCGAGAATAAGAGTAAAAACACCCCTGTGAGCGTCAACCCATCGTGTTCCAGGTAAAAGAACATCAGGTGCTATGTAAGAATAATTCGCTGGAGGAGGATCCAACATAGCTGGTAAACTAAATTCTCCCGATTGTAAATGTCCATCTCTTAAAAGCGGTAACCACTACAACAATAATTGTTACGTCAACATCGATAAAAGAATATGACAAAGAAACAAATATTTGTACAAACTTACAGTGTAAGCTACAGGTGTTTCTACATTCGGTTGTTCAGCTTTTTTCTGACAACTAATGTGGTAAAACGTAAACAGCAGATGGTGTCGTGCGCTCAAATCGGCAGGCAATCTGACTTTTATTTCGTCGTAAAAATTTGGATTTTTGTTATGATACGAGACAGACGTAAAATATTCATGAGTCATTTCTGGGCATGAAGATCTTCCAAAGATTGCAGTCAAAGCTTCCTCTTCTTGCTCTCCTCCCATTAATTGCACTCGCACTGCGATATTACGCGCTGAGCCAGTTCTAGAGCTAAAGTTCACTTCCTAAAAATGGATGATCAATTAATAAAGATTATAATGACAATGAATTATTGTTTTCATAACGAACTAGACTATTTACTTTTGGATAAACATAAAGCAAGTTGCGGTAGGTTAAATCTGGCGAAACTATTTCGCTTGGAAATTCCAAAATTTCTTTAACAGGACGGCTTTTTTCATCGGGATAAGGCGTCAATCTTCTTAAATCTGGATCCAAACACCGAGGTAACTCTTCTGGTCTTGGACTCAAATCCAATTTTAGTATACCAGGCAGACACTTCAATCTTTTCAAATTCGAACCTGGCCTTCTCAATTCTACTAAAAGCTTATACAGATCCTCATCGCGTAATCTTTCGCTTTCTTGCTTAAAAAAGCTAGACACCGTCAATGTTATCGGCCTAAAACTATCTAAGCAATTAGCAAAGTCATCAGGTGACCAGCTTCGTCTTTTATCCGAACTACGACGTTCAAGCGATCCCCTTCGTGTAGGAGGCTCCACTTTTTTACGCCACTGTTCAAGACCACCTGATTTCCTATCCAAAGAGCCTGCACTTCCAGTACTGTCTGTTTCTCCTCCTCCGCCAATAACTCCAGAGAGATGAATCGCTGTCCAAGCTAGAGGCATACGATAACGACCTAGTCGTTCACAAGCTGCCGCAGCTGCAGCTCTTACCTGTAAATATATTCGTAGCTAGCAAAAAGTTTTTTAACAACTATATATAAACAATAATATACGAATTATTGGGCATACCTTTTCTTTATTTTTGTCGTCGCGCAAGTAAGGCTCAGCACATTCTGAAATGTCACCTTGGAGTACTTTTTCTAGCCGAATGACAAGAAATAGATCAGGACTTGGTTTACTGATGCTCATGACACAACTTCTTGCTAAAGTACTAGGATCACTATAAGCTACATGGCCTCCCAACATTCTTTTTAAGGCTTCCGAATTCATGTCAACATAGAAATTTTCTGACACCTATCGAATATTAACAAAGTTATAAAAAATGAATTGAACAAAACTCTAAAGGATTTTAAATTACTGACCTTCTTCTTCTCCTTTGCATCATACAAAGAAAGGCATGCGAATATTGGTTCTACTTCTAGTTCTAACTTTAGTTGAAGGCATTTTATAAGTATTTTATGAGAAAAAGGTTCACTTGGCTCAGAAGCTAAAGTAATTTCTTGCCACTCATCATCTGTAGGCGTTGGTAAGGCATAAAGAGGAAATAGTGCTTCCTTTAGAGAAAAAAGATGTAAATATTAAAACTTTATCTATTTTAATAATTATTGTCATTATTCAAATGTTCGCTTACTTGTCGATCCTCTAAGCGTTTTTGTTCATTTATTTGGTCTACAGTTTCAGGACAAACTCTGTCAAGAAGGCTTGGAAGAAGAGGATCGTGTTGTGAATGACGAAGATCTAAACTTGCCCATGATCCTCTTGGAGTATCTTGGGATGAACCACACTGCGATGCGTCTGATTCTTCCTCATTCGGTGATCCTGAACCATTACTTTCCTCTTGATCAACCTATCATGATTCAAGATTGTAATGGATATTCCAATCAATACCATAGTTAAACGTTTTATACTTACTTCAAAATCTTGTCTAGGTGTTTCTTGAACTAGCCTATCTCTTGCTATTGGCGAAGCTCTACCTCTAAACTTTCTATGTACAACAACCCAATCTGAAGTAAAACTTTCAATACACCGTTTCACGTATGGTGACACTGATTCACTAGAATTAAATATAAAACCATGTTAAAGTACCAAACTTTCGAAAAACAAAAATGAATATCCAAGAAATAATAATTACATAGACTCGGAAGGAACTACAGGTTCTTCAGTACGTATCTTCCGCTTTACCACTCTAAGCTCAACATCGTTTGGAGGAAAATCCAAAATAGATTTCAACGGATCACGATCTAAGACAGTTTGATGCTGAGCTAAGAAATCCTCATAATCCAGTGGTTCAACTACATCGCACAGCGACATCTAAAAGAAAAACATAATCTTAACAACTTCTTTCTGTAAGCATCAAAAACATTATCAACATCATTATACATACAGTCGATGAAAATCCTGAGAAATTACTTCCACTTTTTGACAATTCTCTCGAGTACGATGTAGATGTAGCTATTTGTCGACGAACATCAGCTGCATGCTGTTTGCTCAACTTGTGAGCGAATGCTCGCTGCACCGAAGACATTCTTGCTGTTTCGGATACAGCTACTAATTATTATTACGCATGTACTGAAAAACATAATGAAAACTTAATGTTGAATCGTTTGAATCAGCGTCGCTACATAACCTCCAAACAACTTCTCAATTACTACTACAACAACAACTCTATTTCCAATTTTACAATATTTCTTTATATCAGCAATGTTCTGCACTCGACCAGTCTTATTTACGCTGATTGATTTGTTCCAATATGCATACGCGACAATCTTCGCTTACAAAATTTCGCTGGTTTCCCTTTTCTACTTGGTTGGATACGAAAAGAAAATGCAATGATAAATACTCACGGATTTCCTGTAACTATTTTACACTCGATTAATCCGCACCTTACACGACAAAGAAAATTCAGACTAGAAACTAAACTACAAAAGAAAAGACAATATTTTCATACTACACTATAATCAAGGGTATCTCTCTCTCTCTCTCTCCCACACACACACCCCACTACTGACAGTGCGGCGCTCAGAGAGACAACACAGAAAATGTACACAGTCCACAATGACGTGGAAAGTACTTGTACCATATATCTGTACTGTATATAGTGTGCAGTATACACAAATGGGTTGCTACCGCTGCAATCTGCAGTTACGGATGATGCATATGTCTATATATATGTGTATATTAATATATATACTATATACTATGTATATAATTTTACATGATTGACAACCGTATGACTGCGATTTCTTCTTTTATATAAAGTACGAAATGAAATTGTTTAATTATTTTATTGCGATGATAGGAGTATAATTACCAATTATGCGTTATATATAAAAATTAAGCTAAAAAGTATATATATATTAGTGTGTAAATTTGTAAGTGCCAGCCTTTTATGTACAACTAAATTTTTTTACCTTTTCGTTATTATGTAACGTGTTAAGAACATTTTGCGAATAGGGTATACGTGTTTTTTTCCATAAAACTAACTCTATGAATAGTATAGCAGTATTAAATTAAAATTAAAGGAAAATTGGCAATCGACAACAAGCATTTCTGTCATTTAGTCGTAAATATTAACAATTTTTCATGTCAAAATAGATTCTTCAAATTTTACTAGTGTCATTCTATTTTAAAATCAGCAATCATCTATTTAAAACAACAAATACAAATAAATCTAATCGATATCTAAATTCAGTATTAAAAAAATCTGCGATACAAATCTAATATACCCAACAATTACACTTGTATATATACTACACATTTATCTAACGGAACAAGACGTAATCCCTTTTATTTCAGTCCTTCTATCGGATCATTACAATAACATAACTAAAATCGTTTCAAACAGCTCATACTCAATCTATCGTCATTCGGCCTATAAATAATCCGCGATTCTAACGATAGACATCAGATAGTCGCAAACTAACATACTGTTCGTAACAAACACTTAAATTTTCTCTCTATCCATACAACCACTGGATTTTCAAATTACAAATACTTCCCAGAGTATATAAAAGTGAAAGCTCCGGCAAGCTTGAGATTACAAAGAACGTTTTGTATAAAAAAAAAAATCGATTCATCAAGCTTGGCCCAACAGCAATATGTACGATTCGATCGGTAACGCACAGGATGGAGAAATCAACATCGCTTCGCCAAGTTTCATCTGGACCTTCGAGCTTTGTTATAAAAATAGCGAAAATCTCGGTGAATACATGGAATCGCCAGGTTACCTAACGACGATCGGCAACAGAACAATCGAATGGTGTCTTCGATTATTCAAGGAAGGCGAAGACGAAGCTTGCAAGGGTTACTCGTCGTTATACCTCTGTGCCAGTGAAACATTCACAGCTATGGTGAGTTTCGAAATCGTTAATACACTCGGAGCATCGAATTATCGAAAGGAGAGATACGTCCTCGATCAGAACAGGTGCGGCTTTCGAAAATTTATTTTAAAATCGGCATTGCGAGAATCAGCCTACGACAAAATATCGATACTCTGCCGTATAACTTTATTGAATTACGCAGTACCAAATGTCGCGTATCGCATTATGATTCCCAATGAAGAAGTGGTAGAAGATTTGCAAATGCCAACGGAATCCATAGTCGATGACGTCGTCACTCCGATGCAGCTCGTAGCTATAGACAGGTTCAAGAGTCTCATCAACGACGAGAAGTACAGCGATCTGGAAATAAGAGCTTTAAATGGTCAAATAATCAAGGTTCACAAATGTATAATAGAAAGGAGTAGTAGAACTATTAAGAATTTACTTGGCTTGAATAGAAGACGAAATTTTATAAACATCGATGATGTTCATCCTGACGCCCTCGTGGAATCGATTATATTCGCGTATACTGGAAGAATCGAAAATGTCCATAAAATCCAAACGATGGCTGGTGAATTGTTAAATGCGGCGTATAAACTTGGTATGTACGGGATGAAGATTATGTGCGAAAAATTGATGTGTCAAAATTTGAGGCGGAACAATGTTGTTTTTTACTCGGAACTCGCTGAAATATTCGCTTTGGACGAACTGAAAGTAAAGGCTCATAAATTTTACACGTTTAACAATATCGTTAATGAACCGAGACTCAAAGGTCTTACCAGTGGTGTTTGTTCAATAGCGCATCCTAGACATCGGAATTATTTATAAAAATTAGTGAATGAAGTGTATTTTGTTTAAATTATTATTTTTGTTTGTATCTAATTTATCAATCTATTTTCTTAATGGAACTGTGAAAAGAACTCTTCATTGTAGAGTTATATATGTACATACACTTTATTGTTTTATATGACTGCGACTACTGTTTATTGTATTTGAAATAAACATGGATTTTTTATACTTTTATGTACTGCTTGTAATTTTATTTTCCTTCTAAACGTTTCGATCTTTAACATTTTAATTGAGATTTTTAGTTTCGATTTTAAATATTTCACATAAATGTAATATTATTTCATTACATAGAAGACTAACGGTTCAAAATAAATCGTCTACGTTATTGATATGACAGTAAATTATTATAGATCAAAACAAAGTTGTTGGCATACCAAACTCTTATTATTGTATACACATACAAGAATTTGGTATAATCTCCTCAAACGTTAAATTTAAACCCATTGATAACACAACGATTTGCTCACAACAAAACATACAGCAAAGAAGTAATTAATATTTGCGAATCAGTCAATCTATATATTGCTGAAAATTATGTATAATCAATAATTTATTATGTAAACATAAACGTTTATCATTTTTCTTAGTAGGATAAATCAGCCATTATGTTCACAAAAAATATTAAAATGAACAGTCGCCATAACGTCAAATCGAGTAAAACATTGTTTATGGAAAAGAAATAAATATTTATTCCTCGAAAAGGCTATTACATTTAAACATTGTAGTTATAAAATGTGTATTTTATGTCTGTGAAAATAATGTCTTCCGCACACCTCGCATTCATTACATTTTCTCTACAGGTTTCAAACCCAAGAGAGCAAAGCACTGTTCCAGCACCATAGCCGCTACCTCTGTCAACAAGATACGACTCATGTTTACTTTAACGATCTCGCCAGCCTGATTTTTCTCTACGCAATAGCAATTATCATAAAACTCCGTAAAGGCGCAAGCGATTTCATAGCACAATTCGCACAGCGTATGCAGACACAAATCCTTTGTGATCTTGAGAATTACATCGGGGAACTTGAGTAACACTTTCGCCAGTTTCCACTCCTTTTCATGCTCAAGGGCGATCGGTACCTTACCAATAGCCTCTTGAATTTGTTGGCGGCTTACGTTAGCCGTTCGTGCAATCGATCGAATCCTGGTGAGCGCGTAAAGTAGGTAAACCGCTGTATTACCCTTGTCTTCGGACATTTTGTCAAACGAGAAGACGTATTCGTGGTTACGGTTATGACAAAGGTCGGCATATTTAATGCAACCATACGCTATAGACTCCTTGGCTTTGTTAAATTCTTCCTTCGTGAGGACCTTTTCGCGTTCTTTCTCCAATAACTTTTGTTCTGCCCTTTTTAAACCTGAATGAATATACATCTAATTAAATACATTTTATTGATATATTTATGGAATTGAATTGTGGAGGATAACATTATTCTACCTTCATCCAGTAAAGCACTAAGTTTAACCGTATCACCAGACCTGGTTTTGAATTTTTTCTTGTCCTCACCAAGGACTACGCCGAAACCGACAAAGTCCATTGTGTGAAAACTCAAAAGTATCCTCGCTCGCCTGGCACAACTTTCGATTACTTGGAAATGCGTCGCTTGACCTCCATCTACGACGTATATTAACTACAAGGGATTTTAATTAGTTTTGATTTAAGTTTAAATTTAGTACAAAAAATTGAAATTATTGTGCTCAAACATACCCATTCTGCTCCTTCTTCTACAACGCGATTTTTTACTGCTGCCATATCCGAAGTATCATACGTATAACCCCCATCGCGTTTGACGACAGTTAACGGAATTGCTTCTTTGTTTTCACCCCACATAATTTTGCGTCCTTCGTCTTCTTCTAAAAAGTTCTTCTCCTCGAGTTCTTTGACAATGTCCTGCATACGTGACTGATAAAACGACTCGCCCCTCTCGACTAGTTTTATATCAAGTCGATCGTAAATACTTTGAAATTCTAAAAAGGAATTAAAAAATAAATGAATACGGTTATTATTGTATTATTTTTCTCAGAAATCAAGTAAGCTCAATTGATTGTACCTTTCCTTGAAACATCACAGATCAGCTTCCAGGCTTGGATATATTTAGAATCATGAGCTTGTAGTTTAACAACACAAGCGTAAGCCCTTTTCTTGAATTCTTCGTCTTCATCAAATCGAACTTTAGATTCTTTATAGAAACTCTAAAAAATCATTTAATTTAGAAATACAAATAAATATAAAAATAATGTAAGCATAATTAAACATATGTAAGCATATGATGCCATACCTGAAGATCAGAAATAGGAGGAGATACTGTATCGTAATTAGGAAATTTATCTTCAAGATGAGCTATCAACATTCCAAATTGCGTTCCCCAATCTCCAATATGATTAATTCTAAGAACATCATGGCCCAAGAATTCTAACAATCGAGCAATACTGTCTCCAATGATGGTAGATCTTAAATGTCCAACGTGCATTTCTTTGGCAACATTAGGACTGGAAAAATCAATCACAACTCGTCGTTTTCGATTTACAGGGGCTGCTAAAACTTTTCCATGTTTCAATACATTTCCAAGAATCGTTTGTCCAAATTCTCGTTCAAGATATATATTTATGAAACCAGCTCCAGCAATTTCTAATTTATTGACCAATGGCGAAGAAGCTACTTTAGATTTTATTTTTTCAGCAATATCACGAGGAGAGGCTTTCTTTCCTGAGCAATTTAAAAATCAAATAATTTATTATATATTATCTACCATATAAAGCCTAAACAACAATTCTCTACTTACCATGAGAATCAGAACCAAGCAGTTTACAAAGTGGTAAAGCACTATTGCACTGATAGTCGCCAAATTTTGGATTATTACCCAACGATATAACAACTGGTGGATCGGTTAAATCTGGATATGCTTCATTGATTGCTTTTTCAAAAAGAGTATACAAAGTGTCGTAAATACTAACCATATGTCCAGATTCAGACATACTGGTGGTCATAGCGAGATGCTTGGATTTTCCCTCTTCCAATGTCTATAAATAAAATATTTCCTATTGCTTAAAATGTAGGCTACTCAAGTTTATGAAACATTTCAAAAGTTCATTAACAAACGAATAAATAAATTATATTTACTTTCTTCAAAATGTCAATTCTCATTCGAAGCTTCTCGTTTTCCTTTTTAACTTTGTCCAGCTCAGTCTTGCTGACTGTTTCAGCAGACTCGTCTACCTTGATTTCACCTTTCTTCACAAGCTGATATAAGGAACTAAGATCTTTCTTTAAAACTGCAAGTTCTTCTTCCTATAAGTAATAATAGATAAGTTTATGACATTGTGCGTCAACCGCATAACCTATCGAAACCCGCTGATTCTCAGCACCGCATCTTTTACATCATTCCCGGTAATACATTCATCTAATTTATATGTAAATTTATCGTACCGCTGCAGCAGCTCGTTGTTCATATATTTCCAGCGGCGAATAAGACATTTTTAAAATAGGTACAGTAATCCAATTTTTTAACTAATTTCCACGTGCCAACGTTATTCCAAACTGGCTTGCACTGTTGCACGTTGCACGTATGATCGGCAATATGGCAATAGAGACTCTATATATTTGCGCAGTACGCAGTGCGCACACCATTTCGCCAGATATCCAGCAGCGCGATTTTTTAAATACGTGTATAATTAGGGTTTATAATAATTTATTAAATTATTTACAATATACAAGATTATGTGCAAAGCGTAATACAAAATACGTATAAACATTGAATTTGAATATTAAGGAGGTACAAGATACTTAAATTCCGGCTAAAATATTTCAGCGATACGCCAATTCAAAATAGTCTTCTTCTTAATTCGCCATTAAATAAAAATTTCCTTTTTAACCGTCTATTCGTTGTCATCTATTGTTCTCATGAAAAAAATAAGTTACCTTAAAGCTGCATTTGCTGTTTTCTTTTAAAATATCTTGGCTGACAGCTAAAAATATAGATTCAAATTTCAATGTTTGTATCAAATTATGTGTTTATTATTTTTATGCAAAAATTTAAATTCAAAGTCGTTAATGTTTTTACAACTTTTGTGAATCGTAATAAAACGGATTAGTGGGCTGGAGCTTGGTATGAATGCAGTTTACTCTGTCGATCAAGGTACAGAGGATTTTTTGAAAAGGGAAAAGGAAAGTTTCTCCAAACTGGGAAAAGAAAATGTTTGCGGCAAGGCCCATACTCAAAGCGGTCAAAGGTCTCTGTCAGGGGACAAGTACTCTCGTCCAGTTCTTCTTTACCTCATACTCACATATACTATAGTCATATGGTTTCAAGAGGCATTCGCCACTGGCTGTTAGAACCTGGTTATTAGCTACGAAATTCTTTACAGACATAATTTACACACTACTATCTGGTCTCGCTCGTGTTACATAAGGCAAACATAGTAATAATAATTATACGAATTTTAATACAATGTTTATAAAGTAAAAAGTGTTTTCTTTACATTTAATAGTTACATTAAAAAAGATTACAATTATATCTGAAATTCAAGTAATATTTTTACAAATATAGAAATTATAAGTAATTAAACTATTTTCAGAAATTACATTTTAAAAGCAAATATACTCTTCTTAAGATATTGTTTTACTATAATATACATAACTTCGCTTTGAAATTCAAACCTATTAAAACTAAAGGACAACTAAATAATAATAACTCTCATTTTATGTTCTTATAAAACGTTTACATGAAGATTTTTTTATTTACAAAAATATGAGTGAGACACAATGGACAATGCCTAGTACAGAGCAGGAAAAATGGGAGAGATGAGCACGATGAAGCAATATAAAACGAGTGATTTAATTAAGAGTCCCCCTACACTGAGGTGCTCCGCATAAACAAGGGATTTTGTCGTCCTCCAATGGGAACTTGTAGTCGTACGTTATTTCTTCGTTGACTCCAATCGGTTGCTTACTATAAATCACAATTTTCTTCTGGCTCTCAATGGTAATAACCTTAGCGTAACAATTTGGCTGTAAAAAACGAAACAAATATTTAATACTGTACGTTCAACAATAATGTAAAAAAATTGAAGTTTAGTCTACTTACATTACAACTATGATTGATAAATCGAGCAAGATTTCCACATTTGGTCGCATCAATAATAGTATCCAAATCGATACGGAATAAATAGGAACTGCCAATGCCTGTGGCTTCGTATTGTGTTTCGCGTAAATCGGCAACTACTGGCCTAATCATTTGTCCAACATATTCTATCACCATTTCGTCGGCTGCTATTGGCTCCATGGCAAACAATCCCCAGTCATGAATTCCAGATTTCGCAAACTTCAATTGCTTTTTCCGGAACTAGTTGATAATAAAAATATTGTTTATTACAATTCGATTCTCCAAAAGAAGTATACTATATGCAATAATCGATATAACTTATCGATAAATATACCTTAAGCTGGTTGAATTTGAGAAGATCACTGTCAGTATCTATACCAAAGGCTGTCAATAAACGCCTTTGATTGCTTCTAGCTTCTCGAGACAATGCTTGCATTTTGCCGGTAAGAGCCTTTGAATTAACCTTTGGTCCATTCATCGCTAAGCTACTACTACTGTCTAGACCACCCAGGACACGACTACCACCATTTGCATTATTTCGGGATCCTTCACTCCGTTGAATACTTTGCGCGTAATGATGCTGTAAGATATTATAAACATTAAGAATCCACTTCTTTCAGTAAAATATTTTAATTTCAACTAGAAACTACACTCACCTTGTGCTTTAACTTGTCTTTTAAGTCAACCTTATAGTAACCTTCCGTCCTGGCACAGCCAGTCACGTGCAACCGCATTTCATCTCTCTTTCGTCGTTTTGGCGGGCTGGGTATATCTGTTGCTGGATGGTCGACCCAATGCGTATCATTTAACCAATAACTTTGAGTGTCATCAGCAAGTAGGGCTTCATAGCTCCTCCTCAAGTACTCCACGTCCTCGTGATCGATGCCTCGAGTCAAGAATTCATAAAGTATTTCCATTTCCGACATGAGATCACGTTCCTTGTAGATGGTTGGCGTGGCATAATGATGCGAGGGTTGAAGTGATTCGGATAGAGACGATGGTGGCACCAACCTTTCGAACGAAGATGGTGGTACCCGAATATTTTCCTTCTCTCGCTCGTGATTCTTCTCTACCATCGTCGCATTATTGTTAATCTTTACATGTTTGTTTTTCCTCTTCTCAGCTCGTTCCTTATTTATACTGCTCAAGCTCTTTAAGTCTGGCTTTTCAGATTTTTGAGCGGCTATAGGCGATTTCGTAATTTGCATCTCCGAGGGCGTTAGTTTAATAGGCTGCTGCATTGAAGATACCGGTATTTGTTTCTGTTGTTGCATCAACAAAAGCTGCTGCAATTGTTGTTGCTCCATTTGTTGCTCTATTAGTTGCAGCTGAGAAGAAGGTAGAGAGTAAGAGTGTTCCAAGTAAATGCGAGACACCTGTGGACTAGAACGCGGCTCCAAAGTTTGCTGTATTCCAGCATCAGCTTGGCATCTTAACCTTCTGACCTCTAAGCTCTCCTCTTCTTCGGATTCGCTAGTTGGAATTTCACTAAACATCTCTATTTTCTCGGATTCTTTCAGAATTGGCTCATTATTGATGTACCGATCGGACATCGTCTGTAGTTTTCTAATAATATTGGTATCAACGACAACCGGAGTCGGTACTACTACGGGACTTGGGATCCTAGTAACCGGTTTAGTATCTTGTCCGGCAAGAGATATCAAAGCTTCGATCGCAGAGCTTTCCATGTTTTTAATGTCTTGCGGCACGGTGGCTGGTGTTGCATCTTGTTTTATCACAGCACCCGTAACTGGTGTAATCATCGCTCGTCCAGACTTAAAAAAAAGTTCCATCATATGTATGTTATATTTTCCTGTTGCAACAATGAAAATAAATGATCTACTTACCCATTCCGAAGGCAAAGACAAACCCTCATTAACGTTTTTGATGTCCGATTTTCCTTCATTAATCTTATTTTCTTGCTTGATCTCTTTGGTTTCCGTACCAGAGTAGGTCATTTCTTCATCTTCCTCCTCTTCGAAGTCTTCGATCTGCGGGAAATCATACGATGCACTACCTTCGAATATATCTATCTTCGGTATGGGTGTTTTTACGCCGTCCATTGGTGTTCGACAGTTCAACGCCCGTAGCATTGCCCATTTCAAAAGTATCTCTGGGTCTTGACTGTTGCGAGCTAATTTCACTCCCGTAAATGAATCAGCGACCTGTCCAATGGAACATTGGATTAGATAAATAAGCTCGTTTATTGATGTATTTAATAATGTTCAAATCTTACCTCGTCATCAGATGTATCACTAGAACTGGATGATTCACTGCTACTACTACTACTACTAGAACTGCTTTGTTCCTCGGAAGATGTAGTCGACGAAGACGAACTACTCGGAAGACTTGCAATCTGTCTTTTTGTCGTCGATTTCTGTGGAGCAAGCGACGAATCCAAATCGCTGTCACTATCGATCGTCTCTGCGTGAGCAACTCTGTTTTCAATAACATTTCTACCTTCGCCAGACTGTCGGCTATCCTCATCTTGCGGCGCCACTGGACTCGGTGCTTTGATTTTGCGCTACAATAGTAGAAGCAAAACTTATTGTTTGTCATCTGTGATTGGAAAAGTCTATTAACAAAATACTTTTTGTAACCTACCCTAAACGATGGCATTTTTGGCATACTAGCTCTAATACCCAAACCGAATCCATCGTAGTTAAGGCCTAAAGGCGTTGAAGCCTGCTCGAGCAATGAAGCCAATCCTTGATTCTTAGGTTCTTCCTTTGCAGAAGCAGCGGGTAAAGCATTATTTGTTGGTGCAATAGCAGCCGTTGCCGTTACAGCTACCACATCATTGGTTGCTACGACAGTTGTGGTCGCCACATTATTCACAGTATTGCTCGTGGTAGTACCTGCTAGTGGAACACCTTTTTCAGACTTCTTACGTTCTTCCCACCAAACCTCGAAGAGTTTGAACGCAGTATTCTCTACCATTTTCTTATTAAAATCTTTCTTAAGAATCTGTTTCAGCTCGTTTACTACTCGGTTGAGCACAGCTTGAATTGTAGGCCCCTAAAGATATATCGTTTTTTTTTATTTCTGATACTTATTAGCAAAATATATAACATCGATTAACACCTACCTGTGGATTATCCTTGGTTATACTATGGTTAGCCATAGCTTGAAGCCTGGTTTGGAAATTAGGGTAATATCCAGCATTCTGACTTGTAGCCCCAGGCCCAAGAGGTGGCATACCGGTAACTGGTGTCCCATGCAATCCTGGAGCAACCACAGCCGTAGCCGGCTGACCATATTGACCAGGAATATAGGCCGCAGCAGCAGCAGCTGTTGCTCCGATGCTGTAAGGATACGGATACTGTCCTGGCCTGGGCCATTGTTGCTGTCCTTGAGGTGGTGGATGCGGTGGAGGTTGTTGGTGATGATGAGGCTGATAAACTTGATGGTGATTCGTCGTCGCGGCTGCGGCTGCTACAGCTGCCCCTGCCGGATAGTGATGTAGATGTGCGACGTTTGGGTAACTGAAGAGGTGTTGATTAACAGACTCGTGCGAAATCTACAAATTAGAATGTAATAACTTTATTTATAAAGGATATTGAATTATTTTAGTATCGTATATTTTAGTTAATTTTGTATTCATACCTCTTCGATCTTTTCGTCACCGGAACTAAGAGGACTAAGAGACATACGATCATCATCAAGTGGAGGAGGTGGTGGCTGAGGTTGGTCCTTAGGTGGCTCTGGTTCCTTTGATCCAGTTATTGCCGTTGTGGGACTGTAACTCCCCAGCAATGCCTCGTCTTCACTCGAACTAATGATACTCCCTAAATCCTCATCAACTCCCGTTGATTTCGGGATCTGATTTAAACTATTTTCGCGTACTCTACGCCTTTCTCGGTGGCGTTGTAGAGCTTTCTGAAAGCTGACTTCGTACATGTCGTTGGTGAGGAAGGGGCTAGGTGGATGCGACAGCATCTCTTCCTCTACAGCTGATTTTCGATCGTCCTCGCTATCACTACCAAACTGAAGAAATGGAGGAGCCATACCACCCGCCTTATCTTTCAACAACATAGCTATCCGGGTATCAAGGTCCAAAGTTTTTCTTTGCTCGATTGGCGATTCATCCCGACGATGCTCTTTCGTTGGCGTTTGAATAGAATCGCAGTCTATTGGAGAATCAGAGTCTTTCTTTTTAGACACCACTGATTTCGAGTTCACAGGCGCTAGTTCATTACGACCTTGAACTGTTGGCATAGAAACAAGGTCTCCATCAGATGGTATGATACCTGGGGGAGGCCAAGAAGCATTCGGTGGGTAGACTGTACTTCGAGTCTCTGCTGCTCCAGTATTGGGCCACCAAACACCAGTGTTAGCTGGGTTTAAAAGGTTTTGCTGCTGATTAACACCTGGAGGTGGTAAACCTCCAATGAAGTTAGCTGCCGCTGGGTTAGTAGCTGTGTGATGATGTTGTGCATGATGATGATGGTGATGGTAATTTCCATAGTAGTAATCATAATTATTAGCTGGTGTTGAGTTCTGAGAGAAATTACTAGGATAGTTCAATTCACTGGAGCTAGTGCCATAGCCCAGGTCATTACTGCTAGTACTGGTACCACCAGGAGTTGGATAATCACCACGGAAATTGGAGGTGACTTTATTAGAAAACCTTGAGTTCTCAACATATGAATCTCTATTTTTGTCGTGGCTTGACTTTTTACTATGCCTACTGTCTCTATCATCCGCTGATGTAGCTCCACTAGTCTTTTCAGATACCAAAGGTGTTTGTCCTCTCTTATTTTGTTCCACATCACTCTATAAAATTGCACAGAAATTCATGAGTAAAGATCAATAAAATTATTATAAAAAGATTAGAAAATACTTACCTTAATGGACGTTGTTGGAGGAATAGTAGGAGCTGGTGTCTGAGGCTCATCCTTAGCTTTTTTCTCCACTTTCTTTTCAATTTTCTTTTCTACAGTTAAATCTTCATAAAGTTTTCGACACTCATCACCAAAGGCATCCAGGAATACCCTCAGCACTTTACCCATTACAGAGGTATTATTCAGTTTTTCTACACAAGCTTTAGAAGCCTTTGTAGTTTCAAAAACAGCTCTTGCTATACCAAGATGCTTATTTGTTAAAGGATGATAATATATTGTTAGCTCTTCTGTAGGTCCAAATTTTTGAACCATATCAGTAAGAAAAGTCCTATCAATATTATCGTTTAAATGGCAAAAAGTTACTTCTAAGGGAGGAGGATCACCACAATAATTAGCGTCAATCTTAAACCTCGGCACTGGCAAATCCAACTTGTCTAATCTTGTCCATATTCTGGTTAATTGGGATCGTGGATCCCTCACCTGAACCGCAGGGTATGTAGGGTCACCAGGTACAAGCCCATCATACCTATACACTTTAGTAGCTCCTTTCTTCAAAAATGGATCCACTAGCAATTTGTAATTCCTAGGTTTTTGTGCAATAGTAGGTCCACTAGCAGTGGACCCACCACTAGAATCTTTTTGCGTTGGCGGTGGTTGCCCGTGATTGTGTTTAGACACAACCAGCTGCTGCGAAGGTGGGTGATGATGCTGCTGGTGAACCACAGAGTTTGAATTATGAGAGACATTCTGCGAACTGTTACTATGCGATGCATGATGGTGATGGGAAGAAGAGCTACTGCCACTATCCGAGTGATGATGAGATGAGTGGTGATGATGATGATGGTGACGATGATGGTGAGAGTGCGAATGGCCGTGTCCATGTCCATGTCTCTCCATGCCGTTCATTGCCAGCGAGCATCATCCATTCGGTAGAGGTGCTTTTTTTCAACTCGACGTTGACGACCTGGCTACCGAGAGCCTCTTCTTCTCCTGTTGTTGTTGTTGTTGTTTTTGCTGCTGTACGCAAGCATTCGGCGTCGCCGCTACTGTTGCCGCAGAAAGGCACTTGAAAGCTGCGAGTTTCATTGAATCACTAATAAATGTACCTCTATTTCCTTGTTCTATCACCGAAATGTATACAAAATATATATATCCTGGACTAGCAAATTCTCTCTCTCTCTCTCTCTCTCTTCTCAGCCGATCAACGATAACCATATACAGCTTGATAATTCCAAATCCTTGTTCAATCGAAAGCTCGATTTAACAATTATTCCGATCGACCAATCGTTCGCAGTACGAGTTTCGAGTCGTAAATAGGTCTACCTGAACAGCAGCATCGGGAGTTCGGCGCAGCCTAACCTCCAATTTGCGGCAAGCATCGATCTTCCTCTTACCAAGCGACAGTGCTACCTCCAAGAGACAATATTTCTCCGACTACTATCGACTTCCCTCGCTTTATTTCCTTATCTTGGCTTCTCGCCTCGTACGCCTCGGGACGGAGCTCTGTACTACAACAACGCGCCTCTTCCTCGTCGCTTTTCACAAATCGTGTTTCCAATCCTAAGTACTAACTATATATCTATATACATGTACATATATTATATATATACGCTATGTATCTCTCTCCCTCTCTCTCTCTCTTTCTCTGTGCTGTGTGTGCAACACACGTATGGCTGTTCTACACTGCCGATTCGACGACGACGATGCTTTCCCTCTCTTTCCTTTCTTTACGATAAAAAGTGTCTCTTTCCCGATCTACGACGTGTATATATAACGTACAACAGGGTAAAGCCGCCGACTACGTAAAAGCGTGTTGCGCACGAAGCCTACTGATACAGCGGACAAAATGTGTGCTTCTTCGCGCGACGGTGTATACTTGTCTCTCTCTCTCTCTCTCTCTCTCTCGCTCTCTCGCTCTCTCTTTTCGACTAGCCGATGGCTGAATGTGCAATATGCATATAAGTATTCAGTTGTCTAGCGCCAGCTGTACGCACGCGCGGATGTGTTTATTTTCTCCGAAAACTCGAGCGTACTCTCGCGGGTATGGAGACTTCGTTCCTTGAACTTTTTATTTTTCCTTTTAGCCGACTTGGCCTAATTCCATTTTTCATACTAAACAACAAGGATTGGGACTCACTCAACTGCATTGTTTACTTTCGACGATAGGAAAGGCTATATTTACTTTCGATTCCTTCTCTTCTTTAACGATGTAATTTTCAAAGTTCGCTCTATCGAAAGCGACGCTTTTCGAGCTCTTCGCCAAGGGATAACCATCAAATTGAAGGATATAACTGTACGAGGAATCCGAGGCTTTATTTTCTCTGCGAAAAACGCTATTTAATTGCACGAACGAGCAGTAAACAAAGACGGCGCTACTTACTCCTTTTCCCCTTCCACTTTTTAAAAAAAGCGAATGACTATAGTGGGGGAAGTGCGAGAACTCGCGCACGCACAGCTTCGATCCTAACCTCAAAAACTGGTCAGCCATTTGCATCCGATAGATATAGGAAATAAGAAGCGCGCATCTTGTCTGCTATATGAGAAGACATACACACATATAGGTTCGATCGTCCGCGAGAGTCGCTCGCCTACACGAAAAGAGTCTACTTGTGTTTTTCCTCGACTTCTACAGGACTGAAGCTTACCGGCGGCTAACAACGCCTAACCTCAAGGAGTAGATCTGTACCCGAAGAAGATGTCGATGCTTTGGTCGTTCTTTGAAAGTCTCGCGCCGACGGTCAGGGCCGAGGAAGAAGAGGAGGCTGAATTGGTCGACCCGCAGAAAGTGTTACGGGTATGTCTAATGAATATCCGTGATGCTATTATGTAATACATGAAAAAACGAAAAATAATAAATATTTGACTAGAAGGTAGTTTTATTCATTTTCGAGGTTTTTCGCGATGATCAAAAATGCTGGAATATACACGTCGTTGAGGTATATGAGTGGTTAGAATAGAAATTGATGTACTTGCTTTTGACTGTTGCAGGAAAAGTGCTCCGAGACTCAAAAGTGCAGTAAGCTGCATGAGAAGCTTAATACTTGCAACGATAGAGTGAATTCCAGGAGCCAGACAACTGAGACTTGCGTTGAAGAAGTCATCGACTACATGAGCTGTGTAGATCATTGTGCTGCTAAGAACCTGTTCCATCATCTGAAATAATTATGTCAACGGCTATTAGGCTTTAGAATGAGCTTTGATTGAGTTTTTAGTTCACTTTTGCCATTGTTCATTATTGTATATAGAAAGGATAAATGATCGATGGATTTAATAAGTTGAGCGGAATAAATTCGCAAAGTCAATATTATAATGATGATGCAGGATTACAATAAATCATAATAAATTGTTCAAAATTAAATATATAAATGTGGTTAAATTTTCCTTTATTGCTTAAATTTCCTTATATACACTCATTAACTCATTCATCTTATAATATATAAGTTATTTGAGTACAAACATTGACATTAGCCAAGGAATGTAAAATGGATAAAATAATTTTTAAAGGATTCACGATAGTTATTAAAAGAATACCAATGATTTAAGATATCAATTTATTAATCAATTTATTCATATATTGATATATTATATATACAGACCACAGTTTAATAATTATATTTTGATTAAAAATTTTTGAAAAAATCTTACTTGTGCACAGAGTTACAAATTACAATAACAAATGCATTTTATCACGTGCACACAAAAATATATGTGACTATACAACATGAATTCATTTTAGATTTAGACACATTACAAATGTTCTTGGAAGTTTCGTGACACTTCTGATTCAGTATGTTTATTCAATGTGTTTAGCTGATAAGACTAACCGCTGACTTGCCATACAATATCACCCGTATCTAATAATTAGAATGAAATAAAATATCACGAAACTTGTTGTTTCCCAATTTGTACAACTTTGTTAGTGAACCAAATATTATATAATAGCTTGAACAATTATTGAAGCATCTACTAAACAATAATTTTTCTGATTTGTTCTCACTAACTTAAAATATTTATGACTTATATATTATAAAATTAATCTACAGGCCTTACAATCTTTTTAAAATATATATCAATGCATTGTTATTTTATTATGTGAAACAGTAAGCTCGATCTAATATTTAGTATTACCTATAGATTTAATTTTTTTTTCAGACTAATTAAGATGAAATTAAAACTTGAAATCTTTTATAGCAGTCCCTTTGGCACATTCTCTCTCAGGTCATCATTCATTGTCTGCTCTATAACTAAAATTTAAAAAATAACAATTTCCACATTCAAACCAAGTTTAAGAAAGAAACATACTTTCGTTGAAAGAAAGTATCAATTAATTTTTGTAGGTATAATTCTATAATTGTATTTGATAGTTACAAACTATACATTTATGCACTAGCACTCCCAGTCACGGCTTTGCTAAATGAGTCATCATAAAATTTCAATTCCTTGTTAACTTAAAGCCAAATTAATTAGACTTTTATTTTGAAAATTGATCTTTTAATTAATCAGTGCTGAAGTAAAATATGCATTAATGAATGTTACATTTAGTGTAATATAAGCATTAAAGATTGGCCAATCATTAATAACGTCAAATTAATTGTTACAGCTTAAATATTATTTTTATTTTATTACCATTACTTAAACTTATAATAATATACATGTTTTATAGAAAATCTTAAATTTTTTTATAATTAAAAATATAATGTTTAGGTAATGGCAAAAATCCAAGCTCAAGCTCTAACAATTTTAGTTCTAAATTTATTTTAACTTTATATAATCTTATAAAATAAAAATTGTATTCCAATAAAATTACAAGGTGAGTCACCGCTATTTAATGGTCAAATATAATTGGTGCAAAAACAATAGACGTGTGCCTAATGTTGCGCAAAGTTTATGAAAAACTAAAACTTTTATTATTAACCAAGATAAAGCACCTTATACATTGCAACTACAACTTAACATTCGTATAAATTAATAATTACGTCATTATAATGTATCCTGCAAGCACTGAAGGAGGCCGTTTAAAACCATATTACATTATGAACTGATAAATGTTGACTCTTTTAAACATTGTTTGATTCCCTTAAGAGAAATGATATACAATTTGCGTGACTATCGTTAGAAGAAGCAATTTTACATTACGTGGGAGTCCGGCTTTGGAAATTCATGAGCAAGATTCGCCTTCGATTCGTTGAAGTGAAATAATAAAACTAATGATTATAAGCAGTCATATTATGAAGAATAAACTTAAATTGATTAAGTCCTTTGAAATACAAAGATCAAAGATGCGCTAAATATGTTTCGTTCATAAGAACTAAGCTTGACTGATTACAATTTTACTTGAAATACATTTGTAATTTTCGAACGTCCATTCTAATATCACGAGTAGTATAAGAGGCGCTCGCGTACTTCCAGTGGTTCGCGAGAGCGCGAGATTCGCCTTATTAGCTAAAAATTTTATCAAATTCGGTTTTCTTAAAAAAAAAAAAAAAAAAAAAGAATTCTATTCAATAAATCACATTATTACAATCAGCAATGCTTCCATTTCTTCATTCCATTTAGGACTTCCTGTCTGTTACTAATTTAAATAGCCAATTGTTCGTTGCGTCACGCGTTTTTGTTTTGGCATCAATGCCGACGCGCAGTCGATTTTACATTTGGCGCGATGAGCTGCTCACAGGTGCGACTCGTAGCCGCTATGCGGCTTCAGCCAAAGCGCTAGATGATCCTCGCCTCTTACTCATTCCAGAGCATTAGGGCAGTAATAACATGATAATTGGTCGACATTTGTTAAACGTACTTTCGAGGTAATAGCTTTCAGCAAAAGAGGCAATAGTTTCATACAATTAACTCTTTCCCAAAGTTCAATTACTTTTTCGATTTCACAAATTTCAACTGTTTATCATTAGGTCTGTCTTGTGTTACCCATACGACGGATCGTTTACTGGTTCTGCGTGCGACGATCACCGATAATGTTCTCCAGTTTTCGCGCTACGCACGTTGTCGCATTCGTCATCACTTTCTTACCCACTGGTTCGTTGTCCGATAGCGAGGATGGAATTTCTGTATCATCAGAGAGTAACCGTTTACCTACGCATCGCCGCGCATCTACCGACGTTAACATTCTGTTGATCGATTCCAAGTCCTAAACAAACAAACAAATTAATATTACAAATGAGATTTATTTATTTTATTTTAAAACGTATTCCAATAATGCAAAGGTTCATTTAATTTAGTTTACCTTAGCTGGACTGCGATTAAAACAGTATTGCAATTGTGGTGCTGGCGAAGCGGCAATTTCCTTAGGATCCAGCACACGCGTCATGACGCTATCAGTGACGCGTCTAACGGGTGAGCTCGTATGAGTTATCGTTCTGCCCCGAGGTAGTGGACTCAAAGTTAGATTGGTGACACTCCCTTCGGTAAGGCCAAGTTTTTTAGCAAAATCTTTGACCTCCGGTACATAAACTGTATTGTAGAACTTAATGAGATCGCCCCGTTCCTCAGAGCCATATATACGCGAAGTGCTAGCCATGTCTGACGGCGTCGGTGGACAAATATTATTCGTTTGATTACTTCTGTAAACATTGAAGAGATATTTTTGGGTTTATTATTTAATATAATATTAATAGATTTCATCATTTGATATAACAAATGGAAATTAACTTTACCTTTTTCCATTTTCTATAGCCACTTCAGAATTATCTTCAATATTTGTAGATATAAGAACCGAACGGTAAATGTGAGACTCGGCTTGTGGCTGGAACCTATAGCAGCGCATAATTTCTGTAAAGGTATTTTTGCCAATTTTGCCGACTTTGCAAATAACATAAACGGCCGACATAAGAATCTGATCGAGATGTCGGTCCTTCATAAGATGTGTCCGCTCTTTTATTGAATATTCAAAAATCGTCCAGATTTTACGCTTGAGATCAAGGTCTGCGATTTCTAGCGATTGGCATAAGTTTTGCATTCGCGTGATAGTGAGATTGTAGAATTTTCGGAAGAAAAGAGCCAGTGAACCAGTGCGCCGCGGTTTGCTCTGATCACGATTCAAAGTGGCGATAGGAGTACTGGATACAGGACCGACGCCGTTTCTTGATGGATTAGATTGATCTGTGAGACGAGATAATAAACTTTGTCCGCCAGCTTTCAAGACACTCTGGGCGCTGCCGGGTTTCGCGTCCGAGAAAAGACGTTTTTTGGCAAGGCCAGACGCAACCGGAGATTGGAATCTTTCGGAAGCTGAAGATATAGGACTTTGAGCAACATCATGATGAGCGCCTCTGTCCATGTGAATTCTTCTGAGCACAGGTTGGCCTGGTGCGTTAGGATCAATTAAATCGAAGGTACCAGGAAGAGCGACATCTTCGTAGGAGGGAACTCCTTCTTCGCAATCTTTCAGAGTCCTCCACAAAGGACTACCTGCTTTCCAGGCTAGAGACTCGAGAATCATTTCTTCGATTCGGTTCAAATGCTTCACCATATCACGAGTTAATTGGTCGACCGCTACTTTGACGATCACCTCGATCACTTTATAAAACAAGTAAGCTTCAATATTTAAAGCTTTAAGAATCCAAGGAAAAGTCCTTTCCTTGTAGTGGTATGAGTAAAGTACAATTTCGCAACAGCATGCGAATAAACATTGAAGGAAATCATGATTTTTTAACAAAATCTGTAATAGAAAAATTATCGTTAGTATTTCATTTTAGGTCGTAAAGTATAATGCAATGAAAAAAATTAATATAATTTACCGTCACATCGAAGTTTGGTTTTTTTGACATTTCATCATTTAAAACTAATTCTAAAACTTTATAAAATAG
This sequence comes from Apocrypta bakeri, assembly GCA_018906985.1. Classification (NCBI taxonomy): domain Eukaryota; kingdom Metazoa; phylum Arthropoda; class Insecta; order Hymenoptera; family Pteromalidae; genus Apocrypta; species Apocrypta bakeri. The sequence continues at coordinate 22,470,215 of JACCIA010000001.1, read as the reverse complement.
CGTTTGTGCAGATTGCAAACGTTTCATCCCATAATCTATACAATTGTTCTCCACTTGCTCAGATGCTTTTGGAGAATATGCCTCACAAAACAATTTACCTAAATCCTGAATTTTTGATTCAACAAAAGTTTGGATATCTGGTGAACGGTTTTTAAACATCTCTAATAATTTTTCTGATGGCAAAGCTTGACATCCTACTAATAAAGTTTGTAGACGAAGTACACTTTGTGTTGGATTTGAAGTTGGAGCAGTATTGGTCACATCTTTTGCTTTTAGATACTTGCGACCAGTTAGAGGAGTTGGAGGAGCCCAATGCTGTAATCATTAATATTGTAATATATTATAATATGCTTGCAATAATCACAATAAAATGTAAATCTTTAAAAAATAGCTAGTCAACACATAAATGACAAAATTTGTTACAAAAATTATGTACTAATTTCCAGTTATATGTCTGTAATTAATTTTATTTTATAAAATTAATAATTACCGCTCCTAATTGTTCTTTTTTGGAATTGAACTGTTCATGTAAATCACTCATGTTTATCATTTTTGAGGGCGATGAGCCTATGTTAGACGTGGAATCAGGTCCTGAAAAACAAAGAAATACAAATTTAAAGTATTTAAAAAAAAATTATCAATTGTCTTATAACAACATTTTTTTTGTATTTGTTATAACATTATTAACATTACAATGATTAATTATAATGATATATAACAAATTTTTTATCAAAAAATTATGTTTAGTAAACTGTTTAAGCATGAGAAAATAGATCTATGGTAGTTATATAAATCCTAACCACTTGTAATAACTGAATATTAAAAGTAAATTGTAAATATTTCAAAATATCACAAAAAATCAGATATACAGTTCACCAATCAAACTTAATTAAGTATTATTTACTAGTTATTTAAACTACTGTAGAAAATATCTATTTTTCTATGGTAACCACATACTTAGAATCAGAATCTCTACTATTTCTCTTTTACATTTTAAAACTTTATCAAGCAAACCTACCTTGGGACAGCATTGTCTTAGCTATTTCTCCATCAAAAATTTGCACATGTGATACACTCTCTATTTTCGTTCTTCTCCATTCAGCTGAATTTCAGAGTGATGGTAAAGCAGGCACACATTGGTTAGCAGCAGAAAGTGAAAGGGGTTGATAAACAAGGGAAAAAAAAAGAAAAAAGAACAAAATGAAGCTCAAGATAAAAAAACAAAACAATAGAAAATAATGATTCGAAACAAAAGCAGTATCATAAGTACACTATCATATGTTACTAATGGCAAACCATCAAATCAAACAAAGTTTAATTATTTGTTTAGGTACTGCGTTAAAAATTCATTTTTTACTAAATAATAAAAACAAAAGCTATACCAAACGTAATTAGATGTAAAATTAATTAAATTAGAAGTGTTTCAATTGCGTGCTAATTATTAATCCTATCATATCAAGATTCCATACTCCAGACATACAATTGATCAAGCTTTGAAGTTTACAAATGCACAAATGTAATTTTCTTACCTAAAAATATTCTGTCATCCAGGTCTCCAACGCTAAGTACATGCTGTTCGTAAGCTTTATTAACCGCTTTGTTATTTCCATCAAAGTTTAGAGCTTCTAAAATTCCTGAATAGTTGGATTGATCACCTCTCAAGACTTTGTCGTTGAAAAGTTTTTTCAAATAAGGTTTCAAGGAATATTCCTTAATAGTATTAGCCTCAACTGCTATAGCATTGTAGCGTTCGCAAAGCAAGCTTACAATGCAATTAGCAGTTTCCAGTGGAGTGAAGCTTTCATCATTAAAATTATCTGGCAGTCCTAACAAAGTAAACGAAAATTTTATTTGTCTAATTGTTCAAAAAGTGTCTAAATTTCTTTTTCAACAATATTTGAAGGTAATTCCATAACTAATACTAACCAGGAAAATCAGGGTTTAATAAATCCTTCCTATTTGCTAACAGAGCATTACTGTACATTAAATCACAGCATACTAATAACAAATGATAAGAATTCACCAGATCGTCAGAAATAGTAGGTATTTCGCTCTTGATGCAGATAAATAGAGACCAGCAAAATTCAAACAACCTAGAAGGTGTACAAGGTACAGCCTTGTGTCTTCTCGATCTTACTGGTTTACCCAAATCATCGGCAGGATTCTTAAAAATGTCTTTAAAAATAGGTCTATACTTCTGAAATATAACAGACGAAACAGAAAAGTTCCTTTGCAGCGTGTCTATCCTGGCTCCAAAATCCTGAGGCATGTTGCACATATCCGCCCAAGCTTTGCTCTTGGTGAAAAACTCTATAAGAGGCAAGTTACAGAGTCTCAATAGCCTCGTAAAGGATACGCAATTGCCTTGTATGTTCGCTCCGGATTTGCCTACTGTAGGGGTAGTAGCTTTGCGACATGCAACGTAAAGAGCACACCCAATCCAGTGTAGCTGGTCGCCCTTTAAATACACAATGCAACAGTTCAACAAAGCAATATAAGAAAAAGAATAATAATAAACGTACAAGTAAACAAGTGTATAATAAAAATTGTGTTATAAAAATGCAGGCTTAATAAACGTCGATGGGGGGGGAGTGTAATTATCAGGCGCTCGTATATAGATATACAAATAAACAAAAAGAATAAAATAAAAAAAAAATATATATATACACACACATAAATGAAAAAAAAGAACAAGAAAATTACCTCCAACGTATAATGCTGTCTGATATTCTCGTAAGACTTCCAGGCTTCGTTGGCCGCGCTTGCGTCCATATTAAGCTTTTGGCAAAGATCCTGGTGCTTCATGAACGTTGCGTCCTCGATGTCGTCGGACTGCCCCATCTTGTCTTGGTTGTTGCGCTGTCGCGCGCTTTCACGTTCTTTATCACGGGGAAAAAACAGTAGAGGAAAATCACAACAAGAAAGAAAAACGACGTTTCGTAGATGGGCTTCCTGGCGCGCGTCGCCGAGACTCTCTCTCTCTCTATATATCTCACCGTTGCACACGCACACTTGACACACAAACACCCGCGCTTTACAGTCGATGCACCGCCACCGTACACTACCTACTCGAAAGACGAGGGAGAGCCGTCTGTGACGATTATGTATGTATCCTCGCTGCGGCTACTGCTGCTGTTGGCCGCTGCAGCCATCTACTACTACACGCACACAACTTTGCGCGGGAAATAGTCGGACGCGCCGCCATATTCTGCCAGCTTGGCGGGCTCGTAACTCGCTCGTGTATATTATCCCTCGAATACGAGCTTATTACACTCGTTTCTTATCTCGATGCACTTCCGACGAGATTATTCGACTTTCGCATTTGGTTTATCGCTGAGATTCGCTATTTTCGACGTCTTTCTTTTTCCCCCCTACTTTTCGCTCGACCGTATCGAACGGAAGAACGGAAAGTGGATTTATTTTTATAACCTAGAAATGTAGATAGGAGCCGCACTACTGCGAGAGAGCGCGCGCCCGCTCGTTTCTCCGACATTTCCCGCCTGAACGCTGATTGGGTGGACGTGGGTTCTTCATATGCATCAAGTTGTAGATAACATGTATAATACACTCCGTAGAATTCACCGCGGCGGGAGGACATTTTGAGAAGGTGACTCGTTGCTGAAGTTACACCAAGTGTACGGGATATGCGAAGTAAAAAGATACGGCAGGATATGTACTGTACTGTATTTTACTGTTTACTGTGTGATTGATTAATGGAATAGAATTACGTAGGCTCGTTGCACTGAATGTTCATTTGTTTGTTAGCTTATAACAATGAATAATAAAGTATTGCGCCTAAAATATGAATTTAACGATGGAATTGTCAGAATGTGTTTATTGAGTAAACGGATTTTTAAAATTACTGTAAATTAATATTTTGCTTTAGAATCATAAATGTGTTTTATTTATATTTATATGAAATGAGTATGTGATTAATTCCTTTGAATAACACTTAAACTCGTGAATTATTATATGATATTGATTTTTGAAACGTGTTTTAAATACGGATTAATGAGTCGATTTTAAACCGGTATATTTTTCAATTTCATATTGACTGATATTCTTTTGCACTATTATAGTTACATGTATATCTAATAATACATATTTATCATCCAGTGATAACTTTGTTTATTAAAATATGCGCATAAAGTCGCAAAAGAATATATACATAAGATATATACATAATAGTTAAATATACGAAGCTCTTAAAATGACTTATAATAAAAGTAGACTTTTATTAATTTTTTTATTTATTATATTGCATTACATCAGTACGTGCGTAAAATAACTTATTTTAAATAATTTACGTTTAAAAACAAATTTCTATACACGCATGCATATTACTGTACGCACATATTAACATCCGTCTTAAAATCTAACCCAAAGTTTATAAAAATCCATTGTGAAGCTATGAAGAAATGTTAAACGACAAAATTTTAAACTTATATATAATACATGTAGCATATCAACTCAAAAATATTTTTTCCAAGAAATAATCAATGCGAAATTACTCGCTATTGAAAAACCAATTTCACACTAAGACTTCGTTCTACGTTGGTCTCATCGTTAAATTTACGAGCTTCGATTACAACGTCTTTATTGGCTTTAATAACTTATAGGTATAATCTTACAGCATATCTTCATAGGATACGTATAGAAATAAGCCGGAGAATCCGGATCTGATGAATTTTTAATTCCTGAATAATTTAAATAGCTATAAAGCTCGATCGTCCATACCTTTTGAATATTTTTTACTTGAACCTATCCGAGTAAATGAAATTTATATTATTCCTGATATTACTAATATTACGCATTTTTATTACTTTTAATGACTTTTTAATCATTCAAGTAAAAAGAATCATCGTTTTTTTTAAATAAACTGATTATTATTATTTTTATTCTTTAAAATATTGTAAATAACTGATATAAAAATAACCAGCGATTATTAAAAATAAACATTTATTTACAAGTACTCGAGGTATTAATGTTATCTGATAATTTGAAAAAACACCTTATATATAACGACTTGATATGTATATTACATAAATATGATATTTCCCAATAAATTATGAGTAATTCTGCTCAGATGTATGTTACGTATATGTGCTGTCGAATTAAATCAATATTAAAATCATACTCGTTTGTGTTTGTGTATGTGAATTGTTGTTGCGAGGGTACAAATAATTCAAATAATTTGTTTATCAGGTGTCTAATAATCCGTTCATTGTACATAAAATAATTAGTGCATTTTAAAACATTCATACACAGATGATCGCGTGGCCATGACAGATTACGCAGTATACAGTGACATTTCGATTTATTCTTTTTTTTTTAAGTTATTGAAGTTTGTACCAGTAAATCAGCCTTGGATGAATTAATTTTAGATGATAAGCTTTGAAATAGCTTTTATTATATAATTTATACCAATTTGTGATAACAAAATAGAAATAAACACGTTGCGAGTTTTATCTATACTGTGAAATTAAAAAAATATATCGGCGAACGCTCGAATTCGTAAACATTAAACATTTTGTTTTCTATAATTATCGATAACATTTTATTATATTACAAATAATACACGAATTTGTCTATTTAACAAAAGCTTTAAACTTAGAGATATCCGCGTCGTTCATTAACGTTTTGAATTCCGGAAGTATTAATACAGCAGGTTAACTGGGATGGACATGCATGCGCTATAAGCACATTAGAACTTCTGCGCACGTGCAATGCGTATTTGTAACTTTCCGTATCTCCAATTAACTATGCTTGCGCACTTCCAGAATTCAAAATTTTATTCCATGGCTCAAGTGCGCATTTATGCACAATTGAATGCAAAACGAAATCGTGAGTAGTAAAAAAAAGTCATCCTCTTGAAAATCGAAATACGCAATGAGTATCCTGAATAAATGACACAATTCAATATCAATACGACTGATATCTTTGAAATTTGTTTGTATTATTAATATGAAATAATGTTTAACCTTTTCGTACTTCAAAAATATCGTAATCACATGTACATATACACAACATGTTATTATTCGTTCCTCCATTCACACAAATTTATTTAATGAAAAATGGCTTTTTTGACAAATGAAAGTATTTATTTGATGTAAAACTGTTTTTAGTGAAATGTTACTTACTATATATACAAATAAAAAGAAATTTGAATAAATTTAATAATTGTTTGAAAAAAAAATTATATTTAATTTTTTTATTAAAACTTCTTTCCAATATTTTGGTTTTGTCTTTGTCCATGTACAACAAATATATTTTAGCTAACAATATTTAATAACCAAACAGTAAACCTCAGTAGATTATTGTTAAATTTTATTTAACAAAATAATACCTAACATATATTACATTTACTGTGCACATACAATCAAACAATAAAATAAAAATTTCTAATTTTATACACATTTCGGGTGAATTATACAAAGTGCAATGCACAGAAATAAATGACAAATGAATGTTACTTAAACGAAGGCAACGTCGAATGTAATAAAAAAAATAACATATAAATTCATGAATCAGTCGGTCTTTCGGTCCTTCGCAAAAATGCTCCTCACTTTCCATCCGACTGTCTTGTATTAGATGCAAAGTGTAATATAAAAATTCACTCATCACTTATATTTGGTTCAGATATTTGTTATATTTTCGTTGCTTTAACACTGTCACGTGCGCACACATACGAGTGCGAAAATGAATACCAGAGACACAGCTGATGATGCTATTTCTCCGTATGTACAATTTTTTAAGAGCTGCTGTCCTCTAACGGGGAAACTATTCGCTCATTTCAAAGTCTCACGCGTACTATATGTGTTATGCATATATGTACACTTTCCAATGCTTGTATGGATTTGAGGTTATGCCGCTTGAGGAAAATACAAATGTTTTTGTGCGAATAAGAAAAGAACATAGGATATTGTTTGGTATAGACAATTTTGAATGTAAGAAGTATTTCTTTAGAAATTTAGTTGTGTATATTCTGTTTGTTACTGAGTAATTGTAATGCTCCATGACAAGTATGTTTACATTGATTTATAAGCTTTGGCTTTCAGAACTGTCAGAGACAGAATGCAGTCAAGAGGTATCTGTACTTGTGCCAGGCTGTCAAATATGCAGTTAGGAAGAATAATGAACAAAGTTATGAATTCGGAGAAAAGTAAAAAGTAAGGTTTTTTTATCTTGTAAATTTTGTGAATTAATAAATTATTGTGTGCTGAAATTTTAGGAGCCGTTTTAAGGAGCTTCCAAATCATTCGAATGCTTTACAAACACCTAGCTTTGGACCAAAAATACCAAAAAGTACTCATAAGAGTCGTAGGGTAACAATTTTAAACAACGTATTTATGAAGTATATTAGCGATCTCATGGCTACCAGTGAGATATCTAATATACTGCAAGGGAGAGGAATAGAAATATCTCATGTTAAAGTATCGCCAGACTTTGCTTTGGTTAATGTTTATTGGTTCTCGGATAACATTAATCTTAACATTGAGTCTACAGAGAAAATATTAAAAAAAACGGCTGGAAAATTACAGCATGAATTATCACAATTAAGAATTATTGGAAATGTACCGCCGATATATTTTGTTAAGAACAAATTCTACAATACTGTAAAAGAAGTAGAATTACGATTATCACAAGTTGATTTTGGAGAAGATTTTGTACCATCCACTTATATCACAAGTAGAATGAAATTTCCAGTTCTGCAGACGTCGCTTCCTCCTAAAATAAAAGCCAAACTTTATGAACTGGAAAATAATAAGAATGAAGAAGAAAAAGAAGGAGAAGAAGAAGATATGTATGAAATAAAAATACCAGAAATGCGACAAGATGTGATGGGATTTGATCATGCTGCTATAATGAAAAGAGTAAGTTTGTATACGTTTCATTTTATTTTATAGATATATTTGAATAAATTATTGTGATTTGTTTAATAGATTAAGGGATCCTTAACCAAGTCAAGATTCGCTCAGCAAAAAATGATTATGAATGAACCTCAAGAGCCACAAGGACAGCAAGCAAATCCAAACGATGTAGCTACTTTCTTGGATAGTAAAGAACAACAAGAGCTGTTCGATGATTTTCTTAAAAAACGTTTGATGGAAGAAAAGCGTCGTACGCAATCGAAGTCCCTTCTAGAAATCAAGCTGCAGGAGGAAGAAGATTTGGCGGAAGATGCGTATGACTTTGATACAGACGAATTCAACATAGACGAAGACAGCGGTGAAAATGACTATTTTGAAAACAACGATATTGAAAAAAGCAATCATTAAGAAATTAATATAGTGTAAATATTTTTGTTATAACTACAATGAACTAGTTAAATTTTGTAAATTGTTATAGAAATATAAAAATTGTAGAAACAGAACAAAGGAGATGAAAAATAAATGCGAAACAACCTTAACCATCAAACGTTTTATGCATAAATTGAGTCCAAGCAGAAGAAGTATCTGTTCAAAATAATAATTCCATTAATAATGTTTTTAATTTCATGAGAAAAAGAAATTAAAGATAACAATGTAAATTTGCAAACTCATTTCAAGGAGCGGTGGGTTTGTTTGATACCAAACCACAAGTATGTTAATAATCGTAGAGAATTTTAATGAGCATACATCTTTATGTAGAATACATAATAATTAGTAAATAATTAAATAATTAACGGAGCAGATAAACTTTGGAATGACATATGTTGCACTGAATATCTTGTTTTAATCAGCACCGATTTGAAGTACGTCAAAACAAACGGCACATACTCTCACTGGTTTGTTCAGCTCAAATTTCAAAATTGGCACATCTTGACCCGAGCACTTACTGCACAAGACTCTACCACAGTGACGGCTAGAATATCAAATAAAAATTATGTTAAATTTATTTACTCCACGAACAGATTTTTTTTACGTCAAAGTAAATTGCTTACCAATGGTGTTTCCGCATCGTTAACGAGAATTTTGTGCCACATTCTAAACAAAGGTCATTGTCGGCCCACGGGGCTTCTTTCGTCAACGACTCTAATAATCTATAAAGCAACTGCTTTGTGGCCACTTGATAATTGAATATCGTTATACCATCTTTGTTCATAGAACCAAGACACGCCCCGGATTTCACAAGAGTTCGACACAAATTGCCATTTCCTTTCATGTAAGCAATCAAAAGCGGAGTGTTTCCGTCAAGGTCTAAAAATGTAATTTCAATTAAATTCAAATATTTGCTTCGTATCGTTACTTTAATTTAAACAGTTTCAAAGTATTTACCCGCATTGTTTAGAGGATACTGGGACATACATTCGAAAAAGAGTTCGCAAATTGTGGCTGCATTATCACGTCCATATCTCGCAAGTTCATGCAGTGGATTTCGCCCTTTTAGATTGACGGCTTCGGCATCCAGGGTGCATTCAGTTAGCAGAGTTCGCACCACCGTTACATGACCTTCCCTTACAGCTACATGTAACGTATTATCTCCATCCGCGTTTACAGCGTCGAAGTTTATAGAATTCTGTAATCAAACATTAGCAATTATCAATAGGTAAATAAAGATTCCATGACTTAATTGTTCTCGAAAGAAAAAAGTAATAATGTAATTTTTGCACTATTAAGTATTTTCGCGTTTATAGTTATTAACCACGATTTTTTTCAATTACGTAATCAACTAATTTTCACTAGACTATGCTTAATAGAATTATCTAGTTTACTGTTTTACGACAAATTTTTATTTAACTATTAGATCTACTGATGTGATTTACCATTATTAAATTAATTATACATCTATTCAAACACGAAAAATTATTAAAAAAATTATATTAGAAAAGTCTACGATAAACGAATGGAAATATAAAAATTCCAGTTGCACCGTATGGATTAATTTAGTTTACAAAAATAATGTATTACACATATACAAAATTATGGTTACCAAAATAAATTTTTCTTTTTTCTGCGACCAATAAATAATTTTGTATTATTTTCTATGTTAAATTCATGCTTACCCTCTTAAAAAACACTAACCTGGAGAAGAGCTGAAACGACAGTAGCGTGTCCAGCTTTTGCAGCAGCATGTAAAGCTGTATTTCTGTGAGCATCCGTATCGTTGACTCTTGCGCCGGCTAATATCAAACTTCGAACCAGCATCTCATTGCCGTTTAATGCAGCTAAATGTAAAGGCGGTGTTTGCGTTACATCTTGCACTCTGGAATTAACGTCTACCTGCAAGTCAGAAATAAATGACCTTTACTTTAGTTCAAAACTTATTTCTGAGACTGTCTTTGTTTTCCAAACATCGTCGACAAACGTGAAATTTAAAATAGACTTCACGATTCCAGAACAACGTGAGGCACTAACAAAGAACCTACGATTCTTAGACATCTGATTTGGACAATTGCCAGCTCAAAAATACTTAAAATAAACAAAGGAACACGTAAACATTGTATAAACAAAGAATACATACTAATCAGACTATGTCCTACCTGTATCGATAGTAAAAACAATATGCTCTCCATGTCATTTTTTTGTATAGCAGTGTGTAGGAAATTTCTGCCTTTGTTGTCAAATTGTTCCGCTGCAGAAGGTAGCCTATCAAGAATCGCCTGAGCTGCTTTATTGTTTCTTACACCAAGTGCAGTGGCGAACGGGGTTTGTCCCTTTTTGTCTCTGACCGACAGATTAATATTAGGATGGCATAACAGCAACGAAATTATCTGAGCGTGTTGATTTTGAATGGCTATATGGACTGGAGTTTTTCCCTCAGCATCGCGAGTGTTTACATTGGCACCGTGTTCGATTAAAGTTTGCACCACCTATTTAATACAATCCTCTATAATTAGAGTGACAACGAAAGAATTATTTATTAATACATTCAAATTACAATCAAATCATTGACCTGTTCAAGACCCCACTGGCAGCAAAGATGCAGTGGAGTACATTCGTCTTTAGCTTCGTCGCCTCCAGTTCCATTGGCCCCAGGTTTCCTGGCTGAATTAAGATCGCAACCGCTGCGCACCAAAAACTGTGCAACATCCTCGCGGTTCTCATCGATGGCCTTGTGCAGAAGAGTCTGTAAACAACCTTCGGGACCCGGAGACCAGCAATCGGGATCAGCTCCATGAGCCACAAGACTCGAAGCTACATCCTCTTGTTCGGATTCCAAAGCATCCCAAAGAGGACAGCCAACCGAGGTATCAGCACCTCGACGACAGAGAGCTTCAACTACATCTCCAAGACGACAATGTACACTCAGTTGCAGCGCCGTTTCGCCATTCAGACTCCTAACATATCGTGATTATTGTAACACTTCATTCTCAATCGCAACTGTTCCAATTAACCCCAACTTACCTAGCGTTTATATCAGCACCGTGTTCCAGTAAGAAAATTGCACTAGACGAGTCCTCCTTGAGTATAGCCTGATGCAGAGCGGTATGTCCCACTTCGTTCCTTTGCTCGAGATCTGCACCAGCCAGGATCAGTGCAGCTAAAATATCTCTATCTTTTGGCACAGCTCCAAGTGCCAAGCTTAAAGGACTATCAGCATCCTTATTCTTGGTCACCAGGAGATCTTGTTTTTCATTGTCAGGAGCGGCATCTAGAAGCGATCTCAGAGCTTCCAGTCGCCCATGAGCTACCGCTAGATGAAGGGCTGTGTCACCGGAAAGAGTACGACTAGCCAGAAGATTCGGTGAACGTTCGAGGAGTCGACGACAGAGACGAGACAGTCCGGAGCGAGCAGCCTCGTGCAGAACTGTCCAACCCTCGCGGTTCCTGGATTCCAAGGTTTCGGCATCGGCTCGCCACTTTTTATTTGCTTTTTCTGCCGATGTATACACAAGATGCAATTCAAAATCGGAACGACAAACCATAATGGAAAAGATGAAAAGTAGGTCAACCATTAATGTGATCGGTATCACAGGGTTCTAGCAGAAACAGCGCAGCATCCTCGCGTAGTTCCCTGGCTAGTTTGTGCATCAGAGTGTCGGCTTCGTCGCCAGGATACCTTGGGTTTGGCGTAGCTCCTCGTGCCAGGAGTTTAGCTGCGCCAGTCTCGAAACTCGGTTCGGTCAGGAGCAAGGCCATGCAAAGAGCTGTATCACCGGTTTTTGTGCGCAGGTCGACGTCGACGCTCTTGGAATCGAGCAACAGCTGTAACAAAGCTTCGTTCCGCTCGGAGATACAGTTGTGAAGTGGACTCCTGTATAAAAATAATTCGATTAGTTGTGATTGATATTTTATCAGAATTTTAAACTGATAAGGTTGATGTTTTTTAATGCTATTGTTAAAGAGAATTCATAATATTATACGAAAAGATACATATAAAAATAAAATTGTTCTAAATTGGTAGAACATTAAAGTAGATGATGTAAGCACTGCACAAAAACATGATTTTACATAATTGCATAAAAAGTCAAGGTTTATAGGTCATAAAGTTGAGTTTCTACAAATATTAAGTTTATCGCACATTTCTACGTTGATTATTTTTCAAAAATTTCTACATTTTTCGTAGTTAAAAACATTCTAAATAACATTCGTTGCATAATGCATATATATATATATATATATATATATATAATTTTACTTTGACATGCGCAGTTCTCAATTGGTTAATTTATAAATTAAAAAAAAACATTCTACTATTTTAACTTCTAACTTTATCGTTCCCAATAGAAGAACATTCTAAAAACCAATACGTTTAATTTCGGCCACATACAATAACACACATTATCATTCTTACACCTCTTTTCTAATTATCTACTCCGCCATATGCACTGCACAATAAAAAAATAAATTACAATTTTCAAAAACTCGAAACAGCATAAAAAATAAATACGTATAAAATAAAAATATAAAAAAGCATTGCCTACCAGCCGTCGTGGCTCTGAGCATTGGGTTCCAAGCCAGCTTTGAGTAAACGTCCAGCAACCGCCAACATGTCCTGGGAAGTATGGGCTGCCAGGAGGTGAAGAGCCGTTTTTCCATCTGTTTCATTTGGTTGATCGAGGGCTTTACCAGAATTGTTTTCTAATTGTTCGACTATGAATTCAGCAGAATAAGAATCAGCTTTGAGGATGGCGGATTGCAAAAGACTTAGACCGTTGGCATCCTTGGCACTCAAATCAGCTCTGTGCTCGACGAGAGTTCGTGCTAAGGAAGGTTGTCGAGATTTCAAGGCCACTTCCAAAGCTGTCTCACCACGCTGATCCAGTGTATTCACTGCTTCGGGAAGCTGTTAAAAATCCATTGATTTTACTAACTTTTTATTAGATATACCTGCATATATTACTCATTTTTAAACAATTTTCAATTCAAATGAAATTGCATGTTTTATTAATTTGAATCATTTTTTCACAATTTTCTTATCATGTTTTTAATCATTTTCAATTTTGTACAACTTTAAAGCTTTGTAAAATTACAGATAAACTGACAAAAAGGGTGACCGCTTGTTGTTTAATCTAATTAAATTTATGTTAAGTGTAAAAATTATAAACTTCAATAAACTTGAAGTTTTATAAAATTATAGAAAAATTTAGAAACAAGGTCGTCCACCTTGTTATTTAATCTAATAAAATTTTCATATACTTCTTATTCTCGAAATAATGAATTATACCGTGATTCTTATTTCAATTCAAGAATTTGTAAATGTTCTATACTTCATCTCCTTAATAAAAATAAGTGTTGCATAATTGAAAGCGGTTTTGTCAATGTACTTAATGCAATGCATATATGTCAATGTAATAAGATAAACTAGACTAACGTCTATTTCGCAATCTCATATGTGAAGCGCTAAAATTAACGGAGTTCTGCACGCGATGGGGATTACTTTTCATAATAGGAATTCTTGCTAAGCAATTCGCGCGCTAGTCAACATTTCCGGAAATAAGCTCGTTCTTTCTCTGTCTCGTCGTTCGACTTTTTTCCAAAGCACGCACATATAATTATATTTTCAATATAAATGTGTGTGTGTGTGTGTGTGTGTATATATATTGTATGTTTTGTTTTATCCAAAACGAACATTTTCATTCAACAATTCTATCAGTGACATTCATAGCTTGTTTTCTATGACAAGTCTATATGAATCATCCAATCAACGCTAAGAAACGACATTCGAGTCCCCAATAAGCAATAAAGAATGGAAGAAAAAAAATTCCTCAGCACGAGAGAGTCTTCCATAAAATCGAGCTCGAATTTCCCTAGTCTCAGCGAAAAATAATTTCAGAATGCGACTCTCCCGGCGCCTCTGCTTATTCCCATAAGCCTATATATATGTACATATGGGTAATTCTCTGACAGATTGACCGGTGAAACATTTTATTTTTTTTAAATACTTTTAAACTGGTTAGAGAATAAATGTCAAAGATGGCATTTTTACCAATTTTGATATTTTACCGATACCGATGACCGAACGTTTTCAAAATTGAATTGAAAGACTTAGATGACTTTAAAGATTAGTTTGGTTCTATGTCAACTTGAACAAACTTATAAGTGTATTTAGTGCAATTTTAGTTATTACGTATGAGATGAATAGACATTTTCATATAAATATCAATGAAATTGCTATATAAGTTTATTTGCAGGTAAAAATAGAGCTTTATTACCAAGTTGAGACCTTCGAAGATACTTTTGTATACAAGGCATCATATTAAATTTTTTGATCTTGAAACTCCTAATCGAACCTTCTAAAAACATAATTTGAAAACATCTTATAACTTATTATGAAATATACTTATTGCTTTAAAAGTATTTTATTCATAAAGTTTACCTAATCCTCCAACAAAAGTCTCTTTAATATTTTTAGCGATAAATTCTTTCCTGAGGAATCAGAATTTTTGGAAAATCGACATAAAATGCTAACTTCGACATCCAATAACATAAAGTACCTTCATAAAAAAAAAATAAATAAAAAAAACAAAAATTTTTCACCCAATTAATCTATCAGAGAATAACCCATATATATACAACCTCCTTATATATATAACATATACATAACGCGAACCAGCTGAGTTTCTCTGAAGCGCGCACACTCGCGAAGAGAGATAGAGAGAGAGGGAAGAGTCATGTTTGTGACGTGGCGTCCGAGGACGACCATCAGCCGAAGCGAGAAAGAGACCTACACAGTGGTGTGTATAGCAACGCACAACAGACTACACACGACTCTCTTTCAAAATACACATGTACATATTATCATGTAAGCTACGATGAACGGACGCGGCGAAACACTCGTCGGTTATCAGTTCGGCCGGACGCTTCGTTTGCTGCTGCGCGAAAGAATCGTGTATTATAATACATTATATATATCGCACAAGTAGCAGAAACACAGTCGTCGGTTAAAAGTGCGTGCGAGCGAGTAAAATTGGGTCCTTATTTTTCTTCGTCGCTTCCGTCGTCGGTTTCGTTACTAACGTACATATTCAACGAATTAAATCCAAATTCTTTTTCTATTTTATTACACGTATTCTTTTTTTATTCTTCACCCATCAGTGCATCGTTACTGGAAAGAGTATGTATATTATATATATATGTATATATAATATACACGCACCGATATGACATCTGCTCTTAACGTAATAAAGTATAATACGTATAAGAGAAATTAGCTCGAGTTATAATATACACAGCAACGACGTCCGGGGAATGCGTAACGGAAGTTTTGCACGAACCCCTCGATGTTTGAAATTTAACGCGGTAAGCGCTTCCGTTCTACGATTTAATATATATATATATATATATATATATATATAAATAGTGTATATAACCGAATGACACGAGTATGGCACTCGTGCAAGCAGTCGAACGTGAATCATAATTCTGGTGATTTATCGTACGTAGTTATCGGACAACGATATATATATATACATACGCATAATATATATAAGAGGAGAAACGTGTTTGTCTTTGGAAAACGTTCGCAGTTGTGTAAAGCATCTCTCGTTGTGCATAAATACATATAACAAGAGGAGTTTCTTTTTCTTCCATTCTCGTATCGAGTGTACACTTAAGAGTATCCTTTCGCCGAAGCCGATGTCAAGGTCGACGATGATGAAGTGTTCAGGTATTCAAAGGCCGTCGACGATGCTACTAGCCGTTCTTACAAGTGAGTCATTGCGATAATTATTTTCCCATGCAAAAATATAAACTCGACAACCCTTTTAAATTATTAATATCGTTTGATTGCAACCAAGGCCGCGACGATCTTAGCTTATCGCTTTCAAAGCCAGAATAAACTCCTTGACGAGAGAAAATTTTCTTTTCTTTTGCTTGTCTCTTCCCCAGTGTCACGTGCGAATGACGCATTAATTGTTAATTTTTTTTATCACTTGCATAAAAAAACAATGCCTCTCGCAGTAGTTTCACCGACATTACATACGCAATAGCATTACATTATTCCACAGAGCGTAACGATTTTTTTTTACAAATTTCTAGCTATAGCGATGTGTCTACCGATCACCGAAGCGATGATATGCTACAGGTGTACTGTACTACCTCGTCAATTCGCAGACGAGAAAGACCAGCCTTGCGCGAAATTCGACGGTAGTGACAGGTTCTACCAAGATTGTCCGACTTCGACTTTCTGCATGAAACGTATCATCCATTACCGTTTGTCAAACGGAAGTAAGTTTATTGAATATCTGATTAGAGTAACGGTTGCGATGCAAATTTATTCACACGTCTATTTTCTCAGCGATGGTGACGACAGCCGAAAGGAATTGCGCCTTTCAGAAAGACGTAGTGCAAGCGTATAATTTCAACGAGCGACGATGGCATCCCGAAGAGAGAATCGACAAGGAAGCTTACGACGAAGGTTGTTTCCGAGGAGAAGACAGAGGTACACCCAATGGACCATCGGAATATTGCTTTTGTTCTTCGAATTTCTGTAATGCGACGTCGTCCGTGCATTTCTCTAGCTTTTTGTTTGTTCTTGTTATTTTGTTAGTTAAACTTAGATGAGATTCTTATTCGAAAGTGTCTGATGGAGCTTGGATGAAATGGTATCCATATTGCTGTGTTGATAGATAGAGAGGGAGAGAGACAAGTGGCTTGATTGAAGAGTTGAGCTTTAAGATTGAGAAACTATTGTGATATTACAATAATATAGGATATATTTTTACGTGAGATACTGGAGGCGCGTTTGTTACTTAATTAATTGTCTTTCCTGTGAGGTTGGATTGTATAGTGTTAAGTAAGCGTATGTTTGTGTAGGATAATAAATGAAACTTACCTCAGCATTATGTTCGACCAAATATAAAAATACGACGTCTTCTCGTTGCAATCGTACCGCTGAATGTAACGGATATTCGCTCTTCGTTTTTAATAATTGATACAACAACGGTCCTGGCATTTCTTTGAAATCCTCTCCACTGAGGTCATCCTGAGATTAAGTATAATGTTTGTAATCTAAAGTAATGTTTGATAGATATTGAATGTAATAATAAAAAAAAATTTACCCAGTGACAAGAAATCAAAGAACTACAATGATCTCTTAATTTTTTTGTTCCTAGCTCTTCTGCAATTGTGTACAACCGCACGCAGTCTTGTAACTTAGCGCTTCCTATCAAATACTTTTCGCACCTATCTACTAATTCAGTCAATCCAAAGCCAGATGCTGCTTTCATTAATTCAAGCGTTAACTGATTCTGGCTTACTATGTCTGTATAAATCCATTTTAATAAAACAGGACCCACGTTACCATCTAAACTTTTCCAGTCTGCAATAAAATAACAATGTAATCACAATGTATTTACAAAACTTAACTTTTAGGAAATTAAAGTCCACACCTAAAACAGCTTTCTCCGGTAAAGAACTCCAAGTGTCACTTCGGGCTGCTAGTATAAACTTATGAACTGGAATGCTCCTATCTCCCAATATCACCGTTGCATCACTAAAATACATAATAACCATCTTTTAAAACAACGATTCACCTTGAAAACAAGAACTCTTAATGTTACTGTAGATAGATTATTACCTATAGCGTTGTTCTTCGTACAATGCAGATATTTGAGACAGTAATCTTCCAACAAACCCATGATCCTCTTTGTCTGCAGTAACTGAAGCATATTTCTGCTGCAATTCCGTATAATTATTATACAGATTGACATACTGTTCTCGAAGAAGAGCAAGGTGTTGCTGCCACTTTTGAGAATCCGTAGAGTCCTCTGCGGAAATAACCATTTTAATAAATCCAACAAAGAGCTCTGTTATGCCTCCTCCGAAATAACGAACTTACCCATGATTAGCAGGCACACTTTGGTAATAAAAAAAAGTTACTTATCCCTCAAATGTCGAAAGTCAACAGGCGTCAGTTTGATTAAACGCACAGGAAGAGATATGGTGATATCATGTCATAGGCAGATTCATCAAAACAGCCTTACGTAGTTTTCATCGAAAATCACCGGTATTCAATGTTTAAACTATCAAAACTCAAGATCCAAAAACAAGAATTTGTTTAATCTTCTCGACTTTTAATGAAATCCCATTTTTGACAGCAATTATATACGCCCCTACTACACGTATACGATAGTTTGTCTCTCACACAACTACTTGCGCCACGAGTGTACTGCTGCCATGTATAACCGAGTCACAAATATATGAGTACCAGCACCGATTACCGATGTGTAAGTGAACATTCACTTGTATACACACACATACACTTAACATCGAATCGAATGTGTATATAAATGTTGGTTATAATAATTAATAACCTATTCTGACGTAAACTGGATAGGAATGCGATTCCTTCTGTTTTAAATAAACGTCTAATTCGTTGTCGAGAAAGATAATGCACTTTGAAGAATATATATAATAAGAAGTCCAATTCTCAGATTTCGCCGCAAACAAGCCGAATGTTTACAAATTCATACAGAGTCTCCGTCTACGTATAGTCTCCACTTTACGAAAACATTCGCTATCCTAACCTAAACTTAGAAAACTGAACTCGAATCCTGGTATATACACTAGTGATATATACAGCTAAACTGACTAAAGCCATCTATTGACGTATATATATCTATACATATCTGTGATCTATATGTGTGTGTACAGTTCGTTCATACAAAGATACAAAGTGTAGCACTGAATGTCATGGAATCTCAAGCTCTCTGATGCTTTTTGCAACAAAAACAAATTGATTTTTATAATCTCGTTGCACCAAAATGGAGCCGCAGGATATCTATTACGATAGAAATGAGTACGTGGAGACTGTAAGTAGAGATATTGGTTTTTACTGCGTTTGACTAGACTTGTGTAAGAAAAAAGTCACGATCTGGAACGGGTTAACCTCTAAGTTGATTGCTTTTTTTCCAGGCATCAGGAAACAAAGTTAGTAGACAAACTGTCCTCTGTGGTTCGCAGAATATAGTTTTGCATGGTAAAGTTATAGTACAGTCCGATGCAATTATAAGAGGAGATCTTGCTAATGTGAAGACTGGTCGATACTGTATCATTGGTAAAAATGTTGTCATTAGACCACCTTTTAAAAGATTTAGTAGAGGGTGAGAATTTATATAGTTTTTACTGTTTCTATATTACATAGCAAGTCTTTTACCATTTAATTAATTGTTACAGCATTGCATTCTTCCCTCTGCAAATGGGAGATCATGTATTTGTTGGAGAACGAGCTATTGTTAGCGCAGCTGTAGTAGGCTCTTACGTTTATATCGGAAAGAATGCTGTTATAGTAAGAGTTTCTTATATTCAGTAAGAATGTGTTAATTTTTTTTTATTTATATACAATTTTATTCATTCTAGGGAAGGAGGAGTGTTCTGAAGAACTGTTGTTACATTGAAGATGGCGCAGTCATACCTCCAGAAACTGTTGTGCCTTCTTTCACAAGGTTTGCTGGTAACCCAGCTAAATGTGTTGAAGATCTACCAGAATGTACTTTAGACTTGATGCAAGATTTCACAAAGAATTATTATCAACACTTTTTACCAGCTAAAATACCTTGAATTGGCATGTAAGATAGCATTTGTGTTTTAAGTATTAATTGCAATGGCATGAAAAAGAAACCGTGATAATAATAACGGAGACTTGTTATCACATTCAATAGGATTGGTGCTTAATGAACTTGATTTGATGTATGACATTTATTTATATATTTTATCATTGTGTATAATTACAATGATTTCATAAAACATCAAAAAGCACTATTTATTTATAAGAATCTTTAAATAGACAAGTATAAAAATATATAAAATTGCGTGTAATTTAACATCATAAATACAATTTTTATGTAGATTAAGTTTTTCTTTTTTTTACTCTTGTTTTATCCATAAGGGCAATACGATTCGTAATTGAAAAAGGTAATTAAACTGTTTATTACCAATTAAAGTTTTTATAAGACATCTTTTTTATGTAATCCTTGTATAGAAGGTATTTTCATTAGCACAGTAGTTTCTAACTACAGCATTCATTCAGTTTGCATATTAATTTTGTAGTACTCATTTCTTGACGTCTGTAGAGATTTTGTTGATTCTTCGTTTAATTGATAATAAAAATTTTTTGATCATTAAATTTATATCCAGTTTTGGTTATACTTTTTAATGAGCATCATTTCGCAATATGGATTTCACGTCGTTAAATTGAAAGTTCACATAAATATTCATGTTTAACCACTACAAACGTTCGTAATTACACTTGACTAATCATAAAAATCTGAAATTTATAAACATGTAAAAGTCAACTCTTCTGAAAATCAATCAGTAGTGATTCTATTAAACAATATTCGGTAGTAAGGATATCGTTTAAGAGTTTATTAGCACACCGTAAAATACGGATAATATCGATTTAATTATGCTTTTAGCGCTTTTAAAAAATTATGTTCCGAAGCCTGGTAAAATTCCTACCATTTATAGTCCGGTAGAGTACCTATTTTTTCACTATTTCTCAAGATAGCATCAGTACATAATCAGTGAAAAATAAACTGCGCTAAACTACTCATTTTTTCTTCGATAAATCAATTACATCGATTAAATAAATTTTTATAAAAATATCTCAACTGCGTTGTTTTGCAGTTACATTACAAAATATTCAAACAAAGAAAAGATTGTTTTACCTTCTTATAACAATTTAAAGACAAGCCTTGATTTTTTTATCCACCGACTGTATAATAAGCAACAACAAAGCCGGCGAGAGTCGCGTTGCGCTATAATTTAATCGTGCGTGTCAACAAGACGGAACACCATGTCAATGACAAAATCGCAAACGACTCGTAAATACAAATAACATGTCCATTTTAATTTTTTTGTTATAAATTGAAGTTAATATTGTTATACTCTTAATACTCTTTTAAAAATGTTTAATAACTGCGAGTTGCCTCGTAATATACTTGTAACAACAATTTAGATTAATGAATATGCAAGTGTGAAAAAATTAACTTCTAAGAACAATAAAAGCACTACGATCTCCACAAGCATAGCAAACAATGGATTAAGTATACATGTATGTGTACATATACATATAGATAATACATCAAAAAGGGGACAGGCCTTAGTTGAAAATCTTCAAAGTATGACAATGAGAATATTTGTCAATTATCTGACGAGGAAATATTTTTCCGCATAAATTAATATTTCCTGCAATAACGAAGGGTTTGCTCTATTTAAGAAAGTTTATTTACTGTAAAGTTGCTTTTTTGATAGAAAAATATTTATTTGTATTTAAAAAAATATTTCGGTTTTGAAATGTTATCTTCGTTTGAAATTAAAATTATTTTAATAAAACGTTATTTACTGTACATAAATACAATTTTGCTTAAACACATTTTTAATTCGAATTTAGCAAACATTTTAGTGTTCTAATAAAGTGTTAAACAGAAAAATAATATTTCCTACATTTAAGAAAGTTTTTTTTCCTAAAAAATTGCTTCATTGTAAGATGAACATATTTACATACATTTATCACTATTTTAAATATTTACTCTATTAACTTTTTCCTACTTTCCGTAAAAATGGTTCAAACAAATACATTTTCATAAGTTCATTTAGAAACATTTAATCGTTTCACTTACTAATTTATTAAAATATGCATCGATTTAAATAGATATTATCTTAAATAAAATTGACACTTTATTCATTCAAACAAAGATACAGCTATCAGATCGAAGCAAATATTTTCCCACGACTATCCAAAGAAATCATTTTTCGGAAAAAAATTTTTTTTTCTTTTATCTAGTACATCTTTACTGTGTGATTGTGTAACTAGAGAATTACCTTTTACAACCAAAAGTATACGTTGCGAGTGTAAATAGTTTTTTACATTTCTGATACTCTTCCTTATAAATACTAGATATTGCGTGCTGCACAATTCAGGTGCGTATTTGCGTTTAGCATTCGTCCGCCTCGGAATCTAATTGCTTAGGTTGTTTCATCAACAAGTGTATTCGTCATTGATTTTTCGGTTGACATTTCTTTGCAAACATAATAAATACAAGATGATTCAAACTTCCGCCAAAGACAATTCTCATCAACCTCTCACATAAATCTTTCATTATCCACCAGCGGATCCTCTAGAATATACTTCATTTTCGAAAGATTAGTATTTTTAAAAAAAATCTTTTTTTTAAATAAAGCTCGTGTCATACACCGCGACCCTGAGATCTTTCCGACAGCCGTGCAATATGCGCTAAAATAAATCGGAATGCGAATAAATTAAGCATCTAATTATTCGCGAAGCCGTTACTATATAACACTTCATTGTTTATTCCTCGAATGCTCTCAGCCATATAATTTTATATTAAAAATATAGTTTAACATTTTACGAAATAGAGCCTTTAATTCCAATGCTTTTGGAAAAATTTAATCGAATTTCTGGGGACGTCGATAAGATATAATATTCTTGTGAAAACAACGCTCGCTGTGAATGCAAATAGAGCAGTAGGTGATTGTTTGCGGCAAAGATAAAAATCCTAACTAATAATCCAACCGAAAGCATATGTACACAGTAACGAAATTTCTGGAATTTCTGATGTAGACATAGTTTCGAGGGTAATTAACGTTTTATTACATTAGCCACAGACTACGGCGTAATCGCCGTACGTTATAAGAAAAATTACGTTCCAATTAGTAGAGGAGAAGTGAGGAAATTTCTCGAAAGCATTTAGCTTCAAATTATATAGCTCTCGTAATAAACCCCTGTAATCTACAACCGATTCTACACGGGAGTTCGTCAAACAAGACGAACATCTTTTATTCTATCTCAAAAATGATTGAAGTACATCTTCTAATTGAAGTTCAAAACGAACATACGTATATATATATATATATATATATATATATATATATATATATATATCGATTAAAAACAATACATGTAAGCAAATAATTCTTCGAGTCTCCCCTCGTATATACAAATGCTCGTTCTTGCGACGCGATTTAAAATCCAATCATTAGTCAGTGTGTTACTGACATCCCGACAAGCTTCCCACGATCGCATCAACCGAACGCTGATTTGAATAATCATCGCAAATTGTATCACTATGAGCGATTTAGAAAAAAAATAGGAAAAATAAAAAAAAATGATTAATTACACGTTACAATCATAGTAATAATCAGAAAAGCGAATCTCACTCTATACAAATGTGCGAAGAGGAAAAAATAGCGTTTCCTCAGTTTCGTCATCTAATGTTTGCACCGTTTGAGTCATTCGTCAATTCCTCGGTTTTTGCTTTCAAATGGTTGATCCAGTTCAATCAGCCGCGAATCACGCGAAGTTTCTTTATGCGAAGGTAAATTCAAATACAAGTATCGTAAAAGAGCAATTACCCACAAAGTATCATTTTTAATTACACAAGGATCCGTGAGCCGAGTAAACAAACAGGCTATTCTCATTCGCTGATTTATTAATCGCCGACTGTATATATATGAAATATCGTATGCGTGTGTATATGTGTATAATATTTAATTAAATATCCTATTATTCGAACTATATATATAAATGAAAGAACAATTTATCGGAGTTTATATGAACAGTGATTAATAATCTTGAGTATATAGTCGCGTATAATTGCTCGGGGGCTCGCATCAAACTGTCACGAGTAGCTTTGTTCGTTAGGCGTGAGGATCCGCTGAACAGCACGTGTTGCGGACACATTACTTATCTTATCGTTCACGAGATGTATGCGGAGGCGCGGACCGCATTCCGTTGAAGTTTTTACCGAGAAATCATACTTTTGCGTCGGGATGACTTGCAGAGGATTTCCTGCGGGGATATAAATGAGTATTACTTTTTCTCAGTAATTTTCGTTGACCGATTTTGCAATCCGTGAATATTACCGGTCGGAATTTTTTTTAATAAAAATATAATTAATCGTATACTACATTTTGGCTCGTGACATTGGTCAATGGGTTGCTTACATGAATTGTTTGTACAGCGTAATCAATGAACCCATGATTTTTTTTTATAGCAGGTCTACCTACGGTAACTCTTTGTTCCTTCATTGTCATGGTTTTTTACCGTGTCTTTTTGCATCCTTATATCGCGAATGACGTAAACTCTCGTTTCCCGTTACCATCACATAATAATAGAAAATTTCTCCGCGTTAACGTTTGAAAATTCATCGAGTTTTACTCGAGGCGTCTGTGCCCTCCAGAACGTTCCTTAATATCCAGGAGAGTTAAAGGCTTAGTTGTTATCAAAGGCGCGTGAGTTATGTTTGCGAGTTTAAAATTGCTTTAATAAAATTGAATCTTTCTGAAAAACTTACAGCTTGGTCGTTATGACTTCCGCGATAAGTACAGCCAAGGTTAGTAATAGGCCGTAACCAAGAGTCAAGAAAGCTCCGTAACATTCAGCTAGACCAACGCTTAAGAATCTTCTTGCAGAGCCACATATTGGTTTTTTTGTATAAAGCCTGTTTATATCCTTCGTCCTCATGCCAGTCTCGTGTAATTTCATAGCTCTGTGAAGAAGGAAGGAGGGATAAAAATTAATCATCCAATGCTTTCCTGTTGACCCGAGATTTACTCAATGTAGAAAGTCTATACATCTACAGAGATGTGTTGTTGAGCAAAGGAAACTTGTAAACAAGCTCTTTATAGTGTTCCTTGCGATTACTGGGTCAGGACAATGAACTCTATCACGTGGCAAATGTGTGTGTGTATATGCGATAGCTTTCTTTTTTCTTCCGAGGTAGATACTATGTAGCGACGATCGTGCGGATTTTTTTACTACATCCAGTCATGCGTTACATTCGCGTAGATGATTCACGAGTGTTTTGACCGAAGTGATTGTGTAATGAGTGAGCTTCACAGCTTTTTCTTTGCTACATTTGTGTCTGTTCAAATAGCTGATGAGCTTTCGTCGAAACTCACCCAACTCTGAACAACTCCAAATAAGGTGATCTCCTCTTCACGATAAAGTGAGGATCGAAAACGTTGAGATAGTCTATTTCCTGGAAACCACACTTTTCATCCTCTTCGTAAGTCTCCTGTATCAGTTTGTAAGCGCAACCAGGTTCGACGTGAAAAGCAAAGTATCCAGCTCTGATCCTCTGGATGCCATCGTCAATGGTCAACCAATTGGACTTCTTGGATCCTTTGGGTTCGATTCTTTCTTCGAATATCGTACGACGTATCGGATCTTTAAACGATTTGAAGTAATATCGATTGAAAACATTGTCGTGAGCTGCCAACATCAATGGGCTGTCCAAAAGATCTTTTAAAGTGTTGATGGACGTCGTGGTTGACTGAAGAAGAGCAACGATGTTGGCGGTGTAAGCCGCATAGAGATTCAAAGCAGCCATTAAACCAAACAGGACGATTATCCTTGTTGGCACTGATCGAGGCTCGTACCAAGAACCTTTGACATTGAAAGAAAAAAATCTTACGTTACGGCGGTCCATTTACGATTGTTCTCGAAGGACGAATCGATGTTACGTGATATTTCTTCTTGTCGTTAGAGAAATCAGACTGAGATTAACAACTCAAAAGGTTCATTGCAAACAGCTTAATTCGCTAAATGTTTGTTACGAGTGGATTAAGAATGTCTAGTACAGATAAGCTTGACTTGGCAAAAGAGTACGCGAGTGTAATTTATTTAATCAGATTATCGACGATATTTCCCATTGCGCAACATCCGAAATCCGCAAGGAATCTTTCTTACTTTCCGCATTAAACACGCATTTAATGGCATTTTTACGCACGTGGATAGTTTTGAGAAAGGTCATTCGGCTCAAGGCCCGTCGTTAAATCGCGAGGAAAAGTATGCGAATTTTGTTTTCTTTCTATCTACGCATATAAAAGTCGAGCTACGAATAAATATGAAGTATGCCGATATTAAAAAATATATATTGTTAGAGCGAAACTTTCCTCGATGTATATATATAAGCTTCAGGTCACAAGTGCAGCCGATGGAAAGAAGTCTATTAAAGAAGAAAGGAATAATAAGCCATAAAATCGATGGAGTCGCAAAAAAACAACCATAGAGACGATATGGTTGAGTAAACTCAGTCTACGTTTACAGGTGTTATATATACGAGAGTTTGTAATAGCCAAGTGTCGTTGAACGCTTGACGATTAATTTGGAAGGTTCCAGAATCAGAAGGTAAGGCATAGAGCGAACTATGCAAATACAGTGGCGCAAAAAAATAATAATAGCTCACTCTCATTATTGCCTACGGTATAAAGATAGCGAGAGTATATTGCATATATATATATATTTAAAGCTAATTCTAGAAACTTACCGTTTCCTGCCAAATTATATTTAAACGAAAAACGATCGATTCTTGTATTACCTTGCTGAGATACAGCTCCGACAACTACCAGGAGATCGTCGCTGAGATTTGGAGGTATAGGTTCGCGAGTCTTCTCAATATCGTTGAAATTCATCCATTCGTATTTCATCGCCGGAAATAGCACGATTACCAGGAGGATGACCAGAGCTAAGCTGCCGAACCAAACGGATTTGCGAAAAGGCAGTCTGAAGAGATTCGAAACTGATGACAGCGGTGGACTCCGGAAGATGAAACGTGATCTTTTAGAGGATAAGAATTGTTTTTGGTTCGATTATTTATCTATTGAGATACGGTATACGTGTACTTTTGAAATCTCTAATGTAAAGCTTAATAGACGGATTTTTAGAGTTTTTCGTTTGGAAAGTTAGAGTGACTTTTTGTTTTTGGAGCTTAAAGTTGTATCTAATGCATATGTTACTCTAAAGCTATTTATAGTGTCATAAAACTGTCATTTAAGATTAGAGTATTTCTTAAATCATTCCTTATCTATAAGTAAAATATCAATTAAGGAGGCAATACGTGAGATTACAAATTTTAATTAATTATGTTAATAGTATTTTTTTAATATATTCAATTTCATCTTTGTTTCTTATTTCTAAGACTCTTCGTTGACCACTTAAAGTCGGTTGTTGAAAACTCACTCTTCGTAAGGTTCAAAGTGAATTAATGGACCAATTGAGATGAAAATTGGCTAAATACTCTTTGATTCATTCTTTAAATCTTGAATGAAAGGATTTGTAACCGAATGAGTAAAACAAACTTTACGTGGTGGCATGTACCAAGATTTAAAAAAAATAGTTATCAAATCAGTTTTTAAAATTATTAATAATTTTTCTATTTTAAAAAAAATCCCTACATTCATGCGTTAAAGAATTTATCAAAGAATATGAGTCATGTCAATTTTCAGCTCAATTGCTCCATTAATTCACTTTGAATCTTACGGAGAGTGAGTTTTCAACAACCTACTATAAATACTATAAATGATCAACGCAGAGACTTAAAGATGCGAAACAAAGATTAAATCAAAGGTATAACACTATGTACAACTTCAGTTTTAAATATTTAAAAAATTCATATAGGTATTTCACCTTAAATCCTTAACACCCAAACGTCGCAATTTTGAATCACATTTTGGCTCAAGATTAAAATAAGTCATCTGCTCCAGAAAAAATACAAATTTACGATTTCCGATAACTTATTCTATTTTTGAATCGAAAATGCCATTCAAAATTGCGACGTTTGGGTGTTCAAGGGTAAAAATATCATCTATTATGCATAAAATTCAGAGTGATCTTTTGCTCTGGAGCTTAAAGGGACAAGAGTGGAAAGCTGTAGAATGACGAAAAATTGGGCTATTATTTTCTTAATAAAAAATGACATCACTTTAGAAAATTCTTATTGTCATTATTATTTTTCTACGTAAAATGTTCTTCTCGATTTATAAATAAAATTCAAAGTGAGCACATTATTGCTTGAAATAAACTCTTTTAAGGACATTTTTATCATCTTTATATTATCGAATATAACATACAATAATTATTAACTGATTAGTTAATTCAAGAAATAAAAAAAAGAAGTCTTAAAAGCCAGTCTATCTACATATTTCCTTTAATAGTCTTTTTATTATTTAGATTAGAATAAAAATAAATGCAACTTGGAGAGATGTACCTTGTGTTATGAGAGTAAACAGAAACTCTATCCTATAATGAATATAGCGAAGTTGAGCTTTTCTAAGAATGAAAATACACTCTTAAGCAATAATTTTCACTCTTAAAATTCAATTGTGCGCATTTGTCGTTTTCGCAAACACTTGACACTATACATACCTGAAGATAACAGAGGAAACACATCATAAAGTTAATTTAATTTTTTCTTCTGATTAGACAGCGATCGATTCTATACTAGAGTATACACTAATAAAAAAACGAATCCAAAGGTTTAAAATAAAAAAAATAAGTCATCAATCGATACCGATTTCTACACAAGAAGCTATATCGATCGATCGCAATCGTCGCGTGTGCTTAACCGAATTTATTTTTTATTTAAATGTCCTTGGAATTTACCCTGTAGGTGTTGATAGGGAGATGTATTGGATGATACCAATGCGTTCGCGCATGAGAAAAGTACCGGTACCACCGAAGTCGATTTCTCCTCGTTGCAACATACCGATCATTCCGCCCCAAGAACCATTTGGATTTTGATAGCCCCATGTTCCTACTTGCTTGAACGTTACTCTAACGAAAATACGAAAATAATCTTTATTGAATCTTAGTAAGTGCGCTATAATTATATTACAAATGAAGAAACGATCGTAGATTTTGTTTTGCATAAATACATACATAATGATATTGTGTAAAAGACTAATGTAAAATTCGTCAGATTTAGAGAGACTATGCTAAAAAGGAAAGTCAATAACCTTATGGATTAAGCTTTGCTAAAGAATATATCGAACTCACCAATTTCAAGGTTTTCACCTCAAATTGATTCTATTAATCAAGCTATTAATGTGTTTTTAAGTGTATGTATGTGTATTGCAAAATCACATAGATATATGTGAATTTTAGTCGACAGAAGATTTTTCTATTCGAAATTTTGTTTCAATCAATTATTTTAAGTCTCTATAAAGGCTGTCATGTAATTATTTTATTATAAATGATCGGACAGCAAGTTTAAAGTTGTTTCAAACGATTCTAGGACAGAAGAAGTCTCGGTTGGCAAAGAATCTTCGACAAATGTACACATGTACATAAATCCTGAATTGTGAAATATTTGAAATATACGAGTTCTTTGTTTTTATAAATTGTAAAAATTTATTTAAACTAATACGGATAATACAGCAAAAATTTTTAAATGTCCACTATTTCTTAAATAAGCAAAAGAATCTCGATATTTTTAAAAATATTCTCAAAAAGCAAAAATCATATTCGTAATAATATACGAGACACCAAGATCTATTCAAAAGCTAATTATATATACTTAGCGGTACGAAGTGTGTGGCGATATAACGACGGTAAATAAAACCACTGATATACGCTTGATTGTAATCGCCACTCTCGATCACGCCTTTCCTCATACATTACAGTACTTTACCTACTGGCATTATCGATTATGTATCGGTTATCGATTTGTGATAATTGAAAAACAAAAACGTGCAAACATTTCATTTTTCTACGAACGTTATTGTGACTTGACAATACAAACTCAAGGCTCCTCGATATCAACGAGCAGGTAAAGATCGCATATTAGGTGAATTTTCAAAAATGTTCTTTCACCATTTGCTTCAACGAAATGAATTGCCTTGTAATTTTTAAATATTTGAATTTTTTCTCGAAAAATAAAATACTACAGAATACACCTGGATTTTTTTCCACTATTACAAAAATTTTCCAAAAATTCTTAATTTGCGAAATCGAACAAATTCAGCTATTCAGCTATATATTATTCGGCGAGTTCTGAGAATAATTTTGTCCGAAAGCGGATGGTTTTTCAATAAAAAATTCATGAATCTCTGTAAACTAAATTTGCAATATAAAGACTGAATTTCGAAAGTACCGCAGTCAAAATCAATTCTGCAAGCGGATATTTTTTTAAGTTTAAACATTTATTCCACCGGTTAGAGAGGTTCTAGATACATAATCGGAAATTTTGATTTAAAAAAAAAATTGAAATAATAAATGTGTTTCTTTTTCATTCAAATACAACGACGTTTATAAAAAAAAATTGATATCGTAAAAGACTATTAGTTAAGCTTAACAATATTAGTCTCGAAAAATGCTGTAAAAACGTTTTGATCGAATTTCGCGAATTTCGTATATTCCACTTACGTAGCATTGAGCATGTGAACTAAGAACAGAGCCCATGGATAGTTACATTTGGTGATGGAGTCCACGTGTCGATCTTGGTAATCGTCTAGGTGGTGAATCGTATTCGGATCGGTGATCTACGGGGCAGATGGAATGAGCGCCAATTACATACGAAGGATTTTCTTAAGCTATGCGAGCAAGGCTACCCATTGAAAAGAGAACACTACGGATGTAGATTTATTTATATTATTATTCCCGTTTGCTTTGAAACGATGATTTGTAGCAATTTACGCATTTTCGTGCCCGATGTAAGTGCGCTTAAATGATGTCATAAGCAAAAATAACGATCGCGATTATGTTAGAATACATCGTAATTGTCTTTTTCTACGAGACTTTATCGTCTCTGAATTTATTATTATGCAATAAGTATGACTAGTTAGGTAAGTAGCGTCGTTATTTGCTTCCAGTTAATATCCATCGAGTTATCGATTCAATTCTGATTAAAAAAAGAAATTTCAACCACAAGACAAGATTTCAATCTTATTCCTCCGAGATTTTTCCTTCTTCTCGAAGCCACATTTGCATCTGCGACAATAATCTTCCTGTTTTCATCAATCCATCTTCCTCTTTCCTCGATTGAATGACTGCTGTTCTCGTTAGTTCGATATATAGACAGCAATCGTCCAGTGTTTTTCTGCCAAACAGTCAGTTCGCTATCTGGATATAATTTTAGATCGTGAATTTTTGATAAAAGATCGGTAGTGTCGTTCGATCGTTGAATTAAAAGCCATTTGAATGGTGAAGCGAACAGGTCTTCGCGATCGGCTTTGAAAAAAAATTTCTCGAGCTTCGGACAATTTAGGTCAAGAATGAAGAGCACGCGATGAGCGTCGAGAGGAATCTCTCGACTTTCGTATCCTTTTTCCCTGAAACATAAAACGTTAATTAATTGACAATTAGAAAACGAAGCGTTTACACACAGCTATAATTATTTCTACTGATTTTTAGACACGATCGACTCGTGTACGACAGCGGAAGCTGCAGTGGCAGACGTTTAATTATAGATTACACAGGCACGGTCTCTTTAAACTTTGTTGTAGACACGTGAATCGTGTAAAGCGTCGAGAAACAGAGATCTACGACTGCATAAATCATTATTGAAAGGTGTAATATGTTCCAAGTTTTTTTTTGTTTTAAACAAAGAAACATATGTTTGAACGCTCGGTAACAGTGGGTTATTGCTTGTTACTGATACACAATCATCGATACATTGTAAAATTGCGTTTTTTTCGTAAATAAATAATTAAAAATGTGAAATTATATAAAACCATGCAATCTCAGATAGTCTATCGATCGTTTGGTCCAATTGGAGAACATTGCCGAATAATGGAATTTCGGATATTTGTCTGAGGAATTCGAATCGGTCTTCAATGCCACGACAATCGAAGCTCGTCACCATTGAAAAAGCTCCGGAATACATCGGAGCTATATTTTCCAACAAATGTCTCAGTTCTTGATCGTCTCCCGATGCAACGCACGCTACTGGTGCTGATAGAATCGTTGACAATTGAATAAACAATAACAACCTCGAGTACATTCCTGGAATTATTAACACACGCATAAACATTTGGTACAACTGTTAGAAATGAAAAATTCGTACCGCGAAGAAATGCCGGTGATCTTTTTTTGTTTATAATACCATCGGAGACAGGGAGTTGCCTCTTGATGTATGCGCGAGGAATAAAAAATATGACTTCCGCGTTGCTCGTGCGTAATGTACCAGCGAATTCCATTTGAATAATTTGAATACTATTACCCATACTCCATTGGATAAGCTTCTTTTGACTCTGGACTCGTCGTTCGCAACGGTTTATAGATCGATATATAACAGTATAGGTTTCGCGCGCGAAATACCTTACAATTTCGCTTGTGCTATTAAAAAAAGAAATGCTATCCACTTTTGCGACGTGATGTCTCTTATTACACGGAGACTTGTCATTTATTCGGCTCCTGTCTTCGCCGATATTATCGTATAGCCCCTGCACATAGAGACATTATGTATAGACAATTGTATAGCGAAGAGAAAGTCGTAGTAGTATGATTGCGCAACTCTATCGATCGATGAATACATATGTGTATATGGATGATTCACTAACAAATCGTTGGTTTAAAAGTTTTTTTTTCGGTTATATTTTGGGAATGTTTTATTACTACACCCACGAGTGTTCTTGGATTTTATTCGATAGTTTTAAATGCTTTTGTAGAAGTTGTATTAAATTCCTTGGGGAGGCAGTTGCTATACTGAAATCAAATCCAAAAAAGTTTACAAAATTTTATTACAAGTGATCCAATTGGTTTACTTGAATGAAATATTTGAATATTTAAAAGTTATTACTATATATTTCTATAAATGTATTCAACTATAAGTACAAGTAAGATCATTATAAGACTTTCGAATGAATAAAACTAATAAAATTAATAGACGAAAGTATACAGTCAGCTAAAAAACAGTGCGATCGATCACTTGGATCATAAGATGAACGTAAACAATGGATACCCACGAGATGCTATAAAAATAATATTATCCAAAGAAATGTTCAAAATCAAAATTAATGATAAACTGTATGTAGTCAATATGTTGGTAAATTGTATAAAATATTGTTCATATAACATTAATATATCAATCAATACGTTCAAAAGCTCTACTAAACAAATATTAATTTGAGTTTAAGCATTTTCTTGGCAATACAATTTGCAACATTTTCCTCACCTTTCTAACGATATTTGAACTAAAATTTTTCGTTACTAATAATCATTATATTACTTATATCATTATTTACAGTCATTCTCACAAATCTAGTCCCAATAGATACAAACATTTTAATTTTTCACACTCTACAATTACTACAAAAGCGTTAAAAAAATACAACTGCACACATGAGAATATAATTAAAACATTTCCAAAATACGAAAAAAAAGGAAAAAACTTTTTTCCAACCATCACTTCGCCACCGAATCGCCCATATACCCATACGTACGTGTGTATATCTACATAGAAAGAAATTTGCCTCGTGAACAGCAGGTGGACTAGTAATGTTAAGCACGTCTTACTCCACTCGGTACATTATTTGTGCAACGTCGATTCGCAAATACAGAGCTACTCGTGCTCCAGATTAGACATCAGTGAATACAGGGTTATTAAATTAATCCACAGTCTTGCCAAGGGGCGTTTCGAGTTTTCGCTAAGATAAGAACGAGATGAGAAAGGATTTTATCGTTGTGCAAGAGTTTGTAACAATCGTGACGAGCTATTATTGTTTACGAGTTAGCGCGTAATCGAGCTTTATCTGAAAATCTAAAAATTCAACAAAATATCAAACCAATTGATTAACTCAAAAGTATGCAAATAGGATTACGTATAGGATTACTTCTCTAATCGCATTGATACGGATATACGCACTTGTTGAATTGTGCGTCTTAAAAACAACGATAAGACATTCATCTATCAAACATATCGTTTGAGTACCTGTTCCTCTTCGAGTTAACACGCATAAACGTTCACAAACGTACGATTTCTTAAGATTCTTCTAAATGATCAATCAGTTAGCGACGAATGTCTCTTGTTCCCTCTTGTACATCCACTGTTTACAATTCGATGATTGCTTCGTTCCACATCTGGCGAACGGTACGCTTAATCTCTACGAGGTTGAGTGGAATAACAAGACCATTTGCTATTATAGCGCATCTCTTGGTGTAAAGAAATCACGTGTGTGTTTTTCATCTCATTAATTCATATATAGCATCCTGACAAAACTAGACGATTCGTCAAGGTTAAGGTGTTTTTGATGCAGACAATGAGTTATCAGTTCGAAACTTGCACCTGACGCTTAACCATTACACAATTATTTCGTATGATGAGCTCGAGGCAATTTGTATTTATATATACACGTCTGTTATTGTATATACGTACATGGTTAAAAGCATCTAGCTCTGGAAGGAAAACAAAAAAAAAGATGAAAAAAAGCGCTTATGTTAATGGGATTGTAATGACGAACGATTAAGTCGCTGACGGTGGTGCGTTTTTTTATCGGCGAAAACGAGAACACACCTTCCCGTAGTTATTTTTATTTACGTGGAGCGAATGCTTCCCCGAAACGTTGTCGCAATGCCAAATCACTGACAATTTGTATTGCATTGTTGTGCATATAGAGTCGCTGTTTTCGTCCTCTTTCATTTTTGTTTGTATAAGTGTTAAACTTTTTTTTTGCTCCTGAAAAAAAGCCAACGACGTAAATAAATTCATTAGATTCGTGTACTCGATCTGAAAATATTTCTTGCTCAAAAGTATCGAGAAGTTGTACGCGTTTATTTTTAAATTTATTTAGAAGTCATGTGTCTCGAAGGTTTGAAGTAAAAAAAATATTTTAAGATCGGACAGCGAATATATATACATATTTTTAAGTTAATTAACGCGTCGTTCAACTGTAGAACTTAGCAATGTCTGGACGCGATCGTTACAAAGTGTCGTAATGAGGATAATACAGGAGAACAAACGAGAGAAAAAAATTAGTTAATTTCGGCTGATGCAATTTTCCACGAGTATAACTGCATCGAATTAAACAAACAAATGAATCGATGGTTTAAAAAAAATATAATCGACATATCTGCATAAATTTTCATTTCGATCAGCGAGAGAGGGGAAAAACGAGTTCGTTATACGCGCTAAACTTCCACAGCGTCTATAAAAGCAGACAAGAGATCGGGACGAATTCTTCCAAGAAACGCGGATATGTCTCAAAGGATAGATTTTTTTCATCCTACATAACGTTTCTTCATTCTCTGAATACGACTTTCCTCTCAACCCTCAGATTTATTGGCCCCAGATAACGCGTAGATTTACACAAACGCACGTATGGACATATACGTGTACTTTATATATATATATATACAACGACAAAGCGAAGAAAAACCAGTTCTGCGAGAAAACTCGTATGTACCTTTTCTCCTCAAGAGTCTTTCTCTACGTTACAATTAGCCCCCCAAGGGATTATCCTCAATCGCACCTAGAAGCTGTGCACATCCGTCCGTCAAGTGACACTTGACCCTAATAGCCGCTATCTCAAAAAGCGCGCTGCAACAACGACGGGCGCCAGACGGTCTACTCAATGCAGAACATCGTAACTCACTTTCACCCGGTCTCTTTGCGCGCGATGGAAATTTCGAGCCTGTCCTCGACGATTTCCAACCCCACCATTCGACGGTTTTCCTGTATAGGCTTACACACACGTAGACGCACACACTTATATAGAAAGTGTAAAGACCGGAGAGAAAGAGAATAAGGCGCATGTGTAAGTATACAAAGATCTCGGAGTGGCTAAGAGCGAGTCTTGAGAGACATATTACAGAGAAGTGTAGGTATCGAGTCAACAGGTGGGGGCGCGACGACGTTGGCGCCTGAGGAGTAGGGGCCGAGATACCCGTGAAGTATCGCGCGCCG
Source organism: Apocrypta bakeri (assembly GCA_018906985.1). Taxonomy (NCBI): domain Eukaryota; kingdom Metazoa; phylum Arthropoda; class Insecta; order Hymenoptera; family Pteromalidae; genus Apocrypta; species Apocrypta bakeri. The sequence continues at coordinate 22,434,208 of JACCIA010000001.1, read as the reverse complement.
GCAGCTCCGCGCGCCAGTTTCGACAGAGCTCTCACAAGCACGCGGAAGCCCACTAGCGGTTATATATACACACGCACGTACGCAAGCAATACGCATTTCTTCGAGAAAATAAGTTACATCGACGATTAATTTTTCCACCTAGGAGAAGACCAGTTAGCGAGATGTTGGAGAACGGTAATAGTAAGATCGACCGGAAGCTGGAGCATCCGGTTACCACTAAGCAACAGCCGGATAATTTCGAAGCGGAGGTACCACCGCCGAAATGTGAGTAGAAAAAGAATTTCATTTATTCCTTTTTTATTTTAATCTTCCGATCGTTGAGCTAACCGATTTTAGTACTAATTTATAAGGCGGATATGTGTAATTGATTTTTATCCGAGACGTTGGTGTTTATATAGTTCATCAGTGATACTTTTTTTTCGTTAACGATTCGTATGCTATGCACGCACCCGTACGCGCTTGAACCGATTGTCCTTGCCGATTCCGCTCGCAGGTATATACACTGTGCGTAAACAAGCTGGTTTACCGCTCAAGGCACTTCCCTGACATTTTTGCTCATCTACAGTCTAGGCTACTTTTTTTCTTTCTTGCTCTAAAAAAACGTTAATCTGCCAGTGAGGACAATCGGTAACTCCTTAAATAGTGCAAATACGTTCGGAGAACGTTGCACGCGTTGACGCATTCGACACACGTGATTGAAATTCGCCACGATTGCATGTGTATAATGTGTATATAGATTTATATATATATATATATATATATATATATATATATATATATATACACACGCACATACTCGTACATTATACGAATGTATATACGCTTATCCAGAATCGATCTTTCTCCGAACTCTCGCCAATTACGCAAGGAGAGAAAGAACTCGTTTGTCATCGCTGAAACGGTGTAATTGTCAGACGATCGGTATTTCATACGGACTTTTGTGTATCGCCGATTTTTCATTTCTCCGTCTGTTTCGGCGAGGAATATCTCCTTAGCTATATAATACAAGAGACGATATTGAGGTCGACAACACGTGCTTCTTTGTGTTCAATGCGTGTGTAGTTGGCGCATTGAAAACAGGTTTTCAACGGGCGATCGTGTAGTTCGAGAAAAGAAAAAGCACTGAGATATATAGTGCAGATGTTACGTACAGTGTAAATAAATATAAGCACGCGGTTGATTTAAAAACTACAATTTTTTTGAACTTCTATATCATTCGATATTAACGGTCTTTGCTTTTAATCTACACAGACCTTTCTCGGTAAATCGGTAATTAACGTCAATTAGCTTATACTTGTCAGGTATCAACAGTGATTGATCGTGCGCATTGAAGACATTGCAATATAGACGTCGATCGATTAGATAAGAGAAATCGATTCGTCAATCTACAACCGATAACGATCTTTGAATATTTTCATCGCTGAATTCTTATTTTCGTCTAGTTCATCACGTGTACAAAACGAGACGACTGATAACTTATCAGGTTTCTCATTGATGTTTGTACATATGTATATAAATAACCCCCAAGTGACTCGCATATACGGATTCCATCAGTCTGGAAGCGAGTGTTTAGAAGAAGTGAAGCTGTATCGCGAACGGGATGAATCAACGTGGAAAAATCAATAAACCATCAGCTGCTGACAATGTGATTGTAGCGATAATTAGTCTCACGATTGTTGTAAGTGTAAACGAAGAGTTTAAAAAAAAACGATCGAAAGAAACTTTAGCCACGCGTTTAATCGCCAATCACAAGGAAATAAGCGGATATGACTTCTTCATAAACGATCGTCGACAATTAACGAAGAGATTGATTTTTCTCCTAAGAAGCTAAATCATTAGTCATTCCTTGCTACAAGAATTTATTATTATTGGTAGAATTATGAAGTAATTATAGATTTCCAGTCGATAATTCTGTCGTGTTTCTCAATAAAAAGAGACACTGAATTATAGCCGCTCTTATATATACATACTAAATAATTCGCAACCGATCCGAAAAGAAATCACCTCTTGAAACGATCATCGACTCGCACATTATGTAATTAACCGATCGCGTATTATAATAAATCTAATATAATGATTGTAATATAATGAGCGAAAAAAAATATGTAGAAATTATTGCCTCTAAGGCATTTGTATGTGTGTATATATATATATATATATATACGTACAATTCAGTGGGTAATTGCACTTATTTCTATTGTCGAGGGGCGATTGAAAAATATTCCATACCATCGATCTAGTTCTACGTGGGTGTGTTGAGATTAATTCCAAGTAGACCAGGTAATTTTTGCGCCGGGAATCGGCTCGTAATGGTTTATGCGTACACTAAGAGGTTTGATCGCGGAAAAGCTTTTTTTAATCGTTCGAGGAATTAATTTCGTAATTAAAATGGATAATCAGAGAATTTTGAAAGTTACGATACAAAAAATCGAACAGTTCCGCAAAAGCTATACTTACGAAATTACCTAACGCTCATTGCTCGTTAACGTTCTCTCAAAAATATAGAGCAGCTGCAACTTTTACTACTAACTGACTGGAAAGATTCTCTCCGTAAGGATAAAATAGCTTAGAATTTATATACATGTATATAATACATAAGTTCTCAGGTCTTTGTTCGGCAGTGAGAAGCTGCGAGCGATAGGCTTCGATAAAATTCTGTATACGTTAGAAGATTGCGAAATTTCAGCGAACATATACTTTATATACCCGCATTTTTTGACGGACGTAATTCTTACTATAAAATCGTAATCTCGACGAATTAATTCCGACGCAAAGTGCGGAAAAAACAAGTACGTGCCGTAATTGATTGCCATCGCTACGTTGCTCGCAGTGGCTTACAATTGGATTGTGCGGTTGAAGATTCTTTCGTTATATAAAACTACATATACATATACACATATATGTACAATGTACATACATAAGAAATTACCGACAATTTGACCAAGTTACACTTTACTGTATTAACGCGTGCGAACAAAAATTCTTGGCTCTAATTGCAAAATTGCTGATCGCCGTGACACTCGTGTCTCTAATGTGTCAATCTGACGTCATCGAATTAAAATATAAAAAGCTTTAATGACTTCCGTGTAAATCAAAATAAGTCAAGAAGAAGAGAAAGATGAACCGACGATTAAAATCGAATTCAAGTATATCAATTGTAGCAATTAGCCTAGATAAAAATAATTTCGTTCGACGGTAACATGTATATATATATAACGCCCGTACATTGTACGCATAAAAATGCCTGTATAACAGCGAATGCAAATATAACATCGACAGAGTTCATTAGGTGAAGTTGAGAGAGAAAAAAGTATTGATTTAAGTTTTACGCAACGAATCGCAGTTGTTACGAACCAACCGTTGTTTACAAGCTCCGTTCACGATTTTATGTCTTAGCAGCTTGTCCGAGCAGGTGTAAAACTTCACAAGCGAAAGAACTAAACGTTAAGAATCGCTAATAACTTCACGATCGCAAATTTTAATCCAAAACATAATTTCTAAGATAAAAGCCTGAATTTGTATTCTGCTATTCCTAATAGCGAGGAAGCTCCTTGTCTATTTAATTTATTATACGTATGTACATATATCAAAAACACTTGTCATTCAACACAATTGATTAAACCTGACAGCGCAACTTCAATAAATTATAATTTACAACCCATCGTCGCATTATTGTTTTTTTCTCTTCGTCCATTTTACGTCTTACAAAACTATATTCACGAGGTAATATTAGAACATAAATAAAAAAATTTGTAGCACACGCGTGCAACCCGACAATAGCGCAACTCTTTATCTATGCAAAAATTCGTCCCTTTTTCACACGGTCAACACGTTTAAATACGCACAGGAATCCGAGCGTCGCAATATATAGATTGGTATGTCTATTCGAGGACACGGTGAAAGTGGTCCCCAGTCGCGCGAAATAACGAATTCCTCAGCACACGCTTCTTGTCGCTCGTATGTATACATGTATATAGAAGAAATAAGCAAACAATTAGAACAATGTAATAACTATAATGACTCGATTTGTATTTGTGATAGAAAGAGAGCGATTGGAAGTATTGTTGCGCCTTGTTTGCGTTTCTCCACTTCACGAACAAGTGTTATTACTAAATTTATGTGTGTACACATAATTACGCAATTGGCTAATTACAGAGATAGCGGATGCTTGTTTTAATTTCAATTTAATTAATGTCTGATCGGTACGATGATCGGTAAGGAAAATCGCGTTATTCGGATAGAATTGAATTAGCATAGTAAGCGAAGTGGAGAATTTCGTAATGACTTTTTGGCAAGAAAATATTCCCGAGAAGCTATGAAATCGTTGTACCATAAACGATATAAAAGTGTAAAATCCAATGAAAAACCGTATCGACCTTCGTAGCTTGCAATTATCGCGTTTCTGCGCAGACAACGGGCGCATGTTATTGTTTGCGGTTCTGTAAATTTAGCGGTTCTTATTGTTTTCGATTTATACCTAATCCTTATATAGATGACGCAGAGAAAAATGTAATCCAAGGTATATTAAACGCAACGATTGCCGTTAAGCAAATTCGGTAGTTGTGTTTAAATTATATCATACATTTTTAATGTATACCTAATCCATGTAAATAACGCACATAACTGTGTACAAAAAATAGTAACCCAAGGTATGTTAAACATCCGGTAATTTTACATATCTAATCTAACTATATACAGAAAAATGTAACCGAAAGTATATTAAACTCAACGATTGCCTTTGGCGAAATTTGGCAATATTAAAAAATATCCACACGTGAATTGGCTTAATAAATCGATATGTTATTGCAGTTGCATTGACGTCAAGCGATAACGATAATGAAATAATACAAGAGATTTTGAAAATTTCCACACGATACAGAAACATTCGTAACGAAAAATACAACATATATACATGGCTGTACCTTATATACGTCAAAAATCAGACAGCGGAAATTGTTCACCTATAAATAGAATTTCAATCGCACAACCTCGCAATTTCCCGATTCTTTACGAAGCTTAGCCAAGGTTCCTTTGATTAAAACTTCGCACAAAAGATCGAATCTTATTACGCAATGAAATATGCATTCGGTAAAGAAACATCATCAACACCATCGACGTGTTTATACAGTTTTGTATACAAATCATTCATTCGGAAAATTCCGGTACAAACCCTTGAGAAAAAATAAAGAGAGACGCGCGACCCTGAATCGGCACTGACTCGTGACGATTAGAGCTTTATATATATTTTCAGAGCAGCTAAGCCTTGACATGGTTCGTTTACCTCTTCGAAACACAAGATGCATATAGGTATACGGATATAGATAATTACAGGAGTGTCAGAAAGTTGGGTTGGTTAGATGAGATTACTTTTTTCAATGGACGAAGAATGTGTGTCCGATTGATAATTACCCGTGGAATAAAACAAAAATGTGGGATGAGATCGGGTTTACGCAACTGTGAAATCCTGTTCTCGATCTATAGTAGAGGTAATTGACCTCAGACCTTGAGTATTATGGACCCGATATATAAAGCGTACGACAATTGATTTCGTTGCGCTTAATTGCCGCTGTCGAGGCACGATGCTTCAAATTTTTCCCGCCTTTTAAAATATAGTACATATAATATATCATCGTAGGCATTGGAAAGATTCTCGGTTCGGAGAATTACTTATAATTTGATAAATAATTACACATACACGTGAATAATCGTTTAAAAATCACTGTGTCAATTGAACATCAGTATACAATTAGAATAAGTCTGTTGTCTATGTACATTGTTTCAGATAACGAACTCTCGCGCGACGAGACAATTGAAAATACTTAATAAGTATTGACATTGATAAAAGCCGCAAAGACAGAGACGGAAAGTCATGGTAATTGTCTCGGTGAAAGAAATATCTACAGATAAGTGGACGATTGCCTCGCGTAGAGGGGATGATATCTAAACTTAAAATTTGCGGCAGCACACTGACATATACATTGCGTCAAGTGAATGAGTGTATACCCAAAATAATTATGACTTGCTTTAAAATAAAACCAACCTTTTTATTTTTAACTTTTTTACAACTCATTGCTTGGCCTTATCAATTGTTCGGATTGTTTTTTTTTCTTCGCGTGTTGAATGTGAATAACGCGATTGTTATAAGTTCCCTCTGTAAATGACTCTGAGCTATAGATTACAATACGAAAATTTGCGAATCAATAGTGTGATTAAATTTTTAACAATTTCGCAACAAACAAATCCGCCTAAATAACAATCTTAGTAAAACCGCCAACGATAAACGCATGACTCGCTTAACAAACGGAACCTGAGGTTTACACTTTGCGCGTGAAGTAGCTGAATGGTCAGAACAAAGCAGGACGATAAAGCCTATAAAAGTGTGTATCAACTCGTGCACGTACTTGCTCAATTTGACGTATACAACCAGAGTCTTTTTACGCTGATTGGCATTCCTGGCGCAACGCGACCTTCCATACACTTATTCAATTCTAAGGAAAATTTACACTAAGAGATGTTATAATAATCGTATGGACTTATCTCGATCTCAAATCAAATTCGACAATTTACAATTATTTTCTTTACTCCAATCGACTGTATAGTAACATAAAAACATAGAAATTACTTATTTATCATCTATCATAGCTATACATAAATATACGTACAATAGAAGAAGTATCGCCCAGTCAATCAACAAATCGTCTACATCCTACTTTCGCAGATTAAATTCAATTACTCTATCATCGTTCGCGTCTTCTGCTTATTCTTGCGCCTTCGACGTTGACCTTCGCCTACACCTGGAATAATTCTAGATGTATATAAATGTATATCACCTGTTGCACGCGTATGTGTGTGTATATATATATACAAGTTTGAGCCGAAGGTATCTAACGCAAATAGGTATATTATTAGAGCCGGAAAAACGTGCCAGGAAATTTTGCTCAATGCCGCATCACTCTTTTAATCTAGATAGTGTAATACCGATTGCCGATATAGATCTATCGCATAAATGCACACACACAATTACTGACGTTTTCAAGCTTGCCTGTGTTGACAAGCAAAAAGAAAGAAAGAGAGAGAGAGAGAGAGAGAGAGGGGGAGATAAAGGATCAAAACAACATACACACATACACCTGACCAAACCAATGTTATGCAATTATTTTAGGAAATAACGATGTATATACGTAAAATGTAGTCTCGAAGATGGACGAATCAAAGCGATGACCGTTTAACGATCGCAATAATCACCTGTGGATTAAATATAGGTTAGCATTGTTTTTCGCTTGCACATATATTTATATGCATATATGTTTCGTTTTATATATATATATATATAATGTGTATACAAACAATAAATATTTATACCGGTTTGAACTGGATCAAGCGGAAGACAGAAGACGTTTTGACTTTTCCTTTGTGTGAATCGCTGCAATTCAGTCCAATGCGTATATAATTGTCTCGAAATAGCATCGAATTTCAAGATCAGATCATCTCTATCATTGATTAGGTTAATGTATCTCCGGCTTCTAGAAGTAAAGAAAAAGAGAAAAAAAAGCTTTAAACGAATGATTTTAAAGCCGCCTCCCGTTACGCCATCGAGGATGTAAGAAGAAGTAAGATGACGCAACGCGTGATCACGAAATTTCCGAAAATTCGTTATAAAATCCGTATGGAGTGAGGTAACTTTTGCAATAACGCCCGCGCCCGTATTATATATATATATATATAAGTATACACGTATACAGCACTAATCTCATGCGTCATCCTTACGCGATCGCGAGCAATAATAATCGCCTCGTTCGAGCGCAATCATCGTGAGGACGATTATAAAAGCGAGTATACTGTAATAAGTAGAACGAGAGCAAAAAAAAAACAACTTTGGTGTATACTTAAGTACACCCTCTCTTCGTCGCGTGCGCGCGAATATGATGAGTCAAGTATTATGTTTCTCTCTCTTTTCCTTCGTATAATACATAGAAATCGGAGTCGATTTCCGCCTAATTTTCTCGCCAGTCCGTATATACCGTATACATACACATATGTCCATACACAGATATTATATATGTATATATTTTTACTATCACTGAAGTAAGCAACGTGGGACACTTGTACAGTTGTACATTTATATATATATTATCTCAATATACGTATACAATTACACTGACATTCTTCTCGCGCGTGTACAATGCAAGAACATCGTATTTTCGTGCAGTATGCAATATATAATAAGCGATAACTGCACACCAAATACACGTTTGCTTCGTTCTCCCAGTGGTACATGCACAAGTAGACACACACTCGCGAGAAGCGTTGTTCGTATATCGTATTGCTCGCGGATATACGTGTGTATATATGTGCATATATATAGATATAGTAAGACGAGAGGCAGATTGAGCCGCGGAAAATTAGCGCACGTCCGGCAGGAGGCGCCAGCAATAGTCGTCGCGTCGCGCACGTGCTCTTCTTCAGTCCGGTCGTCTGGCCGCTGGCCGATCCCCTGCACACTCACATACACAAGCAAGTACTCGCGCTTGTTTCCCCGGTTCCCCCCCAAGCGCTTGTCTGTGTATGTTCTATATAGGTGTATACATTATATTACACACGTATATAGCTTCTCGGCATGTCGCCGTCCCGAGTTCGGGCCTTCGGGCAACCAGTTATTCTTCTCTCGTTTCGTGCGGTGCGAGTAGAGTATAGATATATACACATATATCCACAAAGAGCTGTATAACACTGAACACACAGAAACGAGAGGGAGAGAAAAATTTTGCGCTACGCTCGCGCTAGAGGGAGAAAGAGACACGCTTTCCATCGGGTGAGCTTAGTGTGTAGCAAACACTCGGCCGAGCATCGCATTTCGCATAGCATAGAGGAGAGGAGAAAAAGTCGGAACGATTGTGTGTGTGTGTTCAAAGTGTGTGTATATATATCTATATATATATGAATATATATTCATCTGTATATAATATATATAACACTCGAACACGGCAGCAACGGCGCGCGCTTTGAGAGACAGAAAGAGCAAGAGAGAGAGAGAGAGAGAGAGAGAGAGAGCTTTAGCTGGCGCGCGCGCAGTGGTGCACTGCAGTTCGTCTCGGCAAGTTGCTCTGTGTGCGTCCAGTATTAGTCTCGTTCTTTCGTACCATCTCCGAGATCGTCGCTTAGAATGAGCAGGAACGGAAACGGGCACGTGCTCGTCTGGGAACAACCGGGTCTCGACGATGCCGATAAGGCTCGTGCTCAACCAGAGCTTCCACCTCAACAGAGCAAAGGTAAAAAAAAAAGAATCTACGGTATAATTACTACGTTCGTTTTCGACCTCCTTTCTATGACTCGTGTATTTAGCGAGGTTTTCCTTTGAGAACCTATTACACACGGACACAATACGCACGAGGGCAGTCGCGCGACAGCCATTACGCGCGCTAACATACTCTAGCACGTGCCTATTTTTAAAGTCCCCGACCTTTCGCCTTACCAGGAGACTCGCGCTTTCCGCAATATATCCCTGTTTTTTTCTATTCTTCGGATTCAGCACCTGCGATCTACCTGTCGACGCGTTTTGTATCTCCGAGTGTACGTATACATTTGCTCGCCTTGCGCGGCGTCAAGTTCAAGTATGTATACTTGTTCAAAGGAGATACACAGAGAGGAACTTCGGACTATCGTATATCTAATCTGTCGCGACTGGAAACTTATCTATACTCGTGATGCATCTGATCGAGAGAACATTATTACATTTATATGTGTGTGTGCATATGCGTATGTGTCTGAATAACGAGATGCAAGGGTTGAGAGAGACGATGATAATAATAATTGCTGTACCGGAGGCTTTTGGAATAGAGTGAAAGTGTGGTGGGGAAGCAGTCAGCCGTTGACCACGTGCTCGCCGGCTGTTGCTGCTAGCGTTGAGTTTACAGGCGCTGCAGCGCCGCAGAAGCCGCGGTTTTCGTTGCACCGGCCTCGAACTTTGCCCCCTTTTGTAATGGATGCTCCTTTGACATGTTGTACACTTAGTCTCATGTATACCTACGTAAATCGGAAAGTAATATCGGAGCCAGCTGTGTGACGTTATTTCTTTTTCCGATGCTGGAAACTAGCCAAGACGAGGGAACAACCTTGGCATGTAACCTATCCCTGTAGCCGCGCTCGCGTCTATCAACTGCCGAACCTATCGTTATTACGTAAAAAAAATAAAAAAAAAAATAAGGACGAAAAATGAATTTTTTTTTATTTGACTTTGCAGCGTTGATTGGTACGAGACATGTCGTGACGTTTATGCTTTTTTTGGGTATGGCAAACGCCTACGTCATGCGGACCAACATGTCCGTTGCGATCGTAGCTATGGTCAATCATTCGGCCATCATCAATCAGCACGACGACGAGCCTGTCACCAGCGAATGCTCCGCAACGCCTTATGACAATTCAACCGAATCTGCTAGTAGTGCGGATGGCGAATATGCCTGGGATGCTACGTTACAGGGATATTTACTCAGTTCGTTTTTCTATGGTTACGTACTGACTCAAATACCTTTTGGAATATTGGCCAAGAGGTATGGTTCCAAATACTTCCTGGGAGTAGGTATGCTGATCAATTCGGTGTTTGGACTACTGGTACCTATTTCAGCACAATGGGGATACTACTGGCTCATGCTGGTGAGATTCATTCAAGGGCTTGGAGAGGTAAGTATCGGGATCTGGTTCCGCTTTAGTTTCTACTCTCTGTCTTTCTTTTTCTTCTTGGTTTTTGATTTTGACTGGACACTCTCTCTCTTGCTGCGAATGCCCCACTGCTAGCAAGAGAGCGAGTGCTCGATTAGCTTATTCAGAAGTAACTGTAAATTATCTGGTCATAAAGCGAACTCGATTATGCGAGGATGAACGCTTTTTTGATTGTTCGGCTGTATTTCCCCCCCCTAGGAATGGATTATCCCTATTGCAGGGTCCCATTGTGCCTTGTACGCACGCTATGCTGGCCAAGTGGGTGCCACCTAACGAGAGGAGCAGGATGGGAGCCTTTGTCTACGCCGGTGAGTGCTGCTTCTAGTGTCAATCTTCTGGGTGTATCTCAAATCCTGGATTGCAGGCTAGTTTAGTTGATGAGCGATGGGGTAAAGTCACAGACCTTTTAATACGAGATAAACATTTATATTTATGACTGTTCCCACTATATTGGATGCAGAGAGGTTTGCCGAGATGACTTGGTACACACTGTAGCAAACAAGTTTGTATGCGTTCACTGAGAAATTCTGCACAATCATGCACATACACTGGAATTGAATTGTCAGGAAATAATCTAGCATTTCCCATTATAGCATCGTTGATTGATAAAGTACAAAGCAAAAACTCATACACATCGTTCGAGTATTACTCATGCTCTGGCGTGCACATTTTTAGACTTTTCATTCTTGCAGAATTTGTACCTAGTTGCTAATTCGTCACGAGATCATGAGTAGGCACTTCAATAGTCTCCTTCATCGACAACCTGAGATACATCCCGCCAACGTCTGTTGATCCTTGACGCGAGTCTAATGAGAATTTTCAATTTACAGGAGCTCAATTTGGAACGGTTATATCTATGCCGTTAAGCGGTTTGCTGTCTGACCATGGATTTGCAGGAGGCTGGCCGTCGATCTTCTATGTTTTCGGCACAGTCGGTACTGTTTGGTGCATTGCTTTCTTACTTATGGTTCACGAAGACCCTGAAAGCCATCCACGTATCAGCGATGACGAGAAGAAATATATTCTTAGTTCCCTCTGGGGCAATGCTGGCGCATCGGTAATTTTATTATCTTCTTCCTGTAGGCTGAATTTGAAAAAAAAAAAAAAATTGGAGCTTTATACTCGAGTTACATAACGCGAGCATAGCTCTCAGAATGAGAGCAAACGCACACGCGACGAGGAAGAAATTTTCGTGCGTGCAGTTTGATGATGATTGCGAGTCCAGCATCTGCAATTTGTCGGTGACTATTAACGTCTGTTGTTTCAATGACATCGAGTCGCAATTTGCGGATGCTGGATGTCGCGTTTCCGTTACCAAATTACATAGACTTTTCAAAATCAAACGTAATTGTTTGTTCTGCGTGACTGACAAAGTGGAAATATAGATATTTTTTGTATGATTCAGTCACCGCCTGTACCCTGGAAATCCATCTTCACGTCTATGCCTTTCTGGGCTATTCTCATCGCTCATATGGGGCAGAATTACGGATACGAAACACTCATGACTGAGCTGCCCACGTTTATGAAGCAGATCCTTCATTTCAATATTAAATCGGTAAGTCGAGATCGTTGATAAAACGATAAGCAGTATTAAGAAGAATCAGTGTAACGCTTTTAGAAGAGAAGTCGCGCGAGCCTTTTTTAATGACATCAGCACGCGAGCGCGATCGCAATTAGGGTTCATGATACACACTTTGGCTCTTAAATTGATATTTATGACAAGCCATATGCGCTCAGCCTATCGCCGAGCCTCTAAATCAATTTCCTGGCACGAGAGACTATATTATTATTAAAAATGTCCACGTTGAGGCAATAAATAGTTATTAATTTAGCTTCTGCTTATTATTATTTTTTTTCTTCTTTTTTTTGACTTTGCGATTATTATTAAACATTTGTACACATCGGTGTTTCGTCATCTCTCAGAATTTGACATTCCCGAACGTCTTGTTCTTTTCGAGATACCGCAAGGTTATACGTTGTTAATTAGCGTTGCGCAATCTACGGATGGTTGTATGCATCCGGTCAGCGATGAGACTTAGCTGCACCAATCTTAAAGCTCCACAGCTTTGTACGATGTATTAGACATTTTTTGGACTTGCTTTGTTCGAATTTATTTTCTTATAAAATTTCGCTGATTCACGCTTTTGTACTTTTTTTACGCCGAGTATTAAAAATAGGCTATTTCGCAAGATATTACGAGTATTTTTATTCGATATTTCAAGAGTCATTGTTTGTCGATTGGGTATTGATTTTTATTCAACGGCAGCGAAACGATGTAGGAGCGTCGCTCTGTACTGTCTTTACGACTTTAATTTGCTTACTGTATCCACCCGACCAATCACTCTTGGAACTGTTCAAATAGCCAATGAGTAATGGGTGCCATTTCAATAATTATCTGAAACGAGCTACCGGTGCTATTTACGTAACATAAAAGTCTATCGTATGTCTGTTGAATTAGTTTATAAATATTAAATAGACTTGAGCTTTTCTGTAATGTAGAATAATCGCTTGAGTGAACAACACGTGCTCTGCTGTTCAGCCTGTTTAAGTGGCGGCAATTTCATAACCAACAGTCTATAATTAGTATCGCTCAGCTCATCACATTTTACAACGAACCTATATACGAACACATTTAAATATGTATTAACGTTTTTCATTTTAATAGAATGGTTTGGTCTCGGCGCTGCCCTACCTCGCTATGTGGTTGTTCTCTATGCTGATCTCGCATGTGGCTGATTGGATGATATCAAGTAGCCGGTTCAACCACACCATTACTCGTAAAATCATCAACGGTATTGGACAATTCGGCCCCGCAGTGGCTCTAGTTGCTGCTTCGTACACTGGATGCAGCCCTTGGCTCACCGTCTCGTTGTTAACCATTGGAGTTGGATTAAACGGTGGTATTTATTCAGGATTCAAGGTCAATCATCTAGATATCTCGCCAAGGTTCGCTGGTGTGCTTATGTCGTTTACCAACTGTTTGGCTAATTTGGCTGGTTTGTTGGCGCCAATTACTGCTGGATATATCATTGTTGGAACGGTAAGCATAAGAAATTGTTAAAAATATCATTTAAAGATTGTGTCGATTTTAATAGTCGAGATATTTTACAATTTTAATTTCTGGAAAATAGTTTTTGAAAACTTCTTTATTCAAAAGTTCATCTTACGAGGTACAAATTAAAATACAGTATATGTTGTTCTTAAGATCGTAAAAAGCATAAGTTTTCATAATACTCTAAAGTTAAAATCACAAAAAAAATCATTTAAATAATTTGCTTCCTCTGGTTCTTTAGTGTCGCGGTCGTAAATTAAAATTAGCCTGTTACAAGTACAGCGATGAATATTTATTTTAATGCTTTTGAGTAAATGTATCTATACAATAACTTTTCAATGATTTACGAATGCCAAAGCCCATTGCGCGAACGGGATGAAAACTATTTTATTATTTTCAATTAATTACGTCGTAAAAATAAAATGAGGTCGACTGTAACTAGAGAAGAAACGTGTTGCTCTTTCTGTTTTTTTTTATTTATATTAAATGCACGTATAATAAAGTTATTTCCTTTTTTTGATGAATTACGTTTTTAAACGCTCGTCATTCGTCACATGGCAGTTTGCAACTGAATCTCTCCTCGGCTGTCTATTACGTACGAGATGAAAATCGCCAAGTTTAAAATTAACCGAGCACAGTTAAATCTTGCAAGTTTAAAGTTTGTTTCTATTATTAAAATACAACAAGCGTCAAAACACACGTGTATTCTCTTCCGGTCGCTACATGCGAGCACGAACATCTCTAAGATTTCATTCACCTAAAAACAAAACTCTGTTGTTGTTGCAGCCAACCCAGGCGAAATGGAGGATAGTCTTTGTGTTGTCAGCGGCCATTTACGTATTATGTGCAACATTCTACATAATCTTCGGTTCGGGCCAACGGCAGTCTTGGGACAATCCCGATCGAGACAATGAGCTTAAAGAAAAAAGTGACAACAAGAAAAAGCAACAGAAACTGAACCAACAGCATCAACTCCAGAGCGTCAAGACGATAAGCGAAACTCGTCACTGACACAAATAAACGTTTTTTTTATAGGGATCGTCATTATACATAAATAATATAAATAACGTATCGGATAACCCGCCTGCAAATAGAGAGAGGGAGTTGAGACGCGCATAAGAAAGAGATAGCGTCGGATTACTCGGGATTAGAAGAGTCATATCTCAAAATAGTCAGGCTAGCTGACAACTTGTTATAAAACTTCGTCACTCCTGCGACCGCTTTCGCGACTGTACATAAGCACCTAGTTCGTCTTATACACACCTGGTGTATTTGCACTCGTACATTCATTCCCTTCGGCAATGCAAGCTGCCAAGTTTAAAAGCACGCCGTTGTGACTCTTATGTAATTCGTGAGTACGCGACGTTTATCTGCGAAACTCTGTTAAGCGCGTTTCTCTACTTCTGTTCTTTTGTGTAATGTAATATATATTTTTAGCGGCGGTGGCAACCGATTTTTTTTTAACGGAAATGATTTGTGCAATGCAGATTTCAGAGAGAGAGAGAGAAAGAGAGAAAGTGTGTGCGTGTGCTTGCGTGAGTCGTCAATCCGCATATTCTGCGTCTATACATCTTGCTAAATCTTGTAAAGTTTTCACATATCATTACTGATAGCGAGAAATTTTTATGCAGAAGTTCCTAAAATACTTTGCGACGGAATAACGTATATTATCTAAAAATCATCGAGCTATGTATGAAAGAAAAGCCTTTTCTTACGTGCCTTCACGAAGTGCAATTTTAGAAAATAAATTATACATGAATATTTTACGCATTTGCCGACGATAAATTGTTAAGTAACTGCACATAAAATTACAAAAAGTTCTAGTTTTTTTTATAACAATATAGTAACCATTTAATATGATAAAACATGCGCAGTCACGTATAATTTATTTCCGCTGGTCGCACACAACACTGTGCTACAATTTTGAAGCAAAAAATTTCATGAAACAAGATGTGTATCGATTACACGCTTCAGTATAACAAACAAAAAATACCGTGCGAATGAAGGAAGTATATCTGCATATTTTACTGTGCACCAAATTTAGAAAAAGAATGACGACTAGGCAACAGTATTAGGTAGAGCGCGCTACACGTTCGCCAATCGTGGAAATATTTAAATGCAAAAAAACTTTTGAGTTTTTTTTTGATCAGTAACTGCCGCTTCGTAATCGGTGAGCAAAGAACGTATCTATTGCTCATAAAACCGATATACGTTGATGGTTTTGTATACACGTTTTGTAGATATTTTACCCTTAAGATCCTATTAAGTTTTAGATAGTAGTTGAATAATTTACTAAAGTAACTATTTATACTTGTACGTGCAAATGCGAAGAAAAAAAAACAAAAAATTATCTTATTGGATTGCTCTCACTTCTTTGCTTTCTATTGTATATTGTGTGCAATCGTGTACACACACAAATACGCGCTTGTTTTACGATAATTGTTTCTATAATTACTAGCGCGCGTACAAAGATATGCATTTTTTATAACGGCAACTATTACAATGCGAATTTTTTGATAAAACGCACATTTGTATAACCATTTGCTGGTCTATTGGATTTTTTATAAAAATGATTCGAGTCTTCCCGAACACCTTATTTTTGATTGTTTTGTAAATCGATTTTTACTATGTAAAAAGTCGGAAAATTGACATTAAATTTTTACTAAAATCGTGCATTCGAATAAAATGTATTGAATGGGTTTTTTCTCTGTTCAAAGTTACATTAATCTACCTTTTGGTAGTTAGTACATTCTTGCCAATCGAGTTCGGCACTCAAATTGTATTCGCAATATATGTTTGCATGCTCTGTTTATCGTTTGCATAAGAGGCTCTAGCATTTTTAAAGTTATTTGCTCAAATTGAATAAAAAGTTCTTGAGTAGTCGAACTTGGATTCTGGAATGATTTATATGTATTGCTTGTTGACAAATATCATATAAATAATTACGAACAAAATATTCAGATTTATAAAAGTTCAACGAAAAGTATATACTAAGATTTGTGGAAGACAGAGATTTATGCTATGTCGTTGGTCGTTACAAGTGCCTTAATTTAGCGATCAACGTTCTTTCTTCTGTATAGTAAACTAGATTTGTAAAAGTGTTTTTGAAAAAAGAAAAAAATATGAAAATCTCGTTTGCAATTCTCTTTGCAAAAAAATAATGCAGTTTTTCAATATTGTCGAGGTCTGTGATTTCGATATTGCTCAAAGCAATTCGCACATATACTTCTGTAATCCTTATTTTTACATTTCAATCAGTTCAATATTGAAGAACCACGTAACTGAACCTTATCAAAACAGTTTTCACATAAACTTATTATTTACTTCTGTATTCAGGTCATCTTAATTTGTACCAAAAATCGGAAACAGTATATTTCGAACGGTTGATAAACTAGTCAATTTTTTAAAAGCACTGATTGAAAACAGTGAAAAACAAAAAAGAACACATTTCTAATATTTAATTTTTCAAGCATTACGTTGTAAAAAAAAGAAGTTCAATGGTGAACATGGAAACAATGTTCATTTGTAAAATTTTTTTACATTTTTTTGCATTCAAAGTCTAAATTTAAAAAGAGCAGCGTACGTAACTTATTTGGCAGTTTGTAACAACAACTCTATATATTGTTGTAAAATTTCATTGTATATTTGTATTGTTGAAATTACAGAAGATGTGATAATATAATAGTGCAGTTGAATAAAAATATTCTTCACTTCATAAAAACAAATTCTGTCTTTTAAACGTCCTTTTACAATAATAATTCGTGAACGTTTTTTTTTATTTAAAATCAAGTAATAATCTTAAATTAACAATTATTCTTCGTTAAATTTCATTCGACGTCTTACTTAAAAAATGATATCGATGGCGCAGTCAATTAAATCCTATGAGCTCTAAAAATACTACTAATATATTTGATCTTTTATTAACCTATTCAATATAAGTTTCACTACATAGTCACTTATCTATACATATATACGTAACTCAATTAAAATCTTGTTTAAATGTTTTTCCGCTCCGAAAGTTTGGTTGGCAGCCGTGATAGTATACGTCAAATGCGTCGAGTCGGCACCGTTGCTTCGTCAATCTGACGGTGTGTCAGTGTGCGCGCCTGTCTCTTCAATTGTCCCCACTTGTTTTGTATATTTTGTATATAACGTGCATTACGGATGTGGTAAGTTGGTAAGCCTTGTATATCCATCTCTGTTGCACCTGCTGTTGCGTATCCATTGTAAAATTTGACAATTTGTAGCAAAGTGGGTGTCACCGTTTGTACAGTACCAAGGAATAGCAAATGGTTTTCTAAGCAAATATTGAAAGTCATTGGTATTTCTAGAAGATTAGATTTAAGTAATACGTAATTGGTAAGTTTAACAAGGCCTTGAGTGTTTCTATTTAATTAGTTACTTTGAACTATCATAACCTCTACGGTTAATTTGTTTACGTCGCCGTTTGCTTTTATTGCAGTATAATTCTTATTTATCAGTTATAATTCAGCGTTTTAATGGTTATCTGTTTATAATTTAGCTTTGTAATAGCTTCATAACCATGGACGCTTTTGGAGATAATTTTGTTACCAACGAACTGGAAGTAGACCCAGCTGCAGAATTCTTGGCTCGTGAGCAGGATCAATTAGCAGGTCTCGAGGTTGAGATTCCTCCAGTAGCAGCTGCTATACCAACTTTGGAAGGTTAGAGATATGATTGTATTTGTATAGTTATTGTAGTTACGTTTTCTAAAGTATGATTGTTATATCATATAGACGAACCTACTACTGTCAAAGCCAATAGCGAAGAAGATGGTGGAAGTTTTGAAATGATCAACACAATTGACCAAAAGGTGGAGTCAGTGAATGGTAAATGATTGTAAAATTTATTATATTACTGTGTGATCTTTTACTTTCTGTATTATTACTAAATATTGATTTTTTGTTTTTGCTAGACGATCCTACTCCCCCTGCACCAGTTAAAGAGGAACCTGAAAAAATAAAGAAATGGAGAGAGGAACAAAAGGCTAGATTAGAAGAAAAGGGTAAATATAGTGGTTAAAACTGCAATATATCCAGAAATATTAACGTAGTTTTTAATTTTACTATCACTTTATAATAGATGCTGAAGAAGAAAAGAAAAAGGAGGAGTGGAGAGAAGCTGCAAAAACAGAATTGGAAGACTGGTACAAACATCATGCTGAAACTATTAGTAAAACAAAAGCTACGAACAGGTAATTTTTTGGTTCTTTAATAAGACAAAAATATTCAACTTATATGTCATTCGATTGCGCGCGTAAAAAAATAATTTTAGTTCGATTTGTCAATTTTATTGAACTCTGAAATCTATCATTTTGATTTTGCTTCTTAGGGAATCAGCCAAGTAAGTCGACAAACTATACACTTGAATACATGCATGAGTGCTAAATATTGCAACAGATTAGCTAAATTCAAATATCGAGGGGAAAAAATCTCTATATTTGAAGTTTATTTTATGTTATATTTAATGTAGTTTTTTTTAATGATCGCAAATAATATAATTTTTTTTAAATTACTATTTTCCACTGATTTAATTTCAAAGTTATAGTAATGCTTGCAATATGATTTCAAGTTATTCTTTTATTTAATAAGCAAATATATTTCCAAAAAACAGTATTAAAGATTAGTCTTACATCCTGCACTTTATGTAAAACAGAACGACAAGTACAGAAACCATGCATAATTATCGTGCATGATTAAAATGTAGCACGTAATTATACAAAATTCATAAATCTAATTTTTCATACATAGCTTGATCCTATAAGTCATTATGAGCACATTCATACACACAAACATATATTATCAATTTACACTATACAAATACAAGTTATTCTGTGTTACTATAGACATAGGATTTATGTAGATTTCATAGATCAGCGCATGTCAACACGTGATAAACTTTCCAAACCTAATGAACAAAAAACAACATTTTTTATTACTAAAGTACTTCTTCTCAATTTATTGAAATTTATTAATTATCCTTGCAATTTTTTATAACTGTTTTGTGTAGTGTTTCCTATTCATATCGTTATTTTGTGTGACAAATTAAAAACCAATTCTAGATTTTACTGGATTCCCTTATGTTTTGTAGAGTTATATTTCTACACACACAAATTCGTGAAGAAGTGCATGAATTGTGATTCTGCAACAAATCAAACTGCTCAAGTAGTAATTTAGTAAACAAGAAAGCTTGACTATTTAAGGAATTTCCAATTCAACATAAATTAAGATTATGAAACCGAGATTAAAAAGTTTTTGAAGCTCCAAAATTTGAAATTCCTTGAGTGCTAAATATCCTTGAATGTCCACATAGTTCAAAGCATGAAATCTGCATCTTGAATATTATGAAAATAACTTTTATCACTAGGAACGCCGAAAAACAGTTTGTTGCTGAAGCCGACGAGATCGAACCAGGTACCGAGTGGGAAAGAATTGCCAAGCTTTGCGACTTTAATCCGAAATCGTCGAGAACCTCAAAGGATGTATCGAGGATGCGTTCTATCATCCTGCAGCTCAAGCAGAATCCACCTCCACCAGTCAAAGCTTGATTCACCCCAAACAAGCATAGCAGTATAAGCAATTTAGACATGATCATGTGTAAATTGAATCAGATCCAGACGACGAATCATAATTATCTTCTGCAGATCATCAAGATATCTATATTATGTATATTCCAATATTGACTTTTTAGGGGTGTGTATTGATGAAAGAGATTATATAAGATAATAAGCTAAATAAAGGTAATCTGTTAATTGAGAATTAAGTTTTATATTTTCGTTTTGTCCATCTTAAAAAAGAAGCAGCAGTCTAGAGTATTTTCAGATCTTTGATACCATATAACTGTACATTTCCAAAAATTATGAAGTGGATTATTAAGCAATTGGTCTAATAATATCTAAAATAATAATAGTTGCTTTTATTTATGGAGTTTATTTTTTATAATATTCTAGACATAAGAATTGTATGTTTACAATGTGTATACCATATAGACCTGAAAGTTTAAAAGAAAATATAAAATGGAATAGTGAATTATGAATGTTTATCAAATCAGAAAAAAATAGAAATGGATTGTTATAAATTTGTGTACCTTTCCTTTCGGGAGAACAGATATTTTTTCTGAATAATCTATACCTTACTATCGTAAGTGTACTAAAGTTTGGGCATTTCAAGGTCTAGTAAAAAAATGAACTAAAGTTTTATTGTCCGGAGAAATCTTTAAAAGCTATAATATTTTGTATCGGTAGATCTTTACATAAATTACTAAATTAAAATGCAGTCTTTTTTAATTAGTAATGTTATTTTTTCTCTTTTAATTAATGAATTTAAAAAACTTCGCTATATTAATAAGTCAATTCAAGTATTTAGAAAACGGCTGATAATTTTCATTAATAAATACAATTTTCAAAACTGTAGATTTTCTGCATACATAAATTGACTAAAAAATAAATATGTCTAACAGTGTGCACAGGCACATCTTTGATTTGTATATATTAAATATCTCCTTAAAACTTGATACAAATAAATAAAATTTAGATTAAAGTACATCATTATGACTTATACAATAGATCGTAATTGTTAAATTGACAAGTCTATATTCGTCAACGAGCAAAAATGAATATTATTGTCATTGGCATCACACCTTTTTTGCTAGTCAAAAAAATTTCCATTTAATATAGTTTTATATCGGTTGGTCACTCAGTCCCAGCTGTGTACCAGTGTAACTTTATTTTATTAAACTAAAGAGTAAAAAAGTACGAAAAGTCGCTGCCTTTTACTTTTATCATTGAATCATGACTATCTATTACATAAAAATAATGCGTATAAAAATAAAAATTTATTTTTAACTGCAACTATCTTGAGTCGACTATGAAACGAATATGTAGACTTTGATTTCTACTCGTTTACCAAATAACAACAAATACTGCATAC
Organism: Apocrypta bakeri; assembly: GCA_018906985.1. Lineage (NCBI taxonomy): Eukaryota > Metazoa > Arthropoda > Insecta > Hymenoptera > Pteromalidae > Apocrypta > Apocrypta bakeri. Next base: position 22,412,491 of record JACCIA010000001.1, on the reverse strand, counting down.
GCGTTATGAATCCATGACCAAAAAATATTCAATATCTTTTTACTAAAATTAATTAGTCATGACATTAATTATTTGCTATAACAGCGATTACTCTGTCCGGGTATTTAATTAATTAAATTCAAGTACTTTACTTTCAGGAATCGACTGACATGGCTTTGTTCAATCCTTTCGACGTGAATAATCGATATGACTCAACATTTTGTTTATTATCTAATTCTGGGGAACTGCTGTAATGTTCTAGTTTCAACGGAAAATCTTTGATTAATGAATCCAAGGATGTACTTAAATTTCGAAGATTCTTTTCTGAAAGTTCAAAATTCAATTGAAAATCTAATCTTTATAAAAGATCAATACAAAACAAGATTAAGCTAACCGTTTTGTTGAATCATCCAATTTGATTTGCATAATTCCGTGGGTCCCTCCTGAATTTTTAGACTAGAATGCTGTTCTTCGGATTTCATCACTTTATTATTCACGTCGAAGATGTTCGCAATTACTTTGTCATCTGAATTATCCATATAATAATACGACATTAATGCTTCTTGATTGGCTGTAGCCTAAAATAAGAAAACGAAAGTTAACAATGAAGCAATCAACTGTATTGTTTATATTTATTGTGAATTAGATAGATAATCAGTTTTCTGAGTGTTTGCATACTTGCAGTATATTTTCAAAAGTACCATCTGCTGATGTCGCATCTAGGTCCGACATATTTATAACGCAATTGGTAGATTGTTTGCAATCTTGCCACGATTTGCTAAAGACAATAAAGAGACGGACGTATTACAGTGATTATTTATAAACAACTACAAAAAAATAATCTCCCGTCATATTCAAAAGATAAAGATATTAAAAGATACTCACACGTCATTGTATTCTAAAGTTAAATTCAAGTTGGCTTTGTGCTGTTTATACATGGAGTCATTCATTGATCCAATGTCATAGATATCTGGATTAAAGTTTAATTCGAATAAATGGATATTGTAATTGCCTTTATCGAGTATACTTTAAACAAATATAACTTATACATACTTGTTCCACAATCCAATATGTTAACATGACATTTGATTGTCTGTGGAATAGGTTGATAGTAGACGTTAATTTTTGGGAAGATAAGACTCAGCTGTTCTAAGAAATATCTGCTCATTTCCATTAAACCTTTTTGAAGTTTCGGTGCATTTGAAATAAATCTAAAAAAAGAGTAAAGGTACATTGAACAATAAAACAAATTATTAACAGCGAGAGTAACATTTAGATGCGCAGAAAATTGAGTTATAACTATTTCATTTTTCTTTGTTCACATATAACTGCATAAACGCAACTATCCGACAAGAGATATTAAATTTATATGTTAACGCATTATTCTCTGCCTTAATTGACATAAGCAGACGAGCGATGTACTTCTATTAAGTACAATTCCCGGTTATTATCATTTCTGCTAACGCTATCAGTAATTATTGAAAAAAAAAACGATTAGCAAACAAGACTTGACCTATGACGCATACAGCTTACAAGAAATTCGGATCTCTGTCAAAAAGCCTAATAAAAGCATTATTCTCGAAAAAAAGCATATTTACTTTTGCAATTAAATTTTATAAACAAACTATTGTTTCGTCGACTCACTTCGTAAAGGTGGCATATACAACATCAGCTGGTACAGCATAAGGAAGACTCAACAGCGATAATAATTTAACGCTTCTGTGTTTGAAGAGCCAATTGACGAGACCTTTGTTCGCAGAATCTATGGCATCTTGGAAGATCATCATCACAGTTTCCGGTAAATTAGCTACCAAAGCTTCCTGTTCGATTAAAACATAAATAATGTACAATCATTGTTGCAATCAAATTACATCTTGCGTCACGAACCTGTCTGTGCATTTTGCATTCAACGCAATCGGGATCATATTCCGATGCGCTATCTTCGAGGGTTTCGGATACAACGAACGTCGACTGGACAGCCAAACACCGGTTGCAATTGATTAAATTATTCCGATTCAAAAATCTGAGAGCATCGTCAAATCCCTGCTTGCACATGTTCGATAGAATCTAAAAATATAAAGCAGGAAGCGATAAGCAAATATACGTACGTCATCTGCATATGTCCATTGACCGATTTAATCTCGTGTTGTTTACAATACTCTGAATAAAAAAATGTATATATACACACACATAGAACTTACTTCTGGATTAGGAGGAAACAGAATTCTGGCGAACCTATACATGTTCTGTCTGGAAAGCTCGATACTCGTGTTGGCTAAATTAACCTGCGTGAATTATCGGATTTTTTGTGTAATAATCGAATTCAAAACTAACTTATCATTGATAATGACAGTACTTACGTGAAACAATTGCGAGGATACGTCTCTCGGACAAATATCGCTTTCTCCGCAAAAGGGACTGACTGTTATCGTGTTCTCATCGAGAGTTGGTAAGTTATCGCTGAATCCACCGTCCATATAACGAATTCCATGGAATCGTGGGGGAAGAAAACCACAAAACAATGGGATGAAGGAGCTTGCCAGCAGTGCCTGTGAACGAAGATATATTTAATTTTTTATAAACAACGAAAAACTAAAAAATGTCGTTGTATCCATACCTGAAGCAAATCTTCTCTGGAATTGTACTGGGAGACGATGACGTTCTTTCCATCGTAGACCCTTGTCAGGGAAATGTGTAGTTTACCGCTGACTCGAATGTGAGCGTCATCCGGTAGGAACTGTTTACAATAAGAGAAACAAATATTTGTAAAAACTTAAAAAAAAGGAAGATAACATTAATTCTTTGTAGCTATAAATTATTATATAGTACACTGAACGAAATTTCTTTTGTGAAAGAAGAAAATATTTACTTGAAACTACAATTTTCTTGAATACATTAAATAATTTTTTCTTTATAATCAAAAAGTTCATGTAACTATAATAATAATAATATGTTACTATTGAGTAAACAATTTTTCATACGAATATTTTCTGTAATATATATAAATATTAAACTATATTATATTCGAATAAATTATATTCGAATACAACGATTAGATTCGGTTAAACATTTTCCAGGTCTATCCAAAGAAATCATTTGTTGGTATAAACTTTTTTTTTATCAGAGTTCTAATTAATATTTCATCTCAAAACATTCAACAACAGCTCTTAATTACGAATCACGCGCATATTTTCACTTTAAATTTATATTTACTCGTCTTATCAAAACTGTAATAATAATAACTAACTAACTAACTAATTAAAAACAAATAAACAACGATAAATACCTTTTGAAGGCTCTCGAGAAGTATTTCTTGAACATTGAACGAAGGGCTGAACGGGCCAAGGGCTCGTTGTCTGGCTTCCCTCGCAAGCCTCAACAAATTGCTCGTCATCTCGCCTATTGGTGAAAAATAATGTTTACAATATAACATAAATCGTACAGTACAATCGCGTTTTTGAATTATACGCAGTTTAACATATGTATTACCGATATGTATATAGTAATTAGTCATGCAGTTTGCGTATGACAATGTGTAAACTACAAAGAATGTACGATACGATACATTAAACGCATTGCAATTTCATGTCGTTCAATCGCAATCTCGCAATTAAACTGGACACTTTTACCAGATACGGTTCTTCGCTGACTTATGGTCGAATGCGATACTAGGGGCAAAACAAACGATTTTTTTCATTATTATTGTTCTGTATCTTCGACTCAGACAACGATCGTCCCTCGAATTTTACTGTGTATAAATATATATTTCAATTGATTTTAATTTATATTAGACCATCTTTAGCTGGTCTATATATATACACAGCTAGGAGATGAGATATATATATATATATATATATATATATGTATTTTATACATACACACACATATATATATATATATATATATATATGTGTGTGTATGTATAAAAGTATGAAGATTTTCGCTTCGCGATATAACACAGTGCTTTTATCGGCCCACGTGTCGCGCGATTTGCGGCCTTGAACACGCGTTTGTACCAAGTATCATACGATTTGACTATTTCGTATTTGTATTTTTCTCCAACCCTCTTTTATGCATACACTTCATACATTCTATTGATAGAATCTTAGAGATAAGAATTCCAAAAAATCGACGATCGAATATCGATTAGAGAATGAGATTATCGAAAAATTCTTTTATATGTGTCGAAAAATCATTTCCGTTGAAATTTTCTCCGTCTGTTGGGACATTTGTATATAGAAAGAAGAGAGTCCTTGCGAGGCGTTTAACTCGTATTTGCGTCGAGTATTTAGTGTGTACACAATTCGACGTAGTTAAGATTCTTTACATAACGTTGATCGTAATAAAAAAATTAGATTTTCAATTATCGAGCTTTTCTATTCCTATTATCGAGTGATAATATTTTTAAACCCGGAATGGATAATACATTTCAAAACATGTAATTTAGTGAAACGCAAAAAAAGGTACGAACATGCAACAGGATGACACTCATCCTCATTCTTTTTCCGCATATAACCGGTTTTGTCTTGTTGAGAGAAAATAATACATAACGATCAAAATGACATATCAGAAGAAAAAAAAAATAATTTTTTTTCCTGTTATCTCATTTGTTTTTAGCGAAATTTCTTTCTCATGATTGCTTCGTAAAACTTAGATCGTGAATATAATCGCCCAAAGATTGATATCGTCTTCACAAAGAACGGGATACGATAGCGATACGTAAAAAGAATTTTTAAAATTTTTTTATCATCTTCTGTTATAATTAATTATAGCTATATTATAGTATTTATTTTTTCAGTACGTCTACATATATTTACAGTCTATCGCGTTTCTAATCCACCTAAATAAAATTTTAATTCGTACTTTTAATAATTATTACTAAAGACAATATAGTACAGTACTGTATTATCATAATCAGGACACACGCGGCTATAGCATATAAATATAGTAGATAAGCAGCTGTTGACGGAATTGCATATAGCTTATTCCTGGCTAGCAAGATCTCTTTCTGATGTCCGCCGCATTTGCCTTTGTTCAAGACCAATGCTCTCCTCGCGGACAAAGAGAAATAAGCTTCGATGTCTTATCTCCCCCCGGATTCACAAAAATCGCCTAGAGGAGAGAGAAAACACGAGTGTGTTGCGCGCTTCGCTCGATGAATAAAGGAGATGATATATATATATATATATAGTATATATATCATCTCCTTTAATATATACGACTACGTATATACCGCCGGTCCGGTATTGTCTTACTGAATTTTTTTTTTAATTTTTATTTATTCTAACGTATTTTTTCGACAATGCGTGCTCAAGTACATATATATATATATATATAAGCGCTCACGCACGCGAGACATACCGCCGATGCACACGCGTGACGGCGTGACCCAGTTGAACGCACACGTAACACGTATACGTATAGACAAACATCGTACGACAATACATACATATGTACATATATATACATATAGTTACACTAACACTATCGCTGCGCACATGTAACGCACGTTTCTGCCTATATGTCTATGCGTATATATGTATTAAAGTGTATGTCTATATATGTATATATATGTATATATATGTAATACGTATACAAGAGTGCAGTGCACGAAAACGTGAGTAATCGGGAATAATTCGAAGCTATTTAAAGAATGCGTCATTACAAACTTACCGAGCGGTAAATCGCATAGCAGACAGCAAGCGGCAATAGCTCCGGCTGAAGCGCCGCTGATCTTATCCAACAACAAGTGTGGCGCGTATTTCTTGAAACAGACGGCTACGCCGACGTGATAAATACCTAAAAAACCGCATCCCGCGAACGATAGATTCATCCTTTATCCTGGAAGTTTATCTCGTACGAATTTTTTCTTTTTTACTTTTAGAATTGACGAAAAACACAACGCGCCACTCAGCGCGAACGTCACACACGCACGACGTTATAATACTTGTAAACACTGGTTCTTTCTTTCTTATGTTCGTTTATATATACCTATCTATATATATGTGTGTGTTTATACACTTCCACTCGGTTCGACTGTCACAGCTGCTCTGTGCGCGGCTCTCAATCGCTTCGCGAATTGTGTTTCGGATGGCTCTTCGTTTTTCCCCTTCCAGATGCGACGACCCCCGCGAGTATATACCAGCCTGACGTACATATATGTACATATAGATATACGATCTGCGTTGGATCACTCGGTTATTTACATACACGCATATATATATATATATATATATATATATATATATATATATTGTTAAGTTTGCAATTCCCGATAGAGAGAAAAAGAGCAGACGACGAAACGTTTTTTATAAGTTATTGGATTATATCGTTACCGACGCTTGGTACATGCGCGAACCGATATCGATGAATTTTCATAAATCAATCTTCCCGCGTCCTTCGATTTATTATCTGCTTGTGTCTTTCTTTCATTTGCATTTGTGCGATACGATGGAAAGCACGACGATGTTAAAGCAGCGAAGCGAATTAACGCGCATGCACTATTTCAAATTTCAAAGATAATCTATATAGAATATTCTTAAACTCTTCTGTATATATATGCGTGTGTGTGTGTGTTTATATGTATACATTAATATCTATATATAATCAACGGTTTTTGCGTGTATACATAACGTCTATTTGTTTATCTTTTTACATTGAAACAAAAATTTTAAAACAAGGAATATTAATAACCTTGTCGATTGAACGCATTAGAACAACTGCGCGCTATGAAACTTTATACAGTACGGGTAACAGTACACGAAGCTCTGCGCGCGCATTCAAAGTTGCTATTGGCCCTTTTCCATGGTGTGGTCCGGCCGCGACTCTTTGTCCCGCCCATTTTTATGACATACGCACACGTTGCACGAAACGAAAAAAAAAGATAACAGTTGACTAGCTATACCTTGAGAGTCAAAATCGTATTCTTATTCATGTATATATATATATATATGTATATACATTGTGATAATTTATATATTACATATATATGATATATATATATGTAGCGGGAGGTAAAATAGGCTAAATATTACGTGGTGTAGAACCTCATATAAGCCAGTGTATGTAACTTTTGGCGCGACGCGAAGCTACTGTTGCTACTGCTTGCTACTGCTGTTACTGTCGTCGTCATCGACGTTTAACGGCCCATATAGACGGTATAGAACACGCTGAAAACCGGTGTTGTATGTGTGTGTATGTGTCATTCACTTTTTTTCTTGATACACACGGACTTTTATATACAGCGAAGGTCGCGTTAATAAGAGAAAAAGGGAATATCGGGGTTATCTTCGGTGCCACCCCCTCTTATCGAGTCGTTGGAATATATATTATGATCCTGGACCGACGGCGACATGGAACCATCGCTGCCAACCGCGAATACGATCTTTCACGCCGTCTACGTGCCTCTGGAGGACGAAACTGTCGATGAAGATGGTTAGTTTGTTGTAGTATTGTATTCTTTATTTTCTTTGATGTTTGATTTTAAAACCGTTGGTTTGTTGTTATAGTGTCTCAGGCATTGCATATTTATCGAGACAAGCTCGAGGCGTTGAAAGTTATTAAGAAGCACAAGAAAGGAAGATTGAAAACTTTTAAAACACTCGAAGAAGCACAGGAATTTGCACGTAATGGTTTGGAGTCTGTTTTGGTTAATCCTCTAGCAAATTCTGTACCGATTGTGGCTGTAAGCGAGGAAAAAGGCAGTAATTTCAAAGCCCCTAAACCTCAGAATCTTACGCAGTTCAGAAAGCTTATACAATACGGAGATTATGAAATGGTTAAAAAGACAATTTGGGATAATCCGAGACATCTTGTTAGTAGTGGTGATACACCTGCGATATTACATGTAAGTGGATTATACTGTGCTGGTTTTGGATGATGAAATTTATACTTTGTTTGCTAAATGCAAATTTTATTTTATAGGAAGGTTGTCGGTACAATGCTTTGCACATTGCTGTGAAAGAAACACAAAGCCCGCAAATGTGTGAATTAATTCTTAATACTCTGGGCAATCCTGAGTTTGTAAAGCTGTTTTACGGCGATTCTAACAAAATGGAAACTTATGTAGATCGAGCTAGTATCTTACAAGATCTTTATTTAAATACACCTGATAAGGGCTTGAATGAAACACCATTGCACTTTGCCACTAAGTTTGGACTGAGGGATTGTGTTCGTACTTTACTATCATATCAACAGTGCTTGAAAACTCCACTTAATAAATATCACCAGACACCTGGAGACGTAAGCTTCTTAATTCAAATTTTATAAATATCGTTAAAGAATCATCATTAATGTTTTACATTTCAAATCTAGATAATTTGTACAAGAAAGTCAATGGGTGATCTCAATCTTATTAATGAAATACGTACATTATTAGAGGGAGAATATTATGTGCCTGTTTTGCGAGCAGAAGATAATAGCTTGCAACCAACTATAGGAGAACCATTTTCTCCAGCTAGTCCTCTAGTACGTTTTTATTAGTATCACAATTTATTTGTTTACCTTAATTGTATTCAAAACTCATAAATTTGTTTTTTAGAAATTAAATGCAGATCCTATGAGCCCTCGAGTTGAAGTGAAAGCTATTGCTGGGCCAATGACCATGACGCAAGCTTTAGAATTTAGGAAAAAATGGAAAACACCTCCACGAGTACTTGGAACACCGAATAAACAAATTCATTCATCTGGAGATTGCAATGGTCTCAGAAGCCCAGGTTTAAACTTATCTTTAAGATTGCAAGACACAGAAAAGGGTCTGGAAAGGGTTGGCAGGTATGCAGAAAAATTGTTTTTTTTTAACTTTTCTTGGTGACTGATATTTCAATGTTTAATAAACAATTTTTTGTTAGGGAACTGGCTTCCGAATATCATGTTTCCTGGAAGGAGTACTGGCCATTTTTAAAAGACTTCACAGATTTGCGATGCGTAGAAGGATTAGATAAACTTGAAAATTACTTGAAAAAACAATTTCAAGAAAATACAAAATCATTTTCTGCCTTAGTGAATATTTTTTCTAAACTATTTGAAATGGTAAAATTGTTTTCTATTTAAAAGTTAATATATCTAAAAACGTTTTGTTTAAACAATAAATTTGTTTCTTTAGAATCAAGCACGCAATGAAGCGAAGCTTGACGACCTCTGTGATAAATTTGAATCACTTATCTTGAAAACTGAAAGAACATTAGACCAAGAAACAAGCGAGGGTGAGTACAGTTAGATTTTTGTTGTAAAATAGCTTTCAATTTTTTTCTAAAAATTTGCAATTTGTAGATGACACCGAATTTATCACGCCACCGTCTTCTCCAGCGCGATCAATGAACAATGAAGAAAGTAGTTCTACAGATGAGGATGATATGGATTTAGCTGATGATACTATAAGAGAGGATTTATTTCTTGAAGGGTACTTTATATTTGGTTTTTAAAAGAGAAAATTTCTTTATTTTGTATACATGAAAGAATAATTTTGTTTATTTGATTTACAGAAAAACACCATCTAAAATCGATTTTGCTGTATTTGCTGCCATTCCAAATGATATCGATGTAAATAAATATCCGTATACTTATCGTTGGCGACACGAAATGCAATTACAAAGTAAAAATAGAAATAATGTGAATAGTTGTTTAAGGTAAATAAATACGTTATCTATTTTTAACGGTGTCATTATTGAATTGAAATATAGAAAGAAAATGTTTGATTGTAGGTCTCCAAGGGTACTTCCATTTAAAAAAAAGTTGTTTATTTGATGTAACTACATTATCAATGAAACCAAGTGTGCTTCCTATGTACACCAACTAAGCCTGGTAACAACAACTTGATGTTTATAAATACGTTTACAGTATTTTTTTATTAATTAATTAACAAAATGACCAATGTTAAAACGAAACTTGGTAAAGTCTGAAACCTTCAAATTTTTGCATCTTTCCGCTAATCAAAACATAAAAGTGAGATTTTCGAATTAAAATATTTCGATTAATTCGAATTAATAATATTAATATTAAAATAATGAAGTAAGTGGGAAGGTGCAAGAAGTTTTCTAAGGCTTAAAGACAAAAAGTGTGATGTTCAAATCAAACTGTTGGGCATAAAGCTCCCCTCGATTTATAATAAAGTCTATTTTCATACTATTTTATACTAAGAAATACGATATATTGAAAATGTTTGAAAAAGGATTTAATATGTAATCGTATAATCGCTTATAAGAATAAGAGTTTTAACTTATTTTATGTACTAAAGTATGAAACAGAAATATTCTCTTATCTCATTGTAAAAAATGTCAGTTTTGAATCCTTAAGGATTTCATTTGTAACTTTACCGTGTCGAAAAAAAAACATAAGAAACGTATAAATAAAAATGTTTGTATTAAGAGTTTAAATGTAATACTTATCTATTACTTTACATATCGCATAATTAAGTGCAGATGATGTATGTGATTAGTATGTGATGTTTTAAAAGATATCCTGGGAAATTTAATTTATCTGATATTTCTCTTGGAAAAGGAAGTGCCAAAATAACATCTCTTGACAATGAGAGCTTTGGGTCATTGATTCACTTTTCGGTGGATGGTAGAAACGCTTACCATTTAAAAAATCATCAAACATTATATTAGATCATTTTACTTTACTATCCTTTTATGGTTGTGTATAAATTTGTAATCTAGATCTGTAATGAGCAAAGTTTATGGTTAATGCGCATCCTAAGTTATCTTATAAAGCAAGAAAGACAAACTTTTATACGACGGCGTGAAAACCTATATTTTTGCAGACTGCTTTGTGATTTGTTTATCGTTTCTTTGCTATTATATATATTATTTATATATTTAATTATTGTAATCTTGATTTTCAATCCATTATAGCCCTAAAATAAATATTCGAGACACCTTCTTAATATTTCAGGAAATTTATTAAAAAATGATCTTATAGATCTAAGTATGTACATATTTTTTATAGTGTATAAAAACAAAATCAAACTGAAAATGTAATTCAGAGAGATTCACGAGAATCGATTTAACTAAATTAATATAAATATTTATTTTTACATATGTTTATTTTATAAATAAAATTTTTTATCTTATAAATGCATCCATTGCACGCTTCGATGATATCCTTATATTTTACAAATTTTAATTCTACATCATAATTCTGTCTCTTGAGTAGCCAAAGAAATTTCATTTAAAAAATCATTACCAAAAATAATAATTTAAGAGAATAATAATTTAAGATCATCCATTGTTAATTTAGATGATACTGATTTGGATCCCGTCAATACATGATCAGCTATTTCAAGTTTTTTGTCTTGTAAGTTTTTCACCCTCTCTTCAATAGTATCTTTGCAAATGAATCTGGAATAAGTACATACACTGATTTTAGTAAAATTACTAAAATTAAATAAAAATTTTATATATAAATATTTTGAACGTACTTATAAATAAATACATTCTTATTTTGGCCAAATCGATAAATTCGGTCTTGAGCTTGCGATTCAAGCTGAGGATTCCAATGAATATCAATAAGAAGTAAATGATTAGCTCCAACTAAATTTAAACCAACACCGCCAGCAGTTAATGATAAAAATAGAATATTCGTATTATCCTTTGGATTATTCAATTTCTCTACAATTGCCTAAAAACGCAAAATTTCGATCAATAACGTTATTTTCTAAAAATTGTATAATTCCAATTTACCTGGCGATCTTTCACTGCTACTTTTCCCGTGAACATTGCGTAATGAGCTTTTTTTACATCCTTTAAGTTTTTTGCTACTATATCTAAAAAACTAGACCACTGTGAGACTACAATAAGTTTGTCCCCTTTATCTAAAATTTCTTCGATGACATCGATAACTGTGCGCACCTTTAATGTTTCAAATATTTACCTTATTAACAATTGATTTAGACAAATTTTCTTCTAATGAATATTATTACAAATAAATACACACTTTTGAACTACGACGATCATTATCAAAAACTGGATTTTTCTTTGTTAAAAGATTAGCAACTACTCTTTTGTCAATTTTATAATCAGCAACGTAGTCTTCTACTCCTTCATCTTCACGATTTACAGACATATTTTGTAATTTCCTTAAAAGGTCAGTATTTGGATCGATACTTTCATCCAAACCATCGATCTCTGTATCTTGTTGATCTAGCATAGCATGTATTAATGCAGGATGACAACACATTTGCCGTAACCTTAACAGCAAAACTAAAATTTCATGAGCTTCGATACCAGAATGATGATCTAATAGGACTTTTTGAGCTTTTGTGAACTGGGTTTTAGATCCTATAAAAACAATTTCGACATAAATAAATATATTACTTTCTTACAACCAAAATAATGTAAGTTTTACGTCATTCATTAAAAAATAATGGTAAAATTTACTCGTAGATGCAAACGACGGTTTATCGTATTTGCCACCATATAATTCTCTCATATGTTGCTTTTCAGCACGTTGAACTAAAAATTGAGCAAATAAATTTTGAGAGAATAACAATATTTTTTGATAAGCCAACGTTTCATCGCGATCCATTTCAATTTCTATTAATTCGATAAATTTATCTGGAAGGGAATCTAATGCACCCTTAGCTTGTAACTCTTGTTTTGTTCGGCGAAGCATTAATCCTTTCATGATTGTTACCAATCTCTGTTTACCAGCATCATTTTTGTTATCAACCCAACGTTTCCAAACTTGCAAATCGTCAAATGGAGAACATTTCAAAAACTTGAGAATAGCAAATAAATCCATTTCTTTGTTTTGAATCGGCGTTCCTGTTAAGGCCCATCTACTTTTTGCAGACAAACCACACACGGAAATGCAGGCTTTACTTTTATGATTTCTTACGTAATGAGCTTCATCAAGAATTATTCTATTCCACTCCATCTTTACGTAAATAAGAATATATTATTATTTTACGTTAATTTTGTAATACAAGAAATGAACGTTTACTTACACGGTACATTCCGCTTTGAGCGTCTCCTTCTCTAACTACAATCTGATATGTTGTTACGACTATATTATACTTAGATAGTTTTCTATCATCTATAGCTCTATTATTTCCATGAAAAACAAGAACTGAGAGTAAGCCCCGTTTGCATCTATTCTTCACTTCTGCTTCCCATTGTTTAATAAGTGATGCTGGGCAAACCACTAAGGTACCACCATAATATCCTAAAGCAATGAATAAGTTATAAATAAATTTACAAATAATCACTTATAAGTATAAATAAACTTACGCTTGTGTTTTTTTCCAGACATCCACTCTTCATCACTACTGCTACTGTCATCACTTTTTCGATTGTTTACAGTTGCCAAAATTAAAGATATCATTGTCAATGTCTTACCTAAACCCATATCATCAGCTAAAAAAGAAATTTTATTAATATTTCAGTATTTATTCAAATAAAAAAATAATTACCTAAAATTCCTCCTTTGGGTTTTTGCGTTTCCCTCCACTTCATCCAAGCTAGTGCATGCTGCTGGTGATGCATTAGAGGAACAGTCAAACCAGTAGGATCTTTTTCTCTTTTATTTTCATTTGGACGCGAAGTTAATGAACCATGCAATTGTTCAAGTCTTTTTTGAGTTAAATTTTGTTGCTTATTAAGTGTTTCTAATGCTTTTTTACCAAGATCATCTGTCCTAAAAGCTGCTTCAGGCATATTAGGAATTTGTCGTATATCAAATTCCTCGAATTGTTGTCCAGAATCTGAGCGACGACGATGATGATGATGATTTATACTTGATCTTCTTACATTACACTTAGCTACTATTTTCTTGTCATCTAGTCCATCCTCTTTTAATGGACTTATAAGATTTTTACTAATAGGTGACTTTACATTGGATTTTTCTAAGATTGTGGATGAATTAAATCTTGTCGATACATTAGTTTTTCTTGAATATTTCGTTAGTTTTTCTTGCAATGACAGAATTTCCTCTTCCAAATCTTCTATAGACTGATGTACTTTTGCTCCTCTATCTGGTAATTCCTCTAGATCTACTGTTGCCGCAAATTTCTGTGCAAAGAAACAAAATTTGTTGATTTGATTACAATTTTATATTACTATTAATTTTATATATAAATATATGTATAATATACGTTACACGAAGTTTATCAAGTTTCTGCTGATTATGATTTATATTGAGAAGTAGAAGTTCTTTTTTTTGAGCTTCGATAGGGTCGATATTACCTACTCCAATTTCTTTTTTTGCTAGAGTGACAACATTATGGTCTATTTCGGATTCTGAAATATTGTATAATTTAATCAAATACTCAAATAATTAACAAAACGATACTCAATAGATAAAAATAGTGAGTAATACCTGAAGTACTGGTTGAGCTACAAATAATTATGTCACTTTTATCAAACTTTGTATTATTTAGAGGTTTTATTTCATTCATTGATTGTTCTTGGATTGAATTATTCATTGTAAGATCAACTACATTTTCCACATTTTTAGTATTGCTTATGACATCATTCATTCGTTTACTTTCATTTTGTATTAGATTACCTGATGAGCTATATAAAAAATAATTTAACATAATTGCAATGAATTTAAAGAAGAATTAACTTTATATTTGTAAATTAAATTACTTTTCTTTCTCAGATTCTGAATCACTATAAATTATTTGTTTAGCCTGTTTATTTAATTGTCGCTTATGCACTGGTGTACCTTGAAATCATTTGTATTTTATTCATTTTATCTAAATCATAACATCAATAAACAAATACCATTATTTATATTAAATAATAATGAATATCTCTTACTACTACTGTTTGGTGAATTCACTGAAATAGGATTGTCATAGATAGAACGTCTTTTTAATTTATTGATTATTTTACATTTTCTACTAATATCTTCCTCGCTAAAATATAAAGAAAAAATACATTCGTGAAATGAGAGTATTGAAAATGCCAGTATTCAATAATTTTCAGTACCTGTTTGATTCAGAGCTGTTTTCTATTATGGATGTTCTATGACTATTATTCAAGAATTGCTGATCCTCTAAAAAATTAAATTGCAATGCCAATCATGTTCCAAAATAAAAAATAATTATAATGATAATTGCTTTACCTTCTTCGGAATCAACATTTTCATCACCGCTCGAATGTTGATTTTCCGAATTATCACTGAAAAAAGGAGAAGATATCACATATTCTAATAGAATGCCACCCTCAAATTGAATAATAAATCTATATAGCTTTTCTTACTTGTTTGAATCTGATTCGTTGATGATACCTGTCCGAGTACTCTGTCCATAATGTTGTGGACTAGAGTCTTCATCATCGCTTGATCCAACAAGAAAAGAATCCTCACAATTACTTTGTTCCATTCCTCGTGTACTATTATGATAATTCATTTTGCTTCGTTTCTCATAACATTACCCTTAGAAATTTTGTTTTATACCCTCGTGCGTTTTTCCTGTAAACACAGAGTTGGAAAGTTACCAATCTAGATCCAACATTATTTTGATCAGCTTTGTAATGCGAGTCTTAGGTACCAAATTGTAAACAAAAGTGAAAAATCATCTCACAAAGGAATAACCGAAAATAGTATTAGTAGAATTGCAAAATTGACATGACTAACCGAAAAAACTCGTAGTATCAGTTTCCGTAAAGTTGAAGTATAAGTAATAACTTGATGATAATAGGAATCAAAGACACGAACTTACCGTTATTGAATGTGTACTAAACTGGACGACGAGGATTCCAAATTCGCTATGACGGTTAGGCGGTTTTATTTGAAAGCGAATCTTTGTATTTTTATTGGTTTGGCGGATTATGACCAATAAGAAGCAGAAGTTTCGGGTGCATGAGAATTGACGGTCTTAAAACGTTGCAATGTGTCATAATATGTAAAGCATTTTTATTTGAAATATACCTAATTGGAATATAGTTTTCAAATTGACTAATTTCGGATTAATAATAAATTACAAAAATTATTTATCTTAGGAACAGATTTTTTTAAATGGAATTATTATGTATAAGTATATGTTAGATATTTTGGTGATTAATTACCGTCAACAAACCGTTATTTAATTCTTGCCTAAGCGCGGGAAATCGTGGAGGATTTTGAATTAAAATAATAAATCTATCTGGATGTTTAAAAAAGATAAGTTTGTAAATAAAAATAATAATTGTTTGTATAGTTATCTGTTTAATAAACATGTTTGTAATGGATGTTTTAGGCCTATCTTTATTTTTTATGAAATAGAATAGAAGTCCGATCGTGTTGTAAACTATATTGCTCCCTATATATTTTAATTTTTTATAAATCTTGATAGCTGCAAACTGTACAAAAATAGGACTATGGAAAACCCAGATAAATCAAGTCATTAAAATAAATTAACCTAATTTCTGTTTTTTACATTTTCATTCAAATTTATAATTCACTTGCTTGCGATTATTAAATATCTAATAAATCATTATTATTATTTTTAATTTTGAAAAGAAGTTGGAAATTTTTCTCTTACAAAATACCAAAAATCTATATTTTTCCTTTTGAGAAGTATAAATAATTTGTAAACAGGTGTATACACACTATAAGTTGCATGCAATTTATTCAGTTAAATTTAACAGATAACTATAAACATTAATGTTAACTCTTTGAAAAATATAGTATTCAAATTACACGAGAATTATATCAACGTGAAACAAATAAAACAATAAGATTTTCTCTCGGAAACTATAAGTTATAGTAAACATTATAATTTATTCATAGTATATTAGAAATTTTTTTCATTTGAAATATTCAAAACTTAAAAAAAATTAGAGAACATTCTCTGATCAATTGCAATTCCTTTTCCTTATCGAAATTTCAAAGTACGTTTTTGTTCAGTCCATATTTTGATTGATTAAAAAAATGTCCAGATACCAAAATTTATAGTTATTTTAAGTACCACTTCTGTAAACATACTTTAAACTTACTTCGTTTTTATTATATGTTTCAATGGCACATATTCATCCGATAAACTTTTAAATGACACTATTCAAAATAGTGGTACAGGCGCGATTTTTTCCATGATTATTTCTGCTGAAAATAACCCGTTAAAAGGGGTATTAAAATATGGATTTTTAGTAAACTAGCAACAAATAAAACCAAACGCAATTTCAATAAAATAACATATATTATATCATATCGATTTAACAACGATAAAATAAAACTTATACATAAGCATAAAAACATTCTCGTGTATATACATACACATCACATTTTAAAAAAATGCATCACATCGAAGATTCAAGTAAGAATTTCAATTCTTCATTGTCTAGGTAAGACAATGTCTCTTCGTAAAATATATTCGTATGATCGGCAAACTTAAAAATATCGCACAAGATCAAAGACGCACGTTCGACTAGTCTCCGATGTTCGATGATTTGACCGAAAGTTGTAAACGGTAACATTTCTCTATAGATCGGTAACGAATCGTTAAGCATACAAATCTCGAAAGCGTCAACCAAACTTGTCCTCTTCGCGTTGATTCTCGACGTTTTTTCGTCGGCAGTAATCAACTGGAATAATGAAAACGAGGTATCGTTCACTTTCGTCTTCTTCATTATCGCCACCTCAGCTTCACAATCCGAATAATACTTCCACAAATCACACATATCCGTCAAGCTTTCCGTCCAGCAAAGTAGCTTGAAACAGATGTCTACTATACGTTCCTTCTCGTTCTCCATAGTAGTATGTCTGAGCTTCGTAATATGCTGTACAAGAATCTTGCTTATTTCGTTGTCCTTCGTTAAAATAGCCACGTCCAGGATACTGTAGTTGCCTTCCTCGTCGTCCGCTCCGAAGGTGTTGAAAACATGAGCACCTCGATTGAGCAACGTATGGATGGTTCTGCGTTTATTTTTAGCTGGTCCTCGAGCGAGAACCGCGCAGAGCAGCGGTGTATAGCCAAAGCCGTCACAGGTGTTCACCTCCTCTTGGGATAGTTTCTCCAGTTCTTTGGCCCTGTGGAAGATGCTTGCGACGTGTTGACGAGTGGAGTTTCGGTCATCGAAGGAAATAGCTTGGAGAATGGCTGGTTCGATGCCGCGGAAATAACAAGTGGCTGTGCGGAAACTCATCACATTGGCCATGTATTCCTGGACGGGATTTCTACCATCTTCGTTAACGGCTTCGAGGTCCGCTCCGTGTGTCCGTAGGAGTTCGATCAGCTCGCTCTCGTTGTTGGACTTGTTCATCGCCAGGTGCAAAGGTGTATTGCTGTTGTACCAACAACGGGCGTTCACGTCGATGTTCTTCACCTGGAGGAGTCTTTGGACGATGGACAACTTCCAATCGGAGTCTTGCACGGCCCAGTGAAGAGCTGTGAAGCCTTCCCCTCGAGTATCCCTGGCGTTGACGTTGACGTTGCTATTGAGCAATAATTCAATCAGCGAGTAGATTTGAAAGAACACAGCTGCTTGCAGAGGCGTCATATACTTCGAGTATTGTGGTTCGAAAAAGTCCTGGTCGACATTGGCCCCGGAGTCGATGAGCAATTTGGCGATTCGAAGTCGAGACTCGTCATTTTCGACGTGGCTTTTGAATTTTTCCTTCACGCACACTAAGGACAGAGGTGTTCGATAATTGAAATTCTGATAGTTCACCGAGGCTCCGGCTTTGATACACGACTCGACTTCTGCGTAATTCCTCTTCGCTGCGGCTATAAGGAGCAAATCGTCAAGGCAACTATCGTCCACAAGTGGCATTTTTTTTTCGTTATTTCTGTGTTTCTTCGCTTTCGAACAAGGAGCACGGGTTTTCATAAGGAACAAGAGACGTGTCGATGAATACTGAAGAATTAACCTGCGTCTCTTTTATCCCTACTTTTCGAAAATCGAAGGGTCGACTTTTCTCCCGCACAGCTGTTATTCCGGCAAATGCGGATATTAGAGGTTCCGCCCATTTCGTTTGCAAACACAATACTGAGCTATAAATAATGTATATACCTGTTATGTTTTCCGAAGCGTTCTTAAAGGCATCATTTTGGGAAATGAAAGTACACGTGATTGGTATATAACGCTGGCTTATAAATTAATTTATGAGAAAATGATGAAAAAAAATGTTATTACGAGTAAATTTGTTGATAAGGTTCGATTATGTACATTGAAAAGGATAAATGTTAGAATAAAGAAATGGTTTCATAATTGTTTAATAAATATTTACTTGAATTTTATATTGTTAGATTTATTTGAATAATAAATTTAACGATTAGATTCGTTTGATTCATTTGAATATTATATATATATATATATATCAAATAATTATAAACGCGCATACTTTAATAAATTATTAATGGAAAGCAAAGGACTTTTAATTTGAAGAACAAAATATTTATTGACTCCTGATTATTATCCATAAATAATTGTTTATTGAGTTAAAATAAAAAATTTGTTTAGGTTTAAACAACTTATTTACTAAATAGTTACATGCTGTATATACAGTAAGTTAAGTTTTTCTGAAAATAATTTTACTTCAAATAAATATTCTTTAAGGCTATAATATGGTTTTTTAGTTCAAGTAAATATTTTTTTTCAACGTATGAATTGATTATTATTTATCTCAATTTAATAAGATTTCTGGTGCATTCTTGCGGTAACCTGACGCGGTACCATTTAAGGTGGCGATATGGTTTAACCGTTGAAATTAATTAAAATTAAATTTACTCTGAAAAAAAGGGAATTACACTCTTTGAAATCTATTTATTTAAAATTTAACTTAATGTTATAGTCTATTTACAAAATATATTTTTTAAGGATTACTCAAGATCTTTTTTTTGAATAGAAAAAGCTTGTTTGACTTAACTTAAATCTAATTTACAAAATTCAAGTGTTTTGCAGTTATCAAGTAGAAAAATAGATAGTACATTAACGTGATCTAAATATTTTTGTACATTGCCATAAAATCTAATAAAAGTACATATTTTTGTGCTCTTATAATTAGTATTAAAATTTGTACAACTTTCTTGAAATTTAAATAGCACATTCAAAATAATCATTATCTTTAGAGATACATAAATTATTTTACTGTGCTTACATTTCAAACGTACAGATTGTATAAATTAGAAGATGAAAGAGCATTTCTTTTACAATTAGACAATTCATTACATATATTATGCTGAATTAATTAGTAAATTTTGAATGCTATAATTAAAAATCATTTTTTTTAATTTCTTAACATCGCAGCATACTTATTAAAATAAATCTCATATTCCAAAATAGAACACGTATGTAAGCTGAATTTTATGAAATAAAATTGTTTTCATGAAAATCTGTGCCTCAAACATAAATAGTACAACTGATTTTTTAACTATAGCATAAGGAGGATTTAATTGAAGCCATGACCATTTGTGAAGTTGAAAAAATGTTAAAATTAGAATGCTTTGTACATGCTAATGCATAGGATAATTTTTGTAATAATTTTTCTCTTTTTTAAAGAGTTAAATACTTTGTTGGGTAAGGTCTGTAGAAAAGAGTAGATAATGACTGCACTGTTTCATGTGGATTTTTGTTCTTCACACGTACCAAAACAATCACACTAGTTGTGTAATAAATTATATAGATGACCTTACTTGTTTGAAGTTATTATAAACCTCTTTTACGCAATCTTATATTTTTAAACTTTTTACCTTTAAATATATATTTTTTCTCATATAAAGTGTATAGTATTATTCTTGTCGAATTGTTAAACCAAATGGGATCATTCTCTCCTATTCAATTATATAATAAATTGAAGAAACAGTCTCTTTAGCTGAATTGAATCAAGTTAATTGAAATATCAATGCAGAGCAGTTACAATAGATTTATAAAATACAAACTACTGTTGAATTTGATTTACGATGATTATTACAATTTAACTTTCTGTTTAAAGATGTCACCGTAATTGCGATTTTGGTTTTCGAAGATGTGGCTTACTTCCTCTACATGTTGGACAATACCATTTACCTTTGGGCTTCATTGTTAATTTTACACATCCGAAATGGAACCATTCTTGTAAGCATGCGTCATTATCACAACAAATCATTTTACCAAAAGAAACCCCATTGCAAATACAGTACAATAATTCGCCTCCTTCTTCTTCGTCTTCCTGACGTTGATTTTGATAATTGTTTGATGACTTTCTTTTGGTTTTCTTTCCCGCACCTGCATTACTGGTTCGTCTTGAAACTCCATTTGATGTACTTGGAAGATTTGAGGTTTGATTTTCTGATAAAACACTAGAATCCGCTGCTTGAGCTGATGAATCCCCACAAGTATCTCCCTTTGCTCTTCTTCCTCTACGCACTGTCTTTTCATTGTTATTGGGTGTAGAAGTTTTTGGATTGGAGTCAACTGAATTGGAGTTTGAGACATTGACTGGTTCGCTATTTTCTTGCTCTATTTTTAGTCCTGCATAAACAGTAACGCAGTTAATATTAATGTTATTTTACAAAACATTAAAACAAAAATTAATAAATCAATAAGTATATACATACTTGAATTTTTAAGATCAATATCCAATGCTCTGGCTTTTTTCTCTATAACATCGTGAATTTCCTGCATCAGAAGCAGTTTCTCATCACCAATATCCTGCATGTGTCCCAAAATATTCTGAATCTTCGCTAAGATCTGTCGTCTTTCACAAGTATCATCGATACTCCTGGTGAGGACCTCATGGTGTTCTTGAAACTCCCTATAATAAGCTAATCAAAAGCAAGACAAAAGAAAAGTCAGCAAACATAGAAACATACCTCAAAAACTAGATACAGAGACAAGTATCCTCAAAACATCAATAACAAAGAATAAAACGAAAATACGAATCACTTGAATAACCGAATGAAAATGCGGCTAAAGAAATGAGCATTTTGTTTACAAGACCAAAGCAACAGTTACATTTCTCAACTTACATTGACAATTAGCATCGAGTTGATACATCTGCGACGTTAATTTCGCCAGGAAGTCAGGAAGATTTTCCATCGCGTCCAAATAATTCGTGATATAGCGCACCGCGGGCCATTCCGGATCTTCCTCCGGTGGATTCACCATCTTTCTTTCTTTTCTGTGTATATAGAACGTCGATATTGAAGTATAAACGTGCAGTCAAGGTACTGTGATTCAGACGTTAATTCAAAAGGGCTGCTTGTTTACTCGATGACCACCGCGGAACATTTGGCTTCATGTGGACAAGCCAACTCTGCGCAACGTAACTAGCACACAACGACATAACACACACGTTAAAAGTGTAGGTACTTACTGATCTGGTTTGATATAAAGCAACCGTGCGCGCGCGCGACTCTATGTTCTTGTCAACAGTCATGAGGTAAGGTTAGGTTAGACCTTCTTTTCCCCTTCCTTTTTTCCGCTACTGATAACGATAGGCTTATATATATATGACTATATCTGTATAACATACAAGTGGGCATAAAGGCAATGAGGGATTTCACAAGATTAAATCGTATCGATGATCGTTGAATACTGCGGTTAATTCGCGGGTTAATAGGCTTTGTTGGTTAACGATACTACGGACGAGTCTTTATATATATAAAGGCTTTATGAATCATAGGAAATTAAATTAAAGCTCCATATGGGCAGCTGCTTGCGCAGTTTGGAACTTCGATTACGGAGAATATAGAGTCTATATTATAGAACAACCGTTTGGCAACGCCACATGTTTAATGTATTCCCTAGTCCCTATTTTAATATCAAACACAAGTGTCAATGTGAAAGACAACAAATAAACAATAGAAGCATTACTATATGACTTTATTACATATACTTTTCAATAAAAAAATGATGTCTATTGCACTAGTGTCAGGTTGCCATTCAGTTGTGTAATGTAAACAGCGCAAGCTATATGTTACACAATCTGCAGTTGTCTGTGCATGATGTGTATAATTTACATGTATAATATACAATATAATATGTATATGTAAATAAAAATATATTTGATATGTATATTAGTAGTGTATTATATTAAGTTAAAGCATTGTGTCTTCACTATCGACTCCGAAATGATTTTATAATACATCTTATCAGAGTAGAGCTCATTTGATTTTTGTGGGTAATCTGAAACAGCTGATATGATTTAAAAGCGCGTTCATGAGAACGTTTTTATTATATTTGAAAATTTAAATAGTCTAACCTCGAGAAATATAATTCAAAAGTTATTATTATAATAATAATTAATTCATAGAAGACTCATAAAGAGTATTTGACAAGGCACTCAGAATTAAAAATATTGAATAATAATACAAAATAAAATTGCATTCAATTTTACTTTTGTTTTATATTTATTTGCGACGTGAATGCATTATTAGAAAAAAAAAATTATATCATGTTATAAACATTATTACACTATGAATTCATGTAATTAAATTTTTTTTTTTCATCTAAAGTTTATTATTTTCGTATTTTATATTTCCCGCCTTTATCTTTTGCATGCGTTGTTTACCAACAGAACCTTTAGCCTATAGCAGAGAAGACTTACAGAACAAGACAGTATAGACATCTGGTGCCGAAGACCGCAAATCCAATCAAATTATAGCTGAAGGGAATTATCTATGATATATATAGATCTATATATAATATCATTTCTGTACTAAACATATGTATATATATGTATATAGTAGAAAACGTTATAGTTATTCCAGGACTAGAAGAGCAACGGGAGAAGAAAACTAGCGGCTCATGCAAAAGTTGGTGCTGCAACGACAGCAAGTGCTAACGGAATGGAAAATGTACGCGATATAGCGCACAATCTGTTCTTCGAAGTTCAGTTTATTTTCATTGGTACGAGAGTGTGAGTGTATCCATGCAGTTCGGTAGTGTGAATACAATTAGGCCACGTCAAAATTTACGTTTTCTCTTCTTGGGGGGAGACTCGAAAAGAGAGAGGGAAAGAGTAGATATCTATATATCACATGTATATATAGTGAAGAACGCACATCGTAAAATTTGTCAAACGCAAAACGTGAATGGCCCGCGCGCATTTTTAAAGAGAGACAACAATGTCTCTGATTGCCTACTCACGAGATAACACATCGGCACCTACGGTATAACCTGCGTGGGTATACGTGACTTTCCAGCGAGTGACGATTTCGTCGAGAAAAGACATCCATTGACAGCTGATTTGTGATTTCCCTACATTCGTTGATCAGAAGCTGCTCGCGAACCATGTCCTTCGAGGGGAAATACAATGCCAAGAGTCCAGGTATGTTTGCCTTTGATATATGATGGGAAATCTGGAAATTTAAAGTACTTATTGTACTGTTTGAATCCTAGAGATTTAATGGCTAGCTGTGTTATTTGTTTTGTTTTGCCTAGTTTGTCATCAAACGAGTGGTGGACAGAGGATTTATTTGAGTCCTTTAGGTTGTACGAATAATTAAGAAAATTTTTAAGAAATTCATTCGTGTTTTAGCTGTGAAAAGATTAATGCGAGAGGCATTGGAGTTACACGATGCAACCGATGAATATTATGCCTATCCATTGGAGGAAAATCTCTTTGAGTGGCACTTTACAGTTCAAGGTCCTCCATCTACAGACTTCGAAGGTGGTGTTTATCATGGCCGTATTTTGTTACCACCAGAGTATCCTATGAAGCCACCGAATATTATACTATTAACGGTTAGCTTAATTAGAAGGATTTGTTTTATTTGTACATTAGAATTGTTAATGTTTTATTATTTATGGATGTTTTATTTCGTAGCCTAATGGTCGCTTTGAAATAAACAAAAAAATATGTTTGAGTATATCTGGACATCATCCAGAAACATGGCAACCATCCTGGAGCATTAGAACAGCTTTGCTTGCTCTTATTGCTTTCATGCCTACACCTGGAAATGGTACAATAGGATCTTTAGATTACAGTCCTGACGAAAGACAAAAATTAGCAAAAAAGTAAGTTAATTCATTTTACAATAAAAAATTCAATTAATTTGTATATAAAAAAGTGTAAAGTGTAATGATTTAGTGACTTATTTCTTTTTTAATAGATTTATCAACATAATGTATCGATATATAATTTTATTTACTTTATCAGTAACCAATACTTTTTTAATTTTCCAATAGGTCATTGAGCTGGAAATGTGATAGCTGTGGCAGGATATCTGATTTATTATCTAAAGACAAAGCTAAAAAACCAATAACAGAAGAAGAGCAACATATGTTAGACACAATTGCTTTAAAAGTATTAAAAGACTAAATTTTTCATGCTAATTGTTTTGTATTTCACTTTGATTTAAGTTTTTTTTAAATTAAAAATGTGATATTACAGGCTGATGAATCAATGCCGCAAGAATCAAGTTTTACTTCCAATCCAGATACTAATAGAGACAATGAATTAAGGCACCGCAGTAATATCGAAAATTTGGGATCAGAACACGAGCAGCCTGAAATTATTGTCAATCCACAGGTAGAAGTTATGTCATCATCTAATGACTTCTTTTGGACTGTACTCATTGCAGCTTTAGTATCTGCAATTATTTTATTAGTTTTAAGACGATTATTCTTAATATAATATCATAAATTGAACATCTGAGAGAACATCAATAAAGAAATTATACAGCTCTATATATATGAAAAACATTAATAAATGTAAGTACATATGTTACCAAGAAGAAAGACAACTTTATCCATAATTTGTGGATGAACTTTTTAAATATAGAATATTTAAAAAATCGATATGTACATATGGAAGGATGAGCTTCATAAAAATAAAGACTCTATTTGTAGTGTGAAAACTACAAATGTAGATAGAGTACAACTGAGCCCAACCAATTAGAAACTCACAACTGTAAATTTTCATATTTATAAATATGTTGTTACCCTATTGTAAGTAAATATGTTTGAAAAGGATGGAAATTCTTTAATGTAATTACATAAAAATTTAATGATCTGTAATACCCTAGTCTATTACAATTATTGTATTCTGCAATTGTGAAAAAGAAATTTGTTAAATTTATTAATGTTTTATATACTGTATCATACTTGTTCACACTTCTGCTTTTTACTATATTTATCTTACATCAAAGTGAATTTGTGCATTTAACCATTGTAAATTAACAATAAGCATTAAAATAATACTCTGTTACTATTTTTTCTAGGTCATTTTAAAGTTTAGGTTCAAAATTTCAACAGAAACATTTACTATTATAATTTTATATTTAAAATCTGGCTATAAAATAAATTTATGTAATAAAGAAATAAAATTAAACTCAAACATAAGTATTGTTATTTTCTAATATCATTATTTTTATATTTCATGGAAATTATTATGGTTATTTGATATAATTAATATTTGTAAGTCTTCATTCTACATAGTAGAACTAGGTACTAGATACAATTCAAAAACTTATCTTTTGTCAAGGTTCAAAGGTACTTTTACCTCACAATGTACTGTCAATAGTGTACTTTTGGATACAATTAATTTTATTTCGTTTATATGATTTGATAACGTCTTAAGATTCTCTATGAAACGTGCTTAATCGAATAACCGTTTTACTTACAAGCTTAATAATAAATTGTGAATGCAATAACTAACTGTCACTCTATAAAAAAGTTTGTATATTTATTCTCTGAAATTAGTAGTAGTATTAATAAAGAAATCATTAAAAATTATGAAATCATTTGAAAATAAATTTTACAATGTAGTTGCTAATTACGCTTAAAACATATTTTACATTTTTTTACGTATTAATTAGTACGCAACGAACTTTTTTATAACAGATTATCTAAAAACAGATAAGGATTAATCATCTTCTATTCAATTCAAATATTACTAAACAAAATTCTATTTACAGTTTGATTTATCTAATATAGTCCCATGTGATAAGCTTCATTTTTATACGCTTTTAGGTACAATTTTATCATTCGTTTTTATACATAATCGAGCTTAATACTATTTGCGTCTGTCATAATTGATTTCAATTATGAATGCTCATTTATTCCATGGAGAAAGAATTGGTATACGGAATGTGTTATTATCACAACTCATCTTAAAATTCAATTCACATTGATTGAACACCGATGGTTTTTTTAAATTTCATTTTGATCCAAGATGAGATTTGTAGCGGACGCATTAACGATTTATGCAACTCAGTCTTCAAGAATTCTGATAGTTAACAACAATACTTTCCTTTTTCAATTAAAAAATTGAACTTGTTATATTAATATTTCTGCTAAAGAAGTTACAATGAGTTCGTACATTTCCAGTTCAATGAAAAAACGCTTATAAAATATATTGTAAAGCTTTCCATTACCAAATAAGTACGCAAACATTAAGTGTTTATCAGCAATACATTTAACAAAATACCTGTCTTCAAATTTTTTTTAATCTGATTTCTGCTATAATATAATAAGTTTATTTTGTTATTTTTGAAAATATATGTTTTAATTTGTCAATATAGTTAATATTTATATATACCAATAAATAGTTGATTTATTGGATAATTTCTTATTACCTTTTTGTTTTATGTATATTAAATCAAGGCATATTTCCAAATGGTTAATTTTAATGGTTAATATCGTATTTTTAGCACCTTTGTTTACATTTCTTATCTAGTTCTGTAATTTTCTACAAACTTGCTTTGATATAGTAAAATTAAAATTGAAGCAGTGCTGTAACAGTTATTAACATTGTTTACATAATTATTTTGTTTTCACTAGTCTAAGGCAACAAATCTACCATCAACGATATCACGTTCCAGTATCCATCTAATCTCAACATTATATTTTTGTATCTTTAATATTGATTTACATACTCTCACTTTCTGTTACAATAACAATGTAATAACTACAATGGTATTGACATTGGACATAAGTAATATACTAATATTATGATATATGTGCTAGTATCTGGTCAAAATAATTTTAGATTTCCCTTTTGTCGATCAAGTAAGTTCAATCAAAAAGTGAAAATGTCGATTAGTAAAATACACTTTTTTTAGATTTACGAAAATAATAGCACAATTCATTATACCATATTTATACAACAATATCAAACTTTTTGATTTTTCAAAAACTTTATCCTTGGGCCCCTTATATATTACAAAAATATAAACAACCTGCAGAAGGCGCAAATATTTAGCTTATCAACTAGAAGTAGTCCATTCCCCTGTTTCTTTGAGTGCCCTGTCTGTCAAACGTTCAATTTCCGTCAAAAGTTTCTCAGTCTCCAAATCTACCATATCTGCTTCTACAGGATCCCATTCTAAGCTGTTTGGTGTTGATACCCTTGACCAGGGTGAAGCAGTTAAACTAGAAGGCTGACTATTATGTACTGAAGGTTCGCTTAGTGATTCATCTGGACTTTCTAATTTCTCATTGTCTAAATTAGGCATTGACATTCCTAAAAGAAATATTTAAACGTAAAAAGTTGAACAAATTTTTTTTTATATTTAATTAAAAAATATAATTTAATATCAATATGATACCTTCATGCTCCCATTCTAAGTCTAAGGAAGAAGCACGAGTAGATGAGACGCATCCTTGATGCAAAAGAAGCCCTCTAGCATCCAACGTTTGCAAAGGGTTATCTAAACCAGAACTGTAAAAATAAAAATAGTATTAATTAATTTAGATAAGCAAAAATAATTTATTTTTTGTTGTAATATATTTAATATTACCTTGTAGATACATTTTTAGAGCTAAGTCTTGAATATCTATTTGATCGTCCAGGCCAGCCTGTATCTTCAATCAATTCTAAAGTTACAGGAACTCTATGACTTTGCTAAAAACATTAAATAAAGTTTAAAATTAAATTATGATACATATATACTATTTATATTATTTTTGCTGTAAAAATTATGAAAAGATAAATAAAGTCTATATTTCTTACAAGAAGATTAGTGCACTTTACCTTGAATTTTTTCAAGGAGAAAAACGACAAGACTCTAGATCCAGAATGCACAATAGACAAATAATAAATTAATTCAATTATAAATACTGTATTGAATAAAAAGGAAATATCATGAATATATTCACAAAGTAAAGAAGAAATGCTTACTTCTTGGATCTGGAATGATCATTACTATAGTTATTATTAATTTGGTTGGATGATCTATCAAACTGAAAATAATTTAATAATTATTAATTAAATTGTTCTCTATAAATAAAATATAAAATATGAAATCAATTGCAAAATGTACATAATTACAAGATATGATTTTATAAACAATTAAATCTTTACCTCAGCTTGTTCTTCCCCTTGGAAAGACACATTTGTGTGTCTCTGATAAGACCTAAAATTTCAAAATAAAATCATGAAGAACCAATATTACGTACACTGCAATGAAATATATATATCCAAACAAAGTTCATTACAAAAGTAATAAAAAAAACTCAATACTGACATTGAGTTTTTTTGTGTGTTCAATTAAGTTACAATCCAATTTTCAATCATACAGAGCATTAAATTGCGATTGAAAATCAAAATATCTACACTACATGAGTGTAATAAAAAAAAAAGTTTCGCACCTGTGCGAAAAGTGATCGGCGATGGCGCTTAGACTGCAGTGGCCTAAACAGGCCCCCATGACCTGTCGAGGCACGGCGCGCGGCCGTCATCTAAGACCGACCTGGACACAGCGCACTCCAAAATGCTAACTCAATATATTCTATATCTATACCCGTAATGCAAAAAATCGTAGAGAATAAGGAACGTAAGGCCGCGCCCCAGAGACAATGTTGATCCTGAGCCGAGCCCGAGGACGTCCGATCGGCTGCTGATGTCTCAACGACATATTTCTCTAGTTTCTGATGCTCCTCGACTCCTTGGGTTTCCTGATAAGGATCATGACGACCGTAACCGCTACTTATATTGCTCCAGGATCACTATAAATGTATGTATATATATTTATATATATATATTGTATTTACATAATTAAAGATTCGTCGATAAGAGATGCAAGCGCAGCTGCATCGTGTACTTATAAGTTGATGCGTACCTACACTTTCTGTACCCAATGTCAGGTAGATACATATGTATATAAGTGTATTATATTATGTATATATATAATAATAATATGATGTACAGTTTGTTACTGGAGCAAATGGATATTTCGATCCTTGGCCGTTCGGAGCGTTGCTGGCCAAACACAGTCTAACCGCAGATGCTTCTCGAGCCCTACTGCTTATATCGCGATATAGTTTGACTTTCTGAAAGTCCGAGAACTGTGGCGCTTTGGTTACTTTGATGTTTATGTGAATTATTGCGGCTTGCGTTTGCTCGCCTCGAGCTCGGGAATAAGACCTGTGAAAGCGAGAGAGTATAGGTCTATATATATATATATATGTATATATATGTTTATACCACACGTGTATGTATAGGTATCTGAAATATATTTATCTGATTGTCATCTTGTGTCTAATTATATAAACATAGGAACTGCTAAGAGAATATACTGCAAATATATAATGAGTACCCTGGTCGCAGTGTATATGGTAAATGAAAAATTGCACTCGCAGTGTTTTATGAGTCGGTGAAATTTCATCTTTTAAAATGAAAAATTTTAATTGTAGTTATATTCATTGCATTTTATGTATTTATATATATATATATATATATATATATTTAATACTGAAGTTGTAGATTATACATATACCTGTAGTTCTGGTTTGAACTTTGTTGTATTTCATTTCATTCCTCGGTAAATATTCCATGACTTAAGAATCCAGAGAAAATATTCCTCAAATTACAATAGACATATTTATTCAAGTATAACATCTGATTGTAAATGTTCTTAAACAAACCTTTCGTAAATTTATAATGCCGTAGAAAAATATTTTATACACATTGGACAATGATAGCATACAAAATTTGAATTTTTCGCGCCAAATTAACATTTGGCAACATTGTTGAATAGACTATAATATAGAGACTATACCGTGGTACGCACTATACACAGCGTAAATTATAGAATCACCGGGTATTCCCACAATCACAGTTCGAGCTGACCACACGCAGCTACGGATTACGTCGCCGTTCGTACACAATTTTTGATTATCTATAAGTTTGTAAACTTCACGATACAAACTACGACAGGAAGCAGCTGCATCGATTACAACAGATAAATTTCGTGTTCCTTCTTTTGCATCGAATGACAAATTGTGAATCTTTAAAAAACAAAGTTAACACTTAATACATTTTTTGATTATTCGCTCAAAAAACGGAATTAACACTTTTAATAAATAAAGTAAGTATATAATGTATAAATAATTGAATTTTCACTCGTAAAAAGAATGTGTAAAATAAATTAAAAATGCATTGAGTCAAAAGATTTCTCTACTGATCATATTTGTGACATTGACCTTCATGTGTTTATAGCGTTCTATAAGTAAACAGTTTTTTCTTCATAAGAATACACGTTTGCCGGTCAAAGTATCAAAATACATAGTGCTTTTTACGTTCATTGGTTAGATACGTATAAGCGCGGGTTATAGGCGAAAAATGTTTCCTTTGTCTTCTTCAAGTGTTATATTTGTCCTTTTCCATGAATACACATATTTAAGTGTTATTTCATAGAAATTGACAATAATATCATTTGAAAGAAATCGTATTTACGTTAGCGTACCTCGTTGTTGATTATTTTTGCTTTTTTTTATTGCTCTTTTAAATCTAATAATTTTCTTAAATTTTCGAAACAAGGCTTTATATTTCATTTGACTAGTTTAAAATATATACATTTTTATTTATTTATTTTATACATCTGAAAATTTTCAAGATAGTAGTAAAAAAAATTAAATATATTTTGTTTTAGGATGAATGAAGATTGGGATGATGATAGTTCATCAAATAAACCATATCAACCATATCAACCATATCAAACTCAAGCAGTCAATAGTTATTCTCAATATGAAAATAATTATGATCAACGAAGTGAAAACAGTAATTTTAGGAAGCCAAATAACGATCACTATAATAATAGACACAATCCAAGAGATAGGAAATCTAAATGGGGTGGTGAACACAATGAAAGAAGAAGACGTGATTCCAGTACACATTCGAATGAAGAAAGTGAAGAAAAAACCACTTTTTTTGTAGAAACTACTAAATTAGGAAAATTAATAGGTAAAGGAGGTTGCCAAATTCGTGAATTAGAAGGAAAAACAAATGCAAGAATAAAGGTACTTGTTATAAAAATATTTAAAAAATGTGCTTAAGCTATTTTACTATCAAGATCTCAGTTTTTTAACAACATTTAAATTTACTGCTATTGATTCTTCATAAATCTAGATTATCAAAGAATGTGTAAATGGAGATAGCACATTAATCACAGTTAGCGGTACAAAAAATGCCAGAGATCAAACAA
Source organism: Apocrypta bakeri (assembly GCA_018906985.1). NCBI lineage: Eukaryota > Metazoa > Arthropoda > Insecta > Hymenoptera > Pteromalidae > Apocrypta > Apocrypta bakeri. The sequence continues at coordinate 22,380,240 of JACCIA010000001.1, read as the reverse complement.
AAGAACTTATAGATGAATTGTTATTTGAAGAAAGAAGAGAACGAAATTTCACCAGTAATTCATATGAAAGCAATAATACTAGAAATGACGATAGAAGTAGAGCTCCTATTGATTGGGATGCAGCAGCAAGAAATCATGTATAATATATATTATTTATTAATAATATTATAAGAGTATTTTTAACAAATTTGTTAATATCAATCAATACGTCATCATTTTAGGAAAAATTTCAAGCAGAAAAATGGGCCAAATATGGTAATATTAAAAAATACTTTTACATAGAAGATCCTGAAGTAGCCAATTTGTCACAAAGCGAAGTTGAACAAATCAGAAGAGAAAATAATAATATTTCTGTGGAGCATACTTTTCAAATTGATCCATCAAAAGTAGATTCTGAAGAATACAAAATTCCTAATCCAGTTAAAACTTTTAATCAAGCATTCAAAGTATATAAAATAATCTTAATTTTTTTTTTGCTGCTAAAGATTCCTATAATTTGTTTATTGATTTTTGCATAGAATTATCCAGATGTACTAATAGAAATTCAAAAGCAAAATTTTGAAAAACCTAGTCCGATTCAGTGCCAAGCATGGCCAATTCTACTCAGTGGTAAAGATATGATTGGGATAGCACAAACTGGCACTGGTATTTATATTTTTTAGTTTTTTTCTATCTATAAATGTTATTAAATGTATATAGCAGATAAAAATACGAAGAAACAATTATTGATTAAAATAATTTTTTGTTTTCGCTTTCCAGGTAAAACTTTAGCATTTTTACTGCCAGCATTAATTCATATAGACAATCAAGAAACACCTCGAAACCAAAGAAGTGGTCCTACTGCATTAGTAATGGCACCAACGCGTGAATTAGCTTTACAAATTGAAAAAGAAGTTAACAAATACTATTATCACGGAATCAAAGCGTAAGTTTAACAAAACGACTGTTTATTTATAATTTGTTATTGATCTTATTACTTTTATTGTATCAAATACAAATTGTCGTATTCAGCGTCTGTGTCTATGGAGGAGGTGATCGTAATAAGCAAATGAACATAGTTTCCAAAGGAGTGGAAATAGTTATTGCTACACCTGGAAGACTAAATGACTTAATACAAACTGAAGTTTTGGATGTAAAGTGTGTTTCGTATCTCGTCTTAGACGAAGCTGACAGAATGCTGGATATGGGATTTGAACCACAAATAAGAAAATCTTTACTTGATATTAGACCGGATCGACAAACTATAATGACGAGGTTTCTTTAATTCTAAATGAATAATGCTATATTTGTAGTTGTTGCCATTTATTTAGTGATTAATATTTGCTCTTCAATAGTGCCACTTGGCCGCCAGGCGTAAGAAGATTAGCACAGTCGTACATGCGAAATCCAATCACTGTTTGTGTTGGATCTCTTGACCTGAAAGCTGTTCATACTGTTACTCAAAAAATTTGGATTATCGACGAAGAAGAAAAAATAAATACGGTTTGTAATAAATTATACTTTTTAGCGCTAAAATAAATACGATTTGTAATTTGTATGTATTTATTTGCAGCTTAAAGACTTTTTACACAATATGGGACCAATCGATAAAGTTATCGTGTTTTTTGGCAAAAAGAGTATGGTAGATGATATCGGAAGTGAACTAGCACTGAATGGAGTAGCTTGTCAAAGTATTCATGGTGGACGTGAACAGTGTGATAGAGAACAAGCTCTTCAAGATATTAAAAACGGAAGTGTATCCATTCTCCTTGCAACCGATGTGGCTAGCCGTGGAATAGATATCGAAGATATAACGTAATTTTATTTAGTTTTAGAAATTATTGTAAAGTATTTACTCAAACTTGAACTATATATTTTAATCTAATTTTTAGGCATGTATTCAACTTTGATTTCCCGCGAGATATAGAAGAATATGTTCATCGAGTGGGTCGAACTGGTCGAGCTGGTCGAACAGGCGAAAGTATAAGTCTTGTAACGCGCCGTGATTGGGGTTTAGCTAAAGAGCTCATAAAAATATTAGAAGAGGCTGAACAGGTAAAACTATGATTCATCATAGATATCAAACTGTTCAACATTCAACGACTATTCGTAATAAATAATATTGATACTTTTTATTTATACAGGAAATACCAAATGAACTTTATAACATGTCTGAACGTTACGAGGCGATGCAGAAGAAAAGAGCTGAAGAAAGAGGAGGAGATGGTGATCGTAGAGACGGTGGAAGAAGATATGGGGGTGGAGGCGGTCGTAATCGGTACGGAGGCGGAGGAAGAGGTGGTCATTGGTAATTACCATGACCTGATGAATGTTTACTAAGATTATAGAGAATCTTTATAGAGTGCTTTAAAAATTTTATTTTATCAGAGTTTAATAATATTATTATGAAAGAACTATCTTTAATGGTAGTTTTACCAGAATCATCAGATGATTTCTAATGAAATCTTGTTAAGGAAGAGTAACTGATCGCTCAGTCACAACGAAGAATATGTAATACAACTTTTAGTACAGTTGCTAACGCTAAGTGTAAAATGTTGTACAACTGTGATAAATAAAATCGTATACTTTATAAAGTGTAAATTAAGAAATGAAAAGAGTTAAGCGCCTAGACACAAAATAAAATAGACATTGTAAGTATTTCACTTCATTTCGTTTATCTCATTTTAATTATTATTTCTTATAAAATTAATTATCTAATTACATTTTATTACAAAGATGAAAAAGGTCATTTTTAAACATACAAACATCTTAAGGAGGTTTTTAAAAGTCAATTGATAATTCAAATTTCTATAACAGTATTTCTTGCCATTTTCTATAAAACTGACTTAAAAAATAAGTTTGATATATAATAACTACATTGTCATTCACTATCAAATAGTTAATAGTATATTTTAGTCAGTAATATGGCACAACACTTGAATTTTATTGTCTCTCTGATCATCATTTAAAATGCAAGTACAAAGCAAGTAATTAATGGTTATTGAACTTCTATTAATATTATATTTTACAATACACTAAATATATAACCTAATTTATTAATAATGATTGGATAAAAAAAAGGTACAAAATTTTCATCTTATTTTTTGTAACGTTAAGTAGATTAATAATATCAATTATGTGCTTTTAAAATAACGTAGGGTCTTTATAAAAATAAAATATAAAAATACTTGGAAAAATTTCATTAATGGCATGTGGTTGTAAATGTAAAAATATGTATAAAAATTATCTAAGGCGCAATGTCGTTAATAAACTAAGAAATTATAGTTCTTTAATGACAAAAAAGAAATCGCCATTACTAATTCATTTGATTGTAATTTAGTCATCGGCTACTGATATTAATTCATTATTTAAAATTTACTATTATGAAAATTAATACACTTTAAAATTACGAGTTTTGGTATACTTTTCGGCAAATTGTTTCCCGCTTGGTGTTGGTGTAGAAAAAGCAATATCGTCCAGAGACATGATGTACCCGTAATAATAATTTGCTCTATAATTAAAAAAAAGTGACATAAATATAAAGTTTAATAGGAAATAAAAACTCGATTTCTAGATTTTTAATAAATATACCTTAATGTATCAACAAGTTTAGTTGCTATTCCTTGTCTACGATGACTCAATGCTGTCCAGACAACATTTACACCACATTTTACTGGGACCGATTCTGTAGTGCAACAATTTAATTCTATAAGATCTGGTATCATTTGAAATGCATTTTTTACAACTTCTGCCACTAAGACACCTAAAATAGTCTTGTCTCTCACATACATATATACCTAAAACAAAGTAAATTATATTATAAATAATTGAATAAGATGAAACAAACAATTTTGTAAACAAATATTTTGAATTACTCTTTTATCTCTGTAAAATGAAAGTTTCATATCCGAAAGACCTAAATCGCGGTCTACTACTTCTAATACTTCGGTTACTTTTTTCCAATATAAATTGGAATCTTTGGGTTCAACTAAAATAATTCGACTCGACGTGAATACGTCTGTAAATGCAACACGTTCATTTTTCCAACCCTGAAAGATGAAAATAAGATTAGAATTTAAAAGTTAATAATTTAATTTTATATAATACATAATATAAGCAATATTGTACCTGATATTTTAAAATTTTGAAACTATTATGGTAGTTCAAATGAGCATTTTCATCCTCTGGATCACCTAAATGGTACATAATTCCACATTCGTTGCACTGTGTGGCTCCAAACATCTTTTGTCCTGCATCAATTTGATACTGATTATCAGCATTTCCATATTTTGACGATAGTTGCCAAGATGTAACTCTTTTACGTTTTCTAGAATTGTTGTCTCTGAAAACAAATATTAATTAAAAAAATGAAGGAAAACGAAAGAAAATTAGCATAATTAGTGTTTTGACATCCTTACACATTAACAATATCTGAGGTGTAACCTTTCATGAATAAAGGATATAATTTTTGAGATGATTTTTCAGTTGACAAATTAAGATTGTTTGTATTTTCATCAGCAACACTTTCCATATCTTCAATATTCATAGTAGAGGTCATACTACTAAGTTCACTTCCTGGTGACATTGTCAAATTTTTCAAAGCCTTATTTGATTTTTTTGGTGATCGATTATTCATCCTCGAACAAGTGTCATATGCAGTTTCCATTAAATCATAATCATCATCAGCCCAATCATCCTCCAAAATTTTTAAGATATTAGATACTTTAGTCTTTTCCAGTGATTCTTCAACATTTGGCTCATCAACAGTTAGGTCAGCAGTGTCAAATGAAATACCATCTAGTTTTGCTTTTTTGTTCACATGCTCATTTTCCTTTTGATTTAGGACAATCCTTAACTTTATTTTATCATTAACAGTGCAAACTGCCTTCTGAATTGATTTATTTTTGAAGAACTTCTTACTGTTATCAACTTCTTGAGTTGGAGATTTGTTTTGATTAACCTTTTCTTTTTCTATCTGTGGGTTCATATTTTCTTTAGATTCATGAACACTGTTTTTGATATTATCATTTGCCATTTCAGTTTTTGTGGAAACATTATGGAGAGACTGACGTTTTGGTTTTGGCTTCCTAATACCATGACCAACACCACAATTGATTTCACCTTTTTTAGTTCTTCTTACTACTCGTTTATTTGAATGATGAAATGCTGGCAAACTTCGTCGTCTTTTAGATTCAGGTTGAGGTTTCCTCCATTCTGGCCCAAAGGATTGACGTGAACTTTCACTGGATCCATAGAATGATCTGGCATTTACAGTAAATCCTTTTTCCTTTTCACTACTAACTTTATTTTCTTGAAACAGTGCTGCTCTAGCTCTGGGAGCTAAGGATGATTCATCAGTTTTTTGGAACTTAGTTTTAGTAGGTGATAAAGTATCTTCCATATGTCTTTTCAAAGAATTTAATTTCACTTCTGGTCTAATTTCTGGTGAGCTACTTTCATCAAAATCTAAAGTACCTAAAGATTTTCTTCTGTGTATCCTAGGAATTGGAATATTTTTACATACAGATCCTAAGGGAGTAATAAGTCTCTGCTCTGAACATTCTTCTTTTTGAGGGGTTTCTGCTACATATGACTGCTGATCATCAAAATCAGAATCCTTTCCAGGTGTTTCTGGAACCAATTCATCAAACATTTCTTCTTTTTCATCAGAACTTGTCATGTTAGGTTCAGTCCGAGTATAACTTGACGAGGAACTCTTTGATTTTGGAGAAAAAAACATTCGTTTTGGAGAAAGCCTAGCTGATCGTGATACTCTTCGTAATGTACTAAATGGAGATATACAATTGGTATTTAAACGATTAGCCAATGGAATCATTGGTGATTTTTCAGGCGTAGCAAGAGGTGATATGAATTGCCTTCCTGGTGAACTGTCACAACTACTACGATCAGTTAATGCTAGAGGAGACATCGGCCCTAAATCTGAATCTGCATCGGAATAACAATCTTCTTTTCTTTTGGCAAAGTTATTAGAAAGCACAAAAAGACGCTTTTGAGCTCTACTTGGAGTAGATAAAATATCATTCTGCGAATCTGTCTCTCGACCACTATCTAGAACCATTGGCTGTTCCATCTGTAAAATTATTAATTTATTTACTTAATCTACTACTTAATTTTATTTAATCTTAAATTGACACCCAAAAAAACGATTAATATGATTTAACTAATGTCATTTAAACATTAACTGTTATTTTATATTTGCATTATTTTTCATTATACTAACAACAAGATACATATTTTATAGAATCATGAAACATTCAGTGAAGATGTGCAAAAAAATTTGAAATAAATACATCCAATATTTCAAAAGCTTTTTAACAAATTTTAAATGTTTATTTACATTTTTTATGTTTGTTATGTTAACTTCACTTCTAATTCATGGGAAAGCAAGAATTTCAGGTCTTTTTCAAATAAAATATTATGAAATACTAAACAATTTAAAAAATGATCGATTCCAAAACGGTTAGCATCACATTGTTTACGCGTTGCAGAATCAAACGTGCACTTCCCTTAGAACGAATTTGTCATAATTAGATTTGTAGTAATAAATATCGAAATTTTAACATTAATGTAAAGTTTTTTCTTACTTTTTTCATTCAATTAACTTGCTATAGAATAAAAAATATCCAATAAAATTCACACTCGTCCATAAATGAGCAGCTGCAACTATGTCCGTTTACACTCTCTTACTCTTCATTCGACTCAATGCAGCGGGCATATTGAGAAAAAACGAACATTTTCGCGCTCATCTGTCGATTTTATATGCGACGTTGCCACTCATTCCCTCCATTTTTGTAGAAGCGGGAAAATTCAAAAACTTAAAATATAAATTAGTAGTTTTATAATTACTGATATTTTATTTATTAGCTATTTTTACAGAAAAAATTGTTTAAAATAAATTTAAAAAATAAGTAATGTCAGTAGTCTAATATAAATAATAAAGTATTTCTCAAAGATGTGAGTTTGTAAAAATCTTTAATAACACGAAATTTGCTCTTTAGGTAAATCCTTTTTAAATTGAATCGGTTTTGTATGCAAAACAATTTTGTAGGTGATTTTTATTAAAAGGTTTGCACGAAATTTAATTATAAACATTATTATGTGCCATTATTGTTGCTTCATACAATCTTTGACAAAGAAAAAGATTATATTTAACAAAATCATAATATTCATTTTGTATCTAACAATTTCAAGATAGACATTCATTTTGAATGATTGAACACTGGTTGTGATATTTAAATGACTACTATAAATTAACAAGTGATTCATATTCATTTTTATAAGAGTAGTTATGACGTTTATATCAACTTAATAAATTATGATTAATCATTTAATTTATTTAATTCTATCTGCAAGTGAACAGCTGAGTCCAGTGTTATCAGGTTCAACATTCAACTCTGTAACTACTGCATCTTCAATAACCATGGAATAACGTTTGCTACGCTTTCCTCCTAGTACAGCCAAATCAATTCCAAGATCTACAGCATCTGTAAATGCTGCAGCAGGATCAGCTAACATGCGAACCTTAAATCCGACAAAAATGATTTAATCCTTATATAATCTTTAATAATCTTTATCCACTCTTAAAATTTCTATACCTTTCCTTGAGTATTATGATCTTTACCCCATGCAGACATGACAAATGGATCATTTACTCCAATACAAACAATTTCGCTATAACCCTTAGATTTTAATTCTTCGGCTCTTTGAACGTATCCAGGCAAATGAGTCTAAAAAATAAATATATATTTCAATAAAATTTTTCATTTGCACAATAAATATCCATTAGTCATCATTTGCATCACATCACCTTTGAACAACCAGGTGTAAAGGCACCAGGAACAGCAAAAACAATGATTTTCTTCCCTTCAGAAAGTTCAGCCAAATTTATTTTATTAGTCGGATTGTCCTCATACAAGTCCACGGACGGGATCTTGTCTCCTACCTACAAAAGAATAAATCATCGTAATTTAACGCAAAAAACAATAACACCGGCAATTTCGGCAAATCTCATGCATTGAAAATCAATGACTTTCACTTTTACTAGGAAAAATACCAGCATACACTGGAATTTCAAAGAAGCAAACGTAATGCAAGAGCCGTCGGGTGTTGCTCACAGCCTTTTTTTGAAAAGAATACATGTCTTTAAAAATATTGTTTACTCACAGCGATAACCATATTTAATGAACTAGCGTGAAAATTTCGGGTAGAGTAGCAAGTGACCGCCGAGCGTCCCAGGGAAGTAATGGCTCGAGCTACCAGTCGGCTCATTTGTTTTGCAGCGTGTGTGACCGCAAATGAAATTGAGTCAAAGACAAGGCAAATTAACCTCTCCGAGTACTAAATTATGAATGTGTGTAAAGATATATAGTTATAGATGCCGCCACGCGCCTCTCCTTGTTACTGGAAATAAAGCAGTAGCGTAAAAAATGATTGCCGGCGAGAGACAACTCATGCATACATATATGTGTATAGTATATACGTTGTATATTGCACAATCAGTTAGTCTTCTATGGACTTGTATCATGCGTATATGCGCCTGAGAGACTGATCTGTTATTCTGGTGTATACTTGCATAAAAAAAAAAACGAGCGTCGTTGCTCTGCTTTTCTTGGACCTCGTCGCGGTGTGTATAGTCGTGGTTCATCGATGTTTATATGCATAATTTATACAGTCAGGTACGGTAAAACTTCGCAATCGTGAATTGGACGTTAAATAGAGAGAATGATTAATGTGAATATTCTCATTATCACAGCTGCGAAGTATAGCTATTAGTATTGTAATATTTCATTTTTTATACATATGTATTACATTTTCGTACAATTTGTGTATTGCAAATATTAAATTGGCTTACTTGGTTTGATGAAAAAATTAACATAGATTCGATTTAAACAAGATTAGGAAATGAAAATATGTTTTATAGAAAATTAAGAATTATTATTTATATCGTCATAGTAACTACATGATTGTACAAATATTTTTAATTAAAATTAATTGAGAATTAGTAAATTTAAATTGTATTTACAAACGTGCTCTATTAATGCAACTTACGCAATAAACATAAAAATTAAAGTTTATTATTCTAGATGTTTGGAAGAATGCTTCTGAAAATAATAAAGTATAAAAATTTGTGAAATATGTATACATATTTCATACACGATTGTATTGCTTGTTTTATATGCTTATAAACATTTCAACATTATAAAGATATCGAAATATTTCATTTTTACATAATACGTACTGATGAATAATTAAGCACTAATTATACGATTTTGACAAGCTTAATGTATTATTTCGTTTAAAAATTTTTTTTCGGCTATTACTAATTCATAGTTTTTACAAAAGTTTTTACTACGATTTTTCATAATATTCTAGTAGACAGAATACCAAAAATACTTCTCCGTAGAAAAAATGTGGTAATTTGTACAGCAAATTAAAAATTAATTTTATAACTGTTGTCTAATAAATAGTATAAAATTGAATAAATGAAGAATCAAGTTGTAAAATTTTTGTGGTTGAATTGTATCTAGCTTAAATTTTAATTCATGTTGCAGATTGTAAAATGAAGTCTTGTTTTTTAATTTGTATTTTAAATTTCATTCTCATTGTTTTCTTCATTATTCTGCATGTCACCATCATCTTCCAGTTCTTCTTCTCCTTCTTCTTCTTCTTCTTCTTCTTCTTCTTCTTCATTTAAAGGATCACTGTCATAAGCATCGTCAATTCCTTGAGGATGCAATACTAACTGAGATAATTTTTCATTCATCAATACTTCACTTAAATAATTCTTTATCCTCTCTTCAATAATTGGTGTAACTTGATATTCTAAGGTATAATTTAACCACATTGCTAATTCTGGCTCTATATATTTTTGTAATGTGTCATTATCTGGAGTATCCCAAATAACTTCAATGTAACTAAAATACAGAATACATTTTACAATGAGCTTTTTTTTAGAACAAACACTTGTATTTAATTATCATCCTGATAAATTTACCCTAGATCATCAACTTTATAATCAAGTAAAGTAAGGTTGACTCGTTCGTCATCAACTTTTTTAATCTTGATTTTCATGTATGATGAATTAGAATTTTCCGGCGTTTCAAATGATTTTATATCCTCTGAATCTTTTCTATTTATACTAAGATGTTTGTAAACAATCTGTAATATTAGTCATTGTTAATAATACATTGTATACGTCTAGTAATCTGAATACTTACATCCAAACAAGAAAAGTATAGAAAAACAAATATTATTATGTCTTCCCCATCTTGATGAACAGTAATATCTCCAAGTTGTTGCAAAGATGCTAAATTTTTTAAGTAACCTCCAGTAGCTGTAAATGTACCTCTTTTGTTGTTTGTATCTAATAATTTTCCATAGAGATTGGGTAATGTAATTTCACTTTGTTTTTTATCCTCCAGTTGATTATTCACCATACCTACAATATCAACAACTAGTTTTTGGAAAGTAGATGTCATTTTCTTCTTATGTAACCTGTGGAGAATATATTCTATTAATTTTCTTTGAAGAGACAGTGACTACAATCCTCTGAAGTATACCTTAACTTATTACGATAGCTATATTCATTATCGAGCATACTACTGACAGAGGTATCTACACATTCTTCACCTACTCTATCTTCAACAGCAATTACTATATCTTTTGTCAGTTTATCCAAAATATATTTCTCAATTGATTTTCCTATCAATATAACAGTAATTTAATTGGAAATAAAAAAAATTTTAATTTTCAATATTTAATAACTTTTTTGCTGTCCAGTATAAAGATATTTTATAAAATAATGTAACGGTAGTTTTCCTACTACTTTATTCATAGCTGTTTACTGGGAATAAAGTATTTACGCGATTTGAACCTGAATAACAGTAAAAATGTCCAGCATGAAAAGTATTAAACCAAGAGTTTTTTTGTTTCTTACTAAGATCGGAATCTTGTATCTTGTCTAGTGGGAATATTTCTTTTGATTCATCCTTAGATTTGTAAGAAAGACTAAGATTGAAATTTAAATAATTGTTGGAGTAATTTTCAATACAAAAACTATCACCTCGAATGATAAGTCCAGCCATTATCTCAAATTCAACATCTTTTAAAATCAACCTGTAATTGAAAAGTTTTAAATACAATCTAATAGGATTACTTTGTTTTTTAAATCATTAATTCTTACTCATAAGGGAAACTTTTGCATGGTTTGGAAGAACTATAGCTACGCATGGTACCAGTAACCTTCATATCGGTCAACTTGAATTTTAAAACTAAAGATAATGTTTGGAGGTTTCCTTGTCCAAATGTTACCTTACACTTTGGTTCTTCTTCCATTACTGGCTGCAGAAGTTCTCTATAAGAAAAACATTTTAGAATGTCCGCAACAAAGTTCTCATAGATCTAATAAATGTTATCCTACATTTGATCATCATCAATTTTAAAACATATTTCTTTCATAAATAACTCTTTTGAGTCTTCTTCTGTAAAATTCCATTTTTTTCTCAACCACAGATCTTCTTGCCAGGACTAAAAAAGAACAATCCAAAGATTAGCTAAATCTTATCGCTTATTCAAAAACATATATGTCAGTAAAACATAACAAAATACTCACATACATAATCCTGTCGACCAAAACTTTACCAGAAGACTCCGCAGCCATAGCCAGTTTCTCATGATCTGTGACTAAACAGGAAAACATACAATGATAATGAAAATTTTATACAATCTCTAAACTCAACCCTCAACAGACACTTGTATACACAGTCATACAGCATTAAGAATAAGTAGAACAAAAACAACAACAACAACGTCTATAAGAAAAAACAAACGAGTAGATGGTTATAGTGAACGAAGTACGAACTCACTCTTGATGCAATTCATGATGCTAAAGTACTTATTAGCACGTCCTGCAAATAATCAGAGAATATTACGATTCACTTCTGAATTTTATGCACTTCTATCGGATCAATAAAGTTGCAGCGTCGGCGTCGTACAGGGCAGCTGTGTGTGCACGAAAGACAGCACCTATATAAGTGTGTTGGAAAATAGAAGCTTGATCTTTTCTTCGTAGTGGAAGACAATATCTATTCCATAGATATATATGTAAACCTAATGCAAAGTAGAGAACAGTCGGATAAATAGAATACGTACGAATCGTTTACGAATAAGAAGTGACGCTAGATTTGTTCTTAATTAATAATCGACTGTACAGGGATAATAACCACCGTTACCTACAAGCGCGATTCGCAATTCTAACCTTTCTTTGGCGAATTTACTGCGCAACTCGATTACTCGATTGGGATACTTGTGCTAACGGTGAGGTTCGTTTGAAAATACGATTCAAGACGTTGATAGAAATTTCTCTTTTTTTAATAGTATATGTTATTATTTGGGTTGTATATTCTCTGATCTCTGATTTATTTATTTTGGTTTGTTTGTTATTGATGTAATGTTGGTGCGTATAAATTATTTTCAAATTTAAAAAATTAGACAATCATGGGTTGCTGGGAATATTTCGTTCTTAATTGTAATCTACTTTCAAGTAATTTGGTTTTAAGTTGTTCGATTAAACAATAACTGATTTTAGGTTACTGTTCCGTTAAATTTAAATAAATATATATATTTGCAAAAATAATCGTATTAAATAATATATACGTATAACTATAAATCACGTACGTATAAATCATAACTATAGTTATGTATACATTTGTGAATATACATTAAAAGATAGTATTCGTTTAATTAATTTTATTTTCGTAATAAAAGAGTTTATTCTATGTATTTATTTGTAACCATAATAGCTCCAATTATAATAAATTTTAAATTATTTATAATAATATAATAATAATAAAAAAATTCCTCTGGGATTGTTTATTAAGTAAACAAAGCATAAACATGTAATAATTTAAAACCATTATTCATCTTAAAGAAGAGTACGGGTAACGGTTCCAAAATACAATATCCTCATTGTATACATATTTTAATTATTGGATACTTAATGATTATTAGTCACTTAATGGAGCCCTTTACAAAAAATATTTATACCCGCCCTAACAGCACCTATTAAAAGCGATTAAAGTATACCGATACAACGATCAACGCCGCGCAATAGCAATTAACTAAAATTAAAAAAAAAAAAAAAAACAAAAGATCAAGATTAAATTGCACCTGTTTCGCGGTTCTAAAGAAATATCGACTTAAAAAGAGCCGAAAAATAAAAAGGCCAGGGACCAAATCTTTCAACGAGACGAAGAAATAAGGACAGCCTAATCGCGATGAAAGAAAAGTTTATAGAAAACGAATCAACGTTATACAAGGTGGAGCCGCTGCGCATCCGGGTCATTAAAATCGGAGGGACAGACCATTCAGTTGATGTATATATGTGTATACCTTGCGAAAAGCCGAGACACAATGTGCTTACAAAGCGCGGGAATATCAGACGTTACATACATGACTATATATATATATTTAGTGGCCCGCAAATTAAAGTCTCAGGTTTCAAAATACTACCCCTTTGCGCGCTGGTTATTTTATCAATATTGGCTCTCTGTCCTGAGCGGCTTTGTCTCTGCAATGAAACCCCTTTGCAAGCGCTTCCGCCGTCTTCTTTTTCGATGGTATATTATATAGCCAGATCTATATATTTAAGTATATAGTTATAGATCTATAATTACTTAGTTTTATATGCGCGATCGTTTCTCAGCTCTAATGAATTACGACGATTCACTGGCTTTGATTTACGCTCTATTTTTTTTAATTTTTTTTTTGTAGCTCATAATTTTACGTCGAGCAGTGAGTATTACTTTAAATTTTCTAATGAATGGACAAATATACACTAAAAACAATTTTGCTATACTCGAGAAAATTTAATAAAAATGGATTTTTTTTTCGAGGGAAGAAAATATTCATTTGTTTTTTTAAGTCACGGGAGTGTAATCCTTTTTTAATAATTAATAAATATTTTGTTGTTGTAATATAATGTAACTAGTTTTCGATTGATATTTTATTAAAATTTGCGTTATGTTTGCACTGATAAAAGCTTCATTGCATCGCTCACCTATGTGATCCATGAATTTTTAAAAATGTTAAACTGTAATATATTTTTGGAATATTGCCGACAATCTCTAATAAATGCCAAGATCGATTTAAGCCTAACCATCGGTTCAGCATTAGTTTTACAGCTTCGGAGACATCCCCAATCTTTTTTTCTAGAAATTTTTTTCAACCAACTCTTGTATTCGATTTTGTGCATGTGTTATTTTATTATTATATTCCTACTGGCAAAGATTTTATTACTGTTTTACACAAAACGACCCATACTGGACAGAACTTAGTCTTTCCGTTCAGGTCAACTGTTGTAAGATCCAGCGCAACTAACCAGGTAAAACGTACACAGCTGAGGAATCCCTAACTTTACGATATTACCCTTCTAAAATGAATTTCCACCATATGATTGAGCTTACGAATACGGTACATGCAGAACCGAGGGCTTAAATCCCATTTATTCAGTTTTTCATTTATCGTTTAATACCTTCATTTTTTCTACAACTATCTGAGCTGTTTACTTTCAAGGTAAATGTAGGAATTTACAATTAAATATATACAGAAAAATTATTAAAATTAAAATACTGGACTGTTAACCAATTATTAAAAAAAATGTGCACATTTTAGAATGTCAAAGCTCTTCTTATTTTTTAATTCAAAATCCCTACATTCATACTGAAAGGAGTGTGTCAAAGAGTATTTACTACCAAGTTTGAGCTCAATCAATCCATTGGTTAACTTTGAATCCTAGGGTGAGTGAATTTTCTACTTTGGATTGTAACTAGCTATTGAAGAAACTTATTAGTACATTACTTAGTAGTACAAGACCTTTCAAATTGAATGTAAAGCTATCTTCTATTATTAGAATATGTATAAATTATAACTGCACTGTTATAAATATTAAAAATTTTGAATCTAGTAATTTGCATTTCAAAGATGTCTTGACTCCTTAATACACCATTACCTAACTATAAATTTGCATTTGGCAAGTGTCACATTCATTAACTGCTCATTCCCTGATTTTGTAATAAATGAATCTTTCTATCAATTGTTTATAATCCAACGAAAATTTTCGAAGTTCAGTAAAAGCACAGAAGTTTCAATAGCGTAATGACTTTACGCGTAAATTAAAAAAAGGTGTATATAACACAAACTTCCATCACTTGAATCGTCAGTAGACTGTCGCGCATAGTATAATATAGAGATCTGTTGAGCAAAAGTGCGGCTGTCAATTACGGAAGTTCCGGAGCTCGAGACGTGCTGAATCGACTGTTCTCTGAGCGCGTTCGTTGGATATGTCACAGCGACCTGTCCGACTGTGCTACTGCTGTTGGCGCTCGACAGCCCCAACAATGCCGTCGATCCTCTTGCATTCGTGTATGCAATATTGTATGCACACAGGCTGCAATAACTGCGTCAGGATGTTATAGGACAAGCAGCTGTATAATATAATATATATATATATATATATATTATCTCATGCTGTTTCATCGAAACGTGCTAAAATATTATATATATTTTTGTCGTTATTAATCACGGATATTAATTTAATGCTGTTATTGCGTTTCTTTTTTATAATATTTAATCATCAAACTTTATAACTCTTAACTCATATAGCATTCAAGTGTATATAATACTCCAATTAAAATTAGAGATTCGCCAACTGTTTCTCTGCGAAAAATATGAGTATATCAAAATCCAACCACAGCGATATATGCATGCGTGGGGCACATACCAATATATGTATAATGTATATAGAACGATGATATTATTTAACAAACAAGCCGGATGTGAGGATTACGCGCTATATAGTATTACATATTGCGCTAATGCAGCTGTAATTAAGAGATTAAAGTCTGTTGCCTGACACAGTAGTGGTTCGATGCGCAGCCCTTCTTGATATCGCGTTACTGTTTTTTACGACAGTACTTGGCGCGAACTTGAGTCGAGCTCCATTTGCGACACTGCGCAATGTGCATGTACATACTTAACCGAGTTTCCGCGATCAATGCGCGATTTACATGCGACATTCATAAATGCTTGAGCTTATACTTATACGATAGTAAATCCTGCATACGTATAGAATTTATGAAAATATTTTTTACTCTGGTTAATAAATAAATATACTTAATAAATTAATTAATTAATTAAATATATTTATTTATTATGTATGGAGTATTTTTTGTGAAAAAAGGCCTTTTATTAAAAAATTGTGGGAACTCATTTAATAATACGATTTCCCGATTCGACCCGTAAAATTATTTAAAATGGCAGTCCATAAATTTCTAAATATTCTATGATTAATTCGGAAATATTTTTGTGCTTACAAAATTTTACTGCAGTTTATAGTTTACGAAAGTAACAACTAATGACACACATACGTCGGTAATTAGAAGAATTGTTTGTTTAACTTATCACAGTTTTTCTCGGAAATTATCAGCTTTAGTAAAGATTGTTACTAAATGTTTGCATATTTGTTTATTAAAATATTTGAAAAAAAGGAACTTGCAACAGAATATCGGCAAAAAGTGGATTCGAAAATATTTTTGTCCTTTGGACATTTTTATACAAATTTATAGCTATCGAACAAAAATTCGTATAAGTTTAACGAAAGAAAAAATTGCTATTTTTTTGTTATATATATTATACATGTATATATATACATATAAATGGTTAAAACATTTTCGAGAATTACTGGTCCGTCGAGATTAAAAAAAATGTTCGTAATTAAAACGCTGATCGTCGCTTGCCTTTACAATATAAACTCTTTGTAGACTACATATACTTGTGTCCGAAAAAAGCGAACAACGACAGCTTGGATATAATTCAAAGTCCTTTCAATTCCCGCGAATTTCGTCCGCTTGGGGAATATTTTAGCCTTGGCGCGCGAGCGTACGTGCGCTTCGCGCGCGCCGACTTTTTCCTCTTTAATTGATTCAATCGGTGAAAAACACGGCGTCGGCTACACCCCCGCCAACGTACAAACCGCTGTAACGAGACGCCAAAGCCAAACCCCTTGACTGCTTCCTTCTTTTCCTTTGTGTGTGTGTGTGTGTGTGTGTGTGTGTGTGTGTGTGTGAGTATGCGTGTATGTCGACGCGTGTGCGTATTATATACCTACATACAGTATATAGATATAGTAAGTTCTGTCTCGCTTACGTTGCATTACTGGCTATACGTGTAGCTGTAGGTATACCAATACGGGTTTATATATGAGTCATTCTCTAACAGTTTGACCGAAAAAAATATTTTCTTAATATTTTTAAACTTTAGCTTAGCACTGTATCTACTTTCATGAATTTTTATAGACTTCTGTAAGTTGCAGTATGCCAAAGTTGGCGTTTTATACCAATTTAAAAAAATGTTAACTGCTCAGGGAAGCATTTTTCACTAAAAGCACAAAAGACTTTTCTTCTTCAATAAGTTAAACTTTGTAAATTAAATACTTCCAAACTCAAAGTCTTGAAATACAGTTTTGAAGGTTCGATCATGAGTTTTAACATGAAAAAATACATGAAGATACTTTCGATGAATACAAAAGTGTCAAAAAAAAGTTAGAAGTTGGGCATCAAGTTCTATTTCTAACTAGAATTAAAGTTATCTAGCAATTTCCCTAAGATTTACAATAAAATATGTGCTCACTTTATATGTAATGTTTTAAATCACACTAAATACACTATATAACTAATAAGACTCTTGTAAGTTAGTCTAGGTTGACGTTGAACCCAACTTATCAATTATATCAATATATAAAAAATCAAATGCAGGTGTAACTAAGAATAGAAAGAGACGAAGAGTTTCTCTTTGTTTTCTTTCTTTTGCTTTGATTTGTCGACGAATAAAATTTAACTTCAAGCCCATTCATCGTAAAAATAATTATTCTTTTTTATAGTACATAACGTATGTTGCAATAGTGTATAAAAAAAGTGAATATACTTCGTCTCTATATCATCGGTGAAAAAGAAAATTTCGCAGTGCGAAAATTTTCCTCGAAACGGCTCTGTGCAAACCATACGGTAGTACTGCATAATAATAATATGTGTATATATATAGACACAGCGTGTTCTCGGGAATCCCTGCAGAAATCGTCGCGAGACACATTATACGGAAACATTTGTATACAGGCTCGAAAGTCGCCGCCCCCTTTTCGCGCCATATCGCACCGGGTCACGACACTCCCTCGCGCTCACGCGCGCAGGCGCACAACGAACGATCGGTAGGTATCCCTTGTGTACATGCAGTATATACGTCAGCAATCCGTTTGTTATTTTAATTGAGGCCTTAGGATATAACTTGGATTTTGTATGTATACGCGCCACTCTACATGCTGGCAAACTGCGACGTTGAAGGGGATGTTCTGTACGTATGTATATACCTTTATGTACTATACATATACAATGTATCTATTTATAGCTGGATTTATTTTGCCTTGAGTTTAAATGTTATTTAACGATATTTGCTTTCATTTAGTTTGCAAATACGCAGAAATAGTTTTTATGCATTATTTTGAATAGGAGATGTAAGTCTGATATTGCATTGACTAGTAATAACATTTTTTTATTATCTTTTATTCCAAATTGATTAAGCATTTACATTCCAATAGTAAAACAGTCAATATGTTACAAAAACTTCGCGGAAAGTCAAGTTTTTCCGTTAGTACCTCTTCGCTGTTATACCTACTCGCCATTCAGAGTTAACCCTTTTTTTCATTCAAAATCCAACGTCGACAAGCGCCTCGACACGTGCCGCGCACCGTTAACAATTTTCCAGAGAAAAATTTATGTTCGTCCAAATTTTTTTTCCATAGAGTATAGACATATTCACCATCCATCCGGAGAAAAAACAAGTTCCAGATGCAGACGAATACCACGTCTGCGCTCTGTTAAGGGATTGTGGAGGAAAAAAATGGTGCGGTGGGTCCGCGTCGCGATCAGCGATTCCGTAAAGTCGTAAAAAGCCCGTTATCCCGGAAAAAGGATGGATTCCCGTCTTTCGAACCGATTTTTTTTGCATAAACCCGCAGTGCTTTACTGTACAGCAGGATACAGGAACACATTTTTCCTTTTTCTTTTGGTTTAATATTGCAGAAAAAGTTGTGTCTGCGGAGCCCTTTTTTTCTCGGATGGTCTACGTTATTTTACGAGACTCTCTTTTTTTCTACCGATGGTATGTTAAAATACAGATTCTGAAACGTGGACAGCTATAGGTAGATGTTTTACTTTTTTTTATCGCGGAAAAAGGCGTGGGAGCAGCTTTTGTTTTTTCGAACGGACACCGCGTTGTCTTTTAAATCCGGAAAAAGAATTCCGGGGTGGAGTTTGGTAACCGGGGTTTCTCTACATTGGCATGGCGGGGAATGCAACAAAAAAGAAAGAAATGGTTTTGAATTTTTTCTTCATATTTACCCGTTTTATAACTCTGTTGGACGTTTAAAGGACTTTTCATATAAGAGTCACGCAGTCGAGCAGCTGCACAGACAAGATTAACTAGGCTTAAATTTATACCTATAGCGACTAGATCGATGTGTCTTCTCCTAAACGATGCACAAAGTATTGAAACCACATCAGGCTCCCTAATCACTTACTTCCCAAAAACACATGTCTTCTCGAGAAAAGCTCGATTCACGCAGAGCGCGCAATAAATTTTCTTTAAAAAAAAGAGCTCGTTCAGGCGCGCAACAGCCGTCGTTCTTACCACGAAAGCGACTACCGTATATTACTCTCTTACAAGCGCATCCCGAACGTACAGATCTTATGGATGAAGGAAAGTGCAGAAGAAGTAGTAATATAGTCTCCGACAGCGTGACCCAGTGACCATCAGCACTTGGACCACTCGCCGCGACGGGAGGCGCATGACTATACGTATATATGTATTATATAGCTATATCCATTGCTCGGAGAGCCACGAGAAATACGACCGGTCTCTCTTGCAACTCGCTTGCTCGCTTACGCGCGCGACAATAAATTCGAAAGTTCGAGCTACCGCGCCACTAGCTTTCACTAGTATAGGCTCTCGTGTCGGTAGCTATTGCCTCCGTGGAGAGACATAAGAGAGAATTTATTGAGTGAAATTTCCGATCGCATTGTCAACTGGGGGCAGTGTGCGGCTGGCCACCCTCCGCAAGCTCCTCCGGTTTTACGATCCCTCCATTGTCTTTTGCCTTCTACTCGAGCTCGAAGTCGAAGAGAGTGAGAGTTTAGCGTGTCGAAGATCGGAAAAGATGACCTTGGGTTTGAACCGCGATTGGGTCACGATCTTTCATGATTATTGCGGCTCGTCTTCGAAGACACCTATATATAACTAATACCGAAGCCGGAAGAGAGGTGCAATTGATTATATTGGACTTATTACCACCGAGTGGCTAAATAACTCGTAAAGTTGATTGTCTTGTCATTCGAAACACTGCCGACTCCTGATGCATTGAGTTATTAAACTATTCTCGTAGGGTATCGACATTTACGGCTTTTCCTTTTTCCCTATAAGCTTATATATATTTATTTATTTATTCTTATATTTATATGATCTGTTGGAATAAAATCATTTTAAAATAATCATAATAACATTAGGATTGTCGGTACTGGCACAACCTTGTACGACATCGGGATTATAAGAACGGGCTAGTGTTGTAATACTGTACTGGATAGGAACAAAAGTCAAAGTATAATCTCAAAAAGATTACAATTAAAAAAGTTTTAAAAAGTACTGGTAATCAAGTGTTTGATTCAGATCACATAATTATTTTTTTGTATGTATAAAATGCATAATGCTATTATTATATGTGAGGATAAAAAATATTTAAATAAAAATATTCAGATAAAAATTAAATAGAGGAAAATTAAAATAAAAAATAAGGTTATTGAGATAGTACTGTTTTAAGGTACAGTACCAGTACTCAACGAGTCCGATCCGTTCTTATCACTCCAGATCTAGTTAAATGCAGGTTGTCAGTACTGGCAGGGCAGTTGAATATAATTTAAGATATATTAAGTCTATGAATACGGCATCGACAAACTTGCATACATAGGTGTATATATATACCTATACGGACACAACTTCATACGGAATCATTGCACCCAATGCTGGTCCACATGCATAAATGCAATAAGTATAACTCTGTGAGGCTTCGCGATGTGGGAGTTAATAAAGGGTTTCCTAAGAGCGCACATACCTACTGTTTACGTAATTATGCTACATACGACGTCGTATAACTGGACGATAAGATGATCCAGCGATGTTTTATATAAAACACTAACCTGATTATACAAATAATATACAGCACCTCAATGGCCTCGCTGTCGCCTCTCGTTTCGCTAATCCCCAATAACATAACGGCTCACCTCGAAAAACCAAACGAGTCGTATATGGCAAAGCACACAAGCAGAGCGAATTAATTTCTTTTTCGCGTATATACATCATAAATGCAGACAGATCGATTGGCTTATCGAAAGTTCGCATCGACACCGAATGTACAGTTATATAAATACGCACAGAACCGTCCACAAGAAAAACAAAAGGGGAGACAAAATATAAATGAAATCGTCGATCCCAGAATCTAAAGATCTTGCGGCATATGTATATATACATGCATACGCATCAAGTATGTATTTATTATACACACGTACACATGTATGTAATATAAAGAGTCGCCGTGTGCACGTATTTATTTGAAGCGAGCGCGCGCACGCTGTGGGCGGTTTGGGCAAACATGTACATGTATATACCTACGTATATGTACAACATAGTAAATCGAGTTGCGAAGCCGTAGGTCACGCGGTTGGCGGTACATATATACATACAACGGGTATTGCGATTCAGCCCCGCCTTTCACATATAGGGGTAGCTCTTTCACGACCAGCCACAGCTGTAGCTGGGTTTGGATTTAATCCGCAAACCCGTGTGCGTGTGTGTATAGAAAGAAAATCGGTAAGATATTATTCACCAGGGGAAAATATACCGGTAGTCCAGCACTAATTACAAGGTGTTCGAGAACTGTTTACAATCTACCTATATATACACTTATATTCTTCGAATATATAGGTGAGTGTATATATGTATATCGTGTATAGATGTAGAGCACACCTCGACCCCATACTGTTCTCGTTCCAAAAGTCAATGTGTATATAGGTATGCGCTTGACTCTTCGGTGAGACGATGAAATGGCAGAAAAATGCGCTGCGCGTGTCTCTCCTCTTTGTTGGGGATTGTTTGTCACAAGCGATCTGCACGTCGCGAGAGACCAGCTCTCGTATATAATGTATTCATTGGAAAGGGCCTTTTTTTTTAAATTATAGCTAGTCACTATCGATGAACCACGTCGATAAGTTCATTTCTTACATGAGAGAGTTGTTTGTCACAATTCGGAATTCACGTCATTAATCATTGACTAATCCGTTGCATATATATATACATACCGATGATAAAAGTTACGTAGATATATACTACACTAAGATTGAAAGTCGTCTTGCGCATCGCTGACATTCTTTCGTTTTTATGCTTACACATGCATACGTACATGTACGTAGCGCATCTCTTCCCTTAAAGATTAAAAAATGAATAAGAATTAGGAAAGAAAAATCTATTAATGATTGCCAAAAAATAGGTAATATGACAGAGTAAAAGAGTAATGATTATAAGACATGTTAGGACTTTTTCCTGTAATTTCTAACAAAAGAATATTTCTAGAATCATTTTTAAAGTTAAATTTTTTTCTATAGGAGGCGATGCCTTTTAAATGAGGCTATCTAAAATTAAAAATTTTAATTAGATATATTGATTGCAGGCTTTATATTAAATGCTGAAGTTATGAATATACATGTAGCTCTTATACAATTTTTAAAGAATGAAAGTACGGATTTTTTTAACCAATAGAAAAATTATTAAAAATCAAAAATTGACTTTGTAATTTCGTTTTAAAAAATCTTGGTATAATTGAACTAAATATTTTTATTGTTTATTCGATAGTAAATCATACTTTAAAGAAATATATCGAAGAGTATGCACGCCAATCTTCAGCTCAATTGGCCCATTAATTCAGTTTGAAACATGCGGAGAGTGAGTTTTCAACAACCTACTATAAGTGGTCAATTTGAAAAGACTTAGAGATGTGAAACAAAAGTTCAAATCAAAGCTATATATATATATATATATATATATATATATATATCCACAACTTGAGTAATAAATATAAAAGAATACAATCAATATAACTAATTTTTATTTATTTTTTTATTTGTTTTAATGATCAGAAAAATTTACAAAGTAAATCCTATAAAGGTAAAAGTATTTACCTGTTCAAAAGTTGACACAAACAAACTTACACACTAACTCATAATTAAGAGACAAAAAAAAATTTAGAAGATATAATATATTATAATGAATTCGTAATGTTTTCAATTAAACCATTTTCAATTTATAAATACAATTAAAAACGATAGATTAGCATATTTCTTCTTAAGTTTATCGTAATGCAAAATAAAAATTTTTAATTTTATGTTGTTTCAGGTAAAATTCAAATGTTTTTTCAATATGTAAATTTATTTTCATCTTATCGTCTAAATATCCAAAAATTCATCTTTAACCCATCGCTCGGGATTCATCGCTAATTGCATATAGTAATCAGTCCTTATCAAATTTATTACTAAAAAGTGAAGTGAACAATCGTAAAAGAATCATTGCCATGTAAAAGAAGAAGAAGAGAAAAGAAAAGAGAGAAATATCTATGCAGTATGAAAGTCATAGAGAATAACAGTTGCATTTCGCATATAGGGGTCGTTTAGCCAGCATCAGCTTGCGAGCTCTCTCGCACCGCGTGCGAGTTTACAATATACCCCCTACTCGGTATGTTCGGCCTGTCGTCGGGCACACGACTCTCTTCGCGCGCCCCGGTGAGTCCTCCGTAAATTTGAGGCTGCTCCGCGGGGTAGTTCATGCGTCCCTACGCGGGGGATCGCGCGCGACTCGGTCGCACGGCTCTCGCGCGCAGCCAAAGCCATTATTATATGCACGCGTGCTTCTACGCTCCACAACACGAACAAGCCCTTTTCTCCTTGGACGACGCGATGGTCTCTCTCTATTACTGGCATACCTATCTCTCAGTAGGTGTGTGAGTGTATATATATATAGAGAGAGAGAGTTGAGGAGCGGGTAGGCTGTTGTAATGTCGATCGACCGGGGTATGATGGACTATGGATAGGAGAGAGGCTATTGGGACTTACTGGGACGGGTTATATTGCGGAGGAGAAGATTGAGAAAGGTGCGCGCACGCGCTTCGTCATACTTACGAGACTTTTATGTTCGAGGGCGCAGGTTCATTGTTGTTGAGTGTTGCCACGCGGGGTTTAATGTGCACCGTGTCTCTGTATAAATACAATGAAATAGGAAAGGATTCTTAGTTTTCTCTGGAATGTAAGGAAAGTCTTCGTTATACTATTGGTGTTGGAGATGCTTTTCTATATAGTTTGGGAAATGCTAATGGATTTTTGGAGAAAATTTTAAATGGAAAATTCGATTTACTTTTTAACTTTTAACCCTTGAAATTACGTAATATAGCTCGGGGTTGTTATGCTTAAATACATTTAGACGGAAACGAATCGTTTTTATCATGTGTAAGATGATTTATTTAAAATTGTATTTTTTATTATAATTTGTTGATGTAAATTTGAATCTTTTTTGTGTATAATATATACAACCTAGCTTGAATTGAAATTTGAATAGTAAAGATGTCGAGGCCTATGAAATTATTTAAACACATACACATTTTTTTAAAGAATAATACTAAGAATATTTACGATTTTAACATTGCAATTGGTTCAACATTATACTCGCGTTCTAAACGAATAGTTATGAATTTCTTTTTATATTTATAATTGTGAATTTTAATTATTCATACTATAAATAGAATGAAGTTGTGCCTCTCCGTCAGCTTTATGTAAATCATCAAATCCAAATTGTGCATTATACAATCAGGTGTACAATAAACAAACTTTCACAAAACAGATGAATAACGATAAAAACTCGAAAGATTTAATTTACGAATTTTCAAATAAATCTTTATCTTATCGTACGCATTTACGAGTACACAGATAATCCAAAACGATTTAAACCTCAGGCGTTGTTGCGTGTAACTAAGAGTTTAAAAAAGTTATATTTTTACAGTAGCCCTAAAAAGTTTCTCCAGGCTCAACACTGCGTAGGAATATAATTTTTTTTCAACTTTATACGGTGTTTTTTCCACAGTTTACAAGCATCCCAATAAAAATCGAAAACCGCGCAAAAATCCACCACGTTGTCTTTCACCCTCCTAATAGTTTTACGCATATACCTATATATACATAATATATACATAAACCCACAACTCCTCTACTGTCCCGCAGATGTTCACCCGTAAATCATTTCCGTACAATGCACCAAAACCAACCGTCGTAAAGAAGCTAGCATCCCTCGGTAGACAAAAAAATATATATAATTTCATAACTTCACCTCGACGAGTGCGAAGGAGAGAATAAAAAAAATTTATGCACACCTTTCGCTTTTTTGGAAAAATAGCAACGCGGCCACATGCACAGTCGGTTCATATAGCGGTGGCATAGCCGCATAGTTCGCTAATTGTGTCTCGGACATAACTCGTAAATCTCTTGCGTTCGTTGGCTACCGTCGTATAACTTTATAGAGGACTTTTTGCGACAATACAACGTAGTGCTACAGCCAGCGGAAAAATCTTCCGGCAGCCCTATCTTGCGGTGCGCCGCCACCGCAGCCAGTGGTAGAAAGTTTTTCTTGAAGTTTCGATTGTAAATCATATCTTCGGGGGTATTTGAGGTGTAGAGAGCTTTTTACACGAGGGGTTTTCTCCTCCGAAGCGAAAAAATCACGGAGGCTGTTGTTTTATTGGTTTACGCCTTGTTTACTGTCTTATACTGACCGACCGCAAACCAAGCGCTTCTAACCCTCTCGAACTTTCGAAAAAAAAATTCCGCTTGGAAAATGTGCGTCTGGTGTATGCATGCGTGTGGGCGACCGAAAAAACAACGTAAGCTACAGGATAGATTTTTTTTGCAGTGAGAAATTTTTTTTTTTGCTAAAAAGGCCGTTTTAAGTTCCGCATTTTTTTACAGTTTTTCCAATGACATTCTTGCGGAAGTTTTTGTTCAACAAGAAAAACGGTTTCCGACTGCGTTCGGAGAAGGATCTTTTGGCATATGTTTCGGAGTTTTTTTTAAATGGAAAAGTATAGTCGTATGGGGAATACACACGTATAGAAGTGTATACTAATATTTATCCTGAAATTGATTACATCTCATCTTTCAAATTGCTAATATACGTCGCATCTTCGATCGGAAACTTTTCTCACGCACGTATATAAATTTTTTTTTATTCTACCTCCCCATCTCAGAATACTCTCATCAAAGCCCTAAGTAGCTTTCTAAGCGATGGAAAGACACTATTTATCGAAGCAACCCTTTGTCATTTGAGACACCCACGTACGCACCTTTAGTAAAGCGTAATGGAAAAAAACGCAGATCCATCCACGCCGACGACTCGAATTTATCAATCGACCTCGAGGGAACAAGGTGTTTTTCAGTAAAGCGTAAGACGTTGACGGATTCGAAGGTGTTCATTGTGACACACACCTGACAAATCACAGGATTACCCGCACCTTTTACGGACAATCGAACTCTTAAAAAGATAGAGGCGATTCAGCTCTCGGCATTGCACGAATTTTTTTTTTATTCCTATATGACCTTTCGTCGTATTTCTCTTTTCTTGTAGAGTAGCGACGACGTATACACGGGTAATCTCAATGAGTCTAAGTGATGTACAGCTTCTAGAAGTGAGGCGTGTGAACGGGCTGAGATTTTATCTGTACAATGTATTACGTGAGGGCAATCGTTTATACTATATCAAAAATTAGGTTTTTTGTACAATTGTTTTAAACGAGCTTACGTTATTGGATTACTCATCCGACGTGTTTGTTGAGATTATGAACGGAAATCATGAGTTTTTCAGGATTTTGACGTTATATCTTAAGTTTATACCTGATGAGGTGGTTTGTGTACAGTAGCAATATTTAGTATAACCACAGTTTTATAGCGCGTGGACCGATGTAAAATTTTATGACGTACAATCACAGAGCTAACTTTCCCTCTCCTTACTAATTCCCAGATTTATGATTTGTAGTGCAACGAGACTTGATTACTAGCGTTTACCCGGACCAGCAGTTTATACGGCTGTGTCGTATAAACAAACAGCTGTAAAATCGAATTTTACCTACGCCGTAAACATACAGATACATATACGCAGTGTTAGCAGTGTAGTAGTTATTACCGTACTTTACAGTCGTTTAATAACATCGATAAATATCGGGTTTCTCGCATAAACATAATCCTTATCTAATTTGTGCACTCAAGCCCAAACTAAGACTATAAGTATAAATAAATGTCATTCGTGTAATTAAAAAGCTATTTGTTCGGCGGATTTCGATTCCACTTGAACGAGCGATGCGCATCTTTAATCACAGTTAACATCGCAAGCTCCTGCAGAGGTTGAACGAAAAAGGGTTGAGCAAAATCCGAACCGAGTAAATGAACGAGTTAGACCAAAGACCATAGTATATAATATAGAGAGAGTCCAGTAGCCAAACCAAAAGAAAACGAGGCGCAGGGTTACAGCAAAAGTGAAAATCAGTTCTTCAGGCCACTAACGTTATTATCTAGCGAATCCCATCGCGTTCTTTTCGGGTAGAATGAACAAGAAATCGGACCAGATCGCCACAGCGCGCTGTAGACCGTTGGGCCTATGCCTAATCGCGGCGGGCTACCGGAACCTCTCTCTCGAAAGTCAGTCACATAGAGGACAATGACGACCGAGTAACCCGCTTTTAAGCGACGTGGCCCTGACTCTGGGTCTTCTCGCATTATATTCGCTCTCCTCCACATTCACGCATATATATAGTAGGCCTAGCCATCTCTCCATTGGAACTTTTACGACCTACTGGGCGCACGGTAGCTAGCCAAAAACGAGCTGGCCCACCGCCGCTGATTTACGGCGTTCTACGTATAGGTGAACTGCATAAATTTCTCCCCAGTGCGAAAAACACGATGAGAAAGGAAGCTGCTACTGCTGTACTAGCTATGTCCCATGCGCGTACGATCTTCTTCTCTCAGGGAGAGAAATTTTCCTTTCTCTTTACCCGGTTATTCCGATGTTCTGCAAGCCTTAGTCGTTTCCTTACGATGACAGAGAGAGAGAGAGAGAGAGAAAGATGGCAAACTCCACTCCACCACCCATCGAGGCTTGCCACAACAATTTCTATGTTCACGATGTAGGTTACCGAAGCGAGCCTTTATTTTTCGGACTTACCTACTGCTTTACTGCCCCACAATAAATCATTGCGCAGTCAGTAGCCGTCGCGGTAAGAGATGGAAAGCTTCTCGCGCTGGTCCTGTATATAGGTATATATAATACAGTAAGAGCCACGCACACGAGACAGGAAGGAAGTAACGAGTCGAGAGATTTTCCTTTTTCGAAAGTCGATAGAGGTACATCTGTGCGTATAATATAGAAGTCGAAAACCTATAGGCAGTAGTGCATTTAGGCCACGAATGTCTCGTCGACTTTCAGTCTGTGTGTTACATCGGATTCTCCTCGCGCTCTCTATATGCCCTGCAGGGATGCGTTCATTTTCACCCCAAGGCTTGCGCTGAAGAATCTCTTTGAGAACACGTTTGTAGAAAAGTCGTAATGGTTGTGTAACGACAAACCGACGACGAAAGCTCCT
The DNA here is from genome assembly GCA_018906985.1 of Apocrypta bakeri. Taxonomy (NCBI): domain Eukaryota; kingdom Metazoa; phylum Arthropoda; class Insecta; order Hymenoptera; family Pteromalidae; genus Apocrypta; species Apocrypta bakeri. Next base: position 22,351,421 of record JACCIA010000001.1, on the reverse strand, counting down.
TGTGTTATAAATGCACACAAGCATTGCAGCCTACCAGTCCATTAATATTCGTTAAAATCCTTGTCGTATAGACTATATACTGTAAAATCACACGCGCCGCTGTATATCTATAAGTTACACTCTCAACACACGAGTATTTTTCCAGTCAACTGAAATCCCACAAAAGTCACGCCGTTAACACGTCGATTGCTTCTCTGTCCCTCTATATACACCAATTAACCATCTCAGCGACTCGTGAGAATTGGAAAAATGCCTGCATAATGTCACCCACGCGCGCAGAAAAATATGTGTATATAACGTTTCGAAGACGCGCTAACGCGTACGTAGAAATAAATATAGGGGCGTATTACAAGAATCGCGCGCTTATCGTAACAATGCACCCGTGGGATTTTACGACTATTGTACAATATATAGGAAAGTTACATATATATGTACCATTGGAGACTCCGTGAATATTATTAGCCTATAGGGTCGATCGGAACCGAACTGCGCTGGGCGCATTCAGTGGAGAATCAAGAAGTATAGGGAGCATGAGTGAGACAGAGTAAATTATTGCTAAATACCAATGGCGAAGAGAACGGATGCGGGCAGTATATACGTATACATGACTATGTATAACGGTGTGGGACACTTTGACTGCCAAATTGGCCCGATGCTATACGCTCGTGATGAATCGATTGTGTTCTCTCTCTTTCTCCCTCCGTAGTCACAGGAGACTTTTCTTTTGTTTGTTTTCAACTGTCGGGAGGCTGCTTATCCTGTTAGAGAGTTGTTTCGAACGAATCGTACAGACGATTGACCCTTGCGGTGATTGTACATTTGATCGAGTGTATACTTAATTTTAAGAAACATACAATGTTATCCGAGTCTGCTTTCCCTATTTTGCAATTTTTTTAAATTTTCTGTACGAATTTGGAGCTGTACTTGCCTCTTGTGACGGTTGTTTATTTCAAAAATTGATTTATTCCGACAGTTCAAAGGAAACGTTTTCTTGAATCTAATCGTTATATTTATTTGAATTTATTAAAAAAAAAAAATTATTGGTACACATACAGAAGCATTTGCTTAGACATAATTCATTGATATTTGTATGAAATTTTGTGACTTTCAATATGTATTAATAGGATTTAAAAAAATGGTTTACTTAATTATTAAATATCCCTTTTGAATAAACGCGTTTTTCGATTTTCAAATCTTTATTTTTATGTATCCAAGTAAAATTGTATTTGCATACAATAAATAACGATTTACTAAAAATAATTTTCGTTTCAAATAAATATTTAAAAAACGAAATATTGTATTTTAACTCAAGTAAATACTTATTTTACAAAAGAGCAATTATTTCATAAATATAAAGTTTCTTTAGTGCTGAATCAGCTCATATGCTCGGACTATTTCCGCCTATATAATAATTATATTATACTCAATTTCGAATTTTTTTGCAAAAAATATGCTACTGTACTTATATAAGTAAGCTTTATAATTGTTTATACTTTTAGCGGCGTGTGCATTGCTTAAGTGAATATTCATATTTCTAACGAGTGACATTTTTCCGCTATTTATCTAGTACGAGGATAAAATTCGCACGTCATTGAGTCACGTTCAATTCTGAACTGCAAAAAATAATTCAATAATTGCTATTGAAGTTATACAGCGATATGTCACACCTGTGCTTGTAGCTTCTTGCGTCACTCGTTCGCGTAACGCGTATCTCTCGTATTATGTGAAAACAAGCAAAAAGTCACATGACGTACCGTTTGCCTGTATGTGCCAAAAGTGTCAATAATCGTATTAATAAGAATAATAATAAAATACCTCGTGTAAAATGATAACGAGTTAGCTTGTTTATTGTAGGAAATAAACTCCGTCCGAATTATTTACTGTCCTTATTATAACGAAGAGAAAGACACTAAGTTTTGCTATGCGTAAGGCTTGATACAAGCGTTCGCAGGGATACGGTATATTATATGCATATACTATAGGTATATGGTATAAGAAACTGCACGATGTTTGGGGATTTTGCGGCAACGATGAAATCTTTCCCATATAGGTATGCATACAGCTGAGTATAGCGAATCTCGGGGTTACACAGTAAATCATAAAACTCGGATTTATGGGTCAATCGCAGTTTGACTCACTCCTTCAAAAGGTTCTCTGTCCACTTTCACCCTGCGGCTGCTCTTTCGGTTTGCTTTCAAAAGTCTCTTATTCTTATACGCTGAATAACCTGTGCTCTACGCAAACTCCGCTGTTTTCGAGACTTTCCGACCTTTCACCTGGACTATCTGCCTCCTTAATTTGTCTTCTCTTTTTTTCACAAATTTTTTTTCTTACCCTCGAAGGGGATGTCCGTGGCGAAGCTAAATTGGGGTCACAACCTTTTCCTATTCTCCTACTTTCCCTTTAATACGTTACATTTGTACTATGGTATATACAATTAAACTACTGAAATTTTATAATTTTTAATAATAATAATAGTAAATAATTAAATAACTTGACGTTAAGTTTTCATTCACAAATTTCACTGTAATAGACTCGCAAGCTTTCGCATAAATTTTCAAAGAGGACCTATTTAAATGTCAGTAAAATGTAAAGATCAATGAACTCTGCATAAATCACGAAGAGTTGCGTCAGAGGGTTATTGCTCATTCAAAAGCTTGAGATTTTTCAATACACGCAAAAGGCTGCATCCTCTCGTGGTCTAGGGATAGCCGCATAACGGGTCGGTAATATAAAATTATGCAATGTGTTTACACCAGTCTGCGACCGCACGACTCGTATATACACAAAAGCGCATATTGGATGCGATGGGGACCGGGCGACATCATAAATTCTGAAGGATTTATGGCCGTCAATATATAGCGTTCAAGTTATTGCACACCAAATGTTGCGCAAAACTGTTTTCCCGTCGTTCGAAACGCTAAGCTCCTTGTGTAATACAATTTTTCCTTGCGGAAATATTTTTACCGGATAGTGTCATCGGTGTGTTTTTGGCGCACCGTCATTTGCACAATGCAGAACCGTTTTAAAACGGAGCACTTTTTCTCGAGGGTCTCGTTGTAAAAACTATGGCCATATCTTTCGGTCTATATAACTGTACATCAACTTGTAAATACAGTCCTGTGCTTTCTTCCTTTTTTTCAATGAAGAAAAATAAAAAAATAAAACTGCGGCCAAGGATCTGGAGTACGGCGTTGTAAAAAATTGCTCGTCGGTCTGTTTTTAACGCGCAATAAATTAAGAGGCGAGCTATTGGTGAAAATACAATAAATCTGTACTATAACAAGATGTTGACTTTTTTTGCTGCAAGGCCGAGCAGCCTTTTGTAGAAAAACTAAGTATACACACTTGTGACGATTGCCGTTTTGCAGGAATACATTGTATAAGTGAGCGAGAGTAGCGTGTGCATAAAATACTAATATAGCAAGCAAAGAATTCGTACGTGATTTTTGGGTGAATGGCAGAAGCTAAACGCGATTATGATCTCATTTTGTACTTGGAGGGGGTGTGGGCTTAATAAACTCGAGGGCCGCTCCAGACACGTGTCTCTATATATTCACACATTCGCATTGGGACAAAAGTGATATCGCGTCGTATCGATGCTCGCGTATGATGGTCACGTGTCGCGCGCGAGGCACGCTGCCACTTCATAAAAAACTATGTGTGTGTTCTTTGGGGGAGGATGGCGTTTGATCTTACTGATGTTTGCGAGAGATGGGAAATGGTGCATGCTTACGCATACCAAGGAGTCTGTTGTTTTTCGAGGCTTGTTTATTCAATAGTTTCTTCCAATTTATTGATCGCTAGTTGGATAAACGTATCTTATAGTGAGCCCAGTAGTATTGAAGTGATGAAAATGGAACGTATACTAGAAAATCTGTACTGGTCGAGTATATTTTTTCGTTCAAATATAAATGTAACGATTAGATTCGAGTTAATATGTTCTTAGGGTTATATCGCAAGAAATCATCATTTTTTAAAATCACAGACGTTTTTTCTTTGTACGACTTCTGTGTGTATTTATAGAAGCTTCTAATAACCGCAGTTCAGTATTAATTTTATATAGCAGCTATTCTAACAATTTTTATGGAATTGTTTTTACTCTGGAAGACTAATTATATTTTTAAAGTTAGATGTACTTTTTTATAAGATTTATATCAAATTCTTTTAAAAAGAAGTAAAACTAGTGCAAGTTTACGTTGGCTCGGTATTTCCGTACAATATTCACATATATCGGTATCTGAAAGTACTGGAGAACTACTTCACATTTATTTAAAATCTGACATAAACACAATTCTGACCCATTCTTATCGTCCCGATATCGAAATAAAGATCTACCAATAATGACAAACAGAATATTGTTTGACAGTAAAGAACCAGTAACGGCAATTGTACACATATTCTGGTGTATAAACATGATTTTTTCTAATGCATCGCATGCGCGCATGTCAATAACTCGAAATTGAATCTAACGAAAATCCAAGAAAGAAGACGAAACAGCTTTCCACTTTTCCCACACATCGACCAGTTCAATCCAAAATCCATCGAGCTATGTTGGTAATTCAAAAACATATACTCACATAGTAGCAATATGTGTGCATAGCCTTCGCAGCGGGACTATAGGTATAGACGGAGGTGTCGAATTTGAGAACTGCTCCACGGGCTTGTTTGTTTCCACTTTTCCAGAAGAGGCGTAGATCGTTATTTGCAGCGTGTCACATAAGGGTTGCTACACGAGTAGTCGATCAATGGACGACAGCAAACTGGAGCGAGGAATAACGACCTTTCGACGTCGTTGCCTCTCTTGTTTCAGGTCCGAGAAAAAGAAGTCACTGGCTGCGGTAATAAACGAGACGTGAGGACATATAGGTATGTGTTCTATACGTGGAATAGTAGATGCAAGAGATGTTTTCTCACGCGGACGAGAGATTTTTATTTTTTTCCACTGGACTCGCCACCCCTGAGAAATTCCCCGCGTGTAAATAAGAAGAACAATTCAAAAAATCTTAATGGCACTGCGTCCTTAGTAAGAATTGGGCCGACGGAGAATTCGGTAAACTGGTTGCCAGTACTGGTACTATAGCGGGATAGTAAAAATGGTCAAGTGTTAAAATTGTACAGCGGTTGAACCAATACTGTGTACCAATACTGGCTCAATTTAACCAGAGCTAAAGTATGATCTCTAAAAATAATACAGACTATACACGCGTAAATAACAATTTTCTTTTACGAGCAAGAGAAAATAAGAGAAAAATGTGTTGTTGGTATCTTTGGTTGCATAAGAAAAGAGTTAAAACAACAATACTCGAGAATCGCATGTGAAATCGAGGGGGTTGTGACTGCTGAGGGTCTTTGTGCGAATAATTGAGCAACGATGAAGTTATCAACCCTCGTGTACTAGGAAGCCGCAAAGAGACAAATCACCGAGTACAGAGTCGCGCGCGTGACGCAAACGCCATTGTCGAGACACGATGCGCCAAAGCAATGATCGAAACTCTCTGTCTCTTCGTCGCCCTCTCGCACCCCTACATTGATATAAGGGTAAGAGATAGAGAGCTTGCCAGTATAATACGGTCAGTTCCCAAGCTCTCGGTTTACTACGGAGAGAGATAAAGATAAGCGTTGGGATGTTTGGTTACGATTTTCAAAATTAGATTTATTATGGGAAATTCTGGTGAGCATATAGTATTGATAATTATATAGAAAAATCCTTTCGCCCGACTTTGCTGTGAAAACGCCTGCAGTGATCAATCGCGGAAATCCAGTCTTTGTTATCCCACAAAACGACTGACTGGAGAGTGAAAAAGATGGAAAAAGCACAAAAAAGAAATTACACTCTATGTACAGTAGGTTTGCCCGTAAAGTTCTCTCTATAGCTACAGAAGAGAAATAGGGGGAGAAAGAGAGAGAGAGAGAGAAGTGCCAGAAGCATTTTCAGCGACAAACACGCGCCGACTGCTGCAATCCGCAGTTGTGCTACAGCTACAAAGCTGCCGTACACAGCAAAAGCTTTCGGTCTGTAACAAGTTTTGCCTCGGAGCTCGACGTCGAGACCCTGTCATTAAACTCCTCGTTATACTCTCGCTCGACCAACTCCATCTCTCTCTCTCTCTCTCTCTCTTTGGAGCGTTATTGGTTACATTACCGATATCGCGCGTCCCTCATGTCACGCGCTACTGTTACTGCAAATCGCGGTGAACTGCCTCGGTCGCTTGCCTCGACTGACGAGGAAAACAACGCGCGCTCGCGATTCCGATTTTCTCGCAATCTCTCGATACGCCGCCAGCTCTTTTTCCCGGATTTTTGTTCGATCATTACGTTCGCTGGAGCGAGTATTATTATTTTTTTTCGTGCGTGTACTTCGAGTGACGAGAGATTCGGTTGAATTTTATTTTGCAAGAACTGTATTTTTTTTATTGTTTTTTTAGCTTCACAGCATTACACATTTTTGTTGATTAGTTCCGCGTATAGTTAAAACAAATAGAATAAAAAAAAATACCCCTTTCGCGATGGGTATAGAGAGGAAAAATGTTCAATCTAATATTATATAATTTGTTGGAAAAAGCGCAGCTTTGAAAGGCCGAATTTTAATAAGTAGAATCTTCAAAAAATGCGCGCAATTAAGCACCGAGTATACTTGTCCATTCGTAGATCTGTATACCCCAGTGTCTATCGGTACAAAGCCATCGCGCACTCGCTCAACGGGATACTGCAGGACACGTGGCTGTATAGAATATATCTCCGAACCGTATAGGTATACATACAAGGTATATGGCATGTGGCGAAAATAGAAAAGGGGGACACGCGAGCGGCAATTTTTCGTCGGTCGGCTAAAATACTGGGACAGAGAGTGAGTGAGCCGCTGGACTAAAAAATAAATAAAGATAATGAGGGTGGGATGACGGGAAAATAGAGAGTCGTTAGCGCGCGTGGCGTGTCTGTTATTTTTGCATTAAAATCGTTACCCCCCGCGAGTTGCGACGAGCTTTCGTCTCTCTTTTCACGGCTCGACGAACTGCTGGTAATCAGGATAATTGTCGCACGGAAAACGCTACAAAGAGAATACATTATTCTCCGAGTGTGTTTGCCCGGCTATGAGACTATGTCTATAAACTATATAAATTATAATTCTATAATATGAATATATTTTATAATTCTTGAAAGATTTTCTTCTTTCAGTTACATTTTAAGAAGAAAATTACTTTTACCGAATCGAATTTCACGCCGAATTCTTCGAGTGCGCGCTCAGCGACACTTTGTAAGCTATTTACGCTCGTTTTTTTTTCTTAAACGTCGTGTTTCGAAAAGTTTGTACATGTCTCAAAAATAAAGAAGCGTGAAATGAGCTCTTTTTGGAAGTGGAACCGCCTATTCCAAACCTAGTTTCAAATTTACGTTCAATATGTCTCCTTTTTAAGCATATATCTAAATTTTAAACGTTTTTTCGTTTCCGAAGTATTGCTAGAAATAAAAATATTATTTTTATCGCATATTAATTATAAGGCGCCTGTATTCTGTGCACTTACCTTCGACTGCAGCTTGCGTTTATTTTTAATTTGGAATTTATGAGGTAACATAAAATCCTCACGTGTATTAGAAACTTAAAACGTTTCCAACACAGTTAAAGAATTTGGAGATCAGGATTTATTGTCCTCTACTTCTTCGATGCATTTTTTGTATCCTTTTAAGACCCACGAGCGATACACGTCACACACCGCGGGCGTAAACCTCTTTCAAATCAATGTATTTCTATAATACACTGTGTCTGCTTTACGGGAAATCAATCGTAAAATTCGATTATTCACCTGAGCGCACAAAGAAGCTACTCTTGTAAAACTTTTCCGTATAGAAGACACTTTAAAAAAACATGTTACACAATCCCATTGGAAATCGTTCCCTTGCACTTTCGAAAAAGTCGTATTGTGCGAGTTTATTGATCTATAAAGGAATAAACGTTGACCTCGCGGTCAATCCATCCGCTGGTACAGTCCTATAAAAAGTATACCGTGTAAGTCTCGAACTTACGGGATAATTACAAAAAAAAAAGAAAAAAAGAATCTGTACCGTATACACGACGAGTATGAAAATGCCGTATGTCGAAAAATTCGAAAAAAGTCCTCGAAACTATCCGAACACTTATTCCAAGTCAAACAACGTCTTCATCGACACGTACGCCATAGGCATGTAGCGTCAACAAAACAAAAACAGCTTCAGGAATAAGAAAAAGCCGCAACTTCAAACAAGTCGGACCGCTAAAAGAAAGCGCGTAACAATGCTTTCGCACCGATCGATCAATACTACCTATAGGTGTACATCCGTGCGCACACAAACTTGAAGAAGAAGAAGGAAAAAAAATAAAAGAAACCGTACGCACGCCTCCGCTCGTTAGCGAGAGAACGGAAGAAGAAAAGCGTCGGCAGGTGATGGTCAGCATCACACGTCGTATAATATAGCTCAATTGTCGCTTCGCCGAAAGAAATCGCCAGGAAGTCGATTTACGAGAGGAGAGCGCGCGTGCAGATGCGTCCGAAATACAAACTAGCGCCAGGTGAGAATGAGAGAAAGAGTCGGGGAGAAAAAGCTACAGACCTATATACATGTATATTATATCCAAGCTGGTATACACGAGCAGTACACACGGGGCATACAAATAGGGCCTTTACACGTGCCTCAATGGACATGGACGGACACGTGCTTCGTTCGTTTGACATCTTATTCAGATGTTATGTAGGTATGTATATGGTATACCTATAGTGCTATATGCACTTTGTGACTTGCGGATTGCTTGTGGGCCCGCAGAGTCTTTTTCTTTTGTAGTTTCTTTGTCAGCCGCGCGACAGGTATCGCTGACTATAGAATCGCGTGTCCACGCGTGGACATGCGTTTCTTTTTGAAGATGCGCTTTTTTCCGGAGTTACACTATGATGGAGGATGTAAAATACGACACATCGGGGAGTTTGTTGAGTTCTTCGTATTCTATGAGGATTTTTCTATTCGTTGCTTGTTAGTGTATACCGTGTTATATGGCATGGGATGTATAGTCATTATTTATTAATAGCTTTGCAAAGCTATAGTTTGCTATATACACGTATACTGCAGATACTCGGAGAGGGGTGTTTTTTAAAGGATACGTTATTTATTGAAGTGTGAATTGTAGATTTGTTTAGCTTTGTATTGCAGTGTAAATTGTAAAGTTATTATTTATTTTTTGTAAAATTGTGTCACAATATTAAATATCTCTAGGAATATATTTTTGATGATTTGTCATAGAATTATATTATATAGAAATATATAAATGACAGTATTATTAGGGTTCATTTTAAGGGGTTAATGTAAAATAAAATTATAGCATATTTAATGAAAAAAATGTATAAAGGACGCATTAAATATTTAAATATTTTTATTCAAATAAATATCTTTTTATTAAAAAACAGAATTTATTTGAATAAATTAATTTTCATAAACATAGCAATTTTTTGCTTATATTGAGTTTTAATTTTTATTTTATAAACGTATAATTCACTTACCTTATGTACTCTAGTTCCTTACTTAAACACTCAATTAAGTCCTTTATTGTAAAATCAAATCGCGGTAGATGATCTAATCGGACCAGCATTTATGCCAATACATGATCATTACAAAACAAAGTACATACGCATACGCATATTGTAAAGAATAGATCCGATTTATCTCGAAAATAAATCAGCCGAAAGCCATGTATTGCCCAACACGATTCTGAACAACACCAGTCCTGCAACAATTGAATTTCGTCCCCACAATTTACCTCAGCGCATGATCCGTGAGCGTACCTACAAATTGACTATTCAGCGTTACGGGGCATAAGTAATATACATTATATATATATATATATATATATACATACATTCTTTACAAGCATCGCACATCTATTTTCCCTTCGCGATCTACCGGCAGAGTTTCGATAAACGCCTATATATTATGTGTATGTATATAATTATAATATATATAAGGCGCACTGGTATAGAACTTATATCGACGTATACGCCATTAAAACGAAGACCGATCATCGATACAATAATTACTCGAGCTCGACTACCGAGAAAAAGAATTGGATTCGGAAAAGTATGTTCGCAGATACGCAGACGCGAGCAGGGCTGGTGCTTATTTAGACGCTGATCTCACGTAGCGAGACATCTGTCGCGAGAGAGCAGACTAGAGGGCATCGGTAGACACCCCTTGACGCTTATGCGTTCGGTATGGACTGGCTTTCGCTGAAGTGGACTGCAGTTGTGTATATCTAAATACCAGTTTGATATACATTATTGAATAGTGTACTATTATTATTCGACGGATGTACACATATATTCAATTTTTTAAATCTTTATCTGCTGCAGATGTCGTTTGTATTTATTTCATATGATATATATATATATATAAATTGAATTGTCTCTAAAACTTTACTTACCCTCGTGTTGATCGAATGAAGCGTAAAAACTTACCTGCAAAATAAGTCAGCATTGTTAGAAATATAATAACTTATTATAATAAAATAACTAATAATTTTATGTATATAATATTAGGCATAAGGAGAAATTAAAATTAGTTATGGTTATCAATCGGTCGACTAAACTGAACTTGATAAATTTGGATACTAATGATTCCCTAAGTTTTTTACGATCGTTCATCTATTTTTAGTCATAAGTTTCTACAGTGTTTGATAAGAACTGATTAATATACGTATGTAATTGATTACTATGTGTAATGAAGCCCTTCCTTTCTCTGAATACGATAAATAAAGACTGATTACTGTACGCCATTAGTAATGAGTCCCGATTGAAGGGGTAAAAATGAATTTCAGCTATTTACACGACGAAATGAAAGTAGATACACATTTTAAAAAAGAATTAAATTTGTCGGATAAATTCGAATTAATAGTTCGGTGAAGTATATTTTGCCATTTCAAAAGAATTTAATGTAGAATTTGAAAAAGAAATTATAGCCTAGAAATATTAGACTTTATTTACGAATGGGCCTAACTAATCTTGGAATCATTGCTATGTTACGCTATAATATTCATTTTACCTACTGCATATGCGATGATTACCAATTTTTCGTAACAATTAAAAACCTGAATGTAAACAAATTTAATTCATCAATAGATTTTTCTTTCCCCGTACAATTCACTAAAACTTCGTACGGATTTTATCAATGACACTCATTATCAATTAGACTCTGCACAGATGAGTACCTAACAATAACCGATGTCAATTTTCAGTTATAGCGCCTATATACGCTCAACGAACTTGCGGTCATTTACTTTCATCGTCAGCTCGTTCAATCGTCGCTTATCGCATAGCTATATAAGAACGATCTATCAGTCTAGACATACCAGCATAAGTCCGAATGATTAAATCCACTGCGACGCAAGTACCACTTCATGAATCAATCCTAATGCTATTATTTTGTTCGAGTAAATACATATAGATATACCTTACATTATAGTCTATAGGTATTATACACCTATAGACATACGACAGGCGCACGTCACTCGTCAAAAATTTCCGAGTGTAGTCGTCCCTTCGGAAGGCGACGAAAAGTGAGAGTTCAGAAACAAAGAGAAAGCGAAACGAAATCCAACGACAACAGTTCGTCGAAGAAAGTGCTACATACGCGCGCATAGAAAGAGAAAGAAAGCCATCGCTCTCCGCAGGGGTTCCCCGATTTATACAGATCCATCCCGGTTACATCGCGTCGGCTCTCGTTATACACGTGTCACCTTTACCCGCACGTTCTCACCCGTAGGCTACTGCTGCTGCTGCTGCTGCTGCTGTACATGAGGTATTACAAGCTAAAACGCTGAGGGGCACTGGTCTTGCTTCTATGTGTATACCTATACATACATATGTACATGCGTATGTATAATACGGCGATTATACGTCCAGGAGTCTATTTAGAGCTCGTTAGCGGCGACAATGCTCCACCGCCAGCTGATCCCCGGTAACGAGCTCGAGGACTTTTGTGCGAGGGCGTAAATCCGCGCGCGAGAGTCGGCTTTTCTCCGCACACTTCTCCACTGCTGTTGCTATGGATTATCATGCCGTACCAGAGATTGTGTATATAATGTATATGGATTTGAGAGGGTGATGAGTTGTGATAATTCACCGGAAGATGCACGTGGCTACGTTTGTATGTTAGTGCGTAAAGGAAATGGCTTGTGTACAGTTGTGTACGGTAAATTAAGGAATATCTCGAGGAGATTTTACAAATATCTTTATGATTATAATCATACGGATTGTTTATGGAATCGTTGCTGTAAATAGGAAACAGAAAAATGCTGAGGGAAGAATGTGTCGCGGAGGATATTGATACAACGCTGAAAATAGCTTAGGGTCTCGAAAACGAGTAACGAGCCAATTAGCGCAGACTCGCGAGTATGCGTATAAGTATATATAATATATATGAGTCATTCTCTGACAGATTGACCGAACAACCAAATTTTCTTTTTAAACATTTTTAAACTTTAGTTTGGCACTGTATCCACGTTCATGAATTTTTTTTAGATTTTTTTCATCAAAGTTTTCTAAGTTACATTATGCCAAAGTTAACATTTTTACCAATTTTTGCATATTAAGCTAATTTTCAAAATGACCTTTTGTTGTAAAATACGTAATTATCAGTTTGGCGAAGGTTGGATCATGAGTTTTAACATGAAAAAATTGACGAAGATGTCTTACAATACTATAAAAGTGTCTATATCTAAATATTTATTGGATGAAGGATGTGCTTTTTATAGGATTTCGCGTGCACTTCAGGAAAACTAGTTTTTTACAATGCGATAATATTGATCCGTATCAGACGGATAAATCGATCAACTTTTTTCTCTTTTAATCGTAGCGTTTGCAAGACGATTCTTCTATTTTCAGAGCGTTCTAATCCAATGTCTTAAAAATTATGACATCTCTAAAAGCTATATCCTATCCACGTATGGCAAGTACTGCATACACACTTTTCTGTCGTCTGATCCTCCATGATTTATGTTATCGCACACTGCACGTCTTTTTTGTATAAATAGTTGAGTCGACAAGGTACGAGCGAGGGACTTAACGAAATGTAAAACAGCAATGGATTAATAGGCTGGTTCCGGTCTTATAATCTTCCCTTATATTTCCACCACTAAACATCACATTTTCAAGTCGTAAACGGTTAACCGGTGTGTAAAGCGCTGAAAGCTCGTAATTTATAGATGGCTAACGTGTCGGTGTGAAACACATTCTTAAATATCATCTACATATATACAGTGTGTACGCAACGTGAGGAAAAAAGAGATACAGAGGGATTTTGAAGAGGGTAACTCGATTCGTGACATATGCTTGTTTTTCTAGGGTTTTTTTTCTCAAGCTGAAGTTACTTTTACTTCCTTGAGGAGGCGGTCTTGTTGTCTTTTGGGGAGTGAATAAGGGTGTGGTAGAAATTAGGAATATTTTTTTTCATTTATTATTTAAAGTCGCATCCCCATTCCTGGGTATTAGCGATTTTTTGTTCGAAATATTTACGATATATTATATCGATATTGGAACGTTACATCAACGTGATAGTATATGTGTTTTTATTGTTGATTATATTATATTTTCAGGCTGTTTAACACCATGTACAAATAATATATTCTAAATAGTCCTTTATTTTTAATTGGACTCTTGCTTCTGTGTACTTCTTGGATTTTACAAGCAAGTGTTTGGTGGTTATTATTACTATTTGATCACTTCTACTGAATTTTTCTTAAGCTTTTCGTAGTCTCACAAGATACTGTTTTTTTGTAGTTTCCAAATATCATTTCAGATTTCCACAGCAATAATTTTGTCTTATCGAAACGGCGAGATTATGAAGACTTTTTAAACTCGTACATTAAAATCTTCGATTAATATCCTCGAGAATTAAAAGGACAGAAAATATTGTAGAGCATTAATTGTAAACAGGCGTGCATAATGCCGAGCGATCGGTGAAATAAAATTTCATGGTAATAAATACGTACTCGCAAGGGATAGTAATATATATATATAATAAGGTATAAACCTACATAGTCAACTGAAAAATTTAACTCCATGGTGGACGCGACTTTAAAATGAGCGTAACCGATGCGCTTTAAACGCTTCTTGCATCGTGTATCATCACAACCCGTTTTTTCATTATTTATCGAGCATATGTCGCTCTGATGGCTAATAGCCGCGTCATCTGTTTCGATACCCACGCTATACGAAACAACTAGTCAGCAAATTTTAAGATGAGTTTAAAATTATCCCTCGAGCATGCGATGTTCGCGACTCTACTGAGTTTTTTTTTAATTTTTCTATTTTTTCACGCTAATTGATGTTTCGCTATTTACGAGCTGACTTGAAAGCAAAAATGCGTCAGAATATCCCGACGTCTCATTTGATCTTTTTCCTCGCTTAGTACAATACGCCGAGAGACAATGCCAAATGATCTCCATCGCTATTTTTCCCTGTAAAAGAAAACCTTCGCCGCGTGGAGCGTTCATCACCCGTTCGCAAAAAAAAAGAAGAAGCACGAACAGTGAAATATACCTCGTCGCCGTCAGCCAGGAACAGAGGGAGCTAGAAAAAGTCGGAACAATTACGCAACTACAGGACACGGTAAGATTGAACTAGCAGCGGGAGTAGCAGAAGCGCACGACACGGTATATGGAGGGATGAAAGGTCAGAGCGATGAGGAAGGTGGCCACTAGGCGGTCTTCTCACTGCGGAGCTGCAGCACGCGCCCCGAGACGTCCTCTCATAATCTATACGGCCGGCTGTTCTCGAGACCTCCGCAGCGGGCGTTCATAGCCTGGCGAAATTGCGCGTTAACGCGTCCGTGAAGCCGTGACTGCTCTTCTGAAGAAGAAGAAGAAGAGGATGGAAAAAAAGAAAAGGGAGCTATATAGCTTCTCTTGCGTCGCTCAGCAGGATGATGGGCGGCACGCCTATGGAATACCGAAATAATAGTGCGGAGAGTTGCACTACTGCGCTATGGCCCGTGTCATTTCCGAAAGGTCGTGTGGCGGGTGCGCGCTTGTCGAGAAATTGATTTTCCTCGGAGTAAAGGACAGTTTGAATGACGATTTTTCCGCTAATGCGACTCGATTATTGGGAAACGCATTATTGTAATAGTCTTTCTGAGCACGCTCGACGGTTCGCTGATTTATGCTAATTGCTGAAGGCTTGCGAAGAAATTCTTTTTTCCTTCGTAAGGTGAATCGGTACACTTTTGGACAAATATTTTCGACTCAACGGAAGGAGACTATATTATATGTATATGTTGGATTGTGGGTATAGGTACACGTGGCCTCGAAATTCATGTATACACTTTGACACGTCCGCAAAGAGACTATACGCGGAGATTGTCAAAGCGTATAATATCCGTGGTATACACGAAGCAAGTCCGCTTATTTGAATGATAATCCTGGATTCCCGAAAGCGTCGAAATATAATAATTCCTGTGGAAAAAAAGTCACATTCCCAAGTCACACCCCGAAGTGGGATTATAAGGACAAAAGTTGCCTTTTATAAAAGACACGGCACCTTCGGGAGAGTCTACTATATTCAAAAGCAATCAGATATATACATTGTGTCCACGACGTCGGAACACTCTATATATTATTATATTCTGCGAGCGTTAGAGGGAGAAAGAGACATGCAAATTGAGCCGACAATAACGCGCGCGCCTTACTTCCGAAAATTTCATTGAATGATCAGTGGATGATCCATCATCAGCGGGGGTTTCAAGGATGTAAGTCTCTATAGCTGAACACGCGCATAATGAAAAAGCTATGGGAAATCCGAGTAAGCGAACAGTCAAAAAGTACAAAGTGGTACACATTGGTTTCGAATAACCGTATATACATGTATACCAGGTATATATGAATATACTGTCTTACAGGAGTGTCAAATCTGTGTATATTATAATATACACGCACAGATGTTCGCATTATCCCTTTTTGCAAAATCCTATCTCCTCTCTCTTTCTCTATACCCATACGTTTGGAGAATCGAAAAAGTCGAGATTTTTTCTCGGCAACAGCTCGTTTACACTATACTGTACAATATTTATATACCCACGAAGAAGATGCCTTCAAAATTTCTCTCACGCCTAAATTAATCAACGCTTCGTACTTCAAAGGAAGGAATATGTTGCTTGGTTTATACACATCGCTAACCCGTTTGTTTACTTCGCATTGGCTGCTTCGGTGTGTTATAGTAACGACGAGTCTTCTAAGAATCTTTTTGCAGTCTAATCAGCGCCAGCTGATACGTAACACACGGGGGGCTTAGCTTCATATTGTGTATATCGGATTCTTTTTAATCTTATTTTTTCTCTTTTGCTTTCTTCACCGCGTCCGTGTAGGCAACTTAAAAAAAGTATACAATCGAGTCTTCTTTCGTATATGTTCTAGATTCGCAAAAGCTTTTAGCCGTTTATCGTAAAATATGTACTTTTCAAAGACTAGACTTTTCAATGTTTAGAATGAAAGTTACTCTCTATAAGAGTGATTTTTCACTCTCCGAAAATATAGAGTTTAGGTACACATGAATTACGATTTCTCTTTAATCTAATAAACCGAATATTTGGTCACAATTAATCTTCCATTGAGTCGATTTGTGTATTTGTTTCGTTAAATTGTGTTCTAGATTAATCTTGATTCCAATTCTTCTATAAGCTGAAACAAATCTGTAAAATACTGAAAATAAGTTAATTTTTATAAAAATCGCAATTATAAAATAATGTTTCAATGTAAAGAATATTTAGTCGTACATACTTTTACGATATCATAAAATATTTGTATGATTGTAGGTGCTCTCATTGAACAATCTCATTGAAGATAGTCTTGAGGTCTTACTTAATGAGTCGAATTTCAGTTAACTTTAATTAAAAGTAAACTTAATTTTTTTGGATTTCAATATGCATTTTGAAGATTATATTTAAATATTTAATAAAATAAATATATAAATATCAAGAATATTTTTAGTATATACTTATCTTTCGTAATTTGCAGACATTTATTAATAAATATTTCTGTTCCGGCAATACTGAACTATTGATAAGTGGACGGACTTTAGTGTTACTTATTATTTCAATTTTCCTCCAAATCCCAGAATGAAAAATTATTCAATATTAAAAGATATAATATTCAAATTGTACCCTAATCTCCAGACTAAAAATCACTCTAAATATCCCGAAGTAAAATTCTCACTTTTACTCATAATATATACTATAAATCTAAAAAAATCGCGCTATTAGAGTCACCGTTATGAATTTCACGCTTAACTTGAGATTAGAATGCAATTTCAAAAGTGTAATTCCGGCTAATTACAAAAATATCGACTACACGTATTTACTCACCAATTAATACAAGCGACATTTTCCGTGTCGGAAAATATTTATACGTAACCGCGTCGAAGAAGCCGATAAAAATAATATATTCCTCGACTAACGATGTGTCCCCAATGAAAACATAGTTCCGAATGTCTTTGAGAAACGAAAGAGAGAGAGAGAGAGAGAGAGAGAGAGAAACGATTTTTGACACTAGCTGCGCAGGTTATAACGCAGATAATTAGCCGCAGCTGTCTGCGCGTGCAGTGGTAAAATATCCGTCGCGGTCATAGAGTAAGCGGTCTACACACTGGTGCGCGAGAAAAAGCGGAAAGAAAAACAGCTCGCGTGCGCCACATACTCGTTTTCCGGCGCCGCTAAGCAAACAGGCTCCACAGCTACGTTGCGTTTACACAGTGTCGCTTCAAAATGTTAACCAAACAGACTTTGAGAACTGCCGCTATCGTTCTATAGAGGCTACTGGATTTTGGAATGTCGACGGCTCTCTTTCGACTTCTGAAATATCGTAGACGAATATATAGAGGCCGGATATACCTATATCGCCGGTGAAACGTGAGAAAAAAAGCGAGTAGCATCTTTAGATTCTTCTTTTTTTTCTAAAAGGACACACCACGGGTCTTGTCGGTGTAGTTGAGAGGGCTCGGATTTTCCGAGATGTTTAGATCCTTTGTTTTGGGTGGATTGTACATTTTCAGTGTGTGACAGAGGCTATATTGGATATCGACTGTATTTCGATAAGTAGCTTCAGTGATCGGAGAAATTTAGATTACTTTGGGAAATGTATACTGAGAAAACTATCGTGGAAAAATTGACTAAGAATGTAGAAAATATTACTGGATACAAAACAGAATTAATATATATTTATATTATACATAACAATTGATTTTATTTTAAATAAGATCTCAATCCGTCTACGAATAAGAAATATAAATTGTTTTATGTTAATCTATTGTATTTAGTTGTATTTAATATTAATCGTATATCGTCGCAATATTTAGGACTTTTATTTTTAAGTTAGTGAGTATGTATGTGCCAACCTCTGTACAGGTAAACGTTTTTTCCTCCATAGGATTTACTTTGTAAATTTTTCTGGTCAATAAACAAATAAATAAATAAATAAAATATTTTATATTATACATAAAATAGAAAAACTACTATTAGTTGTATTCCTTTACGTGCAGTTATGCACTTTTTCACGTCTTCTGATTGTAAGAATTATTTACTAGACAATTTTTAGTGTAAATATAGTAAAATCAACGCTAAATGTAGAATATTCTACTTTTACTGCAAAGTACAGTAATTTTTATTAGAACTATAATACAATTTTTAACGCCATTTTACTTAGTGTATAATTATAATATAGTAAAAAGACCTGCTCGATGTGTACCGTAATGCGTGTATTAAAATCGAATCTTTTTTGTTTTTTAATCTATATATAAAGACCAGTGAAAAAAACTTATATAATGTATATTCCGATCCGCTAATCCCTAGCTTTATACATCACTAATTTTTTTCACCCTTCTATATATATTTACCTATTAAATATAACCGCGTGGCATAGAGCCTATACAAACATTCGTCGCCTTGTCTACTGAGCTACAAAACCAAGTTTTTAACTTCACTAAAAACATGAAAGAAGCACATACAATATATCCAAGCCGATGTATATAACGAGCAAAATACTCTCTCGGCCTGCTTTCGATCCTTATCTTTCTACTCCCACTATAATATCGTAAATCACTTGGTCTCCAAAAAAAAAGTTAGTATAATTTCGATTTACATCTCTCTTGCATGGCGGGCCACTCTTCAATTATATATGCGCTCAATGCTTATATGTACGCGCGCGGTTATCCGCGAGCGTTTATTTAATCGAGGCGCCTTTAACTTACGACCGGTAAAACACTCGTCGCCGAGCGCTACTCTCGTCTCTTTACAAGTGAGCTTTCGTAGAAGAAGCTCTGCTCTCTGTGTATGTGTATATGTATAATTGTGCACATATATATATATGTGTGTGTATGTGTATATGTATGTACGCACGATGGATCAACAAGCGATATATAGAGAGATCGAGCGGAAGCGAACGAGTTGTAGCAGTAGCGTCACTCTTAAGCTGCGGAGGCCCGAAAGCAAAACAGATCTTCGCGCTATAAAGAGCCTTTGTGTAACGATGAAATGGTCTAATGAAAAGAAGCACAAAACACTGTTCATATGTGGATGTGTGCGCGCGCGAGTCTGTGCGTGCTTTTACCATCGTGTAGATAAGGGCCACTACTTCCTGTAAATAATCTTCAGTATGGTTATAACTGATCTGTTACTCGAAAGAGATTATCTTTTACAAATTTTGCATCCTTCCTGAGGGAAGCTTTTGTTACTCTGTATATAATGTTTTTAGATAATAAAAACATTGGAAAAAACGTTTTCTCAACTTAAGAAAATTTATTTATTGATGAATTTTTGTATTATTTTATTACTTTTAATTGCTGGTACATTAAAGGACTAGTTTTTTGAAAGTAGAAACTATTTATTTATATTAAAAAATATTTTTTTAAGAGCGAATTTTTAAAAAATTCTCTTTATATTTATTTTGAGTCAAAACATTTGTTTTTAATAACAAATTTGTTTATTTATTCAAATATTTATTGTAATTTCATATTTGAAAATCATTATTTGAATTAAACTTGTATATTTAATTAAATATAATGGTTAGATTAGACTATAAAATATCATCTTTTGGAATCAAATAAATCTTTTTTTCAGTGTTGGTAGTATTTAAGCGTTTTTTGCAATATTCCTTGAAAATGCATTTGAAATGACAAAACGTATAATTTCTATTTTTTAGGAGAATTAAACAAATGAAAAAAATTAAATTATAAGTGAAAAAAGAATTTTGTTTGGATTCGTTTACAATTCTCAAACAACTCTTATTCTTCTTTCATTTCTTCCCCTGCAGTACACTCAGCACATATTACAATAACATTGACAGAACACTCTCGACATATAAATCTAAGTCTTATCGTACCTCTAGAATGAAAATTAATTTAATACGCAAATATAGGTTCAGTATAACACCAAAGCATATACATCTTCAGCGCGGAATCGACCATTTTTCACAGTTCATTGTAATCCGCTCAACATGCTCGCACCTCGTCGCGTTGCAGTGAGTGTGCCTATAGATACTCTCTTTCTCTCAAAGAAATTCGCTGAGTCGTCTTTACGTCTATATATATATATACACACCTACGACACATAACGACGTTTTTATCGAAGTCAGGACGATTCGAATTTGTAAAACGCATTGACACGTGATCTCCCCCCATAGAGTTCGATAATACGAGAGGATCATCTCCCGACGGACGAAAAAGATCGGTATTAGATACGACAATGCGGGGCGAGAAGTGGCGTATTAAAATGTCACTAGGCCGTGTTCTGTGATTTATCGAGCTGTAGCGCACTTCATTGTGTGTATTGTATACTTGTATATACACGTATACACACATACGGCAGATCGAACAATATATATCCATCGTCTATGTGCGAGTCGTTTCCGCAAGTCACGTGACTCACCGTTGGTCCGACGAATAAAATGTTGCCGATATATACAAAAATCAGAATCACTCCCACTACAGTCACGGCAAAGCAACAGAGTCTGTGTATATGTATACCTATATATATATACACACGATATGAACCGAAAACGACTTCCTGTCGTATACATTATACTCTACATAACTCGGCCGCAAAACGAAACCAAGAGAGGCGAGCGAAAGCTTTGTCCCTTTTTCGCGTCCCTTCTCTGACTTCTTTTGGTTGGCGCGCGTCTTTCTCCGTTTCGAGGGACTCGACTTTCGAGCGTAGGAATCCGAAGCTCTCGGTGATTTGCGAGTAGTCGACGCTTCATTCTTCGTCCATACATTGTCGTCGAAAAGAGAAGTGTCCGTCCCGAAGAGCCGTGTCCCGCGGCTATTCGAGGAGTCGTATATATATGTATACAATGTCAATCGAATGAAGCCTTGTACTACCTCGTTCTTCTTTTTATTCTCTCTGTCTACTGTACTTTGACTCTATATAACGATGACTTTGGTAGTACATCCATCACTCGAGGTAGTTATGTCCCCCCGCGGACTCCTTTCTCTTTCTCGAGAGCTTGTTTTATATGTAAAGAATACTGAATAGCTATATGACTGATAGATACTACTGATGATTTGCTCCAGGTGCTGCGTTCGATTGGAGGCGGAGGAACATTGAATTTTAAAAGAAAGTTTAACTACCCGATGTTTCTTGTATATATTTCGTTTTTTTTTCTATTTTTATGGTAAATCCAGTGTACGATTGTAATAAAATGTATATAACTCCTTTGTACGACAGAAGAAATTCGCAGTTTCGAATTCTCGGCTTATATACCTGTATTTTATCTTACAAGTTTACGTTTATACTAGTGTAGTTAGATCCTATTACAAGATAATCCAAGCCGGAGAGTATCGTCAAGATGATCAAGGGTATCGGCTTTCGTTTCAAAAGATCGAAGTATTCAAACTGAAATGTAACAGAATGGAAAAGTATATCTAGCGATAAATTAGTACTATTTTAGTACAAAACAGAGGAAAAAAAAAGAAAACTCGATTCTCGATTTGCAGATTTGATCGATAGATAGATTCACGATATCGGAGATATTCTTTCTTGTCTTCTATACGCTGACACACGAAGAAGAAAGAAAACAACAACCGTAGGAAGCACACGTGCAGTATTTATCTACATACACACGATATATTATCGTTGTAAGAAGGAAAAACTCAGCGGTTTTCTTGAAATGTATTTTCAAAAAAAAAAGAAAAAGAAAATGCTCGTGCGATATATCTAAATTAAAAAATTTATTGCATTATACACGTAGCGGAGTCTCGAGAACTGCATTCAGCTCGAGTTGAAAGAATCGTCTCTTCGGCGAACATGCCTTATCGTTACGAATGCGGTTGGCTACTTTGATACTCTCAATATTATTAAATATTTCCAACGCCGACAAAAACACAACTATCAGCTATTTGTATTGCGAGTACGTGATTCTCGTATTTCGTTCGACAATGATATCATACGTAAAATTCCAGCTGGGATATAATTACAAAAGGCTAAATATTTGCACGAGGCAAGAGTCCAATCTCGAAATATAGACGCGATATTACTAATTATGTAAATTTGATAAGCCAAAAACTCGTGTGTATTGTATACATATAATATGTGTATATATGTATGTATAAGCATATGAGAACTTTTATCAGGACACACAGAGCGTTGCGCGCGTAAGAGAGACTTTCTCTCTCATGTATATATTGTACACAATCGTTGTGCATTTTTTTACTCGCGTCGATTCGACTTTCAGTTGGAAAGCGCAGTTTTCAACTAGGGTGTAGATCTAGGATTACGAACAAGCTTTAAATCATATTATACATACATACCGAGAAAATGATTGGGATTTACATATATATACATGCGTATAAACCGTAAACGTCAATGCTGCGACGGTAAGCAGAGTATTAATCTCGAAAAGGAATTAATGATGAGCCATAAATATTTATGCGAGCGAGAGAAAGAGAGCTTGGCTGAGCGGTGTAGAGTTGGCCGTAAACCCGGTCAGCATCTCGTATACGCTAGGCTTCGAGAGACGTGTCACAGTATATACTTTTATCGGCGTAACCGGACGCCAATTATCGACGCCTCCAAGGAAGCAAAGATGTGAAATCTAAGACGAAGCTGCTGATCCTGCGACGACTACATTCGCGTACACGCGTATTTTAGCTAGGGCCAAATCTCCCCACCTCCCTCCCCTTTCTCTTCAACCCCAAATTTGCGGTTCGTTACTATATTTATATACGCACTCAACGAGTCGAATGAAACGTCAAATTCAAACGCACACACGAGTTGAAATTAAGAAATTCAGTATATTATACAGACAATGATTTATGGACCATTTTTGGCCTCTTTTATTGGTTATTTTTATCGACTCTACCCGTCAAGGATTACGAGAAATGAGCTACGCGAGGGTCGAAGAAAATAAAACAAAATTTTTACAATTCGCTTACACACGTGTATTAGCTGCGCTTTGACATACGCGATTTTTCATGTTAACAACTTTGGAAGTTCCTCCAGAAAAATTTTGTACGATTATAACCAATTTATGGTAAAATTTTCGGTAAGAGTTGGAATGGAAAATTTTCATTTGAATAAAAAATCCCAAACAATGTATCAAAAATCCGAAAGCAGATTTAAAACTTATAAATCGACGTTTAATTCATAAATCAATATAAAATCTTAAGATAAACGCGCCAGATACATTCGATCGCAAGAAATATATCTTACACGCGATTTTTCATCATAACATCCTAATACAGCTTATTTCCTTTAAATTCTAAATGGTATTTTTGTCGATGTGCTGGTTCAAAGTTTCTTTGTATTTCACTTTATTTTTAAATTTTTTTTTTATAAATCTCGATAAGTGTCAATTGTATCACACGCGCGGCAAGTTACGTATTTTGATCTCCAATTATATTCGCACCCTCGTATTCGCGCGCCTTATGGCTTTTCTCTCTTTCTCTCTCTCTCTCTCTCTCTCTCTCTCTCTCTCGATCGTTATAAAAGGCGCCGTTACAGCGTGCGCTCGTTAAAACTGCCGAAAAAATAAATCCGTAACACCTGCGACAGAGAATCTAAAAAGAAGAAGAAGAAAAAAAAAATAAAATAGAAGCACGAAATAAACACTCGTCCGTCGAGAACCGTGTACAGATACACGCAGTGTCGAGCGAGAAAATTTCGGGGACTGGCGCGCGCAGGTAACGCTGTAAAAAATTCCGAGAGCTATATATACACACTATATTAAACGTTCTATTGCGGTGTCCATGTTTATAGAAAGCCAGTGCGGTTGCACGCAGAGCCGTTTTTACGAAGGGAAAAAAATTTATAAGACCTATAGCCATATCTCCCAATTAACGTTGCTAGCAACAAAAAAAAAGGACAGCGGCGGAGAGACAGAGAAACTTGGAAAAACTCGACGCGTCTTGTAGATCGCGGATGGAGAGGTAACACGCGTCTATATGTATATCTATATACAATGAGATGAGGTTCCAAGGATGCGCTCTTTTCTCGTGGCTTGTCTCTTGATGATGTGCTCGCTTTTGGACCGCGAGCTTTTATTGTATGGTCGGTGGCTCGAAGGAAAATTTTGACTTTACGTTTACGACTTTTCCAATGTTTACGACTGTATACTTCTGTAGCTCAACCTTCGTTGCGGAGATATTTTATATACTGTCTATAAAAAAAAGAAGAAATAATGGAAATAGAAACAAATTCCGAGTACGATGTAGCTGGCAATGATATTTTCTCGACTGAGAAGTTTGCTTGCTTATGGTAAATCTGTTGATACGAGTGTATTGTGTTTGCTAGGGTTATTTGAACTGTAGTGAAATAATTGAATAACAAAGCCGAGTGCGTAGACGATCGCACATTTATGTGGCCGACACGACTATGTGAAAGGTCGGATGGGAATCCGGCGATGAGCGGCTACGCTGTGAATTGGTGGCTCGAGTAAGAAGTTGCCGGACATTGAATGAATTGAATCAGTTAGTCGGACGACATTCTATGATCCATCTTTTGTGCGTGCAAATATTGCTTCTTTCTAAAGAGTAAGTGGCCTAAGGCTCAACTGCTTCATGACCTTAACGAGTCTCGAGTCGCATTGAGAGCGAGCTTTGTCTATCAATGAGGCTTCATCTGGGCTAAGTGTCTAGTTTGGCCCACAGGACAACTAAAAATAACAGTTCAAGAACAGAGTATACGCCGAGAGTTTCTTTCATTATTGCATTGGTATGTATGTGTATAATCTTTCTCAACGTTTCTGTTTTCTACGAAAATTTGTGACCTTTTGAGAATTTAATTTTTATTTCTTTTTTACGCTGTCGCACTCGTCTGTAGGCATTATGCTATTGTAAATTCATTTTTAGATACTTTTAAAATACAAATGATAAATGAGTTAAAAAGTGGAATTTCGAAAGAATGTCATCGTTAAAGGACAAAATTTGTATGTATAAATAAGTAAAAAACATAGTTATAACATGTAATGTAATGTGATTCGAATATAGAATTAAAAGTCGATAGATTGTAGCAAAAAGCATAATACATGATTTACTTGCGTAATATTTCTGGTTCAATAAATACAATAGAATTACATACCAAAATTACTCTACAATTTGAGAATAAAAAATTAAAATATTAAGTCTACATAGAATACAGAGACATACAATTTTTCAAATATATAGTTAACATATTTTTTCATCGAAAATTTCAAACAAATCATATTTTAAAAAAGAGCCTTATTTAATTTCTTTGTTAGAAACAGAGTCACAATATTTTCAAACGTTTTCACCTGACTCTGTTTATCCTTTAACCGTGCACTGCCTAGACAAACGGATTTTCTCGAAAAATCCCAAGGCTAACGTAGCATCAGTAAAAATTATCTAAACACCGTCGCTATCAGAGAGGTCGAGAGAAGGCGCGCAAGGTGCAGCAGCGGCTCATCGGATTTCTGCGCAGGCACTGACTCTGCGTAACCAGCTTATATTCTGACTTAAGTCGCCAAGGTAGTAAGAAAGCCAGAGCTGCATGGGTTTTTCCGCGGCGTAAGAATCTCAACCACAGGAGGACAAATATCCGGACAACCAAGACACGACATCCGTCACGAGTGGACCAACGAACGTCTATATATATATATATATATATATATATGTAGACATCTAATACAGAGGCATAAGTATTATAATGCCAGGGCTCCATGACCGGTCCCCACGGCGCGAGCGCGTTTAGCCTTTCTTTGGCTAATTCCCACAAAGTCCAGTACCGCCTTTGCAGGACGACGAAGTCGCATACAACAGACCACCCCCGGGCGCCCCCGCACGATCTTTATATTTTCATTCTCTCTCGCTTGCTATGCATAGCAAAGAGCTTTCAACGCAAACTAGGACGACTACAGCTCTGTGCAGAGTCGAGCCGTGGCGCGCGACCCTAATACAAATCCAGATTATTTTTGCCGAACAGAGAGATGGGGATTATCCGAGGAACTGCGAGCTAATTCAGATTTCGCTGAATGGAATGACGGCGAAGTGGTGCTGTGGGTCAGTGAAGCGAGTGAAAAAGAGAGAGAAGAGGGGTATACAGTTTGTTGCTTCAGCGATCCCGGGATCGACAAATATTTTCTTCGCTGTTTTCGAAATTTTCTCTCGGTGTGTAAAAGCAACTGCTGTCGTCGATGAGGTTCCTACGTTACCGATCACGCTGTTTTCAATTTTTGTGTTTTTGTTTTTTAAAAGCAGTTTCCGAGATTGAAGAATTATTATTTATTATTATCTTGGAGTGAGATGTAATTAACAAAATTTCACAACGATATTGATAAATTATTGAGCTAAATAATATATATAATACTTTGAAGGATTTATTCTTCAAATAGATTGAAAAGATCCGATTCAACGTATATAATTATATTGTACAGACTTTTTCCGTATATCCTTATGTCAATCGCATTAAAAAGATAGAGATTTGTATACGAACATCTTGCACTCTTCGACACAACGGTCAAGATTAAGAGCTTTAAACCATTATCCCATATATATATCGACACATATATTCCGCAGTCCCTGGCAAAAGATCATCTCCTTATGCACGTGAACAGGTGACCCGCTTAACTTTTTAACTTTCCCTCGCCGAAAGCCGCGCCTTCTTGGAATCTCGTTTTGCAGCCCTTTTTGTCTACCATAATGCACACAATATATTCACACTAGCAAGAAGAGGTTGAGATTAACTTCCGAAAGCCAATAACTTTCTTTCCGCTCGCGGAAAGCCGTCGCATACGTATTCGTTCAAGCGTATACGTTTCTCGCGCTTACAAAAGCATTAAAAGCCTATGTAGCTCTCGATCCTCGTGCTGTTCCTATATATGTATACAATGCGTATACTGACTTTGGGCTCTATGCATACGCGCACTGCAGGACTGAAACTGCGGGGCTTCCGTCCTATTCGCGAACGAGAGAAAAACTCTTTCGTCGCTGCTATGTGGCGTATAACTTCTTCCGCTCGACTCGACGTCTTTTGCCGAGTGTATTATTCCTGTGTCGAGGATCATCCGTTTGACTGATGCTGTTCTTTTTTCGCAAAGGGGAATGGCTCGGCTGTATATCCTTTGACTTTTTTTCAGTGGGAGAATCACTGACTTGTTGACAAGGCGGAGAATGGACTCGTGTTGTTGCAGAAAATATTTGTTGTTAACGGAAATTTAGAAGCTGTCGAGTCAATATTTGTGGGAGTTTTTCGATATACAACATCGTCATATATATATACCGATGGTATATATGTGGGCTTGTGGATGTAGTGGATGCATTGTAAGAAGAAACTCTAGTACAAATGGAGCAATGGGGGCTGATATGCAGTCAGCTAGTTCTACCTAGTATAGATATAGTTAAGTACTGGTACTGTAAACTAGTCTTGTGCTAGTTTGAGACAATATTATTGTGGTTAGATTTTTTGTTTTTATATTATTATGTATTATTATTATAATATTATAAAATTTATGTATAAATCATACAGAAAGTTATATGACATCACAATTAGTTGAAAACATTCAAAATTAATACGTCAGTACTGGGCCAGTACTGGCCGACAGTAAAGGACCAACACTGTTCCGTTATTCTAGTGTCAGCATAATTCTTACGCTAAGTTATCGTAATCCTTGCATTTTATAATTTAAAAATAATTAAATTAACAAATTGTATTTATATACGTAACGTGAAGGTTCGTGTTATGAATAATTGTATCTATATATTGTACAACGATTACGTGTTTTGTTTATTCTTTCTTCGAGTTCGGCGATGATGATCAGCTGTACGTGTTTTGAAAATTCTGATTGCAATTGTTGTCTGCTTATAAATCATGTTTATCAACGTCGATGCGCCAAGTCCTTATCGCACATGTGTTGATAAAAATTAACACGCCGAGTGTGACGAATTAAGTGATTGTCAAAATTGCCTGAAAATAGCTGTATATATTTATACTTACAGCCAGAATGGCTTTACATGACTTTTCGACTTATTTTGTGAAATGTTCACGTCTGTAATATTTATTTCAGATCTTAGAATATATTGACGGTGCGGTTTCTCACGAGGTTCAACACGGCTCTGTCGCGTCACCTCTTCGTCAAGTATATCATTTACTATACTTTTGTCGAATCATAGTTTTCACAAAAGAGAAACACGCCTTTCCTTGCATTTTCAATGCATTTATGTGAAAAATGTACAACCGATAATTTGCCAAGAAGTGCGTATAAAGATCTATAATGACTCAACCTTTTCTCTTGCAGCTTTTCGTCAATTTTCTTTTCACACTATATTGAGCTTAAAGGAGGATCGCGATCGTTCATGCTTTTTTTTTAATTTCTCGATTATCATCAAAATTAATCTCGAAAAAGCATTGGTATACACTTTCTAAAACTGAAACAGTGAAATTTCACTAATTTGCAGTGTATATTCACACTATTTTACTATTAAGGGGACAACATACCTATGAAATGCAAATTACTAAATTAAAAATTTTAAATATTTATAACAATGCAGTTATAATCTACACTTATTTTAATTAGAGAAGATAGTTTTACTTTTAATTGGAAACGTCTAGCTCTTCTTTAAATCCCTACAATACCTAGTTACAATAGAAGGAGTAGGTAGTATTCAAAGGTTGGATTCAAAGTCAATCGATGAATGGATTGAGCTCAAAATTGCTAGTTAAACTCTTTGTTGTAGTCCTACCAATATGAATGTAAGGATTTACAATTAATGTACAGAAAAATTATTAAAAATAAAAAACTGGTCTATTAACCAATTATTTTAAAAAATGTACACATTTAAGAATGTCAAAGTTCTTCTGATCATTCAATTCAAAATCCCTGCATTCATACTGAAAGAAGTGTGTCAAAGAGTATTACTACCAAGTTTCAGCTCAATCTATCCATTGGTTAACTTTGAATCATATACGGTGAGTCAATTTTCAAATTTCTGTTGTAACTAGCTATCGAAGAGATACACTGATTCAAGACTCACTAATCGATAACGTTACTATTCACTGATTCATAAAGGATCTTCAAGGGATTAATTGATGGGATAATAAAAAAACTACTAGATGGAATATTTATTAATACTAATATATAAAATTTTCAACGTAAAATATTTTGTCCAGTCCGTTAAAAGACAAATAAAACCGATGAATTTTCGACAGATTCCCAGGTGTTGAAAAACACGTGTCTCAATTCAGCGTAGCAAATCTTTCCGGGCAATATAATATAAAAGTCTGTTTATTCAAAACACACGAGAGAATATCGGTGAAAGGAAACGCGGGAAAATTCATTCCTTCTTCTTCTTCTTTCTCTCTCATTCTTTTTCTCCCCATCCGTTTCTATTTCCCGCGTTAATTTCGCCTATAGCGTATCGAAAAAATCCCTAACGTCTCTATACCAATATCCCGTATAGGTATACAAGCACACATGCAACAGACCGCTTCATCCCCGCTCGATGCAAGTTCGGAGATGAAACTTTAAGCTCTTTAGTCGTCGATGCTCGTGACAAGCAGATCGGCTTTGTTGAGCAAATAGGCTCGTTTGTTGGACCAATCGCCAACTACCTGGCATGCAGAGAGCAGATCGTTCGCATACGTAGACGTAGTAGGCTCTCTACGCGGAGGGCCTGGAAAAAGGGGCGCGTCCGGGGCATGAAATAATGGCTTTTCCTCGTGTCGGGTCCCTTTCCTCTTCCTTTGACTTTTCAGCCGGCGGCTGCGGAAAAGGTCGCCCGGAGAGAAAGAGACATCTCAATGGAACTGGCCGATGTCTGAGCGAGGAGGAGGAAGAGAGATAAAGAAGCGAAGGTCTTCAGCTCCCGCGATAATGATGTAATGAGTGCTCCGGTCTTAGCGATTCGATGCGGCTGCTGTACCGACCTGCTGCAGTAGGAGGAGTACCGCTTGTGAGATCTATTTTTCTCAACGCCGGGGGCCTTTTCTGCGTGAGTCTTCTGAGAAGGAGGTGCGGACAAGACACGTAGGTAATTTTTTTTTCTTTTTTTTTGCAGTCTATATAATATACTCGTCTAAAGAGAGGCTTCTTTGCCGTGAAAGCCGATGATTTGAGGCTAGCTGCCGAACTACGGACGTGATGATTCTTTCAAATTAGGATGTGCAAAGGGAATTAGTGAAAGAGCTACTTGTTAAAGATGTCTCTCAGTCTTTGAGCTCATGCGTCTTGTTTGTTACGGCTACAGTATTAGCTATATAGGTATATGATATTTGTATGTTATATATGGGAGAGTATATATTTACGTGGCGGTGTATTCCTCTTATATCTCGTATACGAGAATTAATATGATGAATTTAAGTGTATAACTGAAAGATATACTTTTCCATGGTTATTTCCTTAAAGATACTTAAAAAAGAACAGGTTTTTATACAGTATTTTTTTTAAATACACAAAACATTTTCATTGGATCTTTTTTTATTTAACGATATAGTAATAATCTCAAAGGCTGATTTAAAATATTATTTTTCCGAATGAATGTTAATAAAAAATATTGAATAGTATATTAAAAGCTAGACCAGCTAAAAGGAAAATTCTTCTGGATTACTTTACGTATAATAATGTATACAGTATTACTAATATTATTTTGTATTTAATCGCATACACCTAAGTTAATAATAAATAAAAACATATTGTAATATAACAATTCAAACACATATTACATTACAATAAAAATGTCTCAATTATACAAAATTTCACTCTCTCAGTGTTCAGCTATATAACAAAACATCTCCATCGTGAGGCAAAGAGCGTCGAAGAAACCTCAACGACGTTCATACCTAGCTAAACTGATTATCTCTAAATAGGGTTATACAAAACCCCCAATTTTTCTTTTTTTTTGTAAATGAGATTAACGTGTGAGCGCGCGCTCCTGAGAAACATGTTCACAGCTTCTCAAACTCGACGGGCTTCCAAAGAGTCTTGTGCAAAGGATCCGAAACGGCTGCTGTGCAAAAGGGATGCATCAGAGACGACTAAATCTGCAGGTCGTCTTCGGGGTGACGACGTTTTCGCTCTGGGGGGGCTTACGCTAACGCGTATAAAGACGTCGTTCGTCGCCGACTCCAAAAGACAACTTTAAATACTATTTCCAAAGACCCTATACCTACCATCTCATCTATATACGTATACTCTCGTGCGATCTTATTGTTTCGCTGCGTTTTTGACATTACACAGACGCTGAGCGACTGTTTTTCTTGTACCAAGGAGTTGTGTTTTTTTATCGATGTTGGCAGCTTTTTTTCTGCAGAAGAAAAACTCGAACTCTGGAGGATTTTCATGTTAGACTCAATTAAAAAAAAATAATATTTTATGAAATGTAAAATATTATTAAATTCTTTTATTTTACTATTGAAACGATGAGATTCTTTCGTTCTCGCAGCGAAACGAAAGAATCTCATCGATTTCTTTGCGGGTCAGTTTGCACGAAAATACAGAAGACAAAAGTTTCCTTGGAATCGATGATTGTCTCGCGAAGGAGCTCTTTGTTGAGCAGCATACAAATTTTCCCATTTACACACGGACCTCCCTGACTGTACGGCGCGTTTCCAGCCTTCATCAGCTTTTGTCAACCTACCGCATTATGAGATGAAATCTTGAGAAGAAAAAAAACTTCTAAGGCATTTTCGCCGCATTTTTGTCAAAAAATCATTGCCTTTTCTCAAAGCATCTTGTGTGGTTGTATCTTCTGCCGTGAAAAAAAAGAAGAAATATCTCACTTCCGAAACGTGCATTGGGCTTCTGTTGAAAAGCGTACCTGTAGCCGATGCCATTTGACAGATAGTGTTTTTTTTCACAAATCTCTTCTGCATACTTTGAATTCTTTTAGTCGACGTTATGTAGATTTGCTTATCCCCATTCCGATTGAAACGTTGACTCGATATTATTGTTAGATTATACGTACACATACGAAGTAATGACAAATATAGTTTGTTATTAATTAATAAATTTCATTAAGCGTTTCTATTATATACAGAAATAGGATTGACAAATAGATAAGTTATTTGTTTAAAATAAATTTTTGATCGTACAGATGATGAGAATCGCACTTTCTTTTGTTGACAGGTGAGTCTTCGGCGTCATTTAAGTCATTGTTCCCCTTCTTATCTTGTTAAGGTACAATGGTCCGGAAATAATACCCGTGGGCCAGCTGATCCGATTTAACTGAAGACGACACCGCCCATTTGATGGGCGGCAAATTTATACTACACCAAGTTAAATTTTATTATTTAGCTGGAAATAGCCTTCGTACTTTTGTTTACCCGATCGTAAACCATTGTGAAATTTGCAAACTCTGTCTATATCGGAAAAGTCACCTCATGTTTCATAATTTTACTACAATGATTACACCTATTACAGGTACATGTTATGAAGTTGTTAACATTGGAAGCAAAATGTATCGTAAAATGTTATTGTATTTTTTCTAGAGTGTAAATTAGATTTCAGAAATAGTTGCAGTTTAACTTATGCGCATATGAGTATGTTGTATTCAATCGATTTATTGAATACATTGATGGTTGATATCTGAAAGCATTGTTACGGATGAATGAGAAATTCATCGGCGCGTCGTGTCGATTCTGACCTGATGCTCTAAGCCGATAATCTAATACTCATATATAACAGTTTAAAAGTATAATGGAAGCGGACGTAGAGGTTACGATCTTCGGATGAAATTCTTAAGTTTTACTTTGTAAAATGGTTTATTCTCGTGTAAAATTCTGATTAGCTTCTAAGATGTCATAAGCTGTGAGTCGTAGCTTAAACTATTAACTATAAACTTAGCAGCATGAATTATAACTTGATCTGTATTTATAGATAGAGCAATATGTCGTGTGCCCGAAATAATTATTTATAAACGATATTAGTTTCTGCGTATGAGATATGTTGATTTGTTACGCTTCAACTAAATTTATATCACAATTTCAAGAAACATCAATACGATCATTTCCTGACTATATCTTATAAGTTCTCTCGTGTATTCATAATATATAGACATGATAACAAAAATCTTTTAATCGTAATGATCATTGCTTGCAGAGCAGAGTAACAAGCAGCGGCAGGAAACTCTAGCAATAACTCAATTTTCCGTAGCCGGAGATCAGTCGAGCGCCGGTGACAAGTTCATCATCTCCTCCGCTTTGCGGCGGCGGCGGCGGCTCCTTTATTGCCGCGGCTCGATGAATAGAGTCGTCCCCACTCCGTCACGCTCTCCCCACCGTAGAACGCAACACCCAACGGGGCGCCGTCACTGCTCCGCATCTCTATTGGTTCCCCACCTTACCAAAAGACTAGAGGTCTCTCGACCAAAGGCTCTTGGATTGGCAACCGAGGCGTGAGAGGCCGGTCGCCGACTCGCTCTGGGCGGAGCCAACGCCGAGGCTATAAAAGCCCCACCGCGGCCCCGGAGCCAGCAGATGCGTGCGATCGCTCAAACGAACAAGTTGAGCTTCGCGAAGCAGTACAGTAGTCGATCGAGTGTGCAGCAAGTCTCGCTTATCCGCCGGTTCTCGATGACCGCTCACAATTCAACAGAGACAACTCGTCGTACAGTTCGGCCACAGTGCGCTCAGTGAATATAATCTTTGTATTATATTAAAAAAAAGTATAGTGTGTTCAGTTCTCGACGATACGAGAGAGCTGCCGAAGAATCCGCAAAAGACGTCGATCGTTGTTTACTAAAGTGCGAAATAAGAGAAGATAATGGTGAACATGGAAGGCTCGAACGAACAGCTCACGGTGACCGCGTCGCCACCGCCAGCGCGCAGCAGCCTCAAAAGCATCTTCAGCATCCGCGACTTGGTACCGGAGGCTTGCGAGAGCACGCCCGGACCAGCTCAGTCTCCAGGTCCCGATAGCGATGACTCGAGTGATCTCGATGTCACCGGCGACGGCTCTGAGACTCCTCCACCGCTCGACTGTAGCTCGCGAAACGCCAACAACTCCAGCCCAGCTGCTGGCAGTGCCTGCAGCAAGGACTCGTCCTCTGGCGCTAGCAAGGATCAGTTGAGTGCCGCCGAAGCCGAGAAGAAAAAGTCGGAGAAGCCGCCGTACAGCTACAACGCTCTCATCATGATGGCTATCCGTCAGAGCCCCGAAAAGAGACTCACCCTCAACGGCATCTACGAGTACATAATGCGCAACTTCCCTTACTACGAGAACAACAAGCAGGGTTGGCAAAATTCCATCCGTCACAACCTCTCCCTAAACAAGTGCTTCGTCAAGGTGCCCCGACACTACGACGACCCTGGCAAGGGTAACTACTGGATGCTCGACGCCAGTAGCGAGGATGTCTTTATCGGTGGCACAACTGGCAAACTCCGCCGACGCACCACTGCCGCCTCCAGGTCGCGACTCGCCGCCTTCAAGCGCAGCGCCGTCCTCAGCGGACTCTACCCCTCACCGTACGCGCCTCCAGGATGGCCAGCTTCGCTCTACAGCTTGCCTTACCTTCCGCGAGCCGCCGCAGCAGCCGCAGCCGCAGCAGCTTACGCACCCACGGCCTACAGCGCCACTCCCTCAGGCTATCCGGCCTCGCTCCTGCCTGGAGCGAGTTTGCCGTGCAAGCCCCAGCCTCTGCCAGCGACGGCCAGCGCCCAGCAGCAGCAGCAGCCGCCAAGTGCCCAGCCAGCGGGCGCCTTCTCAATGGAGCGACTTCTCCAGGCTCCGACGGGCGCTTACCCCTCGGGCATCGCTGCAGTGCCAGCCATGCCACCGACGGGGTCGCCCTATGATTTTTACGCGACGCTGCGCAATCTCGCTGCTCATCAACAACATCAAGCGGCAGTCTACGCTCAACAACAGCAACACCACCACCAGCAACAACGCTACCAGCAGATGCAGTCCGTCCAGCAGGCGAGTCACAGTCAACCGGCCTCGACGACGGCTTCCCCTGGAAGCAGTCCCGAGCCGATGTCACCTCCACAGCAACAGCAACCCCATCAATCTCCCATCCAGCACCACGCGCCTCAGCTCCTGCTGAAGCCGATCACCGTGCTCACTGGTAGACAGAGCTGAGTCTCCGGCGGCAAAGTCGAACGGCCGTCGGTTTGGCAAAGCTACAACTCTTGCTGCTTCCCCGCGTCACCCTCTAACGACTAGAGTTTACGACTGCGGGGTCTGGAGCGCGTATTTATTCTGTACACATTATACCCTCTCCGTGTTTTGCGAATCACGATGTTCTCTATAATTGTATATTGTATATATAATATTATTTTCCATTCGATAGATATATACGAATATCTATCTAAAGATCGGTGATCTCTCAAAGTGCATCATGCGCGACTGTTTGCACTATTTGAATGATGCGACGATGGTGATTGTACATATTATATCGACTGGTTGGCGAATTCAACCGCGTTGAGAGCTTTACGTCGGACACAACCCGGTCTGTCTTATTGTTATACGGATGTATGATGCATGTATATGTTTCATTTATTCCGTACGTATATTTACGAACCATGCAAAGATTATTTTTATCATTATTATTATCTTATTATTATTGTATATTAATAATATTATGAATATTACGTTAGTATTATTATATTATCGATGTCGATAAATCGAAAATACAGCTGTACATAGCGAATGCGTAGAACGATTTCCAAGATGATGTGAGAGAGAAATGAGACATGTTGTAAACGTACGATGAATAAATGTCTAAAAATTTTTTCTATAATTATCTGACTTCTCTTTGAGTAAAACACGTCCATAGCCTTATTATCCACTCCCACTCACCATTATATTTTAAGTAACGATTAAAATTTTTTTTTTTATTTTTTTATTTAATAACTTCAAGAAATAAGTCAATATTTTTATTATTTGTGGAATTTATACTGCTGCTATTTGAACTTTCGTTTTAAAATACAACGTAGATTCGTCACAATAGCAACGATACTAGACACTCACTTTGGTATAACAGAAAAAAAACACTTCCAATTGAATTTCGGTAGTTGCAATAAGGAAAAGTCGAATATCTACCGTAGCCTATACACATCGGCCATATCATAAAAATTAGCAGGCCCGAAACCCGCCGGCTGTCAAAACACAAGATATAAAATTCTGTTTGCCGTGAGACTACGCCAAGTATTATGCGGCTGCAATAGCACAGAACTCGCCGCATAACCTCAGCTCGTCGAATTGCTTTATTGCGACAATATAAGCATAAACCATATTTCCTCGACCTTTTCGTCTGGTCCTTTCAGCTCTTCGTTTCTCTTTCGCTCTCTCGAGGGCTTGTGCATAGTAGAAAAAGCACTCTTGCTCTCTCTCTCTCTCTCGAAGTTAAGAACGAGGGGAAAAACAAACCACTGAGAGAGATTTTGTACAAAAAAATCTTTTTTTTTTCTTTTGACAACTGCACATAATAGAATGAGACGCGGTCGAGTTGCGGTCTCGAAAAAATAATATTCCCGTAAAAGTTTCGCGCGTCTTTGCATCGAATAAGTACACGTATATATTTCTACGAAGAAACGATAAGTATACAGGTGAGACAAAACCAATAAAAGGGCGGGAATATACGATGAATCAATCGATATGTTAGTTTCTGTACGACTCAGAAGAGAACGTCGATACATTCGTTTAATATTTGAAAAGAATATTACAGTGCGTAAGGTAGCAAAAACTTACGTGAGATTTTTATACTGTATGTATTGATATTTAAAAAAAAAATATATATATATATATATATTCTCGCTTTTAAAAATGTTCCTTCGATATATCTCTTGTGTACGAGAACTATTATTTACGATCCACGTGTACTATTAAATCTGTCTGCTTATAGAATATACGCGAGAAAGGACGCGAGTCATAAGAAAATGCTATAGAATTCTGTTTTGAAATAGCATAATTAGCCATTGATATATACATACAATCGTGCAATACAAAAACTTAGTAAAAGGGGCGAATTATTTAAACCTTTTCAAGAAATCAAGTAGCTCACGTTACTGCATCGACACTTTTGTATAAGTGTATTGAATCGACAAAAAAATGGAATATATATATATATATATATATATATATATATATATATGCACACATAGTCTATTTGTGTCACTGATCGATGGTAGAAACACGTTGAATCGCATACAAGATACATAGTCCCTCTAACTTATGATGTGTCTTTACTTGTGTAATCACACGATATGTCGCTCCGTATATAAACCTTCCTTACCACGAATCGACACTAGAAAAATTAGCTTAGCGATAAAAATATATTTCCAACGTGCAATTTACATATGTGCGCGTCCGCGTTATATCGATGTACCTGTAATTACCTACTGACTGTCCCAGAATAGTTTGTACTATTCGGTCTATACGAAAGATCAGAACTCCGCTTTACTTTATTTCGCGGAACTCAAATCGACGGTACAACAATTTTCCACTAAATATTTAGCGTTCGATTAGTCAGGAAGGGTCGAACAGTTAAAAAAAACACAAGCTTATTATGTACACACAGATACATACACGTATAAAGCTCACGTAAGCATATATGTATAGATATACAGACACTTCGATTTATATATACAGGACTGTACACGCGTAGACTATAGGAGGGTAGTATTGTGTGCACAGAAGTTATGCAATTTATCGATTAATTTCATACACTACTGCTCTAACGTAGTTGTATTAACAATGCTTGCACTGTGTGATGTTTAAATTACACCTGACTGTTTTCTCAATAAAACACACCTAACCGTGTAATCAGGAGGACATATGCGTGTCTATTTTGAAGAAACATATTTATACATTTTCTCTGTCTCTTTAAGCACGATCTATCTAATTACTCAAAATGAACAATAAGTCACAAAAAAGGTTAATAAATAAACGAAGCGAATCGCTTACCCCCTGGTAAATATACTGTATATAAACTCGCGCGCGAGTCACACGAGCCAAATAAGAGAGATAGAAAAAGAGTCAAAGTGGTCCCGGTAAGCTTAGCGAAGCTGCATGCACGCGAATCGCGAGTACGGTATATACACGTAGCGCGAGATACATCACGTACAGCACACATGCGCACACCTACACGAATACACGCTCTTGATATATAAACTCGCATTGAGACAATGAGGCGTAAATAAGATAATGACGCGTGTACGTACGTGTACGCGTTCTCGCACTTAAAGGGCCGAGTAAGAATATAAGTATAGGTATATACGCGTATACCAACGAAACTACAACGAACACCAATGTATATAACGTGCGAGAGAACACGTATAGTGCGATGCGAGGATATAAGACGCGTGTAATCGTTTGTTTATCGCGCGCAGGAGGGTTTAGAGGAGATAATGGCCCTCGATGAATTTCATTGCAGGAGATACTCTTTTATTTACGAGGTCGTAATTACGCCGTTGCTTATATATATGTATATAATATATATTATATACATGTATATAGGGAGGTGATGGATTTTCAGTGGGTTCCGCGAGTCATATGTACACATGCGAATTAATTGGCAAATAATTTCGCGATATTACTGCCGTGTAATGCATTCGGTGCCACTGCACGTATAACGTGTATTAGGACATATATATATATATATATATATATATATATATATTACATATCTTGTGAGCTATACAGATTGAGCATCACTCGTGTGACGTAGCTCTTATTGAGGTACTTTCGGCCCTCTTGCGACGGCCGTAGCGCCTCGAGTTTGTGCCATCGATCTGACTATATATTCAATCGAGGGTAGCGATAGTCGCAGGTCTTAGCTTTTACTTCGCTATACGCAAACGTGATTTATTTCTGCGTTTCGAATTCGCGAGCGACACTTGGATATTAAGAATTAAAAGCAAAGTTAATTTTAGCGTGCGGCTCGTTACGCAAATGCCAATAACCCGAGAAAGTAATATCCCGTTCCATCAGTGTCTAATGTGCGCTTATATATATACAGATATAGCTATATGTACATATATAGGTATACGTGTATGTAAGTCTGGTGGAAACCGCTAATAACACTTTTAGCGGCAGCGCAAACAAATGGAAAAGCCTGAACAGCGGGAGTGGCAAAGGTATACACAGACAGGAGATGCACTGGCGCCGAGTCTCGCATACTTTGAGCACACGACAGCTGTTACATAGATGCGTATCGTAACAATATTATATAGGCAAGAATCTTGAATTTTAAAACGATATGAAATGATCTTGCGATAAAAAGGAAATTTTGGTAAAGGACCATTTTAGGCTTCGCGTATACCTATACGTATATGTGTGTATAACACTTAGATATGCGTCAGCGGCACGATATTATTATATAAATATGGTCCGGAGATGGTAGAATTGTATGACGGAACGAAAGAGAGAAGCTGCGACGAAGAGACGCGCCGACATAGCGTCACGTAGCACAGCGAGGGGACGGTAAACACTTGCGTGGCCAATTGCGCCAAGTGGCAAGTGCGTGATGCTTGCTGGTATTCGCGGTCCGAAGGTATTTACTTTGAGCGACGATTCAGCCTCTCTCTCTCTTCGTTTCGTTATGTGCGAGTGCGTATGATGACGACGACGATGATTCTGATGTGGGTAGAGTTGGATTCTTAGGCTTGTTGCTAAGCGCGGGACAATGTAACTATAATATACAACTGTGCACGATTTTATACATGTATATGTATTACATTGCATTTTATTATATAAATTATACAAATATACAATTTTTTTTGTTTTAATGTTACGCATTCGTGAGCGAGAGCGCGCCTGTGAGGGTGGAATAATTACTTTATTTTATTAAGGGCGGTTTACATTTATGTATAAGAAAAAATGTAATATTATTACAAGGTTAACCTTTTTTTTTGAAGTATATTATTTGATAAAACCTGCCAGAAGTTGATGTTATCATTCTGTGCAGAGATATGATCTTTTCAATTTCAGTTATGGCGTAGGCCATAGCTTAAACAGCTAAAAGGGTTATTAAACTAAAAATTCAAATGATGTTACTTCTATGCCATTTTGAATTATTGTATTGACATTTACTTAAAAAAACAACAAAATGATTCTTTTCTCATTCTGAGACTTGTAAAAAATTAATAAAATACAATTGATAGCCCGATATATTTAAAATAAATAGCATCGTGTAAACTTAATTTAAAAATCCAAAACCCAAATCTGAATTTTAAGCATCCATCAAGTTAGTTCAAGCCGTAGATTGCATCATATAGAAATCTGTGCACACATACTGTCATAATAACGTCAACATGTAGTAGATCATAATAAATAATGATTTTAAGAAAAAAATTAGCGGTTCGTAGTACTATAAAATTTTTTGTTAAACTCATTCAGGGAGAATATAAATGTAAACCTTTCGTAACTCCCTTAGCCTCCTTTAGATTGCGTTCTTTGATTGAATATTTTCCTGGTTTACGTATATAACCGTATACTTTCTTACACAGGATACATATATGAGTATGTATACAACTACACTGGGTATCTAGGCAAATAAGTGTAATATACATAGCTCACGACGTGCAATGCACAGAAAAACAGTTATAGTATAGGTTTGCATCTTGTTTCAATTTATTATTCATCGAGTGCAACCATGATCTTTACACCTTATACAGTTGTGCAGTGTAGGTAATTTATAAAGTTAATGATAGTAATGACACATCATGATACACCACGTATAGAACCTCCATTTTAATTATCCGCTAAACATGCGCTCAGAAATTATAAAAAAATAAATAAGTACATTTATATCTAAAACACTCTCAAATCGAAAAGTATATATAGTACAAAACAACATATTTTAAACAACACAATACACACACATACCTATGTATATATAGAAACATAGAAATTTATCCCAAACCAAGCGGTCAAGAGTAATACGTATATTTTGACATCGCCATCTTGAGTCTTATAGCGGCAGTACCGCTATTTACACAAAGGCTATATATTCCGCGCCATAACCACCAACAAACGCACACATACGTACACGTACATACAAGGGGGATATAACGCGTTCAGTACTCTCTGTGTTCGTATATCCAGCCATCAATAGATTTCGGCGCGGTGGTATGTTGTCGTATTATATATATTTTCACTCGGGGTGCCTACGCTACATATTAGGGCGGCGACTAGTTTCGATTCAGGTCGCGGGGCTTCTTCCTCTCCACAACACCAGAAAGAGAGAGAAAGAGAGAGCCGGTTTGTGAAATACAATGTGCAGTCAGATCAATGAGAGTGGGGGCAAACACGCTTGCGATATTTCGCGCACGAAATATGGGGGTTTCTTTTGCTCCCCTCTACGTCAATGTACGTGTATATACACACAATCAAAATGCTCCTCCGAGCGGTCGGGATTTTAATAGACACAGTAGGCTCGCATATATACACAGGCGATATTCTTCTTCGATGCACAGTAAGTCGTTACGTAACTACACTTCGGGGCCGATTTTTCGTTGTTCAGTTGCAATTATCGTTGAAGGGGTGTGATTATTGATAAAAAAATACGTTTTTGTGTAATATAAGAAAGTACAATTACATCGTTTCAATTCGAACCTTTTCTAAATTGCGGATTTTACGGTATATAATTAACAAGAATCGTAGTATTTTATTATTTAGTGATTACAGATCTTATACATTTCTTCGACAGTTCGATAGTAAATTATTGTTTTCTATCTACGTATTGAAAAACGTACGATTTTTCTCAGAGCATAAAATCGATATTACTCAAAAGCGAACCCCATGATGAATTGTATTCTGGTCCAAATCCTTACATACTACACCTATAACTAGGGCAAGTATTCATGATTTTCCCAAAGACACGATATAATTATCGTATTAGCTTTCAACGCATCGATTCGATTTTCCCACAGTATAATAACGGCAAAATCAGTGGATAAGGCGATTATCCGAAGAGTGGAATATACCGGGATAAACGATTGAAAAAAAAACACACACAGCAATATAACGGAGTTGGAAAATTCGAGCAAAGCCACGGGGCACTCGAAGCATTGCGACGTGGCGTTTCGATTACGCTCAATCTCGTCTCGAAATTCAAGGATAGAGTCAAGTACCTCAGTGCTTGCGCGCTAGCTCGAAAATTACCGGCCACGCGCTACATACATCAGCTGACGCAAGCGCGTACTTACACACCTATATGTATACAAGCAGATATCCTTCTATCTCTAACACTTGCTTACGCGTACTATGGATGAGTGGGCAACGATTTGCCGTGATAGGAAGAGACAGAGAAAGAGAATTAATCCTGCGGAGTTATATTATATATATATTATAGTCTGACGTGTTCCGAACGCTCATCGGTTATCCAATGCGAACTGCCCTCGGAACTGTCTTATGAACGCGCGCGAACAGCTTATTATATCATTTCCCGCAATTCTTCGTGCATTTTGCGTCGCAAGAAAAGCTTGGAAATATTAGAGCTTTTATTCTCGTGAAATCAACGAGTAAATGTATACATATGCTCATGCATAAGCTAGACACATCATATATGCCGAGGAATATTTGTATTATCAAGACTATCGAAATTATTTATGGAGAAAGTTGCGGTCTCGACGAAAGGGTTGGATCGAAGACAGTGTAAAACTGCATTGCTTAGGAGCAGTTCATCTTAATAAAATATTGCGAGTTATTATATATATATATATAATATAAGTAGGGAGAAAGTGAAACGCAAAGAACATATATGTTGAGCTACTTAATC
Organism: Apocrypta bakeri; assembly: GCA_018906985.1. Classification (NCBI taxonomy): domain Eukaryota; kingdom Metazoa; phylum Arthropoda; class Insecta; order Hymenoptera; family Pteromalidae; genus Apocrypta; species Apocrypta bakeri. Next base: position 22,308,255 of record JACCIA010000001.1, on the reverse strand, counting down.
ATACATAATGAAGCTAGTAAGGCCTACGATGAAATATTAACGCATGTATGCATTAACGCATTAGTATTTATAGCTTTGCATAACTCTTTTATTAAAGTTGTCGAGATACCTTATGTTTGCATAAAGCAATCGTTGCAATACATATATACGTACACATAATAAATATGTAATTCGAAGTGTAAAATACACCGAAATAAAGGAATAATAATAGTACACGGAAAAGAGAGACCGGACGCGAAAACGAGCTTGAACATTAGGCCTAATCACGCTGTACAAAACACTTAAGAACTGAACTCGACTGTTCCCATAGGAACTGGCGCTGCCCGTATCTCCGAGCTAGAGGCATAAAAGTGTTAAATGAATGAATGCTTGAACAAGAATGAACGAGCGCGCGCTTTGCTTTCTCCGTTACGCTACTCTTGTCTCGCGAAAGGGACGTAACGAAGAGAAGGACTGAATAGAATTGACCGAAAGAGGGTTGCGAGATTTTCTGAAATTCAGCAGATTAGAGGATTTATGATGCTTCATAATATGCCTGGTTGCACAGGATTGATTTAAAAAAACACTGGGGAGTATAATTATTAATTACCATTGGAAAATTATATTTTTATCCAAGCATACGTCTGTGATATTACCCACTTATTATACTCTATATTTATGCCATGCAGTACAGAACTCACACACGGCGAAACACTCGATACATCTATTATACGGTAAAAAAAAAATGTTGACTGTGAAAAATCATTGAGCAAAAATGGGGATTTTAATAAAATGTCATAACTCTCGAGTCTTCGAGTCGATGCAAACGGATGGCCTGGAAAGGCTTAAGAGTCCACCGCTGAATATTAACTTGAAATGTTGCTTTTTTTTCTCCGTATGATTCGACAGCTCAACCGTTGTTTCTTTTTCGCCACGATCGCTTACTCAACGCGCAGTTGGATTAATTTTTCAATCGATTATTTCTCTTGAAGCTCGACTGCGCGCTTTTGATTAATCATTGATCAACGAAAATTCGATGCGCTTACTTTTATATATATACACATATATTATTGCAACTATGTATATATATGCAATGCACATGAAAAGCGGTAAATATGAAAGAGTAAAATGAATGATCGATCGAACACGCGTTTGCATACAGTCGAGTCAAGAAACAGCTTTATGTAATTTCCCAGCGATTGTAATCTACTTCATTATGTCTCGAATGAATTGACATATTCTAAATACACCGCGAAAGAGCATTCGCTCGTATATGAGGATTACGAAAAGGCGATTGAGTCGCAAGAGTTCGGAGAAGAAGCACAGCTGCGGTAACGAATGATTCGTTCACAAAGACGTATGCACTACAGCACCTTCTCTAATTGAAACAATCAACGCTCTTCGTCGGCCTATTTCCGCAGTTGGTCACTTGACTCGAAGCATCGCATCCCGAATAGCGCATCCGGCTGTTAAATTGAAACGCGACATACGGGCATTTTCCAGGCGCCGCGTTGCTGTATATAGTTAATAAGTATAATGCCACCGACACAAACAACGACGCGATCGAGACAAATTTTATATACAGCTATAACCCTACGTATATAGTATAGGGTTATTTATGAAAAAATTACTTTAGATAAATAGTGTGGCAGACAGACGCTATTAAAAAATAAAAATTTGATGTGGCTTTGATAGTAACTACGCATGATGAGTGGATGGTTATATAGTTTTATATTAGACTAGAAAATTTTATATCAAGTTTTATATAAAATTTTTGTTTTTTTTAAAGGAATATGTCATTTATAATGTAGATATAATAATTTAATACATAAATATTAAATTATTAAATATAGTACTCAACGAGAGAACTTCCAGCACACGATTATTAACATTAATACAATACTTCAACTGAGTGTATATTTACAGAAAAATTAATTATGTATATATTGCATAATTTGTTTTATTCCGTGGAAAATAAGAAATTCTTAGCTTTATTTGTAGAAATAGTAATAATTAATAATTTATTAATAATAATCTAATAGTTGTGATACTCGCTTACTCTATAACATCCTTTTACTAAATTTATTAGTGCACTACACATACATATATATATATTATATAGTACACTTATATATTTCGAATAATAAATATATTATATATATTATTCGACATGTCTTTGTCATCAGTTGGGAAATTGCAAACTATGGGCGGGCGCTTGAGCGCTTGTGTGAAATACAAATTAATATGCATATTTTACATTCGCTCCGTATGTACACGCATATACGCACATGTTTCCAAGGATATAGGGATAAATAAGGGTGCGTATTCCTCGAATGTAAATGCATTGCATATAATACGAAAATATCAATAATCATAATAGTAAATGTAAGCATGTTATTAATTTCGAATATTATATGTTGTGTACGAGGATGATAATTAAATGTATATAAATTGAAGGAAAACATCAAGTTAAGTTAAGATACTATGGTCAATGCTCATCGAGGTTATAATATGTAAGCCAACTTATCGTTCATTACTCGTGGAAAGTCAAAAAGTGCGAGACGATTAAAGTCGTCCGATACTTTCCAAGTTGTTCATGTCACTATCCCCCCCCCCCTTTGGTATATATTAACTAGCATTTTTACTGTATAGAATTGCTCGAAAGAAAGCCAGTCTTTCGTTTGTTTTAATATGAATTTGTGTAAACGTGAATATATCATAATATGTTTATGTCAAGAATTCCAAGGTTTGTGTCAAAGCATTGGGTATATACAATTTTATGGAATATTAATGTTAATATTTCGTAAAATCGTAAAACCAATATCATCCTATACTCAAACATTAAATTGTTTTGATAGAATGGATTTTCGAGATTTTGAGGATTGCACGAATATAAGATGTGAGATAATCCATACCGAGTGCTTTCCCTCAATTAGCAGCTCAAGAACGCTGGAACGAAAATCAATGATTCCACAGTGTGTACTCGACAGAATATAGTATTTACACGAGTATGCGTGACAGAATGAAACTTATCTCCCTTATAGATTAATAATTATATATTTATTGTAAATGTACAATGTTTATCTTGACTCAATTACATATCGTTGCTAAAGCGATTACGCTCAATCCAATAGAGTTTTGTAGTGAATAGAGTACTGTACTGTTTATCAACAGAATATTTGCAATTACTCAGAGTTTATTAGAGTATGAGAAGACTCCACCTGAATCTGTTGTTGTTTTGTTTTTTTTTCAAAAAATGGAGCAAAAAAATAATAAAGGGACATAAGATGAATGAGAGGCATTATTATTATCGATCAATATAAAATTGTAAGGTTAAATAATAAGGAATAACGGTAGTTTGAAACTTAATAGTCGATATATTAATATAGTCTATCTATATGGATTAATATGAATATTTATTTAATACACATAAACGTAGAAATTACAGTTTATCTCATGAATCTCTAAAGAAAGAACACAAAAGACGTGATCGGTATACGGATACATTTGATTATATGCACCTACATCCTGTTAAATAATGTATGCATAAATATTATACGTATGTAGATGGAAATTACAGTTTTTTCCAATCTTCCTTTATCATATCACTGGCTTTCTCAGCGATCATTATTGTCGGTGCATTTGTGTTACCTCTGACGACTATTGGCATTATTGACGCATCTACAACCCTTAGATTTTTAACCCCGTAAACTCGAAGTCTACTGTCAACAACAGCTCCGGTATCATTTGCTGGTCCCATTTTACAAGTACTGGTAGGATGGAATAAAGTGTTGGTGTAATGGATGGCCACACATTTCCAGTATTCTGTAGTATCAAAATCCATGTTCTCACAAGCTGACATACGTTTGGTTGCCAAAGTAAAACCGATTTTTTTAAAGGCTTTAGTATCAATTAACTTTCTTGCATATAGAATGCCATCCATGAAAACGTTCAAATCTTCGTCAGATTGAAAATAATTTGGATTGATCAAAGGTGCACCCCAAACAGGATCGACATCGTTTAGTGTTATTGTTCCGCGACTTTTTGGAGTAAGCAATGTTGGGCAAATCTCAAAGCTGTCCATATAAGCAGGAGGATATTCTCTTGTGACTATGGGTTGTACAGGAATTTTAGACACAGTTTTGGACATTAAGGGAGTAATAGTCAACTGTATATCAGGACGTGATATATCATCTTCACTTCCAGTATTAAGGAAAGCACCTATACTCAGTGGTCCAAGTGACGACAGTTTACCATCGTGAGTTTTCGTCCAAAAACATGAAATATCATTCTGTATTTTTTCATAATCTTCAACAGTGGTGAGATTCGCAGGCATTGAAACTATTAAACCATCCATGATTACGTGATCTTGCAGATTTTGTCCAACAGGTAAAACGCTAATTACTTCGATATTGAATTTTTTCAATTCTTCTGATGGACCCACTCCCGAAAGTATAAGAAGTTGTGGAGAATTAATGGTTCCACCGGAGACGATTACTTCCTTCGTAACGTAAGCCCTTATGGTTTTGTTAGTTTGATAGTTAAAATATTCAACGCCATTTGCTTGCTTCGTTTCTGGATCGATTATAACTTTAGTAGCATATGCTTTATTTTGAATTACCAAGTTTGGTCGAACGCCTCGTATAGGCCTAATGAACGCTGCGTTTGTACTATGACGTGCTCCATTCAAAGCAGTAAACTGTGCATCGAAAAAGCCCATTTGGTTTCCGGAATTTGGGTCGGTTTGTTTCATTCCCAATTCTGCGAATCCATCGAGTATTGCGTCGAACTCTTTCTTGCGTGGAAGTCTTTGCACACTTAATAAGCCACCAACGTTGTGCTCGTTAGGATTTTTCAAAACAATCTGAAATTGATATCGATGCTTTATTTGATTATTTGAAGTAATTTATGATTATTATTGTTATCATCATACATCAGTATTTTGATTGTTTTCTGATTTTTTGAAGTACGGCAACACATCGCTGTAACTCCATCCAGTATTTCCTTTATCAGCCCATTCATCGTAATCTTTGGGATTGGCACGGATGTACATCATTGCATTGATCACACTACTTCCACCCATCACTTTTCCACGTGGCCAACCACAGATACCGTCTCGAGCTAAGCAAGCATTTTTTTGTTTTTGCGTCGAGTATGCCCAATCTATATTTGTTCCCCATGTATAATGTAACAAACCTGGAATTTCACTTATTATTGGTTCCTCATTTCCAGATTCTAATAGAAGTACCTAAAAATTTTCAGCTTAATCCATAAGTATGTTTCTACAACTATGATTATACATTGGTAAACGTACCTTCCAGTTAGATATCTCGGTTAATCGATTAGCAAGAACACATCCAGCACTTCCAGCGCCAACAACAATGAAATCATAAGTATCACCATCGGCTATTGTATTCTTAATGCAAGCGTTATCTCGCGAATTTTTCAAATTGTGTTGAATAAATGCCATAAAGGTAAGAAAACTAGTCTGACAAACAGGCAATGATGGTATTGCCCTGCAGAAAGTACTTGTATAATTAAGTGGAGTCCAGCTCATCTTTAATTAGACACCGAATTGATTAAGGGGGATTTAATTTTATTCCCTCCTTAAACTTTGCCTGTAACCAAAAATTTAATAGTATTGCAATGCTAAACATTTTTTTTTTCAAGTGTATTAAAAAACATTATTTAACATGGCCCATCAAGAGTTGATATTGTCGTTCTGTGTAGACATAAGATTCTTTTTAAACTTTTGGCTTTGTCGTAAGCTGCAGTTTGAATGGTTGAATGGATTTTTAAGATTCAAAGATCAAATGATGTTATTTCCATGCCATTTTAGACTATTGATCTGTATTTTATTAATATTTATCACTATTTATATTCGCCATACAATTTAATTCCAATTTGACAGTCCAAAGTGGCATAGAAATAACATCATTTAAGCTTTTAATCTTTCATTAAGCCATTGAAGCTGTAACCAAAGCTAAAATTAAATAAATTCATATATTTACGCAAAATGATGATATATCAACGTATGGTAGTATTAAACAGTGTTAATTATTAAACAGTGTTTTTAATAGACTTCAAAAAAAAGTTTAGTTTATTAATAATATTATATTTTTTGTTATATACATTCAAGGTGCAGGGGCGGAATAATATAAAAAACCCACCTTGAGTGAAAACCACAAAGAAATCAACAGATATGTGTAGCTTCACCGTGCAGTTAGTAAGCAAACTCCGCCACAGTATTTATGCAAGTGCCAGCATACACCTGGCATTTCGTGTAAGGTGTCCGCTGATTTCGAATCAGACCAAAATTGGCCTTCAGAGTGGTAGAGAATGTATCTTGAATCGAATTTCGGAGCATGCGCAGTCACTTACTTCAATGTCACGTGCTATTATCTTCAAGGTACACGCACAATTTGGAATTCAAGGTACAGTCCAGTCATATTACTTTTAAACACGTTGTTTTCAAAACCGGCTGCACAAGATGCACAAGATTGCGTGCAATTCAGAACCATATTCTGAACAAATTTAACAAAAATCAAACAGCCAAAAGGTTAGGGAAATTATTTAAATTTTGATAAATTCGAAAAATGGTTTAAACACACGACATATATTTCAGTAAAATACGAATAAAATAGCAAACGAAGCTATTTATTCTTACAATATTCGGTAACAATGTTAACTTAAGGTAGCAAGACATAGCTTTAAGCGAGGATAACAAAAATGATAAATTAAAATTCGTTATATTAATTGCATTCATCATATATTTAATGTAGAAGTTGTAAATAGTTATACCTTGAATTTAACTTTTGTTTCACATCTCTAAGTCCTTTAGTTGTCCACTTATAGTAACTTCTTGAAAATTCACTCTCTGTAAGATTCGAAGTGAATTAATGGATCAATTGAGCTGAAAATTGGTATGAATACTCTTTGATACATTTTTGAAAGCATAAATTTAGAAATTTCCAATCGAATGAGCAGAACAAATTTTTCATAGTGAAATTTATCAAAATGTTTGAAAAACAAGGTGCATGTATAGTTTGTGTATAATTTTTAGTAATTTTTCTATTTCTTTAAAAAAAATTATATTTATACTTTGAAGAATGTAACAAAGATTTTTTTTATAAATTTTTAGCTCAATTGACTGTTAGTTCACTTTGAATTTGACGAAGAGTGAATTTTCAGCTACCTATACTATAAGTAGTCAACGAAGGGATTTATAGTGAAACAAAACTCAAATTAAAAGTATTTGTTTTTGCGACTTCAATAGTAAATATATAAATGACGCACTTCCTGTAACTGATCAAAATTCGAGATCGTTTTTGAATTTGTATTACAACCAATAACACCAACACCATGTTTTTAATATATGATGATTGGAGTAATAGTGATTCGTAAAAGATAGAGGGTGCAATATAGGTATACATATAGTACCCAAAGTATATACACAATTAGAACGCGCGAAGTCTTAGAAATTCAATAACAAAACTACTCGGGAGCTTTAATTGCTTGCTATAGGCTAACTAACAGCACTATGTTTAGCCAAAGCCACAGGGTTTCCCTTCTCCCTCTGCATTGCTTTCACCCACCAATCTCTCTCTCTCTCTCTCTCTCTCTCTCTCTCTCTCTCTTTCTAAGGTTCTTCGTACATTGCTTACAAATGTGCTTGTATATAGTATATAGCAGTCCTCGAAATCTATGGCCTTTATGTACAATATAACTGAGGGTCTTCTGCTGATAATTCGCCAACGAAGCTTGGTCCCTTTCGAGCTCACTTATCGAATAAGAGTCTAGGAAAAAAGCGATTTCGTCAAACTTTACTCGAAGCAGCAGAATAAGCTACAGCTTAGCCAGCCGCGCAGATGTATCACGACGAATTAGTCGCGAATGCGATAAAACGCACGTGATATACGGTGGAAATGATCGTTTAGTCCTGTCGTACGACGGAATGGACATGTTCAGTTGAGTTGAGAATTGTTATACATATGTCTCTTGGTCGTCGCGACGATCGAAGGAAAAGAGGTCGAGGAGCAGTTCTCGTCACGCGATTGCATTGCAGTCGGTGACAATGAAGCGTTTCACTCGGTCTTCGCTGCGTCTCTGTGTGTGATTCATCATTTGCAAATCTATCCGAGAAAGACTTGCGATGAACAAGTGAATGAATGATTCAATCATTTTTCGAGACTATATATGAGCTTTATATTGGATTATACGGAAAATATGATATATGTATGGCTCATTCGCGAACACAACACAGGAAATCGTTACGCTAGTTATTGAGCAATGCATTACTCACATTGCGAAAACTTCAATCAATTCGCTGAAGGATTTAATCCATTCAGCTGAGGAATCGACATTATTTTCAATGACTAAAAATCGCGAATAGGCCAGTGTGTTAAGTTAATTGTCTCAGTGCTGTGCTACTATAGCCTGGAATCAAATCGGTTAATTGATTATCCGGGTACACGATATAGCGTTCCTCTACTGATCAAATCCGAAAACCATGTAATTAAGGTTCCTAATTAACGTATTATACATTTATTCACACAAGTGAAGTTCCAGCTGCAAGAAAATGTATAATTCTGTGAAATATCTTAAATGAGCTTGAAAATAAAAGGGAATAAGTAATCAAAAGAGTGAATCGAAAAAAGGATCAACGTGTGTAATAAAGTTGCGAGAAAAAGAGAGCAGATGACGCTACAGAAGTACAAGTCGCCAAATGACTGACAACGAGTGACACTTGCCTGATGTCCCTTCCGGTGATGTGCGTCTCGCGTTACAGCGAGTCAGTTATAACCGTTTATATTAAAGTTACGGCATCAGGCGCGTGCCACCCACTCCAACAGAATCAGCTGAATTTTTTCCCCATTTATTTCAATTCTGAAAAGTCGACTGTACTCGCTGAGCTCCTGCGAGCGCGCGCGCACTCATTCACAATAGGCTGAAGACAAAACGAATTTACTCACTCAAATTAATGCCTGTTTTTTATTTCAATTTTCTACATTATTATTTCGGCGACAATTTACCGGTTCATTAAAGTGGTAGACACTAAGTTTTTCCAAGTGGAAATATTTATTACGAATGGCAAGTGGATTTGCACTGTAGTATAAGATTCATACTTTTTTATAAGATTCATTTATTAAAAATCGTAAATAACACAGATTGCAATACAAAAAGTATTTTATAACGCAAAAAGGACTGCACTTTTCCGAGTACAGAATACACAATAACGATAAAAAAATTGTACACAACCCTAACGAAACGATTACAAAGTATTCGCAGAGGGTTCAAACAAGTATGTATACGAACTGAGCTCTTATACCATTCGCTGCCATTCGTCGAGTCCATACATAGTCACACAAGCGCGCAAAAACGTTTCGTAACGAGTTATTACGATTTACAAGCCCCGAGGTGCACCAACAAGTGGCCAGTCGTCGAATGATAATTATTCGCTGAACAAATGAATGCCCAACGAGAATCGATCGGTTTCAGTAATAACTACTGTACAGTAACAGCTGTTAGTATACCTATATATACCTAAATACTTCTGCTCTTAAATGTAATTTTCCTTCAAGTTCGTCTTTCGCAAAACTTTATTTACACGACTTGTTTATTGCATACGTGTAAAATGCAAAGAAGCATTTCATTCTTTTCGAACAAAACAAAAGCTTCCCGCACGATAGTACAATTACTTTTAATAAGGGTTATATAGTGTAATTTTTATTTCGTAATATCCGCAACGGAGCTAAGGCTGTAAAACGAAAGCCCGCACGCTTTGATCTCAAGAGGAATGAATTCAATGCTCGAATACGTACACGATTCATATAATATAGACTTGCACGTAATACATGTATATATATATATATATACGCACAAGTGACAACGGGAGCGCGCCGATAAAAGTATTACCGACAAAGAAAATAAAAAATACGACTCGTATATTCGACGATTCCGCTTCCGGCGTCCCAAAGTCCAATAAAAAAAGCGGGCCACGAGCTCGTTCTTCGCCTTGTATATAGATGATGATATTACAACAATTGTCATGCATTACGTTCCTTTTGACTATCCCAACTGGACCGCACGCGCCGCACTGCGTTTTGCCGTCTATTTTACATATTATATTCGTTACGCGACCAACGGAAGCCGGGAATTAAACACGAATTAAGTCGTATATAGAATCATTTTATTTTGAATATATACATATGTGTATACACATATATATGATATGAACACTTATAGAAAAAGATACGACTAGCGTATTCAAAGAAACTCGGAGTATGCGAAGAATCGCCGCTAGTTCGGCGAAGGAGCCATCATGCAAATTAATGTTTCCTATTCGTATACTAACCGAGGTTTGCAGATATATCCCTCGACAAGAGGGATCGTAATTCGCGCTATTTAAGCAGGTTCGACTCGTTGTGTGGGCTGATCTTATGTACTGGCCGGTGGTCACATAAAAACGTAATAGGTGGGATGCATTCTTTATTTCATTCGAAGGCGCATCCAAGGGTCCACGCTGTAAGTAGGTGCAATGGGGGATAATTGCGTGGGTTGTACACAGAGCATGACGTGGTTATATATTTATTTTGGTATAACACGTGACGCGATTTTTTATTTTCATTTTTCGAGCCGTTTTATTTGATCGTGCCAAGAAAAATCTTATCTCATCTCCGACGGGCGCCTGTAGGGTAGTAAAGAAAATAAAAATAACTACGCAACACGCATAAAAGCCCAAAGGACTTTAAATGCCAAGAACTGTCCGTCGTGCAGTCTGCAGCCGTCCGAGCCTTCCAAGAATAAGTCACATATTAGCCAAGAGATGCATTGACCAGCGGAAAAAAAATCTGCGGCATACCCAGCTAAGTACCCACTCCTCTCCCCCTCCTTCCTCCTTCCATTACCAACCCCATTTAAAAAGCTCTTAATTGCTACCGTACAGCGCTACCTCCTTGGAATCGCGTAAAAATATAATTATATCTCGCGCATTCCCCTGTCATGATTCCCGAATGAAGCGAAGCCGCGCTAATTGCAGCCGAGAGATCGTAGAAACGCGCCAATCGCATGAATGAAAGAATGAATGAACGCGACGAGATGACTTGAATGAATGAGGCTGCGATGAGTGTATATGCAGGATGATGATTCGGGTGGGGCACAGCTGCCGTTGATGCTCGCGCTCGCGCGCGACACCAATCAGTAGGGGGTCGAGCGCGGAGTTGACCCCGTATAATTACGCGCTTTACGTTATATATACATATATGTATATACGTATATACACACGCGCGCATTGACCACCGCGTATGTTTTTCTTTTCTGGCGCTCTCCGCGATTAAGATTATTACGTGTCCTCGGAGTAATTAAGTGGAAAGGCTTCGAGGAAAGTCGCTCGCAACACTACTGGCGCGGCGTTTGATTTTAGCTCGCAACTGTTTGAAATCTTAATGAAACGACCTATAAGATGTGTGCAGTTGACAGAGAGTGAAAAAGATATAACTTTCTCCACATGTATATATAAGTATATATTATACGCGTGCGAGCACATTATTGCCCTTGAGACAGGATTTGCTTTGATTGCTCGTTTATTCGCTTGTGTTTCAAGAATTATATTGAAAAAAGTCATCTGGTATATTTACACCACAGTCGAATGGCATGTGCGGATCAGTGAATTAACATTTAATTATAAGCAAAATAAGATTTCCGAACCTTTCTAGAAATCTACTATTAAGTTATACCTAAAAACATATTTATATATAAACAACGAGTAGTACAGTAACGATACCGAGTCCACATAAATTCATTGATCAACAACTTTGTCTATGATGAAATAATGGAAATAAATCGAAGCATTAGTGTCTGCTTAAAGACCCTCATAAAACGTCGTACTGACAAAAAGTTTTCAAGTCACATGCAGACACATACTCATATTGTGTTCAGTGATGTGTCTCTAAATTCTCGTTCCAACCCCATCACAGCTGATCCAGTGACTTGCAAAAGGCCAACTACAGCTTTTATCCCGATAAAGAATGCCCACATATCCCTGTAGAAAACTATAAGCTTATGTATGTATATATATGTTACGATAAGGTACACTTCTCTCGACTGCATAACGTACACATTCACGCTCATCCATCGGTATACTGTACGCGCGACTGCTTCTGTATATAGGTATATGCGGACATTCGTTGCATGTGATCGAACAATGGGTGAAATTAAAGTCGTCATGGGAAACCGTAACCTCTTACGGTCGACCGCACTTAACGAAGCTCTCCTTCTCTCTCTCTCTCTCTCTCTCTCTTCATTATATTCCGTGCAGAATGAAGCTCTAGCTACAACAGTACCACCCCACGATCACGTGACCTGTAAACAATTTAACTCCCCTCTCTCGCGTCGTCAAGGGTGCCAGAGTCGCTCCGATTTGGCGGACATAGGATCGACACCGACATTTCGATATCGATGCTTTAGTCTATACGTATATAACTCAATATGTGGTACATGTATATGGTATAATTCTTTCGTGCTGCAGCTTTGGACAAAACAGGGAATCAGCATCCTGCGTCTACGGCGAGGATCATAACAGGCGGAAGAGCGCGAATTTGGTCCGCTGTATACATACAACTAGGTATTCGTATCCGCTGAGCAAAGAAACGAGAGACGAGATTGAGAGACGACCGGCTGCGTGCTCATCGATTAGTCACGGTACCCGCGCCGAAGGGTGACTTTTACATTTCGTCTCGATGCATTAGCATCACTCGTATATGTATATACATAGATATACACACTCGCGGTGTATAATACGCGTCCATATACACACATACGGATTTATACGTGTATACGGTTCGTTATGCGATGACTCCGACTCGTGCGCGTGTCAAACATCTCTTGCGTAGGGGCAAAAAAATTTATGAAATATACGCGCTGCGCTTTTTAGAGGCGGTGATGTATATATATATATAGAGAGAGAGTCGGATTATCTGTAACGCGTAAATACGTAGGGGAGATATGAGACACATTGTTTTTATCGATGTTTATAGCTTACGGTTTGTTAAGGTTTTTTTTTGTCGTAAACACGCTCCTAGTACGAGTTGACGCAACCCTTACTCGAGAGTTTGTCGTATTTAAACTGACCTAAGTTCTAGGGTTTCCTGGCTTTAATTAATGACGAATGTCTTTGTCTAATGGAGACATCGACAGTCGTGTGCGTCGAATATATTGTGTCGTATGACACTGTTTCACTTCGTGTCTGATAAAATGAATCATTTCAAACAAAGTTGATGATGTCGTTAATCTATAGTGTTGTACGAAAGGAAAATTTTAGAATATTCGGATGAAAATGGATTGACTAAGCGTTAACGAGAAACGATTACAAGATACTGTAAAAAATGTGAAAATCAAATGTTTACGAAAGTGGGAAATATCAATGACCAGTAGCATACGAAAATGATGTATTATGTGTATACGTACTTAGAGCATAAAATTTAACATGTGTCTACATTAAGTTGTTTTTTCCGTGACCAATTAAACATTTTGAGTTAATTTCAACATTTAACTCAAACTGGTCCCCTTAAGAATACGACTGAATGTATTATACAACACAAACAATTACATAAATAGAATGTAATCATTTCATTACTAGCATTAAGGGTTTTCTTGAGTAAAATATTCAAAATATTTGCATTCTTCATCTGAAAATTGTTATACATCCGGCATAAATTCGAAATCCACCGTATCTCAGACCTAATAATATGCAATTGCTCAATTAATACCCATCCCTACACATTATTTATTTATCCGAAAACTTACAATAATAATGCAATGATTACATTACTAATTTAATACAAAACTTACAGCTAAAATAAAATTTTTATTTCTCAAAAACCTTCTGTCCACACTTCCTCACAGTAGTTTTAAGAAAGTTTAATCTTATATTAATCAATCGAACACGTACACAACTAAAAACGAATAAAAAATACCCATTAAACAACAACCAAGTTCTCGAATACAATGTATTACAGCAGCTTTAAAGCAAAAGCGTACGCATAGAAAAATACACTCTCTCTTCGTATACACGCGACGACGGCGAGCGCTTATGAACCAAGATAAAGCTCGTCGTCTTATCTCGTGGGCGGTCGTCGAGAGGACTACATAAGTACGACGTCGCTAGGGGATATACATTTGCGCTCTCCCATATTCCGTCGGGTTTTGTTTGTACGCAGAAACGCGAGGAGGGTCGCCCACACGAGTCGTCGACGCATGCAAGGAGCTACACGGGGGCCGGAAGAGAGTTTGCGCGAGGCGCGCGCGCAAGCCCATGATCAGGCACTAGCGCGCGTATACCGGAGACGGATCATTTTCGCGCGTGTACACTTGAGATAAGAGAGAAAGAGAGAGAGAGAGAGAGAGAGAGAGAGAGAGAGAGAGAGAAAGAGTTGCTTTAACGCACACAACTGATTCGTCTGATGGATTAAAATGCAGACCTCTCTTGCTCTTCGGTCACGATAAGTATACTCGTTTGTCGTACTACATTATTTACTTGGTTCGTTCTCGCGTATTTATATAGATGTGAACTTTGGTATGGGTTAGTGCTGTACTGTATACTGGTTACCAGTAATGATTAAACTTTGGTTCGTTGTGGGGACGGTTGGAATGGGTCAGAATTTTAATGCTGATGTGCTATAGATATTGAAGTTTGAAGCTAATACAGTTTGATTTGAAATCCAGCGCCTATATTTAATCTTCCTTTTACGAGAATTTTATGTAAATGTTATTATGTATACAAGTAGAATATCGTCATTTATGTATCAGTTTACTGTTGACATTAGTATTTATAGAAAAATCATTATTTAGAGCTCTCAAAAGAGCAAAATTGCCATCCAAATCTTGTAGAGAGAAGTTAAGTTTCAAAAGTAACGATTTTTATTAGGAATGTCAAATAAATCGTGACGTAAATATTATCTAAGTATTCAATACTATTGACACAGCACTAGAATACTGGCCTCAAAGTATGGCCTGTTTTTATCATTTCAACATTGGTTCTAACTAATTGAGTATGCTGTATACAAACCGAAGTAAAGCAGTTGAATAAAAGGTTCATAAAATTTATATACAATTTATAGTTAAAAATGATTTTATACAATCGCAGAAGTTATATACAACTATTTTCCATTTGAAAACAATTATACATAATTAATTTGTACAAGTATTTAATATATTCGAAAATATGTATTTATTACAAATTTTAACGAAAGACACAAATATTTATTTGATTCAAAAACTTTTTTTACTATTTAAAGCATGTATTATTTATTTATTTATTTATTTATTTATTTCTGTCTAATACACTCTCAAATTACACCAACGCACAATATCTTTAATTTATTGTGTTGAGTTTATTACGCACATGAAATTTATGTGCACAACTTGTGTTTATGCATTATGCGTATATAACATGAGTGCAATATTACCGATATCCAAATTATAGAAAAACGATTTTATAAACATTCGATTCAGTTGTTTTACCATTGGTCCATTCATACAAGAACAGTTATATACACACACATTCGTGAAATACTACCTGTAATTCGATAGAGATAGGACCGCGATTTATTCTTTTGTTATTTTTTTAGCGAAACAATTCATCGAAAGAAGCTTATTAATTTCCGCAAATTCTGTTATACCATATTCTCTTTCGGAGGGGAAAACCCGTCGGAATAATCCATCGAGAAGAAGAAAGAGTTTGAATATATTACGAAGAGTTCTCGCAAATCGCTGGGCGATATAAGAGGAGAAAAAGACGGGCATTCACGATCCACATACTCAACACGAGAGAATTAGTTAGAGACCGCGAGCGGCGTTGCTTTAGCTCGCGGAGACGACGAGAAAGAGAGAGAAAGAGAGACGCACCCCGCGGTGCCAACAAAAGAGTTACGGGCCAGCTTTCGCACCTCGACACGGGGGATTACACGCCATAAAATAAACCTCCGACTAGATTATAATGTTTTGCGATCTTCATTCCGGACTATACAGTCGCGCGATGACCATGGGTAATTCTTCATCCAGACGCGACGCGACTCAAATCGAATGCCCGCCTGGGTGTATATTTATATACACTTGCGGATGTATGCAAGTTTCAAATTTATTTATTTATTTATTTTCTTTTTTTTTGAGACGAGAAATTCGGCAGAGAATTTTTGTACGTATGCATCACCCGATATAGTTACACCAGATATTCGATTTCGTCGCTGTAGCGTTTATAGGATAAAATATAACGTGTGTCCACGGTGAAACATTCGATACGATTGTACGGTTAGAAAATATTTTTGACCTTGGAAAACGAGTATGAAAAAATTGAAGGTATTTACTAAAATTTTATGGCTCAAAAGTATGATGAAGGCCCAAGCCTAAGATAATATTTAGACCCCCTGTTAGAAAAACAAATTAATATTATCGAAACATCATTAAAAACATTGCATAATTTATAATTGATCACGCAGTTACTATCTATGGAAAATACCGATAATAACAAATTTTGAATCAGAAAAATCGGATAAAATTGACCTTAAATTTTTAAACATTCAAATAATTATGTTGTAGTTTTTTCATGATTTAGATAACACAAATAGGGTCCTATTTTTTCATTAAAATTCGGTTAAAATTGCTGTTGTTTAAGGAAAAATATTAATCTATAATTTTTATTATCTATTTGTTATAAATTCTTCCATTGGGACTCTAATAAGTCCAAATTTTTTCATAGTAGCCTTAGACAAAGTCCGACTAATTTATTATTGTCACCTGTCATAAAAGTAAATCTTCTTATTACAAAATTTTTAATAATATATAATTTATAGTATATTTTCATATTTAGTACAATTTACTGATCAAATCAAAATTTGAATGATAGAATTCGGACCATATTTGCGTTACAAAATGTTTTCTCTAATCGGACGAGACGTATCGAGTGTTTGACCGTCGGCGCACGGTATACCTATATAGGTATAAAGTATTATTGCATACGAACTTGCAAGCTCACACATTTCAAGTATAAAAACAGCCCGAATTCAGAAGAGGTCACCACTCTTTCTCTCTTAGCTATATATATTGGTCTCCCCTAATTGATTAATCGCAGCGACTACTCGTGCCGGAACCCTATTACCGGATTACCGCTCATGTACGCAATATACCTACAAAAAAGTCTGTACATGTATGTATATACGTATGCATGACCGCGAATTGAGATGAGCTTCGTCTTTTTTTTCGGGAGGGAGAGAAAGAGAGAGATAAGAGAGTCCAGAAGAGCGACTTCCTGTCGCGTGGCCCCGGGTCTCTCTCGATCTCATTCTCTCCACCAAGAGAGTTAACTTAACCTCTACATTGGGATTAAAAAGCGGATATATTAATCCAACACAACTCGTAACATCTGCAGCGACATGAGTATATATATAAGCTCGCGTGTGAGATGGACACGCATCAGACAAACTCGCGCGAAAATGACGCTCATTGTTTCGTACGACACACATGTGCCTGAACGCGCTGCCGCAGCGTTTACTCTCTCAGTTCACATCGTCGCCGAGGAAGTCTGAACTTTTTATTTACGATGATTTGCTCCTTTGCCGCATACTGCTATATATATGTGTGCGCGTGTGTGTATGTATACAAATATGTATATACATACTTACTTCGGAATCAAGTTTACGATAAAATTACAGATACTATAGAAGGGGCTGGTCGGTTGAGAGATTATTATACTTCGATTTCTAAAACAACTTTTTTTTTCTTCTCTCTAATAGCTAAGGAGATGCAAAATAAAGATAAAGCACGCGTATATACCTATACATAAGTATACACGTGTATCTACTTGGAGGCAAGTTCTTACGAAACAAGAGTGCATTAGCTCGAGTAGCGCAGATCGATCGGACTCTCGAGTGGATAGATCGACAGTTAACGTGACAGGTGTTTTCTACTATTTCACTTTCGGATCACAACAAGCGGGATAATCGTTGCGAAAGAAAGCCGCGGCAATGGTGTCACTGAATTGAAAAACTCCCTGTACAAAATAATATACATATATTTAATAAATATAATGCATATGTACGTATATATCACTGATATTCGCGCCACTTATTTCTTCTAATACTTTTAACAAACACATTTCACATTAATCATCGAGATTTTGAGTATACAAGCTCGCGGACATATGGACTATAGATTATAACAGCAGAACCAACGAAATTCATCATCATTTGTCGAGGAGCGAACGAAATAAATATTTTCTCTTTGATCGCACGCGAGTCGAGACACACGTACACACGCGCACTCACATACCGCACGAAGCTCTCTTATACTCGCGAAATAAAAGCCGAGCTCGCCGGATTTGCATACGAATGGCACAAAGAGTCTGTCTCTTGAATGAGCGCGCAGCGTTCAGAGGTGTTACTAATCACTGCTCGCGGGCGCGCAAGCGCGGCGAAAGCAAACACGAGCTCTTATACTCTTCCAATACATATATATATATATATATATATATATATATACATTTACATATGCATACACATATATCTATGTATATGTATGTGAACGCGCGCGCGTATATGGTTAACTTATCCATACCGCTTCAAAGAAGCTTTTCTAAAGCGCTAAGCCGAGTGTCGCACGTATGGAATTCAGATCGTTTCCGGATAATGGTATTTTCATCACGTCCGCAAAGACGAGGATTTGCTTTGACACACGCCGCGGATAATGTGCGCTCGCGCGAGCTAAGTGACAAGATTCTCGTATTTTGCAAAATGAGCGCACGAAGCGACTAATACTTATTCTATGTGCTTTTCTCTCAGAGGCCAGTTCTAGTGAGTTTCAAATATTCCACGGTCTAGCTTAATTTTATTTATTTATTTTCTAGAGTAAGGAAAGTTATATTACATTTGATTTAATTATAGCAAAGGCTTTTTGTTCGTTGGTTCGGTACGACATTACTCGAAAAGACCATCCCGACTGTGAACCCAGAGTACAGTGTCTTGATCACCAGATTTGTGGTGCTTGCAAATTAAATTTAATATTGTTATTTTAGCATAGATAAATATTTTTTTCTGATACAAATTTCTATAAATTGAATAATATATACAAGTAAAGTATACACATGTAAAATATATACAAGTAAATATGTGCATGTAAACACGTTTTTAGTTTATTAAACAATCTTCACATTCTTATATCTAAGTGTTTTAGTACGATCGGCTATTAATGATATACACTACTATAACTTTTATAAAATTGATTTTTTTCTACAAGTTTCGTCAATTGTAGGTATCTGTATCGATTAATTTCTTGTTATGCTTTGGTGGAATTTACGTACTAGTTTTTCAACTTATCGTATTTAAATTTATCGCTTTTCAGTGCTAATAATTGTTCTAAATTCATTGACTTATTCTGTTGTAAAACTACGTGCTTGTTTCAATTTATACAGTATTTTGCAATTTGTTAATAAGCCAGCAATATTAAATTACAAATTACTCGTAGAAAATGCTTGTAGAACAAGTCATAGAATGCAAAATAAATTGTGTTACTTAAAGAAACACGAATGCAGCAGTTGCAAATTTAGAAAATTATTGAAAATATTTTAAACTATCGGTTCTATAAACATTTTAAATACTATAAGGAACGAATTATTTGTTAACGGGCTAAGTTAAATAATTTTTAAGAACAAATTAATATTGCGATTCATCTATAATATCAGCATGTAAAATCGAAAAACAACATTATCATGCAGTTGACCTAATTTTAATTTCCAATTACGAGTAAAAACAGTTTTGATTTTAAACGCAAAATTACAAACAGAAAAATATTTGCACCTCATAAGTAAAAACAAGCAATACAATCATTCAAAAGTTCCCCGCATTTCCGATAATCTATATTAAAAATTTAACATCAATATTCCGTTCCGAATCTAAAAATAATCTCATTCCCATTTTTGTTCAATTCACTTCTATCAAAGCATACGGCTACAACCCTCGAAACATTTCCAATACAGAAAAACAATGCGAACCCTGATGTGCAACAAAACTAGAAAAAGCACACACAATAATAAAAAAAATAAGTATTTAATCGCGATCAACGAAGTGTACCAGTAGGCACGTGGGACGCATTTCCTTCCGAAACTCGCATACACTCGATCGATTTTCGTTCGCGCACAGCAGAACAAGAAATTATCGCGGACGCTCGATTTGCTCGGAGCAAAAGGAGCGTGAGCAGCCGGGGGCCACTTGTTGCTCTCTCGGCTCGCGCGCGCCTGTCCCCTGCTGCGGCCGCCGCTTCAGCGACTTTGAATCGCGGAATGCCTAATCGTCGCTGCTTCCTTTTCTCCGAGAGAAAAAGAGAAACTGAACCAAAGAAAGAAATAAGACTCAAGGGCGGTGTGAACCAATCGCTATACGGCTTCCCAATACGATGCGAATAACTCGTGTTATTTATATGCGTTTGTGTGTGCGCGTATGTGTACACGCAGGCTGCGAAGAAACGACGGAACTTGTATCAATTAAGAGAAACGGATGGCTTGTTTCCTTATTTCGGCGTAATTGAACCAAGTTTTTTGACGGAACGACGACGCTTTTTCTGCAGAGCTCAATTGACTTGAGTTGAACTGACTCGGTTTTGTCGCGACTGGCCTCGATCTTAATGAACTAGCGATTGGATCAACACTTTTCAATGTACGTTTGTGCACTAATGTTAAAAAAGTTTTTTAATTGTCCTACGATTGTTTTCTCGTCCGTTAGAATTAATATTTATAATACCATACGTGCGTTAATTGAAATTAAGAGTATTTTTTAAACGCTATATTATTTATACATTGCGAATGTATACTATTAATTTTAATAATGTCAGCTGGTATCATCTTGGATAATGCAGCTATAATAATTTAATATATGATATGATATACGCACGAAGTCGACTTTCAACACGTGTTTATTAATATTAATGCTATTTTTCAACACACTACATATTTACGGAAAAATGAATTATGTAAATAACCACGGCATTAATATCGAATTTTATATGTTATACACGAGGACACTAATTGAGTCGATATATATATCCGAGGAAAAATCACGACGGGCGAGAGAAATATCGTCGCGATAATATACTGATCGATGCTTAACAAGGTTATAAATGTGTATATATAAAAGCCAAGCAACCGTTGATTACCGTGTGTAGAAAGTCAAAAAGTGGGCGACGATCAAAGTCGTCCGACACTTTCCACGCTGTCGATGTCGGGAGGTCCCCCTCCTGTACTGACGTACATCACCACATTTACATGGGCATCATATTGACTGGCAGTTTTAATCAGACGGTTCGAATCGACGCCGGTCCTTACTTCCGTATAATATTAATCTGTCCTACGATCATTATGTAGCCATATCTGCATGCAAGTTGAGAAAAAAAATACTAGCTGCAACTACATTCCAAGGTTTCATTCAAAACAATAGCCAAAATGTGTATCGTATCATTGGATATAACCGATTTTACAAAAATTTCCAGTCATTGGTTTCGTAGAATGAAACGAACGCGATTTTCATGAAATATTCATGTACAGGTTTATTTCGCACAGTCGCGATCATTAAACTTTCCTGATCGAACGGATTTTCGAGATTTCGGGGGTTGTGCAAGCGTGCAGTGTGAGAAAATCCATACCGAGTGTTTTCCCTCAATAAGTAACTCGTGAACGGATGATTGAGTATCAATGATCCCGCAGTATCCCCTCGCTAGACTGGCTATTTATGTGCGTATCGATGACGGAACAAGACTTGCCTCCCCTATATATGTGTGTTGTATACGTACACGTATAACGCTTAGTCTTCGATCTCGTCTCGACGAGTACATACTCTCGATAACCGATGTAACTGCGATGCTAAAGCGATTGTGCTCAGTCGAAAAGAGCTTTGTATTGTGACTGAAGCGTTACATATTACAGCTTTGTTTGCTGGTGGAAATATGTTATATTTTTCGTGGAAATATCGATTGTATATTTATATTTTTATAGCTTATAATTTATTTGAGGTTAAATAGTTGCTTTTAATTATATAGAGTAGAATTGGCTGTTTTAGTGAATAATTGAGTAAATATAATAAAGGGAATTTTACACGAATCTAAGACATTGTTGTTATTATAATTATAACGATTAATAATATATTTCAATATTAAGTAAGCAATGAAAAAAGTTCGAAACTTTACAGTCAATATTTATTTAATCACATTGTGTAAGTAAATCCAACAGAGGATAATAATTCCTGTTAGCAGGTCCGGACTGAAATTACTTACATACTAAAACTATAATTAAAAGTATGTTATTATTTTTATTAATTACAATTTTGTAAACAAAAAATTGTTTCTGTCGTATCGTCTTTGCACTGTCTAACTTGATTCTAATAACTTTCGTAGTTAAAACTGTTTAGTTACAAAGAAAATATTGCAGATATAAAAGAAAAAATTTATAAACGTTTATTAGACATCAGATTAAAAGCTGCTATCACTAAACTTATTATCTACCTATTAACACCTGTTATAATATTATCACCAAAATTTGATTAACATTTGTCGTACTGCTATAAAAACCATGTAATATATAACAATTATAGCTTTGTATTTTGGTTTTTGTTTAATTGAATATGTTGTGTTAGAAAATAGCTGTATTCGATAGTATGTAGTTTATATCTCATAGACATCATAGTCTATTTAGCATTCTGCATCTATTTGATTGTAATATTGGTTTGCTGGTGCTGCATGTACTTCGTTTCTTTTTGTTCTTTTGTATTTTTATCTTCTACTATATATTGTTTATTTGCTTAAATGCCGATTCTATAGGTAAGTTTCTACTCGCAGTATTTAGTTTCATCAGTAGACAGATTTTAATCATTAATATGCATTGAATGTATATAAACATAGAAATTATGGTCTATCTCATGAATATTGTAAGAAAGAACGAAACATGATCGGTATATATACACCCTGTAGAATAAGGTATGCATAAATATTATACATAACTAGACATTACAGTTACTTTTCAGCGATCATTATCGTTGGTGCATTGGTGTTTCGTCAAACGGTTTTTGGAATTATTGAGGCGTCTATAATCCTTAGATTTTTAACTCTGTATACTCGTAGTCTACTGTCGACAACAGCTTGAGAATCTATGTCTTTGGTCCATTATACATGTATACTTATAAGACGGAGCATGGAGTTGGTGTAAAAGACAGTTATATACATTTTTAATATTCTTCAGTATCGGAATCAACGATCATGTAACGATCGGTTACCAAAGTATAGCCGACTTTTTATATTTAATAAAGTAATAATATTATACATTTTTTTAATGTATTCCAATACTCAAATACATTTAATAGTTAAATATTTTTAAAGCAATTTTTACAAGCGCAACGCGACGATTCTCGCCAAAATAAAATCTGGAACTTCTCGTTGATAGAACACCTGTCGCATCAACGGTGAGCTGAAGCTCGTCCGTGACAATACAGTCTTAAATTCTTTTTTACGATACGTAAACACAAACGCATTTATCGTCATGATATATTCTTAGTAAATGTCGGGGTAAATGAACAAAGCCTGAGTGTAAACAATATCCTGTAACAGTAGTAATACGTGCACGTAATCGTTACTAATTAGTCAAAGTAATAAAGATATTACATGACCTTATGCTTCCGATGCATCGAGCGATAAGTGTACACGTCGTACGCGTACATGATCGGAGATGGAAAGTATGCAGACGTGTATCTATATATACGTATTGCGCAAATGCAAGAAAAAAATTCGAAGAGCGTGCGAGCTGCAAAGGGCGTTTGCAAAAGCGGAAGTACGCCGATACAGATGGGGTCCGTTGGCGCCGCAGGCTTTACTGCATTACCTATATATATTATATGCATACACTGTAGTGTCCACAAGCGTTCGGATAGTGCACATGTCGTGCGACGGCACGCGACACCTAACTTTATACTCCCCTACAATTGAAAAGAATCAACTTCCGGATTAAAGATAGCGTTGCTATGCTTATTTGATTTTTTTTATCTTCGTCCGATGACGTACAATCTTACGCTGAAATGCTTGAAAGAATACACGGTCGATGTAGTTATTACTTGTTTGACGAATATCTGCACTGAGGAGCACGACTCCGGACTAAATACACCGAAAAGTATAATATTTAAAAAACACAACGCAAAGTTAATCAATCAAGGTGTAATTAAAAAATTCGAAAGGTATGCGTAGGTTTTCGATGTAAAGTAAAAAATACAAAGGACTGCGGTAACATTTGTAAAAGTGAACGGTTACATCCATACGGTGTACTCGCATAAATTCATATTAAGTTAAGCGTGTCCTTTCGTGGGCAAGGGAAGCCCGGGGCATTAAATATTATATAGTGCAGGATATAGGGGACAGAACAGGACGCGTGAAACGTCGCTTAGGAATAAGGGCACTGTAGGTCGAATTTAAAACAGCTCTTGCTGTAGGTATAACTGCATGCAGAAGCATTTGCATATATATACAATGTGTGCGATGCATTGCAAGTAATTAAAGCAATCAGGGAGCATTAAGGGAACAGATGATGACGCGCACAGTACACTGCGATAGCTAAAGTGCGACTCACTCGTGTGCACGAGCGATGGTCAATCTAATGTATCGCGCTTAGTTCGGTATAGATCGGTGTCCGCGATACACAAGGATCGGGCGTGAAATGTTCCCATTATGTCAATTACTATTTCGAAGCGAAAACGGTGACCTTCTACTCTTTGCTTACTTAATATATATGCTGCAGATTCATACTTGCTCGTCCGTGACACATTTTACAAATTATAGCCAGTATCTAATCGCTATGTCCGTTGAGCTCTTGATGTTTACACGCGCATTCGGTAGTCTCCAGGGTAAGATGTAGCATGTATATGTACACATATAAGGGGTGTTATACACTGTTGAGAGCTCAGTGCGAGCGCGATGACTGATAACGTTGCGGTTCAGAATATATGTTATACCTGTGCTTTTCTTCCGGATTTCATTGGTCATTACTGGAATGTTCTTTATACATAGGATAGCCATTTATATTTTACGAGTGTACAGTTACGGTTGAGTATGGTATAAAAGTAATTTATGATAGAACACGCAGACAGACGAATATACACCTATTAGCAGACAGTAATTTTTCTGATATTTTTGACAAGCGTGCAATCTATGTATATATATATATATGGCATACCAGGTATATCTAGCAAGTGCCGAGCGAACGAGCAAACTCTTACTCGACATCATTCTTAAGCTTGACAGAGCAAACAAATGTAGTCCATTATAAGTATAGAGAGATTTTAAAGTTTTACGAATTGGCACACAGCGCATGAATAAAACATACAGGCATTACGAACACGAAGCAGTGGCGGTCCAAACTTGTATAACAGACACACGCGCGGAAATGTGCGTTTTCCTCCTCCACTAATTAAAATTATAAACCTCTTCTCTACAACATACACCGATCGATAAGCCTAACTGATCAATCAGCTCGGTGAAAAACACGAGCAGTAAGAAATCTCGCAAAAGCGACTCTGATAACGATCATTATAGACCACATGACACACGGGACTCTCTGACAAGAAAAACACGAGTGTTTTGTTCTGCTGAAATCGTCGGCGGCGTTTCCAGCCGGATGAAATCAAAGGTTCACTGATGCTGCGACCATCGATGAATGTATAGCGTAATACGCGTGCGTATACCTATATACGCATGCATACGCAAATATACGCTCAAACAAAACTCGCACGAGGTGACGCGCCGATAGAGTTATATACATCTGCGTCTGCAACGGGATTGGCGCGCGCTTTGATGACGCTCGTCGGTGATCCATCTTCCCGAGCTGCCAACTCTTTCTCTCTGCATTATGTATGCAGAGAGTAGCGCACGTGCGTATACGTATATGAGAGAGAAAGAAAGAAAGACAGGCCAATGGCTGGTGGATATAGGTATATACAGACGTATGTACGCGTGCATCGCGGACATGATTTCTAGATCTCGAACTGCGCTGCTATTGCTGCTGTTGCTGATCGGTGTAGAGAGATCGAACTCGACGATCGATCGGACGACCACTGAACCGTCGAAAGATTTTTCTGAGAGAAGCACGCTATGCATTTTACGCGTTTTTTTAAAGACAATTATACCTATACTTATTACCGATCGTTCATCAGAAATTGGTTGGAGCTACATGTGCAAGCGATCATTTCTGGCGGATATTTACAAATGAAAATACATACGTGGATATGTATTGCAGAATTAATTATTGGCGAAAAATTAAACGCTCGGTATTATATATGGAATACGCATAATAAAGAAATCAATCACGCGTATATCCGTAAAGTTTGAATGAAATCGCTGTGAAAAAAGTGCAACTTTCAAACGCGATTTCAAAGAACATTATTTATTGAGTTATTAATAGCCTTCGGTTCGCCAAGATTATTTACTGTTTTTTTTTAATAAAAACATTACATTTCAAATGTGCGGATTTCCTTTTAGCAGTTTCGCGCTCACACTCCATTATTCATGAGGCTATAAATATATTCGCATAATTCTGTATACCGATGTACATAATATAATATGCGAATGATTGAAATGTTAAATACTATACAGACCTTCTCTTCGTGCCATGGTCATCGTCTCTGTTGATGTGGTATTTTATAACCCAGAAGAGGACAAATATTTGATGAGTTCGGACCTCGTGAAAGACTTGAAAACTTGTTTTCATAAAGATTCATTGATTTACGACAAATCTTCATTTATTTCAGCGTCAAAATGTGAACTCCGACATTTGAAATAAATATATGATAGTGGAGGTGTAAATTTCGGAATTAATAGTCGCGAATGTGGACTATTCGATTTCAAAATTCAAATCTGTCTACATGTGTAGGTTGTGTGTTATGTAACATATATTTGTCGTGTTTACATAATCATGCTAATTGACTATAGCTAAACTACAACACTACGAGTTGATGCGTGCATATAAAATTACTAGTGATTTTTTTTTCATCAGTTTCATTTCATTAAATCGTAGTACAGAAAATATCGCTAAGAAAATTTAGAAATTCTATGGAAACCTTGGAATGCTGTAGACCGGCTTTATATATTATACTCATTTGATATTCAAATCGTTTTAAACGAGATTTAATTGGTATCTTTGATACTCATCTACAGATCAAAGACTTACTTTTTAAACCTTTGCGTGATTTTCTAAATACGAACTCAGGTGCTAATTTCAAAGACTAATATATATATAATCATTTCCTGCTACTGGAGTGAGCGTTAAAATCAAATAGCTATAAACCGTCCATCAGTGAACAAATCCGAATAAGAATCTGCTAAATCGTATAAGTACGACGTCAGGCATATCCTAGCTTTCAGCGAATGAGAAATCAAATTGCCTAGTTTGTAAGCAAATCCTCTCGTAAAATAAATACTGAACTTTATCACGTAATACATTTATTTCTTATTAGCGAATAAACACGACAAAAAAAATTTTTTAATCACACTCCGTGAAAAAAATCCCGTTCCTACCTTCGCTATCAATATTTTGTCTCGCTAATTCTCAAAATTCGCTTAATTCAAATCTAAAACCCATCTCCAACTTGCTGATGCCCTTATAACGCGACATCTCAATCGGACTCTCACAAGGAATATATATATATATATATATATATATATATGCAGATATGTGTGTGTACGTGTATATGTACAGATTATATCCCGATAAGAAAATTCGCAACTTTATGACCTCGACTTGTTGTGCACATGCTCTTCGTGCACAGGTAATTAGACCACAGCGCTATAACTTGATAGCAGTGTACGGCACATATATATATCCTGCCGGGTTATCGGATTCGTATCAACAGATGCGCGGCTGCCGCGTTATACTGTCTTTTTTTTGTTTCACCGTCGTCTCTTTCCCCTTTCTCTGTACGTGTATACGTAATTGCATATGCACAGCGCCGAGCCCATTTAATTGCATTCCCTCGCGCTGAGAGAATAAAAATGAAGCGATGACGTCGTAACGTGTAGCCCGCGCTTGCCCAGCTAATAGATTTATATTGCCGCGTCTGTGTCTGTGCGCTCATGTGTACACATATGTGTGTGTGTACGTGTGCGCCTGGATGCAGAGAAAGGAAGATC
The DNA here is from genome assembly GCA_018906985.1 of Apocrypta bakeri. Lineage (NCBI taxonomy): Eukaryota > Metazoa > Arthropoda > Insecta > Hymenoptera > Pteromalidae > Apocrypta > Apocrypta bakeri. The sequence continues at coordinate 22,280,082 of JACCIA010000001.1, read as the reverse complement.
GGAAGCAAAACGATACCGAGCTGATGTGAACGGGAGTCACGCGAGAATGAGGTGCGATAAGAAGCGATTTCACGTATAAACTATGGTGGTTATATGGCTGTTGCGGTTTATGTTATAGGGATTAGATGTGGATTTTACATTTTTCAAATGCTTTGCTATACAGATCTGTAAGAGAATGAGGCAAGTTTGCGAAAAGTGGGAGGAGGAAATCTGCAATTCGACTATTATTTATTTTCTTTTTTTTTCATCTTTTATCATTTACGTTTACCGACTATCGGTAGCGCGTCTAGCGAACGCACGAATTCGCTTTTTAATCTTCCGTAATATATACCGTGTTTAGTGTTAGTGTATTATCGGTAGATAAAAAAATAGCATTGCAAAGATTATTAAAAACTAGATTTATTACATTGTACACGGATGTTCACGGTGAGTTCGCACTATTTATTTATTAATCAATTAAATGACAGGTATGAAAGCTACAAGCAAAAGTTTGTCCTGTAAATAACAAGCTATAGACCGTAACGTGCTGTAGCATTACAAAGCAACTCGCCACTTGTCAAACTGTCCAACGCAACTATATACAGCACTAAGCTACTAATAGATTCAGAAAGAAAAGAGTACGGCAGCGAAAATGCCGTGCGCGCGCGTAGCATCGTTTCATTGTCCCCTTCTCATAATAATAATAATAATACTCTCCGCTAAAGACCGCAAAAAAAATCGCGGCTCAGCGAGCTATGCTCAATCCTTTCTCGGCTTGAAAGCGAAGAATCCCGATTCTGAAAAGGACAGCGACTAACGTCATTATTCCGAACGGCCAAACTCGAAAACTCGGTCGCGTGCGGCTTCCGGTCTCTCTCCCTCTCTCTCTTTTTCTCGAAGAATCTGAAGAAAAAGAAGAAGCCCTTCACCGCGTATAAAGCGGAAAATCCCCTCGTTCTCCCGGTAATTGCGATAAATATTTAGCCAGCCGGCAACCCTTCTCTATATTAGCTCCAGCCACGCGATGCTAAGAAGCTAAAATAATGCGATAATGCCACCAGCGAAATGGAAACGGTTTCTATGGTGTTCGGTCCCGGAAAATCGGATCGCGTTCGGCGCCGCACGCGACTGACCCATAATCGCCACTAATAAGCTCTACTTCTTATGCTCGCGCATAGTACAGCATTGTCCCACTTCGAATCCTATAAATATTTTTCCCAATGTTTTTCAAAACAGCTAGAAGCCTTTCGTTCGCCTGGCAATGGTATACTCGCTTAAATTAGCCAAGGCTCTATATACAATATTATACTCTCTCTCTCTATTTCCCTCTAGCTGCAGCTGCAAATGCAGGGTATTATGGTACAGCTCTATTAGAGCGACGATTAGTAGTATAGCGACGATTAGACGGTAGTGTAAATACACGTGAACAAGATCGATCCGTCTCTGGAAAATAGGATTTAGCCGTTACAGGGCGTATTGATCAAATTATTTTTGTGGGCGAATTGTTGTCGATGGATAGTGTTATTTTAGCACGCCTAGGCTGTTGATTTACTAATACGCGACTGAAGGAGGACGAGGGAGTGTGAATGAAGGAAAGATTTTCAACGAGTCCGAATGTTAATGCGCACAGTTACTTCCAAGAGCGTATTGTTGCGAGAATGTATCCATCGGGACTGGATGAATGTGCTCATGTATACAGGCATATTAAGAACCTAATAAATGTCAAATGAAAAATATTTCTTCTATATTTTCCAACTAAACAGTTTACGCGAGATCTTTGTGGGTATAATAGCGACCGTGAATTTTTTTTCAAGGAAAATTTCTATTCTTTGAATGAACAGCTGAGTTCACGAGAAACGAGCATGTCCCAGAAGATGTTGGTTTCCAAAAAGATCGGCAAATTCGATAATAAATCGAACGACTATTGCTAATGGCTTTTCGAGTAAATATCAATTCATTTGTCATGTCGCGCTCGCAAGTGGTCATCGGGGAAAGCTAATCCTCTCCGGTGTTTTGAGTCGAGGCAAGAGAGGCTTGTCAAAACGATCCTATCGATCGCCCGCGCGTCCCGAAGTAGTTTATATTCCACCAGGAGTATAGGTACAGAAATATATATATATATATACTTTATTGCATAAGGGAATTGAGGAATTTGTTAAATCATCCAACTCGACTTTTGTTTCGCCTCTTTTTTCCAGCTATCCGTACCATGTGCATACTTCAAGCGGACACTGGTCGGTCGTTAATTTGAACGATCGTTTTTTTTTAATTCCCGACAGCTCTCTGACACACACCGCTCAATGTTCAATCGATCGGGTAAGCTCGTTTACGCTATTCCAAATTGGCATCGCGTACCTGAGCGCGTGTGTATATATAGAGAGAAAGAGAGAGAGACAAAGAAAGAGAAAGAGAATAAAAAAATCACCGTACATCGAAATAGCCGACCCGCTATAATCCAAAGAGTTGAGCGGTCGCGCGAATAAGAGCCTCGTAAAGGATTATATACCTCTCCCTTTTACACAGCTTCACGAGAAGTCGGGGCAAAAAAGCCGTGCAGAGCGGATCAAGTCTCTTACATGTATATATGTATACATATATATGAGATCGAGAGCGCGCGATGAGTACGATATTATATACACGACGCGGCAAAGGCCACAAGGCGTCCTTGGGTGTGGGAAGAGAATCCGACGACGAGCGCCTCGATAATATATTGTAATGTAAAAGTGTGAGTAGTGCGGGACTCATCGCGCTCTGTCGCAATGCTGCGCGCGGCGTATGAGTCGCTCTTCTCGAGCGAAAGCGTTTGGGGACGAACCGACAGTATAAGCAAGGGGTATCAAAGGACGCCGACGGCGTATCGTCCAAACTCTGGGTCTTGAATCTTCTCGAACTTGTATATGGATATATATGCATATGTGTACAGATATATAGAGAGAGATTATATAGGTACATGTGAATATGACGCATAGGTGTGCGAGACGTGTTTGGGAAATTGTACCGCTGATATGCTATTAGCGAGATTCCCTTCGACTATATATGTATTATATATCGTCAATGTATGGCTGCTGTTGATTATTTCTAGTTGGCTATTAAAAAATTTATTGATTCGTGAGATTATATTGGTTCTAGCGTAGGAATTGGGTTTCTTTAGACAAATATTTTGAGTATTTTTCACTGATTTCGACAAATATGACATCTATTGAATACGTTTCAAACCACACAACGATCGCGATTTCTACGCTACAAAGTAAATCCAAATTATTTCCGTAAAGTGTGTATAGAAAGGTATCGATCTGAAACTCATTATTTGCTTATCGTACGTTCGGAATAGACACAGCGCGAGTATCGAGTTTATAATTAATTGAATCTCCGATCCGATCGTTCGCAATCAATTTTATGACAAAGAACTGTTTACGATCTTTCGCCTATTCCTTATACCTATATACAGAATTCATATAGGTATAGGCATATAGATATATAACAGCATTACATGGTCCCGAATAACACTTGACGTTATTATATTACAGTGCCGTTAGTGATTGTTTCTAGCACTCGTGTGCTTCTTTCTTTCAGTATGGAAATATCGCGCGGCTTCTTTCCCATAATACATAACATCCATATATATCCATATATCTCTCTATAGGAATAAATAACGAATGCTGTGGGTATCATAGTCGTCGTCGCCAAGTCAACCGAAAAAAAACGTGACTCGAAATCAATTGCTGCGCCGAGATTTTGATTAATCGTTCGGACTCGTCTTGACAAATTACGCGCGAGTGAATGGACCGCACTGGATTTAATTGAATTACTTAACGTTGGACTGACAAACGCCGTAACAAGAGAGAGAGAGAGAGAGAGAGAAATGTATGCGCGTCTAGAACCGAAGGATACTTCTTAACTGTAAAAAAGCTCATACAAGTGGTGACGCATTAACGGACCAGTACACAATTTCGAATGCCTGAAACATTAATAAAGCGTGATCAATTGTTTCAAGCCAATCAGGAATATCATAACGTCACGTCACGCTCAATGATGCCTCTATTACGCGAAAGTTGCTTAAAATATTTATACGACTCGATTTATCAAGGCTGTCTGATCTAATGAAACAATAAATAATAATAATAACAATACAAATAAATAAATAAATTATCTTTGAAGCTTCTTATCCTCTTTCTTCTTCTTATTTCTCTTGTGTTCACCGACGAGCGAACACTGTTAAAAACAAACCCACGCCCAATCGATCTTTTATTATGTCCCCGTTCCTTTGACTCCGTTATACAGGAGAGCGCGCAACGACGTGCGCGAGCAACGTTCCACTCTCGCGCTCCTTATCGGTATTGCATCCACGTCAATCGATCTGCGGACGAAAGCAGCAGCAGCAGCAGAGAGCAGTAGTAGTAGTAGTAGTAGCAGAAATAACTCTACCTATACCTATACACAACAAGTCAGCAGCAGATGGCTGCAAGGGATTTACGCTCGAGATGTAACGTAACGCGCCAGGAGTATCTTGAAAGGCGGAGCCAAGTCGCTCTCGGTACTCGAGATCTTCATTTTCACCGAGCAGGTAAGTAAGTGTATATAATGCGCTGTATGTATATATATCTAGGTGTATAGCCTTTAGACGGATGATCCTGCGGTAGGATAGCGACGCAACGTCATCCTCTCTGCGTATAACGACAACAATGCTCTCTGGTCCCTAATCCTCGATGAGATATGGATGTATATATATATATATATATACACACACACACAAATATCTCGATCGATAGATCGATAAGATCGCGAGGAGTTAAAAGGTAAAAAAAGGGAGAGAGAATCGAATGTGCACAAAGAAGTGAACGAGAATTCATAAGTGAGTTGTAAATTGTCGCTGTCTTGATGTTATAATGGAAAATGTCGATACCTCGCCTGGACGAGAACATCCTATTGTTAGATTGACAATCGGTCCTAATTATACGGAGATTAATGGCTGCCTTTTACGAAGGTGTTTTATTATAACAGGTTTTACGAGTCAGTGAAATTATTTTAATTTCAAGCTGTTTACATGTGAAATTATGTGTATAGCTGAATATATTATATAATACTTATAAGAGCTGCATAAAATAGTCATAATGACAGGGTTTCTTTAGGATGGTTAGAAAATGCTGCACTTAAACGTGATTATACACCATTCGCTAGTCCATTATTGCATCGATTTTACGTTTATATTTTGTGCATATATTACAAAAGTACAAAAAAGTCAAATTCATCTCTGGACGAGTCTCTCAAAGCAATTATAAATCGATGTGTTTCTTCCAAACGGACAATTGTCACCTGTCATCTACAGGTATCGGAGCCCGTCTCCTGAGAAACAACATTGGAATGTGAAAAATGTCCCTAAGAACAATTCAGAGAATTCGTAATCCATAATTCGTAATCCTGTATAAGTGTATATAGTATATATATATAAAGGTCCCATAGCACGATGATCTTCCAAATCCAATCGACAGCTCATCTTCCTGCTATATACGACGACTATAAAAATTGAAACTCACACAGGGTTTATATTAATTTCTGAGAGAGAAAGAAAGAGTCGACGTAGTCATATTCGCTGAATGCGCTGTCCAAAAGGCGACGTCTTTGGGCCGTTAATGGAATTATCCTTTTTATCAGATAAGCGAAGCGGGAGTGTGTGCGCGCACATCATAAAAGGAGGCGGAAGAAGAAAGGACGATACAATGCCGTCCATTACGCGCGTCACGCGCCACTGCGATCGGGTTTATATGGAAAAATGCGGTCACTCGTTCTTCAGATATAACATATAAGTATATATACATATATATAAACTTTTATACGTGTCTTTCGTCTTAATGTGCGACTCGGATACTTCGTCTATTCACATTTACTTCTTTGACGAAGGTAGTTCCAAGATTAATAAGAGAAATGTAACTGGACATATATACTGTGCGACTTATTGCGTATATAAATATAAATACGTCGAAGTCGCTATAGAAATCGCGTATGCGTATATATAAGCAATTAATATACAAATAAATATGGACGCGATGTATTTTGAAACTTCTCTCCTCTGAAAAAGTTTAAAGCTTGCATGATGGATCAAATGCAAATGCGAGCAGCTACTTACAACAAGCAATATCAGTCTCCGCATCTTCCTCCCCATTTGACATTTATATATATATATATATATATATATATATACTATACATGTAAACCTGTAGGCGCTGCTGGTTGGCGCTAGCAGCTATCCAAAGAACACGATTCCAACGCGATAATGGCTCTATTAATTATCATATGTTAGATGCAATAGATATATATAAAAATCCCAAGGGAGCACGTCGCCGCCATGCCGCGGACGATTTATCTGTCTTAGATCGCAAACGCGTATACAAGATACAACAGACATACGTACACACATGCATACATCTGCCATAGAGGCATGTGTGTGTATATACACACACATATAGGCGTACCAAACGAAGATCGAACAGCAGAACGACGAGGAATTCGAGACCCGACACAATCGCTCTTCTCCCAATGACTTGCCGTTCCGAGTCACTTCTGGTGTTCGCTCGAATTCATCATATTCGAGTTCGTCCGAAAAACACGTCGCATGCTCCTTTTTCAGAACGAGAGAAAGAGAGAAATATCCAAAGAACAGTACAAACAGACGAATTTCTTTGTTTTTGCATTTTTTTCGAAGCTGCGCAGGTGATTCACTCCTCAAGGATGTTAACGAAGCAAGGAGTAGTACGAGTGTTTATAGATTATTATCGAAGTTAATCAGCTATTACTGTATATACAATATACATATATGTAAATAGCGTCTCTTGAATGAGATGTGTAGATACGCCAGTTTTATCTGTTTATATATATTAGAAGTAACAAAAATATATCATAATTTCTTTGATGCATGTGAGCTGCAGATTGTAAAACTGAACTATGTGTATGCGCTTAGGAAAGGCTGAGAAAATTTTTCGATAATTTTCCGATGGATGAAAAATACAATAGTAAGCTACTTAAGAATTTAGGGCTGCGAAATGTAAATATTAGCTCTGGTTCAAGTGCTGGACGCGGAAAAAAGAAAAATCTCCTTCCCCATCTCGTCGTCCAAACCGGAAGAGGTGAGAGGATACAGCTCATTCTTCCTCTTTCTTTCTCTATGTTTGCACAGAAGAGACACATAATGCGCTACCCCCAAAATCGTGACCGGCGATTTCGATCGTGAAAAACGCAGTAGCTCAAAAGTTCGTCTTTGGGAAAATCGCTCGATCGTAAAATACCTCTTCGTCGCGTGGGAAGTCGAGTGTTTAGGGCGCAAATTTGAATGCGGTTCAAGATCTTCGAGTGAGTTAGCGAAATATTGTGTATATATAACACATCGGCGGCATATAAAACGTTTGCTTTTGAACCTGACTAATATTACACCCGCGAATTAATTGTCGTGTTCTACACGCCTACACGCAGTGAACCGAACGACTATACATATATAATATCGAGTTACGTATAATATGTTCGAGTGTAAATTATTCCCTGAAGCCATAATCTTCCTCTGACATTCCCAAAATAAGTCTGTAAAAGAACAATCATTACCGTCACAGCCTCAGAAGCTAAACACATAACCATAACACATTGATTTATCACTCATATAGTGCGACTTAAAGCTAAAAGCCGCCGCTCTTATAGTTTTCCCCAAAAATTCTGCGCTCAAGTTATAACGTAACAACAGAGCCGGTCCATTCTCTCTCGTCCCTTAAACGAGTCGTCAATGGATTTCCGTTTCCTTGTGTACGCGAGTATACGTGTACACTGCGTCGACGTCACAAGAGCGCCAGGAGCGTGCGTTTGGCCATTTATAATTCGTCGAAGAAGGCTTTCGGCGAACACACGCAGAAAAAGAGAGAAAAAAAGAGAAGAGGCAGCAAAGGAAAAAGAAGAAAAAAAAGTCGAGGAGAAGAGGGCGGATTGAGAAAATCTAGTGTAAACAAGCTTGGCCGCGGCAAATGAAGTCACAACTCGGTTCAGCGGGTGGTGAGCCAGACAAATGCACTTATGCGCGGGTCGATCACGAGGTCCCATTGTGTTGCGAGCGCGAGAGGCGTGGGATCCTTCAGAAGCGGCACCTTTCATCCCTCTCTCGTTTTCTCACTCTCGGAACACTGGTCGCGTCGCGTTACGCGGTATACGCACGAAAAATCTTTCCCCCTCCCCTTATACCCTCTATACATATAGGTATACTGTACTACTGTGCCATACGCTTAGCTTCAAAGCGAATATCTTGCTCGTTCTTTATGTTATACCCGTATGTGTGTATGTGTACATAGAAAATATAATATGTACGCGAGTGTCTATAAAACACGAAAGGATCTCTTGCTGCGAGCGTGACAAGTGCGCGAGAATAAGATGCGATCGGGCGACACCTGATCGTTCACTGTCTAGTTTTCAGGTTTTTCACGACGTGTAGTATATGTATAGGATATAGTTTGAGAAAAGAAGCAAGTGTCTGGATTCTAGACGTTAGTTCTCATGCTGCGTTTCTAGCTGTGTGTGCATGTGTGTATATGTGTATGTATATATATATACCTATGAGCAAGTAAAGGAACAACTCTATAATACGATGTCGTGTGCGTCGCGCGCGGATGATGAATCACGGGTGTGATTGGAGGCAAAGGGTTTTCCCAAAACAAAAAGTCAGTCAAGCATAGTGTGGGACCGGGAAAAACTAACGACGGGGGGTTTACTTTCTAGCTTGTCCTCGTCCTTTGGGTTATATTATATGCCCTGGCATTTCTCGAATTATTGTCTTCGAGATTCTGTCTCTATCGTGCTTTCTTTTTATAAGAGAAAAAAATTGATAGGTAGTTCTGAATTTAATATTAAAAAAATTAAGTCTTGTTCTATGTTGAATCGTATAGCTCGGAGAACTATAGTCATAACTTTTCGGTAAGTAATACCGATAGAAAGATTCATTTAATATAAAGTTAAGGAAATAACGATTAGTGAATATGACTTTAATATGCGCTATAAACGCATAATAGTAATGCATAAATAATAGTTAAGAAACGAAATTTTCAATTTATTACTTTTAAATGTTGACTTTGAATGTCTGTAACAAAAAATGAAATATTATGGCAAAGTAAAATTTGTTATGGGCTACCGTATGGTACTTTATTAATTTATAATTATTTATATTTTTAATGAGTCTTAGAGATTAAAAAAGCATTATTCATTTATTTGTTTTTTCCAAACAAATTAAATGATTTATACCATAATGATGTACAAGATAAATTTTCATCTATATAAAATTCATCAAACTGTATTTTACGCATAAACATCGCTGCATACATTGCGAGAATGGCGACAGTATGCGCTTACGTATATAACATACGATCGGAGAGAGATTAGAAATCGAGTCGAGTGGAAATACCACGGTGAGCGAAACGGAAGGTGGTCGACAGGACATCCATCATTCTAGAAGCGCATCCTTCATATCGCTTAGCGTTCTAAACGCGGAGCGCTTAAAAATGCACCGGCCCGTGTGAGCGGAACGATAAAAATTTGCCGAGAGAGTGAGAGACTGCGGAGGTGGGGAGATGCCTGCTTGTATTTGCGTATCTCTATAAGATCTGACTGACGCCCTACGCTGCCGATTTCCTTCTAAGAAACTATAGTCGAGCGATATTGCAGTGCGCGGTTAATTCGAACGAAGCTCGACTGTAAAAATTAACGTATATATATATATATATATATATATATATATATATATATATATATGTGTGTATGTGTAGTTGCAAATAGTGAGGAATGTATTATGCAGATACGCTCCCGAGTCCTGTATATTTTTTTCAACAACTTTCAGCGAGTTGTCAAGTAGAATTACGAAAACGTTTGTGCATACGTGTTACTCTATAAAACGACTGCAAATCGAATCGGTAATAAAATTAAGAATATGTATAACTCTATAGTAAAATACTTGACCGTCGCATATATTATACATATATATATATATATATATACGAGATAGTAGAGTAACAGTCGGTGCGCGTAAGGCAAGATCTAGCGATAGCTCGCGGATAAAAGCAAGCGAGCCTCGGGCTTTCCGAAGGGGTTCCATTATTCAATTCAATTTGATTTAATAGCACACTAGGCGCGAGTATCGATTGATCGGCAGAGACGTATGGTAGTCGAGTGATCGAGGCCTGAGAAACAAAAGGGGCGGTTCGTTACTCGTGAGAGAGAGAGAGAGATCCTTTTAGCGGACAATGCGTCGACACGATCAGTTTCTTTGGATATGCAGAGTCTCTAAGCAGCTTCGCCGCTACGTTTCTCTCTTCCTTCTCGCCAGCTCGCATATATGTATATTTCGTGAGTCTTTTTGCTTTCAGTTGTACATTCCAATGCGGCGCTGCTTTAATCCTCGCGTTGATGGCCCGTAAGAGCACACGTCGCACAGCTGAATGCAAACGATTTGAGAGAAACCCGCAGGTGCAACTCTCTCGCGTAATTGATTGCTTCAGCCGCGTGAGCAGTTCAACTCGATCATTTTACTTAATTGAATGAACGAAATTTCAAAATTAGTTAAAAACGGTATATTGGAACAACGGGCCAGTGCTGGTCCAACTTTGGTGCAGAACGGTATTGACTGTCTAAAATTGAAGCAGTGCGATTTCACTGCTTCGCTGCGTATTTTCATTATTTCAAAGAATGTAAATCTATTTTTTCAAAATGTCAATATTCACCGATTGACAAAGTGACTGTTCTTTGCTTCATACGGAATATTTATGGGATTAATTGATGAGACCATAAAAAACCAATGTATGGAATATTTCTTAATATCATTTACTAATATTCGCGTATATAAAACATTTTACAGAGTTGAAACTCTGTAGTTATTATACGCTGAATTTCGGAACCAGAATTAACGTATGCTCTTAAAATAGTGTTTCTTAAAAAGTTATTTTATATATCATATATAAATTTACATATATAATATAATAATATAACAAATAAATAAAAAATATCAAATACAAAACAAGAAGCGTACAATTCTGATTTTGAAGTCTAGCCCGTTCTTATCACTGCAGTACTGATTCAATGCCCAGCGAGGACTAAGCCGTTGCTCTACTTTTACTAAAACTCTTCCACATAGTCTTACAAATTTCAACGCTGTATAGATATAGATTTTTTTACGAGCGTTATAATAATAATAACAATAATACTTGAAAGAAGTGCGCTCGGTTTTTGTCGAGTAAAAAACTGCACGCTACTATGTATACGTGTAGCGCAAAGGACGTGTTTGTACAGCGACGGCGACATTCAAGTAAAAATAATGCGCGTCATTGTGCGCGCGAGCATAATGCCGCGGTGTAACCTGATCGACTTATCAATAACCGCGTAATTATAGTACTAAAGAGTTGGTAGGGCTCAAAACAAGCCATAATAAGACGCGGGCGTTTTTCCCATAAGAAACCCTATATCCCTGTTCTGTCTCGCAAAACCGTCGCGCCGCTTTCATTCACGACTAGAAGCGCACCTTCTTCCGTCCATTTCTCTCTCTCTCTCTCTCACTGTAAACTCCTCGTTATTTTTCCGTTTTTACGTGTACTGGTACATTTGTACACATGTGTATACGTAGCAATTGCAAGAGGAGGAGTAACAGTCTCCGCATCGTCAAAAGGAACTTTGTTTTGCCGCGCTTGGCATTGTCCACGAATTAATCTATTACGGGACCAATTATCCACAACTCGCCGCAAAAATACTATACTTCCATTGTGCGACGAGCCATTCATTGTTTGATGACGATGCCGAAGGAGTTTTGTTCCGCTGCTACTATGCTGCTGCAGTATGATTTTGCAGTAGAGCCACGATGCCACCCGCAGTCGGCTTTGAATAATAATGTACAGTGCTATTAAGTCTTATTGTTGTATCTCCTTGTTATCCACATTAGCTTCGCTAAAAAGCGGTTTGTTGACCATTTGCGATTCTTGTTTGGCCTACAAGTCTCGATGGAGATAAGCTTCGTTAATAGTATAATGTGCTCTATGGGACTGATGAGAAGAACTTTAAGTGCATTTATATACACACATTTCCCTCGTTAATTTCGCAGAGTCGTAGTATATAACGATGAAAAATTACCAAATATTATATCCATAAGATATCTCCTCGAGAAGCGCGATATTGAGTCATCGATTAGGTTGATTATCGTGTCGAGATTAAAAATCACAGAATACGAGACGATCGAGAAAAATGACAGGTAAAATAAACAATGTGCGATGCATCCGCGAGGCATATCGCAAAATGAAATGTCCGTACGTCAGTGTGCGAGAGTTCGAGTATATAATATATATATACTATACACTTATATGGCAGTATAGTGCATTCTGAGGTCGGCACGCGGTACATCAAAGCCGACTAATACGACTCTCTTTCTCAGTCCTGTCGGCCCTTCCTCCTTCTCCGATCGCGCTTCTGCTCTCTTTTTCTCTTTACTTGTCACTTCTCTTCAAACTCCTTCCTCGATATGTTACAGCATATAGATATCGCGTGAACGGAGCGAAGGCTGTTCCTCGGAAAGCCTTTTACTCTAGTAAGAATGACAGTAATGACAAATTGTTCTCATTTGCTGTAAAGAATGCTAGCCCTGTATTCAATCAACGCTGGAGCGATAAGAACGATCCAGACTAGAAACTCTGTTCTGGTCCAGTACTTGAAAACTGTACAGTACACTAACATAATAATGCTCCGAAATTCTAATTAGATTTCAATAAATTGCGAGTATTAACATATCAAAATGTCGTAAAATGCAGTTTAATCTGTGTATCAGCCCAGTATCGTCTTATGTTGTTGAGATACTCCAGAATTTTGATAAAACAACTCAAGGCCAGTTGCTGTACTGCTGCATAACATCGCAATATCGAAATAAGGATTTATCAACAGTGACTAACAGTGTACTGTACGTCAGAAAATAACGAGTATTATCCTGTATATCCCGCAACAGCAATACTTATATCAGATCATTATCAGTTCAATTATTATCTAAAAAAAGGGAACATACTATTTTTACCCTTAAAATACAAGTTTCCCCACTTGTTGACGTATATGGAGCAGGGTATCACCATAATATCACCTCTTAAACATTGCAATATACCAAGCCGGAAAAGAATGAGCGATTTAATCCCACAGCGCTTTATCGATTCGATTGTATCGCTCGTCTCTTCGAGAGAGAGAGAGAGAGAGAGAGAGAGAGAGAGAGAGAGAGAAATGGAGAACGAGTCCGCAGCCGTACATATATCCCGAAGTATCGGCAGCAGAAGCATCGAAGAAAGCCGGACCGCCTATAAATCTATTTGCAATTAGCGCTGTGGCTGCGCTCGCGCGCTTACGAGAATAAACGACGTCGGTACAAGTTCTCCGTCTCTCTCTTTCTCGCAATCACGTATGTATACGTTCGCACCGCACTTTTTTTTATAAGAATATACCTGTATAGAGCTATAGACCGCCCGTGGCGATTACGAAGGGCCTTTTCCAGCCCTTAATAAATATCCCGCGGCTCCACGGGAACCTGATCTACAGCCCCCGTATATGCGAGCGTGTAATGGAGGTGTGCGCGTATACATCTCTCTTGCCTTCGTCGCGTGTTATGCAAATAACCATTTGGCGAGCCAACCAGCGACGATTATAATTACCTGAGCGATTTTGGAGAAAAAAAAGAAATCGCGATGTAGATATCGAGATGTCATTGCTTCGAAATTGTGCGGTGCAGTGTAGTGCGTTGTATATTAGAGAATTTTTTTTTTAATTTCTTTTACTTTTGTCACGTGTAAGAACGCATTGGTAAGAAAAACGTTGAGATTACCGCAGTCGTTTGAATAGAGCTCGAATTGCTGAACGACGATCTATAAAAATTCTCAAGATTTATAAATAAGAATTAGCGAATGACCGCGTGCGCATATATTATTATCCAGGAAAGTATACTGCGTTTATACGCGTATACCCAGTTCTATACGACGCAACAGCCCGGGACGAAAGTAGTCCGCAGTGAAATTACATCTGATGGAGCGTTTATATAAAGGCATAATACCGCAAGTGCTGCGCACATATATATACGACCGTCAAGAGTACCTATATACTTATGTATATATATATATATATATATATATATATATATGAATAACGAACACACTCCTCTCTATACCAGCTACATGTTTAACCGCAAACTGTTTAATGGTCTATTATGCTAGATCGCATAATCTCATTCAAAAGTGGTTACGCGCAAATTTTCGAATAAAAACATCGAATCATTATATTATACTCGGACCTTCTACAGCTAATGCTACTCCTTATTTCGTCACCTACAGTACGGCTATAGATATATTGTAAATATATTATTAGACTATGCATTCAATGACTTATTATAGAAACCACAAGCCATAGCGTCTACTTATACAGTTGACTGCAAAGGCATATATTGAAACCACGCCCGTCGTTCGCTCCAACGAGTCTTGGAACTGAAAAGTCAGCGGTCGAAAAAGAAAAATACATTTTTCAGAAAAGTTTTTCGCGGTCAGCCGGAACGCGCGACGTCTATGTCTTATAATTCCGGCTCGTCGCTTTTTTTCTCATCTCGATCCAAGAACGTGATGATGCACGTTTTGTTTTTCCGCATCGACGTCGATTCCGTCCGCCTACGCATCGACCGGAGACAGAAGTAAATCCAGTGTAATCTTGCTTTTCCTGCCTTGCAGGCTGGCTCTATTTCCATGTAATTCCATCTCCCTCGTACAGCGCACACTTTTGTCTCGGTCGACAGTTACGTTGCAGTAGCAGCGGTAGCACGCGTGCCATGTGCATCAGCGTCAGCAGCCGCCCGCGTATATTTACAGTCGAGTATTTTGATAAGGTCTTCTGCGGCCACTTCTCCGTCGTCCGCACGCGCGCCTTGAGTGGCTAATAGCGGGATTTACATAATGAGGCTGCTCCGAGTATTTTTTCAGGTTCACCCTTCGTTATTAGCTTCGGTTTTCCGCGCATACCGCAGAGGCATGTTTATCGTAATTACTATTTTTTTGCCAAATCTTCGCATGTCACTGCTTTTTTTTCAAGGAGCTAAAGAAAGCCTACTTTTTGGTTTTTGTTGTTCGTTTATGAACGATGTGTATTTGTAATTATAGAAGTCGCATAATATTAAGTAATTCAGCACTTACCGTGATTATTGGCGAAACGATTCATAAGGAAGCTGATGTTTTATGTTTACTTTGTAAACAGACAGACTAATCTTTATTTTTATCACCGCATAACGAGCTAAGAAGCTATTGGTATAAGAGTCAAAATAAATGATTTATAGATATTAAAATGTCTGAATCTCTTTTTTCAAATTTTCAAAGCCTAGGAAATTTAAGCCGAAGCCTTTCCAAATTAAAATTTAACCATACCTTGAAATTTAATAATTTTATATGCGAAGAATCTCTTACTAGTGACACTTCTATGATAATTCACAAGCAGAAGGTTATTGTGGTATTTTATATATGTATATAGGTATAGGCATATAACACATAAGCACCACGTGCCCAAGTGTCTCTCGGGTGTGCCGCACTTCATGGCGCGCGACAATCCGGAAGCGGAAGCTATCTCTTCGCCAGGACAGTATGCGTATACATGTGCAAAAGCTCTTAACCCTTCGGGGGTAGCCGATACGTGAAATTCGATCGCTTCGTCGAACACCTTCCTTTGAACCACTGCTGCTGTTAAAACGGAAGCCAAGCTTACGCGCGTGTCTAACCAGCAGCATCTGCGAATTATCTCGAGTGCAAATTTTTCGAATTTAGAATGGGACTTTGTACTGTGCATTGTTGTGTACACGTGTGGGTTTGGGTTACTCGTCAAATCGCTTTCTTAACTTTCGTATAAATCGTAAACGTATTGCGGTTAAACCGTTTATAGTTAAGGGGGATTTACACTTATTTCATTTTTGAACATCGAATATTATTGAAAAACTAAATTTTTTTCTCGAAAAATATGTTTAAAAACACTATTTTATAAGACTTCTGTTAGATTTTATTAAATAATGTTTTAGCTTTGTAATAAATATTACATTTTTTGTCACAGATATACAAAGTTCAAAGGGATGGAATAAGGGTAAACCCATCATAAATTGAAAACTATACTTATATTATAATATTTATTATTTAATCATGCATAAACTGACTTTGATAACTCACCAATGAAAGGTGAACTTCCCGGCGGACTTGATAATTCAAATCCAGGCACGAATCTTTAAAACTTCGCATGAACTGGCAGTTCCACGATATTTCGACCTGTAACATCAAACCCGAAAGTCGTAAAACTAAACATAATTCTTTAATACTGATTGATTTGCGGCCCTTGTTGGCAGATATTCAAACAGCCGTTTCTCAGCATTTATACTACAGGCAAAGTAGTCTGAAGAAACTTTTTCAGTTGAACAAATCGACGAAATTCTCGACCCCGAGCAATCGTATCTATACATCTCTCCCAAGAGTGAACCCATAATAGAAACCCGAAAGCCAAAAATTTTCACGTAACGGTAAACCATCATTAATATATGGATTATAGGCTATGCACTGTTGCATTTCACAAGAGCCGTGTATACAAGTACACGATATTGTCGTGCGTGCCTCGTGTCGTGAGTTCCCCCAAATCTATTTCCGAATTTTAATCCCTCGCGCAAAACAACAAACAACGACAGCTGTTTACGTCAACCGAACGCAAAAGATCTGATTGGGAACGTAATCTATGTACGTCTATACCTATACGTGTGTAGTTGGTGAACGTTCAGCTATATTTATACGTAAATTCGTTTGCAATAAAATTTGAAACAACGAGTTTTTTCGATATATTATGTTGAACAACGAAGATCGTTTCTTAAATAGTTCGAAATAGAGCAATTACTTGTGAAATGGAATCTTTTTTTCAAAGAGAAGGTTTGTGTACAGCCAATATGCCATGTCAGTGAAAAATAAGATTATACCGATTCGCTGGTGAAGGACTGCAGAGGATCATCTGTAACCGCAAAGCAGATATTGCCAACCACCAAAGGACGTATTATTCTTTTTCAGAGTCGAATATAATAGGGTTACGAGTTCCTTTCGTCATAAGAAGTGAATATCTTTAAGGCTATATAAGTATTTGCCAAATTCTCGGAGTAGGTGGTCTTCAATACTGCTTTTACCTCATAACCGACGAGGCTATTGATAGATATCCAACGAAGTGGACTTAATTGTATTAAGTACCTTTTGAATATGCATTTTTGTATATATTTGAAAGAAAGACACACAAAGTAGCGAGTTGCGTTGTCCACCGAACGTTGAATATGGCAAATATCCATGTTTAAATTTGTTTCGACACCTGGACCTAGTACCGGATTAAAATTTTTATTTAAACACGCTATAAATTATTCATATATATACCTAGCGGTATTTCAAATAAGAATCAAAGCTATAAGTGTATACATACACACAACGACACGCGATAAGATCTCAAAAAAAATGCTGAACTCTCATGGCTCATTAAATTTTCTCCAAAAAGTCTGGGGCACTAGTGGCTCTTCTATGTCTATACAGTATGAGAAATGACCCACCGAAAACTTTCGAGAATCAGTGACACTTTCACGCATGCTCGAACAGACGCTTATTACGGCGTTGAAAATCAAAGCACCCGAAAGCATTGAATTTTTTTCACATGTGTCTCTTTTCTATTCTCAATATACATATACGTGTATATATACTTTTTTACTAAATGTGTGGAAATATAGGTGTCAACGTTTGATTAACGTCGTTAAAGTTGTTCGCGAGCTTGTTTCAGTGCGTTTATAATTTGAATTTTCCGCATCGATTGAAAAACACGGGTTTTCATTTCTAAATATTGTCCTCTATCACATTTGATTAATGATTCCATTTACGAATTTCACAAATTTGTACTAGTGTATTTATTATTCGCTCGACATATTTTATTCGGCCAAGTCAAACAATTGAATACAATTGTATAAAATAATAATTCGAATTAAAGAGTTAGATACAATTAATTCAAATTTATTCAGAACTCGATAACATTGCTCAGCTTATCGCTGTACTCAAAATTGTTTGTACATATACATATGTTTTTTATTGTATTGATTAAAGATCTATGAAAATATGTCAAGTCTAGTTTATTTCAATGCCTTAAAAAATACCTACGACTAATTTAAAATTCTTTCTATTTTTTTGGGCACTGTTTACTATGTGTGATACCGCAAGCCAAACTTAATCGTTAGAGTTATTCGCTAGAGGCGATTCATCTGTATTCCAAATTATAAAAACAGATTTTCTCTTCATTGCGAAGAAATTTTTTTATTCCATTTAGTTTTAGAAAATTGTTACTTGTTATGCGGGATATGAAATTCCCGTTTACTGTAATGATCAATTAAATAAATAAAGTTTCGAAATTCTAATACATCTCACAGAGAAGATTTGAAAACATAATATCATTATTAATTTTTTGAATAATACAACCCATCCAGTGTATAGTTTTACTATAATGTAAAAAAATAAGGAAAATCAAACCGTTTACAGTCTTTTATCGTCGAATGACTCTCGTTTTTTGTGATAAAAGGAATTGAAATATGCTTACGCGTGTTTATCCACAAGAACAACATGACGCATACTTTTAATTCGTGTGTAAAGAGACCATTAGCAGTAATATTGTTCGCCGAAATGTATATAAGCACCTGAATTTTTAAAGTCAAATGTAGTCTTTCTAGAATACGCAGACGAGTAGGTAAGTAATATATACTACATCTTCCTTCGATATAATTAAGTAATTCATTAAAATAATCATTTTCAATACATAATCCTGCAAATAATTTTTAAAACCCAAGCAATATTATTGTATTTATTTCATTACCGCGTTTTTCATTTCGAAGATCACCGACTTAAATTACTAATTGAAATTAATGCATAATTATTAATTGGAACTTAATGCTTAATTATTACTTCTTAAGTATAAGATTATAATCCTTAAACCAGTACTCTATGTATCTGATTTACTTATATCAAAGAACAAAAGCATAACACAGATCTGAAAAATTGTTTAAGTATAGACTGATGAAAATTAGTTTGTCTGTTTTCTATTACACAAATGAATGCATGTTAAAGAAATCAATTTGTTTCGCCGTAATTGCCTTATTTTCTTAATTTGAATATACTCTCTCTAACAATATTTTAACTAAACATCAATCAATCCACACTTATATCATCGGTACATTTTGGTTTTGAAGATACAATTACTTTTATTTAAATTTACAGATTCAATTTTAAAAATAAAACTTATTCGGTCTTCGGTTCGAGAATAAAAATAATATCAAAATGTTTCTCAGATTTTTTTTTACTATTCTAATCGTATTAGCTATTGTAATTAACAATGAAGTATTTGCTGCGTCGGACAATACTAAACAATGTAAGGAAAACTATAAGAAATTGTGTGGAGATAAACCAATATCAGAACGTATAACATGCGAAGTAAGTAATTTTACGAGAAAGTTTTAGTACCGATATCAAATCTTTTACACTTAAATACGCAATTTTATTTTCAGAATGATTACATCAATTCCAATCGTGAGCTATGTAAAGATGTTTAACTTACAGTTATGTATCAAGAAATTATATACTAATAAAAAACATAGTATGTTTATATTTCCAATAATTCTTCTGTAAAAAACTTATTTAAATACCAACGCGTTTTAATAATATTGTAAACAATGAATTCACAAAAAATTGTTGCAATAATCTTCTTAGTTTTTCATTTATGGACTGACAAGTCAGTCGATATAACTGAACATACGATGAGGAATAGGTAGTCGTTTCGAAAATTAAAAACCATATTAACATTTAAGATTTCCAGAAATATAAATTATTAATTATATGTTAACGATGGCTTAAAATAATGTAAAATTGAATTTCATTGTTTACAGTATTATTACATGCAGATTAAATTATCTTTTTTCCTTGATGAATAAATTATATTAAATTACTTTGTGCAACATTCTACTCAAGGCTTAACTCCTTAGCATCCAAATCTATAGAACAAACAATTTTTAAAGCAACGACCTGATAATGAATTCTTTGTATATTTAACAAATTTATAGCTCGTAAATATAGCTCGTATATATTATTTTTTTATATCCAAACTGTAAAAATGAATACAGTTGAAGAGGTAGCTGTCATTAGATAACTTACAAATAAATGCAATTCAAAGTGCAATTGGTCTACCGATAAAAGTTCTACTTTCAAAAAAAACGAATCTAAATATTTTGCGATCAAGAAAAGCGGGTGTTTCCTTTGAAGATCAATAGCGATGCGCAATATACTCGCCCGCCTCTCAAGCTCTTTCAGGGTAAAATAAGGAGTGTGAACAACGACGCGAAATGCAGCACCTGGCCAAAATCGCTCGAGCGCATGTATCCTGTATTTGTATATAGCGGCTCCAGATTACTCGCCGAGATATAATTGCGGCGTACACTACATCGATGCCGCACTTTATCGGCTTCTCTAATCGGTAAAGAGTTTAAAAGTAAGAGTAAGTAACCAGAGAGAAAGAGAGAGAGAGAGAGAGAGAGAGAGAGAGAGAGAGAGAGGTATAATACATGCTCCGGAAAATCTCGAACATCTGTTGACACGAATGCAGCAGCAGTAGAGTCTTGTCTGAAAAAGAGAATCCCGCATATACAGGATCCCCACACGGGCGCAAATGCGAGAGCTAATCTGACTGGCAAATATTTGGATTGTCGCTCTGAATGGCATTGATACATCGAGTGGTCCTGAGCATATAGCTACTGGTAGTGCGTTTAGCTGTGTGTAGGTAAAAGTATTGTCGGTGTACACACATACATGGAGTAGGGAGAAATAATATAATATATAGGAAGCTCGTATTTGAGCTAAGGATTTGATGAAAAAATCGTTCGCTCGATTCCGGTATTTAGATGTGCGTTCAGATAACTTCCGTGCATATATATATTTATTCGAGGATTTGCGCAAACGAGATCTAACGATCCGATCTGATCTTTATTTCAATGCCGATGTATACAAGTGGGAAAATGTGTGTGTCTATATATATGTATATATACACACAGCGTAGACAGATGTAGCTAATTGAGCACAGCAGAATAGCTGTTAAAAAAGTATCTCTCTCGCATCCTTTGCCGAGATTAAACATACTATGCAACGATGGAAACACGAAAAATGAAATATAGAGCGAAGCGGAAATACACTTTTCACCCGCTTTAGATAATTTGACTCGTAAAAAAAAGAAGAGAATTCTTCGTTCGAAATTAGTAAGAAAAGGATGAACATTCATAACGTGAATCCTTTGTCCTTTAACTCGCAGAAAGAAAATCTTTATATATATCAATGTGGAAGATTGAATTGGTCCTTTAGCACCGATTTCCTCCTACAAAAGCACGCTCTATCCGAGCGATTTTTCAAGGTGCACCAGTCTCGACCTCGACAATAAGAATCGTCGCGTAGTCGTTGTAATAAGCCCATCCTCCTTTACAGTCGACAATTGGATCAACTCACAAGAATGCACAGCAATCTACTTATGAAAAAAGTTTCTCTCCCTATGCATATATATACCATATACAGATACATATATAGATGTATATATTCAAGTGCTGTGTGCAGCATAGCGTGTCGGGACAAAAAGGTGAATACCGATTCCACTCGTCCAAGAGCTGTCGCACCGTTGATGCAGTAGGGAGACATATCCCTTACCATAGACCGAGAAAGATTAGCTTCTTAACCAAATAGGCTCTACAGATCTCGCAGCTTAATACCCTGGCACCTACATAGCCTCGTTTTCGCCGAGAGAAGAAGGATTGCGCGTTTATAGTAATCTGTTTAGTTTCGTCGTATCCACCGGAAAATATCGCGTCTACTCTCTCCCAAGCTTGTGTTTGACTTGCTTCGTGGCGGATTGGTCAGGTGAGTAAGTCGAGCGGAAGCCCGTTGACATTCCGGAAGGATTTTCGCTTCGGACGATATACCTGTTCCCACGTCTTCTTTTCAGATCGTATGCGTATATAAATATATATATTTTTTTTGGCTTGTTACGTATATACGTGTGTGTATAGATGGTCGTATTCGCATATGTCGTTACGAAAATATATTATAATATACTTTGAATATTGATTTTTCACGATTGACGCCTATACTTTGAAAATATAACTCATCTGAGCGGCAATCGAATGGAGACGTAGCAAACGAGTTTTCAAAAAATTCGGCGCAATTTATATTCCCGATACTGTGGTCTTGGGCAAAGTTCATCAAGGAATACATCAAGGCGAAGAACGTCGCGGATCTGAGAATTGAGATTAATCCGACAGTAATACGACGTCCGTCTCGTAAATACGCAAGGAACATCGTGCCACCCCATTTCCTTATTTTTCTTTTTTTTTTTGCCATATGATCGCAAGCGGCTTCGTAATCCTGAACGATTGCAGATAACGTGACGTAATCAAGAAAAGCCAATTTTAGAACCGAAATTTTAATTCCTTTCAAATATTAAATAAAATAATATTATTATAAAACATAACGTATATTGTGTAAACATTGAGACAGCTTCACATAACGTTCCTAGTAAATAATTGAATAGTTGGAGTAATAATAATCGATATATTTATCCCTGGTAAGAATTGTTGTTATTTGAAAAAAGAGTCAATACGGATACTTTGCTGTCAAACAGTTATGCTGTTGGGTACCATTGATAAACCCTTCTTTCAATAGTGAGATGATAAGAACATTGGAAATGGACAAATTTCAAATGGACACAAAATTCGACAGTTCTTGAACAATTCGTATGATCATATAGGGCTAATACACTTTGATGGACGCAAATCGCACAACTTATACTCACTTTACAAAAGATTTAACGTGAATCTATTAAATAAATATGCATCTTGTAAGTCTAATTAATAATTTATTATTCAGATCCAATAAACTAATGTCCACAGTAAACCAGCTGTAAGTACTCTTTTGGTATACATGATATTACCAATTCTATTATTGGTACCCAACAACTATACAGTTGATGACCCACTGCTGTCACTCCAGTATTCTTTACAATACAGAGTAAAAGTTGTGATTCTTGATCTATTATTAAGTTGTTGGTCCATAATTACTAATGAAATATTTACCAAGCGCAATTAAAGCTGCAAATTGTTGTGTAAGGCAAAAAAACTTATGGTAAAAGGGACTGGAAAACAATCTGAATTCTTTCCCGCAAAACGATGGTACACTCTGAGTAGTAAGACTATAAAAAAGTTAACAAACAGCCGACCCTTTTTATTATAGCACTTATACACACTGTGACACGCGAGAGTATCTGTATAGAGTCACGTAACGGCATGGTGCTCTCTAGTGTAGCCAGTCTCTGCGTGAATCATTGATAAGTCTGATCGGGAGGTCGCAGGTGACAGCTGCGATTGGAAAGTTGAACGAGTGTCTACGTGTATACGTAGACAATACGGTACACAATGCGAGCAACTATAGGTTCGAGAAAAAGAAAAGTTGAGATCGCGTGTGTCGCGGCTGCCGCCCAGTCAATAGCCTACAGATGAATCGTTACGTCGGTATATAGAGCTGAATAGGTAGCTCGATATCAATCGTTCGTATAGCTTGCATAATACAGGCTAGTAAGGCTCTACCACTCGCCAATGCTTATTTGCTTTATCCAACTTCGATACATCTAAGTATATACATGCGTAATGTACCTTGAGTGTCGACGCTGAAGCTGTATAATCATACTGAATAGTCTCGGTCATTTACTTTATTTCAGTTGTTATGGGGAGTTAACACTTATGTTCTTCCTGCACTTAGAGTATCTGTAAAAACAAATTTTATATTATTATATAATAGTTACTTTTTACTTTCGCTATTTAGTAATGCAAAAGGTTTAGTTCAGAGTTCTTAAGCATAAAGTATTTTGTTGTATTATGGATATTATTATTGTATTAGACTTAATTATATCATTATCATTGTTGTTGACTGTAGGTAGATTCATTTTGGCAAACATTTTTGTAAATTGTATTTTAATGAAACATAATATTAAATAATTATATTTGATCTACACTTATTCCATCCCTGAATATTGGCTGTTTATAAGAACAAATTAAATATCATTTCAAAGGTGAAATTTTTTTCTTAAAAGTGTATTCATAACTATTATTTATTAAAACCTACCTGGTATTGATTTTGTTATAGATAAATATAAAGTAAATATATAGTAATAAGTTAGTAAAATATAATTCGATAGACCAAAACAACATAGAAATAACATCATTTGAGATTTGAATTGTTCAAACCCATGATGCTATTCAAACAGTAACTTAGACCAAAGATAAAATTAAAAAAAAAGATACGATCAACTTCTGGTAAGTCCTATTAAATAATGTTTTATGAAAAAATTGTTTTCTAATCATATTATACATTCAGGAATGAAGTAAGTGCAAACCCTCCTTAACCAGATAACAAAATTTTTTGGAAATTCATCTTTATAACAATATAATTTAATCATCTTCATAGGATATGTTTGGCATCAAATTATAACGACCTTGTAAGTATAAAGTAGCATTTATACATCCAAAGCAACCGCGGCTGCACAAACACAAAAGCCCTATAATCAAACGAAAAACGTCTAACCATAACAATACTGGACACGCGCGCTACGGTAGCAGTAAAAGGAAAATATTGTATACTGAATTATTAATGCATAAGCACGCAAGTTGGCTATATACTCGAAGTGCACATAGGAGCAAGCTTAGCTGAAATATATAATAGGGAGATATCAGTACAGACGGCAAATAATATGATCTGGACGATGTGAGCTGTCTGCTATGCACACGTTCGATTGAATAAAGAAAATATATCTCGAGGGGGAAAAACGTCGTCTAATTTTGCATAATGTATATAAATATGATAGCAGGGCTAAATCAATTTATATGTATATATATACAAACCGCGAAGTCGATTTAGTGCTCGAATGTGTATGTGTAACAAGTAAGCAAATAGATTGCCCGCTCTTTCGTTGACGCTAATTGCATCGATTTTCGTGTAGGATAATATACGTAAGGTCATAGGAGCAGATTAATCGCTAATTTACATGTTTAAGTTTTCGATTTTTATGGCGCAGTTCCACGCGTAGTACATATATAATTTTTATGTCTACAAATTATCGTTAGGTTAAACACTAGAGGATCTACTCTCTTTTTTTCAGATATCCATGCATAAGGATGAATTACCGTTATAATATATGTACATAGTGACCTTATACTTTGATATCGTCAAAATCAGTGAAATTGAATTCGACTTTTAATATTCAGTATCATTTTCTATTAATTTAATTAAATTTACAGGAATACTTTTGTATCTAGTGAATATTCATTCGGTAAAGAATTAAGATTCACTACTTTAAAAAGAGGACGTTTATATTTTATTAAATACAACCTTATATATGATACTTGTGTGATTTCTATTTTTTCATAAATTAATTTTATGATTGTTATACAACAGGACAAATAACTTATTCAGCAATGCAAATCGTAATTATTGAGTAAATTAATGTTAACTATATATCAACTTCAACGTTGAACACAATAATTTTAACTGTAATAGTACATAGATAGTTCAATAGTTTATAATATTTATATGTCAAATATTCTGTACTTTCTTTTTTACCTCATAACACGGTTTATATTCAGGCATATCATTATCAAATAGTTCTTTTTTATTTATATCATATTTAAGAATCGAAATATTTTAACTTCACGAATGAAGTATTCATTATTTGGATATTATTCATTGTTTGGAAGTTTCAAAGCCTGCTAAAAACTTCACCAGAAGTTAGCTAAAAACGATAATCATAATAAGCTATTTTCCAAATTCTGGTGTAATTTTCACCAGTGAATCAATTGCCACATTTTGACATTATGCGTACAAGTGTATACTGCCAAACAACGACATTTTGATCTATCTAACTTATATCACATACGCATAAAAGCAATTGTCTTTCTGCTGCAAAAAGTGCAATCATATGCAACGGACGTGCTTATACTGTACACACATATATGTATATTCATACTTTCATCGATCCTAACTCCCGAAGACGTCTTTTACGAAATTCCTTCACGAGAAGAACGAGAGAGAGAGAGAGAGAGAAGTAGACAAGGATCGAAATGGAATTCCAGGCGGTCTTATAATGCCGCATACGCGCGCACAGCTGTAAAAGGAAGAGTACACCAGAGAGACCGATAACACGCGAGCCGTCATCCGTTAAATCGGCTGATTCAATAAATCCGAGCGCGCCTCTGACTCTCTGGATTAATTCGAACGAATTAACGCCGCCGCGTCAGAGACGCGCCCGCCGCTTATGAAGTCGTGAGGCCGTTATTCGCTTGATTGGATTTATTAGATATCAAACATTAAATTAAACGTCCAATCGATCGCCAAGAGAGTTATGGTCCGAGAAGGAAAACGGGCCAAAATTTAATGAAGCTGTAGCAGCGCGAGCCATTTTTCGCGAATCGAAGTTTTCGAGCTTGTCATAACATCGCAATTTGTTTTTACCTGTATACAATAAAAATAATTTTTTTATCGTATCCTTACAACTCGATGTTATCTACAATATACACTGAAATGTCCATGTGTGTCGTTTCAAAATTCATCGATCTACAGGGTCGCAACGAAATAATATTCGCAATAGAAATAATCCCGACAATAATCAGTGCGGCCATACGGATCCAGAGCAAACGAGTTCCAGGAAGGTCGATCGTCCCGACGCCCATCATACCCGATTAAAGCCTTATCGAGCGTGCGCGATCGCTTATCCTCGCCGACAAGGTCGCTCGCGCAAATAATGGTTTATGTGGTCTATGTTACGTCGGTACTGGCTGAGAATAAGAGAAGTAGAGAGAGAGAGAGAGAGTGAAGCGGTTAGTCTTGTTGACTCGTGTTGACACCGCGGTATAGGATATATAACGATCGAGGGGTCAAGTGGTAGCGCATTGCGCGCGCCCACGTCAGGTTATAAGCGACATAAAACACGTTCGCATAGCTGATGTCACTCGAGCATGCGAACGTCGCGACGAAAAATACCCGTGCGCTTTGACAAATGCGGAAATAACGCGGATAGAGCAGCGACATGGAAAAGGAAAAAAAAATTACATTTCTTTGTGTGTATAATATATGCATAAGGCAAAATACGAGTAGTGCGAGATATAGGCGACGACAGCGGCGGCGCTTGGTAACGCGTGGGTGTCAACTCTGTCGAAGCAGCCTTTGTGTATATACCTATGAGCAAACAAGTATTTCATATATACCTATATACGTATATGTATAGTCAGAAAGCGACAAAGAAGTAGGAGAAGCGTAGCGAAAGATGAGAGCGAGCGGACATCAATCTATTTGACGATGCGGCCGCGCTACTACAATTATAGTATTATTTGTCTCCATTTAAGTACACACCACACATACACACTCTCTCGGAATTGGACTGACGACTCAGCTGACCCCGACGGCTCGTACATTTACGCGATGTATCCAACATCTCGATCCCCTTCTCTCCCGCGCGCGACACTTTTAATTCTCCAGCGGCTTCGTCTTTTTCTTCTTCTTTTTCTTTTCTCGTCTCCTTCGTACCTATATACGAACTTACGGTTACATCTGTGTACATACGTATATATATGTATGTATGAGACTCGTAATGCGCTGAATGAGATTTCTCGTATTGTCTTAGACACGCATTATTTCACGCTCTCGCATTCTTTGTGTCAGCTTTGTGTGTGTGTGTGTGTAATTCAGATAAGGTGTGCTATTTTGAATGACTGATGGGAGTCGCGGATATAGTATACCTATATATGATGTATGTATACTATATATACCCTTATTAAATTTTTACGTTAAATAGAAAATTAACCAAATTTATGAGAACAGATACACGTTGAGAATGATTACACTATGCCTTCTTCCATAACATTATAAGCTTATAACTCAGGGAGGTATATAAAAAGCTATTTATACTTCTTACAGAATATGTAAAATAAATTATTAAAAATTATATAGAAAAATTGGAGTTTGCTGCGGAAAGAGATAATTATATACAGTGAGTTGAAGAACAAGTACGTGTACTAGCCACTAGCACACCAAGAAATAAATCCATAAGCAATACTTATAATTTACAAACCCGTTAATAAAATCAGAGTATTGAAAAAGTTACAATAACATATAATAATCTACCAGTATCAAGAGATTTATAAGATAAAATACACGATAAAAATTTACAGAAATTTATTTCGGAACAAAGATTTATATCAAAGTTAAAATAATAGTATTAAATTTAGTTCGTAAGTGTTCAAGATCAACACAATGTACTCTTGATCCACAGCCAGATTTGTCCTTTGTTCCCTGGTACGGTTCAAAATTATTTAAAGGTGGTCTGTCCTCGTCTACTGGATCGCATTTAATGTAATATAACTTTCCGTACTTTAGGAGATAAATAAATAAATATTTCTAAACTTTGCGTAATAATTGTCATTTCCGACATATAATTTTTCACAAAATTACGCACGTAAAGCGAGTACACGCAAGTGTACGTATACACATACTATAAAAAAGCACAGACGTGCATGCCTTCAGACGAGTAATTTTTCAAACGAGCTCGAACGCGTCGCGGTGCATCAATCAGAGGTGCGATAAATACATGAATAACGTAAGCGCTCACAAAGTCAAGTAGGTCGACCCACGCGTAAGTTAAGTTTGTCGCTGGCATCTCGCTCCCATATACTTCCAAGTCCTCTCGCTCGCGGCAAACGCGCGTGACAAACATGAGAATACACGCCGTCACGAGAGATCTTTTATGCGCGCATCCACACTCGCCAAGTTTTGTATATATCTAGAGAGAGAGAGAGAGAGAGAGAGAGAGAGAGAGAGAGAGAGAGAGAGAGAGAGAGAAGTATATATACGCACACATAGCGGGTAAATGCACGAGAAGAATCCCTCGTGCACGTATTGTGTGTCACTCTTAAGTTTTTTATCATCATCGCAACTCGTATCGAGTGATGAAAGTATATACATTTATACCTGCATGTGCATGTGAAGCTGGAGGAAAGAATATTCTGGTATATACACTTATAGGTACAGATACACATCGTATAGCAAAGGGTGAGTGCGAGTTGTTTTTGTATATACGTGGCAGAGTTGTAGCCCTGAAGCCTTAGAGCTGCGAAAACAGATGCCGATGTTTGTTCTACATCGAGATCCGGCTGCTGAGTGTGCAGTTGATTTTTCAATGAACACGTTGGCTTACCTATATAAGACGTATACCTATAGGTCGTAATTCTGATTTTTCTCTGTTACTCTCGATATGTATGTTTATGTGTACATAATACGTTTGTGCAATCGATGATTGAAAAATCATATTTTTAATAGACTATGAATTGGTTATAGAAATTGGCCAGTTTATCGTAAATTTATTACAAGGATGAATAATTCTGGGAGCGAAACATCCTGTATTTTCTCAACATGAATACAAATACAATAATAAGATAATCTAACATTTCCACCAACGCAAAACAATCTAAGGGACTCGCTTGAACACCGGTCTGAAAAGCAAAGGATCGGCAAGTTTCTACATGGATGTATATCTATATATATGCATATACGCGTACCGCTCGGAAGAGATAGTTATCCCGTATGTGTATAAGTATATGTATATATAGGTATGCGCGCGAAAGGAAGCGCGCGCGGCGCGGCTTGATTCGTGCAGCTCGACGTCCTTTGGGCGTATCGCCGAGTCGCGATTGGCGGGGGCGGTGCGTTGGCCAGGTATTCGCATCCGGTTTGGGCCGGGCCTTGAGAGTCTCGCTCTATGTACTCGTTTCAGCGCGATGTGAAGACATGATTATTTACTACGTAACGCGAGCTATTCGCTCTATTTTCAGTCGAATAAATCGTAAGAGGCTATCGCTGTGATGTACGAATAATCACGTTTTTAGTTTATAGATTATTTGTATGCATTTTATAAAAAATTCAGCAAATATGGAAGAATAGGCTATGCACAAAAATGCAATAACCGAATAACCAACAATGAAATACTGGTGATAGTTCATTCACCGTACCATTCAAAGTCAACCAATGGATAGCCAAGATTGAGCACAAACTTGGTAGTACTACTCTTAGATACACTCCTTTCAGTATGAACGTGCAATCGATACAGTAAAGCTATCTTCTCTAATTAAAATAAGTGTATATTATAATTACATTGTTATAAATATATTGAATTTAGTAATTTGCATTTCAAAGGTGTCTTGTCTTCTTAACTAGTATGAGGGAGCACGGAAGAAGGTTTACAAGAGAAAATCATTTAATTTCAAACAAAAGTTTTGTCTAGTTTTGTCTCTAATAAATTATATTTGTAGTTAATATAATTACTGTACACTTTTGTATTAGACTGTCAATATTTTCCCTGGATAAATAAATGAATATACGTAATCGCAAATTAAAATACGAGCACAATTACATTTTAATTAAAATTCCTTTACACAAATAATCGTTAATAATCGCTTTGAAGAAACCCTCTCTATACTTTTTTATTTTGTAAAGTACTTTTAAACATATGCTATCATTATTGGGATATTATCTTAATAGGGAAAATTGACGTAAGTAGTTGACTGCATATCACCGACTATATATCACCGAACATTCGCAATACATTTATTCGCTATATACATTAAAACAGGAAAATAGCACTCGAACCGCTCGATATAAGTATATATATACACGTAAATGGAAATTTTAAAATAGATCTTACCGACTATATAACATGGATAAACGCAGCAACAAGCAACATAACGATCGTCTATAAGCTGCGACGAAGGGCTTGATTTACGATGTTTACATCGCTAATCCTCTTAATGAGGAATCATTCCCGCTGACTGGGCGGCGGTTGGAGAGTACACGGGGAAAATGACCATAGGGGCGGGGAAGAGCCTTGTGGTTGCATAGATTAGCGCTTATGCGCACGCGTTCTCTCTATCTCAGCGCTCATTAGCCGATTTATTGCTCACTATATATTCGCAGGAGGTAACGCACGCCCACTTTTACTCTGACTACTACAACCCTTTCACTGATGCATCGTCCAGTTTACTGCTCGCGAAGGTTTAAACTTCACTTTTAAACTTCATTGCTACAATAAGCCGTAACTAATGAGTTTATTGCTCTTTTATACATTACTCTTTTTTGAACGAAAAAAAAATGTTGCTCTCGATCAACGAGGACACTTTAATTGCGTTATACTATAAGCATGTTTTTTTTCGTGACTACGCGAAAATTCTAAAGATTTGCAAAACACGTACACATAAAGACTTCCTAAAGAGACAAATCATCGCGAAACCGCACACAGGGAAAGAGTATCAAGCAGCGCATTTGAATTCTAAACAGCAAATCGAGCAACAATGTCGAGAAAGACACTGCAGTAAGCTATGCATATTTCTCAGTGAAATTCATCGAACCAAAAGCCTAAGTTGTAAATTAGCTTGCGGTTTCGAGTGTGACACTTGTTTTGAGAATACACGGGCCAATGAGAAGCGCATTTCTCCGCATGTCTCCCACCCCAACATAATCCCTCGTAATTACTCAACCCGCCGCGTCATTCTCGCCTCAACTGGTCCACGAGGCTACATTTAGCTGCTGCACTGCTCGTAAATAACCCTGTGGTTTCCACGGACGAGGTGCGCCTATAGTCGTTCGTTCCTGCGTATGCACGATCGTGAGGAAACAGAGAGCAGAGCTTAATCGGAAGATATAGGCAAGTTTCTTAAGTTTTCGAGAAGCTAACTGTGTACTTGAGACTTTAATCCTTCTGTACTGTCCTACCCTGATGGGAGTTTTGTTCGGATGTTTAGGACTTTCGAGACAAAGACTACACGCTGCGAGTTTGCTGTCGGTACCTGTGTGTGTACGTATGTACGTTTCGATAGTTTCTAGACATATAAATATATATATATATACCTATATACATACACGTGTGTACAGTACTGTATATACCAGGTGGAAGCTGTAGAAGTACCAGAAGTCTGTACCGAAAGATCGTCAGTGCTCGACTCTGTTCGAGCCTGAAAAAATGATTTTTGACAGACGCACTTATACTATAAAATAATACGTGAACGAGAGAGCGAAAGTTATGTGTTTTGATAAGGAAACGAGTATAGAAGGGGACGAGTTCAATTGAGCGAAAGCACGAATACTTTATAATATAGAGACGCTATAGTTTTGCATCGAATGCAACGAATTTCAATGTGTCTCTTTTCGACCCCTCGACACGAAGAAGCTACCGAATACACACTTATCCATATATATATATATATATATATATATATGTGTGTGTGTGTGTGTGTGTGTGTGTGTATAATAAAGAGTATACGCGATCGTGCCGACGCATTATTGTTGTGTACAAGCAGCTAAGCATTGTTGAGGTCATGCGGCGAGGGAAAAAGGTTCACGGAGATGTCATCTTCGCGAATAACGCCGACATCAGGGGTGAGAAAGAGAGAAGAGCTGCGCTTGACGAGATCAAATTGAGATGACACTTTGTTCTGCCGCCGCAGCAGCCCCAAACATCTGTCCCCTATTTATTCCGTATTATTAAGCCCGCGGCGGCTGATGCTGTTTTATTATTTATAACGTCTGTATACTGCTTTCTATCTCTCGTTCTCTACGTGACAAGGAAAATTGGCGAATGACGATGGTAAAGATACCTGTCTGACCTGATTCGAGTCCTACGAGACAATATAGCTCTTTTTCATTCGCTTGTCAACACACGAATGAATGAATTTGATTCTGGTATTGCTTGAGATCGGGATACTGCTACTATTTGCTGGTATTTGATTCAAAATTTATTATAACTTGCGGTGCTAAATTCTGTAAGTGACATCGAGAAATTCCTTAATTTATGTAATAATATATATGCAACTTCAAGAGGTCAAAGTAGTTATTGAATCTCGTTTGTCATTTTATTAGAAATTTATTCTGACTCGTTCTCTGGGTTTTTCAATGTAAATACAAAAAAAAGAAATATTATTAGAAGGTGTAAGTTTCTTGTCTTTCAGTGTATTAATAAACATTATTTAAAATCTAATCAGAAGTTGATGCAATCATCGCATGCAAAAATATGAATTTTTTAAATATTGTTTTTGGCGTAGATTAAATGTGCAAGAACTCGATAGCTTGTTAAGATTTAAAGTTTGCATGATGTTATACGGGAAAAATTTAACATACGTATCATTATAATATAAATAATTTAATTTGTTTGAAAAATAATGCCATTTGCGTTCCGAGGCAATTGAAAAATAGTAATAATAATAAATTAATACAATATAATTCGATAGTCCAAAAGACATAGAAATTTCAACATTTGTACTTTGAATTTTATAAATCCATCAAGATACAGCCTACGCTAAAGTCAAAATAAAAAAATAATTTCTCTGCTCAGACTAAAAACATCAACTATCAGTAACTTTTACGAAATGATATTTACCTAAATTCAAAATTCACGTATAAACCCGCTTAATTTGTAGAATAATATAACCTCCAGTTATCAAAGCAAGCCTACACAGTAAAAATTGAATTATTGAAACTCATTCATCTTTTTACTGAACAATTCCTTGATTATTACTACAATTAATCTATCACGAGCAATCATATAATTTGGTCTCTGTATCAAAGGTAGTTTTTTCGATTTACTAGAAAATTATATTTTATTTCTTTGGTTTCTCGTTATATTGTTGCGTGACGCTAACTTCTAATTTATTAATGAAATTCCAAATCGATACAGTATGTAAAGAAAAAAGTGTATATAATGCACTTGAATAATACACTCGGCGGAAATGCGTTCGACGCATTGGATTCTTTTATGTACATCCGAGAGGCAATAAAATATATGGAATGATGCGGTAAGTTTTGTCAAACATAAACGAAATAATAAATGGTTTTTATGCAGATATTCTATATTATTGGTATGTACGTGTATAAATCACTAACATAAAGTTAGCTGCTATCGCTGGACAGAAGATCGTGTCTACATAATAATTGTACATACATGGTTACTTCTAAAAATGTCATATTTTTGTTAATAAATAAAACTTGTTAATTTAATGGAATTCAGATTTTATAATTTGTGAAATAAAAGATAAAATTATGTTTACTTACAGTTATATGAATTGTATCTAATAATCGAGCTTTTTTTGATTATTGAAGACTTATTAAAATTGAAATAAAATATTAACTGTTATACGTGTCTAAATAAATATAAAATCAATCAAAACCTATTCCTATGTTAGTGCATTTAGAAAATAAAATTGATATTGCAAATGCCCTTGCAAACCTCATTTGAAATGTATTTTTTTATTGTTTTTTTTAAAGTAGCAAAATTGAATTACACGGGGTACACCTGTATTTCATGAACAGCTGTTAACAGATAATCGTTTCAACTCACATCACCATAGCATATTATTATAATTTTTTAAATCCATTCTACTGCGAAAAAGTTTTTTTCTATGCCTAATTAAAAAATTATACAAGAAAAGTATTACGTCTATAGTACTTACGTTTATCGACGTATAACACGAGGAAAATATACCTATCATGAGTTTATTAAAAAATTAAAAAAAAAATTATTATCCAGAATCTTACCAGTAAACATAAAAATTGCACGCTATTTCGAATATTTCTCAACAGAAAGCCTATAAGAATTAACCAAAGCTTAAAATTTAATTCACACGGCAATATTCGCTTTAGATTTCCCGCATACATATATAATAGCACTCGAAACAAATGAAATCGTGAAAACAAGTGTAAAGCTATGCAATGAACCATGTTCGTAAGCCTCCCCTTAAACACTTCTATTAATGGGTAATTGCGAAGCAATCGCCAAGAATAATTCCATCAAACGACGATCTTAGGTAGCCAAAAGGGTGTACCACCTCGCCCCACATCGTATATATCCACATCATATACTTGGGAAAGTACGACTACTCGAAAACGCATCTCCCGTGAAAACACGTTCTCGCGCGACTCTGTGCACTTGAAAACGCATACCTATGCACGTATATATATATGTATGTATATATATATATATATATATATATATATATATACCTAAGGTGGTATAACCGAAGAAATGATTTCCGTTCAGCTGACCGCGTTGTGATTCTATAAACGGTAATGAAGTACACACGAACAGCAGAGGACTTCCGAAACAGTGATCGCCTTGTTGCGTCTTGAAGATTATTGGATCACAATGCAAGGAAGAAACTCGGTATGGGAAAATTTCTGGTCGTAGACATTTCGGGTGAAATTATACGTATTTTAATCTTATATCTAAGAAAAGTTTACGCAAATTCGAGTTTAAAAATGAATTAAATCTGCAATATTTTCTTTGCAACATCACAGTTTGACCTGGTAAAAAAAGTTGTTTACAAAATTGTAATTATATAAAATAATAATAATATACTATTTATTTCAATATTTAAGTAATGTTCCCTCTGCGGGATTTACTTATATGTAATGTATTTACTCTGGATAAGTACATAAAATAAATATATATATATATATATGCGATATATATATATGTCTACATAACAGAAAAAAACTTTTACCACGTA
This sequence comes from Apocrypta bakeri, assembly GCA_018906985.1. Lineage (NCBI taxonomy): Eukaryota > Metazoa > Arthropoda > Insecta > Hymenoptera > Pteromalidae > Apocrypta > Apocrypta bakeri. Next base: position 22,244,390 of record JACCIA010000001.1, on the reverse strand, counting down.
AGTAGCTGTATCTCCCGATGGAATCTTGACAAAATCCGTCAATCCTTTTCCACCCTTTTAACGCAGCCACCCGCCACCGAAAGCGCATCGCGTTATAAATCTATACACACATTTTTTTCCTTAATACTCTTTTGTAGCCTTCACATACACCTTTCTCGTTTGTCGATCTTGTCTCCGTTGATGCACATCGTTCGACGCGTGAATAAACAAAACCGCAGAATCGCACCCTCTCACATAAGGCTCTTATTACCTGGGTACAGCTCGCGCGACAAGAGAAAATTTCTTCCACGCGTTGAAAGCCAACAATAACCCACATGTATCCTCCCTTCCACGCGTCCCTACATATACCTATAGATATATCTTTTAAGAATCGCTACTACTGCTCTAACGCTACTACATCGGATCGTGAGAGACGACATTATTGGCCGGAGATTTTTCTTCTCGCAGCCTCTTTTCACGGAGTTTTGACGGCGCACAAAGCACGCAAAAATAAAAAAAAGAAAGACCCATTATATCCTGTCTCGCCACCGCCGCCGACGCCACCAAGTACTCGATCTCTCAACTTGCCAAAGGGAGAGAGTGTAGAAAAAGGTGTAAGCCTTTTGTAAGGTCGCCAGATCTTGTTTCGCCCTTTCGGAAGAGATGCGAGGTAAGCCAGAAAAAAAGAAGTATTGCCTATGTGTTGTACGGCATACATGTGAAAATATATCTATATATAAGCATTCGTATAGATACCAAATGTGCCTATATGTAGAGAAAGGTAAGATGAAGAGATGAACGGCAAGAGCGGGCTAATATGAAAGGGCGGCAACTGTGCGGCCGACAACCCTTCGTGAATATTATCCGATTCACGGAAGCAGCTCATATACCTGTGAAACGAGGGAAATCTGATTAGACGACCCAGAGGAGGCTTATTTCGCGAATATCCTCTCTCCGCGAACGGGGTGAGGTTATCCACTCTGTATTTTCAGGATAAAGCTCATTTTCGAGTGCTGTATAGTATTTCGATATGGACATGATCATTGTTTGTTTGTTTACTACTAGTGTTGTGTGCAAACCCCTAGTTCTGTGGAGACGAAAACACCACAAACATTTTCACCCTATTTTTATTCCTACGTCGTGTGTTATCTAATCGTGGATGAGTTAACAACGTGGAATAACAACAAAAAATACCTTCACGACATAATATTTTTTTACTCGTAACAGGACGATACATATGCACATATTGCACATAATATAATCCTCAAAAGTGATAATAGCTCATCGTAAATAGCCTCATCCGAAAGGGTCGACCAAAAGATGACTCGTCCACGTAAAATGCCAGAACACGAAGAAGCTCCCACAGGTAGAGTAATAACACGCTAGGTATTAAGAAAATCGGATCAGACTATATACATATAAGCCACATAACTCGCGCGAGAAAGAGTTTTCGAGAGAAGCCTTTGATACGGACACAAAAGTAAAGTCTCTTCGCGCCCCGGAGCTTTTCATCACAGAGACACACAAGTTTGCCTATACACGTATGTGTCTGTGTCTGTAGATCTTCGCTTTGTGTCTCGAAAATATTGTCTGCTCGTGATTCCCGCGCGGGACTTAGGTGACAAAAGAGGCACGCGCATGCGCGATAGGAAGCGTATAATTGCCTTCGGGGTGAGAATAAACGCGCGTTCGAGAGTCACAAAGGTGCGATGCTGTCGTTCATCGTGTGTATACATGTATAAGAGGCTCGAAGATGGGGTTTAAAAGATTTTACGCACTAATCTATTGTAACCTTCTTGCTTCCAGAGACAACTCGAATTCTTGCTGTAAAAAAGTGTCGCTCTGAGATTGAGTAGGTGGTATTGTTGATTTTTTTCTTTTCACGCGTAATTTTTTCAAATTACGTGCTCGTCGAGATCTTTTTACCTCACTTTTCATATTTGTCTGAAAAGATTGACTGATTGAGAAGCATATTGTTGAACTAACTGATACGCATTGCACAGAGTATAAAAGAGGATTTTAAAATAATACGCCTTGGTATTCTCCACAGGATCTCGAGGGATTGATCGAGTGAATTCCTCAGTCGAGAATTTTTATCTCAAAGTTTGGTCTAAGAAGCTGAGTAGTGTGGGAATGAGTCATCTCATTGTACTGCGGAAATTTGACGACGACATCACCTGTGTTAATCCATAAACCAACTACAATCACTGGTGTGAGACGTTGTTGAAACACAGAATCCTGTATATATAATATACGCTAAGAGAGATAGAGTGAAATCATTGTGTGTGTTGTTCACTGATTGGTCGTTCTCGACTGTTCAACTGTCATTGTAAGCGAGATAGATGACGCGATGCCCGTGATTGTGTAGTTTAAACGAAGTTTAAACTTCATTTTTTTACTGCTGTAATGCGTAATTTCAAACTATCAATCATAATAATTGAATTGACTATTCTAGATGGCAGTTCGCGGTTAAGTGTATGCAGTATGAAGTTATTGGCTATAAAAATATACGTTAATCCATGAATTAGCTAGTCTTTCAAGTGTCTCAAAAAATTCAGGCCATAGTTCATTGACCCGTAAGACTTCATAAACGTGTACATTTTAAGTAATTCAGGCACAGATTTTAAAATTGATCATTCCGAAGATTATAATTTAAAATATTTTCGTCAATGTATTAGATATTATTTAAACGAATTCCAATGATAGCATATATATTTACTAATAACATTCAAAAGAAGCAAAAGGATACACTTATTTCTGCATGGTTAATGGAACGTTTTTTAATAATAATGTTAATTTTTTTTTATAATTTGTCAGTGTATTGAGAGAGAATCAAAGAGTATTACTGTCACATTTCAGGTCAATCAATTTACTGGTTCCTTTGAAATTTTGCAGGTAGTGAAAATTGAATTTTGTGGAATTATTAGTCACAAAAGAGACAAAATCTAGACCTTTTCAATTATTCACTGAAAAAAGGCTGCTAATTTTACAAACATTTATTTACAAAACATTGCTTTTATGAAATAAGAAAATATTTATTTGAATTGATAAAAACAAGATTTTGGCTACAAAACATATTGCGTATAAATACAAATTTGCTAGAATTCGTTAAATAATAAAATATGCAAAATAGCATAGACGAATATACTCCTCAAAATCCGAATAAGTATAAATTATAACAATGTTCCTGAAAATCATGAAAACATTTAATTTTCGAATCGTCATTTGTATGGTGTCTAATCCCCTTAACACTCGACACTCTTAGTAGATTTTTCAGCGGTCAGCCGTATTTGCAGTTAGCGCACAATAGGTGCAAACCCGCCGTAATTGACTTGTTTATTTCGCGACATTGTCACGCTTTCGAACGCGCATAACCGTGTCACCGCAAATGCGTTACCTCGTATACATATACACAAAAACCTGACACAGCTGTATTCCCGAAGGTATAATACTCTACCGATTTGCCATGCCTCCGTATACCAAGTTTACACAGACAAACACACACACACATGCACATTCGCGTAAGCAGAAAGAAGAAACCAGTCCGGTGGTCCCGATATCATAACACACTGCAGCGAAGCCTCTATTTGTTACGCGATAAATATGTAACTGGAATACAATGTGTCGCGCTCGTTCTCTCCCCGCATGCATGTACACGTATGTTATATACAAATGTACATGTATGTGTAGATGTATATAAGGGGATGCGCGCGACGATGACGATGATGATGTCGGGTGTGTACTAGGGGCTTATAGTCGCATTAAATCACGCTTTACGAAAGTTGCCGACTCTCTAGCGGGACACGTTGATGTATAATAGACGAAACGAGCTCAGAACTACACGAGGCAGATGGTATAACTATAACGTCAAAGTCAAAAGTGCCTTCGGTTTTCGAATGGCGCCCGGAGTCGACGCATTGTCTTGCTTATATATGCATATAGGTATATGTATCTGTATGTGTACGTTGAAATTGGACTACCGTCTGTGTTGCAAATGTTATTGCTGGGCGGAGCGCACATTTTCATTTACGATTTCTTTATGCTAAGTGTGCATATTCATATCAATGCGTATATAGGTATATGTCAATGTGCGCGTGTTGCGTGAACTACGTGGATAACGAGATTTTCTAATTTTATTAGCTACTACATATATACTTTACCGAAACCGCTGCATATTTTAATACGATTTTTATAAGCGTATAAAGTCGTTCTAAAAATAAAACTATACGAGTATATATTATATACTATATTTACTGCTGTATATATATATATATATATATATACATACAGCAGTAAATTAATTCGAAACCATGATCTAAACAAGTTGTACACGTATTAAGTATATGTTGTACATACAGATGTATAAACACATATGCACAGTTTCGTTATAAGATAGTTACAAAGTTTGTACTTAAATACTTTAGGAGAGCTATAATGAGCAAAGTTGACCTACTTGCTCCTTATTCTGTTCTTTATATAGCGGACGCAGAAACAACTTTCTTTCATTGGCAACTGCAAATAATTCATGCATCTGCATATCGAAGATGCAACAGAGGAACTGCATATATGCAGTTAATCAAATATTGGTTCAATCAAACATGTTTATGAATTTATAGAATTCCCTTTTCGGTAACGAAAAAAATTCGAATACCGATGTAGATTCGATTCCAGTCTAACAATGGATCGATGTGCAGCAAATAACAACATGTGTGCGATACGAAGTTTCTAGAGCAGTTTTACGAAAATATATACCTACAGAGCGATTGCATAGCACAAACTTTCTACGAATTATAGAATACACAACACAAATTGATGGATTCTCGTGTTGAAAAGACATTTATATTTATAGATCAAAGACGTAAGAAGAAGAATAGATATACTCTGTGATCTCGGCTAAAGTATACGTGAATAATGAGTAATCTTATATACCCAAGATAGCAGTTATGTACGGTAGTTTATCTTTCAACAGTTTAACGTTTCGCATAAAATTATAGACTAGTTAATAATTATAAATGTATACTTAGAATACGAAATTCGAAATAATATCTTTAAATTTACAGAATTATTCATACCGACTGATTTCATAATTTTAAACATTCTTTCAACTATTATATTAGCGCTACATTCAGTCTAAAATTTAGCGAAGTTTCAGTTATGTTTGCAGTTCTATTTTCCTCTGTTAATAATACTCTATGCATACACTGTTCTTCAAACTAACCACGAAGACTTCTTCAATCCCCCTTATTACATCGAAACCTCCGGTGTTGGAAACTACGAAAAAAAAAGAAATAGCATTCCGAAGTTCAAATATAATAAAACCTACTATCGTCTCGGATCCCGCTATTTCATTGTCGCTTACAGACATGTGGTCACGACCATAATTTCGCGAAAAAAGAAGGCAGTTCACGCGACATATTGCGTTAAATTTCGTCTCCCGCTATGGGAAGTACAAGTTTGTAATATGCAGTATAGCATATATATATATATATATAGACATGCTAAAGCCAAGAAGAAAAAGTCTGTAAGTATCGTCGCGTAATATTTGCGGACCTCTCATTTTCGGAGCGGCGTGCAAAGCAAAAACCACGTATTACATAAGGTTGAGAATGACACTCATGTAGCTATATATACAAAGCATGTGGAAGAGAAGGAGAAAAATACAATGGTCACCACCTGCCGTGACCAGAGCTTGGCAACACTCCGATACCATAATGATAATAGAAACTTTGCCATGTAACCTCGCTTAGTCTATAACACTCGTTCGATCAGCATAAATCAATCATATTAATTATTCACGTACTAACAACAATTAATGGCGTTTTAAGTGTCTCAGAGATAGCCGACTATAGCTCATGTAATATTTAAGCTTCCTTATTTGTGTGCATGTCTAGTACGTGCGTGCACGCGTGTGTCTGTGTGTTTATGCATGTCGCTTTCTAAGGCTATGATTATTTAATATCTCTTGGTACGGGCGAGCCTCTGAATGTCCGTTATTAATAAAATGGGTGTTATTAAAATTATTTACCCTAAGCAACAGATTTTTTGTTCACTTCTCTGCGTCTATTTTTGAATTATTTAATACTTAGAACGATAGGCGAATATAGCACGCTATCGATATGTATTATGAGTTGATTAATATAAAAATTGTATTGAAACACGGATGTATAAGTAGTAGTAGACGTTGCCCTTATAGAGGAGACTAGCGCGGAAGAGGGGGAGGGGGGATTAGAGGAAACATGTTTAGAAAAATAAGTGGCTAATAAAAACACAAACATATATAGATATAATTACCGTAATTTTGATTATGCATAGAGTATATGCCGCTACTAACAGCGATCAATATTTATATACTATCAATTGGTCTCAAATACGCTTAGGCCGCACGACGTGTAATTTTGATTACAAGAACACATGGTATACGGAAATAAAGCGAAATCCAACAAAATTGTTCTTTAGATGTATGTAATTACCATTTCATGATAACGATTTTTTTTCATAACCGCAGTGAGTAGAACATTTATAGCATACTATTCTAGGATACAATAACAGATCGCGTATAAATTAAGAAAAAATTAATCCAAATAGCTGCTTCAGAAACCTCTTGACGTATATATTTATAAGAACCTCAGAGGAGAATCCATTTCTAAATTAGAAATTACAAAATTCCACATAGAATCAATCCATTAGTGATTATGTACGGAAACTAATAATCGCTTACAAAAAAGCCAGTCGACAAGCAAGCACAAAGAAAAAAATGTGTCCATAAACTCCTTCCTCACCTCTTCAAGAGGTACATATATATATAGTAATAGCAAATGACTCGCTAAACAACACCGCCGCTGCATCCACGGATTTATCGAGCAGTTGATATATCGTATTTCAGGATTACCTCGTCGTACATAAAAATCCACCGGTCCAGCAGCAACAGCAGAAGTAGCAACAGCAGCACATTCGCCCATAAATCCTCAAGGCCCGAAATTCGGTACGCCGCACAGTCAGGATCACCTCCTCCTCTATACATCTATATATATACCATTCCGGCTGTCGCCGCAGCCCAATACTCCTAATAACGTCTCTATCCCGTACTCCCTCACGCCTTTATATATAAATATAGGAGTTCAAGTATGCATGGGTGTGTACGTTAGCGAGGTGGTATTTTCTCAATCTCCGAAACTCACCGGGGTGCATCTCGCGTTTGCAGGGATTTTCTTTTTATTGGTCTGAGCAGCGGCACCTTTGTATCATTTAATATTTAAAAACAAGCCATAAATAACGGCTGCGTGTGTGCGTACGCGCACCGAGAGAAAGGGAAAGATCGGTATATATTACATATATGCATACGCTGCGGCGGATTAAGAGACGATCAAAAGCGAAGACGAATGCTGTGTTGAAATCGCGGGAGTATTAGCGGTATTGCCACAATCTTTCGTAAAAGTTATCTGAGGATTCTTTTTTATTCATCTCTTTAATATATATATTTATGTATATAGATGTTTTTATAAATCTAACGCTGTTGGTCTTTGAGATTTCTTTTTGTATTTTAATATCTTTCCGCTGCGAGCCAATCATTAATACATAATCTTTTGATTATATTGTTAAAACTCATCTCTTCGCCCATAAAAAAAAGAATGTTCGTATCGAATTACACCCGCTTACGTATAAGCCCACTTAGACGATACGCGAAGGTGATATTTACGCCGAGATTAGAACTCACCCGCCCTTGACTCTCGATGAACCCCCGTATACCACATATATAAATATATATAGGTATGTTATATGCAAGCAGTATTGCATACAAACCCCCTTTCCTCGGCTTTGTCTCGACGAAAACCGAGTCGATTTTCCCAAGAGTCTCCCGCTGCAAAATTACACATAGAAATATAGAATCTGTATATGCAACACACACCACATGCATCAAAAATATAGAGACATCAATTTGTTGCGTATCCCCGTCGGAAAAAAGAGCTCTCTCTCTCTATCTTTCTCCCCACCATTACACGGAATTATTTAGTGCACAAGAGAGAAATCCCTCGCGTGGACTGTACCCACCGTGAAACCGCCCCGCCTAAACAGTGCGTTAACCCATGATTTACGAGCCGACCCCACCTCCTATCTACAGGGTCCCGGACACCCGCCAACCCCCTTTTTTACACTCTTCTACATATGTATGCGTGTGTGTATACGTCTTTATTCTCGGCGGTCCTCCATCGCTCACGCGCAACCCTTTGGCACGTCGCTCCAGATCTCGTTGTGACGATCCATTGTTGCCCACCGCGTTAGCGAGGGCTTGTACGTACATCATGTCCGCCGCGTGCGAGTTACGCATTATGTATATATATATATACACGTACGGTACGTACCTATAAATTCTACAGCGTTAAAGTGTTAATACCACCGCTCCTCCGGTACCTATGCCGATATTCCAGATGCCACTTCTGTATAAGCGATTCTGGCTTTCTATCATACACATTTAGTCCGATCGAGGGTGTGAATGTCTTAAAATATTAGCGAATTAACATTTGGCACAGCTAACCCTTTCATTCGTATGTATATACGAATACGTGTATATTTATACACGAGTGTCTCGATGTCCTACCCTTTTTTTTATTTAAAACTACCTTTTACGCACCGCAAAGTCACCCCTCGCGCCAGCGATATACCACGAACCTATTGTTATTATTTACTCATTACATGGCGCATATACATCTTTGATCATTCCGAGCATAAATAGAAATGTTAAAAAAAAGACAGTTGTACAAAAGCTCGAGGGATAGTTCGAGAAAATCGAAAAATAATCGCGCGCGTAGAAGTTGCGATTCCCGCGCGGACTCCACATTCTGTATCTCACATATATATATATATATATATACGTGTGCCTGCGTGTGTATCCGTATATACAGGTATAGTAAATGCGAATAAAGTGGGCTGCAGTTAAGAGGGCCTTATGGGAGCAACTTGGAACGAAGGATCATACATCACTTTGACTTATGAGCCGCATTATCGGCCGCCGCTGCACCGTTTGAGAGAAGAAGCAGAATCGCCGCCGCACGGGAGGAGACTGCACGCAACCGAATCGCTCGTTTTGTCCATGTTTTATACGCCTCTTTCGCTTCTTTTACGCACCTTTTTTCCCCCTTGGCGTTAATTTCTCGACAGCGTATACACGCAATTACAATATCATTTTGCAAATGAGCGAGCGCTTTTTTGTTTCAACAACCCCCGATGCCAAATGTGCGATAAAATTTAATTATATTTTTTTAAACGTTTGGCCATCTCGATACGCGGATCAAGAGGCGATTAGATACAAAGTACGCCGTGTGCAGAAACACCGTTATAATTCAAGATGTTTTGCTTTTTTATTCGCGCGTCTGCGTAATATACCTCGCGGAAGAATATATTTCTCGTATGCATACGTATGCCTCTCTAACGTTACGCTCGCATTTGTAAACTAAGAGAGTCTGATAACGAAGACCCTTTATAATAACCCTAATCAAAGTATTAGACAGCCATATAATGTATCCGAGTCTCGGAACGTGTGCGCATCCAACAGCTCGCATTAGCCTTACCGGTCTTTATATAGCTACAGAACGAGTACATAACGATCACAGAAGCGTGTATTATATGAGGAAAGATATGCGATCTCCGCGAGCGAGAGATGAAAAAAACGCATCGGGGAGTGAAAAGAAAAGCGCAGCGCGCGATTGGAGAGACTTGAAAGGAGCATCGGCATCGTATTGAAGACGACGAACCGACAGCTACTCTATCTCTCTCTTAGTGGCTTGTATTACCATTATGTCGGGGTCCTTACATTATACCTGCAATTTACCGTGTTATCTCGAGGTCCGATCGACGCTCTGTTCAAATTCTTGTACGTTGAAATCGGGTCTAGGAAAATATTATCAAAATAGATATCGGATGACATGCGCGGAATGAAATTAAGCGTGTATCCGGCTTGATTCGCAGCCGAACAACCCTTTACTCGGCTCCTCCTTTCATTTTTGTGGATGCGATGAGTGTCACTACACTATATATACGGAATGTAAAGCTTGCGTTGGGAAGGTGTTGCGTTTCGCACATTTGCTTCGACATTGCGTGTCGCGTGAGATGATCTTTTGAAAGAACGACATTGAATGAATACGTATTACTTGTGTAAGAAAGGTTTTCGGAGTTTAAGAAAATGTATTTATTAAAAAAGGGCGTTTTTTGGAAGAAGAAAGTACTTACTTGAATTAAAATATAATATTTTGCATTTAAAATATATTTGTTTGAGGAAGTAAAATTATTTTTAGTAGTAGAGTGTTTACGAATTGTATGCAAAAAAAAATTTGCTTGTGTGCATTATACAATATTTTTAAAATCAGGAGGTGCATTTATTTAAGTGTAATGAGTAATTATTTAGTAACTAATATTTTTTGACTCTATAAATTGCTTTTTAAATCATGTAAATGCGTCTTGGGAGTCAACAAATGTCATATGAATTAGGAATTAGTTTGTATTCAAATAAATACAATGATATGCAAATGAAAATATGCATTTATATACGTAAATATGCACTAAACTTCAACTAAATGTAATATTTATTCAATATTAAAAAAGATACGACTAAATATTTTTATCCTAACAATCATTTTTTCGATATATATACACACGCGCTTTCACGTGGTAAACGACAATTGTGAACTTAATTTATCACTTCGTTAAAATAATTGTTACTTCCCTCTGTGCAATAGACATTAGGCGAATTCAAAGTATTCCAACAAAATTAATCTAATTACGAGATATTTCCATATATCACGAGATAATAAAGTATAAACAACCGATCTTTCGTTACCTCAGAAAATTACCTACTGCTAATAGGATGAAATATGAGGTGAAAAACAGTATATTATATACACATCGAATATGTACAGTGTAAAAATTGAAAAAGAAACACGACGAAGCCACTATACAGCTTAGGATTTAGCCCATTTGTTCTGAAAAGTTTTCGGCCAAGAACGTCTTGACCGCAGTGTAATTCGAGCGTAAAGCGCTCGCGCGCGACATACAGTTGGATTTATGTAATGCGGCTCTCTCGTTGTCTCTCTACTGTTCTCACGGCTTTGTGAGCCAGAGCGACCAGCGAATAGACGATTCGCAGAGTATTGTTGTCCATTTTGTCGCATTGTCACGCTAACGCTGATCCGATCGAGGGTCAGGGCGCGATTGCAATCGATTCTCACGTAAAGCTGGAAAGACTGGACAGTGACCGCGATGTCCGAGTTTTTTTTCTTATATATATGGCATTTCTACATATATATAATTACATCTTTGTGTAAAATGGGCTCTAGCGTATACGTTAAGAAAAAGAAAATCTAGAAGCAAAATCAATGATTATTTTTTAAATTCACTTCAATTATTACACGCGACGGTGTAAAAAGCCATTGAAAATTCTAAGCAAGGCACGTGAAAGTGTTGCGGTAGCTCATAAAAATTTCACGAGTTGCTCTATCCCTTGTATACAATCGACCATTATCCTACCCTGATCCGATTTCGCGTTAACAAGATTGTTTGAAAAGGAAATATGCGTCTCTTCGAACCTGAACATGTGTACCTATATATATTGCATAATAATATATAACACTCGCCGCGTATACAGCTCTTGCAATATAGATGAAAAAAAGTATTCGAGATAATTGTTTTCCGATATACATTGACGATGGTTAAACTGAAAACTCGTGCATAATTTATCGGTACAAGTTTACAGTACCTCGGTAATTACAGAATAGTATATCTTTTGTAGAATTCGATTGCACAGCGAACCGTAATGTTTTTCTCAGCACAACTTTTATAGTATACATACATGTATACGTAAGTATACACGTAGGAAGTGCATGCGATCAATAAGCATACGCGTACGTAACACCGAATGATAATCAAACCAGGAAATTTCAAAGCTCAAGAAGCTCGAATGTAATACTATATCTGTATACTATATACACCCTCCATTCCCAATTCACGTAGACACTATATAGCCGCTCGAATTCAACCAGCCAATAATATATATATAGGTATATATACAACAGACGGTCCCGCGAGAACGAGAGAGTAAAGTCGGTAATAATCGAAATCTACTACTTACGTACACACAACGCAGTCGCTCTACTTTGCGGCTGTCGTGCAAACATGTACACGTGTATACACATGTATAGGTATATATACACAAAGCCACGTTAGATTTCCTCGTATATTCCATTCAGGCAAAAGTCGACAGATGCATCAGAGGGACGCCCGCGGCTAAGGACGCACACACGTACCATCATCTCCGCGATTATGTTTCGGAGCCGCTCAGATAACGAGGCTTGGACGATAGGGCACGCGTTTTGGATTTCACTCGCCGGGGGGCTATATAGCTGTACACATAGACACATGCGACATCCGAAATTCCAAACGCGAGTGTTGTCGAGTGCGCTCTCCATTTTTTTCAGTCACTACTACGCGGGGGGTCTCTTCTACGCGCGTGTATTTTTACGCCGCGGCGAAAATCCTGACGTTCAATTGAATTTCATGCGCGACTACTCGAGGGACTTAGGACATTGTATTGTGTACGTCGAAGTTTAACTCGATTATCGATTTCTCGAGTTTTTTTTTCAAAATGTTGAAAGATACTCTGTAAAAATTATTTTTATTTTATTTTTCCACGTCGGAAGCTGTAGAACGTTCTTTTTTATTTTGATTTTATATTTAATGTTGCATTCCAATGTTGTATTAGATATAGTTAGTTATTTAGTGGATGTATTTAGCTGTTTGTATTTAGTGAATATTTATTAATGATTGCAAACAGTGATTTTTTGTATAAGGAGGTAATAATATTATTATCTATTTTCTAAAAAAAAGTATGTTTGGACTGATAGTACATGAGACTGAATAGTAGATATTGTTAACACCATTGAATATACTTTATAATAATTGAAAATTTTAATGTTTATTTCGAATAGCGAGCGAACTATATTATTTAAACGTATACAATAACTTTATCACTTGTATAGTTTACATCCTTTGACATATAACATTTGTAAGATCATTTCGAAAAAGGAAATCATATTCATACTGTCTCCATTTCACACTGTCAACATCGCAAAATACTTTTCTTAATTCAAGGGTACAATCAAAACGCCTAAACTAATCTACTGAAAAAATTATTATTACTCGAGCGAAATGAAACAACACAAAAGCTAACTATCAGGACACTTGAACATACACACACGATAAGCACGTTCTCGCGAGGAAAAATCTCCTGTTTTTTCAAACGTCTAATTCCGTGCTCTGTATCCACGGGCTCTCACGCATACTTTTATATTTACGCATCCCAAACGACAATTTACTGCGCTCGTTCTCTCTGACCGGAATAAAAATAATTGTGGTTTATCGCCGTAGCCGCAGTTGAGCAGCTTGTTATTTCGGTGTAACGCCTTCCGAAAAGCCGGAAAAGCTGTGTTTTAATAGAATCTTTCCCATACATATGTATATACGTCTATCTATACGTATATACAACAGATACATAGCACAGCATAAGGGACGTGACAGACGGTGTCAGGTGTGCGTAGTTCGATGCACGCGTTTTATTACGAGCCAACACAGCATCGATCAGCGCATCCTGCCGAAGCCCTCGGGGTGGAAAACAAATCGTTAAGCATAGCTGTTTGTTGTAGCTCGTAAAGCTTCCGCCGAGCGACTAGAAGATACTCGACGAAAATATACCAAACGTTTGTACGAATGAAAAAGAATCATCTTAACGCGCTGCTTTACGAGCTTTTTGCAAAGACCGACCGAAGAAAAAAGGAAGAAAAAAATAAGGGGGTAAGACATTGGCTGCTGTGCCATTGTTGGACGGTACTTTACGAGCGCCCGCGAATTACTTCCGGATGCCTGGACGCATTTTCAAACTATGCGAGTATACAGGACCGGAAAGATTTATATTTTCGAACAGTACGCGCGCACTCGATATTATATGTGTCGCGAGTATAAGCGTCGAGTGGTATATGTTAATAGGCGAGTAAGGGAGTGTATAGTTATTTTAGGCCAATGTCTATTGTGTCGAAAGGGATAGACGCTGTACGACGATTATCGTAACGACCACTTACCTTTTTGTGTTCTTATGTACGTGTACGTATTATACGCATGTGCACGTGTCTTGGGAAAATGTTCGTGAGAAGACACGAGTACTTTGTAGAAGGTCTATACTGTGATGAAAAAAAACATTACGAAGATAACTGTTAATTAGCATTTCGAATTATTTGATTATTTTAAAACTGCGACTGTGAATACGATCATTGCCATTAATAATCTCTAAACGGGGATACGTATATAGAGAGCGCTCAGCAATAGTAAATCACTGGATTTTTTGCTTCACTTGTTTTATGTTTGTTTTCTTCGATTCTATTTATACGAGGGGTATATATCGCGTTAAAAATAAAATTCCCGTAATGATCGGACGAAGGCGCGCGCGCGATATCTATAAATCTTCGCGCGATATGCCGCTCGATATATAGTTTGAATTTCAATCCCGACGGTGAATTCAATTTTTCCAACTTAGTCATTGACTCGATTGCTCGCGTTTAATTGAGCCTTATGTACGCCGTTTGACCTTAATCTATGCAGCGTCACGAACCTAGAATCGCATGTATAAGAGAATTAAAACAATCAGTGTGATTAAGAGCAGTCGTTTCGCAAGCTGTACAACTGTTCTTTCCCTTAATTCTCATCGCAGCCCTTATTATACACACACACACATACAGAACTCGACAAGTTGAAACTCACCTCTTGCGATAATCGAGAGAACCAACTCTTTTTTTATTATTATTTCGAGGCCCCGTCAGCAGAAAACGGAAACTCGAGCGTGTTGGCTAACAAACCGCACGGTTTTCTCGACTGACACGTGACGCGCGTATCCGGGTTATAATGATACGCGAGAACACTCTCGAGTGCTTCCTGACTTTCGTAACCACCTTTGTACGAGGTGAGCTCGCGCGAGATCGATGAACAAAGCGCTTTTAATTCGATTAAATCGTCGAGAAATTTTAGACGCCGCACTGTATATATAGACCGGACTCAATATAGGTATGTATATATATACACATACGTGCGTGAAGTATTATCGGGGGTGAGTTTGAGAAAGAGAGAGAGAAAAGAACATGCAACGCGTTAGTTAACGAAGTATAAAAGGACATCCGTTTCGTCAGGTGTTGGATGTATTCATTCGATCTGGTGGATATTATCCCCCTTTATCCCTTCACAATTCTTTATGGTTAATAAACTGAATAAACCGCTGTGTATGTACATCGATATTCGATTTCAATTAAACTTCGACTGCACAGTTGTGCACCTAATGCTTAATTTAATTATTTTTAAGATAAGAGGATAGTTAATTAAAAGGTCAACAACTGGACAGAAGGAAAAGACGCCAATGGCTTTGGAAGAGACAAAAAATAAGTGCTGCTCGCACACGCATTGAAATAAATTAAAGATACACGACGATAAGTACGCGTATACAGCTTCGTACCATTTACATTCTATACGCATTGTCAAGAGTCATCTATTATAAGCCGTTCATTTCACGCAAGACACATTCTTCAACCTCAGCTTTAAAAGCACAATCTCAAAATCGACATTCAGAGCATACAATACCGCTAGTCAGCGGTAACAGCCGCATTACATCTCTATACTTACAAACTTAGTTATATACCTCTATGTATGTACGTATGGCAGTAGATGAACTCCTATTCGAAATCGATACAGATTCGATAATAAAAAAAAATCTCGCTTCCATCGTCGCTCGATCATCTCAGAGACACCCCGCAGAGTTCGATCGATCGTTGACAAGACGAAACTGCAGCGCGGAAAAAATTAACTGACTCGCGCTCGTTTGTCCGATCATTAATATATATATATATATATATATATATATATATATACACCCTAATAGAATATGCCAGTACTGGAACAACTGGGCAGAGTTGTAATACTGTACTGATCTGATACTGGCAGCCTGTACACTGGTTGCCAGTTAAAACGGGGTAACGGTTGAATATTGTATGCCAATATTGAACCGATTCAGGCACAAGACAGGCGAAATACAGGCGTATTATTGGCACAGTAATGGGTTTCAAGTATTGCCCGATCTTATCACTACAGTACTAGTTTAATACTGGGACGCTACTGGCTTACGGTAGTGTTGGCCGGATATCAACACTGGGCTATTGGTCAATTCCAACTAAGGTATATATATAGTATATATAGTAGTTGCTCGAGAAATATACACTTATAGCAGGAAAGAGGTGTACGTTTGATACCTGATGTTTAGTCGGTCATATAAGAGGCTTAAGCATTAACCGGGGTAACTCTCTCGCTCTCGCGGAAAACAAAACGTCGGGTTCTCCTAAAACTTAAGACGCTTAAAAGTTAACCCCGCGTCCGTCTTGCGGTATCCTAAAGTAGATTAGCGATATAGTGTAACGCCGGCCCTCATCCTGTTACATCCTGCCCCGGAATTATAAAAATATTGTCGGGATTATATTATCCGCGCGTATAACTGTCGAATATAAAAATTTCCAAAATTATCGAATAATTGATATATAAACAGGTTCTATACAGATACAGATGTATCAACGGTATATTATATATACCGCATAGTTAAAAATCACCTCGTTCTTCATCTAATATACCAGTGTATAATATATATAGAAGCAAATTCACCTTTTCGGGTTCTTCGACCTTTACTGGATGCGAAATCAAGAGTGTGATCCCAGTCGGTTGGAATAAAGAGATTAGTTCCCAACGAGAGACAGAGAAGCTTGACAGTCGGATTTCGAATATCGCTCCTAACGATCTCTCGAACTAAAAAATACTTCAGAGCGAGAGACATACGCTTATATAGAGAGAAGGTATTTATCATTATTCGGAACTAATCTCCACCTCTCGGTGATCTCCAAATACAATTTAATGAATAGACTGGTACATTCGACTGTCACTGAGTATAGATCCGAGACGTAAACCGTAAGCGCACTTATATTTACTTTAACGAATCGCTTTTGAATCCAACGCGCAACGACGTAACGCACTGCAATTGGATATAACTTTCTAGGAAGGCCAATTGGCAGCATTGTGTGAGAAACGAAGTTCTTACGCGATCTCGAGGTGAAAAGCAAGCGCGATGATTACAGACCGCGTTAAGCCGACTGTGCAGTGGCTCTTCATTACCAGTCGCCGCCGATAATTGTTTTGATCTGTAACGCAGCGTGACTGGGCGTGTAATCCGTCGGTGAAACCGCTAAGCTTCATTGTGTCCGATATCCGTAGTGTGTGTATACGTGTGTATGCGACGTATTAATTCAACTGCAAGTCATCGCTGTTGCATGTATATGTCTATATATGTCTATATACATATATATGAACCTTATTGTCATTTGATACCAAGTCTGAAGACTAATGGATCATTATGAATGAAAAATTAATGTGTGTTTAAAAAAAAAATTCTAAGCTCAGAAACTCGATGAATAGAATTGTAAACGCTATATTATAGACATTATATGGTGGATTACTTCCATTAATTAAATTTTATTATTTACCTCTATTATTTAATTTAGCCTGTATAAAAAATCATAAAGAATCATTCCTTCATCCATAGTATTATTTAAACTAATTTGGCTTTCACACGTTCAATATATTTATTTTATTTATTTATTCAAAAAATATTTACCTCTGTATAGGCGGGCACATACAAACTTGCATACTAACTTATAACAAAAAATAAGCGAACAAAGAAAAAAATCTATCTAAAAGAGAACAATACTTGTATCAAAAACTAAAACAGTACAGCATCCAACCTAAACTATCAGAGAAAATGTGCGGCGAGGTGAAATGAAAAATAAATAAATAAAAAGAAAATAGAAAATAACAAAAAAGAGCCGCCATCACGTTCTCTCGCGCGACTAATCCGCATTCATAATCCAAGAGAAAAACACGCGAACGCTGGCAAACAACTGAGCGATGCATCGGAATATACAATATACACCTCATACCAGAACCATCGGTATACCTATATCACCAACGAGATATACCCTTGGGGCATCTCGTTTCGCGCGGCGATCGAGAAAGATCCATCACAACCCACACGTTTTGCTTGCTTGTACGGAAAGGTCATAGTGTGCGTGTAGCGTTGGCGTTAGCACGCGCACATATACCTACACCTATATATATATATACGGCACAGTATATAGAAGAAAAGCCGTCGTCGTGGGCGAGTAAGAGAGCGTATAGTCACACCTCCGTTTTCGCGACTGCGTAGCCATTGAGCAGTGTGAGTCAACCCGCCTACGGTGCTGCTGCCAAAACACCGTTCATACACGCGTCAAGTTAAACAATACCAGGGATGATGGATCGTATTGTATATACGATCTTCGATCGGCCATTTCGCCGATATATATATATTATTCGCACATGGGACACGGAGGTGGAGACCAGCCATTGGAGTTCAGCGACTTATATCACGCCTTCACGGACACGTCAACTCTCGAGAGCGCGCGTACAGGTGGCGAGAACATTTTGTTCGGCGGATGGTAAGCTCGGATTTTCGCTTTATGTAGATGTATTTTACCTCTGAGCTTTTCCGGAGACTGTAGTGTAATCCCCTTTAACAATGTGCTGTGCGGATTTTTTTTTATGGAAGTACACTTGGAGAACAAATCGATTTTGCATACACTGAAAGAAGAGTTTTCTGCTTTTAATAACAAATAAAACAGTTTATTGTAAATCATTGGGTAAACATATATTTATATAACAATGATTAAAAAAGAAATTATATTTTATTTGAATGAAAATTCAGTTTAAGTATTAAATTACAGTAAAAAATTATTATAATTTAGTTTACTCCTATAAAGCATATTTACGTAAATTATTGTTTTTTAATTTAAGTAAATACTTTTTTCTTCGTTTAAATTCATATCTCATATTTATATCTTTAATTCATCGAAGCAAAAGAGGATTAATGTATAAGAACAAGCTACGGTGTTCTTCAGGCACAGAAAATTTTTAATAATTATTACATAATATTTTTAAAAATTGTCACAGTTATAACACTTCAACTATTAATTAATCCGTTTCCACCGATATTATGTTACGTTCATTAAAAAATTTGTTTACACAATCTAATTGTCAATATAACTCCTGATTGTCGAAATCCCAACGACTCGAACTTATAAAAACCAACGCGTTTCAGCCGAAGTAACTTCAATCTTTGCAGCTAGAAACCCTGGGCGTAGAAAAAAGGTGGAAAAACAACTACGTTCCCCCGGGATACGGTGAGACTGCCCCGAGGCTGTATATATAAGCATATACCAACGTACGCGGTTGACTGAAGGGGCCCAAAAGGGCGCGACGCGCGAGTTAAATCTCCAGTGGGCGCTACTAGATATTGTACGGTATACAAAACGTTGATTGTCGCCGAATCAACGTTGGCATGATCGAAGGTGATGTATTGATCACGTGGACACGCGTCATCCTATACAGCTTCTGCGATCGAGTCAAGAAAGATGTCTCGGTCTTTTTCTTTTATCTTTTCAGAAATGCCTCCTGTACAACTACAGTACACGGGGACAAAAGTTTTTTTTTGTTTATTATTATTATGAGAACGAACAATCCCCAGGGTCGCATCCATCGCTCGGCTTTATCTAATTAGGCTTTCGGTAGCTTCGCTGTGCACGATTCGAAATATTTTCAGAAGAATTTCCCTTCAGTTTTCCTTATCGTGCAAGAAATTCGAAATCACTGTGTATATGTTTATTTTCCTTTATGTCGTAACAAAAAAAAATCGTTCAAGCAATATTTAAATTATAAATGTAGGATTATTTTTATGTGTAGAAAAATTATTAAAAATCAAAAACTAATATTATTACTATTCTTAATATTATTACTACACAAATCTTAGTACATATCGTCGTGTAAAATATTTTTTACTCATTTGATTAAAAATACCTACATTCATTTTTTAAAGAATCTATCAAATAGTATTTATGCCAAGTTTAAGATCAATTGGTCTATTGATTTATTTTCAATCTTACGGAGGGTGAGTTTTTAACAAGCCCTTAAAAGCATGAAATTAAATATAATTTTTATTTTATTTTTAAAATTAATTTTTAGCAACAAGTGTGAATTTATTCTCACCAAAAAGTTCATTTTTTAAGAGCAGAGCTTGATTTACAAATTCTAAAATATGTAAATAGTTCTATAGTAAAAAATTTGGATTCTAAGCAATGGAGGATTAATAAATTAATTTTAACACATTTATACGTACGAATATAAAAAAATTTATCAAATTTTACAAAAGCAACTTCCTTATACACGTTTTTAGTGAGAAACATTTTTCTGCGCAACTACAAATTGTTAAAAATGGACATAAAATACTTTAAATGCCAATTTTGACTCTCAGTAACAAAATAAATTTTTTAACCGTTAATCTGTCAGAGAAGAATCCATAAATACCCAATTACAGATCAATACAACTGTCTGAAATAAATTGAATTACATACATCTTGTGGTGTAATGCGTTAACGGTAATAGAGAAACAATTATTGAAACTGATGACTATAGTGTAAAGAAGCCATGACTGCCCTAAGTATTAAAAGTCGCCGTATATCTATTAGAAAACACAAACTACCTAGAGCCTTCTCTCTAGACGTACACGAACACGTACGTCGATCACTACGCCATATTGATATAACGCATGTGTGTAATATAGTCGAGGAGCAGCTCCTGTCTCTCGATTAGTTTATCTCCGCCTATGAGCCGTGTAATAATCTCGACATCGATAAAGATTATAAGCGGCCGCTCCCGATAAAACAGGATTTGTCGAGTATGGCTGGTAATTGCGACCACTGGAAAATGGCGAGAGATCAGCTATATGGCGTGTGCGAAATTGCGCCTCTGCTCTAAGGCTTGGTAGCCGCGAGAAATGTGCGAAACAAATCAAGTATTGTATAAGCGTATAGATATATACACAGCACTAATGACTTAATTTCAAGTTTCCTCTTGGATGATAATTAGTTTATTGCTATGCTCATTACGTATATATATATATATATCAATTTTTTCAATTATATTCCAGACTATCGCATTTTGATGTACGACTTTTTTTCCTATTTATATCACGAATATCGCTAAATATTGAATGATTATTACGTTCGATAATATGATGCAAACGATCTGAAATAGAGTTATAGCAAGCTCGTAATGGCGCGGAATTTAGCTCACACGTTCGCAACGAAATAAACATCGCACGCGTCGTCTCGATGCATGATGTATGTATATCGAAGAAGGCAAGCTGAGCGCGCGTTCTCTGACCAAAAAAAAAAAAAAGAAAAAAAAATTTCAGGTTCCCTTTTTATTTTCTTACCTCGTGCCCTCCTACTGACTGTAAATTAAACTGCCGGCTATATTCTACAAGGCGCATAACGCGATATCTTCACGCTTACCGAGATTTATAGCGCGTATTCCTGCAGCGGTTTGCGACCTGTACACACATTACACCAGACGCGTAATCGTAATCGGAAGTCGTCTCGATGAAAGGGAAAAATTATAGGATCCCATCTATATATATATACATATACGAAACTTTCTCTATAGGATATTAAGGAGAGGCACATATATTTTCCACGTCGATCCTGAGAACTTTTCTGCAGCCGTGGTGCACGTCATTATAATAAAAGACATTTATCGTGGGTTCGACCACGTCTATACGCACACAAACACGTAGGGTTGTAACCCAGTATGTCAATTGATTATCCCATTCATTTCTCATATCGGCCCGAGGTATGTATACATATATAGATACGAAGCGTTATAGTCTCGCGCGGCTTCGTCACGCTTTCGTTTGCGAGGTATCAACATCGATCAGGTTGGCTTATTCTATACTCTATATATACATACATATACATCTATATGTTTGCTCGATATGCTGTGTGCATTTAGTTACCCATTGTCATTTTAATGTTTTTATCGACGTGTGTCATGCTGCATTTATTACCTTAACATCGCATTGAGCCCGCAGAAACACATCTATATTACAGCGGGACTTTGAAACATATGTATTTGAACTTATGGATGAAAAATATCGTTGAAAAAAAGAAATTAACTACAGTATAGATAATATATTCATATGTCCTTTCCAATCAATCTCATATCGCAAACTGATAAAATTCAAGGTTGTAATACCCTTGGCTATTCGATATAGATCGGATACAACGGAAAGCGTTATATCGCGAAGGGTCGTTATAAATCATTGCAAAATTCTAAAAATTCAATTGTACGTACATGTAACCATAGACTTTCGAACTGGTAATTTACGCGGTATAAAAATTTTCACCCCGAAAGAGAATATATTACGCGCTATAGATGAGAGAAATAAAAATCAAACCACCGGCCGAGGGTCTCACGATCAGGGCCATTACAGAGCAATATACCGAATCCGTTCGTCAATGGCTTCGAAATTGGGGTTAAAAGCAGCTCGAATTATCAAAAAAAAATCTTCTAATTTATCCAGAAACGAGCGAAAAAATACGTGTAACCCGCAGCTGCATCGATGGGGTGTATCGCACGCGGCTAAGGTTGCGCGGTGGGGTGGCGCGCGAAATAAAAAAAAACGCAGTGAAAAAAAATACATTTCGACATACCCACGGATCCGAGCACTTTTCAACTGGTTACACTCGCTTGATTACGCGTAATGATCGATTTGATTTAGATGGAAACGAGTATCGCGTTACTCGTCTGCTCGACCTGTAAATCGAGCAATGAAGGCCGATTTAGGCGCGAGCAGAGGTCGTGTTCGAACTAATTTATAGCGTATACTGCAATACTTTACCTTTCTATTGCGGCGGTTCGGTTTTTTTCAGTTCATTAAAAAGCTCCATTTCCCGAACTACCTGCGCTTCTTTTAATAGAAAAAAAACCGTTGGTTTGATATACGAAATTACGTGCTTACGTCAAAAGTTGTTCCATCGGTAACTTGAACTTTTACATTATGTAAAGCGTTTTCTATGATATATCGAAGGAAATATTTTATTCTCCGACTCGTTTCGCAGATGTAACTTCCTATACGGCTACTCGTGTACTTATATTATATGCGCGTGTGAAATTTCGAAATACGGTAGTATAAGCAATCTCAGACAAGTATAATAATAATAATTTACACGATAAAACAAAACTTATATATGTCCTTTGTTGCGAACTGATGAATGATAGCGTCAATATTACAACTGTTCGATAACACGCTATGCTAAATCTTATAATAAATATTCCATACACGACAAGTATCGATTTTCTTTCCAAACACGTGTCGTGTGAAAAGTGGAATAGTACTTGTACACCACTGACTTTGATAATTATAATTTTATGAAAATGTCAACGTAACCAAGTCTTTCATTGCGAAGATCAAACTGTATCCATATATTATGATTATATACACTCCGCCATATTTCCCAGTAACTTAAAACCACTGTCTCTTGTACTCACGAGGCGTTAAATTTTTTGCTAGTTGCAGTAAAAAAAAGCATCTATGCATAATATCTCTCTCACTCTCGAAACAGGTTCTCAATGAAAGCGTACAGCCAAGAGAATTTTATTAGATTTCTAACAAGATTCGGATATTTTATAAAGTATGTGTATGTGTATGTATGTACCCTATATATCTACATCCTAATATACATATATAGCAAATGCCGAAGGAACAGCGAGAGCGGCAAGAACGATGATGTTGATGACAAACGCTTGAGTAATCCGATACGCGCCCATATGCTGGCGAAACGACCCTCGAAACGTTACTGCCCTTAGCGAAATAGGTACATATTATACGTATACGTACATGTAGTAGCTGCGACAACTCGCTTCGCGTATTATGTCATGCTCGCGCGTATGCGTGTTCTTGTTCACCGACTTGCACACATACGGAGATGCGGCGTTACCGTCGCTTGTATTATATATAGAAATATGCTTATATGCAAAAATGAAGAAGCGTCTCATGTATACATACTTATATGTGTAATGTTCAATGTAGAAATACAAACTTGTTAAACAATGCATAAAAGCGCATACGACAGCAAGCCGTGAAACTGCGCGTTAAAAATTTATTTGAAATATAGTATGTCGTAGAACGAAGAAAAAATAATGTATGCGTAGCTGTATGTGTGTAGCAATTTCATACACCGTATCGATTCTGGAAATGGAAAGCCAAGCTCTGCTATATACTTAAAGGGTTTCAAAGCAGATGCGAACGAATTCTCGAAAGAGCACGTGGACAAATAATCTGCAACTGATCATCTGCTAGCTCGTGCGAGAAACATACGAAAACAAAAACGTCGACTCACACTTTTGACGCTTTTCGTCGTTAACTCGAGTGAACGCAAGTGCGCACTTGGCGAATAAATGCGTTACCTTTTTATAGCCAACGAAAACACATTAATTTTAAATTAATAATAATTGTGTCCTGCGTTCATCTTTGCGCTTAGCACAGGAAGGAAATTAATCATTTATAATACAATATTATCAATGCAACGCGAATCTTTAATCCTAACACTGCAGCCACAATACTTTTTTTAAATATTACTCATGTGCGTATGCGCGTGTGTGAATATATATATAATCTAGATCTGACGAATTAAGATGCAAAAGAGGATACTCAAAGTACACGAATAAATCTAATATCGCATGCTCGGAACGCGGTATTTATCATGATTAGTCCCTTTGGTCATGGTGATTTCGCATTACGAGCGTTACGATATGGTGCAGGTTTCTTTGAAAATATATATACCAAACGGCGATGCTATAAAGTCATTAAACGCGATTTCCTCGAATAGGTATTTGGTTTAACAAGCTTAAAGCCTTAGACGATCTTTAACAACTATATCATTTCCCACGTGGATCAACTTTATCGTGTTAGCAGGAAGTTTTTCTCATCAGAAAAATTTACGACTTTGCCAAAGAGTAGATACATATAGCTATACATGTGTATATATAAATGTAGATATGCATCGCGATAAAAATATCTCAACCGCAACGACATCCGAATCAAAACGTTTGCCAGTATAACAATAGCAAATTTGCTCGAGCGATACAAAATAAGACGAGGAGGAGATAAAAAAAGAAGCTAATACATATTTGTGTTTACTTTTCAAGCAGCTACATAATCAAAGCAACAAAGACGAAATTGTTTTTACTCGAGCCATTATCCCCCATAAAATTCAAATATAACAGGCCGAAAAATCGAAAAAGAAAGCAACCAGTAAACGCTTATGAAACTGGCCTAAATGTATGTATATACTATATAGTGTATACTCACTGCGATCATCCTTTCGCGCAAAGCTAGTCATCCGACTGATAAATGATTAGTCTGACAGTTTGGATTTAAAAGTGAAGTCTACTGTTTGGGCTGCAACGCAAAGCGAAACAATAGCCACATACAGCTCCATAGCAAAGCCTAGTTGCACACGTCCAACTACCGTTTGCCGCTAATAAAATAAACAGGCCATTATCCGCGATAGAGAGTGCAGAACCTTCGCCTAATGTGTGCTCTTGTGTACGTGTGTATCTATGTTGTAGTCCTCAGAACGTATATAAAAGCTCCCGACGGATAATCCGGAACAACAACATCGGGACCGCATTGTATTGCGATGATGCCTCGGAGCTCTGCGCGCCAACTACACAAACAGCGAGTCTTATATATAATATATACGCTACGAAAACACACCGATTCCGATGTGCCACAATGACGATTTCGCGTATTTGCATACATTATCCTTTTCTCGTTCGAGGGCCAAGCTCGATTGCGATCTGTGCGATGAGAATTTAGTCGGAGTTGAAAGCCGATCCGTTGAACTTTTTTCCTTTTTGTTTTCTGTTCATTATTTAAATTTAGGATAATGCATTGTACAGTTAGATTCAAGACTAGATCATTTGACTGGTACACAGTTGCGAGTCTAAAATTTCCAAAGATAAAATCGAACTCTATTATGGTATGCCTATATCCCCTAGTAGGAATGGAGCAACGATCCTGTGCTGGACCAGTACTGATATCCTGTCCGCAGCAGTGTACCAATATTATGACAATTTTGTTTTTTTATTGTTAAATAAATAAACTTTTTTAATATTATTATAAAATTTACGTATTAAACATTAAATAAATTATACGATTTATTCGACGATCCGAATGAAACACTTCGTCGACTTTTACTTTGTAAAACTATTTTTTTCATTTGAATCTTTTAAGATCATAACTTACAACTCTAGTTATAGTTGGTAACGAATTTGACCAGTACCGACAAACTAGAATCTGCTCCGAAAAAAAAAGTTCTCGCAATAAATATTTTTTTTACACAGTAATATATCGGTGGCAATTAAGACAGAAATATAAATGTTGAAACATCGCTTCTGCATTCTGCTTTCACACACACAGTAAATTACCAAAAAGAAACGCGAGTAAAAGAGTCGAAAAGCCAAAGCTGTTATTTTAGGTTTCACAACGGGGTCTCGTCCTCTTATACAAAATGAGCAAGACGTACGGATCAGGAGAAAGGTTTCGTCTCGATCCAAACAAATCTCTCAGGTGAGGCATCGCCGACGTTAAAAAGTTTTGACGATTTCGATGAATACCTGCTCGAAAAGCATGAATCTAATAACAAGGATTTTCTCTCAGTCTTAAAAAAAAGAAAAAACAGATGGAAGGAATTTTAAGAAAGCCAATGAATCGCGAAATCTTACGTTTTCTTTTCATCGGGAACATAATACAGACTGTTACACATATTTTTTTTTTCTATTTTGTAAAATGATTTTAATATTCGTATAGGAGAGTCGTGCACTTTACATCTGTTTCTTTCGAAAAGCGATGAAATAAAAGTATCTATTTTACTATGAAATTAGAGATTTCGAAGTTGCGCAGGTACGTAATGAGGGGCATTGAAATTTCAACTTTCGAAAATAATTATTTCTTCTTCTACGTAAATATACGGCATATGTGCTGTTATGAATACGAGTGAATATTGCACATACACACGTACATATACATACATAAATAACTTTATTTTTCTACTACAATTCGATAAGAAAAATTTGAAATAGAAAATCATGTCAAAAGCGTCTTCACGAAATTAAGCGGCTGTAAATCGTCAAGGGTTTTATAACGTAACAGTCCAGTAGCTGACGCTATCCGCTTTGCATTTTTCCCGAAGGGGAAATATATACCTATATTATATACGGTAGTCTCGAGAGTATCGAGTTACAAAGAAGAGTGGATTCTTATCTTGGCGGAGCATCGGTAGCTCCTAGAACTACAGAGTACACACTATGCACTGCTCACTGTCAGGGATAAACTTCGAAAATCACACATCTAGACAGTGCCTTACCCTATCATGTATACGTATACGTGTACATAGCCACATAAGTGACGAAGATGAGCTATGCATTGGGATCTTATTGATTTAGCGTATATTATAACTATATATGAAATCTGATAAAATCTGATAATTTATGGATTATATTAATGTAAATAGATCGGTATCGGAATTCGTAAAGTGAATGCTAAGTGTGTGTACATACAACCCAGCATTTAGTTCTCAGGGAAAATATTTCTCGCGTCAAACTAGTTTTTTATTTTTCGTGTAATATAACAAGACTGCTTCTATTCAAATATTATAGTTATATATATATTTATCAGCACTCGATTTATTTTCTTAGTAATTTCTCGACCTAATACCTGTTCATTATACTGTACACCTTCGAGCCGTCTATACGGTATCTATCCACACAGTCAAAATTCTCATCGATATTATATATACATACACGCATCTATACAGAGCAGATAATCCTCGCGCAATACATCCCGGATTACTCTCGCACCTCTCGAAATCCTTGTGAAAAGAGGGCAAAAGAAGAAAAAAAAAGTCGGACGCACACGCGTAATTCCCAGGATCACACAATGCTTCACGCCCTCGGTGAGGATTAATAGGCGCATTCAGGAACGCGTCGACTAGAATTACGATCTCTTCGAATAAAATCCCGATGCGCGTCTTCAGCTTCTTTCTGCATATAAATACATATACCTATATAGGTATATGTATTTATATGCCTAGACGTACACTACTAGACGTACACTACTAGACGTACACCTAGACTTTTTCCCGCATCCCCCGCGTGCGGTCTGCCACGTCACTCGAGATGCGTTATATGTATACATAATGTATTTCATGGGTTACTACTCTCTGTCTCTTGTATACAAATAACACGCGGTACAATAGGGATAAAGAAGAAAAAGCGAGCGGAAAAACTTGCCGCGCGCGGATTTTTTTTCTACGTACATATACGATCTGAATCGAGGCAAACAGACGGGCAACACCAGATCTCTTCTCCCGTTGCACTTCCGATGCAAACGAGCGAATAATACGAACGCATCTCAATTTTCCTCGTATGTATACAGTAATGACAATGCATCCATCAACGTCGAGCTATCCTACACCGATGTGTTCCCTGTGTTAAATTAGCCCGGTTTTTCGATGCAATAAAGCCCCGCGAAAGAGACCACGCGTCGTATCGAATTAGCGGTATGTGTGTGTGTATACACAAAGGCACGACGTGACGCCTGCGGCAAAGTGCCCGCTCGCCCGATTTGTTTTAATACGCTTTGGCGCGCGATGCTCGTTAGGATAGTCAGCTGGTCCTTACTCCGGTAAGAATTGCGATTACTGAAAGTACGAGATGCGACCGGTTCTTTACTGTCAAATTGTGTTCTATTTTGGAGTTATCGGATTGTAATTACTGGTCAGAATTCTAATAATAGCTGGTAGCTCAGGTTTGGAACGGATGTAAAATTCTATAGTATAGTCGAATGTCAATATATTTTGAAGACTGATAAGTTAAATGTAATTGGAAATTTGCTTGGAGTAATCTACCAGTTTTTACTTTACCTTCGATATTCTTTGTGTAATCGTTATTGATTCGTGATATTTTCAAGGTAAATTTTTTTTTAATTGCATAATAATTTCGGCCGCGAACTAAAAAAATAGTATCGTTTTCTATCTAAAATTTGGAATAAACATGTTTCTATTCATTTTTTCGTTTTTTCTAAATTTTCTAAAATTTTCTAAAATCTATAGTTGTGTGTTTATTGTTGGAAATAAAAAATTTGGAGTAATTCATTAAGAAATTTGACAATGTCATTCGAATATTGAAAGGCACGAGTTGAAGTTGATGTTAAAATTTTGGCCATTGGAGGGTAAAAGTGTTAACTAGTGATGTTTGGTTGTATAAATTACACTGACTTTGTAAGAAAAATATGTAGTTTTAATTATTAATAATTTACTCTTTAAACAATGATTTTTGATAGTCTGCGATCATCCAGTAACTGTAGTGTATCTGTGCTGTACATTAAAAATTTCGTTACTTTTTAATTTTACTACAGTTTCCTATTGTTTATTTTATAGACTAAGCCATTGCAAACGGATCTTTAGATTACCCATGTCCTCTTTACGACTTAACTGATATAATATAGCTAGCTCTATTCATATACATATAATAAATAGTGTTTTCAAACTTCTGACATGACAATCATGTAGATTTAATAACGACGCAAAGTCGTTGCCCACATATATTTCTCTAAAGAAACTAAAAATATTTTTAAGCATTTAAGCTATCTCTGTTACAATAGCTATACACAAAAGAGTAATAAAAAAAAGTCGAAAAAAAAATAAAACGACGACGCCGAACAATAGTAAAGTCCTGTATATAACGCATCCGATCGACGTCTCAATCGCGCGACGAATAAAGACATTACGAGTGAAGTCGTCGTTCCGTTCAACCCCCTCTGCAACCGGTACCGACTCCCCATCGTCAGTCGTATATATAGGTATATATTATAAAATTCGAAGGAAGAGCTCGAGTCGTTGCCGTAAAGTCCACCGCACTGAGAAAAATACAAGCCACGTACACAACAGACGGACAAGGTGCGAAACAAATGTAAAAGCAGTGAGGACACAGGCGCACAGACATAGGGAGAGTCGCAATAAAAGGAAAAGAGAGCAACGAGACTGTATGCGACACAACGCGATGCTGGGGTACATATATATATATGTGTAAGGTCGAATAAGCAGCAGCAGCAGCAGCGTATAACCGAACTGGCCCCCAAAGTGTGTGCATATATATGTGTGTGTGTGGAGGGGGAGTCAGCAGACAATAGAATCGCATAAACTGCGCGTCAGCCTGTTGTGTGTAAACTCTTGGGGCGCAGCGCGCGACAATTGCTGACAACACGTCGTATATATTGGAACAAGCCAAAAAAACCCCAGCGGTCGACCTGATGCACTCTATATACGCCAATGAAGCCATCAACTCAATTTCTTTTTTAATTCTTTCAGAAATGACGTTTTCTTTTTTTTCGTTTCTTTATGTGGAATTACCAATCTATAATTGGAAAAGTGAGCGCTATTTGATTATGACGAAAAAAACGACGTTATCCTTTTTTTCTTTACTTTACACAGAATTATCGATCGATAATAGCAGAAGTGAGCACGATTTGATTATGACGAAATCAAGATTTTTTCTTTACAAAAAAAAATTCGAACGAAGAAACTGTCAGCCCGCGTTTAACAATATACACACACACACACACACATATATATATATATATATATATATATATATATATATATATAAAGGTGTCGAGTCGATCGGTGAATGGGTCATTAATCACGTCCCCAGTTGCACAGCATCGCATTCTCTCGGGCAATAAAGCCGTGCGGCTGCGGCTAATCGCAATAATGTACACACGCTGTGCGCGCGCGCGTTTTGTGTCATTGCTGCGATTCTCTTTTGCGTGAATATATATAGAGAGAAAAAGAGAAAGAGAGGACGGCCCGAGAATTAGAGGAGGAGGAAAATGTTCAGCTAAGATGACAGATTACAGGGGATATTCAGAACTGCCGGCGATGACACAAGGCTATGCAATGCGTATGTGTATGTGTGTGTAAACGTTGAATCAAGCATTTGTCATGTGTCTGTATATATGTATACATAAGTGGACGAGGTATTTCAAAAGTTGAATCTTTGCGGTCTTTTTTCGGCGTTTTAATGAGCCGAGCGACGAAAGCGTTTATTGTATAACTACAATCTCACTTGTGAGATTTAGTCATTTTTTCCCTGAAATTATGAAGTTTTACAGAACTGTTTACTCGTTCAAAATTAACAGTAATTATAACGTATCTAATTACTCAGAATGTCATATTTAGGACTAAGTAATCCTTCTGCGAGTATCAGGTGTTTAAGCGTTGGTCATCTTGTTTCTTTATATTGTGGTCGTTCTCACCGAGACTAATTCGCGCAAATGTGCGCTTATATGAACTTATACTTAATGAGATACAGGCACGGCTTTTAATTTTCCTTTTTGTAGATCGAAATAATTAATACTTATTTCTTTTCTGAAATCTAATGAAATTCCTTCGGAACTTAAAAAATCGAACCATCGGTACTTACTCATCGATATAATGTGTTTTCACAAACAACGCAGCTGTTGCTCTATTTCACAACGCTCTCGATATATATATTCAATCTGGACTGTCCGCGAAGTTCAAAAAAAAAAATAATAACGTATAGCCTCCACAACAAAGCTGTCAGCACGAATAGTATACGAGGATAGAAGAAAAAGGAAAAACATAAACCATATCGCACACGCCACCGAAATAATGACACAATATAAATGCGGAAAGTGCAATGTCACGGTAGTTTACGAATCGCATTATTCCCTCGCATTAGCCATTTAAGGAAAAAAAACCTTTTGCTAGACGGAACATTACGACTTTCACTTCGTGGTCGCGCACAGATGCACTACATATATATATATATTTGGGGCTGAAAGATGCTGTACGTAGAGAAAAATTGCCAAATCACTTTGGCACGCACGACACGCATCTATATCGTCAGGCCGTCCAGCCCACAATTGTATACATGCGCGCATCTCCTGGATGCCATACCAGAGATCAGAGCTGGCTATATAGAGATGTCTCCTCCCCTCGACACACATACGCGCGCCCAGACCATATACGAAGCAGCATAGCATCGTCCCTCTTTTTTTCTCTCTGTCTCTCGTGTGTGCGGTAAACATGTTGTGTTGGCTAAAGTAATGATGGCCTATCGTTCTATTGATTTGTGGCTCCATTAGTTCTGGGCTGGTAGCTAGACTCGCGCGGCTGCGTGTTTTCTTCTTCTGCTTCGCACCTGGCCTTTTCTCCGGCTCCGCCTGACACGTCTCTGTCTTTTCTCCCTCTGCCTCTCTCTCTCCATCTCTCTCTTTCTCTCTCTTTTTTTTGTTGCCAATGCTACAGCTACATTATAGTTTGCACGTCGACGACGATCCACTCGATAAATCCGAATTATTTCTCTTCGGAGAATCGCAATAGTTCGCTGTGTACAAGACTCGATTGAAGAGTCGGCTTTACGAGCAAGCATTGCGCATGACTTTTCGAGTGCGTGATTCATGGATTGTTTCGAATTAGCTGAAGAATCGCATTGTGTTAACGTTAAACGTGAATTGTTAGGCAACTGAAAATTTGATGATTTTAGAGAGATCTGTTAGGTAGAGATAGATCTGTTAGGTTTGAAAACAAAATCTTCAAATGAGCTGCGTTTTTGTGCTGTTAGTATAAAACTATGTAATCTTTGGTAAACATTTTCTGAGAACAAAAATATCTTAGAATAAATAAACCAAAGCATTTTACAGTAGAATATAATTATGCAAAAATCTTTACGTATTCCTACAGCAAGGCTGATATAATTATATATTGAATGGCCAATTAATGAAAAAAAATTTCTATATATTGCTTTTTTCACAAACTATACGCACAAACATATTTCCGAGAGCTTACTATTAATTTTAGTTTAAGCATTTTTTTGATAAATACTATCTGAAACAGCTTCCATACGTTCCTAATAGTATGTTGATTATAGTAATATTTTCGAGTGGGTAGAAAACGCTGTAATTTTTCTTGTTATACACTGTTGTTTATTAAAACGAATCGCGAGCACTGAATTTTTTATTTGAAACTTTGATTTCCTTTGAGGTTTTGGAAGACAGACAATAGTACCTGAACAACTCTAAAAATTTGTGCGAAATATTTTTGTTTTATGGAAAAAATTTGATCAAAGTTTATACGGCAATTGAGAACAAATGTATAAGTGTGACGGCCATTTTGTTTATTTAACAAATTGTCTGGATCAAACCATCATAGTTATTTTAAGTTTAGACGTCGAGGATACGATTTAGATAGACGTTAAGTCTGTAAAAACAGATTAAAACAAAAAAAAATCATTTGCAAAAAAAATTGAATACAGAATCAAATGTTACGTTAGTTTTTAATTTATTAATAGTAAACAGTGGAAAACGATAAATAATCGAATCAGTTACAGATAAAATAACGCCGTCTTTAACATCTCCGTATACGCAACGGACTAATATAACGATAAACCGTTTTTTAAAACTAAACATAAATCGATAAGAATCTCCTATTTATACAAAGTATAAAAAAACAGTACGATGTAGCGCAGTCACTTGCATAATCAAAAGAACAAACACAAGCGTAATCCAACGTGAAAAATCGCATTCGATCGTTCGTCTACTCCTCCCTAAATAAAGCCAACAAAGCGCTTTGCGCAGAAGCAGAAGCAGGCCATGGCCACAAAGCGCATCGAAGGTAAAGCCAAGTGTAAGATAGAGAGATGAAATTTATGCGACAGATAGACCGCTATACGAGCTCCGATCTGGATAGGCTACGAGTAAACTGTGGAGGGTAGCTCCGACGCGATCGCATTGGTCCTCAACTGCGACCAGCCACATTGCCCGCGGGAAAGATGAAAAGCACCGCCCGCCCAGCCCACCGTGTGAGTTTTCTGTCGGAGAGTACAAGAGAGAGAGAGAGAGAGAGAGAGAGAGAGAGAGAGCGAGAAATGGTATATAGCTAATACGGAACCTGTAACGACGACAACATGCAGACATGCATCAGAAGCATCTCAATGAACACACACGCGCATCCTTGATATAACTTTTCCGGCTTAACGAGACGATAATGAGTAGGCCACCAGCTTTGAGCTGTGACTCTAATAACTGTGGGATGAGCGGAAGAATTCTGTGTATAACAATTAGGGCTTGTAATTAATGAGGAGCTGAGAAATCGGAGATGAAATCTTTTTTATTTTATTTCGAATTCATTGCTCACGTTCGCGCGGAAATGAGTAGCTTGTTCCTACATTACAATGGCTCTTTGTAAAAAGGGAGGAAAGATAAAAGTGAAACCGACGAATGTGTTTCGATTGGTTTGTATTAAAAAAAGTTACGAGAGCACTGGTTGTATAATATTCGATTGTACCGCGAAATGGGTTATAATAATTTTTATTGTAATAATTATTGTTGTTTTATAAATAATAAACTATTTTCAACTATTAACGCTAGATGTTATCCTTTGTGTTTCTTTATTAATTATATTGTTAACATTATACTTTCAAAAACAAAAAAACTATAGGTAATAAATATAATGATTTACAGTAGCCATTAATTTTTTTAATACATTATCGAATAAGTTAAAATGTCTAGAAGCAACTACATCACCCATTATAAGCAAACATTTAAAAGAGGGACATTTATTAAAACTACTTACGAAAATTAAACGTAACTAAGTAATTGCCAAAAAATAAAACTATTGTAGTTCGAAATTGTATATTTTGGTTATAATTTCACGTAGAGTTTCATAATATCATAACCATCGCTTAAAATACCTAAAGTAGCATCATCACAGATTCTTTATGATAATAATAGTTTAAAGTTTAGTTATTAAGATTCATTATTTACATAATTACATTTTCTAGTTAAATAAATAAAATACTATAAATCATAAACGATAATGCAATAGGTGCATAGCGTGCTTCACGAGAATTTAGTGTAAATAAAAATGACGTTTTTACTGTATGTACACAAATCCGATATAAAATCTAGAAAAACGATGAAAGTCATAGAGTCGATATTCAGGTATAGAAAATCGACACGTTTTTATATATCCATAAACTGCATACGTTCTCGAAAAGGACGCATAGCTTCTATGCATGTGTGGCACAATGTGCGTAGAGATTTCCTATGCTACCCAGCAATTCCCACGCGCGGCCAAGATGAAAGGAGAAAGCCGAAAAAAAGGATAATTAATTTAGTGGCAGGGATGCTGGTTTGGCTTCTAGAAAGTCGCTCTGTCCCTGGCCTCTCCATGTGTATATGTTTTCGGGCGGGATCGAGCGTATAATCGAGTTTGACTCTTGGCTCGATGGGGTTTAAGTTTTAATTGAGAATGTTTACATTCGAAAAAGGTACTATTGTGGATATAAACACATGCATCCATACGATGGGATTGGAATTTCTTATTCGTCCAACTTTCTCTTAAATTAATGAACGGTATAAAAAATTAAAATGTCGAATGG
This sequence comes from Apocrypta bakeri, assembly GCA_018906985.1. Taxonomy (NCBI): domain Eukaryota; kingdom Metazoa; phylum Arthropoda; class Insecta; order Hymenoptera; family Pteromalidae; genus Apocrypta; species Apocrypta bakeri. Next base: position 22,208,894 of record JACCIA010000001.1, on the reverse strand, counting down.
TTATTATAAAATCTGTAAGTTTTCAACGAAACGTTGTACACTGATAAAAATGCCCCGTTGTTTTAATACGGTACTAACCGAGGGTTGTCTCCCACAATTTGTTGATTTTATTATTATAATAATGAACAGTATTACAACTATGTAGAAACAATCTTGATTAGCATAACGTTATGATGGAAAAAATCGTTTCATTAAAAATTATCCTTCTTTTATGAAAATAGATGTATAAGCAATGAATAATTTAAAATATTGTCATATTTCACGTACCCAGCGAGATTTTCTATCTATTTCAAAATCTCACATCATTTTCTTAGATTTATTTTAGATGGAAATTTTTCATTTGAATTTTATATAACCAAGCCAAACGGAATTTCCAATCGATAACCTTTTGCTTCAAGGCAATTCTTTTATTTTCCAAGCAAACAGCCTAAATTGTCAAAACGACATTTTATAAACAAGTCGTTCGGAATAAAACCACAGAAACAAATCGAAGAAGAAGAATGTCAAAATTCGATATTCAGCTACGCGAGCCATAAAGCAACCCATATGAGTTCATCTCCCAAAAACGACACAACACAAGCTTTATAATATCCTCGCGGCACACGAAACTCAAAGAAAGCAATAATTCTAATTTCAAGAAAAGATGGCGTCACGTGAGTCGTAAACAGAAAAAAATCTCCCGAAATCGAAACCGCTTGTACATAATATACTAACGACCCTTTCGACGATTTTTCATCCTCCCTCTCTCTTGTCCCTACAACACAAAACCAGAAAAGCACCTCGCGGAGAATGAAAACCATAAGAAGAGAGAGAGAGAGAGAGAAAGAGCCATAACGACAGTATGTATACCTATACCTATACACATTCGTGCAGTACGTATCGGCGAAGTAAAGCCGAAAGCCGAAGAAAGAGCGGCGGCGGCTTTTTTTCCTCTGTAGTTCGATAGTGGGCGGAGCGTCGTACGCACGCGCGCGTGTGTGTGTAGAGCAAATTGTCAATGCTGGGCATTGTAAGAAGGAAATAGAGAGACGATGGGGCTCGATATAATAAATGGCCGTTTTGTAGAAAGCACACCACTGCTTGATGTCCTCTCGTGTGGTGGTTGTGTCGGCGGTGTGCTGTCTTGTGTTTGCGCTTATATGTTTCTTCGGACAAACGTACACGTTAACGTCTAAATATCCGCTGACACTGAAGCAACTCCATACAAGGTATAGGTATATTTCATTTTCAGATTTTTCAGATACTTTTCGTAATACAGAAATGTTGAATTTTCTTTCGTAGAACAGATATATACGCACAAGAGATCGCGTCGTCGTGATTAACGAAGAGAAATGAATCGTCCTTGAAAAAGTATATATTATACGTATAATGTGGTCTATTAGCGGCAAAAAATGTCTTTTACCGAAAACCGATACTCGTTGACTGGCGTCTAATTCAATTCTTCTTGTCTATGTACTTTTTCTTTTTTTAGGAATCGGAATAGACTCTTCAGAGAAAAAAGGATCGTAGGAGGATCGTGTGACATACACACTGTACTCTTTTGGTTTACACGTGTGTGAAAGGATTTTTCAGACATCTGAGTAGCCTCAATTTTCATACTTTCTATAGGTTCTTGGCAATTTTTTAAGCTAATCATTTTCCATTCAATCGTCTTCAAATCTATATATTGTTCGATGACAGTTGATCGGTATATTGTACTCCTCCATATATATATATATACGTATAAAAGTTTCTCATAACGCTGAACGCGTGATTATCTTCGATTTCTTTACTTTTTTCAACTAGAACATTCGTAAAAAAACCGTCGCAGAATAAATCTTTCTCTATATTACAATATTTAGACTCCTTGCAATAATATTATTAAGATATAATTAAAAAACACGGAAAAATTTGTGCTTGATCACGCCGTTATTATCTATGTGGGAAATACCGATTATAACAAAGTTTGAATGAGAAAGATCGTATCAAATTGACCTGAAATTTTTTTAAATTCTGATAATAATATTGGTAACGTATTTTTTATATTGGTGAGGGGTTAGATTGTTTCCTCAGGCCAATATTTTATCTAACCATACTATCCATATTAAGTGTTTCACATGCGGTTTCTGGTATACACGTTATGTATAGGATTAATACGAACGTTTTGATGTCGCGCTCAACGAAAAATCGTCGTTTCTACGAATCGAGCGTCACTCTGCCGACTCAAGAGAAAAGCGTCGAAATACTTGCCAAAACATTGAGTCTTATAAGTCAAGCGGTCACAAAGCCCATCCGAATAGGATTTGGCGTATCATTCACCGATTCTTCACGCTCGACTAAAATTCTCCGACGGCTTAATCCTCCCGCTCGCGTCCCGCGTGCATTTCGAATCGCCGACAAAGCCATTCACACGCACACACATTTTCAATAAAGTCACAACGCCTATGTCTCCCCTCTCCTCGAATCCTTAAAAAAAATAAGGCAAACGAAGCTCGGAAAAAATTCCAAGAGCGAAAATCCCTCGGAAAATCGCGAAATACCCTCCCTCGGAGCTCGAAAAAAAGAAGAGGACAGTCCCAGCATCCGAAAATCTCTCCTCATGATCAGACATTAGTGTTTTACGACGGGCCATTATTCGCGTCGTCACGCGCGTCAGTCCAGTCGGCATTGTATCTCTTCCTTCCACTGCGTGTGCACCTCGAGTATACAAGATGCGCGTTTTCTCTCTCTCTCTCTCTCTCTCTCTCTCTCTCTCTCTTAGATGGGCTCACCCACCGGGCCGAGAGAGCGATGTCCGGTCATTGTGTCCTCTCTGCACGCGTTTCGCTCTTTCTGCGCGCAGCCTGACGCAACGCGACGAGGATTACGGATTTACAACTCAGAGCCACTCGTCCCGGGGCGTGACTCGCTCTCGTCCGGACTGGCGCTGCGCGACAATGAGGACTTGCGTTTTTTTTTCGCTCGACTCTTGCTCTATACTCGGAAAAAGCGCATAACGAGCTGCTGCTGTTGCTTGGCTTTTTCAAAACGCCGAAACTTGTGTATAGCTACTTTCCCAGTGTGGGGAGGAAAAGTTAACAAGACGCGCTTATACAAATCGGCTCGACTGATGTCAAACGGTCGCAGAATGCGAGCTTTTTAATTCTTTTTGCATTTTTATTGGAGCACGCTATTGCGACTTTACGGTTTTTCCGAGGAAAATCGTTCAATGCTAGAGGTGCTACTGTGGTGCTCTGCGTGTTCTTTTTTCTTATGTAACGGTGGCTCTCTGTACATCCGTTTCCCATCGACGAAAGGAGAAAAATTTACAATCTTCCCTCAGCTTAAATAGACAAACAGTTTAGTGTATACATACCTATTACTCGGGTCGTAACTTACAGTCGTGTCTCTTATCGACATTTTTCTATTTCATCTTATCGCTACGTTTGATTGAAACGTTAACCGCATAGACCTCCCGCTTTGTGATAATAAAAAATGCATAAATTTCTCTTCTACAGTCGAATTACACCTGCGGACTTTATCTCACAAGGAATCATTCTTCCATGCATTTACATTAGACTCGCATTCCCGAAGCTACTGATGCATTTTCTTCTTTCAGAGAAAACCTGCTTTTTCGAATAGCATCTGCGTGTGCGCGCGACAGCGAACAATAGAAAGCGGATAACTACAACAATGGCCAAGCCGTGTTTTTCAATATTTAGCCATCATGACTTCTCGACGGGTGCGACCCCGTAGAAATCTCCGCATCGAATTCGAGACTAGATAATTCAATTAGACAACAGCTGCCGCCGGGTTTTATGCGGCAGAAAGAGAGAGAGTGAGAGAGCTAGAAGTGCAAAGGTTTCGGAGGCACTTTCTGTGATGAGACGGCAGGTATACGCGGTCCTTTCGACGAAAGAATGAGACCAAGAGAGACCGAATAGGAATGAGAAGTAGAAAAATGTCGAGGAAAGATATAGAGATGATAAAAAAAACAAAAGTTATCAAGATTACTTTCGTCGTTGTTGAAAAAATTGAATTTTTCCATTTTAAGTTATTCGTCTAATTATTTTCACTCTAGATCGAGTATCTATAAGCATACTTTCGAAACGGGGAAAAATTTCCAATGCTTTCACCATCTAATCATCTGTCTGCAAAGACTCATCAAAATGTATACGCAGGTGGTCCCTAAGTGCATTATATCTAATAGTGATTAAAAATATATACCTTGACGTGATTTTCTAATCGAGAAACGTTATGGTTTAAAATACGATATTTCGACTGCCTGAACAGGCGTCGAAATTGAGACAAAGAGTGATTTTTCCTAAAATGGGCGTAAAAGTGAAATAATGTAAAAGAGATCTGTGGCATCGTCCACTATAGTGAAGTCAAAGAATAAAGAAAAGAAGACCGCGAGATGTGTTCATCTTGAGTTTGGAAGCGGCTTCTCACCTTGAAGGTGGCCTGTCACGTCGAGCTCGTAGCTATCAATCGGCGGCACTCTAGCAGCAAAAAGGACTCCTTTGATCTTTAATCTTTCTATCTTTTTCCCTCTCTCTCTCTCTTTCTTTCTCTTGATCTGTTTTCTGTAAGTGTATGAGTAGGTAATGCACACACATATATACAATACGTCCATCGACATATAATGCATTTGACTCGAAGAAGAAACGTTTTAGCGCCTAACAGTCGAAACCATCTTTTTTCGTGATATATCCGATGACCTGTCGGTCGAATATTAATCAAGCGCACCGCTGCTGGGTATGTATATATGTTTGTGTGTTTTTGAAGAGATACATAGAGTTATACATTCGTTGATGGTTTGTGTGTATAAATTTTGAGAAATTAATTAATCATTTTGTTCGCCGCTACTGTGGCTGTATAAACTTAGGAGTCTCAGGATATAGATATATATCTGTGTATTGTACACGTATAGAGTCATAATTTATCATGAAAAACAAATAGGATTGAAAACGAAGAATTAAACGATGTACAGTTAAGAATTGTCTTTACTGCAATTACAAGCCATTATTAATAAATCCTTGTTTTGGTATCGAAATGAGATAAAAACAGACCGAAACTGTGGTAATTTTCTGGCCTAATACTGGTATGTCAGATTCAATTTGATAATTAACTAATTATAATTTACATACATTAACTTTACGATAATTTCATGTAAATTTAAGAAGTAAATATACACGTAATTTATTTGTATCTTATTAGGATTTTGGAGCAACGACATTAAAGTACTGTCTTGAAATATTCCAGCAGTACGTTATATTATATTATAGAATCGATACATAACTGGTATACAAGAAATATGTTTTGGAAGCAAAAGAAAATAATCTCGTTTGGTTAGCATATAACAAGAGGAAAAATTGCCTTAATAAAACCGAATTAGTGAAGAGTTGAAAAATAAATAAATAACGAAAAGATTCGTTCGATACCCCATAAAAATGTTGCATCGTATTATTGCGCTTATTTGAGTATGTACCATTAATAAGCGCATTTACAGGTAACTGCAGTTTCTTCCTATACGATTAATTTACACAAATTTTTCCTGCTGGTTAATAAATAAATACTTTCATTAGAAATATATTTTTTTATCTTCAAAAAGATAATTTTTTCAGCGTATCATCTAATTTTCAAGTACCTCTTCTTACCAGCTCATTATTGATTCACTAATGCGCCAGTATTCTTTAAAGTACAACAGAAAAGTTATCGTTACAGATCGAGAATTCTCACAACATAATTTTCTTCTAATATACATATATATAAAACATGCTTCATCGGTTATCGACTTTTTTCCACTTACTAAATCGGATAAAGGAAACCACAATGCCGTCGAATGCCCATATAAACATTTTTTTCTCCCATATAGAAGCACCTGGTGCATTGAATAGTCGACAACTCACTCGGAGAAAAAAAAATGTTTTCAAAATATTTTCAAAGATACACGTATAAATCCGACAGCAGTATCCCTCCGCGAACATCAACATCATCGCGGTCGCGTAAATTGCATGACTTTGATTTTCTACTCGTTGCTACTTCCACCCTGTATATACTTCCGAAGACGTTCTCTCAAGCCTCATTTCTTTTCATCGTACCGCCACCACCGAGCGCAAGCTTTAACTCCGAATCATTAGCGTACGTCGACAAAAGCACGGGAACCGCCCCGAACGACTCGTGGAAACGGAGAATAATAATCCGTTGCCGTCTTTCGCTCTGTGTATACACAGTGAGCATATATTCTCGCATCGCGGGCATATTGGACTCTCGGGATTTCTTTCTCTCTCTCTCTCTCTCTCTCTCTATCTTCGGTATGTGCTATAGAGAAAAAGAGGCAGGGACGAGTTTCCACCCACTCCGCCTCTTAACTATTGTTTCCAAGTCGGCTAAAGTGCATTAATGTCGTTTGGCCCAGCAACAAGTCGCACAATAACAATGACAATGGCCGGCGCAACTCCGCCTATCAAACCCTTCGCCGGAAATTCCTTTATTTTGCCCACAGCCGGCTGGTTCGTTTGGGGGGATATGATGTGCGCGTATACCCGGATCACTTTGACTAATTAGTCAAAATTTTCTCAGCTATACATTTAAATAGACTTCACGAGTAATCGTACGATGATTAATTTTAAAATTAACCGTTTAAAAAAAACTAACAAAAACGCGATTAGAAAAAAACTCCTGATGCAACGCTTTCTCTGCATTCTTTAAACACTCGTATGTATGGGGTATTTAAAAAAAACACCCCCTCTGGTAAAAATTAATCCAACTGTTATGGTGGGTTCTTTTAGCGCTGTCCAATATTTTTTGGTAGCGACGGTGCTACGGTTAGCCAGAGCTATGCAGGAAGATGCCGAACGACTGGACGATCTATATAATATATTTTAGATAAATGAACTCGCACTGTATAGATGTACAGTTCACGCCTGCAAAAATGTGCTTTATTGCTATATATGTGTATACATAAATGAGGTTTTGTGCTGCGTATATTTATATAACGTAACTTTATATTTATCAAAATTACCTCACTTTTGTAACAAGTGCACGATTGAGCACATCAATTATTAAAATAATATATTATCGAAGAAAAGAATAGTTTTAATATGTTTTCTCGAGATTTGTTAGTCTCACTAGCCCACTGGTATATCGTTGGCTAAAAAACGTAAGCATTCCAGCAGAAGTTTAGATACTAAGTTTAGGCAATTGGCCAAAACAAATAAATTTACCTAAGCAATGCCAAACTGTTGGTATCAATTTTTAACGTGGCTCAGTTAAAAAAATTAGAGCAAGACTCTTCAATATGTTATTTTGTACATATTTTGCCATTGGGACTTTTACAAAAATACAAGTTGAATGACCGTTAAAAAACTGATTTCATTTTCAATATTTTCTCTTTAAAATTAGACTTTATAATTATGTATAGACTTCACTTTTTAATTATTTTAACATATAAGTCAATAGAAAATTTGTATATTAAAATTCATAGCTTTCGAACATTTTTTTTAAACAGATTTTATTCCCTGGAAAATTATTAGCCTGACTAAAATCTATAAATTACGACTATAGATATGGAAAAGAGTAGATTTAATTTCCGCCATTAAAATATCGAATAATACAATTGTAAATTTTCTGAGATCATGTAATTTACAGGTATTTACTCGGCTATCTATTTGTTTCTAAACCTAATGCGATTACCTTATTTGTAATATATTACTACAATATACAATGGGCTTGACCCGCAAAAACAAGCAAATAAATAAATAAATATATATTCTAGCGAGTCAATTTCATAAATTTTCTCGCAGAAGAAGATCGGAAATGACTACTGCTCGTCTAGTGGGAGGAGAGCTTTTGAGGCGAGAGAATGCAAATTAGCCTCGCAAAGTCGGCGGGATAAATTTTTCGTAGAGTCACGCGCGGGTATACACGCAATCCTAACCCCCTGTCGCGAGTACTGCTGGTGCTGTTTGGCGCGCGAACGAGTAATGAAGCTAACCAACAATAACATGTATACTTCAACGCGCTGACTTTTTCGCTTTTCACGAAATATGACACTGATGATGACTCCTCGACTGCAGCATCATTTGCCTTTATACCCGCGTTATGTCGACGACAAGTCCAACCGAGCCTCTTTCTTCTACGGTACGGTTCACCCTTTTCTTCTTCATTAGTCCTAATGATTTTCGCTAAGTATTCTATACCGCATAAATCATTTGCGGCTTCGAGCTATTTATATATGCGGTTTCCAATCGTTCTGTACGTGCATTTGCAGACGGACTTTTGGCACGGTTTATATGGAAAACGCTGAGATTGCATTAACGATTTTGGCGAGGAAGCAATGATTTTTGACTTTGCAACAGTATTCACTTTGCTGGTTGCTGACTTGGAGTACTTCATTAATCTTTGAGAGGTCTACATATAGTTACGGCTATTGTTGTAATAGTGGTGAGTAATAAACGAGAAATATTGTTGTGAATAGATTTTTAAATCGAAACACAGTTGAATTGGTTTCGCGAATGAATGCAGTAACGCAAGTGCGCAATTAAACTGTTAAACAACTTATATTTTATTAAATGTTTGTTTTAAATAGTAGACTAAGCACTATTTCATTTATTATTTTTTTTTTAAGTTTAACTATTACCTGATTTTTTAAATATAATATTTACTATAAATTTACTGCACGAAATACATGCATTTTGCTTAATAATCTTTGTATTCAATGTCTACGTTAATGTCATTTACCTTAATTATGAGTGTAAAAATAAAAAATTTAGCTCCTGTATGAAATATCACTCATGAAGTGTAATTGTGAATAAATTCTGATGATTTAAATTAGAATATCTGACTACAAATTAAATATATTATACACTTAAGTTACAAGTAATCTGTATTTAATGTAATTATACTTTAAATCTTTGTATGGATATAAAATTCACTCGCAGTCTTTAAACTGATAAAGAAATTTTTATCTGAGTAAGTATAATAAATGAGAAGACAGAATATTAACGTGTAAGAGAAAAAACGAGAACGTCTCAGAGCTATAAAAAACCAGACGTACTTCGTGTAGCTTCAATAAAATATGTAACGTGTAAAAGCAATTAAGCATAGAAAGAAATATTTTTAATCATGTATTATTGATTAAAATATCGATTAAATATTCCTGTACACGACCTGAATTTTTGCTATTTCCAATGCGTCATACATGAGTGTAAAGCGTCTTAATAAGTAATACAATGTTTGATCCTAATATATAAATATATATATATATATATATATATATATATATATGTAAATATATAAGTTAGAGTTCGTTATTCTCTAACATTGACCGATCAAAAAAAATTATTCTAAATAAGTTTAAACTGTTCTTTGGAAGCGCATCTACCTCCTTGAATTAAACAAAATTCACTAACCGATATTAAGACACAAATAAGAAATAGTTGCAAATAGTATCTTCTGAACGAAACATTTTTTTACTAAAAATAAATATAAGTTGCGTGATTGTCTAAACTTTCCAAATAAAATATAATAAATTAAAAAATTTAAGCCGTAAAATAATATTTTGAAAATGTCATTTAAAATAGTAAAAAAAATATAATAAATACACTTTTATTGACTATAAAACTATTTGTATGAGTCTCAACTTGTAAAACGGGTTCCGTTACTAGCCCAAAATAAAGATATTAATCTAATTGTCGCATACATTACGATTAAACTACCTATTTTATGAGTAAAATACTGACTTTGACTGCACCTAGTTTCACTATAATTCACTGACAGGTAGCATTAATCACTGAATCATACTCCTTATCCTCACATTTCTTACTAAAATTAAAAATGAAAAAAAACATAAAAATTGTATTAAATTTAGTGTTTTAATTCAATTGAAACGACCCAATAAATTATGCTCGTTGTATTTAAATCAGTAATTTTGTGTAACAACGTTAAAACGGAAAACAAACAAATTTTATTAGAAACACTTAAGTAATATTCTATTAATAATCCGTGCGAACAATTATTCATCAAAGTCGCATCTAGTGCCAAAGAACAGTTTAAAATAATTTACAAAAAAACTGTTTAGACCATTCAATTCGTCATATACAACGCAAAAAATATTCATCAGCCAACTATAACTCTCATAATAACACAAATCGCTGTAGCCCAAAAAGAGAATCATACGAAAAGTTCCAAAATAATGATCTCAATAATTTGGCAGACAATTCACACAATGGAAAGGATCACGAGATAATAAATACGTCAGCGAAAAGCTACGCACACGCAACGAGTAGATTATCGTCGTAGCCACCCCCGCGGCGAGTGACGAATCACTCGAAGGAAAAATTCGCCATGCACGTGCTCATACTCGCATCCTTCGTCTCGTTTCACAACAGCCAACGAACAAGAAGAAGAAGAAGAAGAAGAAGAGCTCAAACTTCGACATTGGCTTGGCCGTCACGGCAAATCAGCGAAATTAGCGGCATCTGGACCCAACTGCACGACCATCAGAGCCACAACGTCCTGATGCTAAAAGGAGACCTGATGCTCTCGACCATAATGCGTCGGCATTTTCTGTACATCTCTGTTTCGCGCTCTTTTATAAAGAAAAGTCAGCCAGACGTCGACGACGAGAAGCATTGTGGGCGGAGTCCGGAGCGAAAATGTTTTTCCTAAAGGAACTCTGGTATTGCAGACGTACTCGATATACCAAAGAAGAAAGAACGACAGCTGATTCTTCGACATCGAGTTGAAGTCTGCTTTTGATATGTCTATACTCGAGTGTTGGCCGATGCTGCATTCGAGTTTACAAAATATTTTCTCCGTATACTATACGACGAATCGCGTGATAGATCCACGTGTGTGAGAAAGTATCATCCGGGTGGGATTTCTTTTTTTTTTTTTTTAAATTTCGATACGCTCTTGGGGATGTCTGTATTATATCGTAGTAGTTAGGAGGAAATCCATTTTCCTTTCTTGATTTACGATCGAACGAATAAACGATTCATCGTTCGTAAATTTTTCGATAAAATAAAATGTTAAATATTGAAGATTGTATTAAAAATAATAGCTCAATACGAATTACTACAATTTATATAGAGGGTGAAAGTACATTCATTGATGATCGAACAAACAAGTGATTCGTTCATAGATTTTTCATAAAATAAACTGTTAAATATTGTTAATTGTACTTAAAATAGAAATATCTGAAAGCGAATTTCTATAAACTAGAACAAGAATGAAATACATGAATTTATGTTCGAATAAACGAATGATTCGTTCACAGACTCTCGGATAAAATGAACTGTAATTAAAAAAAAAGTCATTGCAACAACAACAACGCAACTCAAACCAGATTTCTATAAGCTATAACGAGGGTGAAAGTACATATTCATTCGTAACCACAGGTAGATACAAAAGTAACATTGGCTTCATTATACTACAATTAGAGCTCGACTTTGCTTTCACACTAGCAATATATTTGAAATATATTCAACCTTCGCGGAAGTTACATTTCACTGCCATCGCTCAATTAAAAAAGGTCTATAGTCCATTATTCACTATATCCATATACGCGCACCTGAGCCAAGGAAGTCTATTGAATAACTGTTCCTGTTTCTTCCCGTCGATCTCCTCAAAAGCATTGAACGCGAAAACGTAAACTGTAGCACTTTGCATAACGGACGGACGCAAGTAAAGGCGTGCAGTGTAACGGCAGCATATTGTATCTACCTATATCTATATAGATGTATACGAAAGATGGCGAGACCTCGAAAGTAGAACATTAGCAAGGTTCGCCGCGGGAGTTTTTCGAAAACGCGTAACATTACCACTTAGTAGTCTCGGGCCTCGGGTATTGTTTGGCCAATAGTGTCAGGTTGTCGACTGGCCAGCCCTTACTTGGAATTTCTGGCTGGAAAAAAAACATACCGAGAGAGAGAGACGTCCCGCGGATGCGGAAACTGCTACGTTCTGGTATAGCTGCTGCTGCAATTTTAGCTCTCTTGCAGCGACATTTATCTACGTCTTAAATGACTCTGTGCGTGTATATATGTGACGCTGTGTCGGCTTTTGGCTAGTATTTAAATGAAGTTAAAGGGAATCCCGCTGATTAAATGCTTGGCATACTGACCACAGACTGTCCAGAAGAATTCAAGACATTCTTTTGCCTTCTGATTGCTGAGATAGAAATCTTTATGCTGATGGACACTCTCGTTTTATTTGTGAATAAATAAATAGTTTTTTATTCATTCGATGCTTTTTTTAATTCCAAACGAAATTTACCGGTATTTAAGCGTTTGAAATGATTTGCAATGCGCGTTCTATTGGTTTATGATTAGAAATCTGTAAACCTACTTTCTTTAATGCTTATGAAATTTAATATTTGTTAAAGTTTGTAAGAATATTTAATATTTTCTTATCGACATTCAAAATTCAGGGAGGGAATGACTGTATGACCCCCCCCCCCTTAAATGTTTACAACACTTATCATCCCTACATTAAATATAATTTACACTAAAATAAAATAATATTAATATACTAATAATTACTCTGGACTTTTTGATTATATCCTTCAGATTTAATATGAAGATGACTCTTATTCAAAAGTAATAAACTTGAATAATAATCGTAAATGATTTAATCAAAACATTTTTTTTATCTACACTTACAAGATTCCGTTTACTTCAAAATTTTTTTCAAAATGATAAATTTTTTTTAATGTTCCTAATGTGCGGGAGAAGGTTTCTAGTCAAATCAGCCTAAAAATGATAAATTTGCTCTATGATCGCTATATAACTCGCTCTCAAGTATAGATATATTTAATTATTTCTGCGAAATCGATGACAGACTGTTAAGTTGCGATATACTTGCTATGCGACCTATAAACAATATCGCATGCATTATTAATTCGATTTATCCAGTAGGTTTCGAAGTAAAATTATTCTTTTTAATTAAAATAAAATGATTTCCACTCGATAACTGAAATCCATTCAAAACAAAAATATTATCACAAGAAAAATTTCTTTACTCCTTTCGATTCAAAAAGTACATCTTTCTTGACAAGCAATAACACGAGATTATTTCCTATATTTAATTCAAAATGATTAATTTTCCTTCGAATAATAAACCGAATGAAATAACGTTAAAGAATTTCGTAAGAAAAGCTTGGCATCCTCTTAAAATTATACATACAAACTCACAATCACACAGGCAACAAAACGACGCATCTAATCTGCATCTATCTTTGCACCTATATATAATAACAGACAGAAGAGAGAAAAACGAGAATAGCTCTTGCAATATTTCCTCCCTATTCACGTAAACGCGTGCCGATACAGTCTCCAAGTCTCGGGTGAAAAATTTTCTCTCAGCCTTGTCCGCAACGAAACACTAAGAGCTATCTGAACGGGGGACCAGTATGACCTCTCTTTCTTTCTCTCTCTCTCTCTCTCTCTCTCTCTTTCTCTCACTCTGCGCATTTAACGACCTCGCCATTTACGAACCGATCGGCCAAGAAGAAGGACTCGTCAATGAGATACTACACTTCCTCCCTCCCTCTCTCTCTCTCTCTCTCTCTCTCTCTCTTTCGAGCATAGAGCCTCGGTCGCGTGGTCGTTTATTGCGAAAGTGAGGTCACGCTTGCCGCCAGGGCAGTAAACTAATAAACGCATTAACTCGCAGCGTCAACAAGTCATAAGCTAGGACAATGATTTGAAAAGTCCGAGCGATGCACCAGTCGGCTGCAGCGGCGCGTGTCTGATTTATTGCCGCGACGACGACGACAATATCTTGAGCGAGCGCTTATTATTGCGAAGATACGAGGCAACGGTTGTCTCTCGCTCGCTCTCTCTCTCTCTCTCTCTCTCTCTATTCACATTACGAGAGCTAGTATTACGAGAAGCGAGGCCTTATGCCCCTGCTGAGGCACACGAGGACACACGCGAACGCCACGAGGACGAGATTGAGACTCTACGCAGGGATGCTTATTGCTTGCTGCGACTTATGCCTATAGCTTCTTATTATGAATATGCTGAGACCTTTGGTTGAACGTTCATCATTGCACATTATTCATAGGATCTTCAGAACGAAGGACATTCTCTCAGGGGGTAATTTTTTCTATTATACTAACGCGATAAAATTGTTAAGTGTTCATTAGTTCTTTGCCATATCGTTTAACGTCAGCTTTGAATTTTGTCTTGAAAATGTGATTGTATGTGTGAATTAACATTATAATAAGACAGTTTGTTTTTAATAAACTTTGGAATTTTCGATTATTCTTATTACTATGAATTCGTAACGATAGTCTGTTTCGACTGCGTTTGATAATTATAAAGTCTTGTCTGCTCATGCTTTCCATCGCCAACGTGGTAATAATGGCAAATAATATAATTGACGCAATAATTTAATGTGTAATAATAATAATATAATGATGATGTATAGTTTAATGATAAATTGACTTACGTGATTGTTGATAGATGAAATGCGCTGCTGTACTTGAAAATCATGATTTTCTTTTTCGCACTTCATTGACTCGGAGATCCCTCCGAACCCACTCTTTCGAGCGAATTATAATCAAAGACCGAGGCTGCATGAAGTACTCCAAAGAAAATCGGGATTCCGCCTTACAGCTCCAAATCTTTCATCCCTTACAATCAGTCAGTATCGATCTGAAGTAAAAAAAATACTAAATGAAAAACTTATATTCAATCTATTGTCGAGTGTTTATAAATTGTTATATATTATTGGGTTAAAATTTTTTTTGTATACTTTCATAATAACGAAAATCTAGAATATTACTCTTATAAAAGTAAAATAAATTAATCACTTTATGTTTCGATTAAAACGTTATGATATATACCTTGTTATTAACATAACAATTCTTCCCACAATTATAATATACAAGAATGTTGAAAACAAAAAATCCTCGACAAACCAATGTTTAACCTCACGAATTTTTCTCGTGGAAAAGAACGAGGCCTCGTAAAAGTCGAAATCCCTTTTCCACTATATCCCTAAACAATAATCCATGAAATTCCTCTGCTTACTTATATACCTATGTTTTAAGTATCCATACCATAACAATAAAGGGCTGAAACGCATCATAAAATCCACTCTCTATAGAGAACCATAAACTTTTTTTCACACGAACAGCTCGTGCCCTAGCTTTTCACAGAAGTATGAGAAAACAAACTTACGAGAAAATCCGTTCCTATTTTCCAGGACCCCCGCATGCACGCGCGCGCGCATGAAAACCGATGCTGAAAACAAACGATTTCACCGGATTTCCCTTGAAACATCATTCAGATCGCGAAAATTTGAGTTTTCTCGCGAAATATACATCGGACAAAAGAAAAGAAAAGAGTTTACGACAGACTCTTCGCGTCAACACTCAAACATCACGTGCGAGCAGTAGGTATACCTTCTACAATAGATATATATATATACATGTACACTTATACAATGCTGCACAACGAAGACACAATCGAGAAATATAAGAGAGAAGAGAAAAAGAAGCACAGAAGAAGGGGTTCTAGGTGGCATAAGGTAAAAAAGCAGAGATGAAGATTTCCTGGCAGTCTGAAGGGTAAGTACGCACGTTACAGATATCTATAGATATATGTATATACAAGATGTATGAATATATATAAAAATCGCAAGAGCGTCGGGGCTGACGAAGCGGCTGCTGTGCTGCTCTGACGTTTGAAAATTTTTCCTCGCTTCGAGTGGGCGGTAGCTCGTGCCGCGGACAATGGCGCCGTATATTGTGAAAATATTGATTACGATTCGCCAACAATGGCTGAGACAATGCCGACGTCGACGACTCCGCTTAAAAAGACGCTGCGCGCGCGCAAGCGACATCGAGGGCAATCGAGGGGGAGAGAGAAACACAAGATAGGCCAAAGCAGACACTCTCGCGGATAGGGTATTCTCTTTTTATACAGCTTAGCTTTTTGCAGAAGACACGCCTACGCTACCCTCTGCATCTTGACGATCACAACTTTTCAATGTATAAGCTCCTGAAAATGAAAGTATCAAATTTTATTTTTTACTTAATACACAAATTAGATGTATTCTTTGAAAGCTCTACCAAAGTACAAAGACCTAATAATAATCGATGGCATCGTCTTTATATACATCAAGCTGTACATATAAATGTAAATTACACAACTTAGAGAGATATTTCTGCGTTACAAGTTGTCATATTCTGCAAGACTAAACTATTACGAAAAGGAAGCTTATAAAAAATCTAAATACTTCTATCGAATCATTCACAACTGCGAATACGATGTAAATCTCAGGTATTGATGAATGATATAAAGAAATAATTCAAACAATTAAAAGTCAATCTCAGTGGCAATTACATACATCACTAATTTTAAGTTAATTTTGGTTTTATATAGAGCTAGACCAAGAAATAGAAATTTATTTCCTCTGTTGAGTTACTATTAATGTAATATTTTATGTGCAATAATTACAAACATACAATTATTCGAAATGTAATCACTATATGATTACATTTTTAATAATTGCATTTACACTTGTCTAGTAAATGATTAATAAATAGAGAACAATAATAAAAGTTAATTTCAGTCCTCGTGAATCTAGATATATAATATTAAGGTATAAACGTAATCCGATACATGGAAAGAGTCGTGACATGTCGGGATATCAATGCAATTACAAGATAAGTACGAGACGAAAGAATCAAACGAAAGTTTAAAATTTTATAGAACAATTCCGTTATTAGAAATACGTTATCGACGCATTCGAAGAATCTCCTATCATATTTCAGCCTCACGCCAACAGCTCATCAATCTAAAAAAATTTTTTTCTCCTCGAACGCGCGCAAGCATGATGTAAAAAAAGGGGAGAAACTATATGGATCCTTTCCCGTGTATTATAGCTTCTCAATCACAGATGTTTGTTTCCACATGTGCGACGTCAACGGAATCTTTTACCTCTCTCTCTTTCTCTCTCTCTCTCTTTCTCTCTCTCTCTCTTTCGGAAACAAAGCGGTCAATTTCACGTGTCAGCGAAGAGAGAAAAAGAGACTAAGAACTGTACTGTACTGTACATCATACACCCTTTTTCCAGAAACTACATCATGTGTCTGTTTATTACCAAAATCGAGAGGAGAGTTGCATCGGGGAAAATCTCACGCGCGGTTGCAGCAAGTTTCTCTTTTTCAGCTGGAAAGAGGACCATAGCGCGCGTCGTCCACGCGTCGGTTACCGCTGCGCAGGATTATATGACTGCCTATATAACGTCTCTTTCGAAGAACATGGGGAGTAAGTAGCAAGAGAAGAATCTTTATGAGATAGTTTCCAAATATCTCTCCTGGAAAGAAGCGATTAATTTTCTGATTAGTGCTCTATGGTTAAGAAGTTATGTTTCGAATGATTTACAATGTACGAGATTCGCTTTAATAAACAACGGTATATGACAAAAGAACTTACAGCGTTTCGTACCTGTGCGAAAATATTACTATAGTCAACGTAATGTTAGGAAAGTATGGAAGCTACTGCAAATAGTATTTGTCAAGAAAATAAAAATACGTTATGTTAAATATATATATATGTATGGATCATTGTTTGTGAAAAAATATACCCCACTTGGATGTATGTATTCTACGATCAATTCTAAGATATTTTTTAAATATTTTAAATATTTTTTCGGAAAGAATGCCTTATATACAAATTTTTTTCATTCATTGGCCATACAATACAGAATTATATCAGCCTTGCAGTAGGAATATATAGAGTGACTTTTGCATATATAATTAAATACTATTTTACAATGCTTTGACAGTAGAGAATTCGAATTTACAGAACTTCGCGGTCAATTTTCGGGTTTCCTACAATCGATTCTGTATCGAGCGGGACAAGTAATTTTAGTTTCGCGAGGTATGGCAGCTCTATTCTCCGATTTATGTATAACATGCATTCCTACTGCACGTAGTTAATATTTTCATCAGCTACTTTTATGTTTAATTTATTAGTACTTCATTAATACGACGTACTGACAATATACAAGTATACATGAACAGTTTACCACATGCTATGTTGGTAAATTATGTAATAATTTATCTCCACAGATTGTCCACAACCAGAATCGAATACATTGTCAATATGTTAAACCCAATATATTTGGAGGAGCTCAAAAAAATACACATTAATTTTAATTTAATCATGTTCTTAACAACACTATTTGCAATAGGCTGTACGTTTTCCCATCAATATTTAGACTTTATAGTAATAATACCTTCTCGCTAATATATGCCATCGTATACCGTTGTCTTGCAATTCTACGCGCGTGTCTATACTCACAACTGCCAGAATAAAAAAAATATGTCTCAACAATAGACAGATTACCCTTCCCCGCATATGTCACCACACAGGCAAATCTAATTACAGAGTCCAAATATACAAATACCCCAAAAACTGTCCTCAATTCCCCGAGGTAAGAGAATGAAAAAAAGAGAGATCGTAGGTGCTACAACCGTCACATCTCATTCCTTATTATATACCTCAACCGTTTAACTGGCGATTCCGCAAATGATATGACTATATACATACCACATACATATATATCAAAGCTGTCAGTGTCGCGTGTCACATATGCGGTGTACACACCCTCGAAGTAGCGCAATTAGCTCGACTAAATACCGCCAAGCTTCACGTAATCGCTTCTCTACGCACAGCGTACTCTTCCAAAAGGCGCGTGTATATGTGAGTACGTGTGGCAATATCATTGCACGCGATGCTATGGAGAAAAACGCTGAGCCAACGACGCCCACATCTGGCCTCGTGTGCACGTCCACATACATATGTGTGATGTGTACGGATAGCGTGTAATATGCCGTGTGCAGTTTTAAATTTCTGGAAAAAAATTGTTTGTTATAGGTTAGAATTGTATATGTGTATGTGCGTATGATTGATGAGTAACGCGAAGCTTAAATGTTTTGGATTCTGGAAGAGATGCTGCATTGTCATTCTCAATTAAGCGGATGATATTGTTCTACCGTTAATTACTATATATATATATATATATATATATATATATATATATATGTCTTTGTCTTTAACGCGGGAAAAATATTATAGTAACAAGATCACGTATAGATACACGCGATGACACTTGTATATACGGGTTTTCCTTTACTCGAGATCGAGGGGAGGTCAAAATAAAGAATTTAGCTTCACTTTTGCTTTTTGTAGAAGTAAAAATTTCATGTTCATATGTGTATAGTCAATGCTAATAAAATCGTTTACCTGAATTTAACGTCGATTTCTCTTCTCTTGCGACGAAGCCGCTCGATCTGCAATATATTAGACGTATTTATATGACTTATACGTGGATAAAATGACAAAATTAACGTTTAGCTTATTTCTTGTGCTTGTCAGTGCGATCTCGAAGCTTAGCCGAGAAAATAAAAACATTGAAATGCATATTGCACTCGTTCAGCGTTCGTCATTTTCTTATGTATATTAACGAATATAATGAAGATTATGAAGTTATATCGTAATTTAATATTGATAATACTCACGAATTTCGTTGCGTTTAATACGAAATGAATCTTACGCGACGATTCCGATGCAAAACTATTTTGAACCTTCGATCTATATAGTATACATCACATTCGAAACTGTGCAAGTCCTGACAAGTTTGTGCAAATGTCGTTACGACTTTTCAATCATTTTCTTATGTATATTAACGAATATAATGAAGATTATGAAGTTATATAGTAATTTAATATTGATAATACTCACGAATTTCGTTGCGTTTACTACTATTTCTAAAAATTCTCTTTACTAATCGAACAGTTACCGAAATTGAGTTTCTGCTGTATATATATGTATATTATGACGGTTATTAACGTTAAAGAAAGATGGCGGCCATTAGCAAATTTTGAATTCGAAAATCCATTCTCTATACAACCGTTTTTCTAGCAACGGTAAGAAAAGCATAAAACTGACCTGTTTTTACGTTATACAGGTGCGTTATCATCTTCTCGAACTCTGTTGTGCAGACTCTCGTTCGAATTTCTCATCTCTCTCCACTCGACGACAAAGCTCTTCTCGAGTCAGCAGATTTAACTGAAACACCTAGATATGTATATATATATATTAGTTATACAGCCGCGCGCGCATGTATATATATATACATATATATACTTATATATCTAGAACAACTCGAGTCGAAGCGAAGGCGCAGTGACAGCTTATTGCTGAGCACGAAGCGAAATACCGACCTATCAGTACGATCTCCAAGCTTAGCACAGAAAAAAAAACATTTAAATACATATACAAAATGAATCTTACGCGACGATTCCGATGCGAAACTATTTTGAACCTTATATATATATATATATTTCGCACGACTTTTTATAACAGTTCAATTTCAGACCGTGCTATACGTATACATAAAAAACACACACACTTTTCGTTAGTACTGTATATTATACTTGCAATCGACGTATACAGAGCTTTTGTAATTGCTTATCCTCGCCGTTGCACTCGTTCAGCGTTCGAAAATGAAATACGAGCTATATATATATTCGGATGATGTGTGTATGTATATATATATACATATGCACTCTCACACACATATATATGTACATACACATTACATATATGCGTATATACACGTAGAATAAGAGCGCGTTCACCGCGTGTATTATGGGAAAAAAGTACGGTTCTCGCGGGTAGCGATTTTTTACGAGTCAACGAGCCATCGCGAAAACGGCCAGCCTCCGTCCCGCCCGACATCGCGACAACAAAACGCCTACGGATGCAACAGAACCAGCCAGTCCTAATCGGCTGCGAAGCCGTTGTTTGTGGTCACTCTTGACTGTTCATACGCAATATTACTTATATACATAGACCCGTGTGCACTGCACAACCCTCGAAACGATCTTTGTATACATATATATATATCTATATATGGGGTTTAACTTAACCTACCTTTTTTTCTCGTAGAATCAAGTATATATATACGATTCGGAGGGCTCTATTGTCTGCGATATATATTCTATACTCTCGCGCTTTTGACTTTTCGCGCTCGATCGAACATGCGATTGTTTCGCGCTTTGTGCACAATAAACGTTATGAATGCATTATATTCCGATACGTCTGTAACTGCGCTTTACAGCCGCACAGTCAGAGTGATTGCTTTTTCAAGCCTCTTATACTTATTCCCTTATGCTTGTGTGTATTATATGCACATACGTATACATTATGTATAACATACGCGGCATGTAGTAACATACATGTACGCGCGAGCGTGTATAAAATGAAAAACTATCATTCGATATACTGTTATTCTCTTTCGTTCTTAATCTACAACTGCATAATCCTGTTTCTAAAAAGTTCGATACGCGAAATATCGTCGTACGCGATACGGAAATCCATCGAAATGCAGTAATGAGCACAATTACCCTAACCTAACTTGCAATTTTAGCCGATAATTATTTGCGCAATTAATTCACAAAGTATCTCTCGCTATACATATATGTTTTCATAGAACAGTCCCACGTCGAGTCGAGATAAAATGACTAATTGTTGAACGATACCACTCGCGAAGAGACCAACGGCCCCGAATACTCGTTGTAAACTTACAATATGTTAAGCATCGAAAAAGTGCGCCTAAACAACAAAAACTATATACAATCTTTATCTTATCGTACAAGCGATTGAACTTTGGGTCGCACATCAGACGTAGATTCGACTCTCATAGTCTCATCGATGCTATTTACGTAATACAACTTTGCACTGTCTTATGCACGTATATCCACCCAGTGAGACGTACTTCGTTACTCTTCATATTCTATATATATATGTATATGATATATACATATACACAATCCAAGTTTATCTATACATATATATATATATATATAGACATGACGATAAACGTGAAAACGAAAGACGAAAGAACACAACCGAACGATGTATGAAAAAGTTCGAGAGCGAGAATGAGCACGACTGACCTGTGGATGCGTGACCTCGTCACGACTTACGGACTCATCGTATTTATTTTGGTTATTCTATCGTGTCTAGTGTCGTGGAAGTGGTCGCGATTCCGACAAAGCAATTTCAAAGCTTTCCTCCTCGGATTCGAAACCGAATGTGCCGAGTTGGCCTCCGTTTACAAAAAGAAGCTCTTCGCGCCTCTCGAGCATATTGTCTCGCACGACGAGGTTCTACGTTCGCTCAATAGTATAAGGATTCTGGAAATCGGCGTCAAAACTGGTACAGTAACTGTATTTCTGATTTTGAAAATGTCGAACAAATGAATAAAGTCGATTTCTTCGTAGGTGATAATATACAATACTACCCTGAAGGTGCACATTTCATAGGAATCGATTGGAATAGGAAATTAGGCGAGTATCTTGTCAACAGCGACAGGTCCTGGCAGTTCGAACACGTGATTTTTGAAAAACTTATCATCGGCGATGGAAGTTCGTTGAAATCTATTCCTACGGGATGTGTCAATGTGGTTATAACAACGCGAAGTCTCTGCTCCACCAAATCGACTCCGGATACCCTTCGGGAAATTCGCAGAGTACTCGCCCCTGTATGTATATGTATGTATATGTCTATATATATGTGTGTGTATATGGATCATTCTCCGACGGATTAACCGGTGAAAAATTCTTTTTTCTTCCCATTTTTTCGTTTTGATACCAGTGATTGAACCTCTTCAACACTGACCCAGAAGACCTGAATGCGTTTCTACCAAAGACTTTGGTATTATTGTTGTGAATTAGTGGAGCGGTTCATTAGTTTGGTTCTCATTGTCAACATGGAGTAACTTCTAAGAGTTTTATTAGTGCAGTTTAATTCATTACGTATGATGTAAATGGACATGTTCATATTAATATCAAAGAAATTATAAGATAAATTTATTTTCAGGTAAAAATTGAGCTGTAATCCTAAGCTGAGATATTCGTAGATGCTTTTATATTTATCGAAGGAATCTTCATGAATTTTTTCATATTGAGACTCTAAATCAAATCTTTTTAAAACTAAATTTCAGGATTGAAAGATTTTATTTGTAAAATTTAACTTATTTCACAAGAAAAGTGATGTTAACTTTACAAATAAAATACTTTCGGACAGATAGATATAGGTCATCATAACAATTTCTTAAGTCATCAAAGTGTTCAAGTCCAATTTTGATAAAGTTCAATGATTGACATCAACATAAAAATAGTCAGGTTTCAAATTTAATTTAATTTTCAACAAAACTCCTATTTGTATTTTTAGTAAGAAATGCTTCCTTGAGAAGTTACAATTGTTTGAAAATTGGCATAAAATGCCAACTTTGACATACTGTAAGTTTGATGAAATAAATTTAAAAAATTCATGAAGGTAGATTCAGTTCCAAAGGACAGTTTGAAAATATTTTGAAAAAATCTGTCAGCGAATGACCCATATATTTGTATATATACATGACATTCAGTATATATGTTTTTAAAACCGTTATTTACGCGAAAAGATGCGTTTGTTTTAGGGAGGAAAATATTTGTTTTTGGAGCATATACCGGATGAGAAAGGATCCTTCGTTCATTGGTTGCAGATACTATTGACGAGAACGAGGATTTGGCCGGCGATTTACGGCGGTTGTCGATTGGATTCGAATCCAACTACAGATATTGAAAAAAGTGGATTTAAGGAAGTCGAATGGGAACACGTCGTTTTACAAGGCTACGTGTCTCAGCCTCATCATCTGCTGTTGTCTAGACATCATATTATGGGTAGTGCAACTCGTTGAAATTTACTACGACAGGTTAATCAATGAACGTTTAATTGAAGTAGATGGACGGTTTTTTGTTGATTTTAGTTATCTTGTCGTTTTTATCAATAATTTATTACTGCTTGCAATTGATCGGTAACTTAAGTGAATATTTTATGATTAATTAGAAACGGGTTTTATGGAAAAAAGTTTCATTATATTTAAACTTGTAGAAAATTGATTATTCAATTTTTATTTGCATATATACACAAAATACAAAGCGTAAATTACTAAAGACTTCATTGTATATACATATAGTGTAATAGCCAACAAAAATAAAACTGGTACAAAAATACTCAACCTTAGAGGTATTACTTTACTAAACTTTTTTCAATTCGCTAGTGTATGCTTAATTTGTCAACATTATTTGATTTTTAGTGTCTATGTACAATTTTTTTATCTTGGTTATTTATTAATATAAACATACAATGATTTAATAATCATTGTAATGTTTATCACCTATGTGCATATATTTTACATGATTTCAAAGTTTATGCATAGCTATATTAATTTATTTTTTAAAGACTTAATATGATTCAGCTCATTTCTAACTTATAAACAAGCTAAATAAAATCAACATATTCAGTCTAGTATAGTTAATGTACAATAAATAAAAAAATCGTAACGATTTAAAGTTTTATACAAATTAATATTTTTTCGAGTCTCTTTCGAGCCTAAACTTCTATCAAAACGTCTTGCGAGACTTTACTTTTATTGGTACAATACATTCATCATCTGACAATATCAGAAATTCGTCAGTCTTTCTCAAAGAAATATTCATTGATTCGTTCTCTTTAGTCATATCTTTTGTAGATTTTATTTTAGTTTTTCTCTTCAAATTAGTTTTTGTTAGATCTTCAGTACGTTTGACTAACAACTTTTTTTTATTTTCTACAAATTCTTTACTGTTTTTGTCATTATTTGACTTCGTATTGCTTTCTATTTCAATAATCTTTTGTTCTAATGTTCCTATTGTGCTATTCTGTTTTTTTTTAATGACTTTATTTATAATTAGTGGACTTTTTACAGTTAAAGATTTGTTCATCGTTTCATTACTGAATGGATTATTTTCATTATTATTTAGAGATTCTATTACAACTTTTTTATCAGATAAAGTATCAGAAATTTGATGACTTACATCTTTATTATTTATTTGTTTTATCTTTGAATAAATAAATTTTTCCTGTACAAGAGATTTTTTTCCTTTGTTTATTGATGATGAATGAGTTTGTTCATTAACTGATGAATTGAAATTACTTGCTTGGTTAGATTTTGGAGATTCAGTTACTGCAGCCACAACATTGCTTTGTCTGTTCCTATTCGGTGATAACTCTTTTGTGTCAAGTTTACTTTTGTCGCTAGATTTTTCATCGTTCGTTTTCCGTTTGACAGTTTTTTTTTTTATTACTTTATTGGGTACATGTATAATTCCGTCAGATTCATCAGAGGAAACTATAACTAATCCATGATTCCTAGAGATATCAGCCCCATTTATATTTGAATCTACGTCCATATTTGCAACAATTTTTTGCACTGCTTCTACTTTTTCTGAATGAGACGTCGATTTTCGATAATTATTTAAACTTGTATTCATACTTTTGTCACCTTCAAGTAGAGTTTGTCTATTTCTTGTATCAGACATACTTTTAGTGTATTTTCCTAGGCGTTCTATAGATTTTGAATACGGATCATCTAATACTTCATCATTTGAAAAATCAATATTTAACTTGTTAGATCTATTATTGATATTGCCTAATTTACTTTCTTCTTCGTAGTTTAGATTTGTATTTCTGAAATTCTTTATTATACCTACATTAGCTTCTGTGTATTTATAAGTATATGGTAATCTACAAAGAATTATGCATACCTTTTTTAAATGAAGACTTTTACTTTCATCCAATGATCTTATTGTATTTGAATTATTTTTTTTATCAATGAATTCAACAGTTTCGGCATCACTGATATTTCTGTTAATACTCGTAGAAGCAAGATTCTCATCTTCATTGGTTTCGTCATTCTTTGACTTATTGGCTTTTACTTTACTTTTATCACTTGTCTGTATTTTTAATGTATTAGAACTGTTGTTATGTACTGTATTATTAAGATTGTCAATGGAATTATTTTTATCATTTTTAAGATTTGAAACTAATGATAACAGATGAGAATTTTTCTTTTTTTTAAATTTCCGTTTTTTTTCAACAGAATTCAAATTATGCAACTTAGGAGTCTGAAATGCTGGATGATCCCATTCCTTTGCAGGTAATCTAGTTACTTTAGGACTAGAAAATGCCTCCGATACTGGTGTCAAATCTGTTGGTGAGTCTCTGTTGACGTATAATTTTCTTCGTTGCCCAAAAGAAAACCTGCTCTTGTAAATTGAACCATCACTGTCACTTAATGGAAGCTTAATATCAGATCTTTCATTTACAATATGAGTTGAATCTAAATCAAATTCTTGAGAACCATTATTCGTTTTATTTATATTTTCATTCGAAGATTTTAATGTATTACTTTTTTCAAGAATAGCATCACTTTTTCCATTATTGTCTTTAAGAAATTCTATTTCTTTCATACTTCTATTTTTACTTTTTACACTATTATTAAGATTTAATGATTGCGAAAGAAGATTTTGCTTTTTATTTACAAATTTAGAGCCTTCAAGAATTGCTAAGGTTTCTGCCTTTTCGGTAGTATTATTATTAGCTAAAATATAAGTTGCAGTATCCACTGAGCTACTCGAGTTTGCAATCCTCATGAACTTGCTATCCGATATATCAACTGTTTGTAATTGTTTCTCTGGACTTATATTTATAATTACAGATCGAAATAATCCAACTTGATCTAATTCTAAGACTTCTTCTCCAGTTGGTAAAGATGCAGATTCAGATTGTGTCTTATTGTTCAAATTTTCAACATAAGGTTGATTGCCAGTATCAACCCAATATTGCACCATTGACATTGTTGTACGCATTGGTACCCGAAGTTCTGTAGGTTCCTCCATGACTTGTATTTTTTCGTCTTCTAATTCTTCTTCAGAATCTTCTTCTTCGGAATCTTCTTCTTCGGAATCTTCTTCTTCAGAATCTTCTTCAGAATCTTCTTCAGAATCTTCTTCAGAATATTCTTCAGAATATTCTTCTTCGTATAGTTCTACTAAACTTTCTTCAAATGAGGTATTATAAATCTAAGGAATAATATAATTAAATTAATTATTTCAATTTTGATTTAAATTAGTAATAAATTTTTCAAAAAATATAGTTAAAAACAAATATAATTTAAAAAAATATAAATGTGAGATCAAAGATTCAACATAATATCAAATTCAAAAAAGTATCAATAGAATAATAATAAATACTTTACACAGATATTTTAAAGATCTCTTTGCAAAAAAAAGGTTTACTAACTATAGACGAGTATTTATTAAATAAATTATTCCAAAAAGCTTCTCGTTTTTCCAAAATATCTTGTGGTAATTCAAATTCAGAAGGGATTTCTTGCTCACATCCAATAATTCTGCAAAGACATAAATATTACTTACCAAGTGAATGTAAAAAAAAAAAATCTATCAAAATGTAAATAATAACAAACTTTTGAATTCCTTTTGCATACGATTGAGAGAGTAAACAGTTCACAACATAACTACTACTACGCTCGGAATCTCTTTCCATTATACTCGCCTACATTTGTCAATAATTTGTTTTGTAAATTTCATACAATTCAGTCAATATTTCTCCTTCATATTATTAAACTATGTCATCATGCTCTATTTGATATTTTTTCTGTTTACCCTTGACTTTTTCAGACGACTCGCAACGATACCTGAAATAAAGTATTACTGTAGTTGTATACACATAATTTCATGTTTACAATCACACTATATAAGTGTAAATATTCCATTTCTAATGTTTACTAACAACCGTGTACTCGTACCTCCGAAACTCTGTTCTCCAGAGTATGCGAGTCTCTGCTTTTGCATGTGTGGAGTTAACGAGTAAAATAATGTGTAAAACAATTTCCAAAAATAAAATCTTCATTTAAGATTAAAAATACTTGAGGTTCCAAGCGCATAACCTCAGCTATTTGATTAGAACGCGTCTCAAATGTAAACAGTGTGAAGTTAACTCCAAGCCGGTAAGCCACTTTCTTTCTTTGCTTCTTTCACAGTACACGACTTAAAAATTGATTTTTAATAAATTCTTTATATTTAAAAATTTGCGCGAAAATCTTGTGATAATAAATAAACAAATAAATATACGAAACTTGTAAAAAAATTTTAATACTAAATATCTTTTTAACTACTTTGGTTTAAAAATTTGAAATTTAACGTTTAGCCACACTAGCGCCGATTTTGAAGATTTTCGGTACTAAATACATCGTATGCATAGAAGAATATATATATATATATATATATATATAAATGTGACATAATTTTCCCACATCGTCGGGTCTGCGGGGAGTAATTCAATGTTTTAATGAATATCGTTATATCTATAGCACGAATTAATTGAGATTTTGCGGGAAAAATGACAGAATTTCCCGCTTGAACAAACGTGCGCTTGACATACATTCATGTGTTGAGAAATAATAACATAATGAACATCGTTTCATCAATTACTCAACGAGAAAAAGGTTTAAGTAAGTGATCGTTTTGAATGAAATCTCATGAAATCCATTGTCTTTCTTTGTGTAACTGACCACAGTATCGACTAGGTTATATGAACTACTTATTTTTGTTTATTTATGAATGTTGTATATATACTTATGTAATTGTGATTGTGTTAAACTGAAGATAAATATTTTCTGTTGTGTAGAATTTAAAAAAGATTATGACATCTCCCTATTGCGTTTAAAATGTCACGAAAAAGATATTTACAAAGGAATATCTCCAAATGTCGAAGCACCAGATTTTAATGCGGAGCCACCTATTTTTGCCTGTCGTTTTTCTTCAAAACCTGGTTACAAGGATGTCATAGCTATTGGTAACGAAGATGGGAAATTCGCACTGCAAGATACTAAATTCACAATCAATCATGATCCGGATAAACAATTGGATGGGATACAAGTAAATGAATATTTTTGTTGGAAACTAATTTTTCCAAGCAATCGATTCTTTTGACAAAGTATAGTAATGGTTGGATTTTATCTTTCTATTGCAGGCACATTCGGATGCCATATTCGATTTGGCATGGATGCCGCAAGAGATGAAACTGATAACTGCATCGGGTGATCACACCGCTCGTTTGTGGGATGTATCCGAATCAAATATAAAAGAATCACAAGTATTTAATGCACACATACGCAGTATTAAAAGTGTTGTTTTCAGGCACGAAGATAAAGGTATTAGAACTGCTTAAATTTTTTATGTCTTATTTTTTTCAGAATGATATATGAATTTAAATTTCTTTCCCAGCTGTTTTTGCAACCGGGGCTCGAGATGGAGCAATTATGATTTGGGATATTAGAGCAAATTACAATTTTCGACCAAAGCCTGATAACACTATATTTAATGCTCATTATATGGATTTACCTAGTAAGTCAAGAATTCGTAGGACTTCAGTTCTTGCACCAAGAAACAATAAAGCCCAAAGTATTACAGGATTGGTTTTTCAAGATGACAATACTCTGATATCGTGTTCCACAGGAGATGGGTAAATTAATTGAAATGGATAATTTTATCCTTTTATTTTGTCCTTATAATAGTAAATTTAAAAGATTTTAATTATCTTTAGATTGATTAAAGTGTGGGATCTTAGAAAAAATTACACAGCGCATAAAAAGGAACCTATAGCAAAACATATTATGCATTATGGAGGGAAGAGTAATAGAAATGGTTTTACTTCGTTGCTGGTGTGTCCAGCAGGTATAACATTATATGCAAGTTGTATAGATAATACAATCTATGCTTATAATTTATCATCTTACAATCCAAAACCAGGTAAATTAAATTATACGCTTATAATTAAGTTTTCCTTAAAATATGGTTCTACAGATTTTATTTACATTCATAGTTGCTGAATACTTCGGACACACAAATTCAACATTTTATGTAAAAGCATGCTTGAGTCCTGATGGTAAATATCTTGCCAGTGGTTCAAGTGATGAATTAGCTTATATTTGGCATACCAAGAGAACAGGAGCTCCTTTGCTAAAACTTTCTGGTCACAGAGAAGAAGTAACTTGTATTGCTTGGTGCACTGAAGGTGAACCAAAGGTAAATTAAATACAATCATCAATTCGTATGTTATTAATTATTAAATTTTATGAATTTTATGAATGTTATTTCAGTTAGTTACGTGTTCAGACGATTCGTATCATCGAATATGGCGCGTTGGAAAAGAGCATATTAGTGACGATGAACAAATAAATTATCATGGCACAGCGGAAGCTATATCTCCATTTTCCGAGAAATCAATAGAAATTTCGACACTGGAAACGACTCCTACTTTAACAAAACCACGAATTCGAAGAGATTACTCGTCAGAATCTGATATTACTCCTGGTATGTAAAAATAATGTAACAAAATTAGATGATATAAATGTAAGAAATGACATGTTTTAAAATTCTAATAGGAAATACTCCGAATCTCAATGAAGCAGAAGAGACTCAAAATAGAGCAGTATCTTCAAAAAGAAGTCATGCGCAAATGTCCGAGGATTATTGGTCAGATGTTTACAAATCAATTTTATCTCCTATTCAAGAAAATTACGAAGCTCCGACTAAGCGCCCGAGCATAGAAAATAGAGGAGCTAGAAGACTGTTTAGTCCTGGTAATAAGATAGAAAAATGTGATAGACTGAAAAAACAATCAGTGAACGGTTATGAATCAGACGAACCTGGTCCAAGTACATCTCGAAAATTAGATATGGGCATTTCTTTTTCACCTACATCAAATTTACCAAACTTTGTGATTGACGGTACTGCACCTCATCTGCTAGAAATGTCACCTCAGAAATCTAAAGAAAATATCGACTGGCTGACAAAAATCAGAAAAGAAAGGTATGCTCGAGGAAATAGTAAAAGTATTGAAAAGCTGCCGGGTTCAAAAAATAATACTACTCCAGTTCGTAGAACAAGCAGGTCAAAATCTACTGAACCGAGAAAAACACCAAAGAGTCCTGCGACGCCTTTATTACATTTTCTTAGACTAGCAATCAAAGATTACAATAATGATGTACGCCAAGAAGGTACAAATGTAGTTTCAACGTATCCTACATCTGAAGCCAATCATGACATGTGATATATTTACTTTATAGATTAGGTTTCTAATTATATTTCGTATTCCTATATTCAACAGTATCGTCTTGGACTTCAACTTTGCCATATTTATTATGTACAAAAGTAAATCGTATTTATTAAGTACAATTTTCATACGTTGATTTTAATATATATATATTTTTTTATGAGATTCTCTTTGCCACTACTTTTTTGTATGTATATATTTTGTATATGTTTTTTATACTCGTAAAATTAATTCTCAGAATAATTTTAGTTTAAATTTTAAGCAAAAATAAGTATTTTTTGTATACGTGATGCTAAGATCAATATTATTATCGTTAGTCATTGCTGTTTTGTCATAGGAAACAATTGTATTTAAAAATTATCGTCTCGATATATACTTATTAAGTTTCATATTTTTATATGTATACATAAATTAATGTTAATATCTAACAATAAATAAACTACTTTACTTTTGTAAACTTAATTCTTTTGATTCTAAAGCATTGTAAATATTCATGACAAAATTGTACATTCTGAATATAATAATTTATAGGAAAAAAAGCTTTTATGAAAAGCGAGATATTTTCTCAAAAGAAGATTTTTTATTGTTCCTTATTTTGTAATTGTATGTAATTAAAAATTTATATACATATTTACATGCAGCTCAGGTTATGTTTTTTCTTTATCCTCTAAACAAAATACTTTCATATGCTTAGGAATTAACTTAAACTTTACAGGTTTTAATTCAAATTCTTCATTATCTATGTAAAAGGAACTTTCTTTATCAGCCTTAAAAAAAAAATTCATTAGTTCATGAAATATATATTATCAGTATCTATTATAAAACAATTATTGTACTTACAAATTCATTCGATTTTACTGGATGAATTTCTATATCCTTAGCTTCCAATGTTTTATCAATTAACGTTTTATTTCCTTTTATTCTTCGCCAACCTTCGCTAACAAAATCAGTATAATTCACACTATCAGGACCTGAAAAGTAATCGAAATAGTATTAGTTTTTGCTATAACAAACATGTGCAATAATATGTGTTTACCTAATTCAATTTTGACTGATGGTATAGCTGTATTTTTTATTTGATCAACGTTTTGTGTTGTAATACGTAATTCAGTTGTAGAAAGCGGAATTTCTCGAACTACTCCACAATTTTCATTTTTTACTTTGCTATAATTTATAGCTGTTTGATCTAAAAATTAATACATGTTTATTGAAGTAGTTGCTTAAGACGAACTATTAATAATTAAATGTTTTTTTGTTTATTCACCAGGCGATTTGTTTATTTTTGGCAAAAACGAATGCCACCATCTTCTGTTAGATGCAGATTGTTTTTCTTGTTCTTGATAACAGTTAGAGCAGCCACTACACGGATCTGAATAACGTATGACACCATTGCAATCCCAATTAATATCACTTTTGTATCCATTGAAAATATAAGTGACGTATCTGTAATGTTTAAATATTATTATATTTTTTGAAGATTTTTAACAATTTTCATTATTTTACACAAGCCTTACCTTCTCAAAGAGCCCCAATACCAATATTTATCTTGTCTAGAATGAGCATCCTTCCACGCACCCCATTCTATAGCTCCTATGGCATAAATTGATTCCGGAGGTTGTTCCGAATCTTTCTAAATTTATAATATGTATTGTTAGTCTTGGAATAGCAGTTTTACTACACGATTATTACGAGCAATTTACCTCTAATAATTCTACTTGCAATAAATCCATTAATTTTGTTCTTCCCCTTATTACTGCCATCGTAGCATCAGCAAGTTCTCGCACTTCTGCTAAATCTTCATACCCATTGAATAATGAATCAGCAACTCTATTGGTTTGTCCCAACGGTAAAATTCCAATGGGACATTGCTTAGCTGCAGAAATATTGTTCTTGTATTTTCTCATTATGCCAGTAACAACATCAGACAATGTTCCATCCCCGCCGGCTACAACTATGGCATCGGTGTAAGTATTTAAGTTTGCAATCAAATTTCGAGCTTGATTCTCTGATTGAGTTTGTATTATCGTCACTGCAAATCCAGCCAAATGTAAAAGAGGCTCGCAGTACTTCTCAAACAATTTCTTTGCCTTCCTGAAATTTTATGTTATTTTTATGAGCCAAAAACTTAAAGTACCATGTAGTCAATTAGTCACAACAATAATAACCTTTTCTTAGCAACAGGATTTAAAATAACTGTGACATGTTGAGGTTTCAATCGAGTTGACAAAGTCTGATTTCCGTACATGGATGCCTCTTCGCAATATTCCCTCATAATCTTTTCAGTTCTGTAAAATTGAAAAAACGAACCAAAATTTAGCCAAGACTCAAGTCATCGAGGTTTTATCCCAAAGAGAGACATTACGTTAAAAACCAAGCTAAATGAAATTCATTAAAAACAAAAACATGAATTGATTAATACTATCCATAACTTAAATTACACAGATTACAAATCACATTTAAATAAAATAACTGTACAAAGTATCTCACTCGTAAGCATCCAAACTATAAGATATTCCATAGGAAAAAGCTGCAGCTCCGACAACTGATTTTTTCCAATTATCCCTAATAATTTTGAGAAAACGTATTACTCGAGCCATCTTTCACGAATCGTGATTTGCATTTGATTCAATTTAGTTAAGAACAATTGTCGCGATCAGCTGTTTTTATGATAAATTTCCATCTACACGTGTGAAAAAGCGCTACCAACTCCCATTGGGTAATATAACACATATGTGTGTCGAAAAATATATATATATATATATATATATATATACACGAGTCAGCGATAACCGTTATTGACTGTTCCCAGACGTCAAAAATCGCTTATTTTGAAGAGAATTGCGGCGTTGCCAAATGTCTTTGTGCTATTTAAATTTTGAATCAAACCCTTTCACTTTAGTTGTACCGGTAACCGACTAACCGTAAACATATTAGTTTTGGACATACGTATAATATATAATTATTGTTGTTAAAGGTATAAAAAGTATAAAAAATAAATCTGTTGATAGCTCCAATATTTTATCTAGTCAGTTTTGTGATTATATTTTCACGTTGTGCCTCTATCAACGTTAATAATGGCTTCAAGAAAGCGATCCGCCATTAAACGTACTAAGTAAGTGACAATGTTATGTTTTCTTTGTTATTTTTTCTTAATTCAATAAGTACGATCACTTACATTTTCAATAAGAAGGTTCGATGCTTCAGAAATGTTCTGCGATGCTGAATCTACTTAACGAATAGTTCTTGACATAATTCTGACGTTTGTATTGGATTAATAAATAAATATGTAATTAAAAATATCTTCAATCATTGCAGAAATACAGATAGAGTATTGGTAACAGTTGCTACTCAAACTGACAGTGACGAATTGATGAATGATGAACTTGCAATGTGTCTGAAGATGATAGAGTCAATGAAATTAGAAAATTCTCAGCTTAAATTAAAATTAAACACACACGTGGAAAAAGAAGTACAGGAAAATGTTATGATAGACAGTGTTAATAACGTAGGAACTCCAAGATCGGGCAAAGGTTGTACCTGCAAAGGGAACTGTTCTTCGAAGATTTGTGGTTGTGTCAAAAAAAATAAGAAATGTCAAGATATCTGCAAATGTAACGATGTTAAGTGTCAAAACCAGGTGAGTTTTTATATGGATTCCAAATTAATTATTGGTATTAATGTAATTAAATAATTATAATGTAAACGACTATTGTTGCAGGATGAGAAAGAAAATACAAAGCCAAATTTAGTTTCCAAATCAATTTTAATTACTGAAACCAAAAGAGTTTTATATACCGAGACATCGCATGAAATTAGTATTGAGGACGATACCACAAATAAAAATGTGGAAAGTGGAGGGAAGACAAAGATTGAAGCTTCGGTAGTAAGTCACTGTTATTTACGTATTTATTTATTATACTCCACAAAGCAAGTGTATAATATAATTTTTTTTACAATAATGCAGTTCAGGTGTCAGAAGTAAATATAAAACTAAAGTAAAATAGATGTTTAACATTCATAAATAAGAATTTTTTTGAATAAATCGTATATTATAATTTACGAGAACTAACATAAATATTAAATTCATATTCTTAAAGGATGTGCCTTCAAATCTAATGGTTACTGAACATCAATTACTAAAGAGTCCTGTTAAGGTTGAGGTAAAACTTTTGTTATGTAATTATTAAGATAATTTTAAAAATTAAAGATAGATTCTTAATTGACATTCTTGCAGGACACACTTTTTAATCCAATGATTCCTAGATATCAATTACAAAGGACACCTGTTAAACCTGAAGTAAGACTTTTAATTGCATAAATAAATAAAAAATAATGATAAATACTTAATCAATTCTCTTGCAGAGAACAAGTCTGAGTCCGGTAGTTCCTGAGCTTCCGCTATCTAGGAGTCCTATTAAATCAAAAGTAAGACTGTCACTATATTTACAAATAAGTATAATAATAAATATTGCGATAATTTTCTTGCAGAATACAAGTCTGACTCCAATGATTCCTAAACTTCAAATATCAAAGAACCCAGTTAAATTTGAAAAAAATTTTAATGCAAAATTTAAAGAAAATAAAGGTATCATATTAATTTTATATTATTCTTTGAAATCTTTAATAAATATTATATGCTAAAAATAATTCTATACAATTTTTTTAAAAGAACTGCCAGAAGAAGAAGTAGACTGGGATAAGTTTACAGCGGAACTAGTTGTTTGCCATATGTGCAAGCGTAAATTTTTTCCAAATCGTATTGATATACATGTCAAGTCGTGTAAGAAGATATAAAAAAATGTTAAAAATATTGTTGAGTTCTTTAAAGTATTAACATATTTTTATAGAAAATGTATACTTGCTTTGATTAATCGTTTTGTCGTAAGGATGTAAAACATTGTAACATGTTTCAATTACTAATTTTATATACGATTTTTTAATTATTTTCTTATAGGAAATTAGCTTAGTCGATATAATGAAAACACCTCCTATGTATAGATATTTTATTATAAAAAACGATTATTTTCGTATTGTTTGATAATGAATTCTCTTTTGTATAAAATTACTTAATATATGTCTATACATATATTAAATATAATCCTAGAACAAAAAAGGAATCTAGTGTTTAATACGCTGATGCTGCCCATGTAGTACCAAGCAGCTCCTTCAAAATAAATTATAATTATTGTTAATAATAAAATACCCAAAAAAATAAAAAAAAATTGAATAAACAATAAAATCGCTGTTATATGTAAATTGAATCTGAATTTTTAATTTTTAATGCAGAGATTTTCTCTCCAGTTATTTATTCCCATTTGAATACACTTTTTCACCATTAAAAAATAAGGAATAATTCACATCGTTCAAATTTATAAATAAATTAAAAAATTTTATTGATATACCTGCAGTCTGTCGCTAAAACATTCATTAAAAGTTCTTGATTTCGGGTACACTGAAAACAGTAACAAATACATACATTAAAATAAGAACGCAACATTTTTTTATCCATTCAGTATAATTTTTATATAATATATTTGTATAATATATTTATGTATTGACCAACATCTATTATACAATGTCTTCCAAGCATTTACCAGTACGACAGGTATAACTACGTACAATGTGAATGACAATTTTATCGGCATATGTATACCTGTGTTCGTTTATGTGTTTGTATATATAATTATTTCTTTTGTTTTTATTAACCATAATGAGGTTGTGAATGTGCCCACATACACATCAATTATAGATCCTTCATCAATCAAACAATTACATCATTCGCACCAAGATCACTAATAGTACGTTATTTATATTATTATATTATATATATGTATAGTTTTTCTAAACGCTATGCAACTCGTTTTTCATCGCTTTGCAATGAGTTCTAGATATTGTGTGTTTACAATTCATACCTTCGCGGATGTTTAATGCAAATTCCTGCAGAAAGTGTGTCAAGTGGCACTATTTGTAATCTCTATTATTTTCAGAATAGTCTGTTATTAAACATTCGCTAAGGCATTGCTGTACTTATATTTACAGTTTCCGATCCAAAAATTGAACATTAATTTTCTTAGTTAAATGACTTGTCTATCGAATCCAATCAAGTGGACATACCGGCTGTCGTCACATAGATGAAATTATGATTACTTAAAGGTAAAAACCATATATTTATATAGCGTTCGTAAATAGACACATCTAAATTACAGTCCTTTAGTTTTTTTTACTTCGACTAATGCCATGGCAATTGTTCGATCCTAGTATTTTATTGTAAGAAGGAAACAGTGTTTGTTAGTACCCACGTGTATGAAATAACGAAAGTAATATGAAACGTATACAAAACGATTATGAATGTATTGAAAAAGAAATTTGATTTCTTTGGCTAATGAAAATCTGGCAGTACTTATATCATGGAAATAACATACTTTTTTTCTTTTAACAAGGCTATAATCATTTTCAAAGTTCATAGAGGAAGTTAAACTTATAGTATTCTTAATGCATAAATTACAGGAATTCATATTTTTATGCAAGATATTGTTTCTACATTGTAAATAGAAATAAAAACAATGAATTTCGAAGTAAACGAAACATTTGTAATCCCTGAAGTTAAATGGAACTTTTTTTAGTGATACAAAGATTTGCAAGTCTTATTCTTCTCATGTAATTAATGAGCTTCAAGAAGGTAGATCAGATATTTTCGCGTTGTCAAAATGTTTTGTTGCACAGCCAACGATTGATTTACCGCACTTTTACAATAAAATATAAAGAGTCCAACGTGCATACTATTAAATAACGTTTTCACTCATATGAGAAAATGCGCAGTAAATTGTATACAAAAGATCGGGCTTTTATAAGATTTAAATATATACAAATAATGTATTAACACAATCTTACATAATACTGCAAAACAATACAATATTATTATATTATAATAATAAAAAATGTTACAATGAATAATATTAGTTTATGCATCTGTCGTAGACATAGTAAAATAATGTTTAATGACAGTTTAACGCAATTATATTTGACTAGAAACTAATTTTGTGCCTTGATACGCGTTTTATCTTCTCTATGCTACTTTTATCTCAGAAATAAGTATTCAGTAAGCAGTTAAATTGTTACTTCTCCAAAACGTCGAATTGAATAATTATCTCATAATTTTCAATTCGCGTATGATTGTAACGTTAACAGTTATAGGACATTTTCATAATTAATAATTAAACACTAAAACTAACAATATAAAAAGGAATATATGCGTTTGCAAAAATTATAAAAAAACCAAGAGTGAAACAATTTTTTCTAAATTACGATGTGCACGCTGAATACAGAGATCTTCTGCTACTTCGTGCAATCGTATGCACGCGTGGGTACAAAGTGCTTTCTTTTTCCCTCTTGGTGTACAATAAACGTATTATTTGTTCAGCGTAAATATTTTAAGTTATCGATACATAAGGAAGCCACACCAAAGTAAATTTTACTGACTTTCTGAACTTCAGAGCTTTACATAAGATGAAGAATTGTAATTTTAACTGTAGATCGACCATCATTTGTTGTATTTTTTTATATTTTCTTTATCAATAAACAAAACAATATAATAATACTTAATCTTGCATTATTTTTCATAAGAAATTATGAGAAAATAGGAAATAAAATTGCATGAATTTATATGCAGCAATGCAGTCTACATACATGTACATATGTATTAACCGTATTGATGGAATATTAAAACAGCCGAATAATTTCTTTTTTATTACAATTGCCAAGTTTAAGCCTTTTACAATGTATAAAATTATATTCTAACATAAATCTTCAAAAATAAAAAGTATATACTGAAATCGAGCTTTGAAATATATCTTTCTACATTTCTTCAGTTTTCACGTGTTACGAACAATGATTACAAATCGTGTTTCTAATGATTTGCACATATCTACATATTTTATGAATTGAAATATTCAAACGTCGATGTCAAAGTTTACCTAACGTCTTACATATATACGTAATTCTCAATCAGCACTATGGTTGAATTTACACTTTAATTTTATTAGGTTCTTCTTTCTTTACTTGGAATATATAATACTTAAAAATTTGTGCCTCAAAACTGGAACATTTTTCAATTGACTTATCGCTTTCGTTACATTGAAAGAATGATCTTTCGCGATGTCAACGAATAGTTAGTACCGAATCTTGTCTCAAGTCATTCATATTTTACACAAAATATGTTGCACTCAAACATGTTATTAACACTTTTTAATTGTTAAATTCATCTAGTTCCTCTTGTAATAGGACAAGCGATAATTCTCGTTTAGCAGATTTATTCCTAAATCTGTTTTATATGTAATTTTCATTGTTCGTGGCATCACTATTAGAAACTATAGTTCTCGATTTTCCTATGATGATACAGTATTGTCTATTGTAGTGTATAATATACTCTATTATTCTTATGAAGCCTCAAGGTTGACACAAAACATTTTTTTACTGCGTGAACTATATGGTAATCTCCATCTTTGCATTGATAAATAGTTTGTTAAAAGCTCTCTATTTTTTGTGTTGTTCGTGTAAAATACATTTTATGTTCTTGCAGTATCTATCTTGAGTATTTAAATAAAAATCATATTCTATGCTGCATTCAATTGTGTTACGTCTTCCTTGTGGCACAAATAAAAAAATCTTCATAAAAATCAAATTATATGTTAATTAAACTAAAATTTCGATTCTCGAATTAATCGAAGTAAAAAATGTGTTAACGTACGCTAATTTGTTTTATAACTGCACAATACCTATATTGAATTGATTCTATATATAACTATATATGTAAATAAAAATCACTTTTATCAAGTTCCAACACACGTCAATTTTTGTGTGTGGAAAGTAAAAATCACAGACAAATAATGATTAACTTCTCTTTTGGTTGTTACAACAAGTATGAATCTTGTATAAGAACAAATTTTACCACAAAGCAGACTAGTATAAAATTGTATTACAAAAAGTAATAGATTACTGAATTTTTCAGCGCTGACTCGATTTTTACTTTCCGCGAAATGTTCATTTGATGCAATAATGAACTGCTTAGATTGCATTTAACGTTTTCATTTCTATCGATAAATTTGTCACAAAACTTCAATAAATTTAGACTGTCGCAACACATATTTACACGGGGAATAAACGCGTGACAGTTTGATCGACTTATTCACTGAAAAAAACTTTAAATAAAAAAAATTAATTTCATCATCTTATATCTATGTACAAATCATCTAAACCTTTTATCTAAATTGTCTTATGTATATTGCAATTGATGATAATATTATTTCATTAATTGCTACTCTCTGTTGAATGTTGGGAACGTAACGTTGAGTAGCATCCTTGACACACTCGCACGGGTTTTAAAATACCCAATCTCGAGATCTTCGATTCAAATCTGCTGCATCTACAGAATAAAATATAGTTTAAGATGTAGAAAATAAAAAAAATCTCAAAATTTAACCATGATTATTTTACTTTGAACAAAATACTTGTCCGCAGTTACGACAATGATGTCTTCTTTCATAAAGATTGAACTTTACTCCGCATCCGACACACGAATCAGCTCCTTCATCTTTTAACCAATGATCTGCGACAGTCCGACCAGGTTGCTCACAAACACTCCAAGAAAAAACGCGTCCACGAGTATCTCCAACATATACCGTTCGATGATCCCTTAAATTAATTAAGTATAATGTTAGATAACAGATATAAATCATGATTATAGATTCTTTGCAAATAAAATAGTACTACCTTGATACGGCTAATGCTGTTATCGAAGCAGGCTCTGCGTTATCCTTTCGATCGTAGGCAGTGTGCATTGTCAATTTGCTCCTAAACACCAACTGTCTTTGCCATTTAAAGCCGTCTCGTAGGATATTTTGTGGATTTACTCGTTTAGGCTTCGTATCAGCTTCGGTTACTACCACAAAGCTGTCTGTAAGGCTAGTGTCACTCTTGCTTGTTCTCATTGCAGTTTCGGAATCAACTGCAGTATTACTACTCTCACTAAATAATAAAATATATCGTATAATTAGTATTTATGATGTAATATCGATTACAACTGAAACATGAATAAATGGAACTTGACCTGATCTGAGTTCCTTCACTGTCAGCACGCCCACCACCTTCGCTTTTTCTAAACAATGGATTAGCACGACTTTTCTTCCTTAACACAACTGTTGATGCATTACTTTGAGGAGACAGTTTATTAACAGATCCATTACTTGATTCATTATCAGAACATTCCTCTTTTTCCTCATGTGACCTAGCTGCTTCTTTTGCATTTTCAGTTTCTGACAGACTACTTTCAGAGCCACTCTTTGCCAACGTACCTACGGAAAAGAAATAATAAGTATTAATTCTGTTTATTTTTACCAAAATAATAACTTTTAGAAGAAAAGAAATTTATTTTACTTGATCCTTCAGT
The DNA here is from genome assembly GCA_018906985.1 of Apocrypta bakeri. Lineage (NCBI taxonomy): Eukaryota > Metazoa > Arthropoda > Insecta > Hymenoptera > Pteromalidae > Apocrypta > Apocrypta bakeri. Next base: position 22,167,455 of record JACCIA010000001.1, on the reverse strand, counting down.
TGATATACTCATTTGCTTAACCAACTCGTGAACACGTTTCTTTGTGGTTTCCTTTTTATTTTCTTCTCTCACTTGATCTTTCTTTTTATCTTTACTTGTATCTATTTCTTCCGGTTTCTCCTCTTCAGCTGGCACTTGCACATAGTCCATTGACCACATCTACAAATTAGAAACAGTTTAAAATAATAAAAACACAAATTATTTCTTCAAAAACTGATGCTTACTCTTGCTACGCCATCAGTGGATCCTGTCATAATGACATTTTGTGAATCCCACTCATGAGTTTGGCTAAAAGCTACACATAGTATCTGTTGCATTCTATCTGCTCTTCCAACGCAAGTATTTACACTCGCCAATTCTTCTCCATTGATGCTCCATACATGTAACCACGTTGCTGCACAGGTAGCAATGTCTCCCTAGAAAATAATTCGTATTGTAGAATTTGCATACCAACACTGCAAATGACTATCGAATTTCTTACTGTCAAATCGTTTATTGCAACGGCAGCCACTGGTCCGGCGTGTCCTCTAAGTTGTCGAACGAACAAACAACGAGATAGATCCCAGATGATAGCTGTACCATCTCTAGATCCGGATATAATAACATTATAAGCAGGACTTGAGGCTAGGCACGTTACAGCATCCGTGTGGCCGTATAGGCACTGTTTAATTGAAAGTTGTCGTTTTGCATACTCCCACACCGTCACAACCTGAAGCATAGAATATACAATTAAGAAAATGTTTTTTTAGTATAATATTACCATTTTTACTATTTATTTTGACTTACAGAACTGGTACCAGCAGTTACTATTAATTTTGAAGATGGACACACACATGCTACGATTTCCCCACTGCTCTGCATCATCGTTTCGCATACGAAAATAGCTTTGTCGCTATCGTAGTTACCAACTCTCAATGAATGATCAGCAAAACCCCATGCTACATATTTATTGTAAGACGGAGGAATCAAAGTTTTGTTTTGTTCAACAGCTAGTACAGCTTTATCAACATGTAAGATTTGACCAACTGGGCCTTTCAATTCTGAAAAAAATCACGACAAATTACAATAACATCGGATACAGTTATTTCATTCGAAATATTCTTATTGCCTACCTTTAATTGGTTGGAGGGAAGGTTTTAAGTTATCTAAATTATGGAAAAACAGTCGGTCGGAGGTCGTTATACTTAGGCCAGGCGTTATTGGGCCAGGGTCTATTACACTAGTCCTCTGAGACATTTTTTTAGCAGGGTGTGGCTTTTTGAAAAGTTGTTTTGGAATTTGTCCAAAATTGTTTATGAAACCGATTGTCGCATTTTTCTTCAAAGGATCATCGATACTGGAATTTCACGAAATATAAAATATAGACTTTATAAATCTTAGTTGATTAATGTGCAATCAAAGCTTACTTATAAATGTCAACGTTTCCTTCATAGAAGAGATGGTGAAATACATTGACAGAATCTACTGCAGCGGGGCCATTTTGCTTGTATCCGAAAATCAAATCAATCCATTGATGGAGGTGTTGAGATACATAGTCACATTCTAATGCCAGTCGGTGACCTCTTATGAATTCACGAGGATCTTGTTTAGCCCATGGTGGAAGAACGATATCACCAAGTTGAACACCGCTTTGTTTAGAACCTGTACCAATACACCAAAAGTAAATAATAATATTCCAATAATATTTATTGTATTCAGCTGTTTTTGATAAATGCATGATTTACGAAATCTTCAGTAAAAATGTAATTACAAACTATTTTATACGTAATATTCACGAATTTTAAGTATAATAGGCACTTGATACGTACCTAGATCAAAGTTGTTTGAGTTAACAAGAAATTCTGGTAAGTAAAAGAATTCTGGAATGAGCTCTTTAACATCAGCCATATTATGTTTTGACGCTGAAAGCCATGCTTCTTTTATGCTGTTAAACATTCTATCAGCTAAGTCAAAATGACCTCCCTAAGAAAAACATGTATTACAAATGTATAATTGTTGAGCTTATTATTAAACTTAAAAAAATTAAAATACGAACCTGTAATCTCAAAAAATGTTGAGTAAAGGGTTCCATCCTAACTAAATATGAGCATACTATCATAGCTGAGGAGTAGTGAGTTCCATAATGATATGGTGGAGTTTCTCCATGCGGGATCATCCCATTCCTTGTACCTATTGCATAATACATTATATTATTAAAATTCATTGATTAATATTAAAATTGTAATTCACTATTTAATTAGTTTACCTTTTCCTAAATTGTAGTAGTCTCTCAGGACTTTGAGCTCCCATAGGTTTACTGAAATCTCTGAACGTAGCTGAATCAGCCAGATCAAGTTCCTCACTGTCATAATCGGCGAGAATCCACGGAAAAATTGGATACTGCATTAAGTCGTTGTAACTTCGACCCGCTAATGTATTCAGATGCATTAGATACTGGAAATTCGATATCTCGCCTCTCTAAAGGAAAAGCATATAAACATCGAAGGTAAACATTGAAAGATTAAAATATGTAACTTTTTGGAAAATTAAAAGCATCCTTACCACCCATCGTTGTGTCACAGAAGTTTCGCCAATAAGACTTGAAAGTAATCCAGTCGCTTGCTCAACATTAGCGGTTCTTTTCTGTCCAGCGACAGATTGCTGAGCACTGTCAGCAATGGCAGTGGCAAAAGTCATAAATCGTTGATAAACTTTGTTGCGTACTTTCCTCGGGAAAGCCAATAAATAATTACGGCCATCTCCGCTGAATACTTCAAGTGCCATTGGTTGCAGCAAATATCTTCTTTTATGTACCTCTCTAAAAAATTTTATTTTTAAAATTATTTTTATTATTTACCTATTATTCAATGTCAATTAAAAATAAATTACCTGATATCCTCATAATTAAATTTAGAACATTGTCTCATTGCACGGGAACGTCTTGGTGAGCCAGGAGAAGGTAAAATAGGTTCGTAAGCATCAGGTAAACTTTCTATATCACGAATTTCTCTTGACTTCAATAACGTAAATCCATCAATTACATAAAAGTGTTCTTTTCCAAATAATAAAAGCCCTTCTGTTGTATCCAAACCCTGTATTCTTGCACATCTGAACATGTGACTTATCTGTGAAATGGCAATCATTAGTTACATCGCAGAGTTTTATCTATTTTTAATAATATCCTAAGTGAAATTTACTTTTTCGTGTTCTTCTAATAGCCGTAGTAGAGTCTGGTTATCTGGAATGCCTTGATTATTTTCTTCCTCTTGTTCAGCATCTTCAGTAGTTTCGTCGGGTTCACTGGCATGCCTTTCTAATGTACATGGAACCATTGGCGGCTCGCTTTCTGTTGAAGTTTCGTTCATATTTAGTGGTGTGTCGTCAATTACTGGATCTCTTTCTCTTTCAAACATTCCAGATGCATTTCCTAATTGTTTTAAATAATACTCTTTGCTATCCAGACTTGATGCTACTTTGTACTTCAATTGTTTCTATGAAAGATAATATTAGTATTAAAGTATATTTTACATTACAACATTGCGTAACATGATACTAATATTATATTATTAAATGCATTACATTATCCGGATGTTCCAACTCAGGTCTATAAGGATAATGTATATAAAATAATTCGTTTTTCATCATTTTCTTGCGCATTCTGCAAGGACCTTCAGTCATATCAAGCATCCACTTATCGAGTACTGTAGGTATTGGTGGTCCCCATAGTCCACGCTCTCTCGTTAGTTCCGTTTCAGTTTGTAACCATTCCTGAAACAAATTCGTAAATTACACATATGTATAAGTTTCTAAATTTCGTATTTTATCATTTTTTGCAATGAGAGAATCCTACTTGGTAAACGTAACGTTGAGTATGTTGATAAGTTTGCTGATGCTGCAGTTTTCGCGTGGCAGCTAATTCTCTGACTAATGCTACATTTTGTTCCGTCCATTGCACTACAGTAGTATAATGCAACCTTAATTTAACTTTAACAGACTCTTCTTTTCTAACTTTTGTTCGACTAGCTAATCTCGTTAAACCACCAGTAACCTTTTGTATTTTCTGCAATTTATCAAGTGGTTAATTTAGTTTAGTATTTTATATTGTACAGTTGCCGTTAATAAAAAGTACTTACGTTATTAATTGCAGACTGAATCTGATTGTGAAGTTCCCATGGAGCTCTGTAAGGAGCTTTCCTCTCCGAAACAACATAGTTCATCCAAAGTTTTTGAGCTACTTCATGAACTTGTTCACGAGCAACTGAAAGATCGGGTGCTCGTTCATTTCCAACAGGTGGTTGTAAAGTTACTTTGAAAACTTCTTCTATCGCGGGCTTCTTGCATACGTATAATTCTTCCCACACACGTGTAGCAGCAACTGCCATTAGATTATGACCTTGATGAGATGTTAAACGATCGTCACTAGATTCAATTTGTGGATTTACATGCCATGTAGTTTTCATGTTAGTATCCAGCATTATTTTAATATCAGCTGTCAATTGCAATAGGCAATATGTTAAGCAACTGATAAATTCTAATTCATGATTTCCAGCTCCAAATACGAGCAATCTGTATAAATATTCAGTAAAGTTAAATTCAAGTTTATTTTTAACTATCAAGTGTTAGATTGAAAGAGAAATTACCTATGAGTTGTCAGTTTATGCAAGGCTTCCAGTACTGCCATTTGATCGGCTATAGATTCCGTGGAACGCGATAATAAAAATAGAATAGATCTATTTAAACAATGATGAAGGCCTTCCATACTGACGGCCCCCGGTCTTCTTTTCGCTTGTCCAATTAATTTCACAATAAAATCAAATATTTCGTGTGGATCTTTAGTGAGTGAACCTAATGGATCGATACAAATTAAAACCAAATTGTTAATATTTTACACAGCGTTATATCAATATGTTCGATTAATAATTAAAAATTGAAATTTATTATTACACACCTTGCCATAACTTATCAACAATTCTAGCTGTTACATAACAGACGTTACTCGTAATGTTGTTAGCAGAACCTCCAGGTACTACTGGCAAAGCTGCTTGCTCGCCAATAAGAATATCAGCTGCCAATAAATGTTCCATTAGAATAGATAATACTTCAGTTTGATAATGTGTTTGCTGATTTGTAGACGCGTGCTCAGGCCATGCGTCCAAGACGAGATCAATAGCTGGCGGTGATTTAGTTGAGACTGGTAATGAAAGAGAATCCACAACGATTACTCTCAAAAAGTCCATTACGAATTTTCGCACTGGATGATTTGTCAGTCCGATATCTTTAGAAGGAGATTTTACTAAAACTGGTTCTTGTTCATCTGCTGGAGTGCTAGCACCGCTGCTGTCTACACTAGAATTATTAGGCTTTGGAAAAAGTGTTCCAGCTAAAGCTCCTAGCACCTCTGAACTCATAAACAATTGCATAAAGTCTGTGAAATTGTGATACAGAAAGAACAAAAACTGGATTATCGTTACTGGATAATCGCGAAGCCATTCGGATAAAGTTTCCATGCTGAAAATTATCAGAAGTTATGTATTAAATATGCGTCTAAATAAATTTGATTTTTTATTATTACATAAATACATAACTAATACCTTATCGAACAACTGTTGACCATAGTTCGTACCATGGTTAAAAGTGTGACAATAGCTTCTGGACATAAATTAATCCGAGACGCAAAAGATGAAAGAGAGTAATTTGCTGGCACACCAAACATGAAATTCCAAACGTTGTCCAAGTCAAGCTAAACAATAAATATTTTGTTAAACTATTTAACTGGAAAAGTATGATGCACCTCATCCAGATAGTTAGAAAATGTACACACTTTAGAATCAGCAGGCAGTAATTTTATTGGCTGCCCCATCATGAGAGCAATGAATAAAAAGTATAATTCAGGAACAAGATCAACATGTTGTGGCAATAACCATCCTAAATGTTGAAATCCTGGCACATGTAAGCCCGTAGATTTCGTTTCTCCTCCAGTCATTTGTTGATAGTAACCTTCGAGTATAAAACATTGATTGTATATAATAGTTACATTTAATTTATTTTATTCAATGTAAAATATTATACCTAAAGCCATAGCCATTTTATTGTGATCAGTATGGCGTAACCAACCGCCATTGCTGGTCCCTTCCTTAAATTTCTGCAAAATCGATTGTACTGAGCATACTGCGACTAGAATTCTTAGACCCCAAACGACCGTAGTGCTATGAAGTCCAGGTTGAAGAAACAAAAGCACCCAATCTAATCCTAATACTTTCGATATTTCTTCGCACATACTATAATTTAAACAATGAATAAACGTTAACATTTTCTTTAATTTACAATTACTAATTAGTGTCTAATCATTTAATAATACGTACTTTGCATTAATTTTAGAACCATTAAAAAGAAGAGAATGGAGAAGTTGTAGACAACGATTACGTAGAAGAATACTTTCTCCTTCTCCTTCTTTGCTACCTTCACCTTCTCTCAAAACTAGATTTTTCTCTGAAGTTAAAGGTAGGGTAGCTACTATAAATTGTCCAAACCTAAAAATAATTTCAACAATATGTGTTAAATAAAAAGTAACGTTCAACGTGTTCATTATTAATGAAACTTATATCGATTATTACCATAACAAATCAGCTTGTCGCGGTTGGCCTAACAATATGCTAAGTAGAGCTAATAGTACTTGTCTTGTAGTATTCTGTTTAACATCACTTAAGATATGGAGAAGCTTGTGAACCAGTTGTAAATCTCTCATCAAGCGGAGATTTGTGCGCTTCTCATTAGATTCTGCAATAAGTTCGTATAAGTGTTCTAAGAGCGATCGCAATAGCTCACCTGGTGCTTCGTGCCACACCTGAAATCGATTTTATTTAGTACTTGATATCATTATTTCTTAAATAAAAAGTAAAACAAATTTTCTCAAAGAAATTGGATTAACTTACCTGTAAATCGCACAGCAAATCTTGAAATGCTGTCACGTTTGGAATAGCACTTGTCTCTCTACCACTATCTACAGTACCGACTAAACTAAATGTTAAATGTAGAATATGAGAATTCAATAGAGGACATTTTCGTCTAAGTAGCATAGCTAATGTTTGATATCCCCTGCGTCTATCCATTTCTTGTTGAGCTGCTTGATTAGAACGTACGACGCATACTAGTGCCTTAACAGCAGCGTAAAGTGACTCGACATCTTGAGCCATAGCAATCATTCCTATAATGAAGCGTATTATGTGAATAAATATCCAAAACTAATATACAAACAGGTAATAAGTGATTAATAAAATCTTTTACCAAGTAACACCGAACATCCACCAACATTGTCAACCATAATTGCAACTGGTCTTGGATTAAATACTCTGACTCCTAAATAGCCAACTACAACACCTCCTAAAGCTCTAGCTGGACCACTTAAATGGCCCGCTGAATTATGCAAAACTCTGATTGGTGTAGCATTTTCATGAGATGACATACCGAGCTATATGAACAAGAAAAGGAAGTGTTATAACATTTTAAAGTTGATCATTTTTTAATTTTAAAATATAAACGATTATACTTGTTTGGCAATCGATTTATTATCTGCCCGACTGTAGACTTTTCTTATTTTTGCAAGAGTCAATTGGGACATCGCTTTGGCATTTAAACCAAAAACTACTTTCTCCTCTGCCACGAGAGTAGATAACGGTTCTGAACCAGGAAGTTGTGGCGCTTGTAAACTTCCCATGTAGTGTGGACCCAGTTTAAACAAATTTGCTATATTTTGTTGATTGAAAACTTCTTCAACTAGATGACATGGTCCTTGTTTCCACGTTAGCCGGGAATATCGTCGCCAGCACGGAGGTGTACCGATATAACCATAAACGGGCGATGCAACTGTTAAATTTGCTGCACCACCACCAGGAGTTTGAGTGATATAATGAAGCTGATAAACGTTAAAAGGTTAATATTTTAATCTAAAAAAAATAAAAATATTTTACTATCAAAGTAAATGAATATAAACCTTTTGGCTATGTATATGTTGCCCATCCAGGTATAAGGAAAAACTGGAATTTTTCAAGACTGCGCGATTTAAGACTATGGCAATATGATGCCACTGTCCTTCGTGTAATAAATCTGGACACCAAACACGAGCTCCACACTCACCAGTACCCTCAGGTTCCCATTCTCCAACATCTTTATTCGTAATGATTATAGCATTAATTTATATTAATTTAATCGAATACAATTACTAGTAGAAAAACTTACTCTGCGGAAGAGTTGTTTCTTGAGTTGATACAACTATAGCTTTATCGCGTGCACTAAGAACAGCAGTTAAACACATTAAATCTCGACCTGATGGAGGGTTACGGACTAACGTTAATAGCCTGACGCAATGAGCGTCGGTTCGAGGATCACTAAATTTATCTACACATATCCATGTACTGAATGTCAAACCAGTTTGTGGTGGAAACAGTCTATCTCCTGCAAAACAAATTTTATTTTAAAATGTCGTTACATAATAAATGTAATTAAACGTAAGATATTACTTATTAGAAGTACCTGAGCCAATTCCACCAAGTACACTGTTATCCGCTGAGACAACCGTAGGTGGTGTAGTACTTTGAGGGGCAACGCTAGGCAAGTAAAGACAGGCAAAACCTTCTGCACTCATGTCGAATTCAACGAATGGTGGTAAAGTACAAGAGCCATGTGCTCTAAAATCCTTTGGTGTTGTCATTGACACCAATGTTTTAATTCGTGTAAGTGGAATAGGACCTCCTCGAGATGTTTTCGGTTCAATTTCATCCAATGAAATACAGCACAATGGGTCACCCAATCTCAAAAATTCTCTGTTCACGGAAATAACCATATGAAATTTAGAATAAGTTTTTCATTCGTAATTTATAATTACGCTATTGAAAATTTCAAATAAATTACCTCAGATCTTTTGGTTCTAAAGACTGAGCAGCTAAACGTTCGATTATATACTGCAGTGGTTGATGTAAGGGGTGAGTTTCATCCTGAAGAGCTGTCCTTCCCACATTCAACAGTTCGCCAGCCATTCCAGCTTCACACATTACTTGTTGATTTCTCTCCGAGCGTACCAAACTCTTAATTACTTCCGCCACATATGTTTGTAACGATAAAGCTAATTCAGAATCTATTTCATCAGAAACTGATGGAAGTAAATGCAACATTCCAACAACAACTCCAGGATGAACTATAATTGGTTCTGGTGATGGCGGGCTCAAATTAAGAGAGTTAACGTTTGATCTTTTTCCGCTTCCTGGAGAATCCAGTGATTTCTGATGTTCAATACTAGATTGCTTGTGACTTGGAGACCTCAGACCCATTCCAGAGACATTCGGCTTGTCAAAAGCATCAAGTGCGACGTCATATAATAAGCGTAGTAACAAGCAAGCATATCCCAGTACTGGAGGAACATCGCTTGGGAACACAGGTTCTAATACACTTCCTGTAAATAAAGCAAGCCAAGTATTGTGATAATTCATATTTAGTGGGACATCAGTTTCTTCAAGTTTTGTTTGAGTTGTAAAACAACCGAGTAGTCTAAGAGTATCACAAAGACTTGATTGACATATCTGTAATTAAAATAAATTTATATAACACCGTAAAATATTTTCTTGTCAAACAACAACTAATTAAGAAGTTACCTCGTGATAAAAAAACTTAGCATTTGCAGGTTCAAAGCGCATTGCAGTACTTATAGTATGGAAAACCATATGCAATAAAGTCAACAATTGTGCTTCATCTTGGGGTGTTCTTTGAGTTATATCGTTGCATGGCTCTGAACCTTGAGGAGGCGGCGGACCTAGTTGTCCTTCTAATGATACAAGAACTGACATCACGTAGACGAATCCTCCGACTTTTCGAAACACAGTTCTTGTACGATGTGATTCTCGAAGACACGCGAGTAGCGACTAAAATTATAGATAGTTTAAAAACAAAAAGAAAAAGAAAAAGTTGATTTACCTCGTGATTGTGTAAATAGTTTGTTAATATACTTTTAAAATGTGTGTCTTCAAAATAAGTGCATTCGATGGAGCAGAATGCATGACTCCCAGAAGAGTTGCCATATCATCATCACCCCCTGCACTAAGAATCAATTCTCTGACGATTCCTAAAGCTTGAAACCTACAGTCCACGTAAGGTACAAGATTGTGAGCACAGCGTGCTCCACTGCATTCTCTGAAGACATTTGCATTTTGAACATTTCCAGCTAATAAAATCGTCAATGCTTCCATTATTAAAGCACTTAATTTCTCTTGTTTCGGACACATTTTGTACTCTGATAAAACAATTGTCAATTATTAAGATATTAATTCGTTTGGTATTGGAATAAATATTATATTTTTACAAGTGTCGAACAAATTGTCAACCTACCTTGACCCTGATCCAGTGCAGCTTGTTTATCTTTTAATAAAGTAGCATATCTATGCAAACAGGTTACAAATATTTCTAATAAGCCAACTTCTCTGTATACATCTTTAAATATTATATTATGCCTGCAAAATTGAAGAATACGATTATTGAGCGAACTAAAGATTTGTAATAGGTATTTTGAAGTATGGATCTAATGTGTATTTACCGAAGAATGTTAATAAGAGTTTCCATGCACATTATACTGCAAGTAACAGAATTATTTGATTTCAACAGTATAGACAACGATATGAGTTCTTTGCAAGGCACAAAGTTTAACTGAAACACTATGAACTCCAAAAGTTGGAAGAACTTTTCTTGAATTTCCAAGCTCTTAAGATGGATTTTTTCCGCAAACTGGGACAAAGTATTTTGGCCTTCGAGGATAAAATAATTGGCATTGTCACTATGATAAACACTGGAAATAGCATCAAGTATAGTGCAGCAGAGAAGCGGAGAATTAGATTTTACGAACACTGATTGCAGTACTTGAAATGCCTGTATATTACGAACACTGCCTCCTAAAAAATAAATGTATAAAGTTTAAAATGTGAAAAATAAGTTCTTTGAATTAGCGAAAATACTTAAAACTATCTTATACCTCTGTTACTAGGTTGCGGTAGAGTAAAGTTTAGCATTTGAAACAGAGATCCCATGCTTGCAGTACTTGGTTTCAATTCCGTGTGACCACACATGGTCAACGATGCTAGCATCAGTACTAAATTTCTAATAGCATCTTGTGCTTCAGCTCTGCCATCTTGCTCTAATCGAGACGGAGCATGTCTAGAATAATTGAAAAGAAAAGAACATTCATTGCTTGTACTTTTTAATTTCTCATAAATTTTGATACTTACTTTAGAAGAAACTCTGATAAAAATATATAACCCTGACAAGCGCGAAAATCATCTAATAAGGTTTGTGATACTTCACTAGAATCTTTTAAAAAGCAAAATACAGTCACAAACATTTCAACGACTTCTAATGGCGCTAATTCAGGTACACGTTGCATATTTTCAATACAAAGACCTATACATCCTTTGTCTGTAAATAAAATCATTTCATGTGAAAACTACTTTTAACTGACAATCTATTTAGAAGCATAGAAAAAAAGAACTGACTGTGAATGTATGCCACTACACTTTGCGTGAGCCCATGTCGCGATAACGTCATTAATACTTCAGCAGCACTTTTACGCCACATAACATTGTACTGGGGACACCAACTTGTGATCGCTGAGAAAAGTAAAGTGAGATCGTCTTTTCTTGCCAATTCTTCTGCTGGATATGGATGACTACATAATCTTACTAACAACTGTAATACATTATTACAAATGTAATAAACATTGTATATTAACGTAAATATAATAACATAGCAATATGATTTTTATACTTGAACAAATATTTTTTGTAACAAAATCCTTCTTTCTCGTGGTGTGAATTCACTATTCGCATCTGCAACATCAGCTTCTTCTTCATTCATCTCTGGTAAATCAAAAAACAGGTAGAGACATTTGACTAAAGTTGAAGGCACTGAAGCCGTAGTCATTTCTTGAATCAATGAAGTATCTCCAGCTGCCAACAAGTTAAGAGCCGATAGTAACATCCAGCCATTACTTGACTCTTCGCTGTTTTCTATCTCGAGAAATTTGACAATTGCACAACTTGCTGTTTCTGTACTCTGATTACTTGCTCTTCGACGTATTTCAGAGACCATAAGTTTTGACACCTCTTTTGTAAAGGCAAGGATATCCCAAAACTTTTCATTCATATCTCCAGAAGGACTCGTTCCAAATACCTATCAATACATTGAATATAATATAATTAAGCTTACAATAAATAATAAGAACTTCCATATTCCATTTTTTGTTTATAAAATAGTAATTTAAAAATAAAAATTATCATATACTCGCAATTTTAGTTTTAGAATGTAAATAATTTTTCCACTGTGGGATTTACACGTGCAAAGTATTAATTCTTTTCTAATGATTACCTTGCAAAACAACGGTAGCATGTTGTACAGTTTGTCATCTCGTTCAGCATCGGAAAGAGCTTGAGGAGGATGAGTATATTCGGAAAAGAGTTTCTTTAGGTGCATAAGCCCAAGAGCAGTGTGCTGTGGATTCGCTCCTCCAGCACAGTTGTCCGAATTTCCAGTGCCGGTAGAACTCATGCTGCCACCACTACCTCCTCTCAACTTTCGCATAATGTTCATTCTTATAATTACGCTGCAACACATAAATACAACAATATCTAAATGAAAGCTCAAAAAACACCAACAATCCTTCCGCTCGACTCCCAACATCCTATTATAAAACAACCTACACCAAGAGAACCGCAAGCAACAAACCTACCATCAACACATTGCCTCCGCAAAGAACGAAAACAGCATCAGTCCGTATCTTCTTATTTCCATATAAACAAGAAAACACTCGAGCTAATTAAAGTCTGGCTTTGATTTTCCAATAAAATCTCAGCGAAAGCAGCCATTTGGCAAGAGTCGCCAGAGCGACAAATCACAGATGTAGTTTCACTGCATACACAGGCTCGCAATACACAGAGACATTATATTTCCCAAGAGCCCAACGAAGGTCGCGCCTGCCGCTTCGAAACTGCGCGCTGCAATGATTCCGTATTTCACGACATAGTAGTCCCTCCCGTCGATCCTAATAATCAGCCACACGTACAAAACAACAACAACAACAACAACAATAACAACAACAATTTCACGTCACAGATAACCAGTTGCATAATGTTAAATCTGACATTACTTTCTATCTATATCACTTTGTTTCCCTCTCTCTCTCGCTCTCTCTCGGCACTTCCGCAGTACAGTACATAATGCGCTATATTAGTTCGGGCGATACGATAAAAAGGAAAGGAGAGATGTACTCGCAGCGCGCACCGTTGGATAGCAGCAATAAATATAGCTCGCGCTATTATCCTCGTCTCTCGGAGCTGTCGAGTTTAATTCGATTTAGCGAAATAACGGATCCAGTTCTTATTCTCTCGTACACTCCATAGGTAGAATCTCGCGCTGTCGCGCAGCAGAGCGGACCGTCCAGCTGTGTGCGCCGCGCGCAAGAGGAGAAAATCGAACGTCGTGCGCCGTGAGGGCGGTCCGATTATTTCCCTCCTCTCTCTCTCTCTCTCTCACTCTTGCACACACTCTCTGCAGACCTATATAGAAACGTCCCCGCTCCTTTAGTCCGTCTTGGCTATTATTCGTACTTTCAGTCGCGAAAACATTACACTGTTACAGCGCTGCATTGCTCTCGCTGTCTTGCTGTATATCGACTATATGCACTGATGCACGCGTATTGACATGTCAAACTTACGCATGTGTGTCCGCGTACGTGTGTGTGTACCTATACAAATATACATATATGTATATATGCAGTGTATAGTACAGGTACAGTACAGTATTAAAAGTAATAGGATAATGCCAAATAGCCAAATTGCCAAATTGCCAAATCGAGATTCCGCAGCAGACGGCTGCATTCGAATCAACGTAATCTTCCGTGCGTAGAGACGCAGCACGCTCGGCACGAAAGCTTCTATATGTATTTACGTCCGTCAGTCGGTCCGCTGTCAAATGAAACGCCGAGTGCAGGTCACGCGGTCTATGTTTTCCAAGAGATGCGAGAATAGCGTTACGCGTTAGGGACACAAACACGCGCACAGGTACACTGTCGAATCGATGCATTGGAAGTGTCGGCGACGGTAGGGCTGTGTAACGCACTGATAACACATACCAAGCGGAGATAAACGCAAAAAGGTCGAATAAATGTATCACCTGTACGAATAAGGATTACTGAAAAACAAACAAATGTTTCACATTACCTACAATATGACGTCGCGCCGTAAGCCGAGAGAGTCTACATTTTTCCGGGATACTCGCGAATCTCTGCAACGACACTGCTGAGAATGGGGTTCCTCGACATTTCAGCAGCAGCTGCGGAGGCGGCGGCGGTAGCCATACTCTATTTTTCCTCTCTCTCTCTCTCTCTCTCTCTCTCTCTCTCTCTCTCTCTCTCTCTCTCTTCGTTCACGCGCACAGAGAGACACACACAATACACACAGACTCAGGTTTCCCTGTTCTCTGATTCTCTCGGGTCGCGACGCGCGCACACTTCTTGTATATATATAGAAGTACACAATATAATATATATATATATATGAGCAGTGGTATCCTCGTATGTGCAGTCCGCATGCTCAGAGTTACGCCGCGGTCCGCGCGCGATCCATCGTTGATCGATAAGCAACACGACTACACGACAGCGCGTGTTTTTCCTTCTCTCGCGGTCTACTACTCTATCTAACTGCGGTGTCTCTCGTGTTACTGCTGCTGCTGCTCTGCTCTTACTGTATAGATTTGCTGCGCGTGTATAGTTGATTGGTACGTATATGTACACCTATGTACACACGTATGTGCTTGTATTATATATAAAGTGTCGTCCTGAAATGGAAAAGAGGGGGGGGGGGGACGTATCATTCAACCCTTCGCGAACTATTCAATAATGCGCGGCTACTGATGTACATATACATTATGCTTATACGATAAGTGCGTGCGAGGTGTTTCGCGGATTATATATACTTAGGACGCGGTGGCGGTAACGGCCGATTCGAGATCGTGTCGTGCGCGTGTAGAATAAACTCGTTTATCAAACCCACTGAGTACGTATTATTCGCGTATGCGCCGAGACAAATAAGTGTATGTACATCTATTTCGAGATTTATTTCTGATATTCCATAGTTCGCGAATTATTATTTCTTTTATTCGACGAGTTATTGTTGTTTACGAAAATACAGTCGTGGATCAGTTTGCTCAATGAGTCATAATCGCAACGTAACGAGTTTCATGTTTAAACAGCTCAATTGTACAATCGCACACGTGATTGGATATTCTAGAGAAAAGCGAGACATTTTTCAACGATTCGAATGTTCGAATGTTTTGAAGTGTATACACTTTTTTATCGTTGTTCATTTAATTTTTAAGTGTCTCGCCAAATGATCTATGATCATTCTCGTTTTTAATTAAAAGATGTGTATATATGTACATATATATTACATACACGGGGTGTCCCAAAAACAAACGAGTCTTCCATAATCCCTCGGGATGAAATCCATGCGAAGGTCAAAGACAAGGTCATCGCAGGTTGATGATCGATCGTTTAATGCTTCATAAACATTACGTTTTTATTTACTCTATAGGATATCGCTCTGGAGACTTATAGAGGCGTTAAGATATTTATGGGACACTGTGTATTATAACGTTTATATCGTTCGGTAGACGTTATAATTATGACTAAGTAATATATTCGTTAATTTTATTATAAAACTGTATGCACATGTATATATATTTACATGTATATATATTTATATCATCATACGATACGCAATAGGGAAAATATACCATGGATTTGATAATATATTTAAAGTGTTATATAACAGAAGCCGCGATGTTTGCAGATTCATAACTAAGGAATGCGTACCGCAGTAAAGCCGTACCGGAATGTAAAAATCAACATGAAACTAATCAAACGGCAAATAAAACCAAATTATTCACAATATTATTGATTAACAAGTTCGGTACTAAAATTAGAATATACGTGAGTATGTATGCGTACACGGATATCGAATGAACTTTTTTTATAGCAACAGCAGAGTAAAAATTCGAAAAATTTAAAAAAGTCCGTAGTTAACGGCAAAACTACAATCGATAACGTAATTTTCTGCAACAGAATCCAGAACTACAATTTTCGCGTCCATTTGAAACGAACGCAAAAAAAAAAACATTTACACAAATCTCGTTAATAAAAAGTAACGAAGCGAATAAAATATTCATCGGTTCGAGCGACAATAGGATTCTTACAGTGAAATATATAAACTCCAGGGCGATAATCGAAGTGGGCGTGGTACGCGCAAGTATACGGCCCTGTGTTGCACGATATCTTTAGACAACTTCTACGATATTATCTGTTATAACGACGTCTATATAATAGAAATCGAGTCTAGCGATACTCCGAATTCGATTCACTTGACTTCTGTACTTACACACACGTACACACTTACGCTTACATTATATATTATATGTGTCACACGTTTTCGAGTGCTTTAAAGAGAAGCGCGAATATTTGAAATATATTAGCCAATAGGATGCAAGCACTGAGTAATTAAAAGCGCGAGCTTTTTTTTCTCGCCGCATATGACTTTGCTTTATAATTCATCGTTGTATTTATAGTCTAAAGATGATATCGACAAAAATGTCGCAATTATAGCACAGAATTTATTCAATTTCGAACGACAGTTACGTAAACTCCCTGTGCTACTGGAATTATTTCTATACCTATGGATTATGCAATTTTATTAATTCGTGGACTACTTTTATTACTGCTAAAAATGAATTTTGTAACAAAAGATCGAAAATTCGAACGTATAATTATTGGGTGGAATTTCGCGGAATAATGACTCCATTGCTGGAAAAAAAAATATATATATATGTCGATTAAAAGGATATATCTAAAAAAATGAATATCGCGGTGATGTTTCAAATCGATGGATTAAAAAATATAATTTTATTGCGTTGATTTGTGTCGTTATTATGATTTTCTTCGATACACAAATCCATACATGATCAGATTTTCTAATAAGATTTCAATTCTATGTCACAGTTAAGCAGTTGAGAAGTTAACAAATTCATCTTTTTCATTATGACAACGTCTTTGATAAGGAATTTGACTGCTCGATCATCATTAACTTGTATAAATAATGGCTATCGAAGTGCAACTACCTTGAGGTACATGACTTTATTTGATTATTATTGTGTTATTAAGTTTTTTATTCGATCAACATTATGAAATTGGATCAGTTTGAAAATTGACGTAACAAAATAGTGATCTTTCATTTAAAGATTGCATCGAAAGGAATATTTGATATGAATAATAATTCTATTTTTTCCTCAAACTTTTTCAGTGCAGATTCATGTGCAAACTACGATTTGGTTGTGGTCGGTGGTGGCATAGTGGGTTGCGCTACTGCTCGAGAAATGAAATGCAGGCATCCTGAGATGCGAATAGCTATTGTTGAAAAAGAAGCAGTTTTAGCTAAACATCAAACTGGCAATAACAGTGGGGTTATTCATGCTGGTATTTATTATAAGCCTGGAAGCATGAAAGTTAGTTAGAAACCAAATAGATAAATTAAAAAATGTTCATTGTCATAAAAATTAAATAACGATACTTCTTTCAGGCTAAATTATGTGTGGAAGGTATGCAGTTGGCTTACGATTATGTGTGTAAAAAAGATATTCCAGTTGTGAAAGTAGGAAAGCTCATAGTTGCAACCGATGAAGCTCAGTGTACACATTTACTTGAACTTTACGAGAGAGGATTGAAAAATAAATGTCCAGATATTGAATTGGTCGATAAAGAGTGCATTTCAAATTATGAACCTAATTGTCAGGTAAAATAGTTATCTATAAGTGAGACTGTTTCATAAATGTAATATAAGTTATTTATTTATAGGGCGAAAAAGCTATTTGGTCACCGTGGACAGGAATAGTCGATTGGGGTTTAGTATGTCGACATTTTGCAGAAGACTTTAAAAAAATGGGTGGTGACATTTTTTTAAATTACGAAGTTACTGGTTTTGCAGAAGCCGTTGAATCCAAAGGAAAGAATGAATTAGCTCCAATATGTGTTTACTCTAAAGATAAAGTATGTCCCTTATTTGTATAAAATTAAGTCTTTTGCATTTTTACTTTAATATTATATTGTGAACTTTTCGTTTTTAGTATATCAATACCAAATATGCATTGACCTGTGCTGGATTGCACTCCGATCGTTTGGCTGCTATGACAGGTTGTGGTCTGAGTCCACGTATCGTACCTTTCCGTGGTGAATTTCTTGTACTAAAGGATAATAAAAAAAGTCTTGTGACCAAAAATATATATCCAGTACCTGATCCCAGGTTTCCATTTTTGGGTGTGCACTTTACACCTAGAATCAATGGAGATATCTGGCTAGGTCCAAACGCTGTACTTGCCTTTGCTAGAGAAGGATATCGTTGGCGTGATGTTAACATTAGAGACTGTATCGAAATGCTCAAATTTCCAGGACTTTATAAGTTTTGTTTCAAACACATTATTCCAGGAATACAAGAAACAGTAAAATCAATCATTTATCCTCTGGCCGTTAAAGAATCAAATAAATTAATACCAGAACTCCAAGGTTCTGATGTGAAAAGGTATTTACTTAGACGAAGTTAAGCAAGAAATTATTAATTTTCAATAACTTATCTTCGAACTATTTTACAGAGGTCCTGCCGGTGTAAGAGCACAGGCCCTTGATAATGCTGGGAATCTCGTTGATGACTTTGTCTTTGATAATGGTACTGGGAATTTAGGTCAAAGAGTTATTCACTGTAGAAATGCTCCTTCGCCTGGAGCTACAAGTAGTATGGCTATAGCTAAATTTATTTCAAATAAACTAGAAAATGACTTTAAATTTTAAAGCGACATTAATATCTGAAGTCATTTTTTATTTATAAAAATGCTTTAATCTGTATTTTATATTTAAATGTAAGCAAAGTCATGTTACCAGCAAAGCAGTTACAACTTTTAAATATATAATAAAATGTAAGACGTTTGTATTAATATCTAGAAAGCTGGTTCTTTCACAAAGCGAATAAAAAAAAAAATGAATTAATTTGAAAAAGTTTATTATACATTTATGGAATATGTACAAAATTTTGTAAGTATTTATCACAAAAATGATCTTTCTGTAAGATATTTTACCAATTTCATATTTGTACTCAGGACAAGAATAAATAGAAGATATTTTTAAAAAACTATGTAAATGTTAAATAATCCTAAGACCATTTGGGGATATTAGCAAACGCCTTCCTGCAAAATCATGCGCTGCAGTAACATGAAATGCCATATTCGATATTACCACGACGTACTCAGCCAAAGCAAACATTGAATAAACTGTAAACAAAATATTGCATCAATAACTTATGATGAAATCGCTATCATTTATTACTGCTATCACATAAATCTTACCAAATGGTTCGCAATACTTATTGTGCCTATAAAAAAAGTAAACTGCCAGTAATATAGCAGTCACGTTTAAGACCATGGAATTAAACTTCCACTTAAGCGAAATACTATCACTAATATCTTTGGAAACATTACGACAATTCCTGGCAATAATATAAGCCAAAATCATATGCATCAGAGACATTAATAAAAACATAATAAAAGAGATCTTGTGTAATGCTGAAAATGAAAAAGTTCTTAGCATATACAATGTAAAATATAATGTACAATATAAAATTCATAAAAATAAAGTGTTTGAATACGATGAATTACCATAGTTCTCATTGGAAGACCAAAAGCTTAAAGTAACAAGAGCTGTATTCTCTACTAAATAACTAAAAAGGGCAAAATTGGTCATACCGTATGCCCACTTATGAGCTGTTTCTCTATAATATTTATAATACATATACATCACTAAAGCTCTAAGAATAGCTTGAGTAGCAATAGCTACTTCCCAGACATTTTTCTGAGGTTTATAGTGACCAATCGCAGCCGAAACTGAAGGAAGAAAGTTGTACACTTTACAGTGGGTTTCCGTAGACTTTTCAAAATTATAAATTATCGACCAAACAATGCAAAATAGAAAGCCAAAAAAAGGCAAAGATACTGTGAACCATGCAATCCTCGGAAAGGAAACAACCAGTCGATACCTGCTGAACTCCTCGTCCACTAATGGAATATACTCCGAACCCAAGCGGAGCTTGCTCATGATTTTCGAAGTGTTCCTAATTAATCAAACTGTCAGTATCATTCTATCCGCATACTGCTGTTTTGGAAGGAAAAACAAAGTACCAAATAATTAAACATTCAGCATTACCTTCTCATGGCGCAAATCAGCTGCTAACTTTTCCAACGACAAAAGACAAATAAATTTTCCTACTAAAATTCGAAGTAAAACTTACTTTGAAACAAGACTGTCTGTCTTCTTACTCTGTTTGAGCAAGAAAAGGACATGTTCTCGTCGTAGATTAAGCGAACGTCGTTTAAACTGATTACGTTTGCACGAACTGTATCTAATCATCAAGGCCATGATAAACGTCACGAATCCTTATAGACATTTTTGTTCGTATCTTCTTAGTTACTACTTTGCTAAAGCTTAAAGGTCGTCTAAGTAATAGTATCAGCTGATTTGCACTAAAGTGGTATGATCGAATGCTGAACCGAACAGCTTTCTTACGTATATATCTATCGAAGCCGCTTACTTGCCTGCGTATGCCAATGCCACGTGCTTGTATTTTTTCCCTTTCGGTTTATCATTCTGCGATTAGCCTTTTTGCCAAATGTCAACTGTCAACATTCCTCAATATTGAGCAAATCTCATCCAACTAATTTTTGTACGCAATTGACATTCGAATCGTCGTAGCTCGCGAGTTCGCGGATTCAATTTAGGTGGGGTCGTATCTAGCAGTCGACGCCTTGTTTCTTTGATTGTACTCTCGTTTTTCTGATTCAGACGTGTGTACATACATACTTATCGGATTTCTTTCATACTTTCGCTTGGAAGCCTCGAACCCATTTTATATCAACCGGCACTTGTATTGGCAACTGCTGCTTCTACTGGCGACACGTATATTATATATATATATAGAAACAAGTGTGGCTATATATAAAATGTATCTATAATATACATGTAATATTATATGTGTGTATACACATTATAAGACAAAAAAGTATTGAAGAGATACTGATGTTTCGCTTTCTCGCTTATAGATGTCACCAAATTGTCTCTTGTGATCGTGGTTGCGATTCGCGAAGTAAACAATACATTTGTAAGCTGCTTCAACTGTTTAGTGCTGACTTTAATTCAATTTCTTTCGAAAAATATGATGAATTGGTAAAGTTTGTTTTTAGGAAAAACGTACTTCGCGTTGGTTAGTAATTTAACGGTATAGTTAATGTTGAGTGTCGGAACCCGATAAGAGTTTGATTAATGTTACAAAAATAGTGAGGTTAGAATTGTGTCTGTGTGTGTATAAATAGTGCAAAAAAGTAAGGAATCTTTAGTAATATTCGAGGAACACAAGATTTAATATCATAATGTAAGTAACAATTAATATTGTAGATAAGAAAAAATATTCAGTTGTTGTGTAGTCTCTCGTAATGTCATGTGCTTTAATAATTACAATATTATTATACTAATATTTACGTAAAGCCATGCATAGCGTATACACGTGGGAGTATTCGATTTACTTTGGATTAAAAGAAACAATCTTTCTATAATATAATACAGTTAATTATGTATATATCATCTTAATTGACTATATAAGAATATACAACATTTTTTAAATTATCTATACAACATTTAAGGTTAAAAGTAGTCTTTGTAAAAAATATGCTGTAGTAAACAGGAGAATCAAGGAATATAATATTTTATTCGAACATTCTCTAGATCAATTATGTATCTAAATACATTTTTTAAGGAAAAAGGAGCAAAAATAAAGGGGAACTTTGTAATTAATATTAAAAATACATCCGATAGTTTTCTACACATATAGGTCTGATGTAGTGGGGCATCTTCCTTTTTTATGCTTTATTAATTGGCTCGAAGCCTTGTTTATTAATACCCATAATAAACTTATCGCTATCTTCAAAATGTATGTTCTGAGAAGATCTTTTTTATAATGTAACAAAGGATAGGTAATTAATCGAAATATTACATTTCTACACCTAAATATTCTTTTATCATAACATTCATATTGTCACAGGACTATATTTATTAGTGAAATTATACCGGATTTTTGTAAAACCATACGTTAAATTAAAATAACGTTTCTAGTAACAATTAGCTATATACATATAAATTTTTACTTCTTTAGCAATATAAAATTTAATTAAAATTGTAACCTTCAGAAAGACATAAAGAAAAATACATAGACTATATTTTTAGAATAAATGTTTCTTTACTCTCGTCTACAAATCAATTTTACTCTGTTTCATATACGAATACTTAAGTGCAAAAATAAATGTCCATTATTCAGTGTGACAAAGGTACACATTAAACTCGTTGATGGCTTGAAATAAAGCATCAATTTGTTCGCATTCTTTATTATAAATGTAGCATTTCTAATAAAACGAAGAGGAAATATTAATTAAGCAAATAAATTCACTGCACACAACTTCGAGCTTTATATTCCATTCTGTACAAATTTAAAGTTTTCTACATCGTACCTATATGTATACATGCAAAAGTCCTTTTTTTCTCTCTCCGTAAAGCGATATCAATCGTTGAGTTTTTTGAAAAATGAGGATAACAAAATAATAATGCACAGCCTATGCGAATAATGAAAACGACGGCACACGTTGAGAAAGATCGTATAATTTGAAAAATACGAAGCCTCGAGTAAGATGCAAAATTGTATCTTCGGTCTGTTTATATATACGCGGATATGTTTGTCTCATCAGGCCGTTCATTGGCCAACGCGTCGAGGCAAGGTAGACGCAATGCGTCGAGATTCTCTGCCAGAAAAACCGCAATACCGTTGCTGAGCAGTGAAAATTGTCGCGTTAACCTCTGCAGTTCTGCGATTTCGAAAAACAGAGAATATCGTTCTACTCCTCTTCTTCTCGATTAAGCTCTTTTTAACAGTACATTGCGATCGCACTGAAAAAAATAAGAAAATTCCACCATTTTGAAGAATAAATTTGTTCTAATGCAGTCGTCGTGTAATAACAAAAAATTAAAATAATAAGTAAATTGTAATAAAAAAATATATATATATAATAATGAACTCTTAATCTTAGCTTTAGTATATATATGTAAGCGATTTTAATCCAGACCCCGCCAATGGGAATTATTTTTCCTCTGCAGGATTTACTTATGTATTGTAATTGTATTTACTCTGGACGAATAAAGTACTTATGATTTTACCTGCAGTAAAATTGTTGAGTCGATGTGCAGCTCGAAACGAAGTGTAATTCGTGGCCTCGACTCGTTACACGCATTGCAGAAAAAAAAAACAGCTGCAAATAAACATAGTAATCTGGCGTTTGTATCCCAGTGCAATTTGTTCTAAACGAGATCCAGTCGATAATAATAACAATAATTTGCCATTAAATTATTAATACTTTATTCTCGTATCTTCCAATGTCAACTACCCTATACAGTGAACTTGTTTTTACTTTTTATTATTTAATGGCGGAATAAATATAAGCGAATCCGCATGCTTTTTGGCGAATACATAGATAATGGATTTAGAAACTTGCAAATCCCCAATCGATCTACACATATACCGGACAGTTCAGACGTGCAGTTAATCCTTTGAAATTTGTATATAGGTAATAGAGTCCCCGAAAGCGGATTATTTCTACTCGAGAACGTCGCGTATTTCGAAAATAGACCGTTTTATCGCCAATTTCAAAGTCAGGATCGAACAAATATGGCAACGGAAATGAAATGTTAACTTACTGCGTGCGTGTTGGATACAGAGAGTAGACTATTGCGCGCGTGTATCTGTGTATATGCAGAAAACTTCGTAAACCGTAATCTGCTCTCATCAATGTTATCTCGACTAAACGACGTTTTACGAATGAAAACAATCTTTAACTTCTGTATTAATTACAGTTAGTTGCGACGTAAAGAGGAAATACACGAAAGTCATTTACTTCCGCTGTACAGACGTTTCATTTTCGCGTCAACCCTATATATTAAGCTCTAGTTAACGCGATCGATGACGAAACTTCTTTCGTTCGCGTCAATCATTATTATACCGATCGGGAAAATAGTGCCGACTGCGCTGTCAATTATATATATATATCCCTCCCGGAGTATCCCCATTCTTTTTTACAACATCATCAGAGAAAGGAAGAGAATTTTTTTCTCTTATTTCTTCTAATCGATCACACATCGTAAGTTTTTTTTCCTACGCTCTGCAATAACTGAATTGTCATTATTTCCAGTGTCATAAATATATACACTTATTGATTACCTTCGTGAAAGAAATTTATTATTTCTCGGACTTGTAACTATTTTTATAACTCGGATACATTAATACAGATTAAAGCATATCGACACCGAAGTAGTTTTCGACGAGCGAACGATTGCGGTTTCACAGTCTCAAATAACTTACCCGATATATACATATATACATTGTCTCGTATTACACTGCGTATGAAAATTCAGGATGAAAGTACAGTGGCAATTTTCTTTTTCGCTTGCTATATATATATATGTATGTAACATTATTATGCAAGCACGTTATACAAATAGGCGCGACTGTCCCCTTTGGCGCATTAGTCGGCTCTTCTTCGTGAGATTTATATCACCGCTTCCTTATATCGTCGAGTGTGACTTACGGAAGGCACACTCGACGTCTTTTCCTCTGGGAGATGCGAAGACTGCAAGTTGCTGAAATTATTGTCGTTGATAATGTGGTTTGCGTGTACCGTTTGATAGTTCAGTCTGCGTCAATGGGAAATGCAGTTTGTATATATGGGTGATTCTCCGACAGATTGACCGATCGAAAATTTTTTTTTCTTTCAAATATTTCTAATCTTTTGTGAAGATGCCTTCGAACGAATGCAAATGTGTATGGAAGTTAGAAGTTGGCAATCAAGCTCTATTCGTAGATTAGAATTGGAGAAAATAAAAGAATTAATCAAAAAGATTAACGAAGGTAGATCGAGTGCCGAACGAAACATTAGAAATATTTTAAAGAAGAAAAAATGTTTGTCCAGTCAATCTGCGTCAGAGAACGACCCGTGTATACGCGTAGAACAAAAATGAGCAATGGTTAGCTATATCGGTACGGTAAACTGAATTCGATAATGTTGGATAGCAACGATTCTCTAACTATTTAGTAATAATTCTCTGTATTGTTTGAGTTGCGGTAGATAAGGACTGATTTACTATACGCAATCAGTAGTGAATCCCGAGTGACGAATTCAAAATGAATTTCAGCAATTTCAACGACGAGATAGAAGTAAATATACATTTTATAAGCCAATTAGATTTGTCAAATAAATTCGACTTAATTATTCCATTAAATTTTGCTCGCGACAGTAATTTCTCATAAATTATAGCTTCGAAATATATTCTTATGCTTTTTGGCTCGTAAACTTATACAAAAAGTCCTAACTTGTTTTGTAATCATTACTATTTGAATTATCATATTCAGTTTATCTTACTGGACACGCAATGATACCTACTGTTTTGTAACCATTAATAAATGTTTCTTTCCGTGATACATATTACGATGACACCTATTTGATTATTAAAGACCGCAATACTCAATCAGTAGAGGGAATTTTTCTATAGACTTGTCCAGTATTCATTTAATATTGAAATGATAAAAGAGGAGATACTTAAAATCACGAAAGGGCTGTACTTGCCAGTAATCTCATCGAGTACTGGCGTGACTGTTCCAAAATTATAATTAAACAAATTAAGTGTTTTTATTTATTTACATCAAGGTCTCGTTAAATGAAGTTTCACTGGTGCAAGTTTTCAGATAAAACTTGAATCTGGTAAACTACGTATTTGACCCAGTACATTATTCGAGCAATTTCATATCCATTTCAAGCCTGGCATATCAACATTGGGCTAGTGGATTACAGAAATAATGCCCTTATCGAAACAACAATTTATCGGTAAAACTTTACATCAACATATCCTTTACAAATATAAAGGTCAGATGTACTATAATATTCACCAATAATGGTATACTGTTGGGCAGTAAAGAACTGTTAATGGCCCGTATACTTCCAGCAATAGCAATTCATACCAAGGGTGAGGTGAGGATGATTGTACGGTATTCTGACCTGATTTTCAGACTTCGCATTACTGCGTGAAATGTATATATATATATATATTATGTAAACGATTTAAATGTGGTTAAAAGTTTGATTGAATTTTTCGTGTATTTACATAGCGATTCAGATGTGTTTTTCACTTGATTCTTGAAGGATCAAGACGCCTTAACACCCACAGGAGAAACAAACAATACAACCCGCCAATTTACTGCCATTTCTCCGAAAAAATGGATTTTTTATATCTGCACTTACGCAAAGGCGCCTTTCCGAATATAAAAAATATATACCATCACATATAGCGAAGTACATTACGATGGATGAAATGACAACATAAATGATCGAACGCTCGATTATAACGGATAAAAAGAAATCAATCAAAGCACGTGTCGTTAATCAATAAAATACCAGTCACCAGTCATGCGTGTCGCACAAGCGCTTACAAGCAAACGTCAGCTCAAACACGTATTCAATTACATTCACCTGCGAGACCAATACACTAACCTACTGAACTTTCACAAACAAATACACACTCGTCGATCTTGAACAACGATTTAGCGTATTCCATATGGTATGGAGCAGTCGAAAAAGCCACTTGTTGCTTCACGTTCGCAGAAGCCAGTGTGTTTTTTCACGTACACGTTGAGAACTACCGTACGAGCTTGCGAACTTCCACCGCGAAAGCTCTAAATGTTTTCTTCAATGATGAAAAATCTACGAATTAAAATAAAAAAGTGCAATATCTGAATGATCGTTATTCGCGTGATCGCGACACGGATAAGAAATATCGATATACGTATAAAGAAGGCTGCATTCGCGGAACGAAAGCTCCGTGGGATGCTGCAGCGCAGGCGCGTCGGGGCACGCGGTCGCAATGTGTAGTGTGTAACAACACGAGGAACGACAGTCGCGAAGTGGCCGCGCAACCGAGCGCCAAGCGCTAGTGTGGTCGAAGTGCGAAAAAAGATGCTGCGGCCGCTCGATTGCCGGCTGCGATCGTCAGCCTGTAAAAGCTGACTACGGAAAGAGCTTGAGCTTTCGTCGTTTTTTGTTTCTTTTTGTCTTCGCGAAGATTTCGGCAGTCGTGGAGTGGGATTGATGCAACTGTGTCAAGTGCACGAGAGGGTAAGTGTGGACTTTATTGTTATTATTATTTTGTTTTATTCTTCGACGACTTTAACACGGATAGTGCACAGAGCTTGAAAGCTCGATCACGCGTGTTCGTCGATAGAAAATGTGATTAGAAGAGATTTTAAAGTTTTATTGCAATAATTCGGCATAAAAAGTGCGATATCTCGAGTACGAAGCTTTTTAAGTAGTTCCTTTCGCAAGCTTACGCGCAAAGCGATATAATCGACTAATCGTGAATGAAACCATGAATAATCGAGCGTGCGAAGCTCAATGAAGTGTCATCGAGGCATTAGACGAATTAATTGTTTCATGAATGCTTTTCGCCAAAGCTGAATGATATTATCGCCTCGAGTTATATTAGACACGTATTTTTAAAGTTGCAAGCTCCGCAAGCTCTTCGCGCGAAAAACAATCGATAAATGAAAATAGTTGTTATCTCAGGCTTTTATCAGATACTTTCCGCGCTTCTACCACTGCATACGTGCATGTATAGACTGTAAAGAGATAATATACGTTTTCCAAAGTGCTCGTTACAACCGATCGCTATTAAAGCACCTTCGCGCTTATCTTCGTGCATATAAGGTTTTTTCCCACTCCAAATATCGTGGCGTATGACGGCACACTCACATGCATGTGCAGCCACGGTAAAAAGTTGCGGTGGACGGTTCTTGACTCATCGTAGCTTAGCTGCAAAATTCTAGTTCATATTTCTAAGCTGATATTTTTGTTTTAGCTAACTAGCATATTAGCCAGGTCAGTACATAATCTGGCAGCTTTATCAGTAGCAGCTCTATTTTTATCTCTAGCGTCTCTTTGTGCTAAAATATATATACGAGCATCGCGATTTTGAGGACAACTAATAATATTTAACACAATTATTGCGCAACATGTGTATAGTCGTCGTTTATGTTTTATCGATTATACCGTTGAAAGCGCTCTATAACGTTATTCTCCGTATGAATAAGAAAATGATAAAAAAAAATTTTTAATTTTTTTACCTTTGCTTTGATGTAAGCTGTTTCTTCCTTATCGCGCGTGCGTTTCCGTATACACAAAAAGAAATTAATTTACTTGCAAAAGTTAAACGATAAATCAGTCTGTAATATGCAATAATCGCATATGTACCGACGTGCTAACGCGCTAGTAAAATAACTTTATTCATAAATAATGCGCTAAGGAAACATTTACAAATCAGTTATTTTCTTTGCCAACTTTTCCCGTCGGAAAGAAAAATCTGCCCGACACTTTACTTTTCTCTGGCGAAAGTTAACGATTATATTTAATACGGAAATACACACGTTTACAATTGAAAAATTAATACCGCTTCATGAACGGCTCGCATTTTACGTCATTTCTCCCAGGAAAATCTCTTACGTCAAATGAAAATTTCCAACTCGCAAATTATCCCCGAACTTATACACAGAACCGAAACTTTTTCTCTGTCGCTCAACGAGATAAACGTACTTCTGCTTCGCGCGGCGCCGTCTTATTAAAACTGAAATAAAACTTTAGAGTCTCGCTGGTTTTCTCATTTTCTGAGTTGAAATGATTTTCGTCGAGCTGCTCGTAAAGTCGATGAAACAACAACTGATAATAATCGCTTTCTCCGTGTAGGTGTAACTTCAAAAATGACGAGCAGCGAACTGTTGTACAGTCCGCGACCGGATCGGAGTACGGCTCAGAAACGTTGGCGTCTTCTGGCCCGAGCTTTGACCCGTTCACCCGATCCATTGGACGCAGTGTCTCATGGGGAGAACGAAGAAATTTCGGTCCGACGCTTCACCTCCTTTGACTTGTTACATCCGGTACATCTGGAAAATGAACCGGAATGTACCTGGTGGCTCTACACCGTTTGCCTCTTCGAAGCCGAACTTCACGAGGTCCTTGTAAGGAGGATTAGCAAATGTTTTACGGCCAATGAGCTGATAGGCTTCAACAACACCGGGAACGTTTGCGTCTGGCCATCAGAAGAATGTTTGGCTTACTACCTTCTGAAGGTGAGATTGCTTTCCAATGCTTCTTTAAGCAAAGGTTGTGTGAGTTTATTATTAATCAAGAGAAGAACGAGCTTGCTCGAGTCGAAATAATTCAATGGTTAAACGTCAAAAATAATCGATTTGTAGGTACGAATAAGGGTTTCGGGAACTTTTCGAGAGAGTTGTTAGAGAACGACTCAGTTCAGTTGACGAAAATCGTTTAATGCTTGAATTTAAAAAAATTCGAGAATCATAATAAGCTTCCGAAGCAGGTCGTACTCTTTCAATTGAACGAACAACGTCCGGCATTTCAACCTCTGGTTAATCCTTGTTTATCGTTGCGATAAGTAGCTTAAAAAGTAACTTATTAATAGCATTACAGCGTCTGTAACGTGAAATATCGTCAACCTTGACTAATAGGATATAGAATCGCCAGTTTCGCGTTAGCTGCTTTCAATTTCGCGTACTGCAAGCTCTGGCTCTCTCTCTCTCTCTCTCTCTCTCACTAAGCATAGAAATAATTGACAAAGTTAATGAACTGCAATTCCAAGAGTATACGACGAATTCATTTGTGCACAAAAAAAATTCCATATCCATACAACTGACGGCTCGATTCTTGTTTCCCAAAAGAATCCGGATATCTGTCGTCGTCGACGTGTCCTCGAACTGGGTGGTGGTATGAGTTGTCTGGCCGGTGTCTTGGCAGCCAAGTATTGTGAGCCTAGCTCGGTGACGCTTACAGATGGGAACGTGACGAGTGTCGAGAACGTCCGTTGCATCGTTGAGAGAAACGGCATGTCCAACTTGGTCAGATGTGCTGTAGTCCAGTGGGCCAGAGCCGCTAAGGCTTTGCGACAGTCGACTGGCCGTAACGTAAGTCAGGTACTTCATTGATATAACCACTGCGTTCGACATCATATCCTCAGACCATTGCTTCGTATATATTTCACGTCCATATTGTACGATGATATTTTTTACGATTAGGTTACGTGAAATAAGTACTCGTTGATTCGTAGAATACAGGGAATGTTTGTGACCAGTTAAGCACACCGACAGTGTTTCGCTTGAACTAACGCAAGAAGCTGTGGATAAATGTCATCAGCTGACTTTATTTTTACGTTCCTTTGTTGCTTATTGCCTGAAGTATTTAAATCTGCTAAAAGGGATTTTCACTTGATTTCCTCCTTGAACTTTGAATGTTTGTAACAAATAGTATCATTACAAAGCTAAACTTTTTTTCGTAAAGAAGATTAGAAACAATTATTTAATAAGACCTATCAAAATTTAGCATCCCAAGTCTTGACTTCAATGACATCGAGCTTGAATAGTATTCTGATGTCATATGGAATTGTATTTTATTAATGGATGACTATTTGAATCATTAATGAATCTCAGAATGAATGAAAGCATCATTTTGTTGCTTGAACCAAATAATTATTTATATCATAACGATACGTACGATAAATTTTCAATTCGATAGCTCAAACTAACAACGAACTGACTGTTTAAACTGTAATAATAATAGTAATAAATTAATAAAATACAATTCAACGATTCAAAATAGATTTAAATGTTAAAAAGCCTGTTCAAGCAGAAAATAAGTTCAACTGTGCAATAAGATCGAATTGTTTGTTACCGACATTCACAGCACGGGTAGGAAATAAGGGTTATAAACCAACCCTTAATACAACACCTTAGATTTCTAATAGCCATTATAATTTCAATAGCGTGAACATCGGTTGTAAATATTGAAATATATTCCTTATTCAATGCTCGCAATGATTTAATAGCGCAATAAAAAGTACATGCACCTTCAACTTGGCAGACGTATAAACACGAATGACGCATGATGTGCGTGCGACACATCGGCTTATAAATAACTGCGTCTAATTGTTTGAATGATCGATTGTGCTCGCATTCGTCACTAAACCAATTTAAATACTAATATAGATTTCAATAAATAAAGACAGCTTATATCGTACAATTACGATCCACGTATTTTACGTTATATGTATATATATATATATTTTTTTTTAACGTCGATATAACTTCAATTGGATCACGTACAAGTAGCCACGTAACGGTTGTTCGTTTGCTTTAGGGAAATAAAAGAAAGAAATTCATCTGCGTTTATTGACGCAAGCGGCAATTCAAAAGATATATAATTGTTGAGTTAATCGAACGATTGTTGCTTTTGTAAGAGACTAACCGAACTTTTGCGGATGATTAAAATGGCGCTATATAGACTCTCGGAAAGCTTCCGACCGGATCTCGATCGCGTTTCCGGCGAAGCGACTACATAATGTATATAAAAGCACCGACACAGCCGCCTTGCTTTCTATATGGTACTTCCGGCCGTTCGTCACGTATAGAGACTGTCAGGGACTTTGTTGCGCTTTTTCCGTCAACTTTTCATTTCCTCTCGATGCGCTTCGTGTAATAAAGCTTTTTTTTATTTTGTTTTGCTATAAATTTTCATTTACTCTGGAATCTATTTTTTTCTTTCTGTACATATATATTTATTTGAATTTATTCATTCAACCGGAAAAACTACGTCAGTCAATCCGCAACAAGCAGGTGAACCTTCGGTTACCTGTACATAGCTTGGCATTTTTAACTCAAGGATAAAAATGTCGAAAAAAATTTATCTTTTTATAAATTATTTGGTGACAAAATTTTTAACGTGTATTTATAAAAACATATTTTACACCGTAACATTAAAATTTTTCTTTGCTTTATTTTTTATATATCGTTTGTTCCACGAGTTGCTACAAAATATCACTATTTTTAACGCATATCACATTGTTCTTTTTTGGCAGTGACATTTATTTCTAGATTTTGGTGTATTTTTTAATCTTATATAATTTAAATAATACGTTATCCAATGTAGAATCCTTTTTAGTGTATTTATGTATATCGGAATTATTTTATTTTTAATAATTAATTTATTAAGCTAAGTATATACTTATATATTTCTATTCTGCACTCGCGAGGAATATGAATCATCACTTGTCCGGATACTAAAGCGTATTTAATATTTTATTTCCTGCGGATATAACTACTTTGTGTATTCCTAGAATTTGAATAATCGATAAATTCCACTATTGTAATTCCGTAGGTGTCTATATGTTCGAAATAACGTTAGCGAAATAGCGAATTAAATAGAAACGCGTCTTATAATTAGCGATTTTCTAGTAGCTTAATGAAGAGATTAAATATTTATTCAACATCGTTGGGTAACCCATGGACATTCGTGACGCTCATTACTGTTACCTATTAGCAGATACTGAAATTCAATAGCATTAGCTCTCGATTATACAGGATCGAATTCAAATCTATCATACTGCACTGCGCGGAATATAACGTACACTCAAACGCTGTCACGGTCATCCGCGTCAACTTCATATCTTCCGACTAACTCACTAACGCACTTTTCTTTGACATTAACGTGTTTCGAATAATGAACGAATTTGCCATAGATCTCCACATTTAATCCGATTACTCGAAACCGTCTCTCGTGCCTCACTACTGACAACAGATTTTAATATCGATTTTTAACAACAACATCTCTGCTCCGCACGCGATACAAAGGTGTCGTAACAACATTCGTTGACATATCCATAATGAAATTACGTAGGATTGCATAATCGCAAGTTCCACATAAACATGAGCTTTTCCCCTTGATAAAGCAGCAGGACGTATTCAACGAGGACGACTCGTACGACGTGATTCTCTGCGCGGACTGTTTGTTCTTCGACGACACTCGTCTGGACCTCGTGGACACGATTTACGGCTGGTTATCGGACGATGGAGTAGCTCTAGTCATGGCACCACGACGAGGTCCCACCTTCCGGAAGTTCGCCGATGCAGCGGTGCAACGAGGCTTTATCGCCCGACAAACCGAGCGTTATGATCCTGAGGTCTGGTCCAGGCATTTGGCCCTTATCAATCAGAACCGAGATTACTGTCCCGATCTTCATTTTCCCGTCCTGCTCGAGCTCACCAAACAAAAGAAAATCCCACCCGGATGACTGACGGTATGAGACATTGTCTTGTCAAATCCACAGGTTTTACGATGCCGATGCATCGGATAACGGCTGCGAGGAGGAGTCGAGGATACGAAGCTTACAACTGCTTTGTTGATCTTATTTTTTGATCATATAGTGTAATTACAGCCGAGTTGCGCGAAGAGGAGAAATGCGGATGGAGTATTATTTTTAAATAGTGGGAGAGAGAGAGAGAGAGAGAGAGAGAGAGAGTGTGTGTGATAGTAGGCAGATGATAGATACTCTGATTATCAGTACTGTTTTACGATAAAGATTAAAATATATTCGAGTCGAGATATGGTCGTTAAACGCTCGATAAATGTTCACGTGTAATGTAATAAATAATTATTCGTAGTGTAACTTGTGCTGTTTACATCGTACGTATATATTTGATAACAATATTTTATATATAAAAAGAAATATAAATTTCCAAACATATCTTGCAAAAGTAATATCAGAGACTATAGGGAAAGAGCAAAAGTTTAATGAATTTTTCAAATCTGGATAAACCGATAGACAATATTCTAAGATTGATTACAGTGACTTGCTGAAAATACGGCGAGCGCGTTTTTACTCGCTTCATTAGGCATCGCTTTGAAAATACTTTGCATGAACTCTTCGAAAATCAATATATTACACAGTTGTAAATAATTATTTGTTTTTCTATTCTAAGTAAATTCAGTCACACGGGTATTTCCGTCTTCTTTGAATTTTAATTCAACTTCAATTCTCGCTGATATTTTTTTCATTTTAGTATTATTTAGTATAAAATAATAAATGGCTGTGTACCGATTCTTTTTCTTTTCTCTCGTCGAGTTTTTAAATTGCATTATAAATTTTCCAACTCCACAGTATAGTTGAATGAAAAATTACGAATACTACGGTTCGTCGAGATTTTTCTTTCGAAAGATCAAAAACTCGAGCAAAAGCAATGTTAATTAATAAATTGAAGGAAGAAAAATTCGGTATTAATTTCGTAAACGTCATTGAAATTTTTAGAATGGAACGTAACTTTATTTTTAACACAAAGCAAAACAATTTTAAATTGCTTTGAAAATATTTCTTTTGTTATGATTACAGAGCAGGGCTAAATTTTATAGCCTTAGCTTTCAACTTGTACGACCTGAAGTATAAAACTTTGCAGAAAAATTGAATAAACTCTGGCTTTCCCAACTCTAAATGCATAATTATTCGTTTGATGGTAAAAAACAATAATCAAAATGATTGAAAGTCGTATTTTGAAAAAGTCGAGTCTTAAACGCTTAACACGTGTCGTATTGCTTTGCATACTAAACTTCAAAAACGTTATTGTTCGCTTTACGACGAAAGAATAATATTATTAATATGTTATTACACTCAGATAAGAGCAGAGTTTATCGTATCCTTGGAAAAAAATCTGAATTCGCCCGAAAATCATACGCATTATCGATGATATAGATATTAATTTTGCTAAAGTCGTAAAAGATGCACCAACGGCCTTTAAAAAATCCATAACCCTAACAAAGATCCGTGCAGCGGGTGACCTAAAAGGAAGAAAAGCATTCTTTCAGGCATTGAAAGTGCTTTTAAAATTTTCGATTTTCGAACGCGGCGACAGCGATTGCGCCTTGACGTATCGTCACAGGTTCGGAATCCGTCTTTTTCGGCGCTTACTTGAAAGTTCGTGCATCTTACGTTTCTTTTTTTTTAGATTTAAACCCTTAAATTTTAGCCTATAGCAGCTAATCGATATATTACGTTACGTACACTAATAATTTATTTATTTGTTTATTATTCATTTTTCTTAAAGAAAAAAAAAGCTTTTAAATGAGGTAAAATGAAAGCACTTTGATCTACAAGCCATAAAGCGTTGAAAATCAATTTACCTACGAAGAAATATTTTCAATGTATTATTTTCGACCATGGGCTGGAAAAACTCCACGTCAAGTACTTATAACATCATTGACAGCTGTTTTAGCCTCGTTTACGCAAAAGCACTCTTCTATCACTTATTCTGCTATGTCCAATCCATTAACCTTGACCTGCATGGAAATCGCGCATCCTTATGAGCCAGAGATTTGACAAGTGCATATATATAATAAGTGGTATAACTATTTTTATATAGATTAGAATAAATTATTTTTTGCAGCTTCAGTCTCAGATCGTTAACAGAATAAAATCCGCAACAACTCGATAGTATCCTTTAAGCGCAGTTTGATGGTTCAAACTGTCCATTGGCTATGCAGTCGCGAGTTCTGATCCGAAACTAAAGTGTGTTTTTTTTCCTTTTAACTTTATAAACTCGAGTATACACATGAAGTATTTTATTTTTTCCTAGTCGAGAATCTGCTGTTTCGTTGTTCAACAAGTTTATTATACCAATGCAACATTCACATATGTATGTATATGTGTGTACCGTACGAGAAAGTATGTCGATTTGTCAAAGTATGCCAAAGTAGTTTAATTTTTCGAGATTTTGCGACGAGAAAACTACATTATAAAACAGCGTACTTCATAGCATATTGCAAACCGATTCTATACTCGATTGTTCTGAATAATAGATTTTAAAGAGTCGTCGATAACATTGTTTTGTGAACGCATTGCGTGAAAGAAGATGCAATTTTTATAATTATAATATTATATCTTTCTTATAACGAATGTACGAAAAAACATTTGCCAACATTGTATTCGAAATGTTGGCAAAAGACGATCTACAGATGATCGTAGACCCACAATGTATTACTTGATAAATTTTAAGTATACCAAAAGTATTATCGCATTAAAATTATAATAAAAGAATAAAAATGAAAATTTGTCTTTGCAACGCAATTAATATTGACTATCTTTATTATATAAACAATAACCGAACCTCGATCCACTTCCATCGACTCCCGACACGCGCGTCTCGAGAGCGTTTCGGAATAAACAATGCGAATAAAAAAGAAATTTCGTTTTGTTTAAAAAATTAACTAAACATCCCCATTGATCCTCAGAGTAAGAGCAAAACGGAGGCTTCAGTAGGTCGACGGCTGAAGAGGGAGAGAGAGAGAGAGAGAGAGAGAGAGAGAGAGAGAGAGAGAATGGAATCTCTATAGGTATGGTATATTTTGGGAAAGCCGTCGTTTCGCGCTCGGTCGCCTTGTGCAGTGCGCGTGGCGCTCAAGATGCGTGATATACGAGACGTGTATACATGTAGTCGATATTCCATTGAATTAGCGCGCTTTAGTATATGTACGTAGCGAAATACCGATCATCGAGAATCGATATGCTGTACCACTTAATTCACTTCTACACATGTTACGTTGCTAAATGTGAGTTACGTATATATGTAAAATAGCGAAAGAATTTTTAGGAAATTTTTATCGGTTTTAATTAGACGCAGTTGGAATTTAATTTTCCGAGGCGCTGTGGAGTGCACTCTTTTATTCCGCGACTTATTAATGCGATCCTATTATTTAAAGCTTCCGTTGAAATAAAACGATTTAATGCATTGCACGGAGTATATGTATATAAGTCTTTTACTGAAGTGGAATATTAAACTGAGATATTTTGTGTTTATATGTATGTACTTATACTGATACATATATATATATATATATATATATATTCATATAGAGATAGATTACTTCGTAGTATACACATTTAGCGATAAAATGAAAAATAGTAATAATAAATATAGTTTATTTTCGTAATGAAGGTACA
This sequence comes from Apocrypta bakeri, assembly GCA_018906985.1. NCBI lineage: Eukaryota > Metazoa > Arthropoda > Insecta > Hymenoptera > Pteromalidae > Apocrypta > Apocrypta bakeri. Next base: position 22,130,392 of record JACCIA010000001.1, on the reverse strand, counting down.
TCGCATTTTGGGACACAACTCGACCTTGCGGCATCGTCCCCTTTTCCACTTGGTTGCAGAATTTCAGCTCTTTCGATAACCGTATTTTACGGATATCAGTAGTAGGCCGAGTAGTATAAGCGAGTGAAACATCTGCTCGTGTTGTCTCTAAAGTATCTTCCACGCAAACATGTATATTATACGTGTAAAGCGCATCATTCGAGGCTTTAATCAACGGTGTTAAATTCCGGTGTCGTCGTGCATACAATTTACGCTTTTCGCTTTAAATTAATGGCTCGAGTTATCGTTTCGTACAAAATGCTTCTGCACTATACTATACGATAAATGCGCATTGAAAGCATATTGTTTTTAATACAATTGCACCCCGGCGGGAGTGATCGCGACAGGCAGAATCGTGCGCGTATGGAAAAATAATTCAAATAACCCACACGGGAATGTCATATCGATGATGGGATGCTTCGCAATTTGTAACGCGTTTCCCCGACAAGTTTTACGATCCATTAAATTTATAACTGTTATTGACTCGTTGCTTAGTTAGATCCGAGCTTAAAATGACGTCGACGTCGAGCTTAACCGTTTACATTCTATTTTCTGAAAATCGTGCGCAGAGTGTTTTCTTTTTTCTTAAAAAACAATTGGTAAGGAATATTTATTCCGACCCCAGTCACTTATGGCGCGGTCAGTGTGTGCTTAAGCCCTGGTACGTGAGTTAAATCTCACGACAACTTTACGAGTCTTTCATAGCGAAGATGGCACAAACAAAGCACAAACAAAGAGACACTACACACGCGCCGCAATTTTTTTGGGTCATTGCCCGCGTTAACCGAAAATGCAATGTAGTCACAACACAAGAGTCGACGAAAAAAAAAAAAATACAGAACTGAAAATTCGCCATCGTCGATTAAAGAAAAGATAAATACCGCTTTCTGTGGCAATCCATTGCAATTACCTAATTAGTGTAGAAATCGTCGTTTGAAAATTCGAGCCAAAATTCAACATCGCTATCGGCGGAAAAGTTAGCCAAAGTAATCGACGGTACTATTTGGATTATTTCATTGTGGAATACATGTATGTGTATATATATGTGTGCGAATGCGAGAAAATAATCCGGATTCGTCTCGGGGCCAGAAACGGTTATGCGGCTATGCAGTCGTGTCACCCTCGGTAGCATATTTGGCAGACTTCCGGCGAACCTCTCTCTCTCTTTCTCTCTTTTTCTCTCTTTCTCTCTCTCTCTCTCTCTCTCCCCTAAATGGGAGCTGTTGGTTTATTTTCAAGCCCGAAGACTTCCCGCGTACGTTCCTCGTATATCAATTGTCAATGTCGCGTGTATGCGTTACTTTTAATTAGTTATTAAGCTGGATATTCGGCAGGTGATTGTTTATGAGCTTATTTAGATGTGCTAATGAGAAAATTCCGAATTGTAATGGCGATTTACCGACTTTAGGGAAACTGAATTCGAGAAAGTTGGATCGCAATGGTGATACCTAACTTTTTGGTAATTAGTCCCTGTGCGTTGTGCTAAACGTTTAATATACGTGTATAATTGATTATTATGTGTATAATAATGAATCCATACATTTTTTTTTAATACTATAGATAAGGACTGATTACAGTATAAACGAGTGATGGGTTAAAAATGAATTTCAACTATTTAGACTGTGCGATCGAAGTTCTTATACGTTTTATAAAACGATTAGATTTGTTAAATAGATTCGAATTAATATTAATCAAAGAATTCTTCTTTTAATTTAACAATTTTTTAAGTCTACGGAAAAGTCTTTAATAAGTTGTCTTGGAATAATTACTTTATTTATCGCATATATTCAGTTTACCTCGGATATTTTTCTAGGCATTAATACAACTTTGAAACTGTAGACACTTGTAACGGAAGCTGTGGTATACGCGAGTTCGAAATTTCAAGCTTTACAGCGTTTAAAAAAAATGACTTGTAAATAAATGTAAAATGTATTACATACGATTCATCGTTATTATTGCGGCTTCTCGGGATATACGTCAGCAAGAATTGACTATTTTTGTTATTCGTGTGTAAAAGACGATCGTTTTCTGCTCGTTCAGTGAACGTGTGCTACTTCAATAATTTAGAATAGATAACAACCACATTTTCTATACATATGTTCAAACAATTTTAAAACGACCAAGCGATATGTTTTGTATACTTAATGATTCGTTAATAAATAATAATCGTTGTCAGTTTGATCACGTTTTACGCGATCGTTTCGTTTGTTGAATAATAACTGACCTTTACTTCATTTACACATGTTGTACATGTTGTACACGTGTAAATAAAGTAAAGGTAAAGAATACAATTAAAAAAAAACTCTATTTCAAGATGCAGAAGTAACGCTGCATTGACGCTAACAAATCGCTCGCAACTTAACGAATAACTGCATTTACAGCGTCTAATCATTTATCACTAAATAAAACTACAGTTAATCCAAATAAAATTCATATCCGCTTGAAGAAACAAAGTATCTAAAAACTCGTTAGTTTGTCTTTTTTTATTCGTCACACAGAGAGCATTGAGAGAGCCTTTGCAAACGAACTCCGCCAATGCCTAATTAAAGCGCGATCGCGCGCGTTCGCTTAATTAGACATTCACCTTGCTTATTTTTATCGTAAAAAAAAATTCGTCCTTTTTAATTATCCTCGAGGTTTTCAATACAAGCTGAGCGTTATGCTTTATTACCAATTATTTAAAACTCGACATTGACAGCGCCACATCGACTGTCAACATAGCGAAGTCGTTCGAGTATAATATTTCAAATTAAGAATTCCATCATAGCTACGAGAGTGTAAAGTAAATAAAATATCTTACTGCCTTCGAAATAGATCACTGTATACGAGTACTAGCGCACGCATCTCGTCTTTGAGAATGAAAATACACATAAATTCATCGTTGCAGCTCAGGCGATTTATGCGAAATAGAATAAGCGATAAATACTCTCTTTCGCGAAACGAGTGTATATATCCGACGTATGTTAACCGTTTCTTTTTCCAAACGGATGTAAACTTATTCTATACGTTGAATAAGTGTGTACACAATTCAACGGTATATTCGGCCGTCACGTCTTGATCCTTATTCAAACAGCATAACTCCCGGCGAAAGAGAAAAGAAAAAGCTTACGAACAAACGATGTTATATAGCTATACCGAAAAGCCATTATACGAGCAGCGAAGACTAATATACGCTGAGATATTTCTGACAGTTGGCCGTTTCGACATCCCGTTTGTTTCTTCTTGCACGAAGTTTAGACGTAAGCTTACTCATGCAAGCAAGTGTCGAAGGGGAAAAACGAAAGATTAAACGACGATGTGCCCTTTGACGTATGCAGACGTCAGATATAGATAGATGTTTGTATACACACACACATATATATATAGCTATCGACAGAAATTTTATTAGCTGTCAGGGGCACGTAATGGTCCTTAAAAAGTACATGCACTTAAATTTAACGTCTTTGCATATAGCGTCGGAGAGAAATCGACTTTTTTCCCAAGGAAAGAATTATTTCTGAGTTTTGATCGATGTTATTTTTTTTGCATGCGACTTTTAGGTACTCATATTTATGTGCGTTTATTTGAAATTTTCGACACTTTAGGAGGGGTAAGACACCTTGACGGGATGATACTTAAAATTAAACAATTTAATGAGTTATACTTGTATTTTTAAGCTTCTTGGATGACTATTTGTAGGAAGTTGTTGAAAACTCACTGTCTTTAAGATTCGAAGTGAATTAATGGACCTATGGACTTGAAAATTGGCGTAAATACACATTGGTTTATTCTTTAAAACATTAAAGTAGGGATTGTTAATCGATTGAGCAGAACAAATTTTACATTATGAAATGTACCAAGATTTTTGAAAAAATAGTTATAAAGTCAGTTTTTTTTATTTTTAATAATTTTTCTATTGGATCAAATATCATCTTGATATTAATGCGTTGAATGTTATATTAAAGAATTTTATTCATGTCTACTGTGAGCTCAATTAGTGCATTATTTGACTTTGAATCTTGCGGAGAGAGGATTTTCAAAAACCGATTAAAAGTAATCATCGAAGGCACTTGACGATACGAAACCAAGCTGAAATTAAAGGTATACATACCTTCCACTTTTGTATTATATATAAAGAATCCAATCAATACACCCAATTAAAATTTGTAATTCTAGGTAGCCTCACGTAAAGTTGTCTCGCCCCTTTAATTTAAAACTACCCATTTTTACACAGTTTATTCGACTTTCTAACCGAAATACTATTTTTTCGTCTGTACGATATATTATTATTGTGTATGATTATAAAATGTATACAAATATTATATTCGATTACATAAGCCGTATGTAAATTCAAAATAACGTCATTGCAAAGACTAATCTCTAATTACACTTTGCAAATACTTACATTTGTAAGACTACATGAAATACACGTGTTGCACGAATAAGTCTTCCTACATCGATCTATTTATTAAATAAACTTCACTTTCCAAACACACAACACACTAGGATTACGTTAATCGAGCATTATCTAGCCAAATTTCTTTTTTATCGCATTTATGACGAAGATTAAACCCGAGCAGACTTCAATCACCAAGCGCATGTATAACTTGGCGAAAAAAATCCAAAATTTACTCCAATAGTGTGCGCGTGTTTGTATATCATCGCCTCTTTCATTCAACAGAAATCATTTGATTCTTCGGTACATGAATGAGCTTGACTCGAGCCGATTGCGTCGAGTTAGTAATTAAGAGTCGGCGCTTTGAAACCAGTGCAGTAGTCTGTTGGCTTTGTTCTTCGGAATTGATTTCTCCGCAGTGTGTGTACCGGACAGTTGAACACGCTATCGAAACACGTGCACGTGTACACGGAGACTATGAAGGAATTTTGGGCCTTACGGATGACGATCTTTCCTCGTTATCTAACTCGGATAAGATTCTTTATCTTTATCAGATGAGGTTTCTTTGTTAACTGTCTGTACTGAATTTGTTATTCGATGTATTCTCCATTGTGGTCGAATTTCCTTTAAGTAACAATTAATGTATTATTCAGTCTTTTTAATCGATATCCAGGAATGTAGAAAAGTTATTTTTGCCATGCTTTAATGAAGTCACAGACGACTCTACACCTACTCATAAAACTACTACGAGCTACTTGCAAATGTAACCCTTGGGAATAAAGCCGCTCATTTTACTGGCATTAAAAATAGTATAACACGAGCAAGTATGTACGTATGCAAGCATACAAATGACTCGTCTGTCTTAGTTACCGGTTTACGTTTCGAATGTTTAGAAGTCGCCCGTTGCACAGCTTTAAACGACCATTGACGAATTTAGATCACTCAGACTGAATTTTGTTTACATTCGGGCCAAACAGCGAAAAAAAACTCGCGAATATTTTTCCAGTTTCAATGTGGCTTGAAAAATGCCACTGTACTCCTGCAAAATGATTTATCATGCTATTCGATAATAACAATTAAAAATATGAGTATAAAATTTAAAATTAATGCGCGATACTATACACGTCAAAATTCAGTCGCCTTTACGTACATTTAAATCCAACGATTTTCAATAATTAAATTCTGGATTTTCATTTGTGCATAAATTTGAAGTGAAATAATTCGCAGTTCTATGTATAAGTTGGCAAAACGACAGAACACCGTTGTGGTTTTGAACTTCGTTTCCTAGAGCTTGGCCTTGCTCGAAACCCTACTCGCGACGCTTTGCATAGAAGTTTAATAGACTTATATAGATATATAGCTGCTAATCCAAGAAAATTATCGTAAACCACGGTTGGACATGGGCAATTTACTTTGATAATTGGCACTGAATTTCTTATGTGTACTTTGCCATCGAGAGAACAAAACAAGCTTAGTATAAGATGATTCGCGTTGCGATAACATTATGAAACTCTGAATCTCTTAGAAGATCGAATTTTAGCTAATATTTCCGAGGAAATTGAGAAAAACAAAGCGAGATAAAATCTTTGTATTCGAAAGTTATTTCTACTTCGAGTTAAGATACACGTCAAACAGTAGATCCGCACTGGTTGTCGAAATTCTTTGAGCGTCTTCGCGATGTCAGTGTATAGTAGATAAAACCTACATTTAACGCATAGAATTTACGAATAGTCCATCGGTACACTTTTTCATCTGCGCTATATTTAACGTAAAGAGGCCACTTAAGAGTATTAAAATAATCTCCTTATGGATTTCACCTTGTGTTACGTACCTCTCCCTTCTATATAATAATTTAAAAGCTTCTTAAAAAAAAATATAAATAAATAAACTGCTAAGCCCAAATGCAACTGAATGTTAGCTCGAATAAATGAAATAAACGAAATAGTAAATAAATAGTTCACGAATAAAATGCCATTCAATTCCTAATTCATAAAAACACTGTATCGGCGATATCGACGACACAATAGATCTCGAATGCTGCGATTCGCTGTACAACGAATGAAAAATACAAATTACCTGGACATGTAATTATAGATACGCTCTGTTGCTGCCGTTTTTCCTGTAAATAAAAGCTTGCGTGGCAATAAAAAATGCGAAAAGGTGAGCTTCGCATTGTCGGCTTTTTATAATTGTACGTTTAGTACATAAAATTGCCGTTGATCTACGGCAGAACACAGATGTATGTATGTATATAAATGTCGGTGCTTCATGAGAATCATGAGCCAACGCTCAAGGCTAGTACCGTTTACTAGTATATGCAATTGATAATTACCGGCCAAACGATTTAGCTTTAGCGCACGCTGTTTTAGCGCGTTTCGAACGGCAAACGATAGTTTATTTACGTACTTTCCTTCTAGTGTATGTTTTTTTATTAAATCGTATGCTAATGTATTTATTTGTTTTCTATTTAATCCTACCTTTTGATCATTAGTGTCGAGCTCAAAGCAGTTTTAAAAAGTACGAGACAAAAAAAAAATAACTTTGTAAGATTAAAAACCCTTGGCATTGTAAGCAGTCTGGGACAACTTGCATAATGAGATTACCGCATTGAAACGAAAGTTTTAATTAAATCGGTTGTGTATTCCTAATATATATATATAGGTATGAGTGTGTGCGACGGAAAATTATTTAGCGGATAATTTATACTACGGTCAATGAAGTTTGTAAAAAATGTTGTTCTATACCCACATATACGTAAAAGAATTCTGAACGAAATGCAGTACCGAAATACTCACTTATTTCGTAAACAGTCATTTTCTACATCGAATGGAAAAATAAAAAAAAAGCTTATTATCTTACGTTCCGCATTCGCAATCGATATATTTTATCGGTACATATGTGAAATGTATATATACATATTGCTAGTGTACTTTTTCCTTACGTTATTATGCGATGCACCGAAAGTTAAAGTAAAAAAAGTGAATAATCATGGACCTGAATTCGAGCTTATTTGGCAAGCGATTCTTACGAATTTACTAATAGCAGTTTATCTTGTCTTTGGCTATTAAAAGACTCGATTGAACTACATAAGACCGAAGAAAAATGTCGTTAGCGATGTTGAAACTTGTTCAATCGTTACGTACAGAAATAATCTTGAGTCTTTTTTCTTTGTCGATATAATTGAATTGTCGAATTGTCGCAGTAAATAACGATTGTAAATTACAATTTTCCTATAGGCATGTTCAAAATGATTTTCATTCTCTGGTAAATCAATATTACACTAATAATAATAATAATAATAATAATCGATAGTTATTTAGCCTAAAATCAAGAGTTTAGGTCTAAATTCTATTCGAAGTAATTTCCTGGATACATTTCCGTAAAAGTAAAAGTCGCGTATAGCCGACGGCTATAAAAAAAGAGCTGTAGAGAAAACTAGTAGATGCGCCCCGTCATTAGTCAGACTTGCGTTCTTACTCAACGGTGTTTCCTTCTTGGTAATACAATTTCTTTTCGTCGTTACTCGTTTCAAAGATTACCAAGAAAAAGAAAAGCTTAACCTTATTCCCTATATAAATGAGAATAATAATAAGTTCTGTTTAGTATATGTATATGTATGTGTGTACATATATATACATGTATATGACAACTGATGTTATGCCTTTAATTGAATTAACTATAGGCAGTAACTTTTATGTATGCCTATGCATAACCGAAGCAATGATAAAATATTTATTATAACCTACTAAGGAAGCATTGAGAAGAGCTTTTTATTTGTAAGAATATAATACGATTATATAAATATGCGTAATTTTTACAATTGGCAGAAAAAAAAAGAATCTCGAAAAGACTGTTTACATGTATTTCAAGCGTGAAATAAGTAAATTATGGGAGATTAACAGATTTTCCCTCAATAAATTTTTTGCCTGTTACAAAATAATTGTAATATTATTTCCAGAAAGTACATTAAGTTGTCGTTAACATCTTGTATGGAGATATAATTATGTTATTTTATTAATTGTATTTTATTTTATTTTATTGGTATTTTTTTTAATGATAATATATATAGCTAATAAAGTATCTAATAAAGTCTCAACATTAAAAAACATCGATTTGTTGTTTTTTTTAACAATTTAAATTATATATTACATAATGATCCATATGATAAATTTCCGATACGATAGACCAAAATCACATAGAAATGTCGTCATTCGAGCTTTGAATTAAAAAAATTCAATGTACTATTCAAGCTGTAGCTTTTACAAATCGAAAATTGAAAAAATACTATGTATCTGCACAGTGTTATAACATCAACTTCTGGTAAAGATTTTTAAAAAAAAGTTTAAAGAGAAAACAAATACACATGGCCCCCCTTAAAGCATCAGTTTCTTTATCACCAAATTACATCATTAATATTTCATGAAAATCAATTCAATAAATGGATTGATAAAAAATCCATCTCAATAATAAAATATCATTTCGATTAATTAATTAACAATGAATACAAAAAGAAAGCAGTCACTATTACAATATAATATAGTGAAGTAAGTGTCAATCCTCCCCCCTTAAGACTACACCAATAATAATAATAATAATAATAACAATCAATAGTTATTTAGCCTCAAAATAAGACCTCAGTTTTGACTTGTATCCAAAAGTAATTTCCTACACACTTTATGATATTATAACAGTCCGCTATATTTTCCCAAACTACAACAACAACTTGCACATGATAAATTAATAAAATGTATAGATTTTTGCATAATCTCCATTTATCGTTGCAGGGCGGACTATTGGAAATCGCAAGCTCGAAAGTATTGCGACTTTTGCAAGTGTTGGATCGCGGACAACAAGCCGAGCATCGAATTCCACGAGAATGGAAAAAAGCACAAAGAAAATGTAGCCAAGCGATTAAAGGAAATTCACAAAAACAGCGCGAAGCAAGCTAAAGCTCAAAAAAAGTTCGAGAGTGACATTGAAAAGATGGAAAAGGTACGAGAGTATATGCGACGTAAAAGTGGAAAGTTAAAAAGAAAAAATTCGATCGACGCTCGGAGTAGCTTTGAAAATTCGTTCGGTTCGATTGATACATGCACATATATACATGTATAGTGTATACATGCATACATACATATACGTCTGTAAGTCTTCTTTCTGTCTTCATTTTCAGGCGGCGATGGCTGCTTATCTCAAGGACGTCGAGAGTGACACTAGGGATATGACGGCCGATACGATCATACAAGGAAAGTGGAACAAGACAGCCGAAAGCAAAGTAAGTAACGATCGATCCCCTATCGGAGAAGGACGGGCATGATCTTTTCATACCTATGTATATAATTCAAATTCAATGGACGTCTTTTGTACGCGTGTGTTGTGTAATACTTATTTTTTCAGGCGAACCAGTCCGAGCCCTACAACCCAAACCGAGTACCGGATGCTGCACCCGAAGCTCATCCGAGATACAGCGAACCAAAGCAACGTCAGGTAAGCGATTTGAGCATTTCATCTTAAATTCAAATTTCCTTTTCAACAAACCTATCGCAAAGCCCAATTCCAACTAAAATTTCTCGCAAACTACAAAGATGAATATCTCAGCTAAAAAATATCGTAAGGTAGTCAAATTCTTTTTCAAATTCAAGGATGAAGTCTCTACTTTAAGACGGTGGAACTCGACTTTGGATCTGACGCGACCCATATTTATGTGACCAAGCGATTCCAGCTCACTTTTTAAAGCACAAAAATCGTAATCTTGGTTTTTTTTTCAATTTTTAAGTACAACTCGTTTCCTTTAATTTAAAAAAAAATCGGGCTCTCTACGAATTTTCTCACGATTTTACAGCGTTTTAGAAATTGAATTACAGAAAGGCGCTTTTTCGCGAAGAATTCGATGATTTCTACCCCCTGATCTACGCCACGATTGAATGAGCGGTGCGACAAATTTTAGTCGGAATTAGGTGTTGCGTTAATTTTGTTGAGGAGTGTATGTCCTGTATAATAGTACTTCGATCACACCGACGTTTACAGACAGCAGCCGACGTCGATCCTCTAGACCCGTTTGCTCAGCAGAAATTGGCTCGAATCGCAGCGCGAGACGCGAAGGCTAAAAAACAAGCAGCGAAAAAAGAGGAACAACAGCAATCCGCCGAAAAAGATAAGTCCGAGAAAGGAAAAGGAAAGAAGTCGAAAGACGAACCGAGTGTCAGTCAACCCCCGGTGAGAAAGGTCTGGTACGAGGCGCGAGCCCAGGGTTGTCCTTACTCGTATTACTGGAATATCGACACGAATGGTAAACAATGTTTTTTCATGTATTTGGTATTTTGAATTTTGCAATGGTGAAAATTTCATGGATTCATTATTTAAATTAAGGGCACCTTGGATTCGGAAAATCGAAAATTTTTTTCTGTACAATTTGAGAGCCCTAAGTGTGTAGAATATTGTGTTAAAAACGCAAAGTGAAATTCATAACGATTAAACAATTATGGGCCTCTGAGCTGGCCGTGCGCAGACACGCGACGAGCTTAACATATAACTTTAAACGCATTTTCCCGAAAATCATAAAGTAATAACTCACAATTTTCAACGAATCATATCCGATTCTTTTCTAACACATATAGAAATGTTTCACATATAAAATACGCTGTTATTATATCGATATTTGCAATATTTCATTTTCAACAACAACAACAAAGTTGGAGATTGTTCGTGAAAGTTGAGAAAAATATGGTTAAATGTCGCCGTTTTCGTATGTTTATTCAAATTAATTTTTTAGTCTATTCGACAATTACATTTATTCTTAACAGAAAAATCGATTGGTAACTGTTTTCGATCAATTTCAAGACCCACAGGACGTATGCAGGAATTCCCGACTGTTACATATTTCGCTGTAGTAAATTATCAAAATTGAATACATTTTTTTAAATACACTTTTTTGTATTATAAATACAATATAAATTATTAGGTTTCTATGTTGTTTACTTTTGCCATAAAAAATTCTCAAAAATTACCTTTATTTGACACAAAAAACCACCAGAAATTTACGTTATCATTCTATGTAATCTTTTTTTAAATTTTTTTTTAATCACGGATTTTTGAGATTCGAAGTTCAGATGATATTATTTCTGTATGATTTATTACTATTTTTATTTGTAATAAATCTCAGATGAAACTATTAAAAAAAATGTTTGTTATAATATTAATCTTTTTATTTTAGACACTTAATATTTAGAGAGTTAACTCCTCTTAAAAATCAGTAGAATTATTAACTTATAAATAGTGAATCTTAATTTTACCATTAACTTTCTATATATATCCACTATTCACATTGGTGAACGTTTCACGGTAACTTTTGTCTTTAGTGAATATTCACTATTCAAATGAGTTTGAATTGTATGAAGTTAACAGTTTTGAATTTGGAAAATCTCTATTTGAAGCAATGTTTTTTGCTAGTATGTAATTCGCTTATTTTATACTCAAAACTCACTATTTAAAATAGTGATTTGTGATCGTATGAATTTCACAGTGAATATTGCCATGTTTGATTAAAAAATTTTCCTTTGACTTTATTAACTTACTACTAAAATAGTAATATTATATACCACCAAATAATAAAATTTCTCTATTTCAAGTTCAGAGAATAGTCGAGTAATACAAAAGTAAACCTTTGATCGTTACAGAATCAGTCTGGGAAGCACCAGAGGAAGGATTCATGTCGTTGGCGGAGCAAGCCGAGGAAGCAAAGGAACAGGCTTTACAGGAACAGCTTCTGGAGCAAATAGACCAAGAGGAAGCGAAGGATAAGGCGGAAATTTTCGAGGAACAAAGAGCGAACGCCGAGAGAGAAAAGCTGAAAGAAGTTCGTAAACGATTCTACGAAAACAAAAAAATTGAAAATAAAATCGACGAAGATGAGCAGGAATCCGAGGATGAAGAGGAACAGCAACAAATACCCTACAGGAGGGACTACAGCGTTCCTGATAAGCCACAGCCCTACGGCTCTTGGCAAGTTGTTAAAACAGTGTAAGAGATAATTTTTGTTACTTCTCGTACATCAACCTACTATAAAATAAGGAACACCAGATAGTATAAATATTTTACTCATTTCCAGGACGAAACCTGTGGTAGATCTACAGCTGCCGAAAACTAAGGAACGAGCGGCGCCGAGTATCACCTTCACGGAACAGGAACCACCGCAACCCAGTAGTAAAATTTTCAAGGAGAAGACCATAAGTCACATTTCTACAGGCGACAGCGATGATGATGGACCAACCGTGTCTTTCAAGAAGAGAAAATTCGGAAACAAAAATGTGCGGAAGAGAGTGACCGACGATTAGACGACCCAGACTCGTTTATTTTTTGTACCTCGAATCGTATAACATGTGTACTGATGGACGTTTAAAGTGACGCATAATTGAAGTTTTTCAATTTGTCTCGATGTGCAAAAACTTTCCCGAGCGTTTGTACAGTGAGAAATAATAATAATAATATGTAATACGAGACCTTCGATTGTAAATAGATTCTCCATCTATGAGAATAACCACGAGACAAATGCAGAATGATTTTTTAATAAAAGCTCTTTAAAAAAATGGAAAAATATATGTGTGTGTGAAAAAAAAATTTAGTTCCCCTTATCTGCATTGTTAACACAGTGCGTCTTTGCTGGGACGATGCCAGTATAATTTGAGAACAGACCTGAGGCTCGAGCCAAGATCTTTTATTCGTCATCGAATAAAGTATTTGTCAGTTGACATATATGCAATATCTGTTTAAAGTATGCCTAAAGATTATTGTGCGGTTTAAGGCAGAATCACTCGACTTCAAACAATCCTATCGATTCGCGACAAGCTTTGAAGCGTAATTAATCGCAACGAAAACAAAAATCATAGTTAAAAATATTTTTTATTCAAATAGAAAAATTAATCTACTCAAAATAGCTTTTGAGCTTTGGTATCAAAACTTGTAATATTATAAACTTATTATGAATGATTATTATGAAATTATTATGAAAATATTTACGAATACTTTCAATTTTGGTTTTCGTACGTTATATAAGTACTATATAATTCAAACGGAAATATTCTAATTTACACGATTAAATAAACTTGTTGATAATTATCAACTTTCCGTAGATATATATATATATATATATATATATATATATATTTATTTAAAACTGATAATTTGCATCCTCGTAATTATTTGTTTAAAATGTCGGCAATAAACCTTGTAGCAAACAAAATAGATTAGAGCAGCTCATTTGCAATTTAGTCCTCAAGATAATTTAATATAAAACGCTAAACGAAGCTTATCGTGAACTTACAATCTTTGATGTAAGGCAATTAATGTTCTCATTACAAGCGTCGTCGCGCGAAATTTACATTGAATATCTCCGTCAAATTGTCAGACCAATTCTGTGCAGCCGGAAATAGCGCTTATCTTTACAATTCTTATCGCCTGCTTTCTATTCAGTTCGTCTATTCTACATGAAATTCTTCAAAACAAAAATTGCGCGCGCAACGTATTAACACACGAAGTACAGGTACAGAGCGCAAAGTGCCATCTATCTCCCTAAGAAATCTATTAAAATGAATCAGCCTGAGAATAAAATAAATAAAAGAAAAGAGCTTGTTCTCTATCAGTAAACCTCGAAAGCTTCAATCTCGAATCATCATCAGACTTGATCAGCGACGAAAAAATCCTTTGCAGTGAGCCTCTTCTGACCTAATCTTTCTTTGTTACCCGCCAACTCCTCAACGATATCTTCGCGTTTTCTTCCCTTAGTCTCAGGCATCGTGATGTAGGAAAATACAAAGCTACCAATGCAGAAGGTCCCCAGCAAAATGAAGCAATTCTCGATGCCGATGGTCTCCATGAGAGTTCCGAAGGTCTTGAGAACGGCAAAAGACATAGTCCAGAGGAAAGTGATGCAAAAGGTGTTGGCGAGACTACTGACGTTGACCCGGAATATCTCCGAAGCGAATACGAATGGAACCGGTCCCATACCAAGACTATAAGTTATCATGTATATGGACAGTGCGACGACCGGTAACCAACTGATCCATGAGACATCCAGACCAGATTTCTCGAGGTAGCAGAAGGTCCCAACGGTTAAGTGACAGACAGCCATACCAGCACAGGAGATCAGGACCAAAGTGCGACGACCAGCTTTCTCCATTAGTACAGTCGAAAGATACGAGCCGAAAACCTGGATGGCGCCCATCACCATGGTTGAGTGGTCCGGAGACAGCGAGGAGCCAGACATTTTGAAAATCGTCTCTCCGTACGTTATCTGAAAGCCGACCAGTTCCAGAATCGATAATTCACTTAGATTTGTATCGTGGACTTATTACCATAGCGACGATTCCGCAGAACTGTTGACCAGCCATGAGTGAAAAGGCCAGGATCAAACCTTTGAAGGAGGCTCGATCTTTGAAGAGATCGAGAATTCCTGCTACATCTTCGCTTGTGTGGTTAAAGCCACTGTTTATTTGAGATTGCAATGCGGACAGTTCTTGGTTGACGAGGATCTTGTTGTTTCCTTTGAAGAACATCAATGATCTAAAAGATTAAAGCAAAGTTTGTAATATCGCGTTGAAAGAAGCTGTTTACCATTCGTATCTAAAGTACTTTAATTCCCTAACAAAAGAATTACGTAATCCTTGGATTCAGGATATCTAATCGAGATTTTAATCGCGATAGCATTATCGGTGTTATTATATTAAAATATTTATAGATTCTATTCAGATAGAAATATCCTTTTGAACATAAAGAAAGTCATTTTGAGTTGTGTATTGAGATAATACTGTAAATTAATACTGTACATTAATACTGTAAATTAATACTGTAAATTAATCCACAAACAAATTGAATTATTTAATAAGATCGATCATACGTTGTTGCTATCTTTTTCTTTAAATTTCGTTCTCGTCCCTTTTATTGTGTGATAATAAGTAACTTATAACGATTTTATTTTTATTTTTATTTTTATCGAGTCTCAGTATTTTGCTCGATTTTGAAAACAAATTAAATCATTTATACCAGAATGGGGCATTTGACAAATAAAGCCAAAATTAAACAAAAAATCTTATCACTACAGTGGCTGATAACATGGATCTCTCTGATAAGTTTGAATAAATAATGGTTTTTAATATACTTAAAAAAAAGTTTAACTTTGTAAGAATATTGCATTTTTCTTCAAAGCTCAGAGTGGAATTAATTGTAAACCCTCCTTAATGAAATAATAAGTCAATTCACGTCCGCCAAGTAAAAAAGTCAAACGGGCTTTGTGCTTCTTCATAAAAACAAATCACTTTGGACCAGTTTTTTTTTAATCTAAGATCTTCGATCGTAATTTAGATCAAAATTTTAGTTATCCAAGAAAATGTTTAAACTCACTAGTCAACTGGCATTTTTTCGATATCTTTATTTATGAAAAATTGTCACTTTACACGGAATTTTCTTTTTACCAAAGCAACGCAATGAAAATAGTCCCTTACCGATTTTCCCACACATAAACAGTACGAAATTCAAAAGTACAGTGTCTCTCGACAACCGCCCAGGGTCCGAGCATACCCCGACCTCATCCACTTACCTCACAGCTTCTGTCTTCATCCTCTTCCTCAGAAGATACACAGGTGTCTCGGGCATGAAGAAAAATGCCATCATGAAGACAGACGGAAAAACCATAGAGAAAATGATAAACAACCGGTAAGAGAGCAATGGTCCAGCCACAAAAGCCAATAAAATACCGATATTTATAGCAAAGATCAGGAGACTTCCCAAAGCTCCCCTTATTTCTTCGCTGGCTATCTCACTGACATAAATCGGCACGAGAAACATACACATGGAACCGCCGATTCCGCTCAGGAATCGTGAAACGAAGAGCCAAAAGTAACTCGTCGCGAAAATCGCCACCATCCAAGAAATCATCATCGGTAAACAAGCCGCATAGCCGAAACGTTTGCGACCGTATCGTTCGACCAAACTGCTACAGAACGGGGCGATGACGACACCGCCGATACAAAGCAGACCGCCGATCCATGAAGCTCCATCTTCGGTGATCGGTGTATCGCTTACTGGTGAATTTGCATTTCGCAATTGAGGTATCAGAGGCGACGGCCAGCCGCATGTTATGCCGTAGGATATCGCTAGTAAATTCACTGGAAATTCATTATTATTATTGTTATTATTATTGTATTGATACTGCGTATATGGTAATGTATATTAAAATTAAAAATTGTAATAAGTTGTAGTAATATTAATTATAATCCTTGTGTATATATATATATATATATATAATGCTGAAGCTGTAAATGCATAACAGCTTTAATTTGAGCTTTCTTTCGGTCTCTTCGATGGCCATGTATAGAAAGTTGTTGAAAACTGATAGTTCGCAAGGATCAAAATAAATTAATGGAAATAAATAGGCTGAAAATTGACATAAATATACTTTACGATAAATTCTTTAAAATATCAATGTCGGATCTTTTGTTTGAATGAATAGATTAATGAATAAAAATCAAACGCTAACTTTATAGTTATAATGCAGTTTATTACAACGAAAATAGTTATTTTCTCATAAATCTTGGTACGTTACATTATGTAAAATATTTTCAGCTCATTCGATTGGAAAATTTGAAATTAATTTTTTTTTCTTTCCTTAGAATGTCTGTATCTGCTCAAAACTACATGTAAGATCCGAAGGGAATTGGTGGACCAATTGCCAAAAATACTCTTTCAAACAGATTTAATTCACTTTGAATATTGGGCATAGTTAGTTTTCAACAAGCTACTATAACTATCTGACAGTATTAAATATACAAATGAAGCAATTAATGTAACTTACTAAAATTTTTAATTTTAAACAGCCTCGCTTAAAGGTACAGTGTGAATTTTAGCTGAATGATAGCATAATTGGCGGAAAAGATCGTGCGTTTGTTTGTTTTTGCCGAAATCAACGATATATAATGCTTGTAGTTGCTTGTAGTGTACAGAAAACTATGACATATGCTTAATATCTGATAACGCATAAACTGTCCATACTAAGCAAGTGGTAGAGCACATGTATATGCATTACACACAAAATCTCTGTAATCACAGGTACCAAAGACCAGAACTCGAAACGAGTATACAAATTGTGAATCGTTTATCCCCGCATTTGTACATCCGCATTCTATCTCTCGCTATATCCACTCGTTTAATTTTCAGCTTCGATCGTGCGATTCATTCGTGAGATAATTCCGGGACAGCTCTCAACTAAAAATCTCGAGTCGATCGACGAAGCCGTCGAAATTAGACGCAAGCCTCGAATAAACGTTAAACCGAGAAGTACAAAGTGTAGAAAGATCAAACGCACCAACGACCGCAGCGAAAAATTGCCGCAGTTTCCCATCGACACCTGCCGATGCCGTTTTCGCCATAACGATCGTGTATTCCTTTGAAATTGGCAAAAAAACTCGCGACACTGTGGTATATACTAATACTGCCGAGTAAAGCTCGAAACTAGGAATTACATGGACTGCATCGATACATTGGAATAGCAACGGCACAGGGTGAAACGACGCGATTTCCACGTACACCGATGTGCAAGAGCTATATAAACCCGATGCGACAGTTAGACTGGTATATACGTCGGCTCGTTGCGTCTCCACATTTTTCCAGTAGCGACGATTACTCCACTATCGCGTTTATGTGACTTTATTGGATGTGAGTTTATCACTCGCATACAATTCTCGAATATGAATCCTTATCGGTCTCGCGAGCGAATCATCATCGGTCGCGGTGCGGGAGAGTTTACTTTCTTTTTCTCGAGGCATACCGAATTTTCGAATAGTCTTTTTCATTCGGATTTTATTCAGCCTCGGGTTCTGTATCAAGGTATACAGGTATCTGTAATCAAATATTCCTGTTATCTTTGTCGCTTGAATTATTCTCGTGGAAAGGGGTAAAGGCGATTCGTTCGAAGTCGAACGAAACTTTACATAATTGAGAATTGTAAATACGGACGAACTGAACGATAAGCAGCGATGAGATCGACACGGTATCGATATCTGAAAACGAGCTGAAAAATTGCACACGCTTATTCGACGTTTACGCATTGTCATGGCGCGAGACTTAACTAAAATGTCTTATTAGTCTCTCGCAGATTTGATCGATGTAATGCAAATCTACTCGAAATATATAGACTCGCGGCATTCGAATCGAGACCGTAGTTTATAAAATAATCGCATGTATAGCGAGATCGCGCTTATGCACAGATTGCGTTGTGAAACAAATTTTTCAAACTCAATCTACGATCACATATCAATCAGCTAAAAATCTTTCGTGCGTCTATTTATCTACTTATAACTGTGTATTCTCGCTTATAAGTTACTTGCGCGACACGCGCATTCGATGTCTTGTTCGAAATTTCCATCGCCGCTTATTTTAAAAATCACTTTGAAGCGTCAAGCTGTCGCGATATCGAATATCTGTATACGCGTATTATGTATGCGGCAGCACGTGCACTCGTTAAAGACATTCACTTGTGTATACACACTCGGTACAGTAAATCATCCCTGTTCTAAATGTTTCTACGGCATACACGAGCGTGTATATACGGGCTATTCTCCGACAGATCGACAAATGTCAAACAAATTAAACAAGTGTTTGCTTTCTTCGACACTTTTTTAATCTTTCGTTACGGGAACTGTATCCGCGCGTGCGCGAGTCGTTTTAAATTTTCGCGCCAGTTCTTTAAGTTGCATTTACGCATCTTTGTGTCAATTTTCAACAAATTCTTACTTGTCAGGGAAGCATTCGTCACTAAAGCCACAAAAGAGACTTTTAAAAATACGTAAAGTCTGGAAAGTCTGGAAATTCAGCTTTGAAAAGTATTCGACCACTGGTATCAAGAACAGTGGTGAAACAAATTTTAAACTATTTTGAAGAAGAAACAATTTTCGTCTGGTCAGTCTGTCGGAGAATGAGCCATATATAGTTGTACATCGAAGTTGACGAGGTTCAAAATGCAAATTACGCGTATACGGATTGCTCAGCTTCATCGAGATGCTGAGAATATTGTTTTAGTCTGTCCTTGAATCTAGTGGGGGGATTATTAACGTCATTGCATGCTTAGATAGATGCGTTTAAATAGACTACGTTTAGCTTTTCTGTGATTGCGATAATAAATTTTCTTATAAACTGAAATTTGATAACTGAAATTTGATAAACTGATTAGTGCCAGCGGGTTTGTTAATTTACAATTCGACGGTTCTTTCGAGGATTGTCAAATGTTATAATGCATTCTTGTACTATATGATTCTCGCAAATAATCCTATTGTTATGCATTGGCATAAAGTTGTATTAATTTAGAATTCTAAATCATGCCAAGGTCGGTCATTACAAATAGCTAGAAAGAATCAGGTTTCAGTTTCATCTTTAAAAGCGTTGATTCTTTATACGCAAGTTGTATGTATTGGCCTCGTTACTTCGGCCGCTAAAAAAATCTCAATCGCAAATTGTTTACTCGTCGAAAGTAACCTGTCAGTTCGATACTCGGTGATGAGATTATTTCTATTTAATCAATTTGTTATGTCTCAATTGACTACTTGAAATATACATATATTTCTACTCTCTCGACACAAGATAAATTTCAAATTTTGGCGGTAATGGCGAAAGCACCACTTCTCGTCAACATACCGTTGACGACGTGCCGTTAAAGACGATCGCAAATCTTCTCCTGGTAACGCACCTTATTATTATTATTGCAGCACTGCAGTAGAATGCAGGTCTCTGCATAGCGATATACACTGATACACACACGGACATATATATGTATATACCACATGAAGGTCCGGGAATATATACAGAAGCTGACACAAAAGCCCATCAGCTGCTTTCTTTGTCGTGTACTAATCGTTGCGTCCGCGAATGACCCGATTGAAACGACTCGACACTTACAGAGGTGTGTCTCGTTCCTCTTCTGCGATTCTTTCTATACCTTAGTCCTTCGCAGACTTTACGAGAGTAGTTTCGCCGATTGTCTCGACAATATCAACTATCAGCTGATGGACTGAGTCTGTTGTCAGTATGTCAAAATTGTTATGGTTCCACCGATGAACACGGTTTAATCGCGATCAAGTACATATTATCGCTGTTTGCTTTGGAGGTGCCCTTGCACAGGGATATGCTGCTTGATTATTCGGGTTGAACCCATTCTACTTCGTCTAAAGGTATGGATATTTTTTAGTATCTTATTTAGCTTCTATTGTTATTGGGCATCTGTCGTACGAAGTAGTTTTCATTCTGAAGAATATTGATTAGTTTTGAATAATTAGGTGACAGCGTTTGCTCTATTTGTACGAGGTCAAGGTGTATTGTAATATAATTTATTTTGATTCGTTGAATTGCGACAGTTTTATTTGATGTTTATAGTTTTTGGTTGATCAGATTAGACTTTTTTGTGCTCGTATTCTGGTAATGAATCGTTAATAGAAAACTTAGATGTATGGATAATTTTTATGTTTATTATTTAGGTTTGGTATCGTGTAGCAGAGAGAGGATAATTCAATTTGTAGAATGGCATGGCATTGCTCTGGAACGTCAAACGAAGACATGGTTAACAAACTGAAAGGTGATAAAAAGAAACTTATGTAAAAGTATGAAACGATTTGGAAGTTGATTATAAATAAATTGTAAAAATTTAGATGCTGGAATAATTGGAACTGACAAGGCGAAAGCAGCAATGTTAACGATTGACAGAGCAAAATACTGTCATAAATCAGATCCTTATCAAGATTGCCCTAGACAAATTGGATACAATGTGACCATAAGTGCACCGCATATGGCAAGCTAATTTCATTAAAAGTTTTTTTTAATTTTGATTATATCTAAAGTTACTAATTTATTTTCTACTACAATTTTAGCATGCATACGCCTTAACATTTTTGACTGAACAACTCTTTGATGGTGCAAAGGCTTTGGACGTTGGTTCAGGATCAGGATATCTTACTGCTTGCATGGCTCATATGGTTGGACCAGAAGGACGAGTCGTTGGTGTTGAACATATTCCTGAACTGGTAGAATTATCAATCAAAAATGTTCAAGATGGTAATCCAGAATTTCTAGAGAATGATCGGATAACATTTTTAGGTAATTCTTGCTTTTTCCAATCAATGCCGTTAGCCATTATTTTGTTTTAATCATCTATAATTTTATCTTAAAATCTTTTGCTATGTGCGAGTATTATATACAAGGCTTAAATTCATAAATGTTTTTTTGGCACAAATGTTAAAATAATTACATTACAACAAATGTTTTGATTTTTACCAATAGATTAAAGTTGAAACTTAGAGCTTTTCAAGCTTATAATAGCGGTAAAAAATGCACGAGTATGCCCTTAAAATTTAGTTCTCCATTTGCCAGCATGCCATAAAAATAAAATACGTATTTAGTAAAAGCATCATGATTTCTGCACTTGAAGTAGGTTCATTGCCTCAACAGGTCATATGGAACTGCCTGTCAGTTGTGTGACTTTGATGTATACGTAAAGATAAACTAAAGACTAACATCAGGTCATTATGAATACATCTAGAGGGAGATGGCAGATTGGGAGTTGCAGCTCACGGACCCTACGATGCCATTCACGTTGGAGCAGCTGCTGATAAATTGCCACAAGATGTAATCTCTTTATTTCTTTACTAAAAAACAATAGAAGCTAGATAAAAAATCAACTTTTATCATTTTTACAGCTTGTGGAACAATTGGCGCCTGGAGGTAGATTGATTTGTCCAGTGGTCGCAATAGATGGATTCAACAAGTTTCAACACCTCGTACAAGTAGATAAACAGTTAGACGGTACTGTTAAAAAACAAACGCTAATGGATGTGTCTTACGTACTTTTGACTGATGCCAATACTCAATTACGAAATTGAAAATAATTCTATCTCAGGAAATAAAAAAATGATTAAGCATAGCTATGTACACTTTAGCGCAATCACTCTCTCATATACAAATTCATTAAAATTTGGATACACATATAAATATTGTAAAAAACGTTATTATTAAATTTAATGTTATTAAAATATTATATTTTATACTAAAAATCGGCTTATTTATTTCAAAATAATCTACACTCGCAATCACGAACTGTCATTATTACTATATTACATCCCCCAGAGAAAAAATGATTTATACGCGTTTTTTCAAATTCCATCATAAATCGCGCCGTGAATGGATGAGCCATCGCTGCGCGCGCACTCGGTAATGTATTTCATTGACTACGTCATCGCTACACCCAAACCCAACCAACACTACATATACATACTATACCTATATGTTTGTTATACATATATATACAATACGTGTATTACTGAGTCGAATGTACAACATACACACACTCTGCGTGTCGTGCTTCATCGTATCGGAGCAGGTACAAACCGTGTGCTAGTTTCAACCTCGAATTTCGTTTATCGGAATTTTTTCACCGAAAAAAACAACGATAATGCAGTTCTGGACTGTGATAGCAATAGGCGCGTTGTGCATCGGTGCAAGTGAGGATTTTTTTTAATTTTTATTCAACCTTCCAATGCGCGGGTGATTCACTGGTGAAATTTATTAAAGCGAAGCTCATTACTCCTTTCTGTTCTAGGCAACGCCCTAGAATGCTACGTTTGTAAAAACCAGGAGGGGAACATTGAAAAATGTTTGAATACGATCAAAACCTGCGAGCAAGGGGAGGACACCTGCTTGTCTGAGATAAAATGGGGCAGTAAGTCTTGATCTTGATGTATTTAGCATATTTGTTGATAGTCAAAGGTGAGGTTAGTTTTTGTGTTTGGAGGTTTTTTTATAAGAGGAACATGTAAATTTTGATTATCTTTAAAAAGAATGTATTTCTGTTGATTATCGTTGGATGTGCTTTTTTTATTTTTAAGTTTTGAATGGTGTTGCGCAGTGTGACTAATATGTTTTCTGTAGGCACACCCTATTGGAACCAGGGAGCTAAGAAGCAGTTTTACATCTCGAAAAGGTGCTCGACCAAAAGAGAATGTGAACGTATCAGACGTTCTAATATGCCAGACTGTTCGCATATTTGGTACCAAGATTGGAAATGCTCGGAATGTTGTCAAGGAGACAGGTGTAATTACTATATCATTGTGAGTAGTATAATATAGTTAGCTGTGTGCTATTTATTGTTTTTATGAATATGCAAAGCAATATTTGACCAATTTTTTTTTTCGTAGTCTGGAACCAACAAAGTAGGAGCAACTGCAATGATACTCTTGTTACCGTTATATCTTATGTGGACATTACAATGAACACCAGTTTTGGAACAAATATTTTCAAAATGTTCTCGCCGCTAACAATCATACCATTGATTATTAGCGAAATAGAATCTCTCTAGTTGAGCCTAAGTAATTTAAAATGTGGTAAGCTTCTGTGTTGAAGCCAGTAAGCCTATTTTACTGATTCTTTTAATAATGAACAATTTTTAAATAATTTAATATCTTTATTAAGATACGGAAGATCGAATTAAAAGATAAGTTGCATTGTTCCACTTGAAACAATCAGTAAAATGGCATACTTTTTACTATTAATAATCAATAAGGCCGTCCATGTCATAAACATATGACGTTATTTAGAAAGTAAAAATATCTGCTTAATTGAACATTGACTAAACTGTTGTGACTGTTCAATTTTATAAGGCTATACAATTTATTTTTCATGCGATTTCTCCAGTTATATCTGGATGTGTCTACTATAGTCTGAAAAAAGAGGTTGGTTTCTGATCTCAATTGTAGTCGATTTGATTCTTAATGCTGTCATTACATTCTTAAAATGTCAACGAAAGAATTTATATAATTGAAATTAATAACAAACTGAAAGGAATGTGGCAATCGAAACCTCGATCTAGATTCAACACTCCATCGTATCGCACATTATAAATGTATATAATTCAAAGCTTGTAGCTACACTAATCAACGAGATTTCAGTCAACACTTTTATCAACTATATTCTACACAAAATCAACTAGATTAAATCTCAGAAGTTGAAATAATGAGATTTAAAGCAGATGTAGCTTAGTATTAAAAACATTTTTTTTTTAGAACATTATCATATAAAATACTGTAAATGATAAAGTTTTTACTTTGAATTATTAAATCTAGTATTAATTCGGCTGAACAGAATGATTGTATAAAGACTAATGAGTAAATTATAAATTTACTTACTTTTAAATGCTTTTTGTACAAATTTTGTAACTAAGTCCGTCCAATGTTTTAACATAAGAAGAAGATCTAACGTCCGTTAAATGTATGAATTTATTGAAAATGTAACAAGTAAAATTTCTTCGTTTTTTTCTTTCAATTTCATATCAAACTTTTTAGATTTATTTTTAGTTAAATAAATCGCCTTACTTGCAAAACGAAGAAACGGCGCTTGAATATACAAAGCGAGTATCGCAAGAGCGTTCGAATCCGTCCAGACGTTTCATACGTTAAATTTTTCTATTTTTCTATATGTACCATACATTGAAAGAAATGTATAAATATACATACAGCACAGAGGCGCTTTTACAATAAAACAAAGATAATGAAATTGCTTTCATCGATACCCTTAATCAACCAATTAATTAATATCTGTACACGATAAGATTACATCTTCGTTTCCGTATTATTATTTGTTTTTCTTACCTCAAGTCCAGTAAAAACCGGTATGAATGAACTTGTTCGATTCACGAAAATAATGATCTTACAGCTTAGTGTCGGTGCATTAAATGTATTCTCACGTGAGCAATGATAAGAGATACACGAGAATCGTTGCACAATTGAACGTCAGTATGTGCAGTAGCAGCAGCAGGTATTGGTACGTAAGCGCGTGTTACAAAGCTCATCGCGCGCATCGGTATGCTTTGTATATACGTAGACGACGATTTACGCGTGAAATAACCGCAGAAAGCGTAAAACCATCCGACAGACTGCATCGCAGAAGATATTTCCAATTCTTCACTTGTAATTTTATCATTAGAGCGTTTGTTTCGGAGTATTCACTAGCGGTTAAAAAGTGATTTTTTTTTTGTTACGTTATAGTTTCAAGCACACGTGTCCATGTAAGTTAACGTATTTTTATTTACGAGTAGAATAATATTGAAAAAGAATGATTGTTTGTTAAACTGAGAAAATGAATTTTCCTTTTTCCAAATTGTAATTTAGAGGTTTTCCAGTTTTTTACATTTATTGCTGGGAAGAGCACAAGGCACTATTCTTTACAATTGATTAAACGTGAAATTAAAAAAAAAGTATACGTTTGTTATTGAGTCGACATTTTAATTATTGCGATCTTGGGAGCATTTCGTTGTTTTTCTCAATTCAGAAAAATCGATCCTAACATCGAGTTTTTATTTAACACGTTTTACAAAATAAGACCATCATCGATTGTCTTCAAATTGCAGTAAGCGATTCTTTTCAACCTTGATAAGAAAAAAAAGTTTTAATCCATAAATCTCAATCTTAGAATCGCACATATATTACAAACAAAAGTACAGAACAATCAACGATTCATTTCAGATAACGTATATTATTAGTTTTTTTCCACTTGTATACGTTAGATGATAATCTAGATATTTAATGGGAATTCCAGTTTTCCGTGTCAATCGTAGACTGTTTTCTAAAAATTCTTAATACATAAGCTACAGGAAGAACTGGAAAGTTTCGTGAAGATAACATAAAATTATCTTTTTTTTATTATTCTATCAACATAATTTACGCCACAGAATTTCATTTCAGATATGAGCAACTATAGACTCTATTAATGCGAAATATTTGAAATCTTGTAGTATTTGAAGAAGACCGTCGAGTGGATATCACAATTTATATGACTCTGATACAGTGGAAGCAAACTTCTGTAAGCCTTACAGGTAATTTAAAATGAAAACATTGTTGGAAATGACTTTTTTCTTCCAGTCACAGTCTCTGCACGTAAGAAAACGATGTATGTGTGCGATCGTGGGTAATTTTTTACGTAACAAGCCGTTCGAAATGAACGTTAAAGACAGAAATTATTGCTTTTTTAGCAAACTTAAGTATCGAATAACGATAATGTTCAAATCCGCGCGATCAAAATTAAAATACTTCAATCTTGTACATCAAGTATATCTTATACAACGATAATGTCGCTTACTTTAATAATTAAATACTCCGCACGTGTTATTATCGTTCATTATTTAATCTATAATATATATATGTGTCTACATTCGGTCATATATATATATATATATATAATATCTATGAATGCGTAGACTAAAAAAATTAATCAAAAAGCTACGTAATTGATTTCTTCGAAATATATTTTATACACTTAAAGCATATACTTGTCTGAAGACCTTTAAAACTTATAATAGTTAACATAAAGTTTAAGCTGAATTCTTGAAAATTAACAATATCAATTATACAATTCGTAAATATACAACTCGGCAATCGAAAGTCGCTTATGATCTAATATATTAAAGCACCAAACGAAAGACACATCAATTACGTATTTAAAACAATACAGTGTATATATATGTAAATACATGAGTCACAGATTACTCATTGAATGACAGCAATTAGGAAGTCGCAAAGCAAAATTATAGCACGAATAAACGCTTTTGATGTATGTACACCTGCTCAATCAAAATTATTTTTCATTAAAATAAATACAAAAATTAAATGCTTTCAAAATTTTCCAAAACAATTACTCGTATATATGTACATTAACGAGATCCGTTCCGCCAAATTCAAATAGTAACCCAAGTTTTCGTCAAACCAACTATTCTCTCGTAAGATCATCGAATACCCTTCACAGCATCTTCCATCTACGAAACAAAAAAAACTCGATCACGCGGTTACTAATAAAATTGGGATGAAGAATGACGATTCTTTTTAATTGACGAATTACTCGTACTGGTTATTTCTCGTCACGATATATATATATATGGAACATTCTCTGGTAGATTGACTAATGAAAATTTTGTTTCTTTCGTTTAAATATTTCTAAACTGTTCAAAAATTTTCCTTTACGATTTTTTTTCGATTTTTCTTCGAGAATATTCTCTAAATTACAGAATGTCAAAGTTCAGATTCTATGCCTATTTTCAAAAAATTCTAACTCCTTATGGAAGCATTTCTCACTAAAAACACAAAAGAGAATGTTTACATAATAGCTCTATTTCTACAGGTATAAAGTTTAAATAATATTACAACAAAAGTTCAGTTTTCCGTAAGCAATAATTTCCTGAGGACCTCGAATTTTTTGAAAATATGAGTAAAATACCATAAGTGCTAACAATGCCAACATGGACATCCTCTATCTTAGTAATCTTCGTGAAGGTAGTTTTAGATACAGCGCCAAAGGACAATTTAGAAGAAAAAAATTATTACCAATCAATCTGTCAGAGAATAACCTGTATATATAAGCATACATTTGAAAACGCCTCCAGAGCACATCCTTCGCACGCTCGGCAAAGTCGAGTTCTTCAAAGGGAAGAATCACTCCAATTTTCGTTTCGAGTAGCGCGCTATATCTAAATAATTATGCCGTGCCTGCGATGCCTCGAAAGAAGCGCTCGTCCCATTTCGGATCAGTCGCGTGCTGCCGGCCGCTCGACGAGCGCGCTAACCGACGTTAAAATTCTGTCGTTATGAGTGTACTGTAGCTAAGCACGCGGAACTTTGTTTCTTTTTTCTTCCTCGTGTAACCAAATCTCGAAGCTGATTTTTATTTTATTTATTTTTTTTCCAATTTTTAATTCGATTTTTTTTTAATTACGAGTGTGTCGAGATCTCATTTCCACAAGATGGATCTAGCGTGGACGAAGGTTGTTACGGTGAGAATTGCATCATGTATTTATAGGAGACTTGTTGGAGTTTCATTTGGAGGTAGATGGTGTGGACTAGATTTTGAATTTCGATAAGAATTTTTAGGAATGTGGATGTTATCTGACGCCTTTTTAGTCGAAATGAAAATTTAAAAAAATATTTTTTTTTTTAAATTTCCATTTCCATAAGTTAGTTCGATGCAATATAAGTGACTTATCAAATTGGGTGAACGACGCGATAATACTTGCATTACTTTTGTTCTAAACAATTTTTTACAGTTTAAATACAGCGATCACCTACATTGTATATCTTATCTATATAGATACGAAATCATTTAACAACTATTTAACTTCTAATGCAACTTCAAACGACGCATAGTTTTGAAGTTCCCATTAAATGAGTCAAAACTTGTGAAACGCTTTCTCTTTAATGATCATCGTGTTGTTCACGAAAATTCCGAAATGTCAATTAGTACTAAAAGGTGATGAACAAACGCGTCGTTGAAAAAAAAAATTGAAGAACTAAAGAGTCTCTAAGCTGGAAAATGTAACGAAATAAATCTTGAAATTCAATCTCTTCGGAGACAAAGCATAAGTGTATCGTTGCAAACTAAGCAAGAGCGAAACGTCATCGCTGTACGCATTAGTTGAAAGCTTACCCGACATTATACGAGAACGCGATTAAAAAAATAAAAATTTACCTTCGAAAATACGATTCGGCGATGTTTGTCCATTTGGAATATCAGATATTAGCTTTGTGTGTGAACAAATGGCCAATGATTACTCATCAGAGATAATGTGTCGTGTTTCCCGTTTGTTAGCCGGTCGTTCGGCCGGCTCCAGACATCGGAATTCGAATCAATTGCTTTGAAAAATATAATTCAAAGCTTTCGTGTTCGATTAAATGACGAGTGTAATCTAGATGTGTATATTGGCTTTTAAAAATAATTTTGTTAATTAAACTCGATGAATTTCGAACGACAAGCGCCGTAATCAGTTACATAAATGTGACTTTATTACACATATGTACACGCGTACGTTTATTTATTTATTGAAACAGAGCGAACAATAATTTACCTAACAATACGTTTAAACGTTAGTTGAAATTATGAGAACTAGTTAATTTTTTTGTTTAATAATCATTGATTACCTTCGCCGAGCTATAACGGCATCGTTGCCGATCGAACCCATATTGACGCAAAAAATAAAAATTTCAGCTACATAGGCAACGAAGGATGCATCTGAACGATTTGTACACAGCGTTCAGCCGCAAAAAGCAAATAGACGCGCCGAGCGATTCGTCGCTCGCGCGATGCCTCTCGACTCTGGATCTCACGGCTCTGGGCATCGGATCGACCCTCGGAGTCGGCGTTTACGTTCTCGCCGGCTCCGTTGCCAAAAGCATCGCTGGTCCCGCTGTTATCATCTCCTTTGCCATTGCTGCTTTTGCGTCTATGATTGCAGGTATACATTCGAAACCTATATCTCTATACGTAGATACAGGTTTTGTACTTTGCTCTTACAGATATAGGTATATACGCTTGTTGATTGCTTCTATAGATACGCGAGCGGAATAATGCACGATACGACGAGAACTTTTATTGTGGAAATACGTCTGGGAAGATGCGTTTGCGCGAGTCGCGCGTGAACTATTTATAGGTAGAGGACTGAATACTTGGCACGGTTTTTCATTTCAGCAACAAGTTGCTTTACGAGTCGTCTATACAGTCGTTTGTAACAATCGTTTGTTGATTCGATCGTAGTTAAGCAATTCATTCCTTGGGTTCTTGATTTTAGGATAGACGTTCATTATTCAAATTGTGTACACAAATTCGCTGTTTATACTATGTATTATTAAACCACGTGTACACGGTGAAACACTCGACACGATCGGTGTACGATTAGGACGAATTTTGACTATGGAAAATTATTATGAAAATATTGGAGATTTTTTGGGATATTGTATTAGTTATAATGAGGGTCAAAGCTTAAAGAAACAATTTTTAATAAAATAATCGCAAAATAAATAAATATTTAATAACTGTGTTATAATGAGATGAAATTGATATATTTTAACAATCTTTCAACAATCTTTTAGATCGTTAAAAATCTTCAATATAATTATCGGAGTGTTAAAAAATTTTATCCAATTTTATATTTCGTTGATTATAACACAGTTATCAAATATTAATTTTGCACTCTTTTTAACGTTGTTTCGGCAACGTCTATTTTTTGACAATACGAATCATAAAATTTCCACATCTTTTCGTGGATATCAATTTTTTTTAACACAAGCTATCTCGGACATTTCACGATGGACACGCGATATATATATAATTGTTTTTAAATTTTTTTAAATTTTAATAATATTTTGAAGGATGATCAGTATTACATCGGTAATAAACGATCTAAATTTGGCGTATATTGATATAAAATACAGCAGATGATATTGGCAAAACGATTAGAAATAATTGATATTCAATGTAGATAAAAAGATGTATTTATAAGTGAAAAGCTATTTTCAATATTGAGGTTTAAGAGGCTTGTGCAGTTACCGGTCTATAAATAGACAGATTCTGGAAACGTTTCTTCGTCTACGACGTATTTTTATTTAAGAAAAAGTAACGTGCCGTTACGGTGCCGGTAATGATGTATATCAGTACAAAAAAAAACAAAAGAAATTCAACTATTATTTCCAAATAAATTTAAATGTCGAATTACCTTGTTACTCATACTAAACGCAATATTATCTTCGTACTGGGATAAAAGTTACGAAAAAAATCTAAAGTCCCGACGCAGTACAGACAATTCTGATATGACGTAATAAATATTTTGTATATCACACTGATGTGCAATTCGATGAAAAAATAAAAATTCAATTCGTAATGACAGGTCTGTGCTACGCCGAATTCGGTGCAAGAGTACCGCGTGCCGGTTCAGCCTACGTCTACAGTTATGTGACGATGGGCGAGTTCATCGCTTTCCTCATCGGTTGGACCCTCATCCTCGAGTATGTCATCGGATCGGCAAGTGTCGTTCGAGGTCTTAGTACCTATGTCGACGCTCTTTTCAATAATTCCATGAGAAATGCTTTTGAGTCTGCAGCGCCCATAGATATTTCTCATCTATCCTCTTATCCGGATTTCTTTGCTTTTGGTGTTACCCTTGCCTTCTCTGGTAAGCTATGATACATTTTTGTCATTTTTAAGGGAACAATACTCTGTTTTAGAAATTTGACCATTTTCCCACGAAAAACAAGTACCTAATAACTCCATTAATAAGAAAAACGAAAATTTCAGCTGCTCTTGCATTCGGTGCAAAGGAATCGTCGGTAGCGAACAATATATTTACTTTAGCAAACCTCAGCGTAGTGTTATTCGTCGTAATCGCCGGAGCTTTCAAAGGTAAATTTTTCCACTACAATCGTAAAACCATCAAAGAGAAAAAAATAATCACACACATTCCCATAGCCGACATGAACAACTGGAAACTCAAGCCAAGCTGTACGAAGACCAGCTGTCCAAATGGAAACGGTGGTTTCATGCCCTACGGAATTTCCGGAGTAATCACTGGCGCTGCGACCTGTTTCTACGGTTTCATCGGCTTTGATTGCGTCGCAACGACCGGCGAGGAGGCCAAAAATCCTCAACGTAGCATCCCGATAGCTATCATTGTTTCTCTGAGCATCGTTTTCCTCGCTTACTTCGGTGTTTCCAGTATCCTCACGACTGTTCTACCGTATTACGAGCAAAATGCGGATGCTCCTTTCCCATACATGTTCGACTATATCGGGTGGAACTGGGCGAGATACGTCGTGTCGGCTGGAGCTATCTGCGGCTTGTGTGCCAGGTTGGTTATTTAAGGGGATAAGACTGAGTTGAATTTAATTATTAAATTGTTATTAGCATATAGTCTGGTGAAAAATAAAACAATTTTCACCAGACTATGCTGACAATGTTTCTTTAAAGTAGCATCGTCAATTCTATGACTAACTTTTCTAAAATAAATTTGCTTATTCTTGAATTATTACATGACTTAGCAATCTCTTATAACCGTGTAAAATAATTGAAAAAAGAATTGTATTAGAAAAGTAAACCAGAACATCCTTTGATGCTACTTTAAAGGATCATTTTAAACCTAGTCTAACGAAAATCCAAGACAAGCAACTAAAAATACTAAAATTAAACGCCTACAAGTTAAAAAGAACTTGAAAACTAAAAGATCCTAATTACCTAAATTAAGCTCTTTTTTCTTCGTCTTCAACATTAAACTCAGGACTTAGCCCTTAAATTAATTTCCACAAAAATTGAAAAATTATTCTTACCTCAAGTTATCTCGTTTAGCTTATTGGGTTCGATGTTTCCCTTACCGAGAGTTATCTACGCAATGGCTTCTGATGGTCTCATCTTCAAATGGATGGGTAAGGTCAGCTCCAGATTTCATACTCCGTTAATGGGTACACTATCAGCTGGATTGCTAACAGGTGAGTTTGTCGATCTACTGTATGAATTGTGGAGATTTTGAATCTAAGACATATTTTATAACAGGTGTTTTGGCGGCAGTTTTTGAACTGAGTCAACTTATCAACATGATGAGCATCGGTACACTTTTGGCGTATTCCATTGTAGCAGCTTGTGTACTCATATTGAGGTGAGCTTTCAGATTTTCGTCTTCTTATTTGGAGAATCTGCAAAAAATAATAATAATTTATTATTTACATTTTACGTATTTTAGATACGAAGAAAGTAAGTCTTTCGAAAAGAGGAACGATATCGAATCTTATTCAATGTTGTCGATTATTAAGCAACTTGTTAATTACAAAAGACTGACCTATTCAACGAGGCTTACCTCGAAAATAGTGACTTCGCTAGTATTTTGTTATTGTGAGTAAAATAAATACTGTATGTATAAGAGTTGCATTGTCAGAAATAATATTCTTGTATTTTCATTTTTGTCCAGTTGTGACGTGCATTGGCTTGACATCTTTGATCTCAGTTTATTCGAAAGAAATTACAGATGGCAATTTGATGTTATTAATACCACTTGTACTACTGACGATCGTTTTAATCTTAATTCTTCTATTCATATATTTACAACCGAATTGTGATAAGCAGCTGAGTTTTTCGGTAAGATCTGGCGGTTCAATTGTTAGCAATGCTTTTTTTAAACAATTGCAACATTTAAAATATGTGTACATCATTTTTAGGTCCCATTCGTTCCGTTCACTCCTGGCCTAAGTATATTGATTAACGTTTACTTAATGATGATGTTAGATGTCATGACGTGGGTAAGATTCGGAATATGGATGATTGTTGGTAAGTTCCTTATCGATGAACGTTAATATATATATATAATATTTTTGCGAATTTGTTTAAATGATAAACTGGTGATTTTCCACAGGTTTAGGAATATATTTCTTTTACGGCGTATGGAACAGTACTATACGAACAAAAAGAAGCTCAGCGAGGAATTCGATCCAGGATGAGTGGAAAAGTGACCATGACTCGCCTAAATTAACATAAATATTTAAAAATAATTTATTTTTACGTAATAAATAAATTTTTATCATAAAGTTGTGAATTGCATACTCTTTTAAAAATACACCCTACATGTGTAACTTACTTTTCGTACAAATATACTTGAATAATACCTGAATTTTAGATAAAAAGTCCAGCTCACTTTTATAGAAATATTTTTATAAATAGATAACTTTCTCAGTATTGTTTGAAATAATAATTGTCAATAACTTTCGCTGTTTTATGTAAATTTGGACCCAAAGAACTAGCTTTTAGGTTGTTAGATGCTTAACAATATGATGGTTCATTATCAATTAAAAAAATTATCGTTAAACTTTTGAAAAAATTTGTTTATTGTTATTTTCAAAAATATAACGTTTAAGTATAAAATGTATAAAAATAAGTTATATTTATGGCTGTATATTATAACGTTTTCGTAAAAATATGTACATATTAATATTAATTGTCGTAATGAAATAATTTAAGGCACTGACGTACATACGTAAACACAATTTTTTTCTTATTCCATATAACAAGAAATTTTTAGAATTAATACTGCTTATATAAGATAATATTATCTGTATGGCACACTTTTAAGTGTAAATTTTACAAAGTATTTACTGATTCTTATTTAAGTGATAAATAAAAATCGTAATTTAGACTATTACGAGTATTTGGTTTATACGATTTGTCTACTGCATGTTCATTGGGACATAATGCCTATCGTCTAAAATCATACACAATATATATAATATTTATATATAGACCATTAAAAATTTATCACCATGAACCGTTCTATGTGTTATTATATGTGTTTGTAATAAATTATAGGCTACAGGAATGATTTATCAAGCAACTTAATAAATAAATGTTCTATGATCTTCCACCAATATATCTGATAGATTGCGTACATAATCAAGATTTTGCGTTTGAATTCTTACTTTACACTTACAAAACGTGTTTATAATCGAATAGAAAATGCAATTACTATTAAAAATACGATATAAATATCTTATTCTACGAATTCTTGGACTATTATCTGGTTTTTACACCTTCAAGTTCTCTTATACGTTCCTCAAGTTCTTTAATCGTTCGCGCACGGCTTCTACACAAGTTTTTCATCAAATTTTTGTCTCTCTCTATTTTTTCCAATCTCATCTGATCCTATAACAAATTAAGTAAGAATAAACCTTTTCTTAATATACATTTTAATACATAATTAAAAAAAAAATAAATAAAAACCTACCTCGGTACAGCCAGTAAATATTCCAAGCATACTACTTTTATTATCCATATTAACTTGAATAGCTTGTTCGGTTTTTCCAAGTTTTTTCTGCCTGCATACTTGACATTCACGTGAACTATCTTTCATCAAAGCTCGTTGTAACTTTTGTACTTCTAATTTTAATTCGTGATTCTAAAAACATAAAATAATACAGTAATTTACAGTAATTTATCTCGTTAAAACACAACATTAGCATTCGAAAGGCGTAAACCGATGCAATTGCTTTTTAAGGATGTTGGGATATTATGTTTAACAAGCTCTGATAATATATTTTCAAACAAAATTTACCTTTGTCCGGTCTTGCAATAATTTTTCTTGCATCTCGTTACACTTCATTTGATACGGGAAGTTTTCAGCTTCAAGTTGTAGCTCAAGAATTGTAATTTTGTTATTTCTTGATACAACATCAAGAGACATTTCGCGAATTCGATTTCTCAATTCGGCGCACATATGACACTCTTCGTCGATTGGTTTTATAATGGGTGGGGTGGGCGTTCCAGATAGTGAATCTGTATCAGTTATATCTTTAGAGTCATTGCCACTTTCAAGATTCCTATTTTGGTTGTATAAATCACTTCGTCTATGACGTCTTCTGCCTTTTTGCGTAGTCGGACTGTTACTCTTTGAACTGCAACGACTTAAATTCTTCGTTTCCAGTTCTCCAATTTTATTATTAAGATCATCGATTCTTGAATTAAGCTGTTCTTTTTCTGAATTTAATCGAATTATTTCTGTCTGTAATTTTGAACAATTTGATTCTGCGACGCGTAAATCAATCTTAATTTTCTCATTTTCATTTTCTAAATCCTTCATCTTGTCTATCTTTTCTTGTCCACCATACGACCGTGTAATTAATTTATCTTGCAATTCGGCAATTTCACTCTCTTGTTTGTGAATGTGACCCACTAAATCATCCATTTCTTCATCAAGTTCTTTATTTTTAGTTAATAACTAGAAACAATTAATATTAATTATTATAAAACTTCAATGATAAACAATAAAAAGACGTAGAACAACATGAAAAACTTACATCTACTATTTCTTGACGGCTGTTTAGCAGTTGAAGAGAAATTTCTTTTGTTTCTTCGTTAAGCAATTTATAAGTTTCATCCTTCTCGACATCATAACGTAATTTACTCGACTCAAGTTTTTCGACATTGCCTAAAAGATTTGTAATTTGCCTTTCTAATGAGGAATTATCTTGCTTTATATTTTTTAACTTACTATGAAGCTCCTCTCTTTGCGTTAACAAAGTATCCATTTGAATACTATACTCTACAAGTTTTTGATCCTTATTTGCAATCAGCATCTTCTTATCTTCAAGTTCTCTAAGAATATTATTTCTCTCACTTAATAATAACCCATACTTTTTACGAAGTTCCTGTAGGTTTGCATCATTATACTTCTTTTCCAAAAACTCATGTGCATTTTTAACTGTGTTGAGTTCTTGTTCAAGAAGCTCACAATTTCCTTGCACTTCAATAAGTTCTCGTTGAATTTGACATTTGGACTCTTGTAGTTCTTTTATTCGGTTGTACGATCCCTCCAATTGATTTTTCAAAGACTTATTTTCATCTTGTAATTCTTGCATGTCGTTTTCCACTCGTACTTTACTTGTACTATTTCTTACCTGAAATAACAAAAACATTCAATAAAATCTTGTCTTGTACTAAAAAGAAATGAATTTAATAAATATTTAACAAACGTTTTAAAATACCTTTCTCTGAAGATTTGCATTTTCTTTCTCAAGTTCAGCACACTTATCTTTCATTTCTATAATTGTACTATATAGATCAGTATTTTTATTCTTAAGATCAACAATTTGGTTATTTAAACCATCCGATTTGATATTCGTATCGTTCAGTTTGTCTTGCAAAATATCTAACTGCATCTTATTATTCAACTGCAAGGCATGAATTTCATCTTTGTATTTTTCATTAGCTACTTTACGTTCGGTGATTTGTGCTAGTAAGCTATCATATTCTGGTTTCATCGTTTCAACTTTTGTCTTGTATTCAGTGAGTAAATCGCATTTCATTTTTAAAAGATGAGTAATGTCTTCGATGCGTTTATCTTTTTCCATATTCTCAATTTTCAAGTGGTGATGAGTGTCCTCCACATGCTCTAATTCTTTTTGCAAGTCGTCTATTTTACGCAAAGACGCTGCTAAATCATCAGCCTTTATGTTAATCGTATTTTTTAGATGTTCCACTTCTAAATCAAGAACTTCTAAAGTACTTTTTAAATCGTCATTCGCAGATTGATATTGCTCGGATTGTGATCTATATACTTGGATTTCTTTAACGTGCTTTTCTCTTTCTTGCATTAAACGGTCTTCCC
This sequence comes from Apocrypta bakeri, assembly GCA_018906985.1. Classification (NCBI taxonomy): domain Eukaryota; kingdom Metazoa; phylum Arthropoda; class Insecta; order Hymenoptera; family Pteromalidae; genus Apocrypta; species Apocrypta bakeri. The sequence continues at coordinate 22,093,007 of JACCIA010000001.1, read as the reverse complement.
ATTCATTTTCTCTAGTCTTGGCCTGTCTTTCTTTCTCTTGAGCAACGCTTATGGCTGAATTTCTTTGGTTATTAGACAGCAATTTTTTATCAAGTTCATTTTGTAGAGAATTAATGTCGGTTTCTAAATTGGAAATTCGGCTGTGTAATTGCTGATTTTCATAAAATGCTTCCTTCAAATTTTCTTCCATCCTATGAATTTTGGATTGAAGCCTTTTATTTTCGTATTCTTGCTCCGTCAAATCTCCTTGGAGTTTCTCAAGATCAGTTTCCAATGTTTTGGCCCAGAGACTTGCTCTTTTTTCTATATCTACACTTTGCTGTGTTTCCTCTTCAATTTTATTCATTTTTTTCTCGAATTCTTCTTGTAATCCCTTTATTATTTCCTGTTCTTTGGATAGAATCGTATTTAGAAAACTTACGAATATATCGGTAACTGATTTCTTTGGCAAATCTTTCTGGTCGGCTTCGGAAAGACTCTTAAGACTTTTGATTTCCTTCATTATTCGAGATTTTGCTGATTCGATCTCTTCTTTTCGTTTCTCTTCAAACGCAGTTTCGTGTTTAAGCCTGAGTTGATGTACGAGATCTTCAAGTTTTTGTATCTCATTCTTCAAATTGTTGTTTTCTTTATCGGACTTGAGTAAACGATCATGGGACTCTTTCAATTCTTTATTTAATAGCTCTTTTGCTTCGTGTATGGAATTGGCATGATCAGCCTTCTCTTTTAATAAACTTTCTAACTGTACTTCAAATTCCAATTTCTGAGATTGATATTCTTTTTCTGATGCATTAGCTGCTTCGATTTGTTTGTACAAAGCTGATAATTCTTCTTCTAGAAGTTTGACCTTTTCTTCATGATGTAAAGCACTTGTTTGTGCAACATAACACTCTTTTGTTAATTCTTCGTTTGACAATTTGAGCGATTCGATTTCTTTCATTGTCTCGTTTCGTTCAATCATAAATTTATTCAGAGTTATGCTTGTGTTTGAATTAATCTTTTTCAGTTCTTGTAAGTCATAGCTGAGTTTATCAAGATCTTTCTGAAGATTTTGAATCCTTGTTGAATTTTTGCGCGAAGACGAATCAGTTTTTGATCTCTTTGTATCTTTCCTTTCAAATGGGCTGCTAAGGGTGTTATCATACTGCAATTTCTCTAATTCATTACATTTTTCTTTGTATTGATTGGATAACTTGTTGTGGTTTTCCCTAAGTTCCTCAAGTTCGCTGTGCAAATTTTGAACTTTCTCTTCTATCACCGTTACGTTGATACCATCTAAAGTACCATCAAGAGTCGAATCTAACATACTTAAACTTGCATTAAAGTCTTCATTTGCTTTGGTTCTTAAAGCTTCTGTATCGGCGCATTTCTGCTTAAATTTCTTTTGAAGATCTGCTAGTTTTTGATTTAACGATTTAACCTCAAGTTTCAATTCTCTTCTACTATCGTTGAGTTCTTTCAAGTGAGCGCATTGACTACAATTCGTCAACTTCAATTCACCAAGCTTTTTATTGAGCATTGTTAGGTGCTTTACTTGTTCTTGTAATAATTTTACCTTTTTATTCATTGCAGAAATATTCTGCACATCATTGGTATGAACTTCGTTTATCGATGACTCTACAGTAATCGATAAAGCAGTTGATTTTTTCTCACAAGCGGAAGTAGCAAAATCATCGCTCTCGTCAGTGCTATCTAATACTAAATTATTTGACAAATTAATGTTTTCTCTAGTTAATTGAGTTAATTTAGCCCGTAATTCTATCAACTCACTAGTCAACCGTATATTTTCCTGTTTTAAGAATTCCAAATCGTTGTCACCCGTGCTTATAGAAGATTTTTGAACTGTGTAAACTTCTAGCTGCTCTTTCATCACGTTCACTGTGTCTTTCAGTTTATCGTACTCTTCGATTTGTTCCATTAAATCATTTGACAATTCTATATTTTCTTTTTCGAGTCTATCGATTTTTTCGATAAAAGCTTCAGCTCTCTCTTTATAAGTGCACTCATGATCGTACAGTTGAATTTTGTTTTCCTTAATTTTTTCTAATTCATCTATTTTTTCATACAGATTTGTAGATAGTTCAATATTCTCATCGGTTAAAGCTTTTACTTTCACTTGGTAATCCGAGATTTTGTGTTTTATTTCTTCATCCGTAATAACAGGTGTAATGGAACGCACGTTTTCATACTGTTCACTCAGTAATACCAATTCGCTTTTAAGAGCAATTTTTTCTTCTGTTATCGCTAACAAACGATTTGTTAATGAATCGATTTCTCTTTGAAAGTCACTAACAACCACGCTATTGTTTTCTCTGACTGCAGTCAATTGCTTTGACAGATCCATATTTTCATTTGTCAATATGTGAATCGTTTGCTGCAATTCTACAAGTGTTTGCTTGAAATCCGTGACAACCCTTTGAACCTCTTCAGTTTCACGTACTTTCTTTTCCAATTCGTCAGATAATCGTGCATTCTCTTTCTCAAGATAAATTTTAATCGTTTCAATATTTTCCGTAAAAGATACCGATTGAATATCCTCAGATTTGCTAGTAATCTCTATGTTTTCGTGCAATACTGTTGTGTCGATGACAGTTGTATTATGACTAGCCTAAAAAAATGTTTAAGGATTAAATAACTTTTCATTAATTTTCATTAAATATAATTGTTTAATCATTGATCTTACCAGTGAAGTATCACTATTTGCAGACATGCTTGAATTATTTTTACTCTCATCAACCTCTGTGAATATACTACTACTTTCCTGTATAGAAGAATGGCTAACTTCCATATTGTCAAAGTACGACAAGTTTGCGAAAATACTACTTGATTCTAATTCAACATTCTTGTCTTGTAGTTCTACAAGACTCTTATCAGCTTTTGACATAAGAGTTGATACTTTGGTTTCATCTACCAGAACACCTTCTAATGTTCTAGTCTCTTTTGTATCAAGTTCTAAAATTGCTTCTACAGAAACCTCCTTTAATAAGTCTTCTTGGATATCAGCTTTATCACCATTACAGATGTTTTCAGCTGGACTAGATTCCACAATTATTGTTTGATCAAATTTGAGCTCGTTGTGTACACGATTCAGACGCTCTATTTCGTTTCTCAAGGTACTTCCTGTCCGTTGGTATTCCGCAATATTGAGAGTCTTTTCATCAATAATCTTTAATTGTTCGATTATTTTCATATCTTTTTCATCTCCATTCAAATCCTCAATTTCGTGGGCAGCATCTTGAATAATTGAATTTTGGCTCGAAACTTCTTCAATATTTGGTATATTTGAATTGGTTTCCGCAGATATTCCATCGAGATATTTCTTTTGAAATTCTACTGAAATTCTTTCAACTTTAGTCAAATTTTCTAAATGTTGTTGCAGCTCAGTAATTTTCATTTTCATTTCGTTTTCCGATTGTCGATACCTTTCAATTTCCGACGATTTCGATCTAATCAATTCTAACAATCCAGAAACTTCATTAGTTCTATCAATACCAATGATTTCAGGTATATCTTCCACTTGAGACTGTTCTGATGAATTATCTGCAACATTTCCAATGCGGGATTTCAGACGTTCCATTTCTTTATTCGCATCTTCTTCAAATTTCATATAGTTAGTTAATTCAAGTGTAATTTCTTTTATTACACCTTCCAATCTTGATATTTCGAAATCTTTTTCTGCACAAATTTGCACTTTTATTCTTTCGACTATATCGTCAAAGTAAGATGTTTGACATTCTTTGGACTTTGTTTCTACCTGTAATGTAACATCATAATTTTGCAACCTTTCAATTTCCTGCTTCATTTGTTCTTCGTGCTGTTTGAATTTTGAGATATCAAGAATTTTTTCTTCAATTACATTAGTTAGCCTAGAAATTTCCTTATTTTGCTCAACTAATATAATGTTATGTTTGTCGTTGGTAACATCTGTTTGACACTTTTGAGAAGACTTTTCAACTTTGGTTACTGCATCCAAGCACTGCTGCAACTGCTCAACTTTCGGTTGTAAGTTCGTTTCAAGTTGTTGGTAGGAAGTAATACTGGAGGTTTGATTTCTTATGATTTCTGATAAATTTGAAATATCCGAATTTTCATCTTGAGCCCTGTCTATTTTGCATTCTTGGGATTTTAAGTTTTCTGCTTTTAAGTAAACATCCAAGCTTTGCTGCAAACGATCATTTTGTAATTTTATTGCTTCTTCTAATTGTTTATGTTTGGCGATTTCAAAAGCTTGCTCTACAATTATTTTATTTAGTTTTTTTATTTCAGCATCTGTATTTTGAATATTAGGTTTCTTATTAACTTGTACTTTTTCCAATACATCGACTTTTTCTTTTAATTTTGTTAATTCGCTGTTCTTTTTAATCAATTTTTCCATAAGACAATCTGTGTCAGTTGTCAAAGCTTTCACCAAAATATTAGTACTTTTCAATTTATTGGACTCATTTACAAGATTCGATTTTAGTTCTTTATTCTCTTGAAACAATAATTCGTTTTGGGATTTGACCTGTTCTAATTCTTTCAAACATTCTTTATACTCGTCAGTTAGTTGTTCAGAGTGTGTTTGTCTTTCCAATGTGGTAAACTCTTGCAAAGATTGGAATTCTTCTGTTACATAACTCAATCTTTCTCTTAAAACTGATTTTGGTGTGCCAGGAGAATTTGTAGCTCCTTGTATTTGATCACCACCTAATATTACAATAAAAAAATGAGATGTAATTATAGCATATTAATATTTAAATTATAAATCGACAATATTATAAATTCAACATACTTTGGTTTGTAATTGATCTCTGTTTTTTTGGTGTTAATATTTTACTCCAACTTTCACGTTCTTTTTCTGATTCAATCAACTCCAGTTCAAAATCCATAAAAGCTGTTTGAAATGATTCATTATTCAAATTCACATTCTGTATAATGTTCTGAATCATGTTGCGAGATTTTGTATTTGATTTTGATTCCGGACTAGTGCACATTTCTTTAATTGTTGGTAAATGTTTTGCTTCCAAACTGAATCGAGAATTCAATTTCTGAGCTCTACTCCCTGCCCATGTGCGTCTTTTTATAGGCCTAGAAATTATAAAATTATTCATTTCTTTTTTACGGCTGTCTGATGAAACAATGCTTCTTTTCAGCAACATAATTCGATCTTCTAATAGCTGATACTTTTGATCTGTTTCTTGTAGTTTAGATCCCATTTCTTCACCTTCTGATATTCGATTAAAATTTTTGAGACTTACAAGTTCATCATTTAACTTGGAAAGTTGATTTTTATAACGCTTCAACAAAACAGTGTCTGATGTAACTTTATTCACTATTGGCTTGTTTTTTATACTTTTTGCTCTTGAAGCAAATGATAAAGTATATTGTGTTTCTTCAAATGCAGCTGGTGTCACTGTACATATAATAGAGGTCATTGCATTACCTCCTAAAGATCCTTTCAAAATTTTGGTCAACTTGCTATCTTGAAAATTAACATTTTTATTATCTGATAAATTGCTTAGCTGCTTAATTACAAGTCCAAGAGTAGATAGAGACATATTTATATGAATTCCTTCTTTAGATTCTTCCCCTGTAGCATTTCTTTCAATGACTCTTTCCGAACCTGCAAGATCTACCAAATTTAATTGAGATACCTGAATATCTTCATCAGAATCAGTGGTTATATTTCTACTTTCAATCGTAATTCTGTAATAAAAAAAATCAAAATAAGTTACACTTACATATTCTTTGAAAAATTTAAACCAAAGTATAGCTGATAAAGAAATACCTAAAAATTGTGTGACTTCTACTGCTTTTACCATTTATATCAGTTTCATTAATCTTTCGATTCTTATCACCTTTCTCTACGATATTCATGATAATATCTGGACTATTGGCAACTTCTTCTTTACATTCCAGAAATTGTGCAAGTCCATTACTGTCTTCGCAAACTTGTAATGCAAACCCACTTGTATCGAATAGATCGAGAACTTTTTCATTGTAAATCTCGAGATAAGAAACACGTAAAAGAAATTCCCTTTCAGCACTTTCAGAAATACAATCAAAGATATGCTCAACAGCCAATGAAATAATTCCTGGCTCGTTATCAGTACCTAGCATAGTATAAGTTTTACCAGAACTTGTTTGTCCATATGCAAACACAGTCCCATTAAAACCATTGACCGCTGCATTAACGATAGGTTTGACTACAGTTTTAAATACATCTTTATTCGTTTTTTCAGGTGTAAATATATGATCTAATCGCAGAAAAAATAATATTCAAAATTGAAATATAACAATAGCACGTAGAGTATAATTACTAATATTGTCCATGCACACAGACAATAAAAACATAATAAACAATTTTTCCACTCACCAAAGTGAAAAATGGCTTCACCGCGCTTTTTCTCAGGATCAATAGGAACCAGAGCATTACCCACAACAGTCCATTGAATTTGAAGGTTTTCGTCTTTTTCCCTTCTGATAAGCGGACGAAATTTAATCGCCACCTGTATACTGTTCATCATTTTGGCGTCTAAGAAACGTTTAGAAGACACTTTTTTAAAACATAATCACATCATTTCGAGAGACATTTCCTTTAAAACATTCGGTTCTCCTAACCGCGTAACGCGCGCGCGAAGGATATGTAATATAGTAACGATATGGAATGCGAATAGTTAGCGAATTTTTCAAGTCTTCGGTATTTTTCCGTTAACTTTCAAATTCTACAAGGGGATTGGTCGAATAGTTCTGACATTTACGTTGATCGTTATATTTTAAACCGCGAACACATTGACGTTCTTTTATTGGTAATTCGATCCCATTTGAGAATAAGGAAAAGACTGAGTATTTCGATAATCGATCAGTTATCTTTCATCGCTTGCGATAAAAAAACTAATGAACGTTAATACCGACGTAGAGTAATGTATTTTTTTGTAATTTATAAGCAAATTATTGTGACTTTGACGAGACGCGATAGTTAGTTGACAGTCATGGTGACCGAATTTCTTGTGATAGAAGCCGGGGGCCGGGGAAGTTTGAACTCTACTAAGCGAATATTTTAGCAAGCAATCGAGCGCCTATATTGTAATCACTTTGATTGCGCGTGTAAATTCAAATAATAACAAAAATTACAATTTTAATTCAACGTTAAATATTTAAATAATTGTTTTCTGTTATCGCTCTGTCAGCAGTTCTGAAAAATCTTCGTGAAAATTATCAAAGAATTGTTAAAATAATAAATTTATTAACACCATAAAATATATCATTAAAATACTTTAGTTATGTAACAAATGATCGCATTTAATATTAAGCGTACAGGAATATCTAACTACAATATTAAATACAAATTAAAATTATATCTTTATTTTTCGAAATATTGCACATATTATTTCTAGGTAAGAATTAACGTTTTTACATTAATAAAATCATTTTATAGACCAACATTTAAAATATGAAATTTAATCTCAATTCAATGTTTGGTATGCCAAATATCTTGCATTAACTGGCAATGCATGACGGCAAGCCACCAAGGTCCCGTAGGTTACAGTATCGAGGTACTTCATTTTTACAAACTTTTTGCCAATAAATTATCAAGAATTTCTTAATTACGTAATATTATAAGTATATACAATGATTAAATTTAATAATCACATAAATAAATCGATTTTGGCAATAAATAATTTTTGTAACGATAAACGAATAGAAAACCAAAGTTTTAAAACTTTCCGTTTTTAAAATAGTAATAATACAGCAAATAAAACTAGCTCGTAATAACATTCATAAACCAATAAAATGCATAAATTATAAAAAAATATATAAACAAATGTAAAGCTTTAGCTACAGCTACATAAAACTATGCAATTCTTGTGCAGTCTAAGAAATTGTTAAATAACTGATTGTATTTACTTATGACGTTAATACCCTTCGATCATTATAATGATCAATACCTTAGTCCTACCTAATATCTATATTGCATTAGAAAATATCAACATCTTTTGTACATTATTAAGTATTTCAAGTAATAACGTATCTTGAAAATTCCATAATTTTTCTTATTGATTCGTTTTTTTTTTATCAACTTAAATAGAAAACTCATGAATGGTTCTTAATAATTTCCTTTTTATGATGTTTGCGTCAATCTAGTTGATGAATTTAGTGCAGGAACTGATGTAACAGCTGGAGGATTTTGTAATTTTTCTCTTGAAGCGACTAGTTTGTTTTTTCTTCGATCTAACACAAGTTTTATAGCATACAAAATTGCTAGTGGAATTGGAGTCATTATAGCACAGGATACTGGAACAACTGTAAAGTATGATTGATTAGCAAATGTATATTTTCGTAGATTAACCAACTTTTGCATTGAAATAAATTACCTGTTGTAAGATCTGCAGCAGGTTGTGCTAAACTAAATCTGAGTAAAAATATAGAAACACCTGTATTTTGGATACCCGTTTCAATGGCAATAGCTCGAATATCTTTATCTGGTTGACGGCATAAAACTGCTACAATTAAACCAAAAACAAATCCTAGCCATGGTAATCCCATTCCAGCTATAACAATCTGAAATATGTAATTATTTTAATGATTGTTTAGAAATAAAAATTGTGTTAATAAAAAACATTTATTGATTCTTGTTACCTTCCATGAAAAAAGTTTGAATAAATAGCTATTTGTGACAATTGCAAAAATTATGATAAATAAAATAAGAATTACTGAAAATGGTTTCATTATTCGAACTAGAACCCTGGATACTTTGGGTAATTTTTTCTGAATCAAATATCCCAGTGCCAAAGGTACTATAAGTCCAATTGCAAATGTGGCTACTTTATCGTATGGCATAACCAGTTTACCTCGTTCAAATATATGCTTTCCCAAAGTAAAGATCCACATCGGCATCAATCCTAAAATTAAAACCATATACTTTATTACACGATATTAAAAAAATTTAAGTGTGGCATCTGTCTTGGATAAAATATTAAAGCTATACTCGTACCAAATGCAGCAATAGTGCATAAAGTTGTCATTGTCACTGATAAATTTAAATTACCACCCAGCAGAATGGTCCAAATGTTCGAAGCTCCTCCACTAGGACTAATGCCCGTAAAGAATATTCCTAGCTGCATTTCAGGAGAATCAGGAAATAACGTAATAGCAAGAACGTAGCTTATCTAAACAAAAAATTAAAACACTACACTTATTTGCATCAGTGGTAATCAATTAAACAATTCATATGTATTTTAAATTACCAATGGCATGAGTATAAATTGACACAAACAACCAATCAAAGGACCAATAGGTCTCTTAATTGTTTTTTTGCAGACATCCCAGTCCATAGCACAACCAAAATTTATATACAGAATAGAAACTAATATTGCCACACTAGCCGTAAACATAGTATCAACTACTTTTACTTTTCTAATAACAATAACATTTAATATATCTGTTTTTGTAGACTCCTGCAAACGATACAAATCTTGTATTATTACAATTGCATGAAAAGAATACATACATAATCATTATAAAGTTGTATTCACCCCATTAATAGTAAAGAACAGGGAAAAATTGGCATTTCCAAGAAATATTCCAGAAACATTGACAAAACTTGTATACGCTCCATTATGAATCAATGCAGGGTTAAAGATCGGAGTATTGACTTGCACGATATTTCGATCAGAGCTGATAGCAGTCAAATTTACTCCATTAGCATTGCTGATCAGTCCTTCAATAGTAAATGAGATAGAAACAACGTCATCCATATGAATCTCTGCCTCGCTTCTATTGAATCTAACTTGTGGTACTCCACAAGCCGTGCCCAGCAACAGGAGCCCTATCAGGATAACAATCATCTCCTACGACAATGAAAAAATCCAATTATAAACATCGGAATTCACATAGAATCTTCTCACAATTCATGCACTTTTTTTATGTCTTTTACGCAACGGTAGCATAAGAAATCATATTTAAATAACTATCTCTTCCTTATCAAACTTCACTTCCAGCGACAAGTTAATCTACTGTGTGCGCTCGATATAGATCAATTGTTTGCTCTATCACTCTTGATCAGTCGGAACAACTCAATGAATTTAAATCTGATAAGATTACGTCACTCGCGCGCACGAATTAAAGCACAACTTATAAACACTTTGACGTTTCAGCGAAGCTGCAACCCATAAATGTATCATCGCTTCAATCGAGAATGAAGAAATAATGCACATATTTAATAAAACACAGCTTTAGAAACTCTCTCGCGCAGTTACGCACGTGAAGGTGCGCACCTACAGTGGTGGACTGATTTTCGAGTGAAAGGCTCGGAATATTTCACGTTGACTTCTTTCGAGTGTGCATTTCTAGGTCAGTCAAAAGTTAGCAGTATGTTTATTCAGTAGCGAAATTCACATTTGTTTTTTTTTTTCTTTTTGCTTTATTAGCGCAAAGTACGTAATTACCTGTTTTCCAGTTGCAAAATGCGGAGTAACAACATGTAGGTAGAGAAGCAGCTTCTTCACTACCGGCGACGCGAGACACACTGGTGGTTGCGTCACTGAGACACGATTGTCGAGTCTTTTGGATATACCATGTAGATATATAGGTGTACTCGGATGCAGAATCACGTTGCGCGCAGCACGGAACGCGCCAGCCATATACCGTTTACCGTCAAGTGGATAAGTATAAACATAAGTGTACGTATACACCGATATACGTATACGCGTGTGACACTGCATTTTTTTTTTATTTACAATCGCTTTATGGATTGAAGTTTTGACGAAACGTTGTGTAATTATCCCAAGCGTTGATTATTTTTATTTCGTTAAAGCTAAGATATCGAATGTCATTGGTATAAGAGATGAATTGCTTTTCTGTGTAAAAAGAATTTTATTGTTAGAAAAATTTGTTAGACTATTTAAAAAAAAAAAAAAAAAGGCTTTACATATATTATGCTCGTTTAATGTTTAAGCACATTTTCGTGATTCTGAAATGAATGTATTTATTTCAGAGTAAGCGAAAAACATGTTCAAAGTTTTTTTTCTATTTCTCGTGCTGTGAGTAGTTAAAATTCTTGAAATTCCAGATCGAATAATTTTTGAATTATATCTTCCATTTGGAAACTGTCCGAAAGATCTACAATTAATTCATCCACAAGCTTGTCGGCAATATAAGCTACAATTTCCCATGGTTTGTTTTGAGTATTACTCGAATACATTACATTAGACTTTAATGAGTTTTGATAATTATTTCGATATTCTAGGAGAGAAGTAACTCCTGCTTTGGATATTGTTAGTTTGCAATTTTCACTGGCATTTAAATGATAGGCTTGACAGGATGCGTCATTAATATTCATTATTTTCTCATCAGCCTTGGATTGAAGAATTGATTTCTTTTTATCATCGTGTATAGTCGAATAACAAACTAATCTCATATTTTTTTCTCCGCTTTGAATTTCGTTTTCAATGGGATTTTCATGATCGTTTTGATGATTATCTAAAAATGTATAATGACGTATAGAATCTCTTAATTTAACAATTTTTTAATGGTTTATGATTTTTATATTGTAAATAATCAACTCACCTGTAGTTAATTTTGGTTGACAATTTTGAAGGAGATTATAGAGAGTATCTACCGAAGCTGATGGCAGTGAATTTGATTCGTTTTGTTTATTTTGAACTAGAAGCAATAGATCTCCTATCACAGGTAATAAAGATGAAAAACATTTTTCTCTTTTGTTGTCTTCTTTATAATCGCTCACAATTATTTCTTTATTATTAGTTATCTTATTTCTCAGTCTTTCAGAATCTTTGGTACTTTGATTGACTTCCAACTTTTTACTAAGTACTTTATGGACAGTTGATTTTCTATTTGATTTGAGTGACATCAGACTCTCTGCATCGCAAACCGATGGAAAAGTTTCCATAATCGTTTGTATATCGTCTTCTTTTACAGGTACAGATATTTTCGTCACTCTATTCCCTACGTATTCATTCGCAGTCTTTGTTAATCCCGATAAACGTGTATTTTTAGGCACAGATGCGATACTTTGTTGTTGTTTCAAATTTGAATAATTTAATTTTTTATCTCTAGATATTTGTAGCATGCTCTGAGATTTTTTGGGTTGGAAATTTTTAGTCAATCTCAAGTCCATCGTATACATACTCAGTCTATTCGATAAAGCTTTGCGATTAAGCGGCTTTTTACGGCGGGACGGCGTGACGATAGTTGATCTATTTGTTAAACTGGGAACTTGAGATTCATTATCCGAAGCAGAACGAAATTTTGCTAGTATTGCACTACACCGATTTTCTGTCTCTTTTCCTAAAAATACATCTCGATCGTCTCCCGAACAATATAAATCAGGAAAGAGATTTATTTCTGTACAAATATTTTTCATTTGTATGACTATATCTAAAATTTCCTTCAACTTTCCAGGATGTGTTTTCAATACTGAACTAGGAATGTGTTTCCAGTAAGCACTCATAGCAGTTAACAGAAGTTGATGAGTACTTAATAATTTTTGCTCTATGGCTTGCATGTGAAAAATGACACCTCTTCTACTCAATTTTATTTTGTTATCAAGCGCAATGAACTTAATGTGCCTTTGAATTTCAGTAATTTGTCTGCCAAGATCGTACAAATAATTTCTGGAAAGTCTTGTAGAGAATTCAGCTACGCGTTGCTGTCTCCTGAACAAATCATTTTCTCCATCGGGAAGTGGTATTCTATCAAGTTCATATGAAATTGAATCCAAAACAGTAGAAATTCTTCTTTGAATACCTAAAATTTTTGCCACCGCTACAGGATCTGGTCTTACTGGAATTGAATCATTACTGTATCTATCTGGACTGAGCTCAGGACTAGAATTGTAATCCAAATCATTAGTACTGTAATGATAGCATCTACTCGAATGAATCTTTTTAGACTTCAAAGTTTGATTTGAATATGATTTCTTTACAGAACTTCTACATTCTTTTTGATGTTGCGATTGAGGTAAACAGCGATGATGATTTTCCTCTTCTGGGATAGTTAACAAAAAGTTTGTACTCCCCGCGTTATCTTCTCTAGAACTTGCAGAGTCCTTTTTAGAAGATTTTGCAGACAACACTCTTTCCTGGAAATGGAAAGATACATTGTATAAAACAAATATTCTATAAAAAGCTAGTAATTTATAAAATATCGATGAAAATTACTTCAGAATTGTAAAGGGTATTTCCAATGCAGCAATGCGTTTCTGGCAAGCTATCGGCTTCCAAGCGCATCAACTCTCTGTCAACATCTTGTATACTTTCTGCTAGAGTACGAGTACATTTATTTTTATTATTTTTGTTCCTATTCTCTTCGTAATTCAAAGCCGATTCTTCTTGCTCTCTTAAAAATGCATTCCAAACTCGTTCCTCTTCGTCTCTACTTCTATTTCTCTTAACGTCTTTGATGACATGTTTAAATTGATCGACAGGAACATACTGCAATATAATCATAATTTCCTCAGTGAATATTACTCAATACTTCTCGCACAAAGTCGAAAGCAAATAACCAAAATACGCAGGTAAATAAGCAAACGGGAAAGAATTAAAAAACTATACCTGAAAATTAAATTCTTCGTCCTCGTCGTCATCGGCAAAATAGCATTTTTCCTTCTCATTATTACTCAAATATTTAAAATGCCTTTTCGTCAAGTACGACATTCTTGGTACTATCGAAATCTAGGTTATATTTATGTTTTTCAGTGCTGCTTTCGCGCGAAATTCCGCATCAGCTGATTTTCGGATTCGTTACTTTGCATAATTACCGACAAGCGCAGTTTTCTCTTAAAAGTGGTGTAAAATAAATAAAAAAAAACAAGTCCGTCGAGAATCTAAGAGATTCTCACGGCTGCAAAGACGAAAGGGAAAAAACGGTCGACAACGAACCGATATTCAATAGTCACCTGACGGCAGACTTTTGTTTGGAAACGTTTTGTTGGTGCGAGTATGTGTGGAGGAAAACGATCATTGATCGTTGTACCTAGACCGGTGGATTTTGATGGATGACATGCATGAGTTTTGGGACAAAACTCCCTGTAATCGATAAAACGTTTTTTTTTCTTTTCTTTCTTTTCATTGGATAATGGTGGAGTATCAATCAATATAATGTATATTTTGAGATGTATGGAAATTGCATGAGAAGGTTTTTTTTTATTTACAGGAAATTTTAGTACTTTGAAGTGTAGTTAGATTGTAAGTAATAGAGGAAAAATGAACAAAGAAGGTCTAAATGAACATATGGAACGTAATCAGATCTCTGAAGCTTCGGTCACGAGGGAAATTGATGAAAATGTAGTAATTAATGAGAAAATGAATTGCGAGGAACAGGAAATGGAGGGTAACGTTATGTCTCATGGGGATAGAATTTTGGAGTCTCAAGAAATCAATGAAAGTGAACGACATATAATTAAAGGAGACACAATAGGGGAGACTTTGTATAGTGCAAAGTGGATATTAAAAACTCTTATTTCTCTGACAAATGTAGGGTTCGAGTTGTTAGAATATATTAAGAAATTGAATTTATCTTATTTTGTCATGTGGTTTTTCTTATTGTAGGTTTATGAAAATGGTTGGAATGAATCAATGGAGAACGAGCTATGTATATTGTGGGATATGTCTCTAGAGAAAGACATAGTAGAATTTTTATTAGAGAATGATTTTTATAGAATGGCTGAATTGACATTAAAAATTTCGGAAGAAGCAAGACTCACGGTTAGAACCTATAATTATGAATTAAGAGGATTATTTTGAATTAACGTCTAATATTTGTATGACAATTATTGAATACCTTCCATTATTAACAGGAAATCATAGTTGGTATTATTGGAAACATGTGTTGCGAGGCAAAGGCTTTGGAAGCTTTACTGAACACGAATGAATTAGCAATACTAGTTTTATCTCTAGTATCGTCGGATGATCCTGAAACTGTGATTCAAGTATTAAGGGTTTTTCAAGCAGCACTGTGGGATATTCAAAAGAATCCAGAATCTAATTGGCTAAAAAAAATAAGAGAATGCTTAATATTCGGCCAAGCTATAACTTTCATTTTGAAAAATTCCTTAGTTGGTAAATGATTGTTATTAATTTTCTTATATTCAATTTTTGATATTTATTTATTGAATAATGTTCATTTGATAATTTTCATGCAGAGGACTTGATGATTCCCACCATTGACATTGTTTATTTAATAAGCGAAATAGAGTTGCCAAATAATAATGTCTTGCTTAACGATGTTTTCGATATAGATGAACTGATACCTGCTCTTTCCGAATCAATGTTAAAAACTATTAATCAAGAAGATAATCCTCACACGAATTCTCAATTAAAAAATATTGAAAACTGGTATAATACCATTTTTAACACAATGAAAAAAAAATTATTAAAATTGGCAGATGATGGTTCCAATAACGATTACGAAACGCTAAATACAGTATTATTAAAAGTTTTAAAACCATACACAATTTTAAGCAATTTAATGCCATCGGATGATAGAGGTTTACTTTGTATTCAGCAATGCATTCGAATGGTGTACTTTTTCCAAAAAAGTGAATTAATGCCTTGCTTAGAGTTAATTAAAATTATAATCAAAATAATGATAAATCTCAAGTCAGGTAAAATAAAATCGAATCTTGACTTATTTTTTTTAAATAGAATTTTCTAAAATTTTAACTTTATATCGTTCAATTAAATTTACAGCTGCCACGGAAGATGAATTCGACAGTAGTGATCTTGAGTACTTCAAAGAGATGCACACGTATTCTCTAAACTACTGGAACGAAGCATTGAAAATATTGAGCAAAAATCAAATTTTAGAAGTACTGCAGGGATTATCTGACTGTGATTTAAATACAGTTGTGGAATTAACAAAAAGTCATTCAAGTATCTCTGAACACTCGTTAAGTAATTTTTTAGAAGCGTGCGATAATCTGAAAGTGAATGGTCAGACGTGAATAAATTTCGAAATTAAATTGACGTCTTTAATGTGGATAAGAATGTAGAAAGTTAAATATTTTTCATAAATTGAAAACTAAGACTAATTATTTCAAAATAAATTTGTCGAAAAATAACGTTGAATTACAATCTAAAAAAGCATATTCCAAAACACTAAAATATAGCAGCACTATTCGAATTTTATCGCTGCGGCGTAAGTGTCATAAAAAAAACATTTTCTCTTATCAAAATCGTCTAGTTATGTGAAAAGAGTGAAATAATTGTTATTGTAATTTTAACACTGTAACGTACAAATACAACAAGCTTTTCGAGTCTTGAATATTCGCTAAACTCCGAAAAATAACATTCAATTGTAAGCTAAAGAAAAAGCATGAATTCTTATCAAAATTGCATTGTTCCGAGTTCCCCCTAAGAGTAAAGTCAATCGCTGTTCGAATTTTATCGCCGCACTGTATATTAGTAACACAATTAGTAAAACAAGCTTTTCGAGTCACGCATATTATTCTTTCTCTCAACACCGGAAAATAACATTCGATGGTAATCTAAAAAAAAACCATTATCTCTTATCGGAATGACATTGTTTGAAATCCCGAAGAAAGAATCAATCGCTGCATTCTATAATAATGCGCTAAATAATGTAAAAAAAAAACTAAGCTGGTGCATTAGGTAAACGGTAGAAGAAGGAAAGAAAATAGAAGAGACGGAAAGAGAGAATTGTGAAAGAGAAAACGCTGTTTCTCAATATGCGTCATCTTTTATTTTTGTTACGCGTATTATTTCTTTTTATACATAGCGCGGTTAACTGGGCGATAGCAGTTTGTCGCTCAGTTGGTTGGCAACTGCGCTCGTATATCGCTGTTTGGCAATACAGAGATCGCTATATAGTTATAAACGTTTCCATGACTGTCAGGTTGGTAGGGGAGAGCAACCATAATAAGCAGCTGTCTTGCGAGCTCTTTTCTCTCTCGCGGGCTCTTTCGCGCTCAGCTCCTCTCGGTAATATAGGCCAATACTTATTGTCAAGAAAGTGCAGTTTTTTCCAAGAACCAACTAGTCCGCAGTCAGTCGCTTACGGCGTGTTGTTTAGACACTACTGGGTGTAGATATAGTTAGCTATACAGCTGAGCAGACATCGATCCTATCGAGGACGTTATTTTTCTCTCCCCGAACGTTCGATTTTACGTTATCAAGATTCGTCAATTTCTCCGAATAATCCCGTCTATCTTTTACGGATTCAAAATGCCTAACGAACTAACTATCGAAGACGTGAGTATTTGCAGCTTTGGTAATGTTTTCCTTTTTGTTTAGATAAAAATTTAGCCTTTAACCTTTAGATTCAATGCTGTATAAATCTATGTATACTCGTCAAGGACGCGAACATGATCGTATATTTTGTCGAATCTTTTTTTAGTTGCGGATTTTAAGGTCCAAACATGTGCACATGAAGAACGAGGTGATGGTCCTTCAAAAGATCAATAAAATTATACGTGAAGGCGCGAATAGATTACAGGTTTGTCTTGTTTTTGAACTGTAGATTTGAGAAATTGTTCCTTTCATTGTTTTCGTTTTTCATTGAGGTGTAATGTCGTTTTTGTTATTCGTAGATTGTCAGTGACTTTGATTTGACGCTGACTAAACAACACGAGAACGGCACTCCAATTTTAAGTAGTTTTGGTAAGAATTCCTTGTTCTATTGATTAGCTTGATAAATATGCGATATAAGAAAAGTGTTTTGTATTTTTGTGTATTAAAGAACGTTGCAGAGGTACTTAAAAATATTTTTTTTTTCAGGTATCTTTAGAAAATGCAAACAGCTGCCAGAATCGTACAAAGATTCATCCAAAGTATTATATCAAAAATATAGGGCTATAGAAATAGACCCAAATATTCCAATGGAAGGGAAAATTGCAGCAATGAATGAATGGAATCAGGCATCAC
This sequence comes from Apocrypta bakeri, assembly GCA_018906985.1. Taxonomy (NCBI): domain Eukaryota; kingdom Metazoa; phylum Arthropoda; class Insecta; order Hymenoptera; family Pteromalidae; genus Apocrypta; species Apocrypta bakeri. The sequence goes on along the minus strand of JACCIA010000001.1, from coordinate 22,075,125 downwards.
ACGAAAGTCTTCAAGGCCATGAATTTGATCGCAAAGAAATAGAACAAGTAGTTAACATGTATGGACACTCTCTGAGAGACAGAACAAAAGAATTGTTCTCAAAACTGCAGGCTCTAAACGTTCCTATTCTTGTGTTCAGTGCTGGATTAGGTGATGTTGTGGAAGCTTTGTTAAGGCATCAAGGTGTTTTATATGACAATGTTAATGTTATTTCAAACTTTTTAAAATTCAATGGAAACATTCTAGACGGTTTTAAAAATTCTCATAGAATGATCCATGTGTTTAATAAGAATGAACACGCAGTAGAGAATGAGTATTTTAAAATCTTGCAAGGACGTACAAATGTTGTCTTGATGGGTGACACCCTGGGAGACGCTCTCATGGCTGATGGTGTTCAAAATACGGAAACAATCTTAAGAATTGGATTCCTTTACGATCATGTAAGTTATGCTATATTCAAATTGCTTCTTTTAAAGAATCATAGATTATTTAAATAACTGTATTTATTGTAAAATTTCATGATTTTTATTTTTTGATTTGGAGTTCATACGATTGACTACTTATCACTACCAGTATTCTGAGGATACTGAGTTCAAGGTCAAAGATTGCAAAAATTTTTTTTATTACATTTCAAAATATTAATGTACGATAAGTTAACTGATTGAGCAATATCGGCAGCATTTGATTAAGTCAAATGTTTAAAAAAATATTCTTTGTACTTTAATATTCTACTGTTATCTGTTTCAGGCAGAGGAAAGCTTACCATCATTCAAAGACGCCTTTGACATAGTATTGATAGATGATCAAACTATGAATGTAGTTTTGGAAGTTCTTAGCTCGATTTTGTAACGTACTTCAATTATTTAAATTATAAAATCTTTAATCTTCCATTTTTGAAGAATCTGTACATTCGGGCATTTTTGTATAATTTTCTGTGATTTCTTAGTCAATGAATTGATGTTTAGTTTAAAGAAAATCGAAAAATGTCAAGTACAAACATCGTATAGCTAATCACTGCATTGAAAAATGATTTGTCTAAAATACCTTTGGTTTCTTCACTTGTGAAGTTCTCATTGAGATTAACTTTTTGTTTTTGAAGAGAAGCATATTTGTAACAATATCATTTGATGGGCGCACATTTATTGCTTCTAAAGCACTGGTCGTAATTTTAAGCGATGTTATTGTTATTTCTGCAATAACGTTTTATAACAAAAATAGTATTGCAATGAAGAGAAATCGCATTCTAATTTGAAAAGACTTTTGAAGCCGATGTAGATCTGTAATATTGTGTTTACAAAGTTTACTTGTTATCTAGGTGCTCTAATCTGTGACTAGAAAAAGTTGATTGTCGCGAATATAATTTATTGACATGCAAAAATCATTAATAAACAAAAAAATAAACGTGTGTAAAATGTTATGAAATGAGGAATGAAAAAAAAAAATATATATATATATATATTAAATTTTCAAAATAATTGAATTTTTTTTTTGGTAAAACCATTTACAATAATTTATTCTGAATTTTGCAATTATTATGAATACGTTTATTCAAATGTATTTATTGCTGTACTTGAGACTTTTTCATATAGCACTTTTTCATTAGTAAATTCAATTTGTTGTTTTTGTACAAATTGTTATAGTGAAATTTATACATATATGATCTGATTAAATAATTTCTGATTAAATAATTTATGATCTGATTAAATTTTTCAAATTATCATCATTAAATTATAATGTATTTATAATTTGTAATATAAATAAATTTACTTCTGTTTTTTATTAAATAATTAATGTCCATTTGTCAATGAAAATTGTGGATCAAACAAGATTCATTATATACTGAAGTATCTTTAAACGTTAAATACACAAATTATTTTGAAAAAATAATTATTATATGTTTGATAATAATTTCGAAGAAACTTAATGGTATCTTGATAATGTATTTACAATAAATCTGGCAATCATCATTGTTACGTGTATAGTATTACTTTTTTATAGTTTTATAAGAAAAAGAAACAATTTTTATGTTTCTGTTATTTTACAATAGACTATTAAGATCAGATTTTCTGATTGGTATTATATATTTTACATGTACAGCTTAAACACCAAGAAATAAAACAACGAATAATAGATCTGATTATACTTATAATAAAACTACTTTATTCCTGTTTATGGTTTCTTTTATTATTAATTATTTAAATGTATAATATATTCTTCGAATAATACGTATTATATCTAGAAAATTTACAATCCTTAAAGCGTATTTATGCAGTCAAAAATACATTTAAATTTTTTATTCCCACCAACAAACAATTAAAATTTATTTTTCTAAGAATCTTACTTTACTACATATAAATACACGTTTAAAAAAAAAATCGTACATCGGTAAAAATACGACATATTGTATACACAAAATTTGACAAGCAGAGGGGGTATTGGTCTTTCAGTTAGAAGTATTATGTTTGCAAAAGACAGATAACATCCGTATTTACCCTATTTATTATATTAAATACACAGATAGAAGTATGTATAATCTACCGATCGATCTAGTGATCGACCAATAAATTGTTTAATGTTATTATACAAATATGTTTGTTTAACATTTACATACTTCATTTTCAAAATATATGCATTGCTGTACAAATTACTTGAAGAAATAGACTTGTTTTAGATCGAAATTTTTGAAATAAATCAACAATTGTTAAACCCTACATATAATTATATTAATAAAATCAATTTTATTACATACATATAACGATAGAACAAAAAATTAATTTTTTTTTCTCAAATTCCAATAACAAACAGAAAAAATACGAGCTTTAGTTATGCTAAGTAAATGTTAACAGTTAATTGTTCCTTGAGATAAAGCGCTATATATGTATACATAGTAAAAATTTCTTAGACATCGAACGGTATATTGGATCTTTAAATTTCGAAATCAAAAGTCATTGTTGCGTGTTTTCACAATACAGAAGTACAAGTACAATACTCACCCACTTTATTATGCAGCGCTACGCACGTACAGGTACAGCAGACGTGTAAATAAAATATTACACACACATATATATATATATATATCCAATACTGTATATCTATATATAACTAATGCAAATGTTACATATATATGTATAGAGAGAGAGAGAGAGAGAGAGAGAGAGAGAGAGAGAGAGAGAGAGAGAGAGAGAGCGAGAGAAAAAAAGGAAAAACGAAGAAGTAAAGCAGAAGCAAAAAGTGTGTTCACAACACTATTTCACGCGTATACACGTATGTTACACGTATCTCACCTCGTCGTCAACCTCGTGGGAATACTTACACACTGATATGTACGGTATACCCACAGAGGCCGCGAATTAAGTAGCGCCCGGTAAATCGGCTTATATGCTTCTCTGGAGTTCCAGTAACTGCTTAGCACACCGACCGAGTTTTCAAAAGTACACAGTAGACTAGCAGCAGTAGCCGCGCGAGCAACTACCACATACGGGTGTCTTGTCGCATCACGAGCACGACATCATCAGTATTTATATATATATATTGTTTTAAACACTGCACGTATGTGTATACGTGAGTGTATTTGCATATATGTATATATATATATATATATATATATATATATATCTAATAAACATTGAGAAGCAACGCGAACACAAAGCTGCACACCGGCTTGCGTATAAATTTTTCCGCACCGCGAACGTTTATTGAATTTGACCGATTGGGAACGAGTTGTTTACATTTGGCTGATCACCTCATCTCATCAGGGGGTGATGACTTGACGAGGAGACGAGATTTTTCTATACGTACACCCGTATAAGACTTAAACGTTACACGGTTACACGCGGAAACTATAGTCGTGTACGTATACGTATATATATATATACACAGTGTGAACTGAGACGATTATTCGCACAACGAGTGTACAAGAATCGAACGTCAGTAGTAGTGAATTAGCTGTAAGCTATAGAACATTAAATCCGATGCTACTTACGCCACAGTTATTCAAGAGAAGAAAGCCGGTTGATGCTGAAGTTCTTTCGTCGACGTTTTATTTATTATGTCCGATGTCACGGAGAAGCTCGCCCAAAAAGCCGATTGGGTTGAAGGTGATTACGTTTCTGTACTTTATATTCACGTTTATCTTTGTGACTTATTCTTCTTCTCGCTTCTCGCTTCTTTTTTTTTGCGCGGGAAAGTGCGAGTTACGTCCCGTTGAGCGATTTTTTTTCCTTTGTATTGCGCGTTATGTTTACAATCGTGTCGATAGTTCTGTATATGAATACGCGCGAAGACGATGGCGAGGCGAATTTTCCTGGAAATGCAATAGCGATTGAGAAAAAAGAAATCCTTGTATCTACAGAGCTGCAGAGGAAAGTCTTCGACGAATGCATTGCCAAGTCGAGAAATTTACAGGACCAAGTCGTCGACGATAGCGAAACTTGGACTGATCAGGATGTCGAAGTTGATGTACCGGTTTCGATTATCGTCGATAACATCAATCACAGTTTCGTAGGATTTCCTCATTTCCGGTAAATATCAGACCTGATAACCTATACAAAAAACAAACAAACATAATAAACCATTGACTTTTCAATGTCATTGAACGTATCATTATATACACAATTGCTAGTCTAGGAGTCTAGGACTTTTGTATACGTGTGTGTGCGTATATATATATATATACACATATATATATATATATATATACATATATATACATACACGAATATACATACAATACTACATACATACATGCACTTATTGTGTATTGTTATATATACTATCAATGTACATGTGCATAGATAGAACGTCGTAAAACCGTGTTTTTGATTAAGATTAATGAAAGAGCATTAGTTCTCTATTTTTGTGCAAAAGCCAGAGGATCGACTTTTTGGAGGAGCTTCGTCAGTCGCTGCAAAAGCTCGAGCGTAAGAAGTGCGTGAATTGGACGGAATTTAAGAAATCGTCGGAAAATTGGTTTATCAAACTACTCAATGTCGTACAACAGGATGGCAACAATAACATTCGACTGAATCACAGGTGTGTTTACAAGGTGTATCGATGCTGTAATTCATTAATGGGGTGTGAACAATTTCGATACACACATGTTGGAGGATATATTCGTAACACATTGCTTTATTTATCAAAAAGTAAATAAATGCCTAAGCACGTGTTACGTTTCCTCTGGCGCTATAGTAATGAGATCCTATTGATTGTTCGCAAGGTAATGTCGCTATATTACGTAAGATTTCTTCGAATCCAAGTAAATACATTCGCAGCCAGGGATAGGATATTGTGGTATTGCGAACAATGGTTAGAACAACAACAATAATAATAATAATAATGATAATGATAATGATAATAATAGCAATAATAAATTGACGTTCGCAATTCGTATTCTTTGGAAATTAGCACTGGCCAACGAGGAAAAAGAGAAAAATCGATCGCGCGCGCGCGCGAAATGAAAGAATAAATAAAACATCGAGTACGTGAGTAAGACTGTGTTTTTCGCGCCGTCTTCGAAATAGCAAATGTCCATATAGCTGTAAAATAGCGTCGGGGACGCATGTGACTTTTCGTGCTTATCCGAACTCGAACGACTCGTTAGGTGTACGTTCGTGTGCATATAAGCTTTGCTATATATGTACACACACACACACACACACACACACACACGGCGTAAACTCAGGTGTTGCGCGAGTCTTCGATAAGTCGTTTGCGGACCTCGTATACTTCTGTACTTCTAGTGCTATTACGTACAACTGTTGCCTCGTTGTAAACTTCGAACCGGAGAACTTTTCTTTTTATTATTGTTATTGGAAAAGTGCAAGCGTACGCTTATCGTGGGCGAAGCAGTGAAAATATTGAATTCCGACTTAAGTTTCTTATTTTATTCCTTGATTAATGTCTCAATATCAAGGATATAAAGTTTCTCATTGGCATCGTAATAAATTTGCTGAGTTCGAGTGCGATTAATATTCGATCAATTTGCTCGCGCGCGCGTCTTAATGCAAATCGCCACGTGCCATCCTTAAACCACTTATTACACGACGACAAAGACTTTTTTTTTAGTTTTTAAATAATATCACGGCTGTCGAATTATTGGTATTACCATAGCGACGCGAATAAATTGGCCACGCGCGATTACCAATTATCTTACGTCTGATTTTACTAATTACATACGTACGTGTTCGAAAGCTACTCGTGAATGCGTATTATGAACTATATATATATATATATATATATATGCATATACGAGAAACAGTGGATAATAGCGAATGAAATTTCGAAAACAATTAATCTACTTAAATAGAATTAACGAAAAATATTTATCGGCCGTTGGAGAAATTCGAACATTAGATCGCTTTTATCGAAAATTTTACATTCCGGTGTACATATGTGTATTATATCGGTTGGATAAACGGTAACGAGTTAATAATATACGTACGGCTGCTGTGCGAGTGCGTGTATTTTTTCTCTCTCTCTCTTCAAGGTTAAACCTTCTGCCGAGGAATATTTCAAAGTCGCGATTCTTACTTTCAACGCTCTTCAAATGTAATTTCGCGAACAGTTGCGATGGGAAATCGTCGAAGTTGTCTCGAGATTTATTGAACGTTTAAAAATGAATTTTAATACGCATACACGCACACGCGTAATCCATATATACGTCCTGTTTAAATATTGATATTCCACACTCTTCGCGTTGAAATATCGCAACGATATACTCGTCGACTTATCTGTATTTAAACTCTAGAACTGTATAGGTGTATATATACATATATATATATACCGTTAATTGTTAAAAGAATTATTCGTAATAATAGGCTATTTTAAAGAAACATCACATTCGAACTGAAAGGCTGACTTATATTGTTTATATCGTTAAAGAGTTCGGAAGAGCCACAAGGATAGATCTAATGAGCGAATTAAACACGTGTGTATACGCAATGTCGTAGTGTATGTACAGTTGTAGATATTGAGTAGCCCGTATTGCCGCGTTTTTAATAATACAGCTTTTCTATATATCCTCGTGTATGTGCGCGGTCAGCTTATCGCTTGCGTTTTCGCGTTATGCGTCGTTGTATGTATATAGCTAGTCCGACGTTTTCCTACATGCGTATCACTGTGTCGCGCGCGACTATATGCAGTCTCTACATATATATATATATATATACAAACACAGCAAAGTGCAAAGTACCGTGCTTGCGCTTTTGTTTAGCTTATCGTATGCTTACGTTTCTCTTACTGCGCTGTATTAGAAAAAATTAGAATTTTTGTTTATTTCTTAGTAATTTTATGTACACGCATGCACGTGGGATATTCGGGATAAACGAGATGTCTATTTTTTATATTGATATTGCTCTGCGAAAGAATTAATTAATTATTATTGTAATATATACATAAGTAGAAATTAAGTCGAAGTCTGTAAGTTTGTCTTGCTGCGAGTGTAAGAACAATGAAATATTGGTTTGGATATTCGAGGAAAGAAAAAATACTGCGAATGACTCGTTGAGCAAGTGCGACGTTAAAAAATGAACTTAAAAAGTTTAGAATCCAATTGGTTATTTAGCTATTGTAAATCTGTCGGTGTTGAAAAATGTATCGTTACAAGTCTGTATGGTCTAGCGATGCACCCACGGAGGATTCTGAGAGAGATGGATTGTCGATGGAGGAACACAGCGATACCATTGACAACGAAAACACCTCCTGCTCGATAAATCAACTGGACACCATTGGTAATTTAAGATTTCTTTATTTTTTCTTAATTTACTGCCGATCAATTTATTCGTATAACGTTCTTTTTTATTGCAGCTTCCTCTTATAGCCTGAATAGCAGCAGTATGGGGTTCGGGTAAGAATTCGTACAGCGTAAATGAAGTAAACAAATAGTACTGATATGATTATTGAATTATTAATTATTGTAATTTTTTATTCAGCACGACAAACAGCACGATAGAGTCGTCGGAGGAAACGGATCATAGGGAAAATGATATTTCAAGAATGGATTTACAGATTCGAGTCAGGCGTTTTAACGAGGAGACCATTAGTTTAAGAGATGATCTTTCACGAGCTGAAGATACGATTTCAACACTTGAACGAAGTATCAAATCGACACAATTGGCTTTGTATGTTTTTTTTTATTTTCGATTGGTGATTTTTGTTTGGTAGTTTTTGCATTACTGAACGGAGAGATGTGTTATCTACATAAATAATATATCTTGAATTTTAGAGATCATAAGACTAACATATGTACACAACTACAAAAAGAAAATGATGATCAAAGAGAATTACTAAATGATGTGACTCAGAAGAAAAAGTCGTACAAGCAAAATTTGCGCAAACTAGAAAAAGCTTACTCCACGTTGGAAAAAAAAGTTACAGAATTAGAGCAAGAAGTGAGTAAGAAGATGAGCATATCATTAAGTTTTTAATTATTTTATATCTGTATTGTATACTTTCCGTGTAATTTGCAGAAAGAGAATATTTTGGCCTTGAAAGATAGAATACAAAAGCTTACAAAGGAAAATTCATTACTCGCTAAGCAGCTTGCAGATTATAAGAGAAAGTACGATGAAAAAATGGTAGAGTGTGGATCCCTTCAAGAGGAAAATGAAGAACTACAAAAGAAATTGTATCAATTACAACAAACTTACGATCGGCATGTTGAGGTATAAACGTTCATTTTTATTATTGTTTTCAAGACTTAATAGTTTCTCTTATTTACAGCAACTTCAAGAGAAGATTGAAGAGCTACAAAATATAAATACCGAGCTGCAATTGAAAATGATAAACAAAAGTGACAGTTCTTGCAGTAGGGTAGTTTGCCTTTTTTTCTACTAATGTATGCGTTGGATATTATTGATGAAAATATTTAATCGATTAAATTTCTATTACTCAGATGTCATTGACACCGCCACCGTATAACAACCTCAATGCTTATATCCATAGTACACCGTACAACAATAACAAGAATCGACATCAAGAATCTTTATTTTCCGAATTAAATGCTTTGGTAAGATTCTCTTTTATAATTTTCAAAATATTCTAGCTATACTGTACAGCAATATACGTAAAGTAAAATGAGTATTTTCAATGGAAGTCTGCATTTTGACAAAGGCTATTTGTGCCTGAAATTCTCTAGATTTAATTTTAATGCATTTCAGGGTTACAATGCAGATGACGCAAAACTTCAAGAGCTAAGAAATGAACTTTCCATGTACAATGTTGAGATTGCTACCATGGGTCAGCAATTAGATGAGTTAGTAGAATTGTTGATACTTTTGAAGTATTTTACAATAATTTTAATTAACGATATGAAATTATTTCAGTGCGCTTCAAAATTTAGCTACAGCGAGAAATGAAATCTACGTTCCCAATGTGCAATTGGTAGAACCCGACAGTATACAAAATTTAAAGCACAAAATCATTTCCCTTGTTGAACGGGTAAATATTTCAGACGACAGCAATCGTTTCCATTTTATTTGTTCTCGAAAGTGTGTGTCCATTGAAAATAATTTTAGACTTAAATTGGGTTTTACGAGATTTGAATTTTAATCCGAATTCTGAGAACTTCTAGTCATCTCGACACGTGGACCATTTTTGGTACAGACATTTTTCCCCGACTCTTGTATGCGTCGAAAGATGACCGTTGAGATAAATAACTTACTGCATATTTTCATGACAAAAGGTTTGTGGTTATGCACGAGCCACTTACACTTGACCTTTCGATTTTCGATTCTTCCGTCCCGACTGTGGCCTCTGTTACGACGGGATATACAGATGCTAATAATATTTTTTTCGGTACAAAGACAAATTAAACATTACATGCGAGTAATATTATCCTTTCCGAATATAAAAATAACCACACTTTTTAGAAGTATCAATTACAGTCTTCTCAAACAACTTTAGCTGTGCAATTGTATTAATAAAGCTGCTTGTTTTTAGGTGAAAAGTAGTTGTATCGACATAAAAGCTGCACCATCACCGGCAGTAATAGCGCCTCGTATGGGGGAGGACACGAGGGAGAAAAAGCCCGATGTGCTACCAGAGAGTACAAAAAGCAACTATCTGTCGGACGACCGGCTCTTTGGGTGAGTCATCATCTTACCGACAATTTTCGCCTCCTTATTTTTCCTATACCGCGCTAAAGTGCGACATGGACACATTATACACGCGTGAATGGTGAGCAATCGGAAGTATGTGGATCAAGGCTTGGTAATAGTGAGAGATATGTCTCTCCTTCTTTTCTCGTTTATACTCGGTGCTCCTTTTTCCCCTCACTCCGTAAAAATAGCATTGCGGACCAGTAAGCAATATTATATAGGCTCTGAGCACGTGGCCTTCCGTGATCTTCGTAAAAATAAACGTCGCGCGACCTTTTGTTGGATTTCGACATTTTCACTGCCGCTGTCACCGCTGCTGATCAGGCAAATTAATGCCGATTTTCTCCAAATTATTGCATGGTTGTACGGGTGCAGTCGTGCAAATTCTTTTTACTATGTATACGTTGATGCATAGACGTTGTTTGCTATTCTCGGGGTAATTGGATTTTTATTTCGCTTTCGCGTGATCGCGATGTGGTCTGAGACTTTGTGAATAAAATAGTTTTATTTTTAGAGAGATTTTTTTAAGGTTTGCTTGGCGACGCTCATCTGCTGTTGGCGCCGGTTTTTGATATAAACACTGCATTCTGCTTGTTTCCTTTCAGTGTCAGAGAGAGAGAGAGAGAGAGAGAGAGAGAGAGAGAGAGAGAAAGATAATTCTTCAACTATGTTTCCATTTCTTTTATGCGAAATTGAAAAGTCAATAGAAATCGTTCAATTTATATTAGTCTACAGTACTTCAGTAAACACGACAATACAAATTAACGTATATACAAAACAATTAATGTTAAGCAAAAGGTACGTTAACTGTATTTTCTGTATGCGACATTTAAAAGCGCATAAATAAACGAATCACGTAACACTTTTACTGACAGTTTATTCGACGCAAATAACTTTGTTCGGACACCTTGTAGGTAGCCACAAATTTATTGCAGTATTGTTATTCTAAATTATAATTTATTGTATAACCACGCCTATCGTGTTCTTTGCTGCATCTCGCAAATTATCACGGATTTCGATAAAATTCGACTCCCGCGCAGCTGAATGTTGTAAACCAAGTGTGCATTGCAGGGAGGTCGAAAGTTCTCTCGCCTCTTTCGAAAGGGTCAGTGAAATGGAGAATGATTTATGTGCATTTGCTCTGCGGGTATAAGAGTGTATGCATATATATATATATAATATTTTCGAGACCTTGATCCGATTTTCTCGTCGGTGCGTATACATGACTTCGATGTCAGTCGGGTGGACCGGATTTACATCTCCTTGCCAGACTCCTCTGCTGGAATTCCGTGTTTTTTACTTACGAAGTTTCGAAGTAATACAGGAATTCCTCTTTGCACTCATTAAACGATCTTCACGTTTGTATGAATCATGCACTTTTTCGGTTCTATATTTTTGGTCATGTTACATTGCTTAAGGATTGCGCAAGGTACATTCGAATTTCGTTAAATCATTTGGCTTTTTCTCATTATCAATGAGAGAAAGTTGTTCATCGAGTTTTTACGTTATTATTATACACCTTTATTGTCTTTAAGGACCGATAACTCGATAGTTGTTGGGATAAATTATTAAGATCAGTTTATTTTTGAGTAAAGTATATTACAATTATTATGAACTGTTTATAAATGAGTTAAAAGAGAGTTACGTTCCATAAAATTGCAACTTCAATCACACATAGATATTTCGATGACTTAATTATGCAGGTCTGCATTTAAATAGCTACCGTAATGCGATTTTCTTTCGAAGGCTAAAAAAAGAAAGAATTGCAATATTTGAACGGTAGCGTAAAGTCATAAGGCAATCTTTAATCATACTTATCAAAATGATTTACCTTCTGGCGCTTGTATTAAAAACAGAATGAAAAATGTGCATTAATCTCTTCTCAGAAATTTCAAGTACGAAATGCTTAATTTCATTGAAATTAATTTTTTAATAAATTATCCGAAACATTCAAGTCCAACACGAATAAATTTCCAAAAGCTCATCCATAAATTATAATTTCCCAACAATTATCTCGAGTCGCTGAGAAAACTTCCATGGGAGTTACTTTCGAAATTCGTAAAGCTTGAAATAATAAGGCTTAAAAAAATTCTCCAACTAAAAAAACGTTTGTATATTGTGTTAATGAACACAATAGTAGCGCAGATTAGCGTCAACTCGCCGAGTAAAGGTGTTCACTGTTCAGCAAGATATACTTACGTATTACCCTCGAAGCTGTTGGCTCGAGATGCGTACGTACACTCGGCAGACCTCAGTCTGCTCTCGACACTGGCACGAGTCGGTACGATCTGGCTGACCCATTGTTACTTGCACACGTTGCTGTGAGAATTGTCTTCGGTTTCGAAAAAAAGTGCGCTGATTCAAAAATGTAAAGTTCCTTTTTATATTCGATTAATATTCACTTGTCGCGTCTAGGAGCTGGACGAGTCGAGGAGAAATCTCTTTGAATTTTACGTACAGAATTGCGCTAAAGAAACGCGGCGTAAAATAATTGTTCAGTGAGACAGGGGTGTACCGTCGAGGGGAACGTTTTATGAAGTTTTTAAGGTAAATTTATGGAGGAAATAACGTTTCTTCTCTTTAATTGAATTTTAATAACAATTAATAACGTTGAGATTCTTTTTCTTTTTGTAAAAACAAACTTCTGCACATGGTGCGACGAAAATAGTTTGCTCAAAAACCGAAGTCATAAACTCGAAAAAGTAAGCTTCGCGTATATTGTCTCTTGTATCGCTAAATTTAAACAAACGTTTTAAATATACCAAGTCGTCACGGAATTTCGAGCAATCAAGAGATCGTTGACACAGCGTCGGATTGAACATTTTAAATGTTAACCATTTTTGTATTTAAATTTGAAAAAAATCCAATAACCACTTCAATATCAATTTTCCTCAATGGAGTAACATTTCGTAACCGATCGAACTGTCACAATTAAAAAAGGAACTGGTACTTCAAGTAATTAGAACTTTCTGTACATAACGATGAATTCACGAATAGCATTGGACGATCGCATAGGTTGTACAATTAATAGTACAAGGTACGGCATCGCATTGTCGAATAAAGTCTTAATATCATTTATAATTCGAATTTAAGGTCGGTCTTCTGGTTCTAATTAACACACGCGACGTTTTACTCGTCACCGAACCACTGATACTGTTTGCATCTTGTATTGCGCCAAGTCCGAAGGTCTTAATGTATTAAATCGAGGTTTTCACACGTGTTAACTCTTTTCTCGTTGCTGATATACTCTTCGTGTCCTTTTACGGTAAAAAATGCTTATAGTTAATGTGCGTAACGTCCATTAACAATAATCGCTGGTCTGGTTTTCAAGTATGCTGTGAGAAATGCTGCTCCAATCGATTCAAGTAAATAATCCTGTACTCGTTATCTATAACGTTTTTTGCCATGTTCTGTAGTTTCTATTCACTCAATTACAACGAAAGTACGACATCGATTTTTCGCTCGTTAAAAAAGCATTATTTCTACAATTGGATATATCTTGTAAACGCACTTAAAAAAAGAAGAAGAACACGTTTGCTTGCTTCGAAGTGTCCTCGAGTGAATTAAATTACGATTTGACAATCGAAAGGAGATTTACTTGCATGCAATATATAAACTGTTTATTATAAACAATTATTTTTAATTCGAATATACCATTGATAAATGATAAATATTTTCCCCGGACTATCCGACCGAAATAATTTTTGCGAACGAAACCAAATTCTTTTCGCGTACACGCTGTGTACCTAAAAAATATTTCTTACCGATAACTATCGTCTTCGGAAGCCGTACACGCATTTTTATTCTCACTCGGAAAAAAGCTCATCGTCCTTTTCGGATTCGGATTCGATAAAAAAAACTGATCGCTCGTTATGTGGATCGGAGAAGTTTAATGCCGGTCAGTATATTACGCAAGAATCTAGTTAGCAGCGGCCGGTGTTGTAGGTGTTCCTCGAGCCGTACGTGAGAAAATGATTGCTTATACATCTAGTTCAACGTCACCTCTACTCTTGACACGTCGTCGAATTTGCTCGTTGGACTTTCTGCGGGCGCAGTTGATTTTTTTTTCGCGACGGTACAAATCATGCAAGATGCAAAGGACATACCGCCGTTTATCTGTTATGTCATCGATTATGAAAAGTCAGTGAAATTCCCACGTTTGGACGAGTAAATATATACGATACAATCGCGCGCGTGCTGTATGCACTTTGAATATTTCAACAACGAATATCGAAAGCATTTTTAATAAGCGAAAAATATTCCGGATGTGAAGCTAAGTTTACTTTGGGAATCCGGTTTTTTTTTATACGCGTAATTTGCATACGCGTGTTGCATATTATTTTGGAAACTCACCAACATAATTCACCGTGTAATTATGGGAATACGTAATTTTGATACTTTATACACTGTTTTTTTATTGAAATTATACGCTCAATATTCGCAATAATTATCGGGAGTATTTCAATTGGAAACAGTGAAATCGTTAAATTAAAAATAGCGAATCTTTGAAATGGTGAATATTCGGTAATTACAGTGTGTACAATGTATAATTGTGATGCAACTTTGAATTAGTGAAACGTTTCAATTTGAAACAGTTATTTTCGTTAGAACGAAGCTTGCTGAGATTGTACAGTACGAAATTTACAGTTTCGACTCGTATTTTTTAGTAGTATGGAATTTACTTATTTTTTTTACGTAAAAGTAAATACAGTGTGAATAGTGGAAATGTCACGATCACAATTTCATATAGTTGCTTCGTTTAAATAGCCACAGAAAATACTAGACTAATTCAGTGCGAATATATTTTTTCAGTTCGGAAAAACTCGAGAGTGACCTTGTGGGTTCAGTGACGTCATCGTTGACAACAGTTGATAGCAAGCTATACGGTAAAGTCGACAGGCCCACGTCAGTACCTCCGGAAGCTGCATCTTTCATTGCCGAAGTACCAGAGGAGGAGTCAGCTTGCCAGTCCGAAATCATCGTGCCAATCACTGAAGCCCTGAGTAGGATCACCGATTTCAAAGGTTCAGAGGACGCTGAACCCGTCAATCCATTTAAGTCTTCGTATTCCAAGTAAGATATTTCAGATATTTTACTTTTAGAAATTGATTTGAATAAAATTTAAGACAAATAAACTATGTATTTTTCAATTCGCAGGCAGAGATCTATTTTTACTTTAAAAAAGTCTATGGATTGTATGAATATCGAGGCAGAAGCATCCAAAGCCCCGGCGTTGAGAAAAATTACGGGCGATTATGGACGTAACGAAGTGCACGCAAACGTTTGCAGCGATGGTTTACGCCAAGAATTCGAAAGACTGGGGAAAACTGATTTTGCAAATACAAAAGCCTCTATCGAAACAACAACGAAGGAAAAGCTGATTCTTCAATCGCAGCTCAAAGATAATTCTCCTAGTCCAGCGATTAGCAAGCTCGATACGAGATACATCACGATTAGATCCAACGAGAAGACGTTCTCGGTTTTGAATTCGGTGGTTTCGAGTACAGAGGAAAAACCAGTGGAAGTTGTAGAAAAAAATGAGCCTTTGAATCCGCTTGAGACACCGTATTTTCAAACGCCGTTGCGTTCTCAGATAAACGTTCCGCGGCGAAAGGCATCTGTCTTCAAGCGGTCCTTCGAAATTGACAATTTACAGAAGCCTGACAGCGCGCTAAATACTAATAACGAAAAGAAACGATCGGTTAGTACGCCTGACGTTCAGGAATCTGATAATTGTGGATTCAGATCGAACAAAAGCGTTTATCCCTTTGAAACGCCTGTCACTAAGAAGCAACTGCAGACGACGTATAGGTGTGCTAATAACAGCGACTCATCCTGCAGTCCATCTCCGAAAAAAGATGAATTATTTTTACTCACAGCAGATGAAGAATCTCCTTTCAGACTTAACGAGGAACCGAAGAAACAATCAATAGCTTCTAAATTAGGAAAGCAGTTAATCCATGCTGCAAAGTTGAATCTTCCTGATTCTACGAGGCACCAGTCGTACACTATGGAACGAGATGAGAAGAAAACTGCAATACCAGTTGTATGCCGGAACGCAGCTCAGGAAATGCTGCAAAGGGATTCATCGATGAGAAATATTTCCCACAGTAATATAGCCGATCATTCGAAGATTTTGAGCTCGTCGCCTAATTTGGGAAGCAAAGTAGAAATCACAGCAACGGATGGCCTAATACCAACGGCTGTAACTAACTTTAGTAGCGTATCAACCGATTGTTCAAACGTCTCTACGACCGAAATTGTCAACAGTGAGAATTCAGCGACGAGTACGAATATTTCAAACAGTGGCTTTACACCGAATATCGTTCCAAAGAACGATAAAACGTACACAACTAACGGTAAGCATGAGTTCATTCGATTACTTCGATTTATCGTATATTAATATCATTAAGTTTAAATTCATTAAAAAATTCAATTCAATCGTAATCCATACAAGATGCTCGTAATTAAAACATGAGACCAGACGTAACTATTAATAACCGCAATCTCAAGTTCTTCGTTAAATCCAATAAAGTCAGTCTCAATAATCGAAGTGCATAAGCGAATTGTTATTTGTCGACGTTGGAAATAAAGGTAACTCAATGATCGATTGTTTGCGCAAGCGTAGCTGTAGTCGCCGAGATGAAGAAAACTATTGCAGAAGTAAGCAGTGCACCATCAGTCTCAGTGGTTCGCGAGGAGAACATCGTCAGCTCATGCTGCTGCAGCGGCGCCAGCGGCGGTATAGACAGCTCGAGCAGCCTCGTGTCGGCAGTAGTGCGCGCGATGCCCAGCGGTGAGGACAGCTCGGTCGAGAGCGAGTGCGACGCGCTGAAAGCTTTGAACAAGTCATCTGTAGCGATGACAGTTGAGCAGAAAAACGATGTCGAAGAAACGTCGGCACAATCCTCAACGGTGGAAAAACCTGTCCAAAAACAGAAGAAACCATCTTTGCTACCTTTGACCCCACAGACGTTGAATTGCTCAGTAGTTGAGGTTGACAGCAATGGAAAACCTGTTCTTGGCAGGAAAAGAAGTAACAGTTGTGTTGAAACCGTCACATCGAGGGATATAAAGCTCGTGGTGAGTTTCATTCGAGATTTCTTTTGTTGAAGTGTCATTTAACGAGTCAATTTACTCAATTCGATTGGTCATTCGTAATTATATGTTATACGATTAATATGTCACATTTTAAATAGTAAGATCATATATTTGCAGTAATGATGGTATAGTTAATTTTTTACGAATACTTTTTTAAATCTAAAGTTCAAGCATGTAACGTAATCGTTCAGTAATAAAGTTGTAATTTCGACAATATTTTAATATCGTATAAATTGATAAATAATATAACGAACTTCGACGTTCTTTTAAAGTTTCTTTTATTTTGTTTTTTTGAACGTACAATAAAAGTTTTTCTACTGAATGAGCATAAAAATTTTCGTCATTCAATTAACAATAACGAAATATTGGTAACTAACAATTCGATGGAAATCTCACGAGTATTGTTTAAAAGTTAATAATCTGCCAAAAGCTTTAGGAAGTATTTCCTTTTTAGTAAAAAAATAAGCTTTTCTCAATGATTCTAAAAATAATGACACAGCCAAGCCAAGAACTTGGCAGCAGCGATGGTCATCCCCACCACGACAAAAAAGCTTTTAAAACAATCACAGAAAAACTAAGCCTTTGAAACAATCTATATATTTTTTTCCTGCCTTTAGAAGATATTCTAAAATTTCAAGATTGTACATAGTTGCAAAGACATTCTCAATCTTGCTTCGAAATAAATTGATTAGCCTATATATATTACATTGGAATGGGAAATTATAAATACATTCGTGGCTAAATGTGAACGTTAAAAATAGGATTGTGCGAAAGACAATAAAAAAAACGTAAAATCGCTTATAGTGGCACGTGGATATGTTACACTCAAAAATCGTTCTCGACCATGGAATTGAGCCACAAAATTCATTTTACAATCATCACGAGCCATAGCTTTATATTATACACGTCGCATTAAATTAATGTAAATATTATTTATATAAACAACCGATCATCGACGTCGATCTACAAAAACAAAACACACACACGCGCACATTTTGATCTAAAATCAAAGCTCCAAGCTCGACATTGCATTTGAAATTCTCATTAGGTTTCTCTTTAAACGAGTCTCAATCGATCGAAAAGTAGCAGAAGTACTTCAATTAATCGCTAATTATGAAATAGCGCATAGCGGACGCAGAGATTGTAGCCGGCGGTTACCGCCCAACGTTGACGATCGATTGAACTTGCCAAGCAATTGTCACTGATCAGTTCTCATTAAGGAACCAGTAGTGTTTCGTTTCGTCATAAGCGTTTGCATGCTCGCAAATGAAGAAATGTAGATCTGCAGTTCACAAGGAACGACCTTCGCGTTCTCTTAAAATATTGCTCTTGTAAAAAAATGTTATTTATAGCTCGTTCGATGCTGTAAATAACATTTTTACCTTTAATTTACAAAGCTTGTCAATCCCACAATGTATAAGACTCGGAACTAATCGAAATTAATTTAATTGCTCGAAAATTGCGCGATCTTGTAAATTATACTATTCTGTGATTCGGCCAAATTTATTGACTCGCGCTTGCTCGTTTTAGAGAATTTATAAAAAAAAATAATAATTAATCTACTTTTCTCCGGTTGAGCCATTTTTTAGCGGATACTTGGAATTAAAAACCATTCGTTTTAACGAAAATTATACGAGCCGGCTATAACGTAAATTTATTCTTAATGCGATAATCATTATCTGTCAAAAAGAATATTGATATCGATGGCTAACAATTTCGCCGAGATAATCGTGAAAGTATAAGGCAATATCGCATCCCATACTCGTGTGCCGATAATGAAACTATATCGTTTAACCGCGTCGCGTTTATGCATAAAAACGCGACTTGCGTAATTTCCGAATTTCCATAATATATTGTCCACTATCTCATACATTTTTCGAAAACACAGCAGTATTTAGCTGATTCTCGCTTTCAATCAAATTTTTTTTCATAGCATTGATGACCGTTCTAATTGCAACTAACTACTTTTTAAACGATGTCCATGGATACTCGTGTAGGGGAAAAAAAAAGAAAAAAAAAGTGTTAAACTGGAAATGGACGAGGAATATTACATACCGTGATTATAAAATCTCGTACAAGAAAGAAGGTCAAGGCCGGGAAAAGCAAAGCCACCTCAAAAGCACGAGTTTTGATCGGCAAACTGAAAATTTTCCAATGACTTGACTAAGCAAGTAATATCCAACTATTAAAGAAGTTCATAAAGGCATTGGATTGCGGAAATCTCATGCCACAGACGTGTATATGCTGCACTAAACATATAGGCATGATATAATAAGATAATTGGAAGTCTTATTAAGTAGGTCGGGGAGAATCGGATCTCGCGACCCAGACGGTCAGAGGAGCGACAGCCGTAATTGAAAATATACGGATAATACTTACTGAAATTCGCAGTCACTGTCAAGAACATTTTCTTTTCCTACTTAAACGCGTGGCTCATAGTTTGGCTAAAAGAGCTAATGATAACAAAGTTACGTGGTTAGATCGATGTATAAACGTGAAATATTAAATAATACGGGTCATTTAATATCTCACGTTAAATATATTCCGTAAATATTAAATATTTAACGAGTTTTTCCGCGTAAATTTCGTTTGAAAGAATTGTGTAACGAGCTGTTATCTTTTTTCTTCCTTGGTTATTACTAGATTATCTACTGCATAATGATCGGAGGCTGAAATATTCTTATCTCTTTTTTTAAAGAATTTTCGATATTTTTTGTCTGCACGAGATAGTGTTTTAATTTTCATCGTACATTTGTAACTTTCTTATGCATTGGAGTTACATAATTGTGCTCTATGTTTTTCTTTGTATCAATGACCGGTCGTTATTTGTCTTAATTATTAATAGCAATTACTTATGCTATGTCTAGGAGCAATAATCGTTCGTTTTTTTTTAAATAAAGTAATTGATAAACAATTTCCAATAGACTACGAGTCATTTAGAAGATACTTAGTTAATCATTGCCTTTTTTACAAAATGTAATTGTGCAAATGTTTAAATTTATTTATATTGCAACTAAAGTGTGTTATGGAAATCGATACGGTTGCTTTAAATTATTATTTTTGTTGTTCAAAACTCGACGTATTTAAAGAGTCCTACGTGCTAAGGAAATCGCACGTTTACCTGAGCCAGTGCATCGATATTAATTGTAACTCGAACCAAATTTACACCAACATTTTTCTCGATTTTAAACATTTTATAACGTGTTCCGCATATCGATAACTCACTGCACGTTTCTTAACTTTTTCCTTTGATCGGTTCACGTGCGTATTTTGTTGCATGACTGCATACGAATTGGCAGGTGATCGCACGCGAGAGATGCTTTTTTTTAATAATCTGTTGCTGGAATTCGAATCGTCGGTACATTGTACGTGTCGATTGATATTCGATATAGCGCGTGCTATTTTTTTTCCTTTCTGACACTCTGATTTATCAATTGATTTTTTCAAATTAATTATAATAGCTTGGCTTAGCGGTATGATTGTTGCTTTGGATCGATATTAATTTTTTTTTTCATTTTCTCAATTGACGGTCATTTTCATTGCGATTAAGTTATTGCTAAGAAAAGAATATTCGTCGTGTTTTAATTACCGTGTGATGAACCAATAGAAATATTGCTTTCATACTTAAATTCCCATCTAAATTGTTGCCTAATATATTTATTTACTTATTATTTCCAACGGGTGAAGTCTTTATGCAATAGTTGTACAAAAAAAGGGTAAATTCGTAATGTGTTGCAAATAAACAGATAGTTCAAGAATAAGATTATTACATATATTCGAAAGTGGATCTAGATTAATTTATAAGTGAATTCAATTATAAATAACGAACCATTCGAAATTTGAATTACAAGTTAACTTAATCGATACGAGCAGAGTATGATGAATATCTACATTCATTTTTTATATGAATGTAGACAAGTAAATATTTTAATAAATGTTGTCTTGATTTTTATTTATTGTTTCATGATAAATCATTGCTATTAACGATATTCTGTTATTTAATTCCAAAACAAAAATTGAATCTATTATGAATATATCTATTCTTAATCGTGCCAAATCTGTTGACGGAATTTTCAAGAAATTATACGTATATGAGTATCTATGGATGTATGTAACGGTAAATTAAATTACAATAAATAAATAATATGAATAAATCGAGAGTCAGCGGAAAATGACACTTAATTTGCACGTAATTTTGCCAACACAGAAAAGCAATATAATAAACTTGAATATTCAATTGCACTTTGCGTGTATTTCTACCGCAGTGACGAAATAATTTGAGCTTGAATGAAAAATTCCATCTTTAATCATGTTTTTACCCAATGCATATGAAGGAAGTCTCACACTTATTGCTGTACTTTTTACTCTTCTCCCAGCAGATGAAACTCGTTAAAAAATATATGTATATATATATATATTTATTTATTGGCCAGAAAAATGTACAAAGTTAATCCTACAGAGATAAAAACATTTACCTACACATAGGCTGGCACATACAAACTTACACTCTAACTAAAACTAAAAGTCCCAAATATTGCGAAGATGTATTCTAACATATGCGTAAAATATTCAAATAAATAATTATCAATTTATTAAATACAATTTATGTATATACACCCAAATGTAACGAAGGATATGCAATTAAAAGTTCTCCGATTGGTATTTTTTGTTCAAACCCTCTTACGCATTACAGTCGATTGTTATATTCAACCGACGCGTGAATCTAATAGTAAGCAAGATTTTCACGCAAGGAAAACTCGTCCAAAAAGAATTTTAACGATCTGTACAAGTTATTTCAATATTCCAAATTTATTTCCACACAAAAGGCAAAAAGAAGCATATCATATCGATCTGCAGCAAGCATCGGGACCCTCGCGCATATATCCTGTCCCCCTTATATACATTGGGAGAAATAATATTTGCCTTGAACTCTTGCCGCGATATTATTAGTACGTGGAAAAAAAAAAGAAATTCCGGACAGTGTACGCGGAAAACTGATACGCGAAGGTGAGGATGTCGAAATAATTCGCGAGGGCCAAGACCGAAAGAGTGACTTTTATTATTGGAGCTTTCGAATTTAGTGCTCCATCGGCGCGCGCGCGCGCGCGCGCAGTTATGACGATAGTCGATTGAATGTTATAAGGGGAAATCAAAACAGGCTATTGAGAGAAATTGTCTTTTGATCTTGGCGTGAAATTTTCATAAAATTACCGATTATCGACAGATATCAACGCAAGAAATGCGTACTTTGAGAGAATAAATAATCGAAACTTCAAGCGAGGTCGCTTATTTTGATCTTTGCGTTGCTGTCATCTGCTCACTGTCCTTTCTTATCGAAGCTGTGGATTATGATGGATAAATATTTTCGATCTCTACGTCAGTGAAATGGACGTATCGTTTAATAAAGCCCCTGAGATCGACCTCGTACACATTCGACTGCAAGAGAAATGTTATTTTATTGATTCATCGATTTGTTTGTTTATTTATTCAACTTTTCTAAATTTAAGCGAAATTTCGATAGACACGTTGAAAAAATGATCATTTTCATCAGGCATCGCTTCTGCCTATGTTCTTTGTCTAGCCACTCGACTCTTTAACTCAACGCTACACATAATAGTCACTCGAGGTGAACTCGTTAGTCTCATCTATATATACATCTTTCGCATATACGCGCATACTCGTTCATTTCATTTCGTTATGGAATCGTCGTTGATTTTTTGTTGCACTGTTCGCCAAATAAGGCGCGCTAATCGTCGGTTAGTGCCTCCGAGGTTACGCCATATATATACGAGTTCTTTTGCGGTTTCATTGCATACCTATAAGGAAGAATCTCCAGTCGATATAGATCGCGTGAATTAATTAGCGTTAGATCGAGTGGAAAATTGAAATGACGCTGTGCGACGTTATTTATCGTTTTGCCTTTAAACATGCAGAAAAAGCGATTGCGAACGAGATTGATACGACGTGCGCGCTTCTTTATTTCAGGCAACCCCAACTGCGAACGGCGTCGACAAGAACGACAGCTGTCAGAAGAACACGTCAAATTCCTCGTCTCAAGAGGCGGTTAAGGAAGATGAAAGTCCTAAGGCTTTTCCAAGCTGGACCGATGACAGATTGCAAGAATCCGGAATCGCGAGCTTCCCGGATATCGATGCCGAAATCAGGTATAAATTGATTATTTTCTGCTTTGATAAACTCGAAAATTTAAATACTGACATTTCAATAGCGTATTTTCACGTTTTCGAAAGTTTATACGTATACAATTGAGAATTTGTAAGTCTTGATTTTTTTTTCTCGTAAAGTTAATGTTTATAATTGGTGATATGCACTGATTGAAAATATATGTGTTGAGAAAAATTATTGTTTAATTCGGTGACTTTTCGCGCTACAATCAGTGAATTACATACTAATAAAAACCGAGTCCACTTCGTAACAAAATATGTTTAAGCTTCAATTTTTCATAAACTGGAAATATATCACGTTTTGAAGAAGTAATATATACATATACAATATTAAATGTGTATAAATAATTTATACACGTGTAAAAGGATACTGGCTGAAGAAATCATTGTTTAAAACAGTAATCGGATTTACTGATTAAAAAATAAAAAATTCGAAGTCGTTTCAAAATGATACTCTGCACTCTGTAATCGGTGGACACGCACT
The DNA here is from genome assembly GCA_018906985.1 of Apocrypta bakeri. Classification (NCBI taxonomy): domain Eukaryota; kingdom Metazoa; phylum Arthropoda; class Insecta; order Hymenoptera; family Pteromalidae; genus Apocrypta; species Apocrypta bakeri. The sequence continues at coordinate 22,051,264 of JACCIA010000001.1, read as the reverse complement.
AATTATCGAAAGTAAAGTTAAAATATACTATTTCTAAATTAACGATTCAACTGCTTTTGAAATTCAAAAACTTTCCATCGTTTGGAGTACCAAATTCAAACATAGACCAACTAATGCATTTTCTTAATTTCTTGTTACACTAAAACCACTAGCCATTAAAATTTTAAATTCAAGGTCAGTCGGAACATTTTAATGAACCAGACTGAAAACGAGAAAATTTTACGTTAACCATCGCAAAGTCAACATCTTCTACAGAGGCGTGACCCAATTTCATTAGCCGCAAATGGACTCTTTTAAAACATTTCCTAGCCAAACAACTTTGGCGAAAAATATCTAGAAAACAAAATCTCAAATATTAGAACCCGAGATATTCCCCTAAGTAAATATTTTTCCACGAGTTATCGAGAAGGAATTTTTTATTCCATTGACGACGTTTCGTTCGATGCTCTGTTTTTAAAAAAGACATCGCCAGCTTTCAAAGTGGTCGACGGGCGACTATAAATTTACTTTGAACCACGAGCCCTTCTTCTTCGTTTTTTTTTCATCATCTCCTTCTCGCGCGCGCGCGCGACAACGACTTTTTCGGCTAAAAGATGCGTTGGATATTTTTGGATCTTTCATCTTTTTACGACGATCGCGTTTACTACCGGCTTTGGAACGCGCGACTCTTCGCGTTCGCGTTCTTATTTCGTCACTTTATTGATACCTAATGGATTTTGTAACGCAGACTTTTTTGTTCTCATAGCTTTGTAGTGAGGAACATTCGACCGGGGTTTTATTTACAGATTCTGCTATTGCGTAATATCGCAGAATGTTTAATAGTACAATGTTATTTTCGCGTTCTCTTCTGGATTGTAAATTTTAATAAAAACATGGGAAATAGCAACGTTTGTCAAATTCGTAAAATCGCTTTATTAATACCTATTGCGCAATTATGTAACTGGAAATTCAAACATTAGGCAATCCGATCCAAGAGAAATAAACGAGATTAACGTCGAACTTAGTTAAATAATTTAACGATTGAAAACCGCATTCGATTGTAAACAAAGTTTGTTTTCGTTCAATTTTCTACTAACACTATTGCTGTACTATACAGCTATATATTAATAAAATCTTGTCTTTCTTTTGTTTCCAGTGAAAACTTGTCCGAGGAAGAAGGCAAGGTAATGATTATTTTTTTATATATATATGTATGCAATACGATAACGTAATATATATACTTATTGTACAGTATGATGAAGTTTTTTCCTCGTCATAACATATCGTAATATGATATTTTTCTTTTATCTTTGGCCTTCCTGCTCTGCGAAAGGTAACCATTTCCGTTAAGCGCAATAATAAATTGCCGAAATTCATTTTAGTAGAATTTCTATATACAAACAATGTTATTGTAATGATACTTTTGTATGTAAACATGTACGTAAAATCGCGTTGGCTGAACAATTTTGAATAAACTCTTTATATATCGATCAGTAATCGTAAACAATGTTGTAATAATAAAAATATATCATCGAATATCTTTTTAATATTTATCAAGCTACAAAGATAATACTCGAGAATATATTATTATCAATGAATTGAGGGATATTTTTTGTTTTTGCAGAAGAAGTATACGGCATTTTCTGTTGGACTAGGCACAGACAGAATGACTCTTTCGAAAAGAATGATTCTTTCCCGTCGTCATCGAGATCAAGCTGAGAAAAATTTCAACAACGAAGTTCTCAAAATGCAACAGGATATTAAGGCAAATACATCTATATTCGTATTATAAATTAATATGAATAGAGAATTGAATAGAGAATTGAATGTGGATTAAATTCATTTTAAGTATACATTCTATTCTCTATTCAAGAGTATTTTACCTTTAATATTATTATAAATCAGTCTATCAGATATAAATTAGGAATATTTTGTATTATTCAACCTTCAACGCCCAGATGGGCAAAATTTAAACGTCAACTTCTAGCAGAATCACAGAAATATGCACTTTTATTCACATTAGCAAAATTAGCTGCGACAATTTCCAAAGTTCCATAATTTTTTACTCGAGAATTGCGGTTCTGAGCGTGAAAATAATTAGAAGCATGTTTATTCCAAATTCTCAATAGAAAACGGTAGTATTTTTTATTTTTCCCGAATCGCTACTTTTGAGTTCGCCGTGCATAGTTTAAAAAAAATTGGAAAATCTGCATTTGTTGTTATTTTTCGTTAAAAATAAACCATTTATGGCCAATCGTTGATAAATTGGGCGATACCAATCGAAAGATAAGATCGTTCTATATGAGAATACGTATCCCACTATTTTTTCACGTGGTCTATAATCAGAAGGCACGAGCCTGACGCTGACGTTTAAATTTTGTCCATCTGAGCGTTAAATGGTTAAATTGGAAAATACACGTCTAACGATAAACCAAACAGGACTTAGCGCCTTTATGCGTGGATACGGAGTCATTGGAGCGAGTTGAACGAGCAAAGTTACAGCTAGAAATGGTTGCTCGCTGTGCCCATCGAATATCTTCAAACGCTGAAACCCTCGGCGCTGTCCATCAAGAGCGACGTGTGTCGCGCGCTGTCATGCTAGCCGATAAATATCTACAGACTCTGCGAGGCAAATGCGAAAAACTTGCCAACGAGCTTGCTGAAACGAAGTACGCCGAAGATATACCGGTGTTGTACTTCTCGACGCTCACTGAATCCTTCCAGAAAAAAGAATTCTCTCTTTCCAGATCCTACTAACTAATTCGTCATAATTGTCAATTTTCCTATGAATTTCTCACATTGCGTCCGAGTGGTACTTCATCTGTCGAGTCGTCGAATGATTTTCTCGTAAGATTATTCAAATGTGATTTCAATTTCAGGAGAATCCTAGCTGAAAACAACATTGTACTCGAGGAAAACCTAAGCGAGATGGGAGACGATGTACCGCGAGTTCGGTATCGTGCTGTACCCAACAATAATCGTACGATGGTTCGAAAATACAAAAAGAAACTTGTTCGCAGCTTGAGACGCTTTTTTTTGTCATCGATCATTTCTATTTGTTGGCTCGATATTTTGTACTTTTTCAAATGTCAAATTATTTTCTGATCCGTATAACGCTATTTTCTCTGAGGATTCAATGCTATACGTTGTTAGCAATCGATAGTTAACGAGAAACGCTACTCTTTATCTACATAAATTGTTGTAGAAAAAACGAAAAATAATAGTTCTCCAAAAATACGTCAAATCATCGTCCATAACGATTGTAAAAATATTTAAAAAAAAACTCATAACATGCATCTTGATGTTTTTTTTAGCAACTTGAATTTCTTTACACTTCGAACTCATGAATGTCACTAATTGTTACACATAACAGATGCGGTTGAAAAATACAACTTTATTTTTCACATATTAATTAACTTTCGCGGTATTGAAAATCTACTAGTTACGCAACGATAACATATAAAATCAAACGGAATACAAAAGAAAATCCCTTCATCTGTACTAATTGCATGCTATTTTATGTATACAAACAGCATACCATCAGAAGCTTAGCATATGGGCTTATATTATTTTATCGTATATACATTTGCACGATTTATGCATTTCATAAATTATTTTCAATCTATTGCACCGGCATATTAACTTGACATCGTAACGTTTGACTCTGTTTTTTAGATGGCTAGAAGGAGAGCTAGCATAGCGACGATATCCCGACCGCTGATGGGCAGTAATCAAGACATTACAAAGGCAACGAGACTACCAATTTTTTGCTGTCGTCTTTCTGCTGTTCTATTGTTCTGTTTATAAAAATGCTTTTCTTGCGCATTTTAGGATACCATTTCGTACCATGATCACGCGGTCTACTCTGTCAAATAATCAACTTATTAATTTGTTTACAAAAAATTCGCTTATTACAGGCTTCTTAGCGTGTAGATTATAATTGTTTGCAATCCGAGATCGCTTCGTTTTTTGTGCTTCGTTTCTGTGGATTTTCCTGGAGTTATTACAATTTGCATGCGTATATATAGCTTACTTGAAATTACATTAAAATTAATATTTTAATAATAATTAAAAACCTTTTTTTTTAATGTATAGATATAGTATTAATCCATATTAATGCCAATAATATTGCATGTTTATAATCATTCGTACATATAACATTAACAAAACGCTTCTTCTGATAGGCCGTCAACGTAAAAATATTCGCATTCGTTGATTTTTTTTAATACGATTTTGGAAATTTTAGGAACCAAGACAGAGAAACTCCGTGTCTGGAAGAGTCCCCGGGGTTCGAAGACCTTCTCTATGTTACGAGAATCCAAAATGGGAGACCGAGAAGTTGGATCGAACGGAGTAAGTTGCAAAATTATTTAAGTAATTTGGAATTTTAATTAATATTAATAACTATATCGATTTTCCTTTTACAGTAGTTCCAGTAGTATAGCTGAATTGCGAGATATTTTCGAACAAGCAGAGTCGAGGCGACATTCCCGTGAAGAAAATAATAATTTAATTCGAACGTCTATTAATAATTTATCGATAATTACAAGTGAACATATTGAAGAAAAAGATGTTTGGTCTAATACACAAGACGATGTTGTTCTCGAATCCGTCAATGATGATGACGTGAATTCCCTTGAATTAGGACAGAAGTAAGTCAATTTAATCGATTTATTGCTCAAATGTATTGCTCAATATGTAAACTAATATCGAAATTTTCTTTTTCAGCAATAGTCATCCTCTGCTATTTTGGCTATTAAGCAGATATACAGTTTGGAAGCCGATGATTTGGGGACTCCTTATAGCGTTTATACTAGGAATTTTTTTAGATCGAGTAGTATCTTCGAGTCGACAAAATGGGCCACCATTGTCTTGGTGGTCCATCGAGGAGATACTCAACTTGTACGTGCAAGTCGAAAATACAAATCTTCCTGCACCAAGGCCTATATGAAGCTTTAAACTTCTACGATATGTAACGTGGATTTTAATTTTATAATAACTATTACTATTTGTTAAAAGTATTTGTGAAGTACGTCGATCTTTTTATAGAGCATATCTTTTCCAAAATAGTAACTGTATTTTCTTTGTACCTGTATTTATGAGTTTTCGTGTTATTATAGATTATGTACAATTAAGTTGATACCGGAAAATAATAATCTAGATCTCAAATAGCAGAAGGCGAAAATAACTAACTGTAAAAAATTATCGATGATGCGCATGTAAATAACTTAATGCAAAGAGAATACGTTTTTCTGGGAAGAAAAACGCCTTTTAAACACTTTTTACTGTCTTCCATGAACCTACGAAGAATCAGAGGTCAGCCTCGAATACTTTGCGTGCTCGAGTATCGTAATCGATCTGTAAATAAATTTACAGTGATGTATAAACTTGAATAGAAACATTTTGAAATAACTTTTTGTCATTTAGATGTTATCAAAACTTAATTTATAAAACTACATATGTGGATAAATTTACTATTATTCTCACAGTAATTTTGAAATTTTTTAAATAAACAGTCATTTCCAAAGTTGTTCTTTTACTCTTTCCCTTTCACATATTCCCGTGTAATTTATAGGTTTATTAAAATTTTCAACGAATACTTTGGTTACTGTATCAGATATACCAGTTATTAATTAATTTCCATATTATTAACGTAGTTCGATTAATATAATAAGTTTTATTAATATTAATAGTCATTGTTTATTGTGACAAATTTTAATTCGTCTTGGTTACTCGTAATTTGTATACATCACATTTGAATACCGGAAGTTACGTAAATGATTAAGTCGTTCGAGCTATCGATTTTCCAACTAAACTTTGATTTTAAGCCTTGAGATGGCGTTGAAGTACATGTTCTTTCTTCCCGTGACAATAATCATAGGAAAGAAGTAAAGTAAGTAGCTCCGACGTTTTTTTATATTTTTTTAATATTTTTTCTCATTAATCAACATATAATCTACTCCAAATTAATTCTAGTATTAATCCACCGAATCACAAAACTTCCCTCGTTATTAAAATCGTCAATTTTAAATGCGAAAATTCGAATTCCATAAGATGCCACGTGCGGTTGCTTTGTTAGGTTAGCTTGTCACCTATTCGAAAAGTAGATTTCAAATGAGCGAAAACATTGTTAACCCACACTGCCTCATACGAATAAATTAAACATACAAAAAGGGAGAATCTCGATGAATTTCTAATATTACTATATTTCGAATTACAGTATGGCGGACGCAGCTCCAGCCGCTCGTGGAGGATTTCGTGGAGGTTTCGGTTCCCGTGGAGGTGACCGCGGTGGACCCCGTGGTCGTGGCGGACGTGGCCGTGGACGTGGTCGCGGCCGTGGTCGTGGTAAGGAAGACGCCAAGGAATGGATACCAGTGACTAAACTTGGACGTCTGGTTACGGACGGAAAAATCAGTTCTCTTGAGGAGATCTACCTCTTCTCTCTGCCTATCAAGGAGTACGAGATCATCGACTTCTTCATTGGCACCTCCCTCAAGGATGAGGTCCTTAAGATCATGCCTGTCCAGAAGCAGACCCGTGCTGGTCAACGTACCCGTTTCAAGGTAATGATTAATTGTCCATACATCGGTTTATTTACATTGGAATAAGGTGAGAGAGCATTTAATATTGAATGATTTCTACTTTTAGGCTTTCGTCGCTATTGGTGACAGCAATGGACACATTGGTCTGGGAGTCAAGTGCTCCAAAGAAGTAGCCACTGCCATTCGTGGTGCTATCATTTTGGCTAAATTGTCGGTTGTTCCAGTACGTAGAGGATACTGGGGTAATAAGATTGGTAAGCCCCATACAGTGCCATGCAAAGTTACTGGCAAGTGTGGTTCTGTCCAAGTGCGTCTGATCCCAGCACCCAGAGGTACTGGTATTGTGTCTGCCCCAGTTCCCAAGAAGCTTCTTCAGATGGCTGGTATTGAGGACTGTTACACCTCAGCCAGAGGATCCACCTGCACGCTTGGTAACTTCGCCAAAGCAACATACGCTGCTATTGCAAAGACCTATGCTTACCTGACTCCGGATCTCTGGAAGGAGATGCCTTTGTCTAAGACTCCGTATCAGGAGTATGCTGACCATCTGTTCAAGAACCACCGAGCTGTCGCTGGTTCGAGGCCTGCTGAAGTTAACTAAATAACAAAAGGTCAATAAAGATCCTCCATGAAAATTTTACATACTTTGTTTTGATTTTATTTCATTAACCTTATTTTCCCTTTTTTACAAACAACCGTTAATTATTGCAGGAATATCATTTTTTAACTTTATTCTCGTAATCCAAAATACCTTTAATTACTTATTCTAATCTTTAAACTGAATTGAGGTCTTTAAATTATTATTTTGATTAATGAAAAAATAAAAAATTCAGATAAGATTTGTAAAAAAAATTAAATTGTAATTTGGTATATTTACAGTCATTATAATACATATTACAAAGAAATGTTAGAAAGTATAATCCTAAAATTGTAAAATACATTGAAAGCCATTAACTAGTGTCCATTTTACTTCCAGTCTTATGTTCTTCCATAGCTTTTTCAAAAGTTTGTATCGTGTGATCGCAAACTTTAGATAAATCTTCTAATCCTCTGCGCAGAATGTCAACTGCTCTTCCTTCTTTAGCTTGTATTCTAAAATGCATCTCAGCTTCTGCAGGATGCGGTACCGTATAACCACAGAATTCTATGTCAGGACTATAAACATAATAACAAATTAATCATTTTGCAAAAACAAAAAAGTACAAAATTACACATTTGCATCAAATACCTAAATAAATACTTTTCACTTACTAGTGAGCAACAATGGATCGCAGAACATTTCCTAAAGTATGTCCTTCGTTTTGAAAAACAAAAGTCCTTGATTTTTCTCCACTGTCGTTATCCCCAGGTAGCTGAACAATAAAACATAAACAAATGAGTGTAAATAATTCAAATAGTCTTCTAACGAAATACTTTCTAATCAAATGATAGGTTATGTAAAAAAAAATATTACCTCAGCAAGACGGCCCATGTTGTCGCTTGTATAGTCTGTGCTAAACTAAATACTTTAAGTGCAAGTGATTGAATTATTTTATTATCAATGAATTGATCTCAATTCATAAATAAAATTTCGCTACTATAAACCAATCGTGCACTCGTGCACGTGTAGCGCTACAAACGTCAAATCCATTGATGGCAGCATTGATTCTCCTACTTATGTTGGTAATGTCAGAGGTAATGCCGTATTGCTAACGCGGGAAAATTTGAATTGTGACGATCTCGTATTGAGAAAATTACGCGTACCTAGTGTTTTCACGCTCGTCAATGGGGGTTGCCAAGACGAAAAGGCTCGTTTTTAAAATAGTTTGAAGTTATCGTATACATTTCGGAGCAGCTTAATCCTAATCAACTCTGGTGTGTTTTAGGTTGAGTTATTATTTTAATTATATTCAGCTTTGTAGTGTAAAGTTATACATTTAAGCATTTGGATAAGCTTACGCAAAATATGTATAGGAGAAGGTTGAAATAATGAAGCGTTTTTAAAAAAGTACCTCAACACATGACTTTTATTAAGATATACATATGCTGTTTAATTGTTTTTTAATGGTAATCGTAATAATTATTCTATATCTGTATCGTTCACTTCGCTTTTTTTTTCTTGTTTTACCGCAAATGTCTTTTGAATTAAGTTTCATATGATATTTATTTGCCAACATTATCCGTTAGCCCTATTATAAAATAGAGACGATATACATATATACAGTTATATACAAAAGTGCGTTCTTATGAAACGCACGCACGCACGCACGCATCGCTTACTTCCTTTAACTAAAAAATTGCACGTTTGGACTTCGATGTTGGTTTCAGGTGGGTTAACACTCTCTCACCAGAACAAATTTTTTCCTATCTCTCGAATGCCCTTAACGTAATAGTAAAAATAATAATAATAATAATAATAGTGATGATGATGATGATGATAATAATAATAATATTAGTAATAATAATAAAATAATAATAAAGAATACGATAAATTTTACGGGAGAATTCAAGTCAAACGTTTCATAATATTACGTGCAATATTTATCGTTTGCTTTCGTGAAAGCACATGGATCTCTTATCTTTTAAATGTAAGAATTAACAATTTCTTTGTGGTCAGCTTACTAGTTATTTAAAGCGAAGAGAAAGAAATCGAACTAAATGAATAACAACTAAAGGGCTATAAAAAATATTAGTTAAAAGAACGAAACTCTTGAAATGTCGCATGCGAAATTACTCTTCTACACTTCCCATCTCTTTAAAACTCTTGCACAGTTCTAAAGTAGAGAAATTTAATCGCAATGAGAACCAACATCGATCAGTCTTGACATTGGAATTACCTTTAAAAATCACTGCATACACGATTGCAAGACATATAAATATAGAAGAATAACATTAATTAAGATTTCGAACTATCTAAAAGTTAGAGACGCCGTAACGCTAACAGCAGCAATCTGTATAATCTTTTATAGGCCCTTGCGCTTTAGTGTTGTCTTACCTCCCATTACTTCTTTACTTAACGAATAAATACAGACTTCGCACATGTAACATTACGACGCAACTTATTTCAATTATTTATTTATTTACTCTAAACTCCATTTCGAGGCTAGTCGCGCGCATTATCCGCATAACAGGTTTTCTTTTCATTTCTGCTATTTATTTGTAAAAAATTCACTTACAATCATTGACACTTAAAGACATTTTTCCTATGAACATTCGACATTACTTTTTAATCATTACCTAGCGAATGTTCACTTCTCGTACTTTGTTATTATCAATTGGCAAACGTCCACATTATTGCAATTATTATTCCTCTTGTGAAAACGCAAGCTTTTAGGGAAAAAAACATTTACTCCTTTCGTTTTTTCTTTCTTTTTTTACATTTTACCTATACGCAAACAATTCCAACGAACGTGAAAACTCGATACTCGCAAATTGGCAATTCTACTTTTACTTCAAAAGTATGGACGCGCATAGATTATTCTCCGAGTTGGATTATTTTAGTACAGGTACAACCTTAGGATCAATTCAAAGTTAACTTGACTTTGTTAATTTGTTTGTTTGTTTTTTAACCTTTTTGGAAAAAATTATACCTACACTTACAGGTATTGAATTTTTTTGAAGATGTATGTTCAGCTCGATACATAGCAGACGCACACATACAAGACTTCACGCATTTGTGCACTGAGTGCCACGACACAATTATTTTCACTTCACAGAAAAAGCTTTGGTACCTCGTCGTAAGCATGAGAGGAAAACAGGCCTTTTAAGGTATATCTCGTCTCTTCCTCGTCAATGATTTTGTACATGAAAAATATTGCAATGTGTATTAAATGCGACGAAGAGCCGAATCACAATTTATTTTTTTATCCACTGGACTGGATCCAGTTTTAACACACGTGTCCAAAAAAAAAATCACATAACACGATTCCATTGTCTAAAACATGCCAACTCACAGTTGTAATACTTAAGTTCTTCCAACGCATGCTTACAGCGGCCAAAGTGCAAATTCTTTCTATAACAACAACACACGCAAAACATTCATGACCTTGTTTTTATAATCAAGTGTTTTTTTCATTTATAAATTAACACTTGTTCTTAAAAGAAATTACTATCGATTCAAAAATTTCAAGTCCTCTACTGTCTCAGTAGATAACTCACTAAATCTTATGCTACGTTTTATGTTTGTAAAATATTCCTTGCAAATAAGGATTCAATTGCAGTTGAAAAATGCAATGCTTGTCGCCTCTGACATAGAGACTTTATTTCAAAGAATATTACGTGATTCCATTAGGTGGGCAGTTTTAAAATTACTAATTAATATTATGTTGAGCCATGCGCGCAAGAAGTCTCAAATTTTTGTACCGATAGCAGTCTAGTAAACCTTTAAAGGCCTAAGTCCGATTATGAAAAAATCATTAGATTTTTTACACATTGTGATGTATTCTGATAGATAATCGCAATAGGTTATTCGAATACGTAAAAAAAAAAATTGAAAATGAAACATTAACAAAAATAAACGTATTTCATTTCCGTCCAAATAATAATCGTTCAATGTAACTACGACATAAGGATAACAAATCAAAAAACTGCCGCGGTTTTATAATTCTAAGAAATATAAAAACCAGGAAACTCTATTCTTATACTTAATATTTTAAAATAATCACATTTGAAAATTATTCAAATGCGATTAAAGTTACATGCTCCGTTTCTTCTGCAGTGACATCAAGCCCCCGATTTCGGATGAATTAAGGAGATCATTTTTCATGATTCTGCTTTCTCTTTTGTTTGTTTATTATATATTTCGCAAAATACGATAATATAATGAGAATAGAAAACGTTTTTGTTTACTCATTACGCAAGAAAAGAAATCTGTATTGCACAAATATTAACTACGACGATGAAGTAAATTTGTCATACCTATCGTTTACGAATTTCTTCTTTGCTATTATCTAGAATAAAAGTTAATAATGTTAATGTTAAAATAATAGCTCGAACACATGTTATGAAGAACGTATGAAAAATATGAGCTAAAATTATTTCTACGTATCTAAATAAAAATAAGCATATCTTGCTTACAACGCTTTCTAATTATGTAATCAGTCAACTCAAGATTTAATACAAAACGTTTTGTTTTTCTAATTCTTTTCTCCTTAATTCTCCGTATTAACGGGTTCGCGAGCGTGATGAATCCTTACGTGTTTATTGTGATTGGACTTGGTGCTACTCGATTTGCCGCATATATGACAGGTATAGGGACGTGCCCCCGAGTGCACCCGTAGATGCTCCTTGAGATAATACGACCTATGGAAAGTTTTGTTGCAGATGTCGCAGGTGTACGCTTTATTTTCCTCGTGTTCCTTAACGTGTCGCAGGCAATTGTATTTCCTAATAAACTGAGCGCCGCAGTAGTTGCACGTATACGGCCTAACATTTCGATGAGAATTAATGTGAGCCGTATAGTCACTGTTCCGATAGAACGCAGCGCTACATTGATTGCACTTAAATGGTTTGGTACTACGCGCCGCATGAGTCCACTTGTGTAGCTGCAGATTCCACTTGGTGCTAAAGGCTTTCGAGCAAACCTGGCACTCGTAGGGTCGTTCGCCGTTATGCACGCGCATATGAACCGCTAGCGATGACCTCAAATAAATACATTTGCAAATCGGGCACTCGACGTTTTCGCTTTCGCGCTGGGCGTCGGGCACGAAACGACGATTATGGGCACGACGCATGTGACGGGTCAGACTAGCCATGTGGATGAAACGCTCGTTGCAGTAGGTACAAGCCTTTGGCTTCTCGTCGTGAGTTTCCTTGTGCCACGCAAGCTTCTTCTTCGTGTGGAAGACTTCACCGCAATGGCAGATGTAGTCTTTCAGCTTCTTTTTTATATTGAGATGATGGCGATTTTTGTGTTGTGTCAGATTCGAGTACCGCCTGAACGTTTCATTGCAGAGATTACACTTAACGGGAGCATTACCTGTATGGCCGTTCGTGTGTTCGTCGAGTTTTTGCTTCGTCAAGAAGGCTTTGTCGCACAGTGTACAGGGGAATGGTTTGATACCAAGATGGCGCTTCATGTGGAGTTTGAAATTCTGCTTGCGATAGAAGTACTTGCCGCACTGTCCGCATTCCAGGGGATGTATCTTTAAATGAAGATTGAAGCTGGCAACGGAAGTGAATTCCTCGCTGCAAATTTGACATTTGACATTTTCGCGCACGCGTTTTACAGGTTCGGCTGCGTGCATACGCCTGTGATGCATCTGAAGTGACTTTTCACTGCTGAAACGTTGATTACACAGATTGCAAGTAACTTCGTTTACGGTCAATAGATGTTGCGCGTCGATTTTCGGATCGGTATCGACTTTGGCAGAACTTGAGTGTTGAGGTGGTTGCAATTGATGCAGTAAAGGTGGCTGTTGATGTAGGTAAGCCTGTTGTAGGCTACCGGGCAAGAACATGTCTTCAAAAACGTTAGCGCGTCCATCGAGCAGTTTGATATCTTTTAATTCTTGCTGATTGTCCATATTGTCGTTGCTGTATCCCGATGGACCAGCTTCTTTATGTACCATTGTACTGTGAACACGACGCTCTTTGGGACCTTCGAACTCTTCCGGGCAGTGCGCGCACTTGAAAATACGTCGCGTCGGCGTTTTGCGGTCGCGATCCGGAAAGAGACTCGCGGTGAAATGAGTGGCGAGAGAACGACTGTCCAGAAGAGGTCCTCCGTTATTTTCCTCGTGATCCGAACCTTCCGATTCCTCCCAACTCTCGCGCGCCATCAGATCGTAAGACGTCGACATACGCGATGAGTCATGTCCCATATAGAGCTACAAAATAAGACAAAAAATTTATGTAGTCCTTGCTAAAACTCTCGCTGTCCTTCCTTTCAATGCAATATTTTCTTTATTTTATTAATGCGAAATATTAATTTCGAGGATAAAGAGTAAACATTTTACGTATACATTCGGAAATGCAAGAAAGGATCTCTTACCTGCCAAGCTGACTGCTCAGTGCAACCGTTGCTCTCTTGCTCCGACAATTCTCCTCTTGGTGGCATCGTCTCATCTGCCCTCATATTCACGCTTTTGACCTCTTCGTCGTTGCCAGCACCATTTTCGCTGCTGGACATCGACTGGTGGCTCGTGCCACTCACGGCTTTCTGCGATGACTCGCTGATAAAGGAACTTGGTACATAAATCTGTGGCTCTTCGATTTCAAAAACATTTATGGGACCCGCATGCGCGTCCTCGCTAATGTTCAATAACTCAGTCGTTGGTTTTTGCATCGTTGACTTGCTGGAACTCGAGTAGCTTTTTGAATCCGTACTGGTCATTGGGTCGACGCATTCAGTTATATTGAATGGATTTTGCGATATTTCCGCCGACAGAGGATAGGTTTCATGATGCATTGAAACAATGGTCGATTGCTGCTGCTGTGTCGTCGATGGGTGATTACCATCGAGTGGAAATTGACCAGTGGGATAATGCTCAGCCATAAGACTTTGAGCGCGAAAATCTGCGGGTTGTTCCAGATGTTGTTGCTGCTGCTGTTGTTGTTTCAGAATAATCTCGGCTGCTATCGCAGCTTTGCACTCCACGCGAAAGTTTTCCTTTATATCAACGTGTTCAATGGGCTTTTGCTCTGCGAGTAATCGATCTTCTTCCTCGTCCAGGTCTTCGTCATCCTCATCTTTATCGTCTGGACAGCTGTCACAGCTATCAGCATCCGAATCTTCCTCATCCTCTTCATCCTCCTCTTCGTCCATCTGTCCGTAAGAGAAACCAGAATGAGTAGAAACTGACGAGGTTGGTACTTTGCTACGGCGCGCTTTCAGCACAGAAACGCCGCTCATGTTTACAGAAAGAGATGAATGAGATTTCGCACGTTCCGCAATAATCCCACTACTTTGTTTCAAGTATGAGTGAGGCACAGGCTCTTCGAGTTCCATATCTTCGTCATTAAAATTGGTTTTAAGATAATCCTGTAAGGAAGTAGCTTCGAAGCCGACTGGATATGGGCAAAGATTTTCATTCGACTGATCAAAGTCCGAACGTTGGGAGGCGCGAGAAAGCGACCGGTAAAAGTGCTTTTTAATAATCGGCGAGGCTGGTAGAGATTGCGAGCATTTATAATGATAGGCCGACGTAATAATATTCTGAATTTCCATGTCGCAGTGAATAGAATCCGATGAGATCACCGAAGACACGTCCGTATCTTCGTGAGCATGAATAATCTTGCACTCAATCGGTTCTGGACTATTTTTATGGTACAACACGCTCGTATTATCGTCATCCTCAGTATGTTTTTCAACAGGTTCTTCCGATAAGGCATCTTGAATTTCTCCCTGAGGTTTTTCGTTTTGTGCCTCTTCATCACCTTTAGCGTTTAATTCTACGTTGCTGAATTCAGATTCCATATTATCTAGCATTCGGTCAATTTGATCAGTTTCAGATTTATGAATAATAACATTATTAATACGACTTTCTTCGGTAGTTAAATCTTGGGGCTCTGTGATTTCACAGATGACTTTGTCATCGTTAGATTTATCCACAAGCTCCCCAGAACTCTCTAGTTTTTCACTACATTCAATATTTTCCACAGAATCTTTCTGTGGAATTTCTTCATTCGTCACAATTTCCATCTGTTCCACAGATGTCGATTCCTGCCTCTCGGCATCATTGTCACTTTCTACTCTATTCTCTGCAGTTCGAACTATGAGCGATTCGATTTCTTCGTTATCTTCAATATCCGGTAGAATCCGTTCAGTCTTGTCGTCATCAGCAGTGTCTTCGCAGGAATTGCTGATTAAAATTGGTGGACTCTCGCTGAAAAAGAAGAGAAAAAAAGCCATGAACTAAATTTCACGCATGAAAGCTATACATTGATGCAATAGATTCCTAGCAAACGAAAGCCAAAGATGCGATTTAGTTTTAGAAACGAATCGTATTGCAATCGAACGATTGCTTATTTGGCCGACGTCCAAAGCTGCACCGGTACGTACCTCTGATATTGATCAACGTTGGGCTGTGCTTCCTGATCAGCACAAGTGTTCCGAGTCTGTTGTTCTCTATGTTCATCATCACCTTCTTCGTGCTCGGGCTCGACGTGCGTCGGTTCCGGCGACGGAGGCATTTCCAGATCGGGTAATATGCGATCGGGTCCTGGTATAATCTCGTGAATTATTTGTGTCGGTTGTTGTTTAGACGATTGTTCGACATCGAGTTGCTGCGTTTGCGTCTCGGGTTGGGACTGTTGTTGAGGCTGTACACAGCTTGTCGTCCTTGGTGGTGATACCGGCATTGGCGTTGACGTCGGGGTTTCGGTAATCGTGATATTACTCGTACTCGTGGCCGGCCTCATGCGCGTCGTTACTGCGGGCACTGTTGTCGGTAATGTCGTCGTTGAAGTTGGCATCATAGCTGGTGGAGCCGAGATCATCTGAACCGTCGGAATCTGTTGTTGATGGTACATACCGTATGGGCTGTACAGCATCTGCATCATTTGACTCGATGGAGAAGCCTGTGCTTGGGCCATCGCGTACTGTGCGGGTATCATCATTGTACCTAAGACGAAGAGAAATGAATTTTTAACAATCGTAACCCACACGCGTTAAACAACGGAACGCAGCCCAGAGTCAAGAAACCTACCATTATTAACAAATTGCTGGTAGCTGAACGATGCGAATTGGGGTGGCGGTATCATGGCGTTAATCGGTGGGCATTCGAAGATTGGCCCAATCGGATAAGGCGACTGCGCGTGAGGAACATGTGGTGACGGCGAGGCGGATGGCGGTTGCTGTTGCTGCTGGTTGGCACCAGGGCTCGGTGTGGGCGTCGGTGCGGGCACCGGCGGTTGCTGCTGCTGCTGCTGCTGCTGCTGCTGTGGCGCACAAGCCTGACTGAGGAGAGCCGAGGCGGCACCCGCCCCGCTTGCCCTTATCAGGGCTTCTATCACCTGCTCCTTTGGGTGAGTGTCCAAATGCTTCTGCAGACTAATACCCTCGCGCAGATAGAGTGTGCAGACCGGGCAGGCTACTGCTCCACCACCTCCGCCGCTCGATCCTCCCGGCGACATTGCACTTACGGCTGAGCTGAGATCCATTGTGTACACTGTTCGGAACGAGGTACAGCGATGAGTTACCTGAAACAAGCTTGAGGTTAGATACGATGACAAATGGTTGGTTTGTTGTAGTGATTTGTTATGGCTGTTCACGTGGTTCTGTCTGTTTTTCTGAGGTGAAACTATTTGGCGCTTAAATTGTCAGGTGTTCAGCTTTGCTGTAGAGTACGATAATATTGTGATTTTGACATGGCATGACTGATTTTATGATATAGATATAAGTGAATTAAACTTCATAAGAGTTTGCAAGGTCGTTATTTTTTTTGGTAAACTCTGTAGTAACTTACTTGCTAAACAACAATGAAAATGTCAGCTTATCTCTCCAAGCAGATCATCTTCTTTTTAGGGATAGATAAAAAAAATGATTTCTGATACGATCTGTAGCCAAACGCTCAGTAACATAGTAACGGGTTTGAGTACAATCCATAAAATATGAAATATAACCATGGACAAAATTGGTAAGTCATCCAAACTTATTTCAAAAAGACAGAAACTGTAAGGTCACTTAATAACTACAAAGAACGCAGCAATCTTTTTCAGATACGTATATAACAATGCTGCATTTAGAAATAAAAGAGAGAAAGAGAGAAAGAAAAAATTATAAACAAAAACTGAACGAATGCTCGGAATAAGAAAGATGCATTAATCATTCAGTGATCCAAGCTAAAGTTTATGCATTACAGCGGCATATAGCTGATACACAGAAAAGATAATTTACCAGCTATACGTTATTGACTCAGCATCCAAAACAATGCTCCAAAACAAAAGGATGACAGCCAAGATGACTTACCTATCTATCTGAATGTTGAGCAGTAGTCTCAGCACACGAGCAAAAAGCTAGTGAACTGCCAGTGTAAATACGTGTGTGTGTGAGTATGTGGCTCTCCCAGCTGACTCGTTTCTATCTCTCTATCTCTCTCTCTCTCTCTCTCTCACTCTCTCACTCTCTCTCTTTCTAAACTCCGAGTACAATAAATACTCAGAGAATATACGTGGAGAATCCGTGAACTCCAGTTCGTCAGATCATCGCGATCCGGGCTGCTCCGAAGGTAGGAGAGAGGAGCGGAGGCCGATGATCGGCGGTGCTGCGCTCGGCACTCGCCCAAAAATATCGACGTCCATGACTGCGTTGCTGCTGTCTGTCTCTGTCTCTTCTGTACTGCTGCTGCTGATGCTGCCGCTGCTGCTGCTGTTGCCGCTGCTGGCCCCCTCGGCTCGCCTTTACACGCATGTACATACGTATCATACGCGCGCGCACACCGATCCTTCTCCGGAGCAGCTATACCAATACTAGCAGCAATGCAACTCTAGCGTATCCTCCTCCTGCTGCTGCTGCTGCACATGTGCGACTTGGCCGCGTACTAGTCTCGGTTTTAAATCCGCCATTGGCCCCGTCTTTCCACTACTGGCCCCATGCAGTAGGCACCAGACTGTCGCTGCGCGTGTGTGAGCGTGTGTATTTTTACCTTACGACTTTACAACTGGCGGACGCTGCCGCTCCGTGGACTCGAGGCGAAAAACCGAGAAAAAAGAAACGCTCGAGCGCTGGCCAGCGGTTGTAGTCGTGTGCGTGTGAGAGAGAGAGAGAGAGGGACAGAGAGACAGTGCGTGCATCCTTTTCCTACAGCTGCCGCCACTGCTTCCGCTCCTGCGGCCGCTGCTCTCACTCGCGGCGCGGCGGCGTCGAGACTCGAGAGAGCGGGGTTATAACGCAATGCTCAGCTCTGCTCTCTGGCTCGAATCGATATACCCCCCGTGTGAAATCGTCGCTCCGCTGCTCTGCTCTCCCGAGCGCCGCTGCTGCTCTCCCTCTCCGTCTTTATTGAATTTCGCGAGCCTCCTCTCGCGTTCTCGCTTTGAACGTGTACACGCGCATACACAACCACACACGTACGCACACCCGAGAGAGCAATACTCTATATATACGTGTATATATATATGTGTGTGCGTGTATATTATATATACACACACAGATACCTATATGTGTCTCTCACTCACTCTCTCTCTCTCTCTCTCTCTCTCTGTCTGTCTCTGCCTCTCTCTCTCTCTCTCTCTGCGTATATCTATATATAGGTATCTCTCACTCTCTCTCTTTTTGAATGAGATGACACGATGATTATAACCGATAGGCTTTTGTTTGTTTATATACACGTCCGAGCCGTGGGCGTCTGCTCCTGGAGAGTTGCAGCAGCGAGAGGGAGATTTTTTTCCGATTGATTGCACAAATCGCGAGAGAAACGAGCTTCTTCTTTTGCAATGTCTCGAGCAAGCGAACGTTGTGGAAAAAAGGACTAAAGTCCTGTACACAGACACTAAGTGCTGAACGTCTCGCCTCAATGCTGCTGTTATATCGATGCACTACGATATATATCTATATATGCGTGTAATATATTTATATTTATATATATCCGTGTATATATATATATATATATATATATATATGCGCAAAGACTCGGAGCGAACAGCGCGCACGTGAAGGGGATACGATCCGTTGCTGGCTCTTCCACGGGAAGGCTATATAATACCGCTGCTGCAGCTCGGAGGAAAAAAAGGAACCAACGAGAGCTGCTCGAGGCTCTTTCTTTCTCGCACTCTCACATTCACACGCGTACCGCACACACTGTAGTATAGTACAAACTGCTGCTGCTATATACTCCGAGCTGTGTCAACGAGCAAGTATGCGTGTGTTGCAAGTATGTAGTAAATTCTCCCCGGACACGTAGCTATGTACAGGAGGAGAAACGTCGAATACGTTGGAGAGGGTGTCGTGGCGAAGAGTCGAAGGTTATATCGAGTAGTTACTACGTTCGTTTTGCAAGGATGATTAATCCACTGGAGGAATAGAGAGCGTAACGATGACGCGAGGAACGGGAGCCTATATAGTCTGTCTCGCCTCTACCCTCTGCAGCTGCCACACACAACACTTAGCACACGACACGCGACCTACACGCCACTAGCGCTGCCGCAGCAGTGAGCGAGAGCATAGAGGACCAAACGCCGAGACACGACGCTAGCGCCACCTTTAATGAGGCCTGACTGCAGCGCTTTATAGCGTACGGCCACAGCCTGTTATCTCTGTCTCCCTCTCTCGCTCTCTCGCTCTCTCGCTCTCTCATTTCTCCTTGCTTGTATACATGTATACGCTCGGCTTTGAAAGTTTTCGGGGGCTCTGTTGCCGAGTGTCGGGAGGTATTATTATACGGCAAGAGACTGCGGCCGAGAGAGGAATCGAAGATGCAAATGGAATTCCTTTTTTATGCAACGAAAATGAAGAGTGTTTTTAACGGCTTACCTGACATTTTCTTCTACGGCTTATGTATATAGAATCTGCCTTTTTTATCTTCTTTACTTTTTTGTTTTAACTTTTATAAATACGTATATATATATATATTCTATATATACCTACACACACACATATATATGTATATATAGAATTGTACGGAATCGAGAAAAAGATCGTCGAGGTCGCCGTGCTGTACAGTAGATTTTTCGATAAGCTGCCAGTTGTTTTGGGTCTTATACCAATAGTTGCTCGTATATCGCACTCGGTTCTCTTAACTTAGACCGATGTTGCAAGACTTTTTACGTAAAAAGTTCTTAGCGTTACGGGACTTCTACCTTCCTTAACCTCAAATATTTTGTCTCGAAAATTTAGTCTCGGAAATAGGTAGACGACACTTGGACAATCTTTCGTTATTGTTCGTGTAATCGATATTATTTCAATCTATATTTGTAGAATTATATATTTGAACGTAATGAGAACGACGGTAGAACAAGAATGCGGGAAGGAAGTTGAGGTCAGTCGGATGACGGTCATTTTCTTTTCATACGCAATAATTTTTTAAAAAAATTCCTTTGATAATTCGACGATAAAAACTCGGTATTTCGAGCTTACGCTTGATTCTCCAAGATCTGAAGAGTATTTAAAAAAAACGATCAATTACAACTCGGGGTAGGGGCAATCGGTAAAGCTCGGCCAACACGACGTACAGTTAGGATCTATACTTCGGTATTTGCCTATTTTTTTACATAATATACAATCGCGATATAAACATAATAAAAGGAGGATAAATTCGTGCTTTGTTTTCTCTTTAAAGTACGTAGTCTAGTGAAGAACGGAATTTTTTTTTCCACTCCCACAATCGCCGTACAATTATAGGTAAAGGAACGATAGATAGCGTTGCTTTTTCCGCGTGCGTTAAAGGACTCGAGCAGAAAATTCAAGTTTATCGCGAGAGTTCATCTCGTCGCGACCCAGTAAGTACCAACATAACGATTAAGCTTGAATTAATAGACTTTTCATAATGCAGATTTCAATAGGGATTAACCGAAATCAGCGTAAAATCCGTAATTAATAAATAATTCACAAAGCGTAGGAATAAATCACCGCAGCTGTTATATCCGCAGAAGAGAGAGAGAGAGAGAGAGAGAGAGAGCTTCCGCAGAGTTCCTTGGAGCTGACTCGTGCACTCTCAGGGTCCGCAAGTGCAGAGAAATGGCATTTCTTTATCCCTTCCCCGCAAAGAGCACGGCCGTGCGCAAGCTATATAAGCAATATCGCGTGTGTATATGCTTACGTCAACGTCCTTCTCTCTCTCTCTCTCTCTCTCTCTCAGCCCAACAGTATTCTCCCTTTCATCGGTTCTTTGCACTCTCTCGCGTCTGTATACCTATACATATACTCTCTCTTTCTATCCCTTTTTACCGGGAAGGCCGACGTACCCTGGCGAGAGCGCGAGCGCTCTCTCGTGTCTATATAGCTATAGACGCGCGTATAACAACTTGCTGCTCTTCACGCAGGACATGCCAGCAAGCAGCAGCAGCAGCAGCAGCAGCAGCCGGGACTTTGATGTTGTCGAGGCTGCGGTGCGTGTATATACGTATGTACGTACATGCCTGGGCCTGGGATGTATACACATACTATATGAAAAGAGTATATTTATATACGTATACATATACGATATACAAGGTGCTATTGCTATATAGGCCGCAGCTTGTGCGTGTATACCTATACGGGCAGACGGGCTGTATGCTGTATAATATATATGTATACCCAGGCTTGTACACGCCTGCGCGCGAGAGAGGAAGATCCGTATAGATATATATAGGTGCGCGTGTTGTGTGTTATATATTGATACGAGAGACTGGGGATAGAGAACCTCGCACTCGCGGGAGAACGAATATATAGGGGCATCGAACAGAGAGAGAGAGAGAGAGAGAGAGACAGCTACAACGCGTATCGTGTTGGGTAGGATCAGGAGTCGAAAGAAGGAGAGGGAGAGAAAATCAAAGAACCGGAGAATGCGACCAGTGCACAATGCTGTTTATATTATGTTCATTGATGCATTCGCAATGTTTATTTTCCTAATAATAAAAGGAGTAAAGTTCGTTTTTCATCTGTCTAAGCGAACGCCAGCTGTTAAATACTTTCCTACGGGCTTGGGTACACGTATACCTCCTGGGAGATCTCCTTCATTGAATTATCCAGTAATTTTCCTTCGTTTATATACATATATATATATATATATATATATATATATATATACATTCAGCTTTAAGAAGTTTAAATCGAGGTTTAAACGGTTATTCTATTGCGAGAATAGACGATTAATACAATAAAATATTGTCCGAGGAGAAAGACCCAACTATATAGATATTATATATAGCCTCATAAATGAATGTCCCAATGCTGGGATTCTTTTATTGCTTCATTGTCTTAGACTCTCCGTTCTTAAATGTCTTTCAAGGGAGTATGACCGGCTTCGCGCAATAAACTTTCGACCCGTCTGACTACCACCAACTCTCTCTCTCTCTCTCTGTCTCTCTTTGTCTCTCTCTCTCTCTCTCTCTATATATATATATATATATATGTACACATACAAGAAAGAATAATTTCGGTATATAACCCTGATAATCCAATTTTCTTTGTTGCACGTAGCAATTTATTATTTCAGTCTCTCCTGTCTATAATAATGTCACATTATTAGCATATTCCAAGCTTGAGAAAAGGCGCTTAGAAACGTTACAAAACGGCCGTAAAATTTCGACATCGGAGGTAAAAAAAGAAAAGAAAACTAAAACCCGTAGATAAAAGCAGTTCGTGTAGCAGACTCATTCTAAAAGGCCCAGCAAGATCCACAGAGGACTGAAAGGACCGATGCGTGTATACATGAGAAAAGAAGAAAAATAGGGGGGAGTGCGGAGGGAATGTAGAATAGAAAAGAAAGAACCCGCGTATTTTTTCGCCCTTTCAAAAAGTCGGGATTCGGTGGGAGGAGGATTCCGTTCGATTGTAAACGGATCATTGAGAGAAAAGAGAGGCTCGGCTGTATAGGGGTCGGTGTACAGCAGACAAAGTATGTGTGTGTGTGTGTATATATACCTATATGTATAGATATATATAGAGAGAGGGAGGGTTGAAGGCAGGTGCGGACAACGTCTCTCTGTGCATGACGGGGATTAGGGCACCGAACTCTATGCTATGCGACATATAGGTATGTATACTCGTGCTGTCTATGTTTTTTTTTCTTCTTCTCGTGCCCTTGAGTTTTTACGAGAATTCGAAGAGGTCCTTAAACTTTTTTCACGTTTCATTAATGTTTAATCGCGTCGTTGATTTACATCGCGAAATATTTTCTTCATTTCGAAGCAAAAGAGAGACGTGTAGCTGTTTTACGAGTGTTATATTTAGCTAGATTTATTTCTCTCCATTGTTTATTTATCGTACAAATAATCTTTGTAATACAGAAATATATATATATATATATATATATATATATATGTATATGTATATATATATATGCTTAAATCGTAAATGCAGTTTCAGTATTATTGTTTCTATGCGTTCGTTTGATCATTACATATACTTATTATAATAAAACGCTTTTTGATAAGTGAAAGACAATTTTGCTCTTATCCGTTAAGTGGCTACATGTGTATTTGACATCGATCGAAAAAATCATATTTTTAGGCACAATAGCTGCATTTTCGCAGAACACGTCAGGTTTCAATATTGACGATTTTGCCCAACAAGCGAATGTCTAAAAATATGTATTTACATACAAAAATAATATTAAATGTATAAAAAAAGAATAAAAATATATATGTTTAGAAAGCTCTCGTTTACTTGTGTAGAGAAAAATTCACTTGCAATATGAAAAAATTGCACACTCGTTTACAAATTTGATTTATTACATCGTTCGATAATTCGATATATTTTTATCTTTAAATATATAAATTTTGTTCGCACTAAACGGCGCCGCATTAATATATATAGTATAGCTATAAAATGCACGGCACCTTCAAAAGAGATCATTATAAAAAGTTAATCTTTTTAAAGCGGGTCGTACAAAAATACCATTGAAAGATTTATCAAGTACAAGTTGTATAAATGCAATGTTTCCTTACTGATTACATAGGTTTGTTAGATAAATGCTCATCGTATATGAATAATTGGTTATCTATATCTCATAAGTCTTTTAGGCCTTAGAACCTAAATAGTTTCAATTTTGCTCCCGTACGAATAGAGAAAGAACATGTAAGAAATAGAAAGGCATTTTTTCGCAACTACCGACAACATAGTTATGGTAACACATCGATGACTTTTGTATTTGTTCTCCATAATTTAGATTAATGCAATTTGTTGACCTTTCTATCATACTTAACCCTTGCACAATTATATCTCAGATTAACGTTGTCGAAACGCATTACAATACTACTGGCAAGCCGAAATTACAATCATCTATAATCGCGCATAATACACATTGGGAAATGTTTTTATTGCTTCGAAATCATATCAATGTTTTGACATAAACACTTAAATTTGTTATCGATCTAGCAGTCAGTATAATATTCCTGACGAAAAATTTAAATTTAGTCTCGTTCAAAAGATAGCAATACACAATATCACAGAATTGCTTACCACATATTTAAAAAATATTATCACAATATTACAGTTAGATTTCACTCGGTGATAACGGTTATGAAGCAATAAAAATTGTAACGCTTGGTAAAAGTGAAAATAATACATCGACAATGTTTCTCTAAGTGCTGAGCAAGGGTTACTCATTCAATAACCTATTGATTTTCTTTATTATTTTACGTATTTGAGCTACGGATTAAATGAATTTAGATCGATCCGTTTTGCACTGGTGGAAACTTGACCAGACGCGTCAACATCGAGGTAATACAAGGAATTTGTTTTTGTTGATGCATTGTTATGTTGTCTGGTGTGTTTGATTCAAAATCTATCGCCACGCGCTGACAAACAAAAGTAAGGAGAGTTAATAAGTCATAGCGAGTACCATTTTCCTTGAGCTCTAAGCAAAGAGCTTGCATGAACCATGAACCGCGAGTTGTGTTTCGCCAGGAATAAAATCCTGGCACTGTAGAGTAAGCGATCAAAAAATCTGCATGCGTAGGAATGCGGAAGGTTACAGTAGGATGGCCATCGGTCTCTGTCCTTTCGTGCAATGTGATTCCTCCATCGAGTCTGTCACCTTGACAAGCTTGGATGAAGAATAGTTTTGGTTTACCAGCTAAAGATGGGCATCTATCCGATGTAAAGTACGACCAGATTGTATCAGCCTTATACGGTGTATCGTGAGCATACAGTAAACCTAATTCCCCATGACTTAAAACTGCAACAACTAGGCAGTCGTGCTGAGAATGATCCATTTCTGCCACTGTAAACACAACCAATTGATTAGCTATCAAAAAAATTTATTTAAAAAGGTAAAGAATAAATTCGCAAAACCTACCTTTCTCCAAATACTTTGATATATCCTTGTGAGTTGAATTGTGAAGATCATTAACTTCAAAACCAAGATCTTTCAGGGTATTGGCCAGATTTTCACAATCGACATTCGTACCACAACGTGGCTTTAAATGAGTGACAGTGAAAAACTCGTGGTTGAATATAATAGCTAACCCACGCTTTCCATGATTCATATTGTAATGAGTGGCATAACGCTCTGTCGGTGCAGTGCGAATTCGGTTGATCGGTGCAACGCTGTTTCTGCAAGCCAAAGTAAAAGGAAAATAACGTTAACCATCGGTACAACAATACTCTTAATTATATTTAAATCTATGCAGTACATAATGGCACGTATAGCTACACATCAAGATTTAAACCGCACAAATAGTACCAATCAAGTTGACATAAGTTCCAAGCAGCAATAAGCTGAGCTCTACCGAATGAAAAGCTGTTGTAAAGCCAATCATCCTCGCGGAATGATACTGCTCAGTTTTATCAGGCTAAACGCTCGGACTCGTTAACAAAGAAAAGAAACGTTCGAAAATGAACGACGATTACCTGGTACAGCCGAATGCGTCAGCAACATCAGTGTCGACCATTGTGTTGATCACTCGCGACCTTTGCGAAGCGGAAAAAGGAAGCAAAGTCTATTTTCTTTTTCTAAATATACGCGTATCGCGTCTAAAGGACGATGACCAGTATGACCACCAGCTGAGAACGAACACTGCGAACTACGCGTACTTTAGGGGTGTAATCGAATTTCAGTTTGAAAACTCTTCGCTACTTCACTAATCGCTGTTTTCGCGCTCTCTTGAGCCTCCTTAACTCGTCACGACTCGTAAGTACGTTTCGTCGGACAATGAACTCGAAATCGACTCGAGATGAATTATATATAAAATATTAGACAGCTATAGAGCGCTTATACACTCTGGTTTATATACCTACTGCGTGTATATATACCAGTTTACGGGGCGGGGGGGGGGGGGAGGACGCTTTACCGAGAGGGAACTGGGAATTCTCAATGTGCGCACTTGCGCAGTTACGATATAGACTCTCGTTCCTTAGATTTGTAGTTCGGCTTTTGGCTACTCCTGCGCTAGGTGCGCTGGGCTCATTTTCCCAGATTTCAAACGGTAGAGAATTTGCAATCTATATTGTTGACTTTCGAACAGAAATATATGTTCGAAGAATTGGCGGTTATTTTTTTACAGGAAATGGAGATCTTTTTTGCGTCGTCAAAAGGAGTTGGATTTCGATGCTGTGACTGTTGATATAAGATTTTTGGCTACCTTTTAGGTATATAAATATATTTTAATATCATTTTATAAATTAAATCGTTTGGTCGGTTAAAATAATCACATCATAAGAAGATTCTCGGCAACAGCTAAGTTGATTAAAAAATTTTCAACGGCAGGTGCTAGATTTTTTTCTTTGATCGCTTGAACGGGAACTTTTTTTTCCCCTTCTGGAGTTACGATGGTCGCAAGGGTTGTTAATTGGTTGAGAAGATCATGAGTTTTATCCGCGATGTCGGATATTACTTGGGTTTCCGATAAAGATACATTTTCACTGAGTTGTACCATAAATAGTGCTATTTCCTTGTGCGTTTTCGTCATGGTTAAGCTTTCTGTAATTTTTTATTTAATGTTCAGACGCGATTTATTATAGCTCAACAATTTTACGTTAGTTTTTGCATACCTTTTGCATGATAAGGTACAATGATTTCTCTCGCAGGAAGATTTACTAATACGTCGTATAATTCAGGTCTTGATGATATCAAACCATCGCAACATCCAGCGACATAGAAGGAATGTTTCTAAAATTAATAAAAATTAATATGTATCGTTGATATTCTTTTTATGTTTGCAATGAAAATTATTGATTACCTTTAATTCACAAAGTTCATCCTGCACTAAATCTACCCAAGAATGAAGAAAATCTGTTATTTTTCGATGTTTCATCAAAGCAGGGAATGATTTGATCCACTTTAATACTTGTTCCAAACTGTGATGATAGACCACAATTCTCTTCTTTAATAATAGTGCTGTGTATATTAATATCGTTTCTAGTTCAAATACTTTAATTAAGCCTTTGACATTGGTATTTGTACCAAATGGCAATGTTTGAAAGTCATTGGAAGAAAATACTTCATTATCCTCTGAGACAAATGATCCTTTGGTGAATGTGTTTAAATATAATTTAAGAATATTTACAGGATTGCCACTTTTTTGATAAGTCCTACTGAGAATTCTACAAAAAATTTCATACTTTTGTGGACAATAATCCCGTGTCAAAAGTACTATTGCAAATTGTTTCACCTGAGAAAGTATGTAATTGTACGATTAATCATTTTTTCAATAATTTCTTTTAAATCAATCTAATGTACTTACTCTCTGCAACTTTTCGGAATCTCCTGCTTCGTTATTGCAAATATAACACCAATATTGTCCACGTCGTAAAAAAACGAATGATTGGACATTGTTGTGTTCAGATTGTAAATTATATTTTCTCATTATAATAGCTTTTTCCGATTCTATCATCATTGGATAGTTCCAAGACCATAATGTATCTCCATTGCAGTCTTTCTCTGTAATTTAGTTAATCCAGAAACAATCATAAACTTTCACCATGTATGAATATTAAGATTGTTCATGAAGATTATAGCGAATTGTTATTACCTATTATGCTGCATAAAATTAAATTTTTAAGTGGTGCCATTATTGATTGTTTGGAATGATTTTTTTACTCTAATAAAATTCAATAATTACTTATTAAGTACTTTTTAAGCCTTTCATTTTTCTCTGGAATGTTTTAAGTATAATGTATAATGTCGTAGGTTATGTTACTTGTTTTGGTTGTTGCAATGGGGACCGTGTCAAAGCGCCCAATGCCAAAAAAATAGGTTCGTTCCGGACGATTTTGGTCAAGATATAGTGTGAAGATCAGAGTCTGACTTTTCACTATAATACGGTAATAGAGATTGCACAGTCGCTGCGGTGCGGCACGCTATTTGAAAAGTCTAAAGATCGGACAATAGATTATTGCGATTATTTAATAAAAAGTTGTCTAATATATGTAATATAAATATATTTAATATCAATATATTTATAATAAATTAGGCTAACATGTTTTTTTATTTATTACTTTATTTAGTTAGTTTTTAGTTATTTAATTTTTGTTTTTTTATACAAACAATCATTGAGAGTGGGTGCGACATGTTATTTAACAAATAATTTATTTCTTATAACTAATTGCACCTCCACGATAAATTGCGCGTATAGTAGACTCGAGAACCCGGTACGAGATAGAATAGACTCACTGCTCTGGATCTTC
Source organism: Apocrypta bakeri (assembly GCA_018906985.1). Taxonomy (NCBI): domain Eukaryota; kingdom Metazoa; phylum Arthropoda; class Insecta; order Hymenoptera; family Pteromalidae; genus Apocrypta; species Apocrypta bakeri. The sequence continues at coordinate 22,022,554 of JACCIA010000001.1, read as the reverse complement.
ACACTATATCTCGACCAACATCGCCCGGAACGAACCTTATATTTTTTGACATTGGGCGCAATGACTCGTTGGGCGCTTTGACACGGTCCCTTGCAATGCAGACTGTTAGTATAATACATGAATGTGAATGAGTGAGGTAAGGATAGGTTTTGGTTGATTTAAATTTTAAAGGCCAAAGTATAGAAACGTCTCTTTAATAACGTTGTAACACATATTTATTCGTGATGTGATATACAGATATTTGATGATAACATTTGTGTTTTTTTAATTTGATTTATATTATTAACCGACATTTACATGTAAAAGTTTTGAAAAACATAATACAAGTATGCAAAACTATTCAATTTTCCAGATAAACATTTCATGCAAAAAAGTTATATGATTCAAGTTGTAATTGGGCTAATAATCCTTCTATACATTTTGTATCTTTTTGCTCAACAACACTTTTGGTTTTGTATTGTTTTTCAATTTGGCTAGCAACCCATTCACTTAATTTAATGGTTTCCTTTTTTTTCGACGCAGGGCACTTTGGTGACAGGGCAATGTTGTTAGATGTCTGTAAATTTTACAGTAAACAAAATTGTACATTATTTTTTATACTTTTTAGGAATGCGGAGATTACTTGTAATTTTACTTACTAATAATAAACCATATAAGGCCCTAATATTGTTAGGATTTAATTTGATAGCCTGGCAAAAGTATGCTTTTGCTATGACCATGTTGTCGTAGCCTCCCTAAAAACATAAATTTACATTAAACGATGTTTCTAATTAATTGTTTCACTTGAATTCCTACATATAAACATTGGTTTACTTGAGAATATTTTATTTCTGCGTAACGTTGGTGTAGTAGATGATTGTGTGGATTATGAAGAATCAATTCTTCGATGCAAATTGCAGCTCTACTGTACTCTTGTTCCTGTAAATACAGGTCACACAGCTCATGCCAACCTTCTTGATCGCTCATAAATCTGAAATTACAAAATTATTACAATTAGTTTCATTAATATTTTGAAATTTCCTCAAAATTACAACAAGAAACACCCACTTTTTCAGGTACTTTGTTAATTCTTTAATAGCTTCTGGTATTTGACCTTGTGCCTTTAAAATAGCCACCCGACGTTTCCTTAAAGCAGCATTCGTTTTATCTCTCTTTATTATTGAATCCAAGATTTCAAGAGCTTCGTCATACCTATTAAAAAATACAACTTTTTATTGTACTCAATTCACTTGTACATTTAGTTAATCATACAACAATTGCCTTACATTTCCAAAGCCTCCAAATGCATCGCATGATATTTATGAACTCGTAAGCTTCCAGGAAATTCTTTCATTAATACTTTCAAGCAATATTCAGCTAAGGAAAGTCGATGACAGTCCAAAGCAGCTAGACATACTTGATCCAAGACTAGGTACTCTAAATGCAACGAATCAACATTAAACTCTCGAAACAAATTAGTCATTTTGTAAAACCAAATAACTTACTTTCATTTCCAAGATAATCAACGTTTGGCATAATAATCGTTTCCCATATATCCACAACGTCTTTGCTTCGACGTTCCGAATTTTCTCTCCATAATCTCAGAAGATCACGAGCCTCTACAAAAGTCAATTTTAACATAACCTTACTTACTGTTCTCGATTGTCTTAAATATAAAAATCTCATCAACATCGTGAAAAATACATCGCAAACTTGCTTACCTAACAAAGTTAAACCGTCGTAAACACCAGCCATAGTTAATTATTGCACTATAAAACACTTGACTTAGACATATACAACATGGAATGTTTATTGACAACTGACTTTCGATTTCTCGATGTATCAAAGCATGTAATATAAGCTTTGGTAGTCTCTACTATGAAAAATTAGCTACTGAACGTGTATTTTTTATTTATGCTATATATCGCAGGTATCAATGAAGTGGAAAAACTATTCGATACCGAACTTCGTAAACATATTCCATTGACGTGTTCCCCTCGAATGCGTCTATACCTATATATATATTATCAATATATATAATAGTATACAGCAGACCACACCACAAACGAAATGTCTGTTTCGCTCGAAGCGCCTCGCACATCGCCTTGTGTAAGTAGGCTGTGCCGATGTGAAATTGTCTTAAATAAATTAACGAGCAGAGTAGCTTTTAATATTAATTTTAATGCGTTCTTGCTCTGATTTCAGCAATAAGTATGATGTTTTTTTACACACTTTTTTCAATTTTACCATTTCAATTGAACGTTTATGGTTATGTATGTTCAAAGATGGAGAAGATGATAGAATTAGATGGTTTTTGTTATTGTTTACAGATTATGGAAGGTATTAAGGAAATAGAAAATGAAACATGTTTTCGTTTTGTTTCTGTATAGCTTTTATTGTGGTTACTAATATTATACTGTAAAACCCTGTCGCGTAACTACACTTATATTTGTTTATTAGAAACTTAAATTTGGCTACGAGTCATAAATGAAATTCCTTATGCTTAATACATATTGAAACAAATTGTATTTGAACTTATGCAAACGCAGACTGCTTCATCTCTTGAGCACTTTCCATGGTTTTCAATGCCTGCAGTTCACGTTCTGCATTGACATCCCGGATCAAATCTTCTATTTCTTTTCTTTTTTCTATGGATATCGGTGGGTAATGCTTCTGTTTAACCTTTGTAACTTCTTCTTCAAATATTTGTGGAGTATTGAAGTAATGGAAGCACATAACAGGGAACGACATATATAAAAACATTTTGCAGACCTCCCATTGCCATTTTGGCATCAACCTTTTGGTGAGCATCTGTAAATCACAAGCCATTTGTAACAATACAATTATTTATCATCGCTAAAGTGATCTTATTCAAATCAATTGAATAGTATACCAATAAAACACGATTAATTATTTATATAATTGCTACAAACACTTATGAAATGTACATTAGTGGTATTTTCAATAACAAATTCATTGAAACCGTTATAAACCTCAGTAATCAGTAATTATTATTACATAAAATACAGAGAAATACACTGCAAATTTAATAAAATTACCTTATTTGTCTAGAATTTTATATCTACACAATATTGAGCTGTCGGATTTTTGTTTACAGAGGTTATAGTTTTCATCAGCATCAGTAGTTAAAACAGGTATCTACACTTACTCGTGTGATAATCAGAAAAGTTCAAGAGTCAGTTTGCTTGTTTTCATACTGTGTGTCACTAGTATTAAGATATTCTAATGCTTGACAAGGTTAGTAAATAAATAACATATTTATATAGTTTTTCAATGATTTTTAACGAATGTACCGTCGAATATAAGCGTATAAAACGAATACAGAAAAAAAGTCGAAAAACAAATTTTTTTTAAAGATTGCAATATGAAATAATCACGCGATTATTTTTATTTTGAAATGCAATAATTCAACGCTCGTTTATTTTACTCAAAAATCATATCGTCGAAATTCAATTTTTACGAACGAATTTTTCGGCAGAAAATTATTTTGAGCTCAATAAACACGAAAAGTTATGTCAAACCAAGACACGCTTGCTCTTTATCTCGGGACCATCTATCACTGTGCAAAGTTTCAAATAAAAAAAATACTCACGCATTAAAAAATGGCAATGGAACGAAAATCAGTACGACTAAGTGCTTGGAATTGAAGTATTTTGTTTCGAAGCATTGATAAATGGTTCCAAGCGGAAGGACAAGTAATTCGGCATACATTTTTGTACTTATTGAATTTTAAACGATTCTCCGCCAAGCATTCCACATCAGAATCCGTTTGATATATAAATCTAATAAATTCATTACAATCAATTTTACAGTTGTAGATTAAAGTCTGATCCTAATAGACTATATAATTACTTCATCGGAATCCAATATCTAAAATCTTAATGATCTCCTTCAATGAGATAATATATATATATATATATATATATATATATATATATATATATATACATTTGCATTATATAGTAGCGAAAGGATCGGAAATAAAAATGAAAAATAATAATTCGCGGGCGTTGCGTGCGATGGTGCGCGTGTATTAACCCACGCAGAGAGAGGCTCCCACGCAACGCGCGTTCATCAACATTTTCTCGAGAGAGTGAAACGTTTCTTTGATTAAAATGAAATTAACCGTTTTCAATTATACGCTCCTTCATGGAGGACGTGCGCGCATTTAAATTTAATTAGGCTCTTGATCTCAAGAATTTTATTCCAAACACGCTCGCAACGCACCTTTTTCAAAGAAATCACGCGTTCTATGTCTCTCTCTCTCTCTCTCTCTCTCTATATATATATATATATATATGCACGATCGATCAATTACGAATCATGAGCGAAATTTGTTCAACCCGTTACGCAACGGAAAATAAAATCGTCAGATCAGACCGAAGCCACAATTGATGAAATTCTTCGCTGCACCGGCGTAACTGTTTTAAAATTAGGTGAACGTGTAAACGCTATGTTCCGAGTCGGTAGATCACTTTCCACCTCGGTGTGTATACGTATATGTATTATTCACACACACACACATACTTATATATACGTATACATATAGACGTACAAGAGGATTTGCTCTCTTCCTCTCTGCGTCTATTCTAGTAACACAGTTTTCGGTTGTTCGCGAGAACACGAGTTTGTTTGGGGTAGCGCAGAGCAGCGGTGCGCATCTCTCCCCTTCGCATAAGAGTTGCGCTACGAGAGTGAGAGAGAGAGAGAGAGAGAGAGAGAGAGAGAGAGAAAGAGATGGTCCTGGACGCGTGATTCACGAATGCGAAGAGAGTCAAAAGTGTAGTGGTTTCGGTCTGACAATGGTGTGAACAGCGCAAACTTTCCCCTTTGCTATGCTCGACGTTGTTGTTGTTGTTTTTTTTCGTTGCCTCGTATCTTTTTTCGCCGCACAGCCGGGAACTATTTGCGGATCTTCGCTTCACTGGCATCGCGCGTTTCGTTGAGGTATAGCTTGCAGGTCAAGAGATTTTCGAAAAAATAAAAAGGATTGATTTTACTGAGTGGGCTGCCGAGGGACTGCGTATATACGTATATACAGCTATGTTTGGACAACAGCTGGTTCTCTGATTGTAGTTTTACTCGTTGTTTCACTTGTATATTAGTTTTGGTACGCCTTTTTTCTTTTTCATAATAGATGCATCGGTATAGCTTTTTGTTTATACCTCAGATTTTTTTTTTAGTTTTAAGGAGTCTAAATTTGGCCAAGTACTGAATATACGTACACAAAAAGATAATTTCGCGTAGGTAACTGAAAATTTCTTCTTACTCGACACGCGATTCGTGCCGTTTATTTATTAATGCGAGGTTATATTTATCATGTTCCTTTAGAGTGTCGTATTTGAACTAATTTACGCGCTTGTACAAGAAATAGAATCTCAACAAACGTATCTGTAAATGGAAAATCGGATTACTTCATAAAAGAGCACAGTTTGCTGAAAATTGGGTAATTACACAGTACGAAAACACGTGGAGTTTAAAAATGCAAACAATAAAAAACGAACAGTAGCAAAGTTTGGATTAATTTACAGTGCCAAAGTTCATGTATCGCACGTATCCTTGAAGTAGACAAATTAACAGTTAAGTCTTATTTCCGTAAGCAAGCAACAAGTTATTACGAATGATTGCTCTACTTGACTTTGCTCGACCCTTTACATATGTATCCAATACCACATGTATATAATATATATATCAAAGAGACCAGTGGTCTGGCTAGACCCAACCCGTTTCTACTTACCGATTCAATGCTTTCCACAACAATCAATTTTTCTCAGCTGTGACCAATCATTCCTATAAATGTTCAATAAGAATGATTCGCATATGAACTCAACGAGGGGAAAAATGAAAGAAACGGGTGCTTGCGTTAGATTCATCCACATCGTAGGATCTAAAAAAAAGCTCGCCAAAGAAACGAAATAAAAATAACAATGGAAAGATCAGACTCGCGGATTTATGGCAGCTCGCGACTAACGACGCGTGAAAAATAGTACATCGAGAACTACCAGTACTACATATATATAGGTAGAAGGACGGCTTTTGCGCTACTCGCGCCACGCCTGCACGGCTCACCTCACAATGCAGCGGATTAGCGATTGTATTGATCCGCCCTCCTAGGATAGTCCCTAGTATATACCCCCTTTCTTCCTCACTCTCTCTCTCTCTAGCCGACGAAGGAGCCGCCAGTGCAGCTGCTGCGTTTTGGCCGCGCGCGCCGCTGGCGGCGGCCCCCGAGAGCCTTTCGAGGTTTCGAGAGGGAGCCCGGACACGAGCGTCCCTCTCTCGTCGGCTTTCTGCGTCTCTCTACCTCTCTGTTTCGCCCGCCTTGCCTCATTCGCGATCGACTTTGCTCTCTATCTCGCTCTTCGACTCTTCGTTTAACTCTCTCTCTCTTTCTCTCTCTGTGGCTCGGGATATGCGTGTATATATATATACCTTGAGGACTGCTTTCTTCGATTTTCCTTGGCTTCCGTATATAGAATGTCAAAAGTTCTTGTTATCTGTTTTTTTTTGCTCTTTTCTTCCTTTTTTTTTATTTTTTTTTCATTATTTTTCGAAGCTGCTCGACGAATGAAAGGACGCGATAATATATCTTGCGGGATGTATTCGCACGATATCGGTATATAATGATAAATAACACATGCGCGCATGTATACGAATTTATCGCGTGGCCGCGGCGAAACTTGTTCAAGATCAAACGGATGCTCGACAGTTTCAAGGAAATGCCCCGTAAAACTTATACGAGTCGCGTGGGAATTCGTCCCGGTCGCATATACTCATATATATATATATATATATATATATATATATATATATATATATATATATATATATACGTATAAACGTGCTCGCGGAGGAGTAACGAAAGAGTCGAGAGCGGGATATTCGATCGTTTTGTATTTGTATGTATATATGTATATATGATGTAGCGGTGCCCGTCTGTCCGTGGCTGATCGCTTTAAGTATCGGATGAATTCATTTTTGGCAAAACCTGAACTATACTTTTTTCTTTCGCTATTCCACAGATAGTTAGTTTGTGGATGCAAAATCCATTTTCCATTTTTATCTAGTTCCTGTAAAGTGCACTCTCCTAAAATTTATTGCTCTTTCAGGGAAAGCGCTGATTTAAAGCATTGAATTTTCCGAAAAAAACTCGACGCGAAAAAGAGAAAATACAAAAGCGATCGGTTGTAAAGGGCATTTTTTCAAAGAAAAGCGATGATTACAATTGAGCATTAACGAGAACTCGTGTATTGCGCGGAATAAAATCGAGAGAGTTTGCGTTAAACAGAAGCAGTGCTCACGCACGAGAGAGAAATACGTTTCCTTTCGTTGACAGATTACTCGTTATACTGTAATAAATTTTCTTCGTCTAGTTAAACGTACGTAATTGCATTATACAGCCTCGGTAGCTATAGTATAGTGAGTAGATATATATATATATATATATATATATATAAAAAAAAGCAGTATGAAGCCCGAACTCTTAAAAGCAAAGCCGAAAAAGGAAGAAAAGGAGAAAAAGTAGGAAAAAAAAGCTTCCCGATCGTCATTCCTCGCACACAGAGCTTGCGGAGCGGGTTCATCGAACGGAAGGCTCTTTACTTCTCAGCCGAAACCGCGCATCCCCTCGGTCGTCGAAAAAAAGTCACCCCTTCCCTCGACTTGCGCCGCGTACGGCGAAAGGAAGAAGCAGACAAAAAAACAGCGTGCGGCAGTAAAATCGTCAACTGCTCCTCCTCCGTTGCTTATCTTCGTGAAAAGAAAGCTCCTGCTCAGCATCTATCTCCCGAACTCACCCCCTCCCCCTTTTTACCCTCTCTAATACTAGACTCACTTTGCTCTATCTCGCTCTATATGTACAAGCTTACAAATACAGTCAGGCTCTTTATTACAGTAGGCGACTAAATTCTGATGTATTAATTTTCTCGAAAAACACATCCTAAATTCCGCACTGGCTCTCCGTCGTCGTTGTTCCCTCGCAATGCTCGACCTCATATTCCAGTCTCTTCTCTTACTCAATATGTATACATATATGTATGTATATACGCATATGGACGTATGCGAGAGTATATACAAAGCACGAGACGCGAGGAGTAGGAGGACGATAGACAGCACGGGAGACGACGACGCGGCGGCTGGATGCAGGTTTACGACTTTGGCGGCGGCGGCGGTGTGCTAGTCTGGCTACGGAAGGTCGTATAAAACGAGCGCCGGAGGGGTGGAGAGCAAGAGAGAGAGAGAGAGGCTGCGTAAAACGCGCACCTCCGCGAAGACGCGAGGGGGTGATGGCGAATGGCCGGGAGCGACTAGACTTCCGAAACAGTAAAACCGCTGCTCTCTCTTTCGCTCACTCACTCACTCACTCTACTATTTCTGCGTGTATGTATATATATGTATATACACAGGCTACGTACTTACTCTGCAGATGCTACTCCTGGCTTTTTCTCTCTCTTTCTCTCTTTAGACAAGCTTTACCTCTCCTCAGTCGGGAGACTAAAGGATGTCTCCGCTGATTCGTATACGCGAGTGCGTCTGTGTTTTTCGACGCTTTGTTTGTCGAGGAAAATAGAGAATAGAGCGAGGCTGGACTTTTGGGGGCAAATTTTTACTCGAGTATGTATATGTGTGCGAGCCAAGCTGAATATGCAATCAGAGACCGTCGTTCAAGTGGTCGCGAGATGTGCTTCTTTCACTCTGGATTACGTATATATATATATATATATGTGTGAACGTTTGAATGGGTAACGTTTAACGTTACTGCACTGTACCAACGACGACGATTTTATTTTATAACTTTTATAAATGATCATTTTACACATTTTATTGTTCTTTTCGCAAGCGCGAATGAAAATTATTTTCTCTCGGATTTTACATTTTATACTCGTGGGTCGAGATCGAATGGAAGCTTTTCATTATACCTATATAAAATGTGATTTTCGCTGGTGTAAAGATATTTTCTGTCGATATCTATTAACGCCATATCGATATCCATTGAGTGTACGCTTGTCAATTCAACAAATTCTTTTTTCTTCATCTAATCATAACTGTACTCGTTTTAACAGTTAAATACGAAATTTCATAAACTGCATCGATGGTTTGAACAATTACATTAACTACTTTTATGTAATAAAGCTAGACGACTGTCGATTTATATATTTTTTACAAATGAACGGGCATAGTATACACACATACAGTTTACGAATGCAAAATATGCGCTTTTTTGCTATAGACGTATGTTTATATGTATATACATATACGAGGTTATGCGCCTAGTATATTTATATAACGTCACTTTATACTTATCAAAATTACCTCACTTACGTAAAAACGTACGATAGAGCACGGCAATTATTAAAATAATATGTTATCGAAGAAACGAGTAATTTTAATACCTTTTCTCTTGATTTGATAGTTTTACCAACCCACTGTCATGTCGCTGGCAAAAAACGTAAGCAATCAAGCAGAAGTTTTGCCAGTAGATACGGAGACAATTGCCCAAAACGAATAAAAGTGTTGAAGCAATTTCAAACGGTTGTTAGCCATTTCCACTAGATGCAGCAATGATACTATTGACATTTTTTTCGTTTTTTTCTTTAAACTTATCCATATCTAATAACAATCCAAAATTTATTGCGGATAAAATTTAATTAGCTTATCTGTAAGAAAATTTAATTATAAACTAAAGCACTACAGTGTAAATATAATATAAATAGATATACACACCCAGGAAAAGTTTCTATTCGAGCCTTTAAGCTGGAAAATGTCATAGGTACTTCCCCTTTAAGTTTCTAAGTATACGACCCTCCCGATATTGTGCAAAGTCAGCGTCCAAGATGTACGCACTGTCCTTGCAGTCATACACACCGTTACACATACGTATACAAACGTAGCTAGGTTTCGGATGGTAAACGCGTATCTTTCAGCGTGGAATCAAGCACCAACACAGAGCTGTGCGATATCCCCTGTCAACGAAAGTACGGGTCGGCAAGGATGCAACCGTAAAGCCCGGTCGTCCTTCTATACACTTCCTTCGTTCTTCGTACTCACACAGACACACTCAGACGTACTAGGGCTCGTAATTTTCGTCCGCCTGCGTGCATCCTTAATCGCGAACGAATACACATGCATAGACACAAATATACATGGACATATATACATAGAGAGGGGTATACGACGCGACGGGCGAATCAGCAGCGAACGAAGGTAGAAGCTAGATGAAGGATTTGCCGGGACGATGATACGCTTCATGAGGGAATATGCGTATACGGATTTCTCTCTTTCTCGAGTAAGTGAGCGTCTCTATCTCTGTGTGCATGTGTATGCGTGCGCGCGCGCGCGCGTATGTGTGTGTATTTTGTTGGGCGAGTGCTTGTATTATATATAAAGTGGAGCGAGCTTTACGTGCGAGCTTTAGGGTGAAGTGAGAGAGAAGCTCACGTATATGTATAGATGTATATATAGACACAGTTATATACAGACTCGAGGCGAGTATACGTACGGCGCATAGATGCCGAGGCACGTCTTTGTGCTACTTGGGATCCGGTGCAGCCCTGCGCTAGTCACGTGTGCCAGAGTGAGAGAGAGAGAGAGAGAGAGAGAGAGAGAGAGAGAGAAAACGAGAGGAAGAGGAGAAGGAGGAGCTTGAGGGTAGTGCAACACAAGACGAGATCATTCTTTGTCTTCGGAATGACGTTTTAGACGCGGGCGCGGAACTATGGTGCAGCTCGTCGTCGTCGCTGTAGTCGTCGTTGTTGTAGTGGAGCGTCGTGCCAAGACGAGAGAGACGACTTTCGTTGATTAAGGAAGCGACGGGAATTTATGCGGGAAGAGAGGCTGAGCTTGCTACGTTGCGGCTGAGTGGACGATTTTTCGGTGCTCGGTTGGGGTGTGAGGACTTAATACTATCTCTCTCTCTCGTTTTTTTTTAATGTTGGGAAGCTTTTAGTGTGCTTTGCCATGGGTAACACACTTTTACCCTAAATAATCTACCGAAATCGTATAAACGAGCGGCTTGTATTTTTTATTCTTGGTCTGTTAATTATGCGCATCGTATAATTGGAGTCGTCGTTGAATTAAAAGTACATAACTTTTTCAACAGAAATGATAAAGTTGGGAATTTTTTTAATTTGATTTTACACCGAATTCGATAGGAGAGAACTCTTTCGTTCCTTTACTTGCTACTTTAAACTTCTCTATTTGAACGACTTCCACGGCAGATTTATCTTGAAGTCAGCGCGCTTATCATTGACTTGATCGCCTAACAACTTGAGGAGTTCTAGTCAAATGAAATTACCTTATCAAGTTACGACTAAACGACGTTGTTCTGAGCATATTCCACTCATCTACATTAATTTTAGCAAACTTTACAAATCCGATATATAGACGTTATTAGAACAATTATGCTAGTGCGCTGTCAATTAATTCTCTACCGCACTGTCGTTTTATATTTTCACTTCCACGTACCTTATCAGACTTTCTTAAATCGAAATTCTACTAAGTCAAAGATGACTGGCTTTTACACATTTATGAATAAATATGAAGATTAGTGATAAAGTAATTAGGTAAATCGTAAGAACGAAGATATTCCCGATGAAAAAAATATTTCACAGAATATCATTTACTTTGAGAAAATAAAACTTCATGTAAAATGAAAATACTTAGTAAAGTTTGTTTGAGTGATTTTCCCTTTTGGGTCTGTAAAATGATACTATAATTTCCGAACAAAAGTTTTTATTCAACTTGAATATACAATAGATCCTGATCCAATGGGACTCTGCATTCACACGAAAGCTTTGGATTTTTACTTTGCAATAACTGCGACTGATGTAGGTGATGATGAAATGTAGGTAAGATTAAGATAAGACTCGGGATTCGAAATCGTAATAGTGATTCGTGAGAGGAATAGCAAGTAGCTAAAATCTCTTTTAAAGCTTGCTAATCTAGCTTGAAAAATGATATTCCTCAAAAGCTCGAATCTTCGAAGCTGATATTTCCAAAATGAAGAACCGCACGGTGTGTCGTTTAAACTCGATTTTCCTCGAATAAAGAAATCCATTCGCCTGAAAGCATCGGCGCTAAAAAAATCAAGATAACGTCCGTAATAATCCCATTCTCTGTCGTATATATATACATATATATATATATACATCATTCGTGTCAGCTTTTAGTAGAACGAGCTTTCCCGAAGGTGAGCAGCAGCAAAAGCTCGCATCTTTATAGAAAAGAGACTAGCTCGAATCTCCCCCTTTCTCCCTCCCCAAACAGCATCCCTCAACTAAGCTTTAGCGCAGCTGCACCAGAGTAGACTATAGGCTCGGTGCAGCGGCGCATCGTGAGTACCTTTTCCGGCGTGTGCGATCGTGCGAGTTTACGACTGGAGCCGCCGCCGTCTGCCGTCGTCGTTGGTATGATGGCATTAACGGCCGTCGGGGCAGTAAATTCCTGGCTGTGTGAGTAGGGCGGGGGAGACGGCAGCGGCGGCCGTCTAGACGAGGGAGAGACTGCGTTACAACCCTGGCCTCGTATCGTTGCCCTCGCGCCAAGAGTGAGAGAGAGAGAGAGAGAGAGCTTTCGCGTTTAATGACGGGCTATCGAGGTCTGGAATACAGCGGTGAGAGCGAGAGTGCTGCAGTCGGGAACTCACCTGCGGACGCGTCTACCTGTAGTAAACTGCCAAACTGCAGAGCGCGTTTAGCGCTCGGCCTCTATGGTACTTGGGAAATTTTCTCTTTCTTTTTCTTTAGCAGAAAGAACAGTTGTTTTTTCTTTATTTCGAGCTGAGCGCAGGTATCGCGGTAGGGATTACAGTTCTCTCATTCGACGTGGCCTCCTTTTCGCTACGACGTCTGTTTTCGCGTTAAACTCCGCGCTCTTGCCTGTTATAAAAGTAACGACGTTGCAAAAGACACGGCGATTTTGTTTAGCTCGTCTGACCATATTTACAAACTACTACTTGCTGTCTACTCGAACGTTGCGTGCTCTCCTTGCAAACTTTTGACTTATATTTTTCGCGTGCGTTACTTCAGTTTAACGTTCTGCTTACTATTCCTCGTCGCGATAAATTATTTCTTCTTTAATACGTCAATCTGGAGATGTTTAATCCTCGTCGCGGTGCATTGTATTATTCTTTCGTCTCGTCAGTTCGGAAGAGGCAAAAAAAAAGAAAAAACAAAGAATAGTGTAACAAACACGCGACGGGTTAACATACACATTACACAACATATACATAATACGTCTCGTCGGTACATCTCTGGCCGCAAGTCGACACGCGAATAAGAATCTCGCTTTCACGAGCGTCGTTACGCGGAAGTGCGCGAGAACGACGAAGTCAAAAAGCTTGAGAGAGAGAGAGAGACACTTATGCATGTTTGATACGCGAAAACGGCTCTCGTTGCTACGATATTTCATAAAGTTGCGTCATTTGGAATATCGCGATCGCGTGGACTCGCACAAAGAAAAGCAGCGAGTTGCGTCATAAAATAAGGAAGTTGCTGGCGTTTTGTGATTCTGAGAGAGAGAGAGAGAGAGAGAGAGAGAGAGACTGAGACTACTAGATTTATATATATATATAAGTAAAGTGTAAGCGCAGAGAAGACTCGGCCGTCGCGCAGCCGATGCCTGGCCGCGCGTATAGGAGAAAGAGGCGCGTGTGGGGTAGGTCGCTGCCACCAACGGTCGATATCGCCGTCTGTGCGTTTTCCTCCTTCTCCTCCTCCTCCTCCGTAGACTTGCTCGTCTGTCTCTGTGTGCGAGGCGACTAGGTCCGGGGTGGCGATGGTGTGTCCGCTCGTTCGAACATCGCGTTGCGTCGCTGGCTACCTCCTCGTCCTCCACGTCCCTTTTCTCACCCCCTCGTGTGCTGTATGTGCGTTATATACGCTGGCGAGGTCGAGCTTACGCTCTTATCCGATGACACGCGTCATTGATGATTACGCTTCGATGAGTCTTTCAAGGCTGGGCTTCTGCACAGCTGAGCCTACACCCACTTTTGACTGGGATGTCGGGGATGTACAGGTGAATGCTGCTGCTGCTGCTGCTATACGATATCTCGGGATACGTATACGTATACGCACAGTGACCGTTCTTTTGTGCATCGATTTTACTACGTCTGTTTAGTTTATTTTTTCCAGACGGTCAGCGAGCTAACGAGCTGATCTTTGTACGCGTCGTATTGAAATTTTCTGTTTTTCTTTTCGTTCTGTACGTTCATCTGCGCATCGATTGGAAATTGGAGTTTGACGCTGCTGATTCGGCGGTTAATTTTTTTCTTATTCGCGATCTCGTGTCTGCCGCTTAGTTGCAAGATTGTATTTTTTTTAACGAATTGATAATCCACGGTCTTACTGCAGCGCATTATTTGAGGTATCGCTAGGAAGCTTATAGGCTATGAGTAGGTAGAATCGCAGTCTAGGAAATCTGTCCATATTGATGAGATGCGATGATTGGCTCCCCAAGTTCAATCAAAGCTTATACAACCCGTCGGTGCAGTAGCTACTTATAGAGAAGGAGGTGTTACGTGATGTTGCCTGCGTTCGTGAGTAAACTTGATGCCTCTTCGCGTCTATATTCATTAAGACCGTAATTTCCCTATAAATGTTACTCCCTCGAAGTTTGACTGGATTTATTCATCTCCCAGTCTCGTAAACATCGCTTATGCATAAATATATTCTCAATACGCGAGGTTCATTACGGTTCGTCACCTTAAGATACGTTTAATGTCCTTTGTTATTCGCGGGTTCATTTTATTCGAAATTCAACAAAAGTATACATCGTATTTGCAATATCGTCGTAGCTTACCGCATACGCATAACGTCTTTCGCTTATTAACGCTAAATGCAATATTCAATTCGCTCATTTACGTCGTGGAAATTACACGCGTTCTCGACGCGCTCAGCTATAATTTTCTCGGGCGCATAGGATTGCTCCTGCGAACGACGGAAGGGATGACGGGGACACGTGGAATAGATTACGCAATTATCTTATGAATGCAAACTCATACTAGAGAACGCTTGCGTCTCTCGAGATAATAATTGACGAGAACCAAGCCGACTTCAACTCTCGATACCTGTGGTTTGTTTGCCGTCTATCTCTCCCGCTATACCTATTCATTCTTAGCTCTTAAGGGTTGTTTAGCTTTTTGTTTAGCGAATGCTCATGTTGCGTCATTTTGGTTGCGATAGTACAAGCATTGAATATTTAATACGTAATCCTTAATCGATAAGGGTAAAGCTGATTAAGGTAGGAAGACACCTTTAAGTGAGACGTGTGTAAGTCCCTTCGTTGAGTATTTTTATAGTAGGTTGTTGAAAAGTAAGATCCAAAGTAAATTAATGAATCAATGGAGTTGAAAATTGGTGTAATAACACTTTGATATATGTAGCATAAAAAGTATTAAAAATTGGTTAAGAGCTCATAACTATTTTTTCAAAATTCTTGGTACGTTTCATTGTGTAAATTGTGTCTACTTATTCGTTCGAAAATTCCTACATTCATACGTTAAAGAATGTATCCAAGAGTATTTATGCCAATCTGTTCATTGATTTACTTTAAATCGTGTGAAAGTAAGTTTTCAACGAAGGAACTTGGAGACGTGATACAAAACTAAAATCAACCGTATATAAATCCTATAATTTTAATATAGAATATAGAAACAATGCAATTGATATAACTAATTAAAATTATACAATTATATTTAATTATTCCCATTATATATTTCCATTACATTACATGTAATTTAGTTGAAATTAAAGTTAAACAGGCAAGCCTGGCTGTGTATTAAGAGAGTACAGTATGTTAATCTTGATATTCAAGTTTGTGATGCTTACAAAAATAGGCTTAGTACTATTTATGATTATTTTAACGTTAATAAATCTTTTGCTGTAATATAAATTTATAACAATTACAATTTTAATTACTGTCATATATCCACGTTCTAGTGTACTTAATGATCTTTGGCCAACCGTCGGCCAATCGTACATATGTATTTGGCCATTGTTGTATATTATTATATCTTTTATAACACTGTTTTGTTACTAACAGTTTTGCAAATTATAGGTACCGGTATCGATTTATTTCTCGTTGTGCTAGTATAATTTATGTACTTGTTCTTCAACTCAATTACATTTACATTTAACGTTTTCCAGAGCAAATAATTGTTCTAAATTCATTGGCTTATTTCCCTAAGAAATTTTTATATCTTTAAAAATGTATTTTAGTAGCTTTTCTATGCACCTCCTCGAGTCACGATGCTATAGCTTATGACATGTCATTCTTCACGTATCCGTTGTCATAAATTTGGTTACCCTTGGAAAACTAAAAATTACACATTAAAATATGACAATTAAATGTTTACTTTACCAAGAACAAATCGATGCGGTATACGCGTATAAGAAGAAAAAAAATAGTCGAAGCACACTTAAAACGTTAAATCGGTGAAATAATTACGCTGTTGCAGTTATATAAGTAGTAGCCGTTGAGCGGCTAGTGAGCCTACTCCTACGCAGGCGGTAATTGGCTTTTATCACAACCGATGGTCGTGGCGCGACTACATGAGAATTATGCCGCGGCAGCTGTACGTGCGTGCGAGGAAAATAAACTTTGGCAAATTGCGCAGCTCGAGGGCTCCTATGGTATTGGGCAGCTATGAATAGACAACCGATTAAGTAGTTGCGTGAGCTCGTCTTCATCGCTATATATACTTTAGTACGGGGCTATGTGGCTTTGGTATAAGAGCCGCGCTTGAGTAAATATGTATACGCTATCCGTATGTTTTCTTACTAAGCGTTTACATGTATAATGAATACATTCTCAAATTGATATGCGCCTCTTTTTCTATGGTTACGTGTATAATAGCCTCTTGATCGATAACTACGTATATTTCGCGTATTATTATTTTTTTAAATATTAGATATAATGTTTCCCCCATTAGAGTATACTTTGATGGTAAAGCTAGCAAGAGTCGCGTTATGTTTTTACATTGTAACGGAAAAAGACGAGGAGGTGCAGTTGGATAAAGGAAGGTAACGAGATTTGAGCCCACGGCGTCGGGAGTCTAAGTCCAGTGCTTTAACCACGGAGCGAACGTCTACGATGCATTTCTTTGCGATGTAACGTAGTTCGACCTTGCGGCTTTTGATCGCTGACTCATCTCATATTCTTGGGTAGCGCGAACGCTGCGGACGCGTGTGTTCGGAAAGATATTTGATAACAGGTTTTCTGGTTTTATGATTATATTGAAGGAATTATTTCACGTTTGTTAGTTTAATCATGTTTTGGGACATTAGGAATAGTGTTTAAAAATATTTACCTGTAGATGCTGGCTGGTACACACAAACTTACACACTAACTTATACCGAAAAGTCCCAAAAATATTGCAAAGATATATATTACGGTATTCGTATTTGAATTACATTTTACTATAGCGACACGTATAAGTATAATACGTAATCATTTATATGTAATACGAGTTTTGGAGCAACTGCATTGGTACAGTACTGACTGCTAGCTTAAAGAACTTTATCAGTACATACATATATTGTAGAATCGATATACAGCACTGTCTTCAAGAACTCGACCAGTGTATATATTTTTTAGCATTGCCCTTCTTATTACTTCACTATTAGTTGACTTGGTACTCCAGTATCGATTGAATATTGGATTAGTATTCTTTACAGTACTGTGTAAAAGTTGTGAATACTGATCCGGTATCGAGCCCTTAATCTATTCATATTGGGGCGTTTAAAATAGTTTTCTCTGGATCATACATCTACTTCAACAGTTAAATTTTAATTTACTTTAAAAATGAATACAAACGCGTTATAAATTGTTGATTGGTTTTAATTTACTCCACGTACATAGGATACATTACATTTATAATTATTTATTAATAATGTAAAAACAATTTGTTTGATTCTAAAACTTATTTCTTGAGCTAGTCATAGGAATACATTTAGTTGAGTTTAATCGTTATATTTTTTCAAACGTAAATTTAGTTTAGATATAAATTTAAATTAGATTAAATATTTTTGTTAATGTTATGTTCATATGAAATTTATGACTTCCAATAAATATTTCTAAAATTAAAAAAAAAGTTTTAGATTTAATGAAACTATTTACAACACAGCTACATATTGCATCTAAATAAATACACATTTTATGTTTTAATGAATATTATTGAATATATTCAAGCAAATCTTAATTCGTCCGTTTAAATAAGAATTTTTTAAAGTAAAAATCTATTTTTTAATTCAAGTAAATATTTCCTTTTCTCGAAAAAGCAATTTTTCCATAAATAAAGTTTCTTAAACATATACCAAACTTTTTTCAACGTAATATTTAAAATAATTTAAAAGTTTTCTGAATCTCAGATTTTTTTTCATTTATTATTTAAAGTCGCTCCATCATCGCTGGATATTAGCTATTCTTTTATTTCTAAACATTTACAATATATTACATCAATGTGAAAACATTACATTCGTATAATAATAAATATTATCATTTAACACAGATTTCATTTAAGCGTATATAATATTCTCATAATTTCAGATCGATCACACCGACTGATCACAAAGGAACGAAAAAAAGTCGCTCCACGAGAGAAATCCTGATTGTCTTTGGAAAGCTTCATGCAGCCTCGGTCTTCGATTACAATTCGCTCGAGAGAGTGGGTTCGGAGGGATCTCCGAGTTAGCGAAGTGCGTAAAAAGAAAATCAGGATTTCAAGTAACAGTGACGCATTTCCTCAACTCTCGACAATATACCGAACCAAGTAAGCCCTTTTATCACACCATATATTACAAAAGCTCATCATAGTAGAAGAGTAGTTACGTTGTTTCTGCAATTTCATCGCGTATATACATAGCTACAGTACCGAGGCCTTCGTGCGTTCAATCGGAATTCACCTCCGCGCGCAATCGTAATAGAATCTGCCGCATTATTAACGAAGCTCGTCCTCTGTCTTGCTGCTTCGCATTTGAGCTCTCGTTGTATATACTGGTACATAGCGACTCATACATGGCTTGACGCACATTGCACCGTTCGCAAGCAGTGGAGATGATGTAGTACCAGTAGCTGGAGTGTGCTTTATGGTCCACGTGTTTATTATGCTAGAACATCGCCGAGAGATAAGTGTGAAACTTTCACTCAGATAGGCTGCTTTTAACTCTTTACCGTTCTGCTACTGTATATCGATTTTCTATATTCGTTTCGCAACTCAATCATACATATACGTGCGCGACGTATGTGTATATACATATAATGCTATACGAAGCGTCAGAGTTTTTAATCGTTCTTCGTTCCGAGATAAATGTACAGCAAAGATTTAATCGTTTGAACGATAATCTCACATCGTAAACTATGATCGAAGCTAGTTTTTTGGGCAGGATCGTCGTACAGGTGAGCTTTATAGTTTTACCATCGCTAAATCTTGTATTGCTGTATCTTATTGAATTTTGCATAAATTTGCCTTTTGTAAATACCAAAAAGTACTTTTTTTTAAGTTAAAAAATTGGAGCAATTTTTCACTTTTTTCTTTCGTTTAATAACAAATTAAGTCAACAAATCAACTATACGCTTTACATTAAAATATTGAACGTAAAAGCTGTATTTGTCACAGGTTATAATAAAAAAACGCACTTTTTAGCATAAAAATCTCATTTTTTAAAGAATAGCTCAAGCTATCATAAAAAAAATTTTACGGTACATTTTTTTCATCCTAACATCGTAACGTATTGAAATTCGACTTGATCGAGTACATAGACACGAATGACGATTTTATTGAAAAATCGCTGAGCACGGATTTTCTGCAATAAATTAATTTCTAATCGTTTTACTTGTCAAACAGTTAAATGCAATAGTTGTAGATCGCGAAAAAGCATAACTTTTTCTCACTGTACGCGAGCCGTTGCGAAGCGGTTAGTCTTTTTCTGTTCTTGCTGAATAATCTACTACTGCGATATAATGGAAAATCCTTGGAGAAATCGCAATGGTTATACGCAAAGCTCGTTTTCGCGTCAATATTCCAACTGAGCGTGTAAAATATAAAGCAAGTTCGCTTATTTCAGTAAACGCAGTTCGCGCTTGATGCGCATGTACGTCCCCGATATACGTTTTCCAAGATGTGCTCGCGGGGGAGGACTCTGATTTATTTACGCGCTACTAGCCTTCGCGTATAGCTTTGACTAAAAGCGTCACAGCCACCGACGTTGCCGTCGTCGTCCCATTTCAAACGCTCGTTTTCGTAGTAAAACGTTTTGAGGGCTTTCGCGGCTCCGGGATTACGGCGTTATTTGCATGATGAATTTGTTTCCGGAAAATTCGTCGGTCCCCTGTATACCGTTCCCAAGGATTACTTCGGTTTTCGAGATCCCAGAGTCGAAATAAAATGGACTGTGCGAGTTACTTTTCGGAAGGAATTTAATTAGCGAGTCACACAGGCTTTCCTATACAACCATCGTGGCGAGGATGAGGATTGAAAATTTCGAGAATTTCAGATGAAGGATTTTCTGTGAGCTTACGTATATACGATTATATGCATATATATCGCATGTACGTGCTGTGTATAAATGTTTGAATTTCGTCAAAAGCGTGGCAAGTATATCAATGTTGTATAGCATTTAATAAACTTTTGTGAATTAATCATCAAAAACTTTCGACGTATCTTCGAAATCTCATAGGTAAGAAGGTTGAACCTATTTTTTTAGCTTCTAGCTTTTTAGTAAACTCCCTGACCCTTGATCAAGGTTTTAAGAGCTCATAATCTTCGAAACTCGGGATTCACCACTCTGAAGCCAGGTCATCTCGACGTCCACTCAAGATATTTATTTAACCTGGCGATGCATCAAGCATTTATACACAGAGACGCTCCTAGCATGTTTACAGAAGCATGCCGCGCTATTTATGCACGAACGTAGCGTAACAAGCATTCGTGTGTCCTCGTAAGCGTCGTTCCGCGGGATACGCGTATGTCCAAATTCGTGAGGTTGCCTTTAGCGTCGTCTTACCTATGTATATATATATATGTACGCTCTAGTGTATATACGTGGGTTGCAGTTGCAGAAAGCAAACGTAGAAGGCAAGGTGTGTATGGTAGTAAATAAAGACACGCACACACACACGCATATATATACAAGCGTAGTATTTCTTCCTTACACATAGACGGGTGAGCAGTCGCCCGGCAGCCGAGCTTTGAGCTTCGGCTTTTTGCGGAGTTCAACCACCTTGCCGCACACAGCGTTGCTCGGTCGGAGGACAACGCACGCAACTTGCTACTCCTTCTCCCTCTTGCACGCAATACAAGCCGAAATCCAATACTTGTGCGCCTTGTATATAGAGCTTCAACGTAGTAGACTCGCACTCACACACATACACACTTATATTTTTATGTGTGTGTATATATATATATATATATAGACGCGCGTGCGCGTAGGTTTTCTCTCTTTCTCTCTTTTATTCGCCGTCTTTATCTCTTCCTGCCGCGTATACTCGTTCGTTCGTTCCGTCTATCTTGCTCCCTCCACGCCTGTCTGTCTGTCTCAATCTCTATATCTCGTCTTCCGCCACCGCCGCCGCTGCTCTAGTATAGTGGATAAGTAGAGTCTGCTCCGCGTGTGTTGTGTACATATATATATATATATATATATATATATATATATATATATAGATGAGTTTATGTGTGTACATGCACCGGAGCCTGCGTGTGGGTGTAGTACATAAGGGAGTGAGCAAGAGAGAGAAAGAGAAAGAACAGAAAGAGGTTGCACACGCGACGCCGTCGTGGAGAATGTTTTCGTGCGCGGCCCGGCGTTTTATAGACGTTTTACCGATAGAATTTTAGCAACGCCAGCAGCAGCAGCTATGGTAGCATATAGCCCTTCCACTGCTGTTTCGCTTCTTTTTGTTTTTTTTTATCGCGAGCGCGGAGGGAATTTCGATGCTACTGCTGCTGAAGGAAAATTGAGAAAGGACTGAAAGAAATGGTCGAGGGGATAACACGTCCTCTCGTACTCGCTGATTGTATTCATTGCGAGACCTTCCTTATACAGTGTTGTCGACGAAAAATTCGATCTCACCTGTGTGGATCAATTTTTAAATACAATAATTCGACAATCATCCATTCGATCAATCTTTCGAATCTTAAAATATAACTCGTCGTATGTACCTGTAGTACTTGGACATCGATACGTGGGCAATCGAAAAGTACCTTGTTGCGGAAAAACTTTTTGTTTACCTTCGTATTATTTGTTTTTTATTTTCATTTGGACGAATAGTCTTTGTTGAAAATTAGACTTTCCAATGTCATCGAACTTCTTTGAATAAGCAGTTAGTAGAAAAATAAATAATTTCACCGAAGGGACAAAGTTCTTACTCCAACGTAGAGAAGTACGGCCGTTAAGTATAAGCGCCGACGCGACCTACTGGCACACTGTTTCCATGCAAATTCTGTTTACTCTCCGAGCTGGATAAGCAAAGGGATGCAGTGTACTACATTGGTGTACGTGTATATATATATACACGTATGCACTGACTGTGGCACAGGTTGCAGGGGTGAAGTGTGCGAGAGAGAGGGAGAGAGAGAGAGAGAGCGCGTATATCCTGCCGCTGCATCACACCTCGCGTAACGTACGCGAGGGGGAGAACATCCACTTGTATTTCTGCTTGGTTCAGCCACCCTTCAGTGCCACGAGTGCAACTTCCCCATTTCGAAATACGCTCTTTAATATGCGCTGGTTTATTTCGTCGTCGCGCGAGCTTTTTTTCTTTTGTTTCCTGAGTTAAAAAGCATTCCATTGGACCGCTGTCTTGCCATACCCCGGACGCTTCTACTTATTTTAGTTATAGTGAGTTTTGGTGGGTTTCTTGCATCGTGTGCCAGATTCCTTTTATTTCAACAAGTTTTTCGCGCGACTAACTCGAAGTAAGTATTTTTGCACTGTTTTTTTGAGTATTTATTCTTTCGCTTCTTCCTTTCATTGAATGAAAGTGAGATGTGAATGGCCAAAGTTTAAAGGTCTCTAGTTTTTGAATCTTCTCTGTAGACAAAATAAGATGAAACACAGAGAGAGAGAGAGAGAGAGAGAATAACGGAGTCAAGGTTAAACGTTGAAAATAGCTTTTGCGAGCTTTTACTTCTTTCTTAAAGTTTTATAAGATTCTCCCGGAACTGATAAAACCTTTACAACGCGAGCAATAAAAGTCCTATGAAAATATTGAAACCCGAGTATTGCAGTTCGATACCAATAGAGGTTGCGCTCGCGTTTCATTCAATTGTTTGAACTTCGGTATGGCAGTGGCTCTACGTTCGGTTCAACTGGTTTCTGAACAAGATCTCGTTTGTATATAGTTTATTTAAAAATTCACCTTTAAGGAAACCCTTGCTTAAGCGA
The DNA here is from genome assembly GCA_018906985.1 of Apocrypta bakeri. NCBI lineage: Eukaryota > Metazoa > Arthropoda > Insecta > Hymenoptera > Pteromalidae > Apocrypta > Apocrypta bakeri. The sequence continues at coordinate 21,999,173 of JACCIA010000001.1, read as the reverse complement.
ACGCTTTAAACGGCGATAGACTAGGATAACCAAATTTTTAAAAGTTGTACAATCAACTGCTTGTTTCGTGAATACATTAGCTGATTATTATTCTAAGGACTTTAACGCGTCGTAATAAATCCGAATTACACGAGAAGTAAGAAAGCATCGGTACCAAACGATGTCAATAAACTAGCGGCAAAGATCATCCGAATTCTTCGCATAATACGAAATTTAAAATTGACTGAACACGACGACGCTTGAACCACCTTAACCGTTGTGGGGATAGAAGAGGAGAGAGGAAACACACAAGCTGAATAGAGGGCTTGGCGACGGCACGTTGGCGCGCCGCAAAGTGACAAGTTGTAAGTTGCAAAGCTACTTTAACTCGGTGAAGAGGTGCGAGTATAGCGCGCGGCGCCGGCAACTTCCTTAACGAGGCTACCCATTCCGCGGCCATGATCGATAACTACTTGCGCCGCTGCTGCTGCTGCTCTCACGGCGCTTCTACTGCTTCCATATATATATGTACATATACATACACACATTTTCGCCTATCTATATATATATATACACAAACGCGTATACGCCTATAGGTATAGCAAGACTATCGTTGGCGCCGCGGCGTCACGGCTTTTGGACGCTGCTATAACGGCTGTTCTGAAACTTTGGCATCGTCGGCGTCCGGGTTATAGAGGGACAGAGATATAGGGGTAAGGGGAGAGAGAAGAGGGGATCGGAAGTTGATGAAGACTGACGTAGGCACACGGCCGACCGTAATGAGAAATAAATCGACGGACCGGGCTAGTAATGTAGATTGAGAGCATTGACAGCCGTCAGACGTCCGTTGGGACTTTGCTACTGGTGTGCTTGACGTTATAATATATATAGGGAGCTATGTGCAGCTGATGCTGAGACGAACGTCTTCGCAAATTTGTGGCTGGCGTTTGAGTTTCGAACTCGGTGTGTTTGTTTTTCGCTGTCCGCGTCCACAATCTCACTCTCTCTCTCTCTCGCTCTTTCTCTCTAAGCTGACGATTTGACTTGTCCGCAAAAGTTCCCTCGAATTTATAGTCGCGGATCACATTGATTTTTCAAAAAGAGCAAACATCTTGTTTTTGACGTAATTGAAAGTTATCGAGGAGCGAACGGGGAAAATAGTCTTACCGTAAGTTGTGGCAATTATACGAAGAAAATATTTGGTCAAAAAGAACAAGATCACATCTTCGGTAAGCAAAGGTCGTTAGCTCGCTAGGCCTCGTTATCGATCTATTTTCCTCTCCATCAGCTCTCTTGAGCGCATTATGAATTTTAAAGCTCGAGCTTCTGTAATAAATGAAATATTCTCAATCACGGGTCATCGTATAATCAATGGCTGCACAGCCGTCGCATCCCTTGTCCTTTCCTCCACCCTGTATTCCTTCCCCGTCTCTCGTTTCTCTTCTCTGTAGCAGCAGTGGTGGCAGCGGTATAGAGCCTGGGAAAGGAAGTAGTCGCCTGTGAGGATGACGGCGATGGCGGCGGCAGACACATCAATAATTACCCAGGGTGGACGGGATGGCAAGACGCCGGCTAGAGCCGAGGGGGGAAAGAAGAGAGAGAGAGAGAGAGAGAGAGGGCGGCCGGGCGTTCGGGAGGTTGTTCGGCGGCTCGACGCGCTTGGAAAGAGGAGAGAGAGAGAGAGAGAGAGAGAGAACAGGCAGAGTAGCAGCAGTGAGTCTCGCTCGGCTCGGGTCAACCGAGGTCAAGTCGCGCCACCAGACGCAAGCTACCCCCCAGACGAATCTCTCTCTCCTACCTCCCGGGCGCCTCTAGCCTCTATCCCTCTCGCTTACCTACCCTCCCTTTGCTTCTCTTATACAGTGCAGCAGAGCCTCCCGCCGCCGTCGACGCCGTTACCGCCCCGCGTCTCCTCCGCCTCTTCCTCCTCTTTCTCCTACGCGTCTCTCTCTCTCTTTCTCTCTGTCTTTGTGTGCACGTACGTGTGTGTATGCGCGCGCGTGTGTCGGTGTGGGGGTTGCTATGCCGCTGCCGACGCTTTCTCACGCACGCACACCGAATATGCGTCTGGCTACCTAACTTTCGGGGGCACGTTATCGTAAAGTTCGTTCACACCGGCTCTCCCTCTCTTTCTCTCTCTCACTCTCTCGGTCTCTCTATAGCTGCGCCGAACGCGATCTTCGACCTTTCGAGGCTCCGACTCCGAGTGAGTGAGTGAGGTAGCGCAGGAGTAGGAGGAGGAAAGCCACACCGCTTGATGCGGTGGTCGCTACTGTTTCTCGTCGAGAGGAAAAATATTGGTTGGATTAAGGCAAGGCTTAAGATTATGGAGCTGATTCGTTTGGCCCATGGGTTTTGAGGATTAATTGATTAGACGCTTCTCGCTCCTTTCCTTAGCATCTTTTTTTCGAGTTTCGCGCCAAGAAGAATTTAATGTCCTTCTAACATCATTTGTCGGATACGTAAATTATTATTTTTTTTTCATTTTTATTTCGAATCCGATATATAACGATACGTCGGCAAACGATAAGCTGATATCTGCAACTAATCTTTAGATTAGGGGTGGAAAAAAAATCGAAAGAAATAACACAGGAAAAGCCAGGCTTGCAGAGCGACGGTATAATCTCGACGGCATTGCGAGAATACCACAGCTACTCGAGCCGCTCGATTGAATCCAAATGGGATAGAGCGACGTGGGCGACTATCTTTACGTAGCTTACGTGAGATTTGAAAAAGCTAATTTCCCAAATCAATGATTCCACATCATTACAGTCTTAGATAGTAGCCGACATCGACGTTTTCTGACGAATACTTATTCACGCCTTCACTCTCTCTCTTCTTCTACTTGTTAGCAATGCAACTCATAATTTTATTAGGTGCCGCCGGGCGGCCCGCGCCCCTTCGTTCCACCCGTTACTTTTCTTCTCTCTTTCGCGTCTCTCGTTTTGTTCTTTTTGAGGCGCTCGCACTCGTACTGTTTTTTCGTTTAATGGGCTCTTCGCGAAAAACGCGGAATTATTAAAGGAACCGAGGCGCAGTAGCGGCTTCTTCCGCTCTCTATCTCTCTTTCTCTTTCTCTCTTACTCTCTTTCTCTCGCTCTGAGCGTCGCGTCGGTTAAATTGGCAGCAGAACGGGCTTCGCTGTCTGCGTGTCTACGTGCGCGCTTATACCCGGCAGGTATACTGCGGTGAGGTGGCGGGAATTAATGCCGTTAAAGGGGTTGATGCTCCCTCGACTTCGTTGCTCTCTCTCTCCTCTCTGGTTCTTCGACAGTTATTTTGGGAACCGGTGACGATTAGCTGAATTTTCGACATATCTTCGGAGCCGAAATTCGAGATTCAATGCGGAATCTCCCGCGGTTATTAATAGAGCGAAGCTTGCTCGATATCCTTCCTATTCGGAAAATTCGAGAACTTTTCTCTCTGCGGAATCCCGGCACTTTTAGAAAACGACCCTCCGGAATTCACGTAATACAGCAAGCTCTCAGTCTATTTGCATTTTCGTTCGCTCGGTACTTGTCACGAATCTCCAGCAGTCCCGAAAAAGGAAGGGAACGGTGTATAATACGTCGACGAGAGGGCGCGAAAAAGCACTGCTGAGAGCCGAAAAAAGGGCAGCACAGCACTGGTACAGCCCAGGTGTGAGCTCAAGGGTTTTCCATAACGAAGCTCTCACGCATTTCCCCCTTTGGCCGATTGCGGGGCACAAAGAGGAGCGAGTGAGTGCGAGAGAGCAGATATGGCATTTGTCCGGGCTTCGCCCTCTGACTCGTTTGGGTCGAAGGGACGTCGTCGACGACGGCGACGACGACGACGACGACTCGACGGGTCGTTGCCCGAAAACGTTGCCGTACTCTCACCCTCTCTCTTTCACCCTCGGTCTGTTATTGTTCCTTCCATTCGAGCTTCCTCCACTATTTCGTCTACCGGGCACTTTCCCTCCCATACAGTCCGCGAGTTAACTCGCTGTAGTTGCGGAGCTGGTTTCCCTTAACAGCACCGACCGCTGCTGCTGCTGCAGACTACGACACTTGGACACACTTGGTTTTATTTTTTGGCCGGTAGGGTGTGGTTTTGCTATTTTCTTTTTTGCAAAGGGCTTTGTGAGAGCTGCAGCTGCCGATACGTCGATGCACGTCGGGCTCGTTCGCTTGGAAGGACGAGAGCACGCGTGAGTTTCAGCTTAGCAATATACTCTGTATACCTGTACGTGTGTGCGCTCTTTAGCACACGTACGCGCCGATGCTCTTATCCCGCATTTATCTACCGCTGTTTCTTTATTTTCCCTCGGCCGAGGCCAACCATTCTCGGATTTCGAAATTGATTGATTCTAGATAACGATTTCGAGAGCGAAAATAATAATGAAAAATAAAAGAAACCCTACGAGGAGCGAGATAAAAAATATAGATTAAACAAACCGACCTTCCAGTGCATAAATAGTAATAATAGTAAACAATACGCGAATGTTATATCACGTCTCCGAAGCTAAAAAAAAGTCTCCCTGGGCGTGCCAGTCGACAGTCCTGAACCAAATTAATATTTGCGAAACTGCAAGAGAAAACTTGCGAATATTGGTAACTCGCACCCAGTCTGCATTATATCAATGTTTTCAGAACTTTCCGGACGGCTTTTAAAATATTTCGAAATGTTCGCTAACTAGAGATATATATACAAAGGTGTATATAAGGATACATATATCGTGAATTTTTGCTGTACGATGCGTTGAGTTTCGGAAATCTGAGTAAATTCTCAAATGAGACATATTCTGTATTATATAGACTCGACTCGTAGTGCTGTTTGTGTATTTATCAGTAGAAACATTCTGAACACGCTCAGGCATCGATTGAATACGCTTCACTTCGGCCAATCTATTTTCTCTTGCAGGACTACTATGCAATGTATTAAATTACTAACGTACACACATATACGTAGCCAAGGTATATAACAGACGCAGATGAAAAGCAAGTTTCTCCAACAATCGATATATTCAGAGCTCATTAAAGTCTTAAAGCTGTCGCATCCATAAAATTCGCGCGCGCGCGCGCGACACATATTCCATCGAAAATCCCGGGCGCAGTGCTCCCCAAGGTGTAATTCTGTCCGCTGCGGGCGATCGATAAGTATATCCTTAATACCACATGGCGGCGGCGACGACGACGGCAACGGTGGCAAATAAAGCGAGGGACCTGCATTGCACACTCGAAACGTGATTTATACGTCGCTGTGCACATTTCGTTCGTCTCGACGCACCGTTTCTCGTTTTCGCCGCTTTTTTTTTCTTTCTCTCTCTCTCTTACTCTCCGCAACGGTATATAGCGACGGTATAGGTAGTCAGTCAGTCACGGACGGATGAGCGAGTCAGCATAAACGCTACTCGTAAATTGCGACTCCACAGCGGAGCTAAAGCGACGCGCGCGACTGCAGGAAGGAAGAGAAAAGCACCCGCGCCGATGAAGGAAAGGAAGAAAACTAGCGGTATATTTATGTATAGGTATATATATATATATACGTATACAAGTCTACTGGTGCGACGTCTTTTTTAATAGCCTGGATTTTCGGAGTCGACAGCGGAGGTGTCTTGCGGTGTGGCTGATGGAGACAGGGAATATAATTAGAGTGACTTTTGCCTTTTGTGACGGGATGCGAGAAATTTTCTTCTTTTGCCTCTTTTCTCTTATTGAGTTACTTGAGATAGATTAATATTTCTGCGTGATATTTTTATACTCCTTCCTTTCGATACTTGCAGTTGAATGATTTAAAAATTGAAATTAAACTAGATTATAGTTTTTATAATAAAGTTAGTATCGAGTGCTTATTTACTGTATTATGCTTATTATTTGAACGGATAATTGTATTGGACAGTATTTGATTTTAAGTTTTTCAGCAAACCGTTATGTAACTTGAATATTGGCGATAATTGATTTAAGAATCCAATTCGTCTAAAAGGAGGAAAAAGGGTTAGATTCTTAGCGATTAAGGTGGGCTTAGACTTATTCCCTTCCTGAATTTTGAATGTCTGCAACAATAAATGTAATATTATTACAAAGCTAAACTTTTTTAAGTGAATTAAAAAATATTATTTAATAAGATATACGGTAAGTTGAAGTTATCGTCTTGTGCGGAGATTGGTTTTTAATTTTGGTTTTGGTATAAGTAATAGCCTGAATAGATTAATGGATCATTAAGATTTAAAGCTCAAATTATTTTATTTCTGCATAATTTTGAGCTATTCAATTGAAAATGGATTATCCATCATTACGGTATAAATTATTTAATTTATTGGAAAATATCACAATACGGTCCATTTTTTATTCTGAGTCTCTTTACAAACGTAAATAGTAATACGACTGCTCCAAATAACGTACAATCACCATCGATTGAGCTGTAGCCTACACCAAAGCAAAAATTAGAAAAAATCTCTTCACAAAGTAATAACATCAACTTACGGTAGATCTTATTAAACAATGTTTTTAATATATTAAAAAAAAATTTATTCGTCATAATAATATTACATTTTTCGCTTCAGACATTCAAAGTTCAGGGAAAAAATAAATAAAAATGTCCCTTAATATATTATTCTTTAATACAATCAAAACCACATATTTAAATTCTATTTTAAGCTTTTCTTCCATTTCATCTTAGCCTGCTAAATTCAAGGTTCTAAGATCCCTCATTGAACAATACAAAAGTAGTACTTTACAAAAGCGTGTATAAAGGTACTGTTGGCCACGGCGTTAAATGCTGCGCAGACGTGCGTCAATCGGTGGTGCGCCGCTCGACTTTACGAGCGACCCTTGCAAATTTCGAGAGACAAGAGCCTTTTCTCTTTCACTCTTTCGCTTTCGACTTTACGGAGGGGTAAAATACATTAGAATTTATGGGCGTTAGCGTAGGGATCTGCGTGTCTCTCTTTCCGTGAAACATTTCTGTCTCTACTTGTATTGACTGCCGTCTGACTTGAATAAAACGTCGGCAGTATGATTAATTGCCCGACAAGTTTATTTTACGGGCGTACGTCTTTTGCACGTCGTGGGGAGTCGAACACAGTAGCCGAAGGAGGTGAGTGATAAGTGAAACATGAATGCCGATACCGACTGTTATTGGGATGTTAGAAGCCTACGAGTACACGGGGTTACTTTCTTTTTTCTTTTTTTCACCGATGTCGTTTAGGATGATTAAAGATGGAATATGTCCGAGATGATGAGTTTACGATGGTTTTTCGAGGTTTATTTGACTGATGCTTTGGCTTCGGATGATTGAAGGCAGTGAGTTTTATGCGAAAATTTTTCAACGTTCGATCTGAGTTGAAAATTCATTTTGTCAGGTAAATATAGACATGAGGATGAATATTTTTTTATCATTTGGATTGCTTCTGATATTTGATTAAAACGTATAGTTATTTAATTCTAAGCTTTATTAATTAAAAGATCTTTAACTGCAAGGATAAATTCTATACTTGAAAACATTTATAAAAAATGAATCAAGTGCTATAATTATTATCAGTTAATATTTGTTTAAATATACTAATTTATAATACGTATAAAATTGTTTGATAAAAAAAATTATTTACAAAATAGTGCATGCACTTTGCAATTTATTTTGCAATTCATTTTGCGCAACGTTTTACTGAAGACAATTTAATTGCCAAACAAATATTTTTAAAAACTAAAATGTTATTTTTTTTCTGTATAAAAAAATTTACCAAGCATAGAAAACTTTCTTCCAGTGCAAGTTTCTAACTATGTCGCACTGTAGAATTGCTAGTAGATCAATATATTTGTTTATTTCTGCGTTTGAAAGATTAACGAATAGAATCCCTTACATACACTACAAGTTTATTCAAATTAGTACGTATAAGCATGGGCACAAAAGTAAAGTTGCAGAAAAGGCGAAAAAATTGCTAGTAACAGAGAAGGCGTAGATAAGTAGCGGCTAATGCTCGTATGAAGACCAAGTACGCTTACTGTACATATGCGCTGTGTAAAGATGCGGTTTATTGATTGGTTCGCAAAACTTCGTATACACGAGGAAAACATGTTCTATTATTACTTCCTTATACTCTTACGCCTGTTACGCGATGCGTTACGACGAAACGGGGACCTTACATGTGTAACTGACTTCAAAACTTATTGTTCTTATACGACCACCTCGATGCTATTCTATGAACTGTTCGCCAGAGTATATATATAGTGTTTGTTGCATATATGAACAAACATTTGAATCTTTTAAGAATTATTTACTCAATGACAGAATATAACTCTGTTGTTACTTTTTTGTTATAAACAAGTCAACGAATGTGCGTCTTTAATATAAAGGAAGTGTGCATAATATACGTGCGTATACTATAGACACTTCGTCGAATTAATAAAAGGGTTCATCATCGCTTCTTGACTACTTCACCCTGAATATTTGTATCAAATGTACGTTTGTTACCTGTTGACGAATATTTCTTCGCTTTGAATGTCATGATAAATTAGTAGTCCAATGTCTATATTAGCACTCTGCTATATATACATTAAGATTTTCGATAATGACCTTCGGTGCATTGAAAATAATAACGTCTAAAGTCGTCCGTCACTTTTCTCGTCAACTACATACGCATATCGACACGAAGAAAACGAGAGAATATGACTTCCTTGCTCGAACAAAGTTTTGCTATCGATCGATAACCGCATCTTTACATAGTAAACCGCACAGCAACTCGTACTCTTATATAAAGCGCTACTTATCTACGCCTTCTTCGTTGTCTGTAATTTTCGTCTCTTTTGCTCTTTCTCTCTTCTTTTTTTTTGCTTTTCTGCGGTCACTCTTTGTCGCATATGCATCGTGCACATTACCTAATGCAACGTTTTTGCAAACTTCTTACAATATACGCGGTTTGACGAATGTTGACGAGTACCGTTGGAGTTACTGCATTCACAGCTTAGTAATTTAATTTTCGTTGTCTCGTGTGCGTACCATTGTGATAAGGTAAAGACTTCGTAGCAACGAAAACCACATGCAAGCAAGAAATATTAATTAAAACGCATCGCGCGAATCGTATAGTACCATTTTGCAGGGAAACAATCATAGACTGAGTAAAGTTTCTATATGTAAAAGTTCTTATGTTGAAATAGTGAAAGAACGTAAGATGTATACTTACAATGTACTTGTACGTTTAAAGTGTATACGATTGAAAGTATCGGTAAGTTTTAAATTAGATATTTATTACAATTGAATGACTGTACATAGTGTACGTACTACATATATATTTACACAAGATAAGTTGATCTGAAAGGTTAAGTTATAGCTTTGTAATGTTTTATTCAAAGTTAACACATTACGTTGATTTACATTACGAAACTAACGAATCATCGTTAGATAATCGAACACAGTGAGATATTCAATTCCATCTTTTCTAATTTATTCAATATCAATGAACTGTTACATATTGTAGCCCAATACAAATCTAAAGGATCTAAAAAAAAATCTAAAGGATATTGAATTAGCGCGTAATTTTGGGTAAAATTCAATTGCATATAATGCTTGACTAATTAGTCATAATTTATTCCTATTTCTCCTGTGATATTCTTGTTTAATCATCGCAAAGTGTCAATGAAGAAATATATTCGGAAAAGGTTACGTGACATGTTGGTAGATAAATACAGGTAAAAAGTGGTTGTACGTTGTAGAAGGGGTGTTGAACTTCCGGAAACTATCCGATGTCGGTTATTTTCATCGACGAAAAAGTCCCCTTAATCATAGGGGACCATGTGTACGTATGCATATTTATATATAATTTATACAGGGTCCGTGTAAAAATGCAGCGCGACGGGCAATAATAGAGCCTCTTAGAGGGTCGACCACTACGGCTGCTGTTTCAAATTTTTTTTCCAGCAGCGTCGATTCTTCGCGTGATGGCGCTTGCACAACCGGCTATATTGCGTAGATAGATAATTACGGGATTATATTACGTTTTCGTAATAAGAAGAACCTTTGTTTGCTTTTTATTCGCGTAAAAATTCCCAAGTGTTCGATCAACGTAAGGTTAAATGGCATAGCTTCGAGAGATTCGATTAAATGTACGTATTTATATAAACGTACGTACGTACATTCACACACATAAGGTCGAAATATATTAATCGCAAAGCTAGAGTACGAGTAGGAGTATACGAAGAAACATCGGAGCTTTACATATATGGCTAGGAGATTAGCTGGAATCTGAAAATGTTAAATTAGAATGTTGAGAAAGTCCCAGTAAGTATATGTATATAAGAAAAATCCTCGCGCGCACGCACGTGTACCTAGAGCCCTCGTAGAGGTTGGCGACCCCGAGGCCAACTCGCGAACCTTTTGCCCGCGCAGTGTTCGCTGTCGCGTTTGCTTGGAATCCCTCGCATGCGTCGAACTTGTACACGAGCGAGGGTCGCGCGTAAATTACGCTCAATTATAATGAGTCGCGCGGTGGCGACGAAGGCGGCGGCACACGAAGCGATTTTAACGCGAAACGCACTCGAGTATAGGCTTTTGTGTTTGTCGAAACGGCGAAGAATGAATTTCGCGTGTTTATGTTTATACGGAATCGGGTGACGAGGTGTGTGCGATTTTCTCTATATGCGTGAGTTGAAATAGCGGTAGGTATGGTCTACAGCGATGAATTTAACGACGATTTGCCTGCACTTATAGTTTGCGAGTATAGAGTTGGGCTTGTAAAGTTTTATGGGGACTTTGTATAGCTGTCTGTGCAATCTCCAGGATTTTCCGCAATTTGTCGACAAGTGCGCGAGTGAGCCGCCGTGGATTGAGAGAAAACGTCGGCGCGAATTGCTGTGTGTTTATATGTACTGTTAAATGATTTGTAGTGCAGGCTAAACAGCGCCGCATTTACCTTCTTCGGCTTCGCTCGTTGTCTCGTAATTATTCCCTTGTTATAGCTGCCGGCGCATGAACTCTTGTCTCTTTCTCTCTCTTTCTCTCCTATACTTTTCTTTATAATAATTCGAGCCTATACGCGAGAATTTGCGTATACAGTTTCACCGACGAGGAATTCCAAGATGCGCTTACACGCATTACACCGGCGCCATTAATTATCCACCGGAGTATAATTAAAAATCCACGTACAGTGCAGCCAATTATCCAACAAATTCACGCTTCAACGAGAGAGAGAGAGAGAGAGAGAGAGAGAGAGAGAGAGAGAAAAATCGACGTATGTGTGTGTGTCAACAGCAGGCACATTCCTCTCGCGTTGAACATGACTCCCGATTCGAGTGCGCTCGGTATACTCTATACTAGGTATGTGTAAAGAAAAAGCAAAAGAAAGAAGAAGAATCCCCAAAGCTAATCCGCAAGACGCATCTCTCGCGCGATCCACATCGTAGGGCAGCAGAAGCAGCATTACTGTACGTTCATGTGTGTGGGAAGCACAGGCGAGAAACTTCCGAATCCAGGCATCTCGCACAAGTATACACCACTTAGCGCATATCCCGTTCGTTCCTCCTCCTCCTCCTCCTCCTCCGTCTCCCGCAGAATCTCCCGCTGCGAGCGTGTAAACGCTTACGTAGCAGGTACCTCTTTCTCTCGGGCTGTATGTACGTGCCGCTGGAGAGAAGGAGAGAAGATGCTTGGCCACTCGATATATATGCCCTAGCGAGGGAGAGAGAGAGAGAGGAAACGCGCGCGGATGGTATGGGAGAGAAGGGGGCATAATTGCGAAGAGGAGAGAGAGAGAGCGCAGAGATGTTCTCGCCGGGTCAGCACGGGGTCACGCTTGGAATCCAGAGCAAACTATCCCTTCCTTCTATACCTCGGATTTCTCTCTCTCTCTCTCTGGTACCGTGTTTACCCTTCTTCTCTCTCTCTCTCTCTCTCTCTCTCTCTCTCTCTCTCTCTCTCTCTCGTGTATGCCGCGTTCGCTCCGCGTGTCCCTTGGTTTGCTCTCTCGTGCTGCAGCTACAGCCCTACCCGCGCGTGATGCCAAAGCACGTACCCTATTCGGATCCTCATAGCAGCTCTGCTGTTTCTTCTTCTTCTTCTCCTCCTTCGCTGCGGGAGAGGGGCTCACGCGAAGCCCTCATCTCAGACATCATCGCGGCACGATCTTCGTGGCCCTTTTTCTTTTGGCTGTGTATATATATATATTTTATATATATATATATATATAAGGCGATGGAAAAGATGCGCGACTATATGGACTTCTTCTTCTTCCTTTTCTTCTTCATCTTATTCCGGCCGCCATAAATTCGCAAGAGCGCAGTCCTCCGGAAAAAGAGCTATAGGGATGAGTAAATAGGGCCCGAGATCTATCGATCGGAGATCTATCCGCCGGCGCCGCACGCGCACGGATGCTGCTCAGATACGCCGAGCGGCGACACGCTTGTCGACGCTGCTGACCCCTCCCTTCAGTGGGTACTATATATATTTACTATTCATCTTTATTTTTCTATCTTGGTGCGCGTTTTCAATTTTTATTTCGTCATTCAGTCAACGTTCCTTAACGATTTTTCGTAGAATTCGAATTCCTTAGTAAAACCGAAGTATACGTTCATAGAATGGAGCAATGGTACTAAAATGGCCTGGCAATGAATGAATTTGACTTATGTTTATTTTTTATATTACTATAAAACTATAAAATGTATACGTAATATATCAAAAATGATTTATTTGACGATTCGAATCAAACACTTCATCACCAGTACTTGACGTACAGATTTAAATCTAGTTCCAATCGTTTGTGCAAGAATTGGACCGGTACAGTATTACAACTCTGACTCGTTCTTATCATCCTGATTTCCAACCAAGATTGAACCAGTACTAGCTTGTTGTTCCAATACCGGCAATTCTTATATGCATATTATATATAGATATACACATATACATAAAGTCTGAGAGAGCATGTATGTGAACACAGAGACCGAGCGTAGGCTATTCTTCAGCTATTTCTCCCATGGCATCCATGGTGCACGAGCTGCGACGTTAATTGTTGCGGCAGGCTCTCGTAGCCCTGAACCACAAGAGAGAGAGAGAGAGAGAAAGAGTGTCCGTATACCTTTGAGAGAGCTTATACGCCATGCATACGACGTGCATTTCCACGATTGGACATGTGCGGCGTGAGGAATCGCCAGCGGCGGTCGGCGACAGATGGAGATTCGTGATTCGCGCGTAGCAGGGGGGTCGCCGCGTGTTAGGGACCAAGCCGCGTGTCAATTAAGTGGCTCCGACTGCTGAGATACGGGCTCTTCTTTCCATACGGATATGCAGTCTATACTGCTGTTGCTGCGGCTGCTGTTGCTGCTACTGGATCCCTTGACGCGATTATTTTTCGTTCTTCCCGAGAGACAGAGTGACTGAGCGTGTTATTTACATGCGAAGCTGTTGTCTATTCGTACAGAGAGATATGTGCGTGGCTAATGCGTTGAACACGCGAATTGAACAGTTGTTTCTTCAAAAATATATAGAATTGTTTATTTATACATTAATAATATTGAACATCAAACAACTACCATAATAGGATTTGACCAATGCAGCAGCATTAAGTCAATACTGATATCCGGCCAGTAGTACTGTAAGCGAGTATCGGCCCAGCATAAGACCAGTACTGGACTGATAAGATTGGGTCAGTACTGTGTCAGTATTGTACTAGTATAGCACTCGTACTGAGTCAGCATTAGGCCAATATTGGAGTGCAGTATTCAACCGTTATACAGTTTTAATTCTGGCTCAAATCTTGTTCTTTTTTATAAAAAAATATATAGTATCATTTTTTAAAGAATCAAGAAATTCTTTGAAATTATCCAAAGATGAAAATGACATATCCTTCAAATTTTAAATTCAAGAGTCTCCCCCTTTATTCGTTGATGAGATGTTATTAAACAAACAGCCACAGTAAACTGATACTGAAATGATTATAAATACACGTAGAAACGTAAAAGTTAAACTCTCGATCGAATGTCACGCCAGCATTGAGTCAATACAGTCTTACAAATCTGGCCCGTTCTTATCATCCCGATATGAAACTAAGGTTGGACCAGTACTGCTAACCAGTATACTGCCAGTAAAGGACCATTACTGGCCCGTTGTTCAAAACCGGCAATTCCTACTGGAATATATATAGCTATAAAGCTAATGACCTAATGATTATAGCTCGACCAAATGATGGCCGATATTTTAGGGAAAGTTTTTTGAATGGAATCGAAGACTCTTTGCGCGATAGAAAGCGTTTAATTTTTTGCCTGGCTTAATAGTTCGATGCGCGCACGTTGAAGAATTCATGAAAATCGATTTTTCCACAGCAGCAGTAGCAGCAGAAACATCAGCAGAAGCAAAGCGTGTCTCCGTTAATAGAATATTCCCTGACATACCTATCCTACTTTTTAGCGAGCATTAAGTTACGTAGACTTGGTTGGAATAATAAATGCCAGCTGACAGGTATACCGAACCGCGTGCGAGCAAATATTTCAGTCGGAGTAGCGGAATATTCTGGAAATAAACCCGCCGCGAATTACAAGAGATGATCGTCGGCATAAGAGTTCTATATCGATGAAAGTGTATTTAAAACGCGTAAATGAAAATGACTTCGCTCCAGCGGCCGTTGACGGGTTTTCCTCTTTGTCTCTCTGACTTTCCGAACGATGTACCAATACTGAATAAATATATGACGTCGGCATTCGAGAGTAAGAGAGGGAGAGATAGAGATGACTATGTGATGAGAGAGATCTATTTGGCAAGAGGTGCAGCCTCATCGGTTCGTGAATAATGAATGTGTGACGTTGATGACCGACAACTGAGAGAGGGACATAAGTGTTTTCGAGTCTATTTTCGAGCGGGGGATAATTGATGCGACGTTTCTGTATGTGGAGTGTCGAGCGCGCCATACAATCTCCAGTTTAAAAAATTCAACGAAGAATTTCAACTGGCTTATGCATATATAGAAGGGTATATTAGTGCTCGCGGTAATCGGCAAGACAAAAGAGTCGATACCACGTCGATCTATTATAGATTACTATAATAAAATTATTATCTTATATATATATATAAAGTATGTATCGTGGAATCGCGAGTCGGAATTTCAAATCTCTGCTCTGCGTAAATATAACCCAACTAATTTCATTGTGTGTATCGTGTAATGATCAATCGCCGAGGTCACTCGTGTACTTATCTATTTATAATACATGTACGGGTAATAAACGAACGAGTGTTCGTACACTTGATGAAAAAAAAGGATGATAATCATAGCTATATCAGTACTGAGCAATCTCCTCGTCAAAATCGTCCCACGCGTGCTTCTTGGAAGCAACGGCAGCTTCTACATTATATATATATATATATATATATATATATATATATATATATATACATAACTCGCTCCCGAAAGTCCTGCTCCTCTCTTTATCTCTCTTTCTCTCTCCTATACATTGCAGCAACTGGTCGCGCGCTCGCGCGTGTAATGCGCTGGACCACCTGGCTTAATGCGCCCCTGTAGGTAGAGGTACCTTCTCCTCCGACTCCTCTCTTCTACAACTTTTTTCCAAGGCGCTATATATATATATATATATTCTCAGAGAGGAGACCCCGTGTGCGTGGACTCGTGACCAGGCCCTTTTTGCCGCTGCTCGGTCTGCTTCTTCTCTTTGCTGCTGTGCATGAAACCAACGGAGCAGGGAAGAGCTGTGCCCGCATAAGAGAGACAGAGAAGGAGAGCACGCAGGGCCTCGGTCACGAAACAACCCTCTCTCTCTCTCTCTCTCTCTCTCTCATATAGCATCTCTCGACCCGGTGTGTAACTGGGACGTCCGATACCATGCGAAAGTGCGCGAGAGAAAAGAGAAGAGCGTATACGTAGTGCACGTATAGATATATACGACTTGCAACTAAGCTCTACACACTCGGGTTCTAAAGGGTGGGGGCGGCGGATATCGGCCGAAGTGAAGAAGCAACTTGTGAATCGTATGCGTGTGTATATGTGTAGGGATTGGGGCCAACGTCGAGAGACAGAGAGGGGGACTTAGACTCCAGGTCGATAACATCGCGTTGGGAGAAAGAGAGAGAGAGAGAGAGAGAGAAGCCACTAGTTTCAGGTCTCTCGTGTATATGTGTCTGGGTATATACCTCCTTAGCTTACCCGTAATTATTCAGCGAGCGGAGAGGACTACTCGCGCGCTCGGCGGTGGGTCACGTCAGGTTATCGCGAAGGCTCTAGGATCCGCCGGAGGTTATCTACGCCACCCTACGATCCATCCCACCTCCGCACCCTCCTCCTCCTCCTCCTACTGCTGCTGCTGCTGCTGCTGCTTCTTCGTATACGAGCTGTGTCTTGTTGGTACTGCAGCCGAGTTCCTCATCCTCCTCCTCCTATCTCTCTCTCTCTCTCACTCTTCTCGTGCGAAATGCGCAGCTTGTCGCTCTTGCTGTTGCAGTATACAGCGCTCGTCGGTTTTGACTGGTGGTCGCTGCGTGCGGTGAACCCGAATTCGGCGACAGATTTTCGCTCGAAATATAGACGATTGATATATTATATGCATGCAAATTTGAAACGAAGCTTTATATTTACAAACGGACCACTCTCCCTTCGTATGCTCACTACTGAACTGTCGGAGATTATCAATAGTCATTTTCAATTTTATACTTGAGTGATATGCGCCCGAATAAAAACAAATATCCGATATTTTCGTTTCTCCCCATTTTCGCTGTTATATTATTAAAGTACATTGGCCGGCTGTGGATATATGCGTATCGATCGTTAAGCTCTTTTAACCTTTCTAATGAAATGGAGTTGTAAAAGAATACAATATAAAGAATTTTCGACTTAATCATGTGCCAATAATGTAATAATCACTGTCGGGCCTATAGTTAGCTTCGCTATCTATACGCGTTATAGCCTCGCGTCAGAATGACAAAGTGCATCCAACGCTCGGTTTATTATGTATACCTCGCGTAGCCACATTGCCGTTCTCCAGTCGTTTAATTACGCGGGATTAGTAGGCTTGTGCAGGTATATCATTATAGTGCGTCATGCGCCGCGATGGATCATTCCACCTATAAATATATATATATAGACGTGTATTCGTACATAAGATAATGCGATAACGTAAGGTTCATCGGAAGCTTTGAAAAATCCGAGCTCAATTAGTAGGTACTTCTTCTGCTGCTGTTGCTGTCTTAGATCTCATTGCAATTGGACTCGTGTGAGAACGACGTGTACCTCTTTGTGTCTTTGCGGAGTGTCCAACAGTACTGATTTTCGTCTTATAAAAAAAAAATTTCTTTATTAATTCTAAATTGGCAAAGTACTCAGTTGGTTTTGTCATCTTTTAAAGCTTAAAGAGGTAATCGTGTTACTTGTACACAGGTTTGATATATGAGAAACTTAAATAAAAAATTTTATAATACATTATTTTATTTTTAATAGTATTACTAGATTGCTACGTATACTTTTTCATATTCCTTTTTTCGTCCAGTTTACTAGTGACTAGATTCTTCAGCTCTTATGGTGAAAAATTTTAAATTTTTCTTGCTTCTTCATACTTCGTAATTTGATTACTTATTTCTTGCTAAAATTTGTTAAGCTATCATAATGGTACATTAAGGGTTCCCATTGACATTACAGCAATTTCCTAAAGTCATCCAGTTTTATTTACATTAAAAGATAATTTATTTAACACACGCTGATTTGTTTTGAACTGTACATTTTTATTCATTTTATCTGCAGCGACTGACCATTGTATTTTCGCTGGCAATTATAACATTTTATTCTCAAAATTAATCTTTACGCATTTTAAAAACCGCAGCAAGCGGGTAGTGAACAATCTAACGTTGCATTAGTCCACTTATCGATTCGACTCACGAATCGCGAGCTCTGCCGCCGCATCCACCCTCGCTCGGGGACTTTAAGGGAGGCGGACTCCAAGGGGTGGCGCTAGTTCGTGACGACTCACCCGTCGTGGGAAGAGGAGAGAGAGCGAGAGAGAGAGAGAGAGAAGGAGTAGGTGGCGTGTGACAGTCGTGGACAACTGCTGTGTGCTGCTGTTGCTGGCGGAAGCCCATTTCGAAATTCCGTGGACGCGCCCGGTTTCTGCAACGATGCTGTGCTCTCGAGCACGAAGCCAGACCAGCGCGAAATGAAAAAATACATTGTGAGAGTCGAGTGAGAATTTTACGAAAAATCCTCCTGGCTAAGGATCGACAAAAGTTACTCCTTTTATAGTCCTTTGCGATGTATACACTGGATGTATGTCGGGGATACAGTCGGCTTTTAAAATCAACGATACTTCGCAGCGACCATCGATCGAGTAGGAACAAAAAATTCAGTGATACATTACTTTCAGTTTGCTATTATCTCGCGATGAATTTTCGCTAAACCGTCGAGTATTTATTTTCGAAATTATAAACATTGTGGAAATACAAATCGGTTTTTTCTTGTTAAAAACAAAGTAGTTTCTTTACGCTGTAATTTAAGAGTCGTGTAGAAAGTATTTTCTTGAACATTGAACATTTATAAAATAAATAAAGATTTTAGATTTAGTAAGCATTAATCTAATACTAAATTGATAATTAAATTTGCAAAGTTACAGTTTGCGAGATAAAAGGGCGTATTACACGGAGGCCTTTTTTAATATCTTAACCCTTTAACGTACAAATGACCAAAATTTTAACGTCAACTTCAAGCTCGTGCCTTTTAATTATAGCTCCTGTGGAAAAAATATTGGGATATATATTCTTGTGTAAAAAAATCTCATCTTTCGAATGGCATCGCTGTAGTTATCAATAAATATCTGCAATTTGTTTATTATTAACTATAAACGAAAAAATACAGATTTTTGAAATTATTTTTATTTAACAGATATTTTTTTCAACTTTGTACTTAGTACTTGTCGTTAATTTTTAATAAATAAAATATCGATAATCAAATAATTAAGTTTAAGGTTCAATTTAATAAGAACCGAGTAATTGTAATTGAAGATCGAATTTGTTTACGCTGTCATATTAAAAATTAATCTCACATTATAAATTAATAATTAAAATGCTACTTACAGTTCTGAAGATAAAACGGTAAATTACATATGCAGGTCTTGTTTAATACCTTAAAGTAATAAAAATCGAATAATTGTATAAGCACAGTTTGTTTGCGCTGTCGTTCGAGATCCGTAGAAAGCATTAAAAATTAATCTTACATTAAATTAAACATTAAAATTGTACTTATAGTTCTCGAGATAAAATGATATATCACCTCCATACGAGCAGTAGTCCGTTTTTAATAGCTTAAAGCGCGTTTCAGCAGATTTTCTACGAAACATGAACTTTCACATGCCTCCCTCTTTAAGGAAATAAAAATAAAAAATAAAAAAGAAACCCCGTACGGATTACAAAGCCACGGCTTCGTTTGCCGGGCGAAAAATCGAGAGCACGCCGGCCACACTCTGCGCGCACGGCTGTAAAAGGTCCCCGAAAACAAAGCCACGATAAGGAAGAATCCTGCTGCTACGCCAAGAGATTACCGTGGGACTGACTATGTATATATATGCATGCAGAGAGAATCTCCTCGTGGCGCGTAACGTAGCCAACAAGAAGAACGGCTAAAGCAGGAGCTACTCGGCAAAGTAGGTATACATTTTGAGAGACTAGCAAAGTCAAGTCGTATAGCACAGCACGAGGAGAAGCGTACGCGCGGCATCGTCGTCGCTCGTTCGGCACGACACACGCGGAGGCACGTAGCCAGTGCAGCATCAGCGGCAGCAGGAGAAGCAGCAGCTGTGCGTCGTTTGCCACGAACGTGACGCTGGCCGTCATAGAGACTAGCACACGCGAGCGGATTTTTCATAAGGCCTACTTATCATAAGGGTCTGCACGAGGATCAGCAGCTAGTCACACATGAGGCGATGTTGAGCCCTAATAGGAGAGAAAGAGTCAGACTCCTCGTACGAATGGAGGCTTTATTTTGCTTGTTTGAAGTTGCGACTGCTGCTACACACCGTGCGCGGATCCGATGCATGTATAAGGAAGTGAGTAATAGGAGGATGGCGCCGTCGTCGTGTGCAGGCAAGCGTCGTGACATTGTTCTCTCGCGCCTACTGAGCTGTATATATACTGTCTATATAGCTGTAGAAGCTTTGCTCTTTAGAACTTCTCCCTTGCCTTTTACTTGCACTTCATTCCGGGGCTATTCTACAGTTCTGTGTTCGATCGTAGAATATTAACGCATGTATAATTTACATGCTCTATAATTCCGATATGCGACTAACAAAGCAGAATATCTCAATGATACACGCAAGTGTATCCATTGCAGAGAAGCGTATAACGACACATATTAAAACACGTTCGCGTTATTCCGTAATTAATCACGCTGCGCTTAAGACTCTCTCGTGCGAAGAGTCAAAGCTATAAGCTTTCTCTCTTTCGCTCTCCTACGGGTAGCATCTCCCCCCCCCCACTCTCTCCCTTACCTCTGTCGCTCTTTCTCTTTCGCGCGCTTGTCAAGAGCCATTCTACTTAGCACCTCTCCGGGACGTGCTGGCAGCGCAAAAAAAGAGACCGAACCACTGCTCGACGACGTGCACACCCCCACTATACACGCGTCATACATAGCTATGTATATTACAGCGGCGAACTTGGGATATATAAGCTCCGTCTTGGGATGAAGTGCGCGCGCGCGCGAGCTCGAAAGCCGGAGAGAAAGAGAGAGAGACAGAGGAAAAGAGCTGATGCCCCGCTGGTCGAATTTCACGCTCGAGCTGCGTGGCGATAGCAGCCAGATATGAAACACCTCCGAGCTGCTGCTGCTGCTGCAGACGTCAAGAGGTTGCCCCGCACGAATCGTGTTTTTGATCTCTCTCGTCGTGCTGCTGCTGCTGCTGCTGTTGCTGCCGGACTCCGGGAAAAAACCCTCATACCGAGCGTGCGCCCGATTTTTTTTCTCTTCTTCGCAGACGAGATCGCGTAATGCCTTGTACTGAGAGAGCTACGATAAATAATAGTTTCGTGCTTCGGTCGGCGCTAACTGGCTATTTGTTTTATCGCATTTTCTCTCCTCTATATATATATATATATATATATATATATATAGAATGTACGTGTGTGTGGACTACGGCGATTACCTTCGAGATGATTTTTACGCTTTGTCCGAGTGGGGCGGTTTTATATCGTATACAGAAAACGAGAGAGAGAGAGCAATTGCGGAATGAGACGCGATACGGTTTTCGACCGAATTGCTTTATTTGTCGACTAGTTACGATTCGATAATTTCTATCGCATACAGCTGTTTTTACAATCAGCCAACTATTAGATAGGTGATAGTACGCCTTGTTCGAATAAATGCGATAATCAGATAAAACGGTGATTGATTCGAATAAAAATCTTATTTCAATGTGTATATGTATAATTGTATATATATATAAACTAGTAGGAATTGTCAGTAATGGTTCTTTACGGACAGCCAGTATATTGGTTGCCAGTACTGGCCCAACCTTGGTTCGATATCGGAACGATAAGAATTGGTCAGCGATGTAATACTGTACTGGTACAATGCTGGCGTGACATTCGAACAAGAGCTTCATTCTGAACTAACTTAAGCTCCATCTTGCATAGTTATTAGTTTAGCAACATCTCATCAAGGGATGAAACGGAGTCTCGCGAATTTAATGTTTGGAAGGACTGGATAGTCCAGGAAGGAAGACAGGAATACTCCAGTACTGTTTGACAGCACACTTGACCGGAGATAATTTCTGGGATGTTTAATTTCTATCAGGGTATTTACCTATAGTTTAAACATTTTACGAGAATCACCATCTAGAAGAATAATAACGAATAAAATGATAACGATCAGTTCACGCATTGTTCCGATTCGAGAATGACAAAAAATTGTACAACCAAGTTACAAGTGACATTGTTATAGACAGCAACCGAAACGATCCATATAACACAGCTGGTGTACCAGAGGATTCAGCCAATGAGGTTTTACAGCAGAACCCGTGCAGTTCGTCATTCTTCGAGCCGTCAATGTCTCGATAGGATCGCGTCGCGCACACCTGTCAATCCTCTTTTTCTTTGCTTCTTCAGCTCTCAGCGCTACGGCACAAGTCTTATAATGGCTTTCCACGTATATATACAGTATATACACACGCGGCTCTCGGGTTTCGCTGCCGCGACACTTCCGGGCACCGCACGCAGAATCGACAATGAGCTCTCTCGAGCTGCCGAAGCTTCTGCATGCGAAGCCGAGCTTAATCATCGTTACGGGAATCTTCGCACGGTGTCGCGAGCACCTCGAGTATGTGGAATTGAAAGCTGATATTCACTGCGGTACGTGTGTATTATTATACATCTATACATGTAAGAGCGAGTTTATAATTCGAACTCTTGTTTTCTTTTCCTCCTCGATGAATAATAAACTCGCGTTTGGCGACTTGGTCATTTTGTTTACTAAGTGAGAGAGAGAGAGAGAGAGAGAGAGAGAGAGAAGTAATTGTCGCGAACTACACAGAATATTCGCGGGAGTATATCGCGTCGAGAAAGCTGTAAACTTCGTTACAGCTGACACAGACGTATACGCGACTGCAAACGTGCGGGGTTTACGTAACGCGTTTCGATTTATACAACTGCATAATTTCTCCGTCGCAACGAACAAAGTCAAAATTTATTCAAATCCCATAGCGTTTCTGTTTACAGGTTTATATATATATATATATATATATATATGTATATATAAAGCCACGCAGCCTAAAAAGCAATCACTCGAAAACTAATAATAAGACACCTGAACTCGTGGGTAATAAAAGGAAAAAAGCACTTGGAAAACTAGTTCGGCGAAGAGAAAAAGTCGCACGCACATAAACGCGCTATGCGCGCGCGCGCCCGCGCGCGTTTTCCTCTCGTGGGAACTGGAGCATATTTTGCGCTCCGGTTGCCTATGCAATTCGCCCGCACTTTGTCTTCGCTCTTATACGTGTAGATCTTCGAATGCACACCTACCTTCGTCGCTATGAGGGTATGAGTGTGTTTAGTCGTAAATCACGTAAACCGAGCCTTATGTACTGTCTCGGTTCTTCGAACGAGCTGAAGAACTACGACTGTATCGTGATATAATAACCGTTTCTATTCATTGTAAAGATTTTTGGAAACCTTTCCCCCTTCGAAGGCTATTTATACGCTGATCGAACAATTAGCTTTTTTGTAATTTATTATTTGCACACATGATTTTCCAAGTACTTTGACGTCCGTTAAAAATAATTGCATTGTGTACGTATACTGTAAAATAAACATATCGAATTTCAACAACCGTATGCTAAACAAGAAATTACTCCACTTCGGTAAAGGAGTCGTATACGGTGAGCATATCACTCGTATACGCCGCGTAATTCGCCATCAAGTGAACTCTCGGAAGGAGTCTCGGAGCAAGAAGACAAAGCAAAACGTATGCATTTCTACCGCTAGTATATATAAGAGAGAGAGAGTGAGAGAGAGAGAGACGTATAGAGCTATTGCCTCTATTAGGGAATTTATAGGATTATAAAGGGATTGATGGCTGTAGTTTATACGTGCTCGCGAGTGAATTAAAATTGACGTTAGCATATAATGGCTTAGTGTCCGTATGCCGTCCTTGGAAATTCACTCATTGCGTGCGTTATCTCGTAGCGAAATTTGTTATTCTACAAGATTACGATGTCTCGAACTATAATACGTTCGAAGCCAAAGAGATTCGTATGCAAGTATCTATACCGAATCGTGCATCCTCATCAGCGTAAATTTACGAAATTATCCTTCGCGATTTCCATAGCTCATCGGCTATGAAAAAAAGAGTTGAGTAATAAAAAAAGACCGAAGTTTTATTTAGCGTCGTCGGTGCTATTATATATCAACACGGCAAAAGTCGAGCCGTCGCCTGCCGACGGGGCTCACCATTACCTCTAATTTTAATAGCGCCGCTACTCGCCCGCAAGGATACGCGGCAATTAATGTACAGCTATATAACCATACGAATATATATATATATATACAAATGTGAAGCTGCGCCTGCGCGGGAAAGCGACGTAAATCAAGTGTAACAACCCCAATTCGCCTCGGACGGAATAAATTATGCTACCGACGAGGCTGCTGCCGTCCTCGTCGTTGTCTACGTCGTCGTCGCCGCGAAAAAGTAGCGGTGGCGGCGGAGGCCGGGTAATAAAAGAGAAATTGCAGCACACAGCGCGAGTTTGGCAGTAAAGGAGCGAGAGAGAGAGAGAGAGAGGGAGAACGCGCTGCTGCAGCTTAGAAAGCTTCCACGAAAAATTTCGAGTTTTATGGTCCCCGCATTGCGCGCAATTTTATTTTTCCGCCCCCTTGTCCCCTTCCTTCTTCTCCTTCGGAGAGTACGACTATAGCTCTGCACGGATATATACATAAAAAAGTCGAGGGGGACGAATTCGGCGGCGCCACGGGCGCTATCGCGCCAAATGTGCGAGCGCGCGCGTGCGATTGCTCTGGTGCTCCTCAAACTTTTTAATTAACGTTCGTCTTTCTCTCTCTCTCGGTGTGCCTCTCGTTCCACTTCGTCTTCGTCGTTTCTTCTTCTTCTTTCCTCTCACTCTTTTTTTTACGCAAGTGAATTTGCTTACGAAGGGCCTGCTCTCGAGCCGCCGTGAAAGGCGACGGCTTTTAGTTATGATGGATTTTTTTTTCTTCCTCGTTGCGCATATATTAAAGAAACGGTGGGGGTGCAGTTATTTTGAAATTCTTATTTTTTAGGATGTCATCAGGAATTTGATCCGTCCGCGGGCGGGCCTTGATGAATGAAGCTTTTAATTACGAGGTGGTTTGCGTCGCTGATGATTATTAAAAGAATGGATGCGCGTATTTCTTTTTTTTTACTACCGCCTGCGAGATTTGAATAAACTCAGACGCTTCAATCTCGTAATCTTCATTGAAATAGGAATAAAGCAACCTTCTAAATAAACATCCAAAAAGGCTTTAGAAAATTCTCTTTGAAATGTTTTATCACTTTTACAACAGTATTGCTATGTAGAGGACCACCGAGTTCTTATCTTCTATCTAGACCGTGAAATTTTCGGCTAATTCAAGTTAATGTACGACATAATTTTGAAAAGTAACGCGTAGTTTCTTTTTGAAATAGCGAGTTCGAGTATGAAAAATAAGCATTGATTATTATTTCTACTAGCCATCAAATGTCATTTTTATTGATATTTACACACGAGATAAAATTTTATACACTGCGGTGTATAAATATAATCGGCATTAAAGGTGTATTCAACGAAACATAGGCTGATGGTAAAGGCAGATTAAATTTCCATAATTGAAAAACCAGAAATTCCCTTTTTCTTCCTTGACTGTTTGGTAATCTAGTCGCCTCGATTAACTGTCAAGTGAACTTTTTATGAAATCTGATGTGTACGTGAAAAATTCACTCCAAACAAAAGAAAGTCAACTTTTCTGCATATGAATCTGGACTTTGTTCCTTTATAAAAATAGCCAGGGTATCGCAGTTGTTGACTCAGTCGAACCATTGTAATTTTCAGTATCTACACAAATGCAAAATAAAGCATCGAATGAAGTGGAAGAGAAATCCTTATTTCCACGGAAATCGCAGAAGTCGAGCACTTATCGCATTGGAGCTTTTTACGACTTTTCTCGCGGACCCGCCTTTGATTATCTGTTAAGCATTATTCCGGCAACTGGTGAAGCCTCCGAGCGAAAAACCTTGGACGAAGCGCTCATTAGAGAAAAGGATCAACATCCGGATTCTTCCCTCCCCGTCAGATCGTACCGACCTGCACTGCAGTACCATTAGTTCTTCTCCCTCTATAACGTTACCGCTGCTCATAAGGATTTCTCCCTTTTGTCGACGTAATAAGAGAGAAAGAGAGAGAAAGAGTGAACGCATTACACAACCTATCCCCCAATGGCAGTATGCAGACCGTTGAAATTTTTTCGGATCCGCTAACGCGCCATAGTTAAACTCCCGTAACGATTTTCCCGACAGCGGCTACCGATTTACCTCGCGCTAGAGCCAAGCGGCGGACTTGAAACCGTAACCGACCGTAGCAATAAGTTGCACCTCTTTACGACTGGTCGAGGAGCGAGAGCAGCAGCGCCTGGAAATTATCCGTTAACTCTGAGCTCTCTTCGCTACACTATGTAAGAAGCACGACGAGGAGGAGAAGAAGAAGAAGAAGAAGAAGAAGAAAAAGAGGCGAAAGAAGAAGAAGACGATCCTTTGGGACAAGCGTGTGTAGGAGAGTGTATTATAAAGAAGTGGCCGTGACGTGCACCTGTTGGTGGTAAGTACACGGAGAGTAGAGTGAGCGACATTAATATATACGTGTAGAAAGTAAAATTGAGCTTCTCGCACGGGCTCGGCCAGTCATTGTCTAAGGTACTTTCTAATTCTCACGCTGTATGTTGATAGCTCTTTAGTATATAGCTACTCCAAAATGTGCATATATATCCACGTGCCTCCTTTTCGCAATACGTATACGCCAATGATAAGTGAATTATTTAGATATAAGTCCGTTTCGAATCCGCTTCCCACTAATAGTCAGTTCGAGTAATACCATTGAACTTCAAGCGCAATACGTACAGATAATATATATATATATATATATATATAGATGTACAAACGTAGTTGACTCTTCGGGTTGTCAAAGAAAAGCACCTTGCTGCGAAGAGTCGAGTAAAAAGGGGCAGTCGCTCGCACGGAAAGCAGAGACCGACGTACTGGTGAGTGAGAGAAAGAGAGAAAAAGCCAAAGGAGAGAGAGAGAGAGAGAGAGAGAGAGAGACACCTCAAAGAGAGACTAGTAGTAGGTGGTAGAACGAAGGGAGGACACGGCCGCTATGGAGTTGAGCATTGGAGGACTCACAGGAATACCGAGAAAAGTGCACACAAGCACGAGGACAAAGGGAGAAAGGGTGCTGGGCATCAAAGGCGCGCTCTCTGTAGGGAGAGAATGGCTTCGGCCGGGCGAGGACTGATAGCAGGCAAAAGGAACCTCGCGACGAGAAACGAAGAAAGGAAAATAAGACCAAGACAGAAAGAGCGAGAGAGAGAGAGAGAGCTGAGTGGAATCGATAGGGACTGGTCTCTCTCTCTCTCTCTTTCTCTTTGGAAGCGCGCAAAAAATTAGCGCGAGCGGGATGGAAAGGAAGCCTGGACAAGGAGAGGGAAACACAAGGCTTGTGTGATCGAGTCTCCCTCCCCCCTCTCCTCCCTCTTTTGCTCTCATTATGATGGGCAATAATTACGGCCGGCATTAATTAGCCGTTTGATGTACGAGTCCGACAAGCGCATGCACGGATCATTAGGCGCACGTATACGCGGCGCGAACTTTATTTTTTTTGCTCCTAGTCTCTTTCTCTCTCTTGTTCTATATACGCTTTATCGAACGCTCATCGTGTGCGTGAGGCCCTTTTCGTCTCTCACTATCTTTCTCTCTCTCTCTCTCTCTCTGAATATATATGTATACATTTCGTCGAGCTCCGTTGCGTGAAGCATATAGCGGTCATTCCTTTGTTTGCGAGTTACTAGCTGAATCTCGCGCGCACACATATTTACACGCGTACACGTGTATATATACAGCAGTAGGTAGTTCGTGAGCTCTGCAGTTTTCTGCGTGTTCCATATACTTCTCTTCTTCTCCTGCTCGCGGCACTTTCGAGGCTTAGAAGGCTGCATGCGCACTATCCGGCGAATTAGCATACGGAAACGCATATGGTTAGAAGTAACGAACAGCGCGAATCCTTTCCACGTTGTTTTCCGAATGACAAACGGCCGCTAACGGCTGTTAACTTTATGCAGCGGAGCTTGCGGGCTTTTTGTCATTCGCCCGGCAAATTCGAATCGCGAGAAACAGTTAAATCTAAGGTTACGACTATCTGTGGCAGAGCGATACCTTGAAAAAAGAAAGAAAAAAAAACTCTAGCCGTATCCGCTTGCCGCTAATCAACGGGAATCGAAACCGATATTCCTAAAGTTTATCACACGACCGTTTGCTTTCTCTCTCTCTCTCTCTCTCTCTCTCTCTCTCTCTCCTCCCTCGTTCTCGCTTTTTCTTATCTCTTCCCCGCGAACGATCCTCTTCTTTCCCACACACCGCATCTCCTCCTCCTTCCGCGTCTCTCTTTCTCTGTTTCTCTCGTACACGCCTTGGGCAAACTGCGAGAGAAAGAGAGGGAGAGCAGCTTGCGCGCGGCCGTCAGTCGCAGCTGTAAACAACGAGTGCGCGCTACGGAAACATCCCCATAAAGTACGTTTTATCTATCGTAAATCGATGCCACGGCGTATTTCATCGAACTTCGAGCTATCGTACAATGCGGCTCAATTAATGCCAAACCCCGCCGACCTGATTTATTTCTTAACTCGCGCCGACGAGTAAAGCCCTCGATGATGATTCGTGTATACGTGTGTCTTGTATATATGTATGCTATCGCATACGAGTAAAAGGCCTTGGTCGTCTTCTTCATCTTCCTTTTTCTTCGAGATGGGGAGATGTATTTACACTCGCACAATGTGGATTATACGCGCGGCGGCGGCCTCGGTTTAGTACCTGTGAGAGAGAAAAGTTATTAGTTCGCTATCTTCGTTTCGACTGCAAGCTCTGGACTTTTTTTATATATAGCTCAGCCACGTGTTCCTCGTTATATATACTCGAGAATAGAATCGGTGAAATATATACCGACGATCTTTCTCTCTTTCTCGCTGTGCTACACACGGACCGCGAGCGGATAAATTAGCCGAGCGCGCGTTGGCTCGAGACGAAGAAATTGATATAAATGAAGTTGGGATGGATCGATAGTATAGTCGTGTACTATGTACTATCCTCATCACGCTGTTTCGAGTTCTTGATTTTTCGAAAATTCCTCGATACCTGTTTCTCCATTCCATTGATTGACTTGGTAAATGCGTGTATAGGTATGGTATATAATACGTACATTGAAACGATCATATTTACGTTTTCGCTTTGCGTACACTTATATGACGATAATGATGATGGCGCGATTGTACGCACTCGTCTATACTTTATGGGATAATTCGAAGCTACAAATAACCCTAAATCACCAGCGCATTACAACCCAATTTTCCTATCACGAACTACTTTCCCAACCGATCCGCTCTCTTCGACTCCTTAAATAACTCTGGGCAATCTTCTCGGCTATGCACGTGTATGTATACATCTATACATATATACAAACGTGCAGCTGCCTCTAAGCCACCCTCGATAAAAACTTAGCACGTTGTGCGTTGTGCACACGCTATTATACTTCCTATAGAGAACGTCAACGGGGCAAAAGCGCAGTTAAATTAGCCGCAGCATCCGCGGTGGTGCTCGTAAAGATAGTCCGATCTTTGCGCGTAAATAATCCAGAGATGCTGCTGCTGCTGCTGCTGTTGCTGTTGCGACCGAAACGCAGTAGGATGTGTACATATGGAAAACACGTACAAGCGCGAAAGAGGGTCGACGCGTCACTCCATAAAATAAATAATTCATCCGACAAGCGTTATGGCTCTCAACGACTCTGCGGGACGTTTAGCCCTGTAGCTCCAGTGCTGTACTCTGGCTACGTCGGTGTTAACGGCTTCGAGAATATGATGCTGATGCAAGCTGACCGCTCATCGGCAAGGAGACCCAATTTTCCGGGGATTATACTACACTTGGGTTAACATCGGCTAGAGACATTCTTATTGTTTTTTAAACTTTCACTTATAAGACAAATAAACTTGCACTGACGTATTATCGCGGACGATTGAAAAAAGAGAGCGAACGAAAGTAAAATGCATACAAAGTTTCGTACTCGCAAAGTCATAACAGTATAAGCGAAGATGAAACAAGCGCAAACAGGGTGCGTAAGCAGTTAAGCCGTAGCGGAGAGTGTTTCAGAAGCGGCGAGAGAGAAAGGACGATACAAAATGGTCCAGCTGATTTTTTCATGCCACGAGCAGTGCTTTTTCAACGCTCGTAATAACCACGGAGTTTAGCCACCTGGGCATTATCCGTGGCTAATGCGCCTCGGGCTCACAGTACTAGCTGCTGCTGCAGTCGAGTGGGACGATTATTATGCGCGGCTAAATTGCCCCAAGAAAGTCAATTATCCGCTAGTGAAAGCGATTAAGACGTCGAACGTTTTCGCTTACGCGCGTGTTCTCTCTCTCTCTCTTTCTCTTTCTCTTTCTCCAGTATTGACTTCTATTGTCAATGCTCCTGTATACAATTTTCTTTTAAATCATTCAATGCTCCGTAGATTTGTATGGAATATCAGTAGATGTAGGAGAAATTTGGTAGGGCGGGTGCTGGTATTTGCATACTGGAATTTATTCCGAGTATATCGACGCCTTGGCGGAAAAACCCGGCAATTCAAGAGAAGCATTAAAAAACCAGTCAATTCAAAAAAAGCCTTTGGAAGTCCGCTAATTCAAAACATGATTTTAAGAACCAGCGAGCTCAAAAATAGTCTTCAGATACCAGACGGATCCAAATAAGAATTTAAGTACCAATCAACTCGAAAATAGGTTTCATAAACCTGGTAATTAAAGCAAAAATTTATGTAAAAATTTAAATTAAATATATGCGTAAATATATGAAATATACATATACGCAATAATGGCATCTCTAGTAGCAACTGAGCAATGACCCAGTATTGGGCCTGCACTGATATCCGGCCAGTAGGACTGTAACTGTAAGTCAGTAACGGTCCAGTATTAGACCAGTACTCGTGTGATAAGAGCGGGACATATTTTAAAATATTACCGTGCCAGTACTTCGCCAGTATAATAGTACTATTGTATCAGTACTGTGCCAGTATTCGCCCAATTATTAACAGTATTCATTCGTTACACCATTTTAACTCTGGTCTTTAAATTTGGCACGCCAGTATTGGGCCAGTATTTCTACTCTTGCCCTTTCTTATTATCCCGATATCAAATCAAGGTTCGACCAGTACTGGCCCGTTGATCCTGTACTGGCAACTCCTACTAGGGATACGTCTGCACGATAATATATAAAAATATCAATTAATACATTCGTAAATATATGAATTTATATTTATATATTTGTAAATATATTTAATATAAATTAGTACACGTTTTATTTTTTGAATTGGGGGGGTTTTCCTGCAAGGCATCGATATTATTCGGGAAGCGTTGACAGAGAAATAAGTAAGTCGATGACATTGTTGTGCATTAATAAGTCGACATCAAACGTTGGTGATATCTGAAAATTTATAAATACTGGTTTAATAAGTTAAAGCTTGAACTATATATATAAATATCTGTAGAGTCCTGCATATAATTACATATCAGTGTATATAGGACCGGTTTCTTTCGGTTTATTACGCAATAAAAATCGCTGGACCGAATTGTTTGACACGTATAAGCTGCTTAAACAAGTACTTATCGTATACATAGATCCTCGTTGAATTTTCAATAGAAAACTACTTTCTGCGACTACATTGTAAAGAGCATCGTATAAAGATATCATCCTATCTATCTATATAACGTCAGCTGAAATACATTACCCAACCTATTCAACTTGAACCCATACTCACCTTACAGTACGTACACACGTACATAAAATTGGAAGAAATTTTCGCAGCTCATAAAACGAGTCGTAATAAATTTTCAACGCGCAGCGCAATCCGCAATCTCAAACTGGCAAAGAGCAAGGCTCTTAATTTCAAAAGCTCCATTCAAACGAGCCGCCGGGAAAATAAAGCCGAATAACTAGCTCGGCCTAAAAACGGACCGATATGCAAACAAAACGAGCTCGGCTCACATATCGCGAGTACATTTCAAGTTTTCGACAAAAAAAAAACAAAATACGAAAGAAGAGAAAACAGCCTTTCGTACAATAGACTACAGCAGGACCTCCTTCATTCGCGCGAGCAAATGAAAGGTTAGCATTTACCTCTTCTCGCATATAGTTCCACACGACATATACAACGCGACGTGCAACGACCGCACGCGTGATAATAATACACGATGGTTGTTGATACGCTGCAGCAGCCAAAGGCAAAAAAAAATGAAACACGGATGAGTAGCGTTCGCGCTCTCGGAGAAATATACTCTCTCTCTCTCTCTCTCTCTCTCTCTTCGTTTCTGTCGTTCGCTCTTGTGACAAAAGAGAACAGAGTGTATAGAATATAGGTTGCTGCATGTGGATTCCAGCCGAGAGTGGCCGCGCGTACACGTGTATCGTAATAAATATAAGTCCTTGGCAGCGCGATACAGGAGCTTTGTGCGCGACGTTCGGTTGAGGGGGAAAAAAAATCCGTGGAAATGCGCGGGTGCGCGAGCGTTGCGGTGTGCTAGTATATTATTTTGGCGCTTTTCCAGCTGCCGCGAGGCTCGCTTCGTCCTCCTACCCCGACGTGTTTTTCATCTTAGCGCTGATTTTTTTTATAACCAACGGCCTCGCCAGGACAAAAGGACGCGGCCCATCCATCGAGAGGGTGGATTCGTTTGGTTCTCAGTTTTTTTTTCGTCGGTATAGTATGTAGGACGATGCCGGTGTGTACATGGTAAATTGTAAATGTGAGTGGTGGAAGGAGTGGCTCATTTTGAGATCGGAATCTGCGAGAGGCTGAGATAGACGTATTTTTTAGAGCTTTTGTTCCGGGATTATCCTTTTCCATGGGACGGAAGAAAGGAGAGGATTTTTCACGAGTGAACATTGTCGGTGGGTGCCAAGTTTCATGCTGAATATCGGCGAATTTCGAGGGAGAGGGCAGTAGTTATATTGCATTGAGATGAAAACTATGCATCCATTAATCTTTTCTCGTATCGACTAAGAACTATTTATTCAGTTTGATTCTCCTGCTCGAGATTGTAGTTTATAACTTACGACTATATAAAGGTATTTTATTTATGCACGAGTATTATCGCATATGCGATAAAAAGCTGAAGTGTCGCATTAAATGTAAATTCAATAAGTATTCCATATAAATAACGGGACATTAAAAATTAGCTGAATCTTTAATCAGCCTTGTTCACATTATTCGAGATTCAGAAAGGAAAAACTATTCTCAGTCGATTAAACTTACTTATTCAGTAGGAAGGCGGGTATTATTTTGGTAGATAAATTGAAAAAGCAATTACAAGCTATCTCGCGATATGTAAAGCTATATATACAGCGATGTTGTCGATCGTAGCCAAAGGATCACGAGGCCCTTCCCTCTCTCCTTGGCATGCGAGCACCATTAATGTTCCTTATACCGTCAGCGACTGTTTAATTGCTCGCGTGGCTGGCATTTCCCAATAAAAAGAACAAAGCTGCACTGCAGAAAGCTCCTTTGCTATATACCTAGACGCAACTGCAGGGAAGCGAAGAGAAAGAAAGAGAGAGAGAGAGAAGGATCGAGCCACAAGAAAAAGGGCGATCGCGTCCGCGTACGAGCGTTGAACCCCACGAGCGAGTTAAACCTCGGCCCGGTGATTGATGAGCCTTCGTCGTCGTGTAACGATCTCACCCCCTGCTTACTCCTCCGCCGCTGCTAGCGCTAGAAAAGAAGAGTAGGAGGAAGAGAGAGAGAGAGAGAGAGAGAGAGAGAGAGAGAAAAGGATGCACCTTCGGTGCGCGCGCGACTGGCTTACGACGAAGAGCTTATTCCTTCACGGCGCTGGAGCTGTTTCCGGCTCCCACAGGGGATTCCAGCTCGACCGAAGAGAAAGAGAGAGAAAAAGGATGCCAGGGGAAAGATGCGATCGCGCTGAGCTTGCGATCAAGAGCTCGTAGTTAGTATATGTGCATCAACTTTTTTTGTCTTTTTCCTTTATATATTATATATACACTGACGCACCTTCTCCTCTCGTGTAATAATGTTAATTATACATGTATACCGAGCAGTTTAGTTTACTCTTATTTTTCACTCGTATACATAGAAAAACGATAGTATATAGCGTGCAATGGCTTTCGGGCTGTATATATGCAATATCTCGCACCTCTGGCTTTTCCCACTTGCCTCGACGATTACAGTGCACTCGCTCTCTCTCTCTCTCTCTTGGCGCCACGCCCGCGGCCGATTAAGATAGAGCCCGCGGATAAAGATGAACTAGTGCGCTAATACCGCGAGCTCCTCCATAAGCTCCCAGCTCTCGCTTTTATTGCCGGCGGAGGAGCAGCTCTTAACTATACGTGTAAGAGACTATGCCCTCGAAGGAGCAATTCGAATCGATCAACAGTCGGCTAATCGTTTAATTGCTCGTGTTGCGACTAGTATTTGTTAGGTGTACATGTATATATATGTGTTTACGTTTAATTTGTCAGTAGGGACGGTTCTGCTCGAATTATTCTTTGCGATGCGTGTTACGTGCACGCTGCGCTGTGTGTACTGTATATGTGCACCACTTGCATGCCAGCTACAGATTAGAGATTGATTGAGCGGAAAGTTTTTTTACGGCCGGATTTTTACAGGCTTCACGTGTGTATGTTCGATGCATAATGCGGTTGGCAATGTATACACACACTCACACACATACATACATATATATATATATATATACTCACAAAAGTACGAATATACATATACATATACGAGCTCGGGGAGGAAAATATCGCTTTCGCCATGCGGTATAATGAATGTACTGCAGTGGGCGGTTTCGTATGGGGATCTTTTATTATTTGCTTGCAATCATATTATTATGCAATTATGCATGTATACGCTACGCGATGATGAAATGCACAAATAAGCTCGCACTGCTCGTAAATCACATCCGCGCAGAGAGTCGCGACAGATGATTCGCTTCGCGGCCTCCTATATATGCGAAATCTCTCCCTCTATGGACTGATTAAGCCCTCCCTCTCCTTTTCTTACTCGCCCTCTCTCCTCAATCTTAATGGAAGTAAACATACACACTTATACACACACACACATATATATATATATAAATAGATATATAGATATATATATATATGTATACACATGAACAAGGAGAGAGCAGCGAATCTGTATTGGTGCATCACACGTATAGGGTAAATAAGGCGATGCGCAGTAAACGCTCGGGTGAGTAGCCGAGGTCATCAATCGCGAGCGAGCGGCCATATTCCTCCTGTGCACATACAGCCTCCGGGCGATCTCTTGCTGGCTCTTTCTCCGCGAACCGCCGGCACTTCGGACTTGCAAACTTGTGCGCGTCCGTTTACTCGAGAGGACAGCGTCGCTGCTGCTGTTGCTGCTGCTGCTACTGCAACCCTTTACCCTTCTGCATATATACACACACAGCTTCGTCACTCGCGTCCACAAGACTCATCGGCTCTTTCTCTCACAACGGCAACTTGGAAATTGCTTCCCTCATTTATAACCTACGCCAGCTTGCTACTGTCTGACCCTCGTCGTCGTCATCGTCGTCGTCGTCCTCGTCGCCCGTTCTCCCAACGTCCTCGTTGTCGCTTCGCACTATATAGGTCTGTTTATATACATCTATACAGGACATAGAAGGACCTTTCTTAGGATGCTCTTACAGAGCTATATATCGAGAAGAGAATGACTTTGTTGGTGTTTCTACTATGGGGGCTATGTGTGTAGTCGCGAGCTTTTTATGGCTCTTAATTGGGCACTGAAGATGCTTCGCTATTCGTATATACGAGCTTTTCGTCCATTGGGGACCGTCATTCCTCGAACCCATTACTGCATAATAGCTATCTAATTACTCAAGAGTATCAAGGATATAGTCAAGAGTCAATGTTGTATCATACTTTATACGTATATTTTATATCAATTCGTATCATACACATACACACACACACACTCACACACATACACACAGGGCTCGACGAAGATTCGATAGGGAAAAAAATATTTACCGCGATGAGCTATCTCCAGCCTCATCCGTGCGAAAAAAGGGAACAATTTAAAGCGGCATTAATTTAATCCAATAAATCTCACGATAAACTCAGTCAATAATTATTTATTTCGCCAATATATATTGGCTCGTCGGACGTGCGCGCACGATCTCGTGGCCTCTCTTTCTCCTCTCTCACTCTCTCTCTCTCTCTCTCTCTCTCTTACTTGCGAACGCGTACACTCGGGTTATCGACCTCCTGATCGATAGATTGATCTCGTTGCGCTCACCCCGCGAGATAGCCTAGCTGCTGCGCTACAGCCCTTACCTCTTTCCCTCCTCCTCCCGCCCCCGCCTCCGTTTCCTCTTGCTGCTGTCCCGCGTGACTCGACCGATTCTTCGTTCGGCCTCGACGGGCGATTTTCTCGAGACTCTGCTGCCGCAACTCTAGGATAGCTAGGTACGTGTATATAGATATATATATATACCTAGAGGTGTATAGATGTATATAGATGCCTTAGTCACTGACTCTCGAGGGCTCTTTTCCTTCGGCTGCGGCTGTGCTGCTGCGCCCAAGGGGCAAGTTTTCTCCACTTGAAAAATGCTTCTCGAGGGTGTGCGGATTTTCTACTTTTGCCTGATACTCGACGTATGCGTCGTCTTCAGAACAACGTATTGCAAGCTTGTTTATGAAACGTATTTATTATAAAAAGCTTCTAAAAAATTGACGAACAATCGGTCGATTCGTTAATTCAACTTTTTAAATTTACAAAAGTTATCTCGTATTTTATTCCAGCTATCCCAATTGGACCAATATTGGCCTTCAGTATTCAACCGTTACACAATTTTAACTCTGTTTCAAATCTGGTTCTTTATTATATAAAAATATATAATATATGATATTATTTTTTTAAAATCATCAAATTCTTTGAAGTCATCCAATAATGAAAATGACATGTCCTTCCAAGTATTAAATTCAAGAGTCTCCTCTTTATTCGCTGATGATATGTTACGAAACTAACAGCTACAGTAAACTGATACTGAAATGATTATAAATACACGCAGAAACGTGAAATTTCTAGTAAGATGGAGCTTAAGTAGTTGAAAGTCAAAGTCTCGGTGGAATGTCACGTCAGTATTGCGCCAGTTTTGTATCAGTCTTGTTTTAACTCTGGTTGAAATCTGTCATTACCAGTATTGAGCCAGTGCAGTATTACAATTCTGGCCGGTTCTTATCACCCAGATATCGAACCAAGGTTGGACCAGTACTGGCTGTCAGTATACTGGTCCGTTGTTCGAGTACCGGTTATTCCTACTAGAGTATATGTGTCTTCTCGTTTCCCTTATTCATAAGACATTTGTAGAAAGAGGCACGAAAGGAGAATTAAAAAAAAATAAGCCACCAGAGAGAATGAAACGACGCGAACCAGATTGTTGGATGAACCCTGACCGAGACATTATGCATGCGGTAAAAAAACTCTCGGAGTCCGACTCCGAGCTCTATCTCAGCGCTTACTTTTTTCTCCTTCTATATGTTTATCCTTTCTCTCTCTCTCTCTCTCTCTCTCTCTTTCTTTTCTTTTGGAGAGAAAGAGGGTAGAGTTCCGGCGTCTGACGTCTTAGCGATGCCCCTGCGCTTTTTTACCGCTGGTGCGTGCACGACTCGAAGAGCGCGTGCGGATCGTGCATTTATATATATAGTGCTGGTACGCCATGCACCGTCTGATAGTCTCTCTTGGCGCGGGAGGAGGTTTCTGTCCGTGCGCTGCGTCGGGTCGAAAGCAGCGAGCCAACGGAAACAAAGAAAGGCTGCAGCGAGAGATCGAGAGACAGCAATGAAAATTCGAGTAGCGAAGCTGATGCTCTATTCTCTCGGTTTTATCTATTGCGGAACGAATACTCGCGTGAAGGAATTCCGATATTGTTTAAACTCGTTACGTTTGGCGAGAAGTCAATAAAAAGAAAGCGCGGAAATCTGTGCACCATAAAGGGACAAATCAGGCTAATAACACCCAACTGACTCGGGTTTCTTCCAGCTAAATTACAGCGGATTTCGGTAACGAATTCAAAAGAGTCGACAAATAAACGTGCAAAAACAAAGAAAGGACAAAGATAGATAAATTCGCCGATAGAGACAAAAGAGCGCGAGCAGAAATACATTCACACACGCACACAGAAACAAGAGAGAAAGAGAGCAACAGCAGAAGTCTAAGCCAAGGGTAACCAGAGCAAGCGAGCGTCCGATTCTCTTGGTTGCTTTCGCACACTCTCGCACCCACACCAAGAGTAGGGAGGATCCGGGTCACAGATCAGCCGCGCGAGCTCCAAGAAGAAGCGCGCACACGCTATACCGATAGCTCACCTCGTGCCTCTCTCTCTCTTGCTCAACGCGCACAAAAGAGAGAAAGAGAGAGAGAGCGCGAGTGTTGGGGGTCCCGTGCTACTCTCTCGTCGCCTGCCACCCTCAGGGGCCCACCAGAGAGAGAGAGAGAGAGAGAGAGAGAGAGAGAGAGAGAGAAAGAAAGAGAGAAAGGTCTTTCGATGCAGACCGAACTCGCACGCATCTGGGGCTACGATATGAGAGAATTGTGCGATGATGCTCGGATTTTTTTTTCCTCGGGGTGATGTGCGGGACAAAGGGACGCACGAGTAACCCGAGAACTCGCTCCGGAAGGAATTTCGTTGCGCATTTGAATTAATGATTGCAGACCGTTGAGAAGAGTGGACTGCTTTCTCCTTTGCTTTGAACACGAGGATTGAGCATTGGCTTTGAGCTCTATCTATGCTAATGAAGACGGATCATTGGGATACGTTGTTGAACGTAAATTTTCGAATTCTCTCGTGTACCTTTAAAATTTCACTGCGATCCCATTACTATTCGAATCTCTTTTTGGATCGATCAATATTA
Organism: Apocrypta bakeri; assembly: GCA_018906985.1. Taxonomy (NCBI): domain Eukaryota; kingdom Metazoa; phylum Arthropoda; class Insecta; order Hymenoptera; family Pteromalidae; genus Apocrypta; species Apocrypta bakeri. The sequence continues at coordinate 21,960,553 of JACCIA010000001.1, read as the reverse complement.
CTGATTTAATAAAAGCGAGACGCGATAAGAGTTATTCAATTAAATTGATAATAAATTATTGATATTGAAGCTTAATGTAATCAGCGGAAATCTTTTTTTTGTCCCTATATTCAATCGTATATTAAAAAAGAAAAGAAGTTGTACTGACCACACTGTTTAATTACGTCAAAATTTATATATTTAATACAGTATATAAAAAAGAAAAATATGTAAGTTGAATAAAGTAGATCAGGGAATGGGGTGATGAACTAATTGATCGATAATTACAAGGATATATAATAACGGAATAAAGCAAAAAAAAATGGGAATGAGATGACTCAGTGAGACGTATATGCAAATATAAAATAAGTAGGTGTGTACGAGGGCAGATATGGAAGTAGGCAAAGCGAGAAAAGAGAGAAATAAATCCAACGAGCGAGGGAGCCTTGTTACTGGCCAACATACAAGAGAACGAAAGAGAAAGAGAGAGAATCCACTCCTTTTGTTTCCTTCGCACCATCTTGCTTCTCTGATCGTTTAGTCAGCTCGCGCGCTCGGCTCATAGCCCTGAGCTGTTTTGATTTCGCGCGTGCTCTCTGGACTTTTTAATACGCTTTAAGAGCCGTCAAACGAGAGTAATGGAAACAAAGTATGCCTGCATGCCTCTCTCTCTCTCTCTTTCTTTCTCTTTCTCTCTCTTCCTTGCTCTCTCGCGTTCGCTCGCGCTCTTCGCCGCCGACGCCGTTGCACGGAGCGAGAGATTTCTCACTCTGATAAGGCTGAAATGCAATTTCGTTTTCGACGGATTGTTTGCATTTAGACGCGCTTTTTTGCTTCCGCAGAGTTCTCGACTCCTTTTTTGGGATGCGAGATTTACTGCCCAGGTGTTAAATACGATGTATTATGTGCATAATTTGACAGTGTGAAGATAATTACGTTTCAGCTCTTCTTCTTCTTCTTCTTCTCATTTCTCGTCTTCTTATTCGCCTTCGTCTCTCTTTGAGCGCATCTCTCTGTCTGCGCCGTGTTCTGTACTTCTCCTTTTCTCGGGTTCTCCCGCACGGAGAAATGCGAAATAGAAAATGTCCATCAAGTTAATAAATAATTTGCTGCGAATTTCACTTGGAATTTCTTATATCGATCTTGGATAGATTTTCTACCGGTTCCTATAGTCTACAGCATATATATATATATATATATATAGTTTAAACGTTTTACTCTACGAATTACCCATAAGATGCGCGGTCGATTCGTGTAGAAGATCATTTTCTTTCGAATGGAATTTGCGTATACGTAAAAATGCACCAAGTGCAGCGATGTGCGATGAGTCGATACATAGCACTTACCTCGAAATTTATAGCATTGCTCGCGCGAATTTGCTTCGCACTCATGAATAGAATGATCGATATTTTAGTGAATATTTTTGAAAAATTATTATTTCCCATACTGAGTGTTTCAATTAACACGCGACGATATAATAATAGTACACAAAGACAAAGCAATTAGTAATGAAATACATAAGCAATTATCATATCTACGTTATTACAATACAGTAGTCGCGGGAGTTTCAGTTGTGCGAATTGTGTGTATGCAGTCGAGACTATGATTATCATCAATTTCAATGCGCGCGAGTTGCCGCGTTCTGCAAAGCAGCTTTTGCCTCCGTTGATTCAATGTGCAGTGTAATGCAATTTATTTAAATGTTATCACGTTTGCCAACTAGTTAATTCGCAAACAATATAAATGAGCAGTAAACTCTCAACTATTTACTGCATATATATGTAGATGTTGGGGGGTATCGTATAAAATTTAACTATACGTTTTCGAAGTATAGACACACATTTTCACGGCAACAGACGTTCGAGTAGAACTACACATACAGCGCATCTGATAAGTCGTCTCCAATTAGACAAGCTGCTTTAATTGAGCGCATAACCGATCTAGATAATAATTGTTAGATCATCCGCGGTAAATAATTTGAATAAACCTCTCTCTCTGTCTATCGGATCGATAGTATCGGAAAAATTAGCTCAATTAAAGCCTTATTTAGTCTAAGCTAACCAAAGAAGATACACCGCTGACAGGTTCTAAGCCGATCGAAGCTTCCCGATAAAACGGCGCTTTGTGCTCGCATAGCGCCAATGAAAGTTTTGGCATTGCGCAATTTTTCACCGTATGTAGACACACGTATAAAGTGCATCGGAGACAGGACCAATAGAAAAATTGCAGTAGTATCGGCAGAGGTAGCAGTGGCCGCTATCTCTCTCTCTCTCTCTGTCTTCGATTTTTGATCCTAATCTTAGCTTGTCTGGAGGTTCATCTCTCGGCGGTATGCTTATATACTCTGTGCTACTTGCAATCTACCGAGTGAATCTTCGATTGGTATATAGCCGCCGACTCATTACCGATTAAAACGAGAGTCAAGTCGAAAAGTCTGAATGGTGCACTTGTATTCGGTGAATAATTTCGCGTCGGGGGTAGGAGCAATAAGACGCCGCGATAAAAACTCTTGGCGCGTGTATGTGTATAGCCCCCGCTGACGTTTCAATATAACCTTAGCACACGGCGGGCTGCGTTGCATCGGGTTTATTAAGCACGCTCGCACTGCTGCGCAGTAGTGCACGATAAGCGAATCATTGAGGCACACATTGTGTATAGAGTCCGAGGAAAGAGAGAGAGAGAGAGAACGCCGCAGTAGCGGCGATGATATGCGCCGGGGTTAGGTACCGTTAGCAGAGCAAAGATGCGTATAGATAAATATTCAAATGGCGCCTTGACTTCCGCGCTGGATCTTTATATATATATACATACTCAACTCCCACGAGAAATCGAGAAAGAGAGAAAAAGAGCCATAGTAGCATTCTTTCGTTATATACACACTTATATATAGGCACCGAGGCACCAAAGTATTTCTAACTTATGAATCGCAGAGGAATCCCGTTCTATGCAGCTCTCTGACTCTGTTCAAGATCCATAACTATACATATATACATTCCGAGCTTTTCTTTTCACGCCGTTTTGGTCTTTCCTTATTGCAGTCGATGTACCTAGTTATCTCCTGGTTATTGATATATAAAAGAGAGAGAGCGAGTTACGCCGCTCGAAACAATCGCCGCATAGCTTCGAATCCCACATATACATATCTGTAAGCTATATATAAAATATACTTCGTTATGGAGGCACGAACCAACGAAACATACCGATAGTATTAATTGTTATGTTTAGAGAAGAAGAAGAGAAAGAGAGAGAGCGAGAGAGAGAGAGAGAGAGAGAGAGCGGTGTATTAAAGAAAAATTCAACGGTCACGATACTCGATAATCAGCTCGTCTTCTGACTCTCTCCCCCATCGCATTCCGGTATAATAATCCAATTTAACGCGTACCAGCACTTAAACACAGTGCTCGCGCGCGTTATCAGCTTGAGCCGCGCACAGAGCTCTGCGCACGTGTATTTATAAAGGGGCGAAAAACTCAAAGATACAGACGTATAACTCCGTTGTTCTCGATGCGAGTATCGGCTTGTATCTCTCTCTCTCTCTCTCTCTCTCTCTCTCTCTCTCTCACCTCCCTTCCCCCCCTCTTTTGCTTCAGCTAAAGAGGCGAGAAAAGCTCACCGAGCAGAAGCAGCAGCAACAGCGGCAGTATAGTTCTAAAAAAAGCAAGTACATATATATATATATATATATATATATATATATATATATATAGGTGAGAGTTGTGCGAGTACGATGCGTTCAAGAGAGAGGGAAAAACTAAAGGTAAATGCAAACTGAAGGTGAATTTGGCGGCGGCGTAGCTGATGATCAAGCCGATAGGCCGCCCTGTTTCGTGACTATACACAGGCTATATGTATATCGGCACGAGATCATCGTGCACAGCTCGTCTTCGTTCTTCCTCCCTTTCTCTCACTCCCGCGCGCGCGAGCGATACCTACGTCCACCTCGGCTTCAGCCCCGGCGCGGTTGTTGCTTTTTTTTTCTTTTTCTTTTCGTTCCTCCTCCTCCTTCGCTGGGCTGTTCTTCAGCAGAAGTAGGAGAGTCTCTCTCTCTCTCTCTCTCTCTCTCTCTCTCTCTCTCCTGAGAGCAGCCAAGTTCACGCGCGTTCCTGACCGCGAGGTCATTGGGCAGCCTGCTTCGCAACAAATCATGGTTAATGATCTGGCCGTACTTTACTTTACCCCTTACTACATTTTACTGAGCGCCGAGTCTTATATACCCGCTGCGCGCACAAGAGAGGTGCTGCTGCTGTTGCTGCTGCTGCGCCGCACACGGCGGGGAAAAAGAGCGCGTGTATAGTGCACGTCTTTTGTGTACCGGCTAAAGTCTCTGTTTTAGTTTTTTTTCCGTCATTTTTTTTGTTTCGAGTCCGTGTCTCTCTTGTGCTTGACGCGTGTACGCGTTCTTCTCTTCTTCGCGCGCGACTATGTGCGTGGGTTTTTTTCCGGCTCTAATTTTCCTTTGACTCCTCAGCTAGCTTGGATTACTTTTTTTATTTTTTTTTTTTTTTGCGTTAACTTACATTTTGCGCGCATTTTTTTTGCTTCTTCGTAAGCAAGTGTGGGAAAAGTTGGAAAAAGAAAAGAAGAGAAGCATCTCGCGGTGACTCCTCCGTTCAACACGACGCTCGTGTAGTGACTTCGAAACAAGCGACACATACCCGAGAGAACGAGTCGATACATCCCGCACAGCTGGTTTAGCTTCGTATAACTATATACATTAAACATATACACATGGCTAGTTGGTATACCTTAGTCACGTCCAGGCTCGTCGTCCCCCCCTGATAGCACGAGGCTAAAGGAAAATTAGCGCCGTAGCCGCTTCTTAGGGAAAAAGAATTGCCGCGAGTTACGGGCTTGAAGCGATCCATCGTAAACATATTCGCTTGACTATTATCGTAATCGGTGAGATTTTATTCCCACTTGTTCTCTCTTTCTCTTTAACTCTGCGAAGCTCGGGATCGAACGCTAGAGTATAGCCCGAGCTTCGAGGGATTAGGCTACGGGGATATGTATACGCGCAACGGCGGCTCGATTATACTCTGGTGCAGCGGTAGCCGCGTGGGAAAATTTATATTCAATTGACTCTTGAAAGGGGTTGTTAAATCTTCCTCGCTTACTTACTTATACACGCTCAGGCTTTTTGCTATCTTTCTATGTGTATGCAGTGTGTATGTGTGTGTGTATATAAGCGCGCGCGCAATGCATGTAATGCATTATTAGGAGCTGCGTTTTTTACTCGCGCTGATGAACTTGGGCAAGAAGTCACTGCTGCTATTTTCTTTGGACTCTCCGCGATTAAGTACATTAGCCTATGCTCGCTATTTGCCTGTCTACGCGAGAACGCTTGGGATTTAATCAATTTTTTTTTCTCCTGTGCGCTTATAATATATACACACACACTCACGTGTATGTACGTAATTGTAAATACTGTACTGCTCGTAGTTTTGGAAATTTATAATTTGTGTATACGAGCTGAAAGTTTTCTTTCGCTAACAGTATCTATAATACAGACATCAATTACATCTCATTTTTAATTGTGTCCGATTTGCCGGTACTCGATGTTATCGATCGAATCCACTTGGATAAGTCTCCGATGTATATGAATAAAAAATCGAGCGTATACACATTATACCCGCTCGCACAAATTATCCCGGGCAATTTCTCAGTCGCAGCAACTGCAGCAGCACCCAGGGCTACACGTCCCTAATTGCCGCAAAAAAGTAGAACAACAAGCGCAATCTCTCTCTCTCTCTCTCTCTCTCTCTCTGGGTCCTCGCTTTATACACGTATTATACATATATATCTTATATATACGTAAATGTATATGGATAGGTACACTACAGAGAGAAAGAGAGAGAGAGAGAGAGACAAAAACGAGACACGTCGCATAAATATTCAATCAACGAGCTCCGGAGTAGCGGGAGGGAGAACAAAATCTCTCTCGAGGATTAAGTTGTAATCGCAAAATCTGACTTTACCCTCCTCGCGACTAACAGCGCAACACTGTGGCTTCCCCGCGTTCTCTCTCTCTCTCTCTCTCTCTCTCTCTCTCTCGCCTCCCCATATATATACCTGACGATAAACTGCGCCGCGTGCGCGTTTTCCTGGAAACGTTCATCTTCGCTGAACAAACGCCACGAAGAAGCTGCGGCAACGAGGACGACGACGGCGACGATGGCGACGACGGCGACGAGATGCTCTTATCTCGCATGGAGATCTTCACTTTTTTCTCTCTCTTCTCCTTCATCCCTCTCCTATAGCGCTATCTTTCCCAGACGTATTAAGTACATAGCAAAGGAGTATATGGATCGCTCTCGATCGGTCTTCCAGATCGCTTGGCGATCGGCGCGCTATCGGTCAACGATCGAGTTCCCGGTACAGAGTTGCGACGACCGAAGGGGGAAAACGTTGTGCCATCGTTGCGTCGGTGGTAAATCGCGCTGAAATAGGTGATGCCACGCGAACTGGGAAGTTTATTTTCGCGCTAATTAAGCTATATTTTAGAAGTTACGATTGTCGTTGGATTTGCTTTTCACTTAAGGTTTACTGGAGATACGGTACTGTTTTTTAAGAGGATTTATTTGTTAAAACATTGTGTTTTTGAAAGGTGAAGATATTGAATTGAATTGGAAATAATGACAATTGTTTGGAGTGAAACGATACTTACTGTTCGATTGAATACATTAAATAAATTTTTTAAATCTAAAATTTCTTTTACGATTATACTAATACTTATTTGGAGTAAACAGTTTTTATTTAAATTAATATTTACTAAATTAGTTAATTGAAATAATCATAATTATTAGGTTCGATTAAAGATTTTCTAGGACTACAGAGCAAGTATCTTTCTTTATTATAACTATTTGTTTTTAGTGTATAATTCCTTGATAAATTCTGAGTTTACTGAGACTAGTTATTTTTTGTAATCTTCTTGTGATTGCAATTAGTTTCTATTATTCATCATTATTGTTTATTATTAACCAAAGTATGCACAAACAAATAACGAAATAGTTTCTCTACTTTTGCATTACATAAAGTAATTCAGCAGAGGAAAACTTTTCCTGTTCGCTGGTTTTCTTCTGTATAAAATACAATCTTAAGCAAGCTTTAAAAATAAAAAAAAAATTAAAGTGGCAAACTTAGCCTGAGAATAAACAATTATTGGTTTTTAAAATAGCTAAATACGCTCGGGCATATATGGTTTGAGATAGATCGGGAAGAAAGAAAAACTATCAAATTCTTGTCTGAATTTATTCACGATTGACCGATATGCTTAAATTTATACTTTTCATCCTATTCTAGCGATACATTATTATTGATATAACTCGCGTCCGTTTGCGCCGTTTGAATTTTATTATTAAAGTTATATGACTGTTCAATACTAAATCAAATATCAAATGTATACTGCAGCGACAAGTCACTTGTGTCTTATTCTTGATGCAGGTTTTGATCATTTCGAGCTTTACTATATAATACGATTGCTTCACACGAACCAGATATAATGCATTGGCTCTCGTACATAAAAAAATATTTTTAAAACAATATGTTATCAAATTTTCATGATAACAAATTATTTCTATTTACAAAGCCATAAATAAAATCTAGCATATACGCTATCGACCCAGACTTTACTAACCGAGTTAAGTTTCTTTGAAATAACAGGAAAAAGAAAAAATAACTTACACTAGTACATCTTATATGGTTGTATATACCAACGGATCCGTTATGAGCGAGAAGCAGCGTAAAAGGTCATTGGCGCACGCACCCGCTGTAAGCGCCAGCATCTCGTTCGCTGAGGATGCGATATAACTACGAGTTTTGCGTCACTGCCGCCGGCTACTTATCTTTACAGCGGTGCTTTGCTTTTCATGCGAGCTTTTACTTATGCACACCTCTTGATTGGAGTTTGCTTTTTTTCGTCTCTTAACGAGATGCTTCGAGGATATGAAGTTTTCTGAGATCTTTCGAAATCTTTTTTATGGGTTATTGCTTCCTAAATGAACAAGTTTCGTGATTGTTCAATTTTTACTGTTGCTAAATTGCTTTGAAAACAAGCAGTTAGTGATTTTTATAATTAGATCTTTTTATAAATAGGTTGTGTGAACGTATGTAATGTTAGTTTTTATTACGTTAAAGTTTAGTCAGTTGTCGGAATTTGAAAATAAATACTTGGAATCTTCTTTCGTCTCTTATGGAAACGAGATATCTTGAAACGAGGTTATGCAACATTAACAATTTTATTCAGTAACATTGATTGCATTGTTTATATATTTAATACTGAAGTTGTAGAAACGTGTACGTTTAATTTGGGATTTTCTACATATTTAAGTCTCTTCATTTATCATTTACTGTAGGTTGTTCAAGGCTTACTCTCTGTAACAATTAAAGTTAATTAATGGACCAATCGAGCTGAAAATTGATAATCTTGGATATATTATTTCAATTAGGACAGTAGAAATTTTCAATTGAATTAGTAGAAAAAATTTTACACAATGAAATGCACCAAGATTTTTTAAAAATAGTTATTAAATCAGTCTTTAATTTTTCATAATTATTCTATTCGTTCAAAAGAAATCTTTACATTTTTATATTATTTATGCTTTATTATTTATAAAACATTAGAAACTAATACATACATTAATTTACTGATACATTTCAACTTATCGATACTCAATTGTTTACTTTTTGTTTACTTTTTGTTTACTTTTTCAATCAGAGTTTTCTCTGTTTGGTTTCAAAATCAACAGATTTTTAAATACCCGATCGTCCTGAAAAGAATTGTTAATACTGGAATAACGAGCCACTACAGGCGATAAAGTGTTTGATCCGGATCGTTAAATAAATCATATAACATTAAAAATTTTATAACGTTATAATAATATAAAAAAAATAAAAAATATGTATAAAAAAATATGCATATAAAACATATAAAAAGGAAAAGCCCTTATTCTAGGCCATTACATATTACATTAACACCATTTTATAAATAATACAAAATGAATGTATGAATGTATGAATTCCGGTCTAGTTTCAATAATGTCTGCTAAAATATGTACACAGCTTCACAAATGAAAATTAATTTTTTCAATTAATTAGATCAATAACGATAAAATCCAGAATTAGCATTGGCTTTCCTCTTTTATCGTTATACCAAAATAATTCGATCGATTGATATAATATTTCCTACTATCCGCGGCGACATTTTTAACGAACATAAAAATTCAAACGATCAGCAGAGTTAAAAAAATATCAATTCCACCTATAAAGGTAGAAGAAATGTTCTCCTCTTGTAGAAACGTAGGTAGTTTCACTGGAAATAACATATAGTCTCGATCACGCACGTGCGTATTTTCTCTGCCCGCAAATGCATCGAGAGACAGCAGCAAAGAGGCTTCGACAACAAAATTCTCCTGCAGTTCTCCGGAGAATAAAAGCAGGCGGGGGAGAGAGAGAGAGAGAGAGAGAGAGAGAAGAGATGGGAAACGGTTGCAGCAAAGAAAAAGGAGGCAATGGAAAAACGATCTCCAGCGAGCAGGCGATTTCGCATGCGTGCGCGTGCGTGATTGCGATCTCGAGATCGTGATCGAGATGCGCGGGAGATAGGCGATTTTCTCTGGCTCCGCTATATACTGTGTGCATCGCGTCGCTTACATATATATATATATATATAAAGCGCAGCAATTGATAATGATCGATTTCCTTATTGAAATTTTATTGCGTCGTGTATAGTTATACACGCATATACACGCGTGTATCACGGCATAAGCGAACGGGTAATTGATATTTATAAAGTGGACTACAGTTACGCGTGAGGCTGGCCTCGATTGTTGTTGGACGAGTATATATTCGTAATACGATATATATATATATATATATATATATATATATATATATATATACATATAAACACATAGGTTTTGTCGAGTGCGTGGCTTGGAAATTCCTGAGCTTTGATTCCCGTGATTTCAAGGGATTATTATTTCGATGATCTGGGAATTTCATTTACACATTATTTCTGTAATACCCGGAGTTTTGCGATACATTATAATATACTTTGTTTCGATATAAAAAAGCTAGCAGTATCCATACGGTAAAGAGCGAGGAACAGAAGCGTTTTCGCGTAAATCGAAAAAATGATCATACCTAAATAGCAGTGAATTTTGTTGGTATGCAACGAGCCGCCACGCGCGCAAACAATCGCTCAGCCCATTATCCTCTTCGCAAGCGCCGAATAACTTTCGCTCACGGTAATCGCAGCGGCGTCAGCAAAAAGAAGCAGCCAAGCGATTAGAGCAATTATTATCGCGCGACCCAGCGATAAGTCACTTATAGCTCTACACACGCATAGAGAGGGAGAGACAGACACATACATATATATGTGTATAGAGAGAGAGAGAGAGAGAGAGAGAGAGAGAGATCTATAGACGGCGCGCCGTCTCGAATCGTCGGCTAATCGGGCTCGGCCAATAAGCGTCACGTTCCTCCTGCAGAGCGTCGCAGTCGCTCCTTCACTCTCCCCTCGGCCATCCATCTCTGCCTCGTTATTAGCCTCCGCGCCGGCGCTCGATTCGACGACCAGTCGTCACGTCAACTTGTTTTCTACGGACTCTCGCCTTCCCCCGGTATCAAAGGTCATTTCGTTCCCATTGGCCATTTCCCTCCGCGAGCAAGCCGAGCGAGAGCAAGAGAGAGAAGCATTCCGAGTCAGGAATCGAGGAGAAAGAGAGGTGACTATTGCGCACGCGGATGCGCTCGAGACAGCAGCCAGCCGACGTTCTGTCTCTCTTTCTCTCGCGCACGAGGACGTGTGAGTGAGGGAGACAGTAAGAGAAAGAGAGAAGGAACGAGAGGAAACAAGTGGATTGCAGCGAGAGATTGCGCGAAATCATTGGCCCGTACCGGGAGAGGGAGCAATTATTTTAGCGGCGCTTCGCCCGTTCATTTTGTTCTGCAGCGCGAAGGAGACGAGAAGCGAGGAAGAACAAGAGAGCTGTGCAGAGCTCGATTTTTCTTGACTCTGCGATTGCGATTTTGTTAATTGGATTTGCGCTGCAGCCGATTTAGCGCTTGTCCTCTCTCTCTCTCTCTCTCTCTCTCTCTCTCTCTCTCTCTCTCTCTAGGTCTTTCTACTCTTGACCGAGCATCTCGTGGATATACATATATATGTATACATTTCAGAGAGGACTGAATGCGATTGGTAAAATACGCGCCCTTTTTCATTCTCTCCATCTCAGTGTTGTAACGAATTGAGTTTTGAGCTTACGCAGAAGAAAGGATCAGCGAGAATCATAGTTATGTATTTCGTCCGAAGAAGCCATTGAACTGTAGAACTGACTACTAATAACGTATAAGCTTCGCGCGAGATTCCATAATATACAGCGAATCTTGGAAGTTTCTGAAACTCGTGGGCGGCAATCTGTAGCAGTTGCGCTCTGTAACTTTCTGGCTACAGATAATTGTCTTGTCGGAAACGCTTCTGATTCTGAAGCAGACAGGAAATACCGCGATCAGTCATCTGGCGTATAGTCGTATATGTAGTACTTATAACTATATAAATGTGCTATGAGATTTAGATTAGAATCTGAACTCTCGTGAGCTCGATGATGCGATACAAACTTCTCAATTGTGTAATCAAAGCTTCTCCAAATTACATCTGGAATCATGAGCGTGTCAATTACGCAATATACATCCATTCTGAATCTGAAATAGTGAAAAATTCTTAATTAGTCAACTTTTCACTGCTAAGTATAGTGACATAAGTGCTATTTTACAATTTATTGAATGTTCGATATTTAGTAGCGTATTAGTATGATGCAAAAAGCTTTTAAATCAGAATGGATTTTTTAGCGTAAATCTATTATTGAGATAATTATTACTATTACCGTTACTGACTTTAAGTTGATTAATGTTGGCAAACATTTATTTATTTTATATTTGAATGAAAAGATGAATTTGTTACCAGTACTAAGTACATTGATAAGTCAAACAAATATTTTCTTCTTGGTGATGGATCACTGTTAATTTCCCTAGAATCACATTAAGGGGACTTACACTTATTCGTTCCTTGAAATTCTTTTCTTAAATGTAGAGTGCAATAAATCATATCTTAAAGATAATGTAATAATTGAATTTTCAATCGAATGATTTAATTTAATAGTTGAACAACTTGATTAATTTTTTAGGTTAATATTATTTTTAATTTATTTTTACTTATTAAATTGCATTTTATTTATTTCTTACTGTTTTTATTATTAATAAGTCTTAGAAACATATTTTACGCCAAACAAATTAAATTATTTATACCGTAATGATATTTAATAAATTTTCGTTTAATAATTTGAGCTTTGAATTTTAAAAGTTCTTCAAGCAGTAGCTATGCCAAAGTCCAAATTTAAAAAAAAATTTATCTCATACAGAATGATAGTATCATGCTCTGATAGGTCTTATTAAAGAATATTTAATTTTTTAAAAACTTATAAGAAAAAAAGTTTCGCCTTGTAATGATATTACATTTTTCAGAGTAATTTAAACTGTAAGAATAACTGTAAATGTAAACCTACCTAAAATACACAATATCATTCAAAATCATAATTTACATTATTTTCAATCCAAAAAGCACGTATTACAGTAAGCAGTGCAATTTACTATTGTTGATAGTAAATCTGCAGTTATTGATTTAATGCATTATTTTGACTCATTGAAACAGCTAAGATTTAGACAGAATGTATACAAATATTCCGTTTCAACTATCTTCGTTAATTAAAGCGAGCTTAAAAATTCCTTCCTTAAATCCCAAGAGCCCCGGCGTAACAGCCTAACAGCGCGACATTGGCAGGAATGTCTCAATCCGCTCTGATCCAACCTATCTCTTCTCCCTCTGCACTCAGCTACTTTCATTTCCATTGGCTGCAATTCTTCGAAGAGCCGAGAAAATTCCAAGGGTCGATTCAATAAACGCTTCTCCTTCAACGATAGACAGCAGCAGTCGTGGAAAATAGGAAAACAACGAGAGGCGAAGCCTCATTGTCGAAGACGTACATAAGAGCTGGAGGATGAGGGTTGTTGGGCAAAGAGAGTCTCTGTCACGTCTCGAATCGCATACGCACTTTGACTTCTCAGCTTTACGTGCACCCCCGCGTCGTAGATCTCAGTCTTCCATCTCGTCTAGACATTGCCGAGATAGAGAGAGAGAGAGAGAGAGAGCGAGAGAGAGAGAGAGAGAGGAAAAAATGAAAAAAAAGAAGTAGCGCGAGGTAATTGATTGATTGACTGATTGATCGATCGATTGATTGATCGATCGATCGGGAAGGAACGAAGAACGACTGGTACCGCTCGATATGGTTTATTGTGAGCTGCCGATGCCAAGCAAGCATTATGCGAATGGCTTATGTATGCGCGCGTAGGTGTTTACAACAGGTGCATATAGCACTCGCGTTTAAGTGTGATAAATAGCTTTCATTGCGAGCGTAAATGGTCGAGTATTTTGCAGCTCGCACGCACTTTCAACTTGCTATATGTACATTTACGAAAAATCCAGCTCGAAAGACAGGCCGAAGAGATAACGTGAGAAAGACTGCGCATAGCAGACGAGATAGACACGACGCGGAGAGAGAGAGAGAGAGAGAGAGAACTGCTCGCTTAAAGAGTCAGATGCAGATAGGCCACGAGGAAGAGTTCTTTGCGCAAGATGTATGTGTGTATATATAAACTCGCAGTTGCGCGCGCGCGCTCTCTCTCTCTCTCTTTCTCTTGGTTAAGAGGAGAATCTACGGGGAATCGACTGATATGCGAGATTTCCGCGCGCGATCGACGGCGGCGGCGGCGGCGGCTCCTCTGCGGCTACTTCTCCAATCTCGATTAATCACGCGCCGCACTGTCCTGTCTCTCCCTCTCCGCCGATGGGATTTTAATGAGCGCGAGAAATGAATACGTTGCACGCTTCTCAATGTAAATTGCCAGATTTGCATAGCATTGCGTATATGTATGATATAAATCTATATGTATATATAGAAACACAGATTATTTTATTTTTAATCTGTCTTTGTCGAAACGGAAGTTTGGAGAATGTTTTAGTACATTATTGAATTTTACGAATCTGCGCAATGTTCTTCTTTCCTCTTACCGCACGTGTGCGTGTAGATATCTCTGTTTTTGTCTGAAATGATTTGCCGTAATTGGCTTTATTACGAGCGTAGCACGAATTTCGCAGTGGATTGACGCTTTGAAAAGTGCGTAACGCGTTTATGCGCTTAAATCGTCGGTAGTGGATAATTTGGGAGCATTAAATTTTCCGGTATCCAAGCTGCGGTGGAACTGTATTTGATTTATCACCATAACGATTGTACGACGGGACCGTTATTCCTCGTAAATTCCTGAACATTATTATATCGGTATACGTTATACGCGAAGCTGAAATGATCGAGATTATTTTCCACGGCGCATATTGTAATGCCATTGTCGTAAATATCAATGATAATCAGGTTACATCTCGTGGTGGTACAATTGACGAAGATAAACATACAGTGGTATCAATTTTTTCATACATTTCAAAAGAAAAGTTAGTACGAATAAATATTTTATTATAGTTTTTATTCCGAGTGTAACATTGAAAAAGTTATTCGTCAAGTACAGTTGCAATATCCGGATTACATGCTTTTCCCACAATTCGAAACATGCACTTTTCCCATCCACAGCTATATATATTCCCATATATACACGTTTCTTTCGAAACGGAAAGACCGAGACGACGTTCGAAGTAGGCTCCATCTCGAAAGAGCAATTTAACTAGAAAATATGTTAAACCCTCCCCTTGCGTTCGCAAAAAGTTAATTCGTTCGGCGTTGCTCGACGCACGCGCTTTCTCTCTCTCTCTCTCTCTCTCTCTCTCTCTCTCTCTCGCGCCTATAGCCCTAAATCATCGTTCGGCGAGAGCAGTTGCGCCTGAAAAAAGGATACAGCAAATAAATGAATCATCTCGGGGAGAAAAAGGCCGCGCGTTTACGACGAAAAGCCGCTGAAAAACTCTCCCGCGGAGATTCTTAAGGGAACGCGCTACTCGCACGCGTCAATTTAAAAAGGATAAAAGTGCGCGCATCCTTGCGCGCGAATACGCAGACTCACGAAGAGCGCACACCGTCAAAGGAAGTGAGGGAGAAAGAGAGAGAGAGAGAGAACAAATCGAGCGTGTGTACGCGCGGATGATCGAGTCGCCGTAAATCAGCCGTGTAAGTCGATACTACAGCCGTGCGCGGCGTGTGCAGGATATAGACCCGCACACCCGTGTATATATACACATACACATATATGTATAGAGCATATACCGAGAGACTGCGAGCGGCGGCATACATTAACGCGAAGCTTGCGCGAGAGATAGAGAAGCTGCAGCGGCGTAGTTTGTAATGAAGCCGTATTGGCCGCGTTATTGGTGTCCTCTTAATAACATCCCCCATCGGAAAGCGAATGAGAGAGAGAGAGAGAGAGAGAGAGAGAGAGAGAGAGAGAGAGAGAGAGAGAGAGAGAGAAAGAGAAAGAGAGAGAGTGAGAGGCTGCGAGGTAGAGCTTGGGAATAACAGTGAGAATTGAGTTATGGCAGAGAGCGCGAGAGCTCGCGTGTATGCGATACGTGTACAGAGCAACTCTCGCTTGCGCGCAGGTGGACACGCCTCTGTACGGCGGCGGCTGTCGGTGCGCGCCTAATGGTAGGCTCAGTCCCTGATTTTACCTTTTGTCAATCAATCAAAGTCCCCTGAGGAAAGAGAGAGAAAAAGAGAGAGAATTAAGGGGAGTGGGGAGAGACTCTTTACGCGGGCAAAAATCCACTTACCGCCCCGATTAAGGAGACGCGTGCCATTAATTTTGCGTTATTGCCGCCGCCGCCGACGCCGCCGCTGTAGTCCCTCTGCTTCGTGTGTATATATGAGGGCTCGCGAGAGGTTATATGTGAGAGTAGATCGTGAGCGCGTGACTCTCGTGAGAAGCCCCGACTGAGGTTTATGCGCGCCCAAGGGATTTTTATATTTCAAAAGGCAGAGAATAAGAGTGAGAGAGAGAGAGAGAGGCCGCAACGAGCTTTTTCTCGGCCTGCTATTTTCCGAGGGAATTAACAGTGCGTGATGCTTTGCGATCAGATATGACAGTGTCGGAGATTCGAGAGAGGCAGCTCGTATATATACAGTTAAGTCGTTACTTTCGAAAGATGCCGGGATTAAGTTTTCCATTAGCGAACAACGAGCCTTGTCTGTTTATATATATATATATATATATATATATATATATATATATATATATAGTTGGAAAAATTGGTTTCTATAGATCCATCAGAACGAGTTGTGAGTTACAATTTTTGTCTCGTGGCAAAGATAAAAATTCTTCGCCGGTAAAAAAAGTCGCTTCCTCCCTCGCTCACTCGAGTAGCATTACACGAACTCATCAGTTGCAATGACCCCCCGAGAGTCTTCTCGAAGCAGCACGCGAGCTTCTCTCTCTCTCTCTCTCTCGCTCTCTCTCCTTCTCAACAAAAACAAGGCAAAACCTTAGCACCACTGTATATACGGCTGAAAATCACGTTGCTCTGCGGATGAAAATGTCGGAAGGAAAAATCTTTAATTAAACGTTAATCGAGTGCAGTTTTTTTCGTAGCCTTATCAGAGAAGAAAGTGTTGATTAGTGTTTGCGAACTACAGTATACGACAGCGCGGGTCGTCGTCGCCGCCAGGAGAACTCTCAAGTTCTTATTGTTCTTAATTGCGATCTCTCTCTCTCGGAGGGTCGTCCGTCTAGCTCTCTCGCGATTTTAATGACCGCCTACCGGCGAAAGATTGTATATACGTCTTTCCTCCCCCAATCGTGACCGGTGCGCGGACAATCACCGCCCCCTCGTGTTGCTCGCTATTCTAATCGTCGGCTATAGCTATTTGCTAATTATCGTCTATTACGCGACAGTGTGCCTATCTTCTCCCTTTTCTCTCTCGTTTTTGTTTTTGTTTTTTTTGCCTTTCTCTCTCGACACCTGAGAACTCAATCTGCTGTCGTCATCAGGATTACTTTCTATCTCCCTCTCTCCTCTCTGCGTAAGCGCAGTCCACTGACTTGTTGGCCTTTTTACTCGGAGCTGTCGGCGTGGTTGTTGGGTTTTGTTTGGAAGAGTCCGTGCAGGTTGCAGTGATGAGGCGCCCCTTTTTCCTTTTCCTTTTTCTTTTTCGTGGGCGTGCACTTTTCCACCCCGGTGGATTGATTGTGCGCTTTAATAAAGAACCTAAACGCCCAAATGTGGATTTTTACGCGATGTGGGGGCGTACTGTTTGTTTCGCTTTGCTCTTGCTCTTTTTCTGTCTTTTATTTTATATCGGTCGATGAAGAACCGCTGCTGTTGCTTTTTCCTATAGCTTCGCCGCTCGTACATATATATGCAGACGCGTGCGAGGTATATTTGTTTGTTTTAAAGCATTTCATCAGCCGTTCTGAAGAATCGCTCTCTCGGCAGCTCGAACCTGTTTACTGCAAAGCAAATTGTTTTACATTATATTCGTTGCGGAGAGAAAGAAGGAAGGGAGAAAAAAAGTTGCAGTTTAATATATTTTGTAGCCGAGCGTAAAGCACGGCGAAAAATCGTTTCGTTTACTGTGGACGAAGTACACATCATAACTTAAGCTGACTTTTATGCTCTTAATGGCTCTTCCTCTCTTAACGAGTTACGACATTCTCCGCAGTTTGAGCAATTTCAAATTTTTCAGATAATCGATTTTTCGAAGACGCGTAACATACAGTCATCAATTTTAATCGCCTACTCGCTCTCTCTCTCTCTCTCCCTCTCTCTCGTTTCTCTCTTCGCCGAACGAAAATCGTTTTTGCTAAAAATAATTTACATAGCGTAATAAACACGTGTGAGTGTATGTAACAAAGCTAACAATGATCGACTTTACGACTCTGTAGACCGCGATAATTCTCCGAGTTTGCGCAATCTACTCGCATAAAAAATTGGATTATCGCTTTTCGCACACTCGCCCGTTGCACGTTGTACCAGGGCTTTCGGTTTTTCTTTTGTATACATATATTTCGGACTTCGTTCATAACTATTATCAATTCGTTAAAATTATTATTTCCTTCTACAATATTCTCGATATAATATTGCTCATAAGTAAGACATGTCCATATTCGTTTTTGATACTATCTGGAATCTAGTAAATATAAAGGCTCTCGTCCTCACTCTTATCACTCCGACTTTGCAATGGTATATTCTCAAGTCTGTATCGCCCCGCACGCCGCCCTGGCTTTATTCTCACAGTCGCCTTGCAGCTGCGCGCGACTCTTTTCGTTTTCGCGATCTCTTTCTCTCTCTCTCTCTCTCTCTCTCTCTCTCTATATATATATATATATATATATATATATATACATCGCAGTTTTTCCGTTCTCTCCGAGCTCTGTGGCAACGGAACGACGGTGCGCTGCATACTGAATTATTCTCGGCCGATATAGCCTCGCGCGCGCAGAGCTCGAATTTATCCCTTGCCGCGATCGACTCGCGCTCAAGGCTCCGGAATAATCTCCGACTTGAGGCTCGTCTACAATTTAGATTTTTACTCCGCAAACAATCTTTCTCTCTCTTTCTCTTTGGCTTGGATGCTGCGTGCTGCGATTGCGAGATTCGGCCGTTGTGCCGCGGCAAGAGAGAAAGAGAGAACGTGAGAAGCCTCGTTTTTCATGCAAATCCGCGCGGTGAGCGAGTTTTCTTTTAACGCCTCGCCCGTCTCTCCCCTTTCACTCTGTGCGTATGCCATCCTATATATATATACATATGTATATACGTATATAATGCTCCGAGTCGACTGATCGCTCTAAGAGGTAGATGTTTATTCAAGAATTATTGCTGTTTGTGCGTTCGGCAATACCGAGTGATGTTGAGAGTGACGTTTTTGTCGACGAATGTCAGCTATTGAAAGCGGTTTGCTTTATTTCTTCGCTTTTCATTTGCCTCGAAGAACAGGAAACGTTGATGGATCAAAGAATAAAAAAAACTGCTTCTACATTCTGATTTGCTTTACGCAAGCATTGATTATAGCTGGGATGGAATAAATTTCTCTTACTCTTCATTTTCATATCTTAATTTAGAACAGTCTAAGTTATACGTTGAAGTATGTACCGTTATTGAAAGATATTTTACAATTTTATACGTTATATCGACAATTTCAGCAAGTAATTCGAGACAAGTTCAAAATTCCAGTACGTATACGACATTTATCGTCTTACAAATCAGTGTGAGGGAATAAAATAGAAACGGCTAAATTTGCCATGAAATTGATACTGAGTCGGTTGAAACTGATGCATTTATTATGACAGTTTGCACAAGAGAAGAAAAACGTTTGTAACAACTTTTTAACTAGTTGAAATATTTCTACTGGTGATTACATTGACAAACGGTATTTCGTTAGTGCATCATTAAAAACACTCTTCTGCTAATTTCGCGATGCATTGTAGCATTAACATATTTTCTCCTTTACTTGTTTTTTTTTCATGCACATTATATTAATAACGAGTAGAATACGAAATAGACATTTCCAGCCACGTAAACGATACGAGTATTTTTAACACACATATCTGTTATACCTGCTTTTCACGTGTAGCAACATTCTCGCGATTGGAAAGCTAAGGAAAAATTTACTTGCATTAAAGCTTTTCTGGTGTAAAATAGAGTTGATGTTCAATGCTTCGACATGTAAAAACAATTAGGCTAAAGGATAACGCATGTCGCTGTGCTAAAATGTTCAACTTACGTGTACATATAGACTGCTGATAAAGAAAGGAACGTATTTATACTGCCGTACATCATTGACTTTCCATTACTTATATGCTACATTAGCAAGTAACCCATGTATAGGCGATAATAATACTCAGAACCTAAGTAAATGTACAATTGGCAAATCTCATAATATTAAGAATAGTACAAATAGCATAATGGACTCTTCGGAAATTAGTCAATCCTGAGCAATTTTCGTGCAGCTTATCGCGAACCTCGCGAGTATATGTGTGTGTGTGCTCTAGCTTTGGAGTCTCACGGTGCTGCAGGATTCGCCAACCTCTTCTAGTTATCTATCCTCGGGCTTACTCGTACAGCAGCAGCAGCAGCAGCAGCAGCAGCAGCAGCACCGAAACGCGATTCCCTCGGGGCCTTCGGGTTCCAATCTCGATTACACCGCGTGGCGCTCGGCCTTCCACTTTTCTTCCAGGCCGGGGCTGACCGTTGCTGATATCGATCGAGGAATCGCTCGTGTACGCGCTTGGCCGCTTCTTCCTTCGTTTCACCTCCTCCACCTCCTTCTCCTCCTTTTCTTCTTCTTCTTCTTCTTCTTCTTCTTCTTCTTCTTCCTCTTTTACCAGTTATATAGATATAGATTGCTTATACCTTTGCGATAGACGCGAGAAGTGTGTTAGAGAACTGCGTAACTGACGTCTAATCGCTCGAGCAATTTATCGTTTCGGGATATGTCGGTGTGTACGATTTTTTCACTAACAGCGTGTCTAGGAGTATAACTAGGAGATGGAGGTGCGAGTTGCAACGCAGTTAGCCCATTAGATGGAAAGAGTGAGGGAGGATGGGATTTGCGGTAGTGGAGAGAGGTAGAAGTCTTTGTGTCCCTTTCGAGAGTTAGGTAAAAGGAGTTTCGAGTAGTCGGTGGCTTTTTCTAGCGATTATATTGGCTAATCGCAGGATTCGAGACCATTGGATTTTACGTTAGTTTTACATTGATTAAATTCGAGTTTCTTCCTGGAATTGAAATGGTAATAAAAAGTCACCGAAAGCTGTAAATGTTTATCTGATGTGCATGAGTTTGGTCCTTAGAATTTTTAAAGGAGAAGAGGTCGCTTAGTATACACTGAGCAACTTCTTCTCGTTAGTATAACTCTAATGTACAATTTATATTATACTCTCTAAAATGAAAACAGTGAAAGTTCACTATTTCGCAGTGTATTTTCACCGTTTCAGAATATTATAAGTTAACGATTATAAAATAGAAAGCATTAATATTTCTATGAAGTGAAAATAGTTTATTTTTTTTTAAAGTGTAAATGCAATGTTTAAAATTGGTAATATATTGTGTATTTTTAAAAGTGTACAGATTGAGCAAGTGAATATTCATATATTTCGTACTACCAAATTCTGTGAATTTTCACTATAAAATCAGTGAGTTCCATACTAATGTGAATAATAAAATCAATGATTTCATAATAACTAAAAATCATTATTTTAAACAGTAAATTTTAACTGAATTCGAACTTGTATCAGAATTAAACGTTGCATTTTGTAATTAATGAATATTCACAAAACACAAAAGTTGCTATAAAATGTTTACCAATTAATAATGGACATACACTGAATATCGAAGGTAAAGTTAGGATTCACTTTTTTTAAATGATAAGAAGGTCACTAACAAAATCGATAAAATGTTCATTATTTCAAATTTCGAAAATAGTAAGACAGTTCTGTTAAACCGGATACTCACTTATTACACGTATGATCTAACTATTGTTAAATATAACATTGAATCAAGATTAATACGACAGTATATCTTTTTGATATCCAGAAGAGTTACGAATAATTAGAAAAGTCTATTTAATATAGGATACGCTACTACATATCTGTACAACATAGAATATAAAAAACCTTTGAGCGACATCTGACCAGAATGTTCAATTATCTGATTGCTCATTTGCGGCTTATACAAGTCATCCGTCATCGAATCTTATCAAGATTTTTTAAATAGCTAAAGCCAATGTAACAGGTAAATTTAATTGACAAGTCAGTACCTCAGCAGCAGAAGCAGCAGTAACATCGGCTCAAGAAATTTCCATCTGAAAAGCTGTCTGATCTCTCATTCTCTGAAAGCTCTCGTGCAAAGTGGCATAGTTTTGTTAGTCTTATAACAATCCATTGACCCATATTTCATCGGTCTCGCACATATGGAGAATAAACGATGGCTCTTGGTTGCGCGCAAGCAGGCTGAAAGATAAGAACACACGGTACGAGACGGTAGAGACGAGGCCGAAAAAGGACGAGGAAGACAGTAGAACTGACGTCCATCCGAAATATCCACGGCGATAATAATCCCAGCGGGAAGCCACCGACCTTACGCTCCCTCGGTGCGGTAATTGAAAGAAAATAACGCGGCATTTAACAAGCTTCGCGCAGCTCGCGATGCTCGTGGAAATCCGCGGACGTAAATCTCGGGGTATATACTATACTTATAACCCGCATGAACTGCACATGCTGCACGAGGAGCTGCCGCTGCGGCGGCGGCTCGCTTTGCGCTGACCTATGACACGCACGCCTGTAAACAATCTCCAAGCGGTAAACGGATCCGAACTCTCTGATGCGGTAGTACATCTACCTCTATGGGATAGTATATACTGAACTGATGCAGCTCTGATGTGTTTCCCTCTATATATATATATATACATATATATACGCACACACGCCTTGGTGATGCGAGTAGAGGCTACCTTGTCGCGAATACGACGGCTCCCGCGGTGCGCGCGACTTGTAAGTGCTGTAACCTGTGCGTTGGCGGGAAAAATGTTCCTGCTGCTGCTGCTGCTGCTGTTGTGGCTGAGGGACGAGAGAAATTTTTTTTTGTTTCCGAACGCACGCGAGGGTGAAATTGACCGTCGTCTGTAGCGACGTTATGCGACATTTTGGCACGTATCACGGTTGATAATAAATTCTATTTTGACTCGCTGGCTTTACTACCTGCGTGTTTTCGCTATGGGAACGGATTTTTTTTCACTGCTTTTCACTTGTGAATAATTAGCGCTTAAGCTTCTTTATCGACGTTCTACCTGAATGTTCGCGATTATCTAATCGTTCGTTGAATCTAATCGAGATTCTTTAAATTGCCGCAGAGTTTGATTGACAACTATCGATAGTAGCGCTGATTATTCTATTATCTCTACAGGCATAGTCAACGCATTATTGGTAATAAATGTTGTGCCATTTCAATTACCAAATCAAATTATAAAGTTATTTAATATGATAAAGTTACCGAATCACAGGTTATCAAATTCTCTTACTTTTACTTGATACCGTTAACATGTCGATAAAAATTTGATAAAAAAGTCTGGATGTATCTCATCTTTGAACAAACAGATAATATCGACATTTAAATTTGATTGTACGCTGATATCTTAATGCATTCGTGAATTTCGAATATTTTATATTTTTTACTTCCAAAATGAGAAAAGTAGCAGTGCTAGTGTAATATTAAAATTCTTTTGTTGGCAATATATCGATAGTTAATCGAAAAAAAAATAAAAATTTGCGGTAATAAATGCATAATCGAATTCGTGTAAAAAAATTAAATTAAAACATGCATCTTTGAATCCCATAAGCATTTGAATAATGTATGCTCTAACATAATTATTATGTTAATAGATTAGAGAAATCCTACCCTAGGAGGAATTACCGGTACTGGTTCATCCTTGGTTCGATATCGGGATGATAAGAATAGGACAGAGTTGTAATACTGTTCTGGGCCATTGCTGGCTAGAATTTAATAACTTTGTTGACGAGTTTAAATATATGTATTGCCAATTAGAACCAGAGTTCAAACTCTAGCGGTTGACTAATATACGCCAATACTAGAATTGGTCCACTACTGGACCATTACTGACTTACAATACTGCTGGTCGGATATCAGTACCGGGTCATTGGTCAATGCCTAGGATAGTTAAAAAGCTTTTTCATACTCTCATAATCATTATGACTCAGATTGAACCAAAATAAAAGCCACAGTTAATTGTCATATACGGTCAAACAAAGCTACGACAACAGTAAAATAAAAAAAATCATTTCGCCAAGCACATCATAATAAAAAATCATAATCTTCTAGACGACTCAGTGACGTTTCGCACGGACCTTTGACTCTTGGAAATGAAAAATTTACTCAGCTCTCATACATATACCTTACACCATCAGATCTCTCCTCTATAAGCTTCCCAACAATTGTCTGGCATAAGCACAAAAGATGCCTTATACACGTCATTCTCGGAGAATGCGCTGCAGCCAAGGAGGAACCATCAGCTCCCGGTATACACACATGCACACACACACGTATACAATCCTACCTCGGAAACGCTGTCCGAGTCTTCTTTATCAAGCTTGTTGTCTAGCGGCAGACCGTGCGCGACACGCGTGTATATGCTTTTGTTTACCGCGCGGCTACTAGCGCGATATTAAACGCGGCGATCGAGTTTCTGCTGGCGCTGCCGCACGCGCGCAACGCTACCAAGGGTTGTTGTTTTGATTTAGAACTGCTGCAGACGACAACGACGTACATTATAGGCGTGTGAACGCAGGTGTGTCACACACTGCGTCCAAGGATTAAAGCCGTATACAGTTGCTCCGCTTGATGATTCTATATAACTTGTTTCTTTGAAGTCGCTCGGCTCGACAAGATTGCATTTTGTTTAGATGTTGCGCCGCTCGCTCGCTTCGCAATGTATTTTTAGTCAGCGCAGCTAACGCTGATTCGCGAGGAGGATTCGAGCTAGTGCGGGTCTTGCACTTTTTTTCGGTCTTTAAAAAAATTGCTGAATCGATATTATACTATGGATGACTCACGAATCTCTCACAATATCGTGCACGTGCGCCTCGTGAATCATGAAAAATCGTCTCTGTAGCATGTGTACATATATCGCAAATGCTCGCACAGAAAATGACATGTACGTATAAGTTTAAGTTGACTTCGATGCTTTAAGTCATTCCGTACGCGAATAATTTTATTAATCGCGTGTATGCACGAGGATCACGACGTAGCGACGCAGTAATTATCCGAGGGCCCGATTTGCATTACATAACTCCCAATGCCGAGTTTACCTCGCAATGTTACCACACGTCATCCATACATTCATACACACACACAAACACACAGTAATATAGCAGCATACGTACGAGCAACACCGACACCTCGAGACGCGCGTCTTCCAGTTTTATTTCTCACGCCGTCGGGCGCGATATAACTCTCCACTCTGCAAAAGAACTCAGCGCCTATCTCTACATCAAACTCTGAACTTATACAGCGGATGTCAAAAGCTTCGAATTTGACATTGGAAAAAGCTTCTGAAAAGCGCGGCACTTTCAAATCGCTCGTCGTATATACGCGACATAGCGCAATTAATAACAAAATGCGCGCACTCGACGTATGGAACGTATATTACTCGCACTACGCGTCTATCTTTGCGTGTATATACGTTTTGCTTGGCCGTCATCGATATTCTCTCTTTCCCTCGCGTCCCGCATGTATACGGCTTAATTTCACCTCGAATTTCTCCATGTGAGATGTAACGGCTCGCTCGGGGAGAATATCTCTAATGTAACGCGTCTCGCGAGTGATAATTAATAGCTCTGTGTCGGCTACGAGACGGATCGCTCGCGCGACTGGTTTTCTCTCCAATGAATTTTCCATATGTATATATAGATATACGGCTATGCCAACGTGCTGCGTGCGCTCGTGCGTGCACAATTCGCAAGAGATATTGTCGACGGTTCTCTTTTTTCTCTCTCTCTCTCTCTCTCTTCTTTCGCGAGCCAGCGATGAGAGAATAAGCCAACACTTGCGCTGCCTGTTAATTTGATTTGTTACCGTCTAATGGATTTGTATCTTTCTCTCTCTCTCCCCCTATTGCGTTTGCATATACTCTGTGGATGCACCTCGACGATTATTTTAAAGCGATATTTTAGCTTGTTAACGGAATTGGTGAATAATGGTTATTGCTTGGGAATGGATGAAATTAAAATATTAGACCGGGAAGTCTCGCCGGTTAATGGCTGAATCTGATTGTGCAAAGGTATAGAGAAAGAGAGGGGAGGCTATAATGTTTCCGTCAGATTAGAGGAAAAAAAGTGCAAATCGTTGCACAAATGCTTGACTATCTTTTACACCTGTAAACATTCGTATGACTATATAATTTCGCGATCAGATATTTGCAATCGCAGCTGAATATTTATTGTATAAATAGAAGAGAAATGGAAAACATAACAGCCATGCAAAGCGTTTGTCCTGCGTGCTAGAAGAATTTAAAATCGCTCGCGAGTTTTGCGCTTTATCTGAAATTACCGGCTGTTCCGAGTGCGGGAGATTCGCGCGTCGAGGCAAAAAAAAGCGTTGAGCGCGAATATTTCATGCGCTTTTGAGAGGAACTTGCCGCGTGTTTTCCAGCCGAGGCTGTTAATTTATGCGAAGGATAAAAAGCTTCGGCCCGAGGAAAACACGGATAGCGTTTTCGTGTTTTCGCGCAGAGAGAGAGAGAGAGAGAGAGAGGCTGCGGTGGCGGCGCGAAAGCTTGATCGAGATGAATGCTGATTAAGGAGAGTCTCGCTGAAAATTCGAATGCTCGCCAAGCGCAGTGATACCACACGGCGCCGCCAGTAAATTCTGCGTAGGTCATAAACGTGCATGTTTCGTTCCTATATATACATGTATATATACAAGCGCGAGTTAAAATCGCGAGAGAGATACATGCATAGAACATTTGATGATTTTTAACATCAGTATAAGCGAATCCTCGGCATGTATAGCTTGTATATTGGAATTGGTATATTTCACACTTTAATATAGCTTAATCATACATCTGTGTATCATGCGATGCGATATTATTAACGACTATGTCGTGTGTTTACTTATTATACGTATAAGCATGCATATAGCGAATTTTAAAAGTCGGAAACGAAGTTTACGAGAAGCTTTTCAAATAACGATCAATCAATTACGAAAGCAGCAGTGGGATCGTGGCTTCGCAAAGAAAACACCACGTTGCTGGCTGCGGAAAAGAGCCAGACTCGCGGGGAAAGGGCGCAAACGAAGCAGGCGGGGTTAAAAAAGGGCGTAAAAAAAAGTAAATAAATGTGTAGCGCTCGAGCTCGAGGATTCTGAAGAAAAGTATTTCTAACGCGATAAGAGAGAGATAAAGAGAAGTAGAAGGGTGGGAGAGGGGGAGGAGGAGGAAATAAAAAATTCTCTTGTCCCGTACATAAGCGGAGGAGGCTCGCGTAAGTGGCGCGCGCTTCGTAGAATTCGCCAGATCGCCCCTGCGCGAAGAGCAGATAATTCACCCGAGAACCCGCGAATAACAATGAGGGAACGCCGTTTGAGCGCGGAACAATGCGTCTCTGCGATTCGCCTTTTTTCTCGCTGCTTTTCTCTTTCTCTTTTCGCAGGCTCCACTATAGCCTCTCTCTCTCTCTCTCTTACTCTCTGGCTTCGTCTTTTTTTTTTCATCATTTCGACGCGAAAGTGCACGAACCTGCGAGTTCGCGAGCTCTCGCATTACGCTGACTTAGTTTCTTGCGTATATTCGCAGCCACGCAGTATTTATAATGCCAAACGGCTGAATGCGCGGTCGCGAGAATATATTATACATATTATGAGAAAAAAAATCGATTTTAATTTTAATGTCTTTTTTTTCAGGAGTCGGGATAGGCCGAAGTAGATAGAGTGCGGAACTAGCCAGACGCACCATGACACACGCCTGTCTTCTTCAAACAATGCAAGTACAGCTTTTGGTATTTGGAATTTGTATTAAATAATTTTACGTAAAAAAAATCAACTCCGTTCTCTCGTCATCTGTGCTTGATAAAGGTTCAAACCTTGTAGCGATGAAGCGTTTGCTCGGCAGCCTTAACCGAGGGAGTAAAAATTAATAGGGTATACTCTAGCGGTGCAGCCTAGCCGACCGCAAATGCTCGCACAGCAGCCGACCGCAACGCGTTTAGCGCCTAGCAGAGATTAACCACTGGGTTGCATACAATCGTAGATATACATCCGTGCATATAAGTGTCCTAGACTCAGCATCGAACAGCAACACTTTCTTTATTCCGCGCATATACTTATATGCCTTTATATAATATGTATATAGCGCATACATATACAGTACGTATACGTATAAGACATATATAGACAAAGCGAATGCGTGCGTGCACGCGCAACGCCGTGAATGTATATATGTATATAAGCATTTATATATATACATACTAGTAAGTATTCCGAGAAGTAGCGTCGAGCGTTGTGTGTTCTTGCGAAACTCTCGCGGGACATAAAGAGCTTGCGCTATCTTGCTAGCGCATCGCCGATCGCGCTGCGAGAGTTGCGTAGGTGATATTTTGCCTTTTCTTTCGACAAAGAGTAAGTATACACATGTGTAGATTTCGAATGGAGCAGCGCAGCGGCCGACGCGTGATTGCATTACGAGCTTGTTATATTGCGCGAGTCGATCGCGTCGATTTATAGACGGTTAGCTTTTATCGAACTACAGCTGATATTTTTTTCGTGTAGATACATATATATATACATATGAGCTGCAGATGCGCGTGCGGTAAATAGGGCTAGCGGTTTCCTTGCGTCTGTGGCAATGTGTATATATATACATTACAGGTTGAAAAGGATCGATGCGTATGCGCCTACTACCGCTGCCTCCATCATGATGGGATAATCGCAGTCGCAGTAATTCAAACTATCGGCGAAATATCGCTTTGCTACGATTTACTTTTATAGCTGACTTTGTTGTTGCCGCGCAAGTTTCTTCGTTGTTCGAAAGAGATATAACTTCCTCGTAATACGAAAGATATTTTTCGGAATTATACAAATAATACGCGCGCCAGCACTCGGGGATTATGAAAATACAGCTCGATTGTGCGATACTTTATAAAATAACGTAGAGCTCGCGCGCGCTTCAAGATCTCAATGCGATTCTTAGATATATATATATATATATATATATATATATATGTATAGTTCGCAATGACTGCAACGCGCTCTTATCAATCTTAAAATTTTTACTATCCCGCGTAGAGGAGAGATCACCACTTTTCTTTCTCGAAAAAAGGCTCAGCCTACTATACGGGCAAATACTCAACGAGGAGCGTGGCCTGCTCTCTCGAGGAATTTCAACCGCTTCGAAGTATATGCATATTACGTATACATAGACATACATACACGTATACACAGAAAGCTGCAATGTGTTCGTTCGAGCCGAATATATAACCCACGTGTCGCAATGACACGCGAACGTCGCTTAATGCAGGAACGGTTTTTCCACTCGCTTTCTGTTCGTTCGTCTCGTTCTTTCTCTCTCTCTCTCTCTCTCTAGCTATCCAGTCTCGAGGCGGTAGAGGTAGTAGTAGGAGGAGACCGAGCCGCACGGCAATCCCGTGGTAATCTAATTTCAGCGTACGGAGGCTTCTAGGAACGCGGCACCGCGCGACATTATAGCGCGCACCGGCCATCCGTCCGTATGCGCAGTCTTTTTCTCTTTCTTGACTTTTATTCTCCCGCTCGACTGCGTCCTACTCTTTTTTATTCGGTGTGTGGATATAGTACGCTGCTTCTTTAGCTTCTGTCTCTCGTGAGAGTCCAAGTGCTTTTGTTGCTTCTTTTTTCGCCGCTACGGGGGACTTTATAATGGAGAAAAATGCTTTAACGCTGAAAACCAAAGGATCTAGCTTTTTAATTCTCTAGTAGAAATTGCCAGTACTGGTCCAACTTTGGTTCGTTATTGGGATGTTAAGAACGAGTCAGTACAGGTCCTTTAGTGGCGGCCAGTATATTTTACTGGTTGTCAGTACTGGTTTAGCCTTGGTTCAACATCCGGATGATTAAGAATGGGCCAAAGTTGTAATACTGTACTGTACGCCAATACTGGCCTAATGAAGGCGCACGACTAGCACAATACTGGTACAATACTGGCGTAATATCGGCACAGTACTGGCACAGTACTAGCCCAATACTGGCGTGACATTCGAGTGAGAGTTTAACTTTAAACTAACTTCAGTCCCATCTTACGTAGCTGTTAGTATAGTAACATCTCATCAACGAATGAAGAGGAGTCTCTTGAATTTAATACTTGGAGGGACTGGATACTTCTAGGACATGGTACTGTCACAATACGGGCACACTACTGGTTTTCACGTATATCACGATCTTATCACTCCAGCACTTGTCTAATACTAGTCCAGTACTGACTTACAGTACTGGTGGCCAGAGATCAGTACTGGCCCAATACTGGGCCATCGGTGAATGAATCCCTACTAGGGTTATGATTTGCATAAAAAATCGCTATGTACGCGACTATTGCATGTTCAATGGGTGAGAGTGTATGTTATTAGGAAGAAAAAGAAGAAAAATAGAGAAAATTCACAGGTTTAATCCGAGCAATCTCGGAAAGGCGAATTTCATCATCGAAATCAGTTTCAGCCGGCCGTTGCCCTTAATACGTCTTACCTTCATCTCCCGCAGTGGTGCGCGGCTGCCTTATCCCTCCTTGCGCCTCGGTGCTTCCTCAATTTCCGTGTACACACCCTATAGGAGCCTCGTCGCGTTGATTTTCCATCGTCGCGAGCTACGCTGCGGTGAGGATCGACATCGTCGGCATACGCTGCTGCTCCGCTTCTGCTTTCGTAGGAAGCTACCGCTGTCGCCTCTTTAGCCCATCAGCCTGAGGCTATATCGTACGTCTAGTTACCGAATATAAGCTGCTCCGATGATTGTCAGTCGAATGACGTCGTCGTGCTCGCCTTCGCGTTATGATGCGCTTAGATGTTCACTGTCGCGTGCATTTATATATATATATACAGCTATAGGCGATACATTTCTATTTAGGACATGAGTAATCGCGTGTCGAGCAATTTTTTGCGTTTCTTCGATTATCTCGAACACTGAAAACTATCCGTATAGCGTAAATACTCTGAAAAATCCAGAATAAATCCTGTTCGATAGAGTCCTCGTGCATTTACAACTGGAGATTACGATCGGCGTTACATTCGGCGCAATAAACAGTTCAGCGAAAAAGCCTCGACCGAGTAAACGGAGAGAACGCGAAGAAACAAAAGAAGAAATCTAACAATGAGAAAAGCCAAATCTTCCGCATCGTCGGAACGCTAAAATAATAACGTTAAAACGCACGAAGATATCCAACTCCGTAGTGTGCATACCTTTGCACTTTGCATACACACAGACGCGCGCGTATGTGTATAGCGCGCGGACAATAAAAGTAAAGAAAGTCGCTCGTGGCTGGGCTCTCGGAGTGTAGCGCGAACACAATCGAAATTCTTCGGATCGGACAGTCGTGAAATCCTGTAAACGGTCCGTTGGCTCTCGATTCGGTCTCTCCCTCTCTTTCCTCGCTATGCGTTATCGGCCGAAGATTAAGATGCCGATCGACGCGGGAGGAAAGCTCGAGAGCAAGCTGCGTCGTGGATATGCTAATGCACCTGAGCAAGTAGGGAGGGACTCGAGCGAACGATACAAAAGGACGATCGAAAGAAAGAACGGGGGGAGAGAGGGGGAGATGTATGTTTATATACGTAGAAGAGCTGAACAGGGTTGGGGAACGATCGGCAGCGAATCGCGGTTATAAAAATGATTATGTTAAATCCTTGCAAGCTATACACGTATATATATACGTGATCTGTTTGAGTTTACCAGCTCGCGATCGCAGCGGGGATTTGTACTGTCCTCTTTTATAGGATAAAGTATATATCAAACATAGCGCATCTTTCGTTGTTTTTTTTCTTATTTTCGTTATCTATTTTATTAAAGAATTTTTACTCGTTATGTTCCCATACCACACACGAATAATTAACGATCGGTAATGGCGTCTCGAAGCTGCGGTACTTCCGCGAAAACTCCCGTGTCCCATAGCCGTAGGAAAAAAGGCAGTAAATAAAACTAAATCTGCGATCTAGTAAATGTCGCTTCTGAGAAAAGAGAGACGTACAGCCAAAGAGAGAGGGACGAAGCGCAGTTCTGAAGGAGCAAAAAAGAAGCGTAGAAGAAACAGCAGCAGCAGCAGCAGAAGAAGGAGAAGAAGAAGAAGAAGGAAACAGAAAAAGGAAGAGATAGAGGGATCTCCACCCTGGCGTACGTACACGCGTTCCTGACCCGGCGCTGTCACGACTTTCGAACAATAGCCTCCGTGGCGCTCGGCTCTCAGCCGGTCTACGTGTCTCATTTTGCACACAAGCACAGCCAGCCACACGCTGCGAAATAAGTAGCGCGAGTACAGCCTCCGAGAGAGAGAGAGACTTTTCTCGCGCACATTCGTGAGTGCGCGTTCGGGATCATAAAGTGCGGGGGAATGAGAGAGAGAGAGACAGAGAGAGAGAAGACGCGGTAGCTTCTCTTTGTCTCATTGTTTGTACGGCGGCGCGTGTCCTCTCCACGGCGTGTAACCCTCGGTGAGTTGCTTTATTTATTATATTATAATATTTGCGATCGGTACGCTATGGCATATGTATTTATTGTCGTGTAAACAGCCAAGTGGAACGTGAAATATGACGAGCTGCTGTTACACGCTATGGGAAAAGGTCTCCGAGAGATGGAATTTAACTAATTTTCTATGTCTTTGTTTATTTAATGTTTCTGGCTGAATAAACAAATGTTCAATGCTTAATAAGGATTGTTATGTACACGTGTCCATTATATTCGTAGTCCAATTCGTAGACGTTGTAATGAGCGTAAAAATGTCTCAGACGAACGATTAATAATAATGTATATACTTGTCATCCGTGCATTATGTGTACGAATACAAGAAGCTCTTGAAAACGTTTGCTTATACACGCGCGACTTTCTACTTATATAGCTGGCAGTCATTAATTGTTCGAGGCTTTACTATTTCGTCCGAAACAAAGCGATTACTGTTCTCATTTCTGTCGAGTTTGGCTGGCAAAAATCATCAAAGTTCGCATAATGACTGGGTACTTCTTGAAACAATGAATTATTATACCAGTCGTTGAAAATAACAGTAGACAATGGGATGATTTTTCCCGCTGTCTTAACGTTACTTCTCTTTCTCTCTCCCTTGTTACTATCTTAATTTTTTAAGACTCCTTGTAATTGGCATCGTAAATCATTGCCACTCGCAGCCGACGCCTTTAAATATTTCCTCGCACCGACTGATACCAGGAAGACGAATTTGCTCGTAAAGCGCGATGTATCGACAGTAAGTCGCTGTATATACACAGGCAGTGCGTGTGTCTCACACGTTCTACGAGTTGAGAAAAAACTAAATATAGGTGACGCTACTTCAACGAAATACGCGAATCCGTAACTTTACTTAGGATCCTCGAGCGATATAACAGTTCGCGAATTATAAGCGTCGCGAGCGATAAAGCCGCGAGAGAGCTATATAGGTATATAAAAAGACGCACTCTCTCCCTCTCACACGGAGCACCGCATAATTTATTGGTCGCCGCCTGCGGAGAAAGGGCGAATGGATTCTGCAGCAGCAACCGCGTCTTATAATAGGCGAAGGGAACAAACGCCATACTCGCACACCAGAGAGAGAGAGAGAGAGAGAGAGAGAGAAAAGTTGTCGGGTCACGCGCGATTCGTGAACTCTTGCTACCGCCGCGTTTCTGCGCGCGCTCTCGCGTCGATTGAACCGCCAGCTCACTCGGTGAGAGCGTGCGTTGAATTTTCAGTCGTCTTTGGGGCCGTTTTCGCTCTCGAGCTCTTGCCTGGTATATATATATATGTGTATGTATTACATATATGTGCGTGTGCACACACACACAAGAAACTTTGAAGAAAGAAAGCTGGAAGAGAAAATTTCGAATCCACTAGGGGTTTTGTCGGTTTATTTTCTATACAGGTGTACGTTGAAAATTAAAGCGTATATTTCAAAATATATGCAGGTATATATCTGTAGATGCCGGAAAGTGTATAGCTAAGTAGATTTATTGAAATAGATAGACGGTGGTTTTTTTTCCAACGAATCTGCGAGTGGATCTCGTGTATTGAATCTGCTCTACTTAACGCTGCTTTTTGCTTTATATTCCCTCGGAGATTTTGCATTTCTAATCATTTAGAGAAAACTCAAGATTCTCCGTTTTTGACTCGATAACCAGTTGGCATAATTGCGGCTTATTACGTAAATTAAGTACGCGTACGGATATATATAATATATACACAAAGTCGAAATGATCGAGAGAATCAAAGCGTGTCTCGATTTTTTGCTTGCGCATACCTTACGATCCCGTTAAAATTACGGATAGTCGGTGTAAAAGGCCTTATCTTTTATACTTCAACTCAACACACGAATGAAATATCGAAATCACTATAAGACTAATCTCTCAACGGTAGCTAATACGTATATACTCGTAGTTAGTATATATATCTACAATATATGTGTAAGTATAATTGATACGACTAGATCGAGTCTCCTTTGTTCCACTAGAGCGTAACGAACCGTACGATAAATCAAAAGAAAAAAGTTAGCCTAATCGCACCGCCAATAATGCATTCCCATACTTCTTCGTATAACGCGTTACTCCAATTTATGCGCTTCGGCCGTAACAGCGTCTTTGTCCGACGTCTAGCCGCGCGAGTGCGCGCTAAGCTTATTCCCTCGACGATGCGGAGCTGCAATCGCT
Source organism: Apocrypta bakeri (assembly GCA_018906985.1). Taxonomy (NCBI): domain Eukaryota; kingdom Metazoa; phylum Arthropoda; class Insecta; order Hymenoptera; family Pteromalidae; genus Apocrypta; species Apocrypta bakeri. Next base: position 21,926,163 of record JACCIA010000001.1, on the reverse strand, counting down.
CTCCGAAGTCACGCACATTAATAAACGGTCCGTACGCGTGTATGCACATCGCACCCACACAGTGAGCGCGCGAAAGGACAGCAGCCCGGTACGTGAGCCCCCGGGACGAGTTCTGTGGACGTGCGCTACATCCGCACACGCGCAGACACACACACACATACGTACATACACACATGTAGAAGTAAACACAGTTAGAGCATAGGGCTGAGCGATCCTTTCTCTATAGGTGCACAACATTGCTGGCGCTGTGCCGTGCGAATATATGTACGTAGAAGCAGAAGAAGAGAGAGAAAGAGGAGGAGGAGGTTGATTACGTCGCGGGGCTAATGGCGAGCGCGTAATCGGCCCGGTACCATCGCGCGCGCTCGAAAATGCGAGCTCAGACGTCGTCGCCGGCGCGTCGCTTCTGGCTCTTTTACCGAGTGTATATCTTGAACCTATATACGCTGCGTATACTAGGAAAGAGAGGAAGAGAGAGAGAGAAAGAGAGATTTTGCTTGTTTTGCGTCGACGAGACTTGCAGCTACTCTATCTCTCAGTAGCACTACTTCGTCGAGAAACTTTTAGTTGCTAACGCTTTGTTAATTTCGCTGTTATAGTCTCCGTCGCGATATGATCTAGCACTCGGAATTGCGGAGTTCCTGCTTTATCATTGTTCTGCATCTATAATACGCGCGCGCAGTCTTGCGTTAATAGTGCTTTTTGGTATAGCCTGTGTGTATATGTGCCACGTAAACATATAGATTCTACGTATAGATATCAATTTCTATGTATGTATATAGGACCAAATGCGTGCGCGATTTATCCAATCGGAAACAAATATACAAGCGGCAGTTCTATAATTGGCACAACATCTTTGCACGGCTTTTATGCGCATATATATAAAGACAGAGAGAACGCATAGAATTATATTCTGCGCGAACAGTCGACTTTCGGTATAAACACATGTATACGTTCTCTCAGTCACCAAAGCAAACGAAATTCCGACGAACGCGCACTACAAATCACTCATCGAAATTCGGCAGTAACATATCGGGGATCGACTAATTAATTCCGGGATTTTCAAGAGCCACGCTTCGACAAAAAGCCTTGTCGGAAAATTGCCCCTTTCGCCATTTCGACGCCAGACAATATCGGAGAGATACCGCACATATACACAACTTGTCGTTTCTATATGTGTATACGTAGAGTGGAAAGAGCACTACGCGATGATCTTTTTGCCTCGCACAGGGGTGTGTGCGATTCGCACACGAGCACAGAATCGTGAATCATGCACTTGTGCAACGTGCGAGGGGAGAGGGGGGACACTTAAATCCATACAGAACGGCAGATACACTCGAACGTGTCGCGGCGCGTCGAAACAACGCGCCGGAAAAATCGACGCGGCTTATTCGAGTGCGCGCACGAGCTGACAGAACTGCCGAAAACGTCAGTCAGTCGCAGCTCGATGAAGTGCGTCGCGAAAATCGTCCGGTAGCGCTCATCATCCAGCCAAAGCCACTCGACTCGATTGGATTCGTTCGCGTCATTCTGCAGCGTCCGAGCGCGCGTCACGTACACAATAACCGACACTTGAAAGCGCGCGCAAAATTTCTCTCTTACTCTCTCTCTCTCTCTCTCTCTCTCTCAGGCTCTCGATCCCGTTATTACCCTTGTCCTCTCGTACCTCTGTGCTGTGCGATACTCGTATGGTAGTATAGCTGCGCTTGCGATTTTCAAATATACCGATATTTCTATATATATATATTGATCCATTCGTTCGTGTCGTTTGATCGTTTCAATTCTCTGTGTACGTAGGATATGAGGGGCTAAACTCGATTTGCGCACTGCGGAAAATATTGCCCTTTTGTTGCCGCAACGATTCCCCGTCGAGTTGCGTTGCGATCAGCCGCACTAATTAAAAAGACACGGGATTTTGTGATTTTTTTTTATTTTTTTATTTTCTTTTTTAAGTATTTATACCGTGGTAAGAGTTGGATCAATGACCTAATATCGTATGAAAAGTTACAGCTTTTCTGCGATGCTGTAAAGAATTCAATCAATACTGGAGTGGTAAGAACAAGTTCTTGAAAACAGTACTGTACCGATTTTGTAATATATATACTGCTTGATACTTCAAGCCAGTACTGTGTCAATATTGCTGCTCGAAAATTCGAATTATATTCAAATAATTAATGACGTTTGTTTATTTATCACATACCGTCAAGTTCCCGTAAAATGGAATATTACCCGAGTGTTGTCGTATATTATTCAGGTACTGTCGAATTTTACGTTCATTCAAAATTCGAGGCACCAGCTTCGAACCAGCATAGCTCTAGCCCGTTCTTATAATCTCAATATCGTAAGAAGGATTTACCAATAGTCGCAAATAGTTCCATACCGTTAACAGTAAAGAACCGCCGGTAACCCGTACTTGCAGTAATATCAATTCTTACCAAGGTATAGGTACTTATTGATTGTTTTTTCTTTATCGACTTATATGTTTCGTTACTACTATAGTCTAGACACTGTCATCTATTACTACTGATCGAACTCTGTGATGAATATATGAATAAGCTTATTGATTCACTCATCGTATACACTACAGCCATATATACGTAAAGAGAACTCTCCTGGAAATTCCAATCTGAACTCTCGGGAGAATATTATTCGTATCCTGGGTATAACGTCTTGGAAAAATGTTTAAAAAAAAGGCGAATCATCTCATACGCGCCGCGCGATAAATCTTCCACTCCACGGGATTTCCAATGAAAATATAATCATCGGCGATTACGCCCTCGGCTAAACAATTTCGCAGCAGCAGCAGGGGCAGCATCGTAATCGATTTCCCGATCAATCTTCTCCTAATGAAATATCGCTGGTGCGCAACCCGCAAAATCGAATCGCGACTGATAGCGGGGCTAGCCGTGTAACGTATGCATAAATATACGTGATGGTAGCAGGGTCTTTATAGCCTTCTCTCCCTCCTAAGGGGAGGCGTGGGGCAGGGGGTAATAATGCGGGCCGTCGCGCCAGACCTGCCCCAATATCGTCTGCGGCGCGCGTCATCCACTCGAGCGAGAGTAAAGCGAGGGTCGTAAAACCCTTCTACTAGTACTACTACTCGCGCTCTCGTCCTTCCCAGACACGACCCCGTTCTCTCTTACTCTCTCACTCTCTGCTTTCCTGAATGACTCGCGGCCCCGTTTCGCTCCCCCATTCGACGGAAAAGAGAGAGAGAGAGAGAGAGAGAGAGAGAGTGAGGGTAACTATAGAAAGCAGAGACACACCGAGGGAGCTGCAAAGTGCCGGCGAGCTGTGCGAGTATATGTAGGTAGCTGACGACGACGGCTGCGCCAGAATGTGTTGCAAGCTCCTGCTGCCACAGAGACACAGTTTTGCGACCACTTTAGTGCCACGAGCTTTTCATTTTCAGCGCAGTTTTCGACGTCTGATACGCTCGCGAAGAAAAAAAAGCTTAAAATTCTATGCGCAAGCTTGCCGCACACGCGATTGCAGCGCAAAAGAGAATGGGAGATTGAGGCTACTACCGGATTTCAGTGTGAACGATAGAGCCGAGGCGCATGAAATCGTCAGACTGCGTTCTCAGCGCATTTTCGGCTTAGATTAATTAGTCAAATCCTCGACTCTATGAAGAAAAGTGCTGATTTTTATCTTCTCCATGCAGCTTTCGAAGTCCCTTTGACACGAGTTTTTGTCAATCGATAATTCATTTCTAATTAAAAAAAAGATCAGCTAATAAAGTTCCGATGTGCGATGCGAGCCTTGGCTGTGGCATTATTTCACACGGCTTAGACTCGACTCTCTGTAGTGACGCAATTTCAGAGACACGAGGCGAAGCTTCCTGTAGCAAGCACACCCACGCATTGTGCACTCGTCTATCCGCAGAGTACAGTAGCGTATATCAGCACTTCACACACACGTACAAGCTTAGCGCCCAAGGCTATGCACATATAGATGTGGAACGAGAGAACGCAAACTGATGCGTTTTAAAGTACTTTCTTGCGTATTTCCGGTATCTGTATCTCGCAGAAAGCGATGCCTCTGCTCCTGTCCATCAATATACTATCCAACATAGCTTCCATGCTCGCAATGCGAGAGTCGAGATAGAGAGTGTGTGCGAGCAGTAGAGCAGTGCTTTCTGAATTTCGTCTCAGCGCGAGAACTACTGGATTTCATATCCCTTCCTAGCGGCCTTATCCTAAACGATTTCGATTTACTTCGCCTCTGCGCCTGCAGAAGTTATTGCTTCTTTTTCCGCGTCAACCTTCTAGTTCCAGCTCACCGTGTCTCTCTTGCTGTATTTGTATATCTCAGATGGAAGATTCTCCCAATTTTTGCTTCTATGTGTACTACCGAATTTTTATTCCTCCGGAAAGAAAGCTCTTTTTACTTTCAAAAAAGTAACCGAGGCTATATACTCCTAACGTCTATAAAAAAACATTTTTTTAAGCATAATTTATTCGAAGAACAACATTACGCGACGGGAAAATGCAAAAACCAAAGTTAGTATTACACAAGGAGTGGCGCCACGGTAATGGCATATTGAAATTGGCAAAAGTTTGGCGACGCGTCGACGACCGCGAGATGGACGGGTTAGTGTACAACTGTGTATAGCGACAGGGTTTAAGTCTGGCAAAGTGACCGCGGTTTGCCACGAGCACTTTACGCGACTATCCGGTAATCGACACCTGGCAAGAACTGCTACTGCTGTACACGATACATCGAAAGAGCGAAAGTGCGTTTGCTATGGAGGAGAGCGATAGTTTCCCTCGTAGTATAGAAGTAGCAGCGGCAGCCATACCGCCTCAAGAAAGTTTTCCCGCTACTCGCTGCATAAACATTACAGCCGCCGCCGCCGCCGCCGCCGCCGCCGTGAGGAGAGCGAAAGTGATGACGTTCCGTAGCGCAAAGTTTCAAAGCCGGCAGTAGAGCCAGTTATATGTATTACGCTAGGAAAGGGGGTGTACTAGAGATTATACGACAATACGCTACGACCGCAAGTTTCGCTATGCCTTTGCTTGTCTCAATACCGTGTTCGCACCTTCATGAATAATTTTCATTTCCATAGCGTTTAGATCATCGGTCATTGACTCCGGCGTATTTCTACGATTTTTCCTCCTCCGGTTCGAGCGGTAATGAATGTGCTCGGGGTAGATTCATCGGCCGAGGGAAGAAAGAAGAAGCAGAAGACTTCGGCAATGCGAGCGCGTACCTAAGTACATAAGTAAGAGAAAGAAAAGCAGTCGATAAAACGAGAACGCGACGGTCCGGAGCTGCCGGTCGGCATCATTATCGCCCGTCCGGCTGCAGCAAGCGCCACGAAGGCGGTGAACGAAAAAAAAAAAGAAAAAAGAAATAGGAGGCGAGCGACGAGGGACCGTAAAAATAAAGGAAGGAAGGAAGGAAGGAAGGAAGGACGGCTGGAAGCAAGAAAGAAGAGAGCGAACGCGCACGCGGGTGGAGGAAAATAGGAGGTGGTGCGGTAGCATTCGGACCGACGGCGGCTGCACTTTTTCCCGGATGAGAAATAGGGTCTTGGGGTGTGTAAACCCAGTTACTTATGGAGGCCATTCCGGTCTGCGGCGTCCGGGCCTCTGGCTCCTCTCTCCACCAAGGGGTTTTAAGGACTTAGCCCCGACATTAGCGTCCCCCGAGAGAAGCAGCCAGGGGTGAGAGGGACAAGAAAAGAGACTACGCGAATGCGCGCCCACTACCTTTCGCTCTCTCTCTCTTGCTATAGATATATATACAGATGTATACAGACTGCACGCGTGTACAGGGGAGCGAGATGGAGAACATAGAGAGAAGAACAGAGGGAAGGAGAGGGTAAGGGATGGACGAGCGTTCACTGGATAGGGTTGAGAGTCGAGAGGCCGTGAGGGTAGAAGAGCTCGCAAGCTGCTCTTCCTCCTCCTGTTCCTCCAACTCTCGCGGAGACAGAGCGAGGATAAAGCGAGAGGGAGAGAAGCGCCGGCTGCAGCATCAGGGATGGATGTGCGGCGATTTGGTTTCCAATCATGGGACGACGGGACGCGCCTCTATCGAGCGAGCCAAAGGCCCGGCTGCTTCTGCTGCTGCTCCGATTCTCTCCCCCCTTTTCCTCTCTCCCTCTCTCTCTCTCTCTCGTTCTATCCCTCTCGCACTCCTTTTGCTTGGCCTAGCTGCCGGCGCCGCTGCTGCAAAGCAGCATCCCCCTTCCCCTCGTCTTACTCCCTTTCTCTTCTTCGTCCAGGCCTCTGCGAAATCCACTTGCTCTCTCTCGCTCTCGCGTCTCAGCCAAGCTTCTCTACTCCGCTATCCTCTCTCTAGCTCACGTACAGGGCCATCCCCCTACTGCTAGCAGTGGCGCCTGTGCACCAATACCACTAGCGGTGCTATGCCCGGACACGCGCGTATTCTCTCTCGCTCTCTCACATACGCACGTACACAGACACGTACATGGGTACTCAGGGGATATATCTGGATGCAGCCGCCTCGCTCTCCGATGTCGTCCGCCGCAGCCGCCGAGCCAGCAATTCCCAACCTAGGCCAATCCCGGAACTCGCACTGTCTTCCGGCTCGACGAGCTTACCTCCCCCTTACACTCTGGTTAGAACGAGAGACAGAGACGACAGTTCCTTTCTCTCTCTTTTCATCCTCTTCTCTTGCTTCTTCTTCTTCTTCTTCTTCCTCTTCTTCTCTTCCGCGAAATTCTCGTTACTCAGCCTTTGTTACGCTCTTTCCCAAGCCGAGGGACTTTCGGATCTCCTGCGTCCTCATCGTCGTCGTAGTCGTGTTGTACTCGCTTCTCTCTTTTTTACTTCGATCTCGTTCGATGGCGGTTGCTTCTTCGTATTCTTCTTTCTCTTCTTCTGGTTAGGGGTTGGGGCAACCGATGATTGTCGCGCGTAGAGGAGCAAGAGACGAGGCGGCGCTTATTTCGCGCGAGATTGCGACGGATGATTAAAAGAAGGATTCGTTAGGAAAACGGGTGGAACGCTGGTCTTTTTTATTCGATGCCTTTTTCTGTACCTTTGAAAATCAAAATGAAAGGTTGAAAAAGTTACTTGCGCGAATAACGACAAAAGCGCGCGACAATAAAACCGAATCAGACTCCGTTAAATCGTCGAGGTCACAGTACCCAGCTAATATATACACGTGTCGCTTGCTACACACAAAGTCCTACTCGTTCGCTTTGCAAAAGTGAATAAAAGTTTCTTTGTAACGCGATGTCGGATAAGATAGGGGAGACCGAGAGAGAGACACAGAGAGAGAGAATTACGGGGGGAGAACTCGCGCGGCTTGTAAACGAAGCACTTTGTGTTTAATGCCAGAGTACCGTCGAGCGTACAGGCGACAATGAGATTAAAGTGAGAGACATACGCGACGAGAGAACTATGATGTATATCTACGCAAGCGAATAGTCTCTGAATGTCGGTAGCTTTATTCACATTATATACACCGATTAATTTTTTACTTTTTATCCTTTTGCGAAAAGAACTATTATTACATTCAGAGCCAAGTTATCCCTTCGAGCCATTTCGATTTTCCTAAAACGTAGACAGTAAAGCTGTACGCAATGAGGAGGTCGAATTCTAAAAAAATTTACGAGACCCCATCACTCGTGCGACGAGAAAAGCTCTCGCGAGGGAGAAAAACGCCGTCGTTATACACCTTCCGGAGAAAGGAAAACCTTGCCCTTACTCGCGGGAGTAGAGATTGCACATTCGCGCGGCAATAAAGTCTCGTCGAATATCAGTTTGACCTAGAACTACCAAGGCAAAAGCGGAGTGCGCATAGGAATACTCTCTCTCTCCCTCTGCGTTCTCCACTGCACCCCCACGTTCAAACTCTGCTATACATATATATATATGTATATATACTCTCCCTCTCTGGGCTTGCGCGACTCGCTTTCATTCTCTCGCCCTTACTTTTTCCGCCACGAGCTCTTTCTCTCTTACTCCTTCCAAGTTGTTTCAACCCTCTCGCTTGTTTTCCTTTGCGCATCGCCTTTGCTAGTGTGTAGCTACTCGCTCTGTTTACACGGGAGAAGGGGACAGAGAGAGAGAGAGAGAGAGAGAAGAGTTGTTTAGTACTTGCCGTTTTAGAGGTCACCATGACGAGAGAAAGTCGTTTAATTTTTTAATTACCTTGGCGCGTTTGCTTTGCCACTTTGTTCGGTACATTGTGCTGACTTGGAAAACGCTTTATTAGCCAACTTTCTCCTCAAACCATCGCTCCCGAGTGCTATCAGATTGTCGAGTTTTGTCTCATTAGGGACTAATTGAAAAGTTCTTGCCGAGACTTTTTTTTCCTCTTTTATTCCAGTTTTCTTAACCGCGGGGCTACTCTCGCAGTTAAAGAGCTCTTGAGGGAGGATAATTTTCTTTTTTCTTTTTCTTTTTTTGGGTTGAGTAGATTGAAGTTTTTTTTATCGATGCAGAAATCAATCGCTACTGCTCGGCGTATCTGGAAACGATATATTTTTGACTTTCGTATTAAAGAGATACTATCAGATATTTTATTCACACTTCTGTAGAAGAAATCGACTCCTACTCTGCGAAGAATTTGATTATTTTTTGCTTCTGTTAAGGTTTATTCGTTCGAAAATTAACGGTTGACAAATTACAATATTGAATCTGATAACGATCCAGTCGCCGAACTTTATTAGGAGATTCAATCTAATCAAATTGAAAGTAACACTATTCAGTCTGTGTCATTCTTTTTCAAATTTTTCAATTCTCAATTCGAAAACAGAATTCCGTTCTCAATAAAATAACTCGTTCCTCTCCTAACTCAATCAGTCCTGCATCGATCCGCGACTCGAAAAACCGAGCGCCACCCAATAAAAATAGTCGAGTTATGGCATCGTCGTACATCATATCTCGTTGAGTACAGATCCTGATCGAGCCGTAATATCGATTACATACTTTTGTCCTTTTAGACACAAATTCGAAATACGCGTGCGTACACATATATGTCGCTTTCGCATTGATTAGTCAAGGCTAACCGTATTGAAAAGTTGGAAAAATGCAATACCTGGAAGCGACATGATTTTAGACGAAAGATAAAGTTATAGAAGAAGCGCATAGAGTCTGCAAAGCAGTATATATAGACAGAGTAGCTACTACAGCTTTGTGCAGTAGCTCTCTGGCACTTGAGATCGAAAAGTGCGTAGGGGTTGAGCACCCGTTTGATGTCCTACATAGCGGCGACGGCGGCAGTGGTGGCGGCCTCGAGAGGGCGTGGGGGAGGTTATACCGAGGTCTGGAAGGGGAAGTACGCAAGTGTCGCTCGAACGTGGAAGTGAAGTAGAAGAAGCCAGGGGGCGGAGGAGAAGGGTAGGGAGGGTGGAGGAGGCAAGATGCAAGAGCGAGGAGAAAACGACGACGACGACGACGACGAAGAAGTGTAGGCGGGGGGTGTGCGAGGGCAGCTCTTTGGGGCTCTGAGAATGCAGCGTAATTTGTCTTTGTCTAGTGCGCGGGGGGTGGGGCGGGAAGGCGACTACTACTACTACTACTATTGCGCCGAGGGGGTTGCTGCAGCCTGGCGCTGTATTCGTCGTCCCTCGTATACAGCGCACGGTAGTTGTATAGGAGTAGAAGAGAGAGAGAGAGAGAGAGAGAGAGAGAGAGAGAGAGAGAGGAGGCCGAGGAGGAGGAAGAGGAGAGCTTGCGGAGAAGGGGTGAGCGAGATTCCGTGCTTGACCCGCCTGGGATCGATGCGTTCTTCTGCCGCCGAGACGCCCCGCGCGCGTCCTTCCCTCTCTCTCTCTCTCTCCCTTGCGCATTCCGCCCACCCCCTGCACGCATCTCTCTCTCTCTCACTCTCTCTACTCTTCGTCCTCGCTCCCACCCTCTCCGTTCGGCTCTTGCAAGAAGAAGAGCGAGCGAGCTGGCCGGCGTTAACCGCACAACGTAATGCACGAAGGACGGACAGAGAGAGATAGAGAGGGAATCGACTAGTAGAACGTATAGCGGACCGCCACCCACTCGGATGCCTCCAACTCCTCCTCCTCGTCGCCGTCGTCGTGTCTCACGCAAAGCTCCAGGATCTACGAAAGAGAGGGAGAGAGATAGAGGAAAGCTAGAGCGAACCGCACCCCGAAATATCGAGCCGGCTTGGCTGTAGCTGCTGCTGCTCGTCGCCGGCTGCGGCGATATAGGGCTGGCTTCGCTATCGGAGGACCGCAGCGCTCTCTCGGAGGAAGAGAAATAGAGGAGGCAGGCACCGAGGAACCCAAGCTCGTTAACTAACGAACGTCTCGAGAAGATTGGACGCGATCGAAAGGCGGCGGCGGTGGCGGGAGGAAAGGGGGGGAGACGTTGCGGTTGCTGCTGCTGCTTCTGCTGCTGCTGCTGCTACTACTGCTTCTACACATGTATATACAACAATACACGTGCAGTCTATCTATCTATCTGCATCCCTCTCTATCCCCTTTTTTCTCGTGCAAGAGATATGTAAGCTCCGATCACCGATGCGACTTTAATAATCCCCCCGATAGGAGAAAAAGAGGCCCTCCAGTCCGAGGCATAAATTAGACGTGGCTCTTTACCTCGACCCTTTCTTCTATCTCTCTCTCTCTCTCTCTTTCTCCGGCCCTCCAAGTCTATTTCAAAGAGTCTCTCTTGGGTGAACGAACTTTACGCGAAGAGTTCGACTTTTCCCTCTTGTCTCTTCCTTCTTCCTCTTCTTTTACAACGAGCCACCTACTGGATGTATATAGGTGTGAGTTACTTTAGTTTCCTTTTTAAAGCGTGATTTTTAACTGAGTCTACCTGGCACTTCATTTTTTCTACAGTGCTTTACCAAGTTTATTTTCTCCGAACGTAATGCACACAACCAGAAATTTCGATCCAACGGCGCAACGAGTCGATATAAGCCTCAAATGCATTCCGAGTCGAATAAGTCGGCAAATGAAAAGTTAAAAGCCGATGACAAGCTATGGGTTATGCATTGTTTTTTTCCTATGAACAGCCGCAAGAATTTATTTAGCCTTTCCAAATATAATGATACTAAACCGCGGTTTAGCAATCGAAAGATCCAGTGGTATAACGTCGGAAAAATGCACAGCCATTTATCTATAGATTTTCCCCATATATAGATACGTTGTCCACTGAGTATCGGGAATATTTCACGAATCTGTCTCTCTCTCTCCGAAATTCTCTCGCCCATCCAATTTCGCGGCGGAAGCGACGCCGTTACGCGTTTTATCCTCCGATAATCGTATTTTCGTTGCTCGAGGCAAACCGGTCACGTACGCTGCTACGCTGTCGCTCTCGATATTATGTGTGCTTATAATCAACGACTGTAACCTCCCGTTCTCTCTCTCTCTCTCTCTCTCTCTCTCACTTTTCCTTTTTCCGAAGCTCAGTCGCGCGCCGTCGACGCTGTATATTTTTGCCTCGTTTTTTCTCCCGTCGAGCGCTGCGAAAAGTTTTCGCGTACAGAACGGTAACTCTAAGAATGTTCGATACGGGGCGGCAAATTAAAATCGTAATTTTTATTGCGCTTGCGGCAGGCCTGTTTGTTTTTCTCGGCAATCTGGCTAATCATTTTTCAGCATGACTGTGTTGCAAAGTCTAGTAACTTTCCTTGGGATGAATTGATGAAAAAGCTCTATTTTATAGTTTCGCAATTGATTGAATTAATCTAGATATCTTACGTATTCTAGGCAATCCGGTGCAAATATGCAATTAAAATCCAAGTTTAATGCGGCGCATGAATTCATAATTCCTGCTATAAATTATACGAGACGTTTCCTATGATTTACGGTCGAGACTTCGTACTTTTTCCTAGTATATTGCATTAGCGTGGAAATCGACCGAATTCATCCACGAGATACATGCTATATCCGTCGAAAAAGAAAGCTCGTGGATGACTTTAATGATCGGAAAAGCGAGAACAAGGGAAATTCGTCAATGGCTAATTGTAGCTGACGGCATGGAGTATGAACATTGGAGTTTCCACGCCTGCTGCTGCTACTGCTATTGCTGGATCGATAAGAGGAAACGCCGGAAATACGTATCGTTAGTTCGTTCGTTAGTGCCGTCAATTATCAACTAGCCTGGACTCTCTCTCTCTCTCTTTCTCTCTCTCTCTCTGTCTCTCTTTCTGTCTCTATCTATCTCCCTCCCGGCCTCGACTCCTCCTCCTACTGATGCCTCTGCCCCACTCGCACTTCGGAGCTTTCGACTTGGCTGCATCGCTGCTCTCGTTCTCTCCCTCTCTGCACTGCTACTGCTGCTGTGTCTAACGTCTCAATTTCCTATACGTCCTCTAATTGCCAGGACACTCGATCGATCGAGCTTAATTCATTTTTCTTTCCAACTGCACTCGGTGTAGAATCGCCCGCGCGCTTTCTGCTCTTCACGCGTTAATTCCTCTTCTATTGTATACGTGTTTTCTTTTTCGGGGAATCGTATGGTAAAAAACCGGCTCGGATGATTATTATTTCATTTCGCGTATCCATGCGTGCGATATAAAGCACACGATATGTATAGCGATTCTGTCGACTGAGCTCGGATTTCTGTGTAAACCATAAAAGGTCGCTAAGAGAATCTGATATGAAGTGTGCTGTGCAAGGTGCGCGCGGGGGGTACACACGGCTCGCTCAGTGTGCCAGAAAAAAAAAAGTTCGAAGAATTTCACGCAGTTCGTTTACAAATATCGCATCGCAGCGTTTTCGTATCTCTCGCTCTCGTGCGCTGCGCGATTCCAGAAATACAAAGCGTCGAAATGCAAGCGATTCCACATATATACATACGTAGTATATACCACAGTGATACGCGAAAGCACCTCGAATCGCGTATCAAATGACGCACACTTGCACAGTCGCACTCGTCTACACATACGTACACTTATAGCATCGAAACGTAAGGGAAGACTCGTGCAGTAGTAGCTCGAACAATAGCGTCGAAAACTACATTAAAAATTCGATATTACAGACGCGGACATATTATATACACGTACCAGTTAAGAAAAAGAAAGAGAAGGAAGAGCAAGAGTAGTCGTCGTGTTAGTAGGGGAATCGGCTGTCGACACAGGACACTAGGCGCGATCTCACGTGCGCGAGACCGCGCGGTCACGAATGCGCTTTTCCGGGAAGCCGCGGGAAGTTCCGGCTAGGCGGGAGCTCGGGTTGGCCGAGCTGAGTCGCAATCTAAAACGCGGAGACGAGAGTGAGACCAGGCACGATCGCACGACTGCCACAGTCGTCGTTGGTGCTCACGTATATGCGCGAAATTATGCCAACTGCCGGAGTTGTAGGGCTTATTACGCATTGGAGAGAAAGAGAGAGATGTAACTTTGGGACTGCAGAGTTCTCTCGGCACGGAGCTTCTGGGCTTTTCTCAGAAATTCACTTGGAAGTACGTAGGCGCAGACTCTCTTTCTTTCTATTCTCTTTTTTTTTATTTTTTCAATTTCTTTTGCTTTCGTCTTTGCTACTCTTTTTGTCGCTGTGTCTCATTCTCGAGCAGCATTTCATAGATTGCACGATTTACCTACATCTTGAGAGCTTGATAAATTTATTTATGCCTATCTGTGACCAAATATCTCCTGGTATATATCGCGATTCTATTTTTAAAAGCTATTTCAAGAAACGATCGGAGAACTGTGCCGAGCGATAACAGTGTTTCATCCAGCAGTGTATCCGCAAGCTTTTCGCTCTTTTCAACGATGAGTTTTCATCTAAATAACAAAGCCGAATCGTTCGTAAACCGAGAATTTTCGCGCATAAGAACGGTGATGTACTATAGGTCATACGTTGGCCTCGGCCCGAAAATCGAGAAAAAAGCCGCACTGAAACATGTGCACGCACATCTCCTCTCGATACTCCCCCAATGAAAAAAAATACAGCCGCAAAAAGAATGGCATTATACAGGCTCTCGCAGAGATCCGCATGAGAACAAAGCATCAGCAGCAGTGGCGGTGCGACACAAAGATGAAAACGAACGAAACGCGCAGTGCAAAAAGGAGCTCGCGCGGAAAATTCACGCTTGGTCAGCGCAGCTCTGCAGAGAGAAAGAGAGAGAGAGAGAGAGAGAGAGAGAGAGAGAGATGGTAGCAGCAGTAGCAGCAGCAGCAACAGCCGGTGTCGTGTTCGCCGCTGAATTTCCCGAGAGATGGAGCGCCGCGGCGCCATGTTAAAAGGTGCGCCGCACCGATCGTCGTTGTAACGATCGCCCGGCGTCTCGTCCCAAGGGACCTTAGCTGCTGCTGCTGCTACTACTGCAAAAGGACGCGAAAGTGTATATAGTCAGTCACTTGGTAGAAGGAGAGAGAAGAGATTAGAGAACCGGAGCTTTGCTGTCTCTTATATTATATAAAGGTGAGAGACGACCGGAGGATCGATGGTGAGAGTCTCTTTTTCATGCGGGCTTTTGGGACGAAAGACTTTGACGAAGCGCTGGGCTTCGCGATACTGCGGTAGTTTTCTTAAATCTGTCTGCGCCTGCAGTGTTTTAGAAACAAAGAGGGGATAATTTTTATTTTATTTTATTTTGTTTTTTATAGAGCCAAGTTCGATAAGCCTCGCGATGAGTCTTATCTTTCGTTTTAGTTATGTACAAAGTGTGTACAGTTAATATTCCATAGTTGAGATTTTGACTCATCGTTTTTTCACCAGTTTAAAAATAACTGCAATTTCGCTTTGGATCTATGCCGGAAACGTACATTTTGCAAAAAGTCCTGACTGATCAGTTTTATCTAAGCTCGAACTAGTCTATATATATAACGTTATACGCAGAGAACAAGTACCTGTTCCGCTCGTCTCTCCCACGAGAGAAACGAGAAAGCGAAGGCTCGCTTCACATCGGCTTCGCGTCGCAGTGTAAGAGAAAAGATCTTGCGAAGCCAGCATCGCGGAAACAAGGGATCGCACAGACAGAGCGAAAGAGAGAATATATACAGATATATAAAGCGAAGGTCTGAGAGCGGACGGAAAGAGCGGCGGAAGAAAAGAAAGGAAAAGAAGCGTAAGAGATCGGTAGCATCTCGGGGAATTAGATTTGCTCGCCGCCGCTGTTAGCCAAGCGCGACGGCCAGAATGCAACGCAATTCGCCGGTAATTTGAAACGCGTTCCTCAGAAATACGAAGATGCCGGCATCGTCGCCCTTCTCCCCCCCGCCCCCCTCTCGACGACGTGTCCTTTTATTCGCGTCTTAACGTCCTTGAGAAAATTCGAATTTCGGAAGTTCATCGTGTTCCTACATAACTGAAGTTTTCTTTTCCTTTTCTTACGTGTCCTTGTAATGATTCGAGCCGTACCATTTGGATACTAAAGCAATAGAATGTTAAATTCGAGTAATTGAATTTGAACGTGCGAAGATTCAATAGGTGTATGTGTCTATGTTTCGGTAGGACTTAAACAACGGCTTTGTATCCTTTGATATCCTGTCGACATGAATTGAACCAGTACTGGAGTGATACGAACGGGACATAATTTCAATGCAGTACCGAGTAATCCTTATTTTTATTGGACTTTTTTTATGTAATATAATAAAATTTATGTATAATCTATAAAATAAATTGTATTATTTGACGTTTCGAATGAAACACTTCATTGCTCGTACTTAACTTCTCACTGCAAGATTTATCACTACTGGAGTAATAAGAACGGGTCATACTTTAACTCTGGTTCTTATCTGGCACGCCAGTATTGGCATACATTATTCAACCGCTATACAGTTTAAACTCTGCTTCTAATCTGACACGTCAGCATTATTACTACCCGATATCAAACCAAGGTTTGATCAGTACTGGTAACCAGTTTACTAACTGCCGATAAAAAACCGATACCAGCCCGTTGTTTCAGTACCGTCAATTTCATTACCAGGGTGTACACTACCTTGTATACATACACTTATTTAGCTATACAAGGATGCTCACAAAGCTTATTACAATTCAGTGCTATATACATATAGGTTAGGTAAAAAGCGAAACGGGGTCATTTGCCGTTTTAATTTGGTTCGAGAAACCCAGCCTGTGACCGGTGGAAAAATTCACGATTAATTTGCCCGTTAGAACGAGATATGCGTGGTCTTCGTCGTCGAGGAATTTCCCTTGGGGCGCGTCAGTCCGGCAGAAATCGACGAGTGTTTTTCTCGGTGTAATTTACGGTAATTGCCGATCTGGCTAAGGAAGCTCTGCAGCATAGTAGCAGCTTCCCCTCGTAAAGTCTCGTAGCCAACGGCTTCGGCCGGAGATTGTGGGCGTGTCACTTAAACGCGATAAACGCTGCTCGCTTAACCTTTGCGCTTGACCCCCTACAAATTCGCTTCTTACCGATCATGCACTCTCGACCGCGAACGCGCGCACACACTTCTTCTCTCTTTCAGCTCGTCAGCTTCATCTCTGCGCAATTCGCGCTAGTATACTGCCCGCACATGTGTGTAACGTATATGTATATATGTATACACGTACGCGACTTTCACTGCAGCTGCGTTTGCATGTGGCTATGCACGTGTATATACATATATATAAGTATACACGCGTGTGCCACCGTCGTTACTTCGCGAGACGTATGGATGCGAGCATCTTCTTCGAGGATAATTAACGTTACGCGCGATATATCTTGGTCCGCTGCTATTCAACTACTGCGATGGCTATAAGCGCACGTAGCTGATGGAAATTGTTTTCTAGGAACCACTATGCTCTTGCTCACCTGTTATATTATATATGTTTTCGCTGGAAATCAGCCACCGCCTTTTTCTCTATATTCTAATGAATATTTATCGGACAATCCTGCATTCGGTCCGACAGAAGTAGTCCTTTTTTCTGAATATAACTATATAAATTTATCGATTTATATATATCACTTTAAAAGTAAGCTGAAGAGCTAGAAATAATCCCTCGGCTTCTGAAAGGAAACTGCGAATATTAAGCGTCGTTTCGGAAAAGTACTTGGCTGTTTTGCGAAAAACCCCGACGGCCTATAAAATCAAAGCGTGTAACTCACGGGACGTAACGATACTAATAACGCGAGACTCGCTACGGCGCTATACTATTGAGCGACTATCGATTTTTATCGAGGCTTTTCGAGATTTAGACGTAAACGCGCAAACCACGGCGGTTTATTGCAAAACTCCATTATACGATGCAAGTGAAA
Source organism: Apocrypta bakeri (assembly GCA_018906985.1). Lineage (NCBI taxonomy): Eukaryota > Metazoa > Arthropoda > Insecta > Hymenoptera > Pteromalidae > Apocrypta > Apocrypta bakeri. The sequence continues at coordinate 21,909,067 of JACCIA010000001.1, read as the reverse complement.
AAAGATGCTTCTTGCGACGCGAAATTACAAAGCTGCAGTCGGTATCGTTCGTTGCTTTTCCACGAAGATGCGCCGTAGCAGTTACTCCCGATGGCATTTCCCTTTGATTTGGCATCAGCGGATTATCGCCTTCTCTCTTGATTGGACGTAACGTTTCTGTTCGCGTGAGAAGCCCATCGACCCCGTTCGCTATCCCGTACTCATAAAGTATATAACTCGATTGGCCAAACTTCTCTCGTTTCTCAATTTCATTTTTCATCGAACATTTTCAACAATAACGTCCAAATCCACAACGGATAGACTCTGCTGTATATAAGAGGATAAGCGCGAAAGCATCGAAGAGCCAGGCCAACCGGTTCACTTGGCGCATACCTAATTGCGTGTATTTTTACCCGGTTATCTGCTCGCTCTTGGTTACGCTGCACGTGAGGTTGTTAGACAGAGACGAAGGAAGCGTATACGTAAAAGAGAAAAAGTACGTCGAAAATGTTAACGACGACGTTGGCGACAACACATAGCTGAACGAGATATGTCGATGGTCCACGTCCATTTTAGCCCGGTGTATACACCTGCGGGCAGCTTCGCAGCGCTCGATTGAATATCGCTCTTTCCGCGCGTGTCGGGTAATTGGCTGTGAAATGAAATCTAACGAAAACCCTTTTAGGCGTGTGCACAGTCGCTCTAGCTACGACTGAGCGAGCCGGAGTCTATTCTCTCCCGTCTTCTTTTTACATACGTGTGTGTGTGTGTATAATATATGTATATATCGGCAATACCGCATGCACACAGGTGTCTATATATGCGCGGGTACATGTATTGAATGTGCATTATTTATATACATACCACTCGTTCGGAACGGAAGGACATTGTTGTATTCGAATTTATTATTTGTCTTTTTTTGGGAGATATGGAAATCCTGGAAGATTTAAAATAATTATTTTCGATCGGTTTCCATTACCACGTACATATCGAGGGCTGCATACGTTGCGTATTAATTATTTGTATCTTTTTCTTTCTCATCGTCGTTCGCTTACTCCCTTCCTTCCTCTTTCTCTACTTGTCTTTTTTCGTAGCTGAAACATTTTGCTCGAATAGCGTACGCGGTGGTCGTTTACGATTAAATAGTTTTCCATGCACCGGTTGCCTCGCTCCTACTCCAGCTCGAGTTTCCTTTCTTTTTCATACCCTTTATTTTAGACAAACTCCCTTCATCTGTGCTTTTATCGTTGAAAGTGGAGGGCGCGTGTGTAGATGCGTCGACCAAAACCTTCCGATTGTGTAGAGCCGACGCAAAGTGAGCAAAATTGTTGGGGTAAAAACAGAAAGAGCTTACAGATACCGCAAAAGCGCTAAACTGTTTCTGTGACTTTTTTTCTAACACCTCTCAGACCGCGTAGCCTGGCACTTTCGACTACAAGAGATGCAGTAATAAATCATCTAAAGATTTCGGTGACTGAATGGCACTTTGTACCATATTTTGTATTTGCGCACTGTAATTGTTGCCGCAACATAAATGCCGGTTCACACGGCAATAAAATACGTAATAGCCGCTTTTCACTCGAGCTAATGCGTCGCTTAAGCAGTGCTAAAAAATCCGAAATATGCCGAGTGTCTTTCGGTGCGAAAATACCCGCAAATTACGTAAATTATAGTCGACCGGATAAGGAGAGACAAAAGAGGCTGAATTGCAGGAGTAAAGTCGCTAAACAATGAAGCGATTGTGGCGCTTCATAAAACGTATGATACTTCAACAGTCAGCCCTCATTTCGACACAGACTAATATCGGGAATCAATGTTAACACTGTATTTTCAATAATAAACTATCGAAAAAATACGCATAATGAGTAAGTTATATCACCTACAACCGATACGTATGTATATAAATTGATGTAAAATCATAGGGAATAAGCAGTAATCGAAATAAAAATAACGTATACGTATTGTTAGCATTGTTCTGTGGTAAAAATTGAACAGGATAGAAAGCGAGACGCAATATTAATCTATATATTTCATTAAAGTGTAGCAAGGAGCGAATGACGTTGAAACTCCAAAAATAATCACGAAACAATCCACGAGCCCATTGGAAAATCATCTCTCGGCGTTGAAAAGGAGCTAAAATCCTCGCGCGAAACAATAAGCGTAACAAAAGCGCGAAGGAACTCGTGTCGAGGGCAAACGAGCGCTCGCGCACAACTATCTGAAAATGAAAAATAAAAAAGCAAAGCCCGTGTACTCGGCTGTACGTATGTCGGGAGCAGGAGCGCAATGATCCAGTAAAACTTTCCTCGGCCTCGTGTTGCGCGGCTTACTCTCTAACTCGGCTGCTTTCGCCTCGGACTACTACTACTACTACTACAACTACTACTACTACTACAACTACTACTACTAGTACTACGACTACTCTGACTCCCTTTGCTTTGTTTTATTGGCTCGTAAATAGCTACTAGTCGGCGGCGGCGGCGGCGGAAGTATACGGCGGAGCGCGAGCGCCCGAAGCTCCGCGCGCTCGCGTGCAATTACCGCGGGCGTTTTCGAGTCGCGCGCGCGCGCGCGCGTTCGGCCTGGGATACCCCATTAACGCGATAATACGTCGAAAATTATGCTCTATCGGCCGCGCGTCCATCTCTCAACTCCCGCCCTATAGGTTTCCTCGAAGGTGCAGCAGCAGCAGCAGCAGCAACAGCATCAGCGGTAGTATTAGTAGTGGTAGCTTTTCCGCGTGCGAGAAAGAGAGAAAGAAAGAGGGAGTGAGAGAAGGCTGGACGTGTCATTATCGCATTACGCGTATGTAAACGCGGGGATTAGTGCGAGGTATGCGACTATGGGCGAGGCGTTGATGTGTCTATTCACAAGTTTATTTCTATGTAATGAAAGACTTGGATTACGGAATATGCTAAATACCGCAATAGTACGTCTGGCTATATAGCCGATACGCACCTACTTACAGCACGGAAGAAAAATTATACGAGTAGGGTATTACCTGTGTAAGTAGTCGTTCGTTCGAGCGACGCGAGAAATACGAGAAGTTATATGTGTATAAGTGTGTATATACACGTGCGCTGCGTTTGCGATATAAACGCACTTGATAAATCGCATTATAATTCGACAAAAGGTCTCGGCGCGCATAAAGGTGAAAAGTTAGCGGCTACCGTGGCTCCTATCGCACGATAGAAATCACGCGAAAGGATGGAGAATGAGGGCTGTGTGCATGCTGTACACGTGCACATATATATACACACACAGAGACTGCTTCTCTCTTATATATCTATACGTAGTCCATACTGCATATACATATACATATATATATACGTGCCGCGACTCGGCAAGAAACAGCGGAGAAAAAGAGATTTAAGTGGCGGCTACTGCTGTAGGCGAAGAAGAGAGAGAGAGAGAGAGAGAGAGAGAGAGAGAGAGAGAGAAGGCCGAAAAGAAAAACGGTAGCCCCTCGCGCGCTGTGTGCATCTAATCTCGCATCTCGCATCATAACAAAGAAATTAATGTTCTCGTCCACGCGGGACCTTATCTTACCGCGCGATTCGCCCGGCAGATACAAATTGCCGGGCGTCGATCTAAAAGCGCGTAGTGTTACAGCCACTGTGTATATGTATATATACATAATGTGTTTAAGCTACTGAAAGTCAGATATATATATATAAATATTTGTGTATGTATATGTATACGTATAAGAGGAAAAGAGAGAGAAGGAAGGATTTTAAAATGACGCTTCTCTCTTATTCTCGTGACCTTGTGCACTTTTCTGCGCGCGCGAGCGTTTTGAGCACTGGGATTCACGAACTGGCTATTATGCTTATATGCGCCTATACCAGGAGATGGCGCCGATTATAGCGCGCGCGAATTGCTTTCACATGCTTCGGACCTTTGGGGGAGGATATTGAGGTTTAGTGACTTTTCTTCTTCCGCATTTTACACATAACCCTTATAGCATAGATATCTATGAGTTTTTGATAAAATTGTGGCAATTTCACCGTATCTCTGTATATTTATGTACTTCGATACAGTTCTATCGTTGATCAATCGATTATTTACATACATATTTGAAATTATCTCGTTTCGGTAATTTAATGCATTATTATTAAAATGAATACTTGTACATAAATGTTCTGCTCGATTGTACGACTATAATGACTAATTTTAACGAATACTTTATTAGCTAACGCGAAAGTTTAAGTAACGATTGCCTATAATTTTTAAAGTTCTGCATTAGCAGAAAAATATTTGAATTCATGGCAGCAACAAAAAGAAGGAAAGATAAAAGAGCGTAGAAAACACATACACGGGGACGGCTCATAAAAACTGAATGAAAAGTTCATTCATGACGCAGCTCTCTCTCTCTCTCTCTCTTTCTCTTTCCATCGTAGCGGCTGTGGCGTCTCTCGTCGTTTATTATTATACGCCCGGGCTTCTTCTTCCGCGAGCGCAGCACTGCGTGAGTAATTAACTTTCCTGCAAATTATACGAGATATGCGGTGAAGATACGCATCGTTCGAGAAGGCCATTGCTGCCGAGCTGCACAGGAAGGCCGTAATTCGCTCGGACCTGGCAACAACTATACCGTATATATATTGCCGGTAGCCTGAGTTCGCGCGCGCGCACATGCAGTTGGACTTTGAGCTCTTTCGCTGTGCGCTTCGCGAATTCTGCTGAATTCACGCAATCTTTCGGATGATTTTCATAAGTTCTCGTTTGTCTTCTTCCGGCTTCAAGCGTACAGACGAGAGAAAAATTTTCTGTTCTGGAGGCTGATACAAAGTTTTCTATTTTGTATTACGAAAGTAAACATTTATTTTAATTTGGTTGCATAAAATAGATAATTTTTACGTGCTTTATTAATGGTTAAAAAGAAGAAGTAATTGTTTCACGTTCGAGTGCAGTTAAGTGAATGTTATAGAGTAAAATAGCAACGATTTCAAATTAAGACTTATAGACATTACTCCTGATAAAATATTATTAAGGGCTATAATAAGTGAATAGTTATAGGCTATAATTTATGAGAAATTACTTTCTTTATTTTTTTTCATGAGTAAAATATACATCATGGGTCGATTAATTCGAATTTATTTGACAAATCTAATCGTTTTATTAAATGCGTATTCTTACTTTTTTTACCTAATCGACTACATTGATAATTCATTGACTACATCGGAATTCGTTACTAATTGTGTATAGTAATCAGTCCTAATCTATGATATTCGGGAAAAGGTATTCCCCGCATACGAACAATATAAGAACTTATGAAAGGGGTAAGGCACAATTAAATGAAACTACCTAAAATAAAAAATATTTATTAGTTTTATTATAATTGCATTCTTTATATATTGAATAATGAAGTTGTATATAGTTATACTTTTAATTTGAGCTATGTTTCAAGTCTCTTAGTTGACCACTTACCGTAGGTTGTAAATTCACTCTTCGTAAGAATCACAGTGAATTAATGGACCAATTGAGCTGGAAGTTGGCCTGGATTTTCTTTGATACATTCTTTAAAGTATATAAATACAGGGATTTTTTTGAACGAATAGAAATAATTTTAAAAATCAAAAAGTGACTATATAACTATTTTTTAAAACGCTTGCATTAGATCATTGCATTACGTAAAATCTTTTCTGCTCATTCCATTGAAAATCCCTATATAATTGTTAATTTTAGGTAGCCTCGCTGAAAAGTTTCTTGCCTCGTTAAAAAAATAAAAACTAAACGCTAGTAAAAGAGTTAGGGAGTCATTGCTATTAAGTTTAGTTTACCTAACCGGTGGTAGTCATTACTAATTTTTTTCTCCGTGAAATTAGGTACAATACATTTAGCGCCGAAAATAAATGGTAGATTATACAGAATAATTTTTACTTGTAGTTGAAAGTGCATTGCATTGACAAAGGATACTCTGTAATACATGAATTGATTGCCGTCCTTGACAATAAGTGTGACGCGCGTGCAAATTCTAGAATACTTTATGGTTTAAGTATATTGTTCCTCAATTTCACGGTGAAACAGCTATAGCCTTATGAGGCATCTTTTTTTTAGCGACACAGTTCGTAACTTTTTGTTTTAAAATCATTCATTTTTAATTTTTCAGTTAAATTTGTATCAGTTAAAAGCGTGTTTTATAATTTATTTTTCTATTTTGATTATTTTATTGAATTAGATTTATGAAATATTAATGAGATAATATCTTTATATCTGGAATATAATATTCAAGATACTTCCAGTTAAAATCGATTATTCGAACAAGTATTGTATAATTGAATGAAACATTTATTTGCTTTATACAGCCCTTGAAATTTTCGATATCGATATCTACTTTAGCAGTCATGCACCGTTATGCACTAACTTTTATAATTTCTTCCCGGCAATTTGAATTTCGAAAGATCTAGTTTTATGATAAAAAGACAATTCAATTGCAAACTTCCGCTATTTCTGTCCATTACAAAGAACCTAATGAAAATGTTTAAAATACTGAGGAGAATTCAAGACTTCTGGAGTTGACGTTACAAAGTCCAAAGTCTCTACTCTGACAAAGCCTGCCCTCGGCTCGCTTGTAAGAAACAATAATAATTTACGCAGAAGTGCGGCAATATAGCAGCTCATCACGTCGAGTTTTCACGCTCATTACAGATCGCTAAAACTGACAAGCTCATCGAGCGCATTTTCCTCTCCCCTTTCGCAAGCGTCGCTCCCATTTCGGAGGCTATACTCGTGTACGTTTGAGTCCGTCCGCACAGGTGAGAAAAAAAAGAAGGATATCCTCAGAACGCAGAGAGCGAGAGAGAATAGCATATACCTATATAGTGTCGGAGGTATCGGCGGTGTCGGGTCCATATTGCAACGAGCTTGGCCGTAAATGTTTTTAACGCCACAACAGTAGCAGCAGCGGCAGCAGTAGCTCTGAGGGTTTATGCGATCGGTAGCTCAGAGAAGTGCGAATTCCCCGGCTCGCGTAGGCCCATTATATTACACACTTCGCGCCTGCCGCGAAAATATTCCTCCCGAGAAAGCGCAAAAACGCCGGTCATTACCAGAACGCGTGCGCGGAATTTCCTCCGCGAAAAGTAATTCGCCGCGCGGCTCAGCCGATCTTATAAGTGAGAAAGCGCTCACTGTTATATAGGCTGATTTTTCGTCGAACTCGGGTACAGTCGTTCGCGGCTGCGAGAAGGGCGGCCGCTTAGACTCTTTTGGATTCTCGTTTATGGGAGGCTGCAAAGGTATGCGCAGAGCGCACTGGCGACCGGCCTGTGTGTATAGGGACGGTGTTACTCGTTACGGCGTCGTTAAGTCGGCCGTTTAGTGTTTGCGCGCGTCAGCATTTTTTTAATAACGCGCGAAGAAATTGTACGATTCTTGCCGACACCTCTCTCTCTCTTTCTCCCTCGCTCGTTCTCCAACTCATCGGTTTTCTGGAGAAACGCGCGCGTACTATATACTGTTCGATGTTATAGACTGCCTGGCTCGACGTATAAATCGCGCTGTATAGATTCTCGCGGAATGTGCCGTGCGCTGTAAAAGTCACCTGACTCATTATGCATATTTAATTTCTACCTAATATGTACATATATAAAACCAGAAGAAATTATACGAGATTTCTTTATTTTTCCTCCTCAAAATCGTATTTCTCTTTCGCAGCACTGAGTAATCGTGTATCGATGAAAAACCCAGCGATTCGTGAAGTCGAACGCATGTCTATACACGCACGCATCCATTACAGCGAATATAGCTTTCCGTCTCTCTTTCGAAATCCACCGCAACTCGGCTGTGCACATATCTCTCGATATGTATTCGTGGCGGTGGAGCAAAATTGAAAAACGAGATGCAACAACGAGTAGTCACAAAAGAGAAATCGAAGAAGCGAACCACGCGAACGAACGAACGAACGAACGAAAAGCTTTGCCGTGCGGACGAGCGAAAAAGCCGCGAGCTAGAGAGAGAAAGAGAGTGAGAGAGAGAGAGAGAGAGAGAAAGAGAGAAAAGCGCGCGGTCGTCGATGCGGTGGTTATCGGGCCGCAGGTCCGATCAATTATATACCCACCCGCCGTCGCTACCACCACTGCCTTTTTTCTCCTACTCGCCCCCTTCGCCCCTCTGTGTTCTGTAAATCGCTGCGTCTCTCCATCGGAAATCAATGAAATCCACCAGAAACTGTTTCGTTATTGATACACTGCGGTTTAAATGGCATTGCCATGGCGGCGTTCACTACTGACATCCACACACCGCACACTCATCTACACACAATATTTCGTCGTCGATGCACCGTTCTCTTCGCGCTTATTTATTGATATATATATATAGATGTATATGGCGTACGTGTGAATAGATGCATTCAAGAACGCGCGTATATCGACTTTCCGTGCGTATGCAGCCAGTCTGTGTTTTAATTCACTCGAGAATTTTTGGCGATTCCTTCCCTCTCTCTCTCTCTCTCTTTCACTCTCTCTCTTTTTTCCTCACCGATGGGTTTAACGGTTATCGTGTTTACGGTTTTTTGGCCGAGGCGATGAAATCGCAAAACGTTTACGAGTGGATGGCTCGCGGGTAATCAAAGGGGAATTTAATTAAAGCCAAATACACATAGTCGCGAGCAATAGGACGATTAAAAAGAAAAAGTTTTAAATGAATATTGCACATAGCTGTGCTACAGGTTTATACACTTTTCTTTACCTTTATTTTCTATTCCCTCTCCACTCCTAACCCACAGCGATGTAACGAATCGGTTATATATAGATAAATGTGTTTTGTATATTAATAAAAGTAATGTTGCGCGACATCGTTCACGCAATGTATCGGTTGACGCATCTTAAAATCTAATAATACTCTCATGCGTGTATATGACGCAAGTGTGCACGTATCGTTTCGTATTTATTCCACGCAATGCTTATAACGATCTATGGACGCCTACATACGCATGTATAACACGAGTAATAGCCGTTTGATGTCAGTCGTTTTTATTCGATGAAAAATAAATGTGTTGTTATTACTGTTGTTCGACGATGGCTAACTTGCCTCTTATTAATGTTTTTTTTTCTTGTGTACGCCGTGAGTCTTTATTCTTACGTTGTGTATTCCTTACACCGATACATTGACCAATTGATTATTCAGTCGATGGATACTTGTGGTTTGATGCGTGGTTTCGTCTAAATAAATATAGATTGTTTATAATTTTCTGTTGTACCATCTTATTCTGCGAAAGCACAGGTCCATTACCCTCTTGTCCAAGACATTAAAATATTAATTATCTCGTATTACGTATACTTATTGATTTAATAATTTATGAACCAATTATATTTCCTACCAATTAGTAATTGCAATCGCTAATAGTGTGGAAACTCTGCGTATGCAGGAAGTATTTTCGCTTGGAGTACTTTTTTTCGTGAAGTCTATAAATGGACGACTCGATAATGGATTTTAATGAGATTGCCTTTTTTCAAGATATTTTTAGATGTGCATTGTAACTTAAGTAAGATTTTAATTTTCATAGCCCTCTACTATATAACATGTCGATACTTTATATACTTACACGCTTGGAATTTAATAACCGAGTGATTATTAAAATGCATAATAAAGTACATTTGCATAAGATTTCGTGTAATTTCAATATACATCGAAACTTAAATGATCGTTAATTTTAATGCTCAATTGAAGTATCGACGCACGAATCAAAATTCTCATAAAACAAGTTACCGAAGAATCTTAGTAGTCAAATAAAAACACGCTGACAATAATCGATATCTCGACTATTCCATAGACTCAAACTACTAAACGAATTAAAAAAAAATACTCGTGTATAACGCGACATCGTAATCGAGAATAAAAGTGCGAACGCAAGAACGAACCTCTCTTATACACTCTTCGGTTGACGTGGATCGATATTAAAATGGTGACCGAATTCCGTAGCCGCACATACACAGCTCGAGGCACAGTAGTAGTTGGCGCGTCGCGACCTACCCTAACTACGCGCTTCCCTACCCCCCTATGCATCCGAAAAGTTGGCGAAAGGGCCGTTGGCGCCGGCGGAGCTGCTGACGCGCGCGCGAGTAGTCGTGCCAACGCCAGCTTCTTACGGATCGATTAAAAAGCTGTCCCTCCTAAGAGAGTAAAAGACTGGCAGAAAGAGAGAGAGAGAGAGGGAGCTTGATGCTGCGTCCTATTTATCCAAAAAATACATCACTCTATTCGCGAGAGTAGAAGCGCGTTTCTTACGAAGATTCTTGAAGTTTCGTTCATTTATTCGGTAGTACGTAATTTGGTATTATTGAAATTCATTCGAGCGAGAGGTTGTATACTTGACGTATTAGATTGTCATGCGGATCTTATCGGTCTTTGTTTTTACTCGAATTATGAGACAATCGTGTGATGAGATCTATGAAAAAGCTTGTTGAAGATCACGGTCTTATTACTTTTCTGCCTTTGCGTTAGATTGATGAGCCGTAGTAGTGGGCGACTTTTTAAAGAAAAGAATTTCCTTCTCCAATGATGATTCAGTAAAAAGGAAGTAGAAGAAAAAAGCTTTGATTAAAAAGAAAAAAAACAACGACCATTCGAGTGAAAACGTTTTAAGGATTTGAGCAAAAACGAAGAAATCGGTTATCACGAAACGCAAGGAAAAAAATAGTCCGTGAGATGTAATAACGTAAATTTTTTTTTACGTTCTTCGATGATTTTATTGTATATTAAATTGAAATTTGTTATCATAGCCTTCTCTATATAAGAATTTATCAAACGATATTATATTAACTAAACGAAACTCGTACATAATTATGCTTAACTATGATTTATGAAAAATTAAGTAGCCGTTAATTTCAAGTGAAATAGTCGAATCCTATTAACGAATTCACGATCGAAATTCAATATCTATACTAAGGAAGTTTATAAAAAGTAATTATCAAAGCTTTTAACCAGATAAATAAGAACTCCATTCTCCTTCTCTCTCTCTCTCTCTCTTTCTCTTCCTTGTTCAGAAAATCGAATAGTCTCATATATATATACATATATATATATATACCGCCGCTGATGCGCGTACAAAACGAAAGCCGCAGGCGATAAACAATCGTCTATATACGCTTTCAGTACAGGGCAAGTAAGCCTTACGTTCGCGTAGTAAAGAAGAGAAGAAACGGCACAGGGCCGACGCAGATAAGTGAAAATCGACTCGTACTAAACAGCTGAAAAAGAGAGCGTGAGCTCGCGAGGGTAGAAACACGTGTATATATGCTATCGACGAATGCAAGGGCAGCAACGAAAGGAAGGGAAAGGCCATACCGTCCGAGAGTATTATAACTTATCAACGTGGGAAAAACGGCTAGCGCGCGTGCGTCTACGTGTACGCGCGCGGACGTTAATATACGTTTTATATCGTGGCTGTGTGCACACCGAAACATATGCTTTGCTCTTACGTACGAGTGTGTGTGCCTGTATCCGTGTGTGTGTGTGTCTCGATGTTTGTGCACATGTGCATTAAAGAGGATGGGGCACCCGTGCGATGAGAGGAGCTAACAAGAAGGTTTCCAAGTTTCCGGGATCACAATTTTGATCTAGTTTGCGGAGGTCATGGCAGTAAAGTTAAACTGCACTTAGAGCGTTTGATATATAGGTACGCATTCCACGTTCGCGTTAGCTGTTGATATTCTTGAGGAGTCAGTTTGAATTCGCGTTTCTGTGGTCAGGTTATATTTTTCGGTGACGCCTCAACGATTTTGATACTTTGTTATGTGTTAGTAAGTGACGCTAAGTCGATCGTAACTTTACAATTTATGCGACGAACGTTGATGGTGAGTTGAACGCTGTAAGCGGGTGGTAAATACGGTGGATTGAAACAAGACATTAATTGACACGTTAAAAGGACGTTAAAAGGTCTTTTTTCAATAGTAATAGAGGTGTAAATTGCTGTACGTATATTTTGGCTCCAAGAGTCTCATAGTTAACGTTCGTGTCTTCCAGACCGTTCAATTATTCCTCTTTTTTCACTTTCTTTCGACTACATTGAGTTGTAAATATTATACTTGCTTAATGTAAAGTATAATTGAAAGCGGCTCTTTGAAAACGTTGCGAATAACACGGCTGTAGACGCTAACGGAGATTTCTTCACGTTATAACGTATTAAACATCTTCGCGTAAAAATAAAAAGCCGATTACAGTACAAAACATGTAATATTTTAAAGTATCAAAGTGTATACATTATATACAATATACATTATTCGAGCAACAATGCAGGCGTAGTTATTTTCTTATTAAAGAATAGCAAATTCTCAACAATTACCTGGTTCATGGATTCTCCAACGCAACCTAACAGAGCCAGAGGCACCTATTACACACTTCTCTGATTCGATATACTTACATCCAGCATTTCATTCAATAGTCATTTATTCATAGTCATTAGAAATTCTCCGAGTGACACTAGTATCGCGCACCTTGCACAATCGTAAATTTAAAATCTCAATATACATTATACGAATGCACTATTATTCGTATCCTCATCCGACACAATATTACACAACAAAGTTTTCTGCGACACACGTTTACGAGAGAGAAAAAAGAAAAGAAAAAAAACGAATAAAACAAAAGAAACCGATCGACCGAGAAAACAATCCGCTCTCTTTCATTAGCGGCAAGTCGGTAAACATTATCATCGGCGAGCGAGTGCTCGGATGTAGGTAATTTTCCAGTGGCTGTGCAAGGTCTTGGCGAAAATGGCATAACTAAATTGAATCTGTTAAACAAATTCGTCTTAATTAACTTTTCGCAAGACTTGTGATCCAGTGTGTCGCACACGGCGCCGCTTATAACCGCGCAATCCGCGCCGTTATTACACGCAGCGTTCTCCGCACGGCAAGCCGAGCGGCGAGATCAACGCCGGGTAATCATTACAATTAGAGGTGAAGCGCCTGCGAGTCGCAACTCTCTTTCTCAGCACTTATTTCCTACTCTAGTAGCGTATAGTATATTGACACCGATTATTTTACTTTCGGATTACTTGGTTTTATAGTTATGGACTTAAAGATCTATAATAGCGCGAAGAAGATGAAAAGCTTTGAGATTTGTCATCAGCCGGTATTCCGAAGAAAGAAAGAAAGTGATAAATCCAGAAACCGAAAAAGCGCAGAAAAACAATCTTCATCGCTCTCGGCGACGAAAACATTTCGTAAACAAGCGCAACTTTCGCGACGACGCATACTCTTGGCAAAGTTAAAAAAATCTCGCGCAACTCCCCCCCCCCCCTCTCTTTCTCTCTCTCTCTCTCTCTCTCTGGGTTGCTCTTTATCTTCCACCGCCCGTATACAAGTCACAAAGTGCGTTTGCCGCCGCACACCGCGGGTATAGAAAAAGTCATGTTATTAAGCCAAGCTCACGCGGCGGCAAAAGTCCGTTTCCCCTACATAACGTATATATAGACATGACACACACACATATATATATATATATATATATATGTGTGTATGTGTGTCTGTGTGTGTAGCTATGTATATATACAGAGGAGTGAGTACACACACGGACGCAGCACAAGAACGCACGGTGAGCTAGATTAGTTCATTATATCCAGTGCTCGCGCGCATCTTCCGTTTTTGCGGTGGAAATAGATTTGTTGCTGGCTCGCACACTGCGTTCTTGCGTGCAACGACTAAAGCATATATGCATACATATATATATATATATATATATGTATATATGTATATGTGTATGTATTATGCTAGCTATATACGACATACGTGTATGAAGCAGAACTACCGTATAAACGTGAACTTGCGTATCTGAAGAGGAATTACGGGAGAGGATATAGACTACGATCCGTTATCGGATGAGATTTTAACCCGGGGTTTAAGCGATGATCATTGATGTTATTGATGTGCTTGTGAACTGGAGATAAGTAATATGCGCTGAAATAAAAAAGAATTATTAGATTCCAAAAAAAATTATTTCATTGGATAGTCTTAGAAAAGTATTTAAGCGAATGATGCTTTAAATATACATTTAAAAACTAATTTTAAATACAGTAAATATTTGTTTAAATAAATAAATATTTAAATAGTTACACATGACATGTGAATACACTTTTTAAGCTCTTTCTGTCCCTTTATTAATTATGCGTAACAGTCCAAATAAATTTCTTTAATTCAAGTAAATATCTTCAATTTTTTAAATAAATACATTTTTTTTAAATACGTCCAGCTTTCTTTTTAGCGTGCATCTCTCCGACTTACGATGTTTTAAATTTCGGCAGTTTTTCAGCTTCGAAAGGATTGAAAAACTTCTTTGGACCAAAAAGTCTTACAATGTAACTTAAATTTCGATTAGTTAAATTAAAAGAACTAGAAAAAATATACGCACAGAGCGAGTGGAAGTAAGAGAAAAGAGATTTCTCGCAAAGGGATCTCGCTACCGTCTCCCAACTTTTTTTCCCCTTCGTGGCTGTGATTCTCTCTCTCTCTCTCTCTCTCTCTTTCTCCTTCTTCCTCTATGGGTGGTCGTCACTCGTCCGAGCGCTTACATCAATTTTGCACTCATTGTCTGCGCCAAGGCTGCAGCCTTGCAATTCTTTCTCTCTGTCTCTCTTTTCCCCTACTCTTCGGATATCAAAACAGTCCTCAGTCGCTACAGCGCGTCCTTAATTTAGTTTGGTATCACGATATTTTACGTGTGTGAATATGTATACAACTATACGTCAGTGTGGCTGCGAAAAAAAGACGACCTGCGGGCAGAGTTTATTTATCTTTTGAGTAATGGCTTTTTGGTGTTGACGTCGATAGCACCGCGTTGGTGCTTGGACGTTAAGTATGCTCAGTGTATAAGATTCAATTGTCGCGGTATCCTTAAACGTTGAATTTTTATCTTTCTTTCGCGTCAGGTCCGATTCTGAAAATCAATTTCTCGCCAATGAACCTCTCGAACAATGTCCTTTTCATTTTCATTGAAAATTTTCGTTATATTATATGCATCGTACATCGGGTGGCACTATATACACGAGAGAGATAGATGTAACATTATCGTTCGTCCGTAGCATTACTGCAACCCTGCGAGCTCTGTCGTATAGCTGCAGGTTTAAAGCCGACCGTGATGCGATTATCCGCGCGCACCCGTGCCTCCCGATATTGCGCTACCCGCATCTCCCCTATCCCTACCCCTCTGGAGTCGGGGTAATTTTTGCGAAGTGCATATCATTATCGATTCACTTTTCGTCGTGATAAACGAGTTCGCGCCCAGCCGCAGGCTATGCCGCACGAATTTTAACGCCAAAAGAGAGAGACTCGACGGAGCTGGGGATGATGCAGCCGCGAGTATAATCGCACCGCTGCTTTTTAGGTTGCTACTGCCGGGAAATTATTTTGTAATTTTGCGGATGAGATCCTTTGCGCGTCGTCGAAAGTGAACAGGAGCGAAAGAGAAAGAGGAATATATATATATAAATAAATATATGTATATATATATATATATATATGCATGCAGTATTGCAATATCGATTATTATTATTTTATAATGAGTGTAGTTGACAGTGTTCGCAACTTTGACGTTTGTATATGGATATCAATAAAAATCGCAATAGCTTTTGTATGTGCAATTCAGGCTTGCATAATTCTGACAACGGATACGGTTAATACTTAACGCTATATTTTAAGGGTATCATATTTATATATAAGTCTACATTATGTATTTTTTATTTACATACGCGTGTAATCCAACGCTCTGTACGTCGTATAAAAGATAAAGGTATCATTTATTACATTTTGTTGTTTTATAAATCCTTGACAGTACGCATTGTTATAATTACTTCGATATATTATACATATAAGAAGATGTATCTATGCAATGTATCCGGTCTATATTTTGTTAGAAAATATTAACCGATATAATTAACGGTACAAACGAACATCCAACGCACACACGGAGAAAATTAATCGCGAGTACTCGCTAGTCGCGTTAAACTATCTACAATATACAGTAACAGCAACAGCAGCAGCACAACTGCCTCGTATGATTATAAACTATAATTAACGCCGACCTTTCGAAGCTAAATTTATATACAACAAATCGCGCTGGCCGAGTAACTGGTCGATAAACCTTATCGCTACTCGCGCGCGCGCGCGTCTCTTTCTCTTTCGTTTAACGTTTCCACGCACAGCATCTCCATTTTAGTTTCTCACCTTCTTGAGGCGTGCGCGCTATCTTCTCTCTTCTCGCATCGTATCTCCATCCTCAGGATCGTTTTTTTTCTCTTCTTCTTCTTCTATCCCACTCTCGTCTTTCAATCTCTCGACTGAATAACTCACACGCATATAGAGTCTCATGCGCGCATGCCTACGCATTGTCACGTCTCGGCGCTTTATGCCGTTTCGACTCTCTGCAGCAGTCGGTACTGCGGCATTACATGCATTCTGCGTCAACCAAAGGATACAATAATGATAGCGTAGATTCTTAAAAGTCGACGGATACACGATTGAGGATTCAAAATCTATAATTCAGGGGGTTTTATAACTTTTTCTCTCTCGTTAAGCTTTTATTTTTGTACATTGTCTTGCTTTGTAATTTTCGATGTATATTCTCGATATTTTAAATTTAGACATCTGTATTTTTTGGCGGTTTTTTAGAAGCATGAGTGCAAAGGTTCTTTAAACTAATAAAGTTAAATCAAAATCTAAACTTTGAAAGTCTGTAATAACAAATTTTATATTATTTCAAAGTTAAATTTTTTTTTCTAAAATAAGAAGGGTATATCGGAAATAGCTACGGAAAAAAGTTTTTTCCAATGCTGATGTACATGTTCACGTATATGCGTGTATCAATACCGATGAATCAGATACGCAATATTTTTAATTAAGGGGGGTTTACATATCACACCCTGAACTTTGAATATCTGTAACAAAAATATAATATTATTAGAAAACAAAACTTTTTTCTAAAAAGTATATTAAAAACATTATTTAATATGGTCTACCAGATGTTGACTGTTACAGTACTGTGTAGAGATATGAGTTTTTTAAAGTAGACTTCAGCTTGAGCGACTCGAAGGATTTTTTAAATTTAAAGCTCAAATTATATTGTCATTTTGGAGTATCGAATTAAAAATTTATCTTACGTATCATTATTTTAAAAGTAATTTAATTTGTTGGAAAAAAACAATATGATGATGTTTTTTTCATTCGGAGATCCATCAAAAGTATAAACAGTAAAATACAATAAATTCATAAATACGGTAGACCAAAATGACAGAAATGTAATTTCATTTGATTTTTGACTTTTAAAAATCCACCAAGCTGATGTTCGAGCTGAAGTGTATGTGAATATTAAATGTTTTTAAATATTTTAAGCTTTTTAATAATATTACATTTGTTATTACGGACATTGACAGCTCAAGGAACGAAGAAGTCTAAACACCTCGTAAGTGATTTTCTAGAAAATCTTCTCTTTTCTTTTCTATTGAAATGTTTAATAGAGTTAGTCCTAAAAATGTTCATGATTTTTCTTCGATTAACAATTATTTTGTGATTAGATAGACTTAGATTCCAATTGATTAGAAAATATTGATGTCGATGTTTAAAAGTATGAATATGACTATTCGGATGAAAAATTGCTTTCGTAAAAATCTGAGTTGCTTGAAATTTGTTGAAATCTTCAATTATACAATAAAAAAATTTTTTTATCGCAACATTCAATTTCTTCAAATTTCATGTTAAATTGAAAATTTTCCTATGCTTTTATTCCATATACATTGTATTTTTCCACGTACCTACACAGTACAACGTTCAAAAGGCGATTACTTTTTGTAAAACGTTTGGTTTAATCATAAAACATTGAAATGCGTAAAAAGCATCGTCGTAAAGCTTTTATCTTGTGTTCCACTGAATTTGTACGCGCTTTATTACATACGAAATAATATTACATAAGCAATATATTTTCTATTTGAAAATTTGTCATTTCGCGACCCACAAAAGGCAGCGAACGAAAGCAGATTCTAGTATACTCGAATAATATAGATAACACAATATACATAAATGATACATACACTCAGCGTACACGAATTATCATTGCGTACAACAGCTGAGTTAATAGAATAATTTTTCGAACGAAAATTGTGCAATTGCGTTGCTGCATTGAAAATGCGAATTATATATCATTGAAAATATACATTTCCGCAGGCAGAAACATTGAAAAAGGCTCATCCCGTGAACAGACGAGTTATATACGCAGCTAAAACGGTACAGCCGCACGTATCCTCAGCATGAAGAAGAAGAAGAAGTGTACTGCAGCCGACGCAAGTAAGTATCTTGCAGACAGAAAGAAGAGCTGGATGAGGTCAGAGTCTCGGAGTCGCCGCCGCCGTCGCCGCCGTGGAGGTCCTCCCTCGCTGGGGCTCGCGCGCGCTTTAATTGTACGAAATTACAGCTGCGCGAGCGGCGAACAAGTGGAATGCCCCGAAAAAAAGGAGGATCGCCGCTCGCGCACACGGCCTGTAATAGTCTTTGCGTATTATCCCCCGACGCAATTTAATGGTGGAAAACTTGCCCGCGTCTCTCTCCTCTCTTGATTCGTTTCTCCGCGAGCGGCGGAGCATCGTCTTTGTTTCACGTGTAATGTGTCTTGATTAAGTATTACGTTGGAGGAGAGACAGAGCAAGAGAAAGAGATCTCAGTGCGTTTTGCGCGCAAACGGTGATTGGAGTGTGTCATTGCGACATTTTACGATTTTTTAGGAGGACGTAATGAAGATACTCGCTGAGAAGCGGACCTTTCTCCGAGGGTTCGGATAATAATTACTTTATCTTCTTGCTTCGTTCCTTATTTCCTCTCTCTCTCTCCCTCTCTCTCTCTCTCCCCCTCTCTCTCTCTCTCTCTCCTCTAATTTTCATCGCAATGTAGAATTCGCAAGTTGTAAAACCATCATTAATTGGCGGAATAACCGGTCAACCTAACTCGTACGACTTATATAGATTGACCTGAAAAATAAGGTCAATTGAAAACCTTTCATTATTTCATCTTACAGTAACGCGTGTCTATTTCTGCTGACACTATTTTACATGACTCGATAATTACCTTTTCCACTCGATCAATAATACCGCTCTCACGCGTTCCTTCTCTCCTTCTTGAAAGTCTCGTTCGCAAGAAAGAAAACGTCCGATCGCACGCAAAAGAATTACTCCTTCCTCATCCACGCACACATACAACGTCCATATACATACGCAAGACTGTGTACAGCGAAATAAAAAGCTGCACCCAGAACTGCTGTATATCATAGTGTGCATACGGTGACTGTGTGCATGTGTGTGTACATGTGCGCGCGAGAATATAACAAGGGTCCCGCGTGTGCGCTCGATTTGCATAAAATTTGTAAGTGCGAAGCGTAATATTATACCGCAGCTCGGCAGCTCTTATACATACACGCGCAGACACATACACACACACACCGACATACATACACATGGATGCTTGGAGCGTACGATTAGCAGCCGGTTCGCTTCCTCGTGCGCGATGCGTGTAGCGTGCGTGCAGCATGCGTGAGTTCCGACACGCACATGCATGCGCTAGACGCACGCGCGCGAGCGATGCTATCGCTGGGCCAAAGCGGCCATTATCGGCAAGAGCCTGCACGAGCTCGGTCTCAAGGAGAGGGGAGCTATAGAGTGAAAAGTTCCTGCGTGTGACGGCTTCGTGTATTTATATATATACATCCAACAGTTGCTATCTATATATACATATTAAAAACGCAGCGTACGGAGAAGCTCAGCATTATTAAAGTGTTTTTATTGCAACTTTTTCTTTCCCGCTTTAAATTTAGGTTTTTCTGCTCCTTGTGTACACGCGGCTACATTATACTGTCGAGATTTGTATACGATTCTTGGCAAGCGTATACGGCGGTGTCCCCCACTGTCAATCACGACTCGCGCTTTTAGAGCTCGATAAAATGACCAGTTCAAATAAAACGTGCACACAGATTTCATTATTGCGGATCGGCTAATAGTAGAGTAAGCCCATTATACTTTTGTTCTCGGGACGTCGTTTAGACACTAAATTAACTTTATTGCGATATATCCCATTGATGCAATAATAATTCAATTACGCACGCGATTTAGCCTCTTGGTTTTCTTATTTTCACCGCGAATTAATTTAATAGATAAAGAGAACGGAGCTTTCGATTCAGCGGTATAACGGTATATGCGTGCATTCGCACTTGTATATATATGCATATATATATTACCATCACTTAGGGTACATATATAACCGGTCTGTACTCTCCTCATCGTTGTAGCGCAAAAAATTGGATTCCGAAGAAAAATGGCTCGTGCATCGTGCTGCGCATATATCACATATATATATATATATATATATATATATATATATATATGCATACATATGTATAGAGAGCTAGCCAGAGTTTAGAGCGGGAGTTTGCGGTATATCCGAAAATCGATGTACATATACATCGGGACAAAACTGCCCGAGGCCCTGTACCGTGGACTCACGGGGAATACTTTGAGCGACGGAGGACAAAATTCCAGTGGTGCATAGCCGATCCGCGGAGTAATTTACTCGCTGGCTCGCCTGCGCGACACAAGCTAAACCACACTGTATAGGGGAGTGGTTGTAGTTTCCCATATGCTTCTCGGGAACTCGCTACGGATTTTGAGCCGGTGGACCGCCGCGAATCGCGCACAGTCCCCCTTGTTCTTTTCCCCGAATTTCCCAATTTAATTCGCAAGTATTTGAATTAGCTGCTGCGTTGGAATTCGCGTGGGCAATGAGACCCCCCTCTGTTACATCTATACGCATATTCTAATCTCGATTATTTAATCTCATAAATGACAGACGGCGAACGATACGGATTCTGCGTCCTCACTTGCGGATCTTAAGAATGTCGCGCAATGCGAATTATTTCCTCTATTCGAGTGTTACACAAGAGTATAAGATAAGAGATTATGAAAATAAACGAATTCACGGAGTTTGGAGAAAAAATTGCCAAACGGAAAACAAACGGTTTCTCGGAAAAATCCTTGCGATCTTACACGCGTATGTATATACTCGACAGCTCATCACTTCCGGTTGCTATGATAAAATCGGCTGACTACTCTTCGGTCGGCAATTAGCAATCACGCATACACATTCCGTAACGCTCTTGCGTAACTAGACGGCCGTAAAGATCGTCATCTCTGTCGAAACATATATACTGCACCGACTCCTGTCTATCTGCCTTTATCCACATAGGCGTATATAATATCCATATATATATATATATATATATATATATATATATATATATCTACTCGTTTTTATTTAAAAGCGAGCGCACGCATCCACGCTTATTTTCCATTATATTCGACCTTGAGCTGCGGCAATGCACGTTTTGGAGCGCCGAGTTTGTTTCGTAGATTGTGTGCGGTTTTGCAGTTGTTGGTTTCAAAGAGATACGGACAGAGTTTGATTGTTTTTATATACGAAAGCGCGAAAATTAAAATGTGGTTTTCAACTGCTATGCTGCAGATTAAATAATCCAACCATATAGTACGTATATTTTCCCCTTATCATAATAACCCGCGTGCAGTACAAAAGTTGCTCTATTAATACTTAAGAGCCAAACTGCAATGAGCTTTCGACTCACGCACACAGTTAAAACCGCATTATGTACGCGCGTGCGAACGTGTCCGGAAGGAGGAAAGGCCGCCCTCCCCCTTGTATCGCATATAACTGCGTGTACTTATATGTATATACGATCATAAAATCATCTACATAGATGTGTACATGCTACAGCTCGATGAGAGAGAGAGAGAGAGAGAGAGAAAAGGGCTTGAGCCAGTGCGTGCAGCACGTTTTGCCCGACGAACGCGATAATTCCTGAAAATTGGCGCAATGCACGGCATTCGTCGATAAAGAAAAATCGATCGTTGCAGTCTCTCTCTATATATACATACACTGTACACGCGCTCTCTCTCTCTCTCTCTCTCTCTCCCCGGGCTAACGGTGGGTGGCTTGGATATTATACTTGGGCAAGCAGTTCTACGCACTGGCCCTCTCGGTACATTGCGGGTCGTACATGTAGCCCGAGCTCCTCTATTCCGTGCACGAGGATGTATATAAGCAGAGGAAGAGAGGAGGAAGGAAAGGTTCGGGCTATCTCGGCGCAGGTATTTACAGAGGCACGGGCAAACAGAGTCGCCGGGCTCTACGGTACATATACCTACGCGCGAGTGCGCCTCTTCTCTCGTGACCGTTTTCCCGTGGACTTGGGATCGACCTTTGATCAAGTCTAAATACACGTTCGACGCAGCCGAGCTCGAGCACGATCGTGAATTCGCTGCAGTCCGTAGAGGCGATGCGAGAGGAAAGGAGATAGAGAGAGAGAGAGAATCGCTGGGGATCGATCTTGATGAGCTATCTCGACTGCCGCCGCCGACGCCGCTCGTTTCTTCTGATCCTTCGTCGTCGTCCAGAGAGCTACGTCCTTCCTTTCTCTCTCGCTCTATCGTCGGGGGCCTTTTTTGCATCCTTTTGTTTTTTCCTCCCTTCTCCCCCTTGTGTGTGTGTGTATGTGTATTATATATAAACTGTCGATCCTCGTTTGTGCGCGCGACGACGGGCTGCTTCTCATTCTTATTTAAGCGTTAGACCTGTAACGATCGCCGCTCGACTATATACACGCTGTCTTGTGCGTATCATTATTTCTATGATGCTCGAGCGAGCTCGTGCGGTTTTTTTTCGCGATGCGTATTATATACTTCGTAAGTTGCAGAGAGAGTCGAGAGGGTGCATTTGTCAGAGATGACGCACGAGCAGTCTGATGTTATTCGTCTGTTTCTACTGTAACCGTGTCTTCATCCGTTTTCTCTCTCTCTCTCTCTCTCTTGGTTATAAGTGCCAACTTCCGATGGTATCAGCACTCGGCTCCAATTATTCTTCGAGATGAAAAGTGCTCGCGTGTCTCCCCAAGACAGAAAGAATTCACGAACGACTTTATCAACTGCTCGCGCGGTCTTTCCCCGAACGAGCAGACTCCGATACGGCGGAAGTGCGAAACGCCGCGGATTTTCGTAATAAAATTTCTCGAGCAAGAAACTTAAGTAACATGAAAGTAAGCGAGCAATTACGCAAGAGTATATAACACTCAACGTACATCGATTATCTCTCGAGCTTATAATAAAGAAGGTTTTAACTTTGTGCGTATATATAATGCATACTCACATAGACATTCATATACACACAGACATACATTGCGCATAGCTAAAACGTATCCGTCGCGTCCGTGAAACCGAGGAGTTTTTCTTACGATTTTATACTTCCGCAACGCAGCCGCGGATGTTTTTCCGACGTCGCCGCGAGTATCCGCGTAATTACGAACGGAGAGAGAGAGAGAGAGAGAGAGAGAGAGAGAGAGAGAGAAAGAGAAGACAAGAGAAGAGAATCTTGGAAGCGCAGCTACACTCTACGGATCAGTGCAGGCTTCTTTTGTCGTCGTTGCAAATCCTTTTTTTTGCTTACTTCGTGTCGCGCCAGACGATTTTTCGCGCGACTGGCTCTTATTTACATAGAGCCGCGTCGATGTCTGAATAAAGTGGAAAGAATTGTCCACGATGAATTCGAATAGAAATTGCCGTAGCTCCTGACGCGCAAATCTTGAAGCAACCGCGCATTATTTCGCGGGAATTCGTGCCTCGCATTATTCACAATTACGCATCGTTATCATTGAATCCAGCTAACTCCAAGCTCGATATAGTCCCTCTTACTCTCTTGGACCTGTCACTTTTTGTCCTCGTTCGTCCCCCCGGTCTCGGACGATATTACATTGCTATACAACTCGCTTCGTGTTCTTGCTCGGGCATTTCCTTGCCTAGGAAATTAGCCGCGTCGACGACGGCGAGGGACAAAGAAAATTGCGCTTTCCGGAGCTTCTCTCTCTCTCTCTCTCTCTCTCTCTCTCCCTCTCTCTCCCTCTCTCTCTCTCTCGCTCGTGCTAAGCTCAGTCATGCGAAACGCGTTCGAGAGCGCGTTTGTCACAGAGCTTCTTCGCCGCCTGCGATTTGTATGCATTGATTTTTTCTTTTCTCGAAAGCGTGCAATGCACAGCTCTTGCGATTTTGTAAAACTCTCGGGAAAATGACGAAACTTTTTCTATTAGCCATCGCCTTCTGCGCACAAGCGCAAGAAAGCTCGGAACGCGCAAGCCTTTCCCAATCGTACATAATATGCGACTGAGTGCTGGGCAATCACGCGGTTTACCTTAAAACATATACGAACTGTACTCTGGTTTTCACTTTTTTCAACGTAGGCCGGACAAATGTCGACCGACCGCCGTAGCGCACCCACAGTTCGCTTCTATATATCTACTCTTCTCTTTATCGGCGAGAGGCGCTCGCGCGGAACAAAAGCAATGGCAATTTCATTACCGCCTCGACTGAGGCTGTTTCTTTTTTTCGCCCGGCTTTTCCCCGATCTCCGACGAAAATCACCGACGCGCCGGTGGTTTTCGCCGAATCCAATACCGTAGGGAGTGGAACTGGAGCGCACTCTCGGCGGTGGTCGCAAGAGAACTCTCGTGTTCGTCGCCTTTTTTCTTCCAAGCTCCTCTTGTTTTTGCACGAGCCAACGCCACCTCCGTTCGAGTCGATTTGTATAATGATGGAATTGACTCTCTTTCTCCTATATATATTACTTTCTCATTTATTCGCGCGTTGCGAGAATATTCATCGTGAATTTTTTTCTCCTTTCGCGGGGAAATAATAAAGTATCATACTGGAGTAGAAGCTGCTTTAGAAGATTTACATATGACTATCCGGAAAATAAACGAGCATCAAAAAATGTCAATGGGACAGATAAGCCTGTGTGCTGGACTGGAATGCACCATAACTTTGCATTCGATCTACATCTCGATCGACCTCGATGCACCCTGAACGCGCGCGCGCGCGCGCGCTCGAAATGCTGCGCTAAAGGTATATATAAGGGCGACGTAAGTAACCCTTATCGAGCTTTGATTATCAACGATGATTGGGCACGACCGCAATTTTTCTTTCTCTTTGCCTTTGTGTGTGCGTATACGTGTGTGTGTCTGTGTGTGCATAACCCCGGGGACTTTATCTACTTTCCCGCGATAAGTGCATTATTAATTTTATCATTCGCACGAGCGTGCAGCTTGGCCTTATACTTTCGTAGAAATAACAGAACACACGAGTATGCTCGAGACCAGCTAAATATATACTGATATTCACATAATTTAATCTATCTGGAACAAGCCGTTTTCATTCGGAAATTCCTTCTTTATGAATAATTTTAAAATTTTCGTCAATGACAATCTAACGAAACGGATCTAAGTTAATTACATTCTATAATCTTGCCAATCATCGTACCTCGTAAATACTCCCTGGATTATCGATACACCTGCACTTTTACAAATAACCCCTTGTAAACGCGCACCTAAAAAGGTTAAAAAACAACGCTGTATTATACTAAGAATAATAGGGATGAAATTCTATCGCCGTATCCGTTACAAGGAAAGCGACGATAAATAATATCAATTTTCTCTTCTTCTTTTATTCTCATCAGCTCGAATAAGTATACAATATACATAAACAGATTTACTTAACGAATTGTAAGTCTCTTGTCGTCGCGATTGTATACATATGAGTATACTCGGTCTATTCAACAGGCTAGACTAAGCTTAATATTCAACAAGGAAGATAAAGTCGAAATATTGCGCACGAGGTTGAACTCGAGCTAAAGAAAGATCATAAACCGGAATTGATAGCCACAGAAATATATAAAGAATACGCGTAAATAGGATTTTTTCGCGTACACACAGGCACGAGATAAAAATAGCTACGAGCACGAGTAAAACGAGCAATAGACTCAGTTATAATACGGCCTATAGCATTGGCTGCGTGCGCAGCACATCGACGCGCTGTGCGAAATTCGCCAAACGAATATAGAGGCCATTTACGTGTCTCGCACGCTCCATCCGCGCGAAACTGCATCGGATCGCGTGCGCTCGTTCGAATGCACAAGGCTTTTCGTATACGTATATAGCTGATGGTATAGGTCGTCCGTATAGTGCAGCGTTAGGTCCTGCGGTATATGTGCGTGGCCGAAGGACACGACCGTTAGAACTACTTCCCTTCTCTCTACCTCTCTTTCTTGCGTGCATGTGCCGCTTTCTCAAAGTCAAATCAACGAGACACGAAGTTTTTGACTATAGGCTGTAGTTAAGAGAGCTACTTCGCCCGGAGAATTTTGTGTTTCCATAGTAATTTTCCTGAAAGGTTTTCAGATGCCGAATTCACGAATATTCGTGTGTAACGTTCGCGCAGTTTTAAGAGTGATCTAGTTACAGATATAAAAAAAGAACGATACGAATCGTATCGGTACGCGTGAAAATTGAAATCACTTTTAACAACAACGTTATTTTCCCTCGATATCCTTTTTGTTCTCTAATTTCCTTTTCCTCTTAAAACCGTCCTCTCCCATCCCCTCGACTGTTTTTCCGAATGCGCTGTTCGTATAGCAGCGCAACGGCAGCAGCAGCGCGAGTATTAATGCCCGCGACTCGCAAGAGCACGCGGCTCGTACTCTCTAGGATAAAACGAGCCCTGTATACTTCTTTAGCTACGAGATAGGCCTCTTTCTCTCTCCGAGAGATCTTCGTGGGAACCGTTCGTGCGTCTCCTCGCGGCACGATCGCTTCCTTCGATTCTCGCCAGCGTTAGAGAGAGAGAGCGTGCACGGCGCTCTTTGGGACGTATAATACGTACACGTGTGTATGTGTGTGTATATATATACATAAAACGGAAAGTTTGCTAGTGCGAGGGAGAGAGAAAGAAAGATGAGGAGCAGAGCGAGAGTCGATTACGGGAAATATGTGCGGTGGGGGGGGGGGGGGGGGGACGGTGCACCGTTTTACGAATCAGCGGGAGGCTATTATGTCGAGATGCGTCGCGGATGTCTTTGCTGTGTAACGTTTTTGTTGCTGCACGAATCGATGTGTGTGTATTTTTTGGTTAGTTCTCAAATAATGCTGGGAAACTGTTGTTTCGATATCGAGATGATAAGAGAGAACTAGAATTGTGATGATGACTCTGGCCAAATTTTGGGATTTGAACAGATTTGAACTGGATATAAAATGATATACGATAATATTGGTATGATCAATTTTGCTGAACTCGAGCTACGTCTACTATTACGTTTTACTGAAATTTGACGTTAATCTGATAAGTCAATACGTGTTAATTATTTTAATCTAATTCGAATTTTAGAGTAATAATAGACAAAGCGCTGGATTGAAGTGCTATTTTAATAGGTCAGGAGAATAAGGCCTGTGATTTACTGAATTTGGATGTTGCTTGAAAAGAGTAATTTTTTGTGAGTTATGGTCGGATACACTATTTATAAAAAACTACGTTAAAGAAACATCGAAAATCATGTATTTTTTCGAATATTTTCTGAAATAGATTTTAAAATATGTAACTTAAAGAAAACATGAAAACTAATAACATTTTTATATGATACAAGAAATTTCAGGTGGGTAAATGAAAAATTTACATTGAAAAATGAGCCTAGAGTCGAAGCGGCAAAGCAGAAAACTTCATTATTTCTCAAGTGCTCATGTTGTAAGGAAAATAATATTGAATTTTTCTGCCCTTTTGAACGTTGATACTTTAAAGTAGTTCAAATTAAAATCACGAAACCTGATGTAATGTAAATCGGAGCAATAATTTAGTTTAGACACAATATTTGCACCGAAAATTATTATTATTAGAAATAATAATAAGCTACTTTTACAAGTCGTATATTTCAAAAGCTATTCCAAAATATAGTTAACAAATGCGTGATTTTTTCACTTTTATTCATTTTTTTATTTTATCTGAGTCACAGCTTTTAAATCCGTCGAGAAGTTATATTCTCCATACAAATAGTGTTTTCCAAACAAGATCCACAAAAAATACTCTTTTCAAACAACCTCCAATTCTTCTAACCTACAATTCTGTTAGAAAATTAGCGCAACACTGTCCTGTAGCACTTAGCGATAAATTTACCAAACTAGTCATTATGACTGGTCGTGCATTTCAATTCAAAATTCCTGTTGCATGTAACATTTGTATTCCTAAATAATATTACGAGTTTCGTAAAAAAATATAAATAAAATAATAACAAATAAAAAGTAGAAATATAGATATACTAAAATATATGTGGTAAATCTAATATTAACTATAATAAATATTATAGTGTGATTTTTTCTTCTCACTTCGGTATTCATTACAGTACCGGGGAAGAATCGTCATTACTAATTTAGTACTGGGCAGTTGCGAGGGATGCGGAGTGTTTCGTCTATATATATATTTTTATTCGCGTGACAAATAATTCGAGCGTCGATTTGACTATACATATGTGTACGTCACCACAGTCCTTTTCTAGCTCGTAAGGTACACAAATCGCTTCTGACTAAGATAGACTCGGGACTGCACACACGCAACATTAGCTATTCAAAACCAGCTGCGTCTGCTGTTTGTCGACCAAATGAGCGACGAAAGACCGAAGTGTCCCTTGCGAGCTACTGAATATTCGGTTTAGATAGGTGATGCGCCCGGAGAGTTTCCACCCTATACGCAAAATACTACAGATATAGATATATATATACACGAGATGAGAGAACAATAATTCCGAAGTAGTCAATACGACGATTTCGAGCTCAACGATCTATCGGATCGGACGTTATTTATGACTGTATAGCGTGCGAGTATCTTATACTCTTTGAGGGTGTTTAATGTTTATAGGTCGTGATATTTTTTTATCTCAGATCCGGTTATAAGAACGATTATTGCAGGTATCGTTATATAATTTCAGTTTACGCGTAAGTACGCTATAAGTAGTCGTATAGATGAAAAGGGTGCTCGTAATGCGATACAGGTATACAAGGGTGTAGGAGTAGGTTAAATAATTAGAAATTCAATTCTTAGATTCTCCCCTTTAGCGCCGCTTGTAAAACGGAAAGCTTTGATTTTTGCATAATTGATGGGGCCCTGCGCGTTAATAGCGCCTATCAGAAAAGTATCATTATCGCTGCGAATTATGCCGAGCTAAAGCCGTAATTTTGCAGTTTAAGTATTGCCGCGTACGCGTGTTTGCAATCTTTTGACTCGCTGTGTTCCAGTGCGTTGTCGATTTGTAATTCATTGCTATACGGAAATTTTTCTTCTGTCAATCGGAACTGCATTGTAACCAGCTCGGTTCAGCTCCGAGTGTATATCAAAGGTGAATTTTTCACTCGTTCGAGCATCAATGTTTATCTTACGGATACCGTTAAAATTTTATGCTCGTCGAGATTGAGGATATCGATTTGAACGGTTGATGGAACGGATTGCAAGCACTTGATATAATTCAACTTTACAATCATTCTCTCGACTGATCCTTGCTAAATCATTGAAATACTTGATTACTATCAATAATAACACTTAATCTATGACATCTCATGATCGTACGTCTATTTTTTTCCACAAGCCACGTAATAATATCAATAATTTGTAGCACTAGTTGTCGGCGTAATTGTATGCGTATTCGATATATTCGTAAACATCAATTTTCTTATGCACCAGTGCGTGCAATGCGTTAATCATTCTATTCACCTTTGTATAGAGAACAACGTACACATAAAACAGTCTTAACGTTTGCTCGCAGTTTGCTTTCTCGATTTCTACTCGGCGTAGAATATAAATGTAAACAACGTTCTCTCGCGGGTTCGCGAACGCTAAAAGCGAAGCAAGGGAAAAAACGAAGAATCTCATCGTCGAACGAACTCGCTTCTCTTATAAAACAATTAACGCGTGCTGACTACTATTGCGCGAGATGCAGAGGTCAGGCAATCAAGAGTGACGTTCTCTCACACAAGCTTCGTGAAAAAGGACTAGCAACGCCAGGAGTCCTTTTCAATTTCTCCGCTGCACTCGCATTCTTCTTCTCTCTCACGCGTGTGCCTGTGCGAAGAAATAAGAAGAGACTGAAAGGATTCTCTCGTGCGTGTGTGAAAGGGTCGACAGAAAAACGCGGCCCGCGGCAGCAAGAGATAGAGGAGCCATGGAGATAGATGAAGATGGAGAGACAGAAGAGGTGGAGGCTATGTATACGGAGAAAAAAATTCGAACGAGGCACAAAGCCGGAGGATGTATAGCTATGTGTCTGTGTGCGTGTGAATGTATGCGTGCACGCACGCGCTGCTACCGAGAGGAATCTTGAGGGCAGTCTATGTACAAGAGGCTAAGCGTCTTGTGAATCGTTATATTCGCATGAGACGGGCTTGATGAGTTTTTTTTATCCCGTTTCTTGGTTATTTGGACAGTCTTTTGTAGCGTTACATGATTTGATTGGCAGATGATTGACCATTTGGTTATGGATGGTAATATTCTTTGTCGTCGTTAACTTGTTTAACGTTGATTCCTCGTATATAAATATAAATGAGATTAGTATGATTGCAGAGCTATTTTTTAGGACTGTATACGAGCTAAAAAATCAATGGAATGCACGATTAATCGATCTTGATAACAGATTGGAATACACGAGATTTCTCTTGCAAAATACACGAATAACCAATCCCATTCTCATCTGGTAGAATACTTGTATTCGCATAATATGAGAATCATAGAACAATCAAGCACAAAACAGAGCCGTCTGTTTTGTAGCAACAGGAGATGAAAATAGCTCGATACAATCTCTTTATTATTAGAAATACAAAGATACAGAACACGCGACCAAAGTCATCATCATAATTTCTCCATTTCTTACCGCATCAAATCAACCCCCGAAGGTATGTCACTATTCGCATAAAGAACAAAAGTGCGAGTCCGAAATCAAATCCAGCGTGCAAAAACAGCGAGAGAACAACGTAGCAAAAAATGTAGCTCTATCCTCTCTCCAACGTAGCACAACTGCCCTTCCACGAACGCAATTTTCCCTCGTAAAGGTGCAACGTCGGCTCCGCGCACGTGCTTTTTTTGGGAAGAAGGGGCGAAGAGGGGAGGGGGGAGTAAGTAAAAAAAACGTTGAGTCGAAAAAGAGCCGTCGGTCGTAAGAATAGACGCGGACGTTCGTGTGTATATATATATTCGCAGGAAAAATAAGAGCCGGAGCGAGCTCCTAAACGGCAATTTGCAATGTCGGAACAGGAAGGAATTCCCGGGCTGGTGTGCGTGATGTCGAGTAGAAAAGGCAGCAGCAGCAGCAGCAGCAACAGCAACAGCAGCAGCAGCAAAGCTGCGGTTTTGCTTCGCGACGAAGAGCTAGACTATAGACGCCGGGTAATTGCAACCGTTGCTCCGCGAAATAGCCATGCGTGCGCTCGCGCGCGGCGGGTCAACCCGCGTGTCTCACTTTTGCGCTGCAGGTATATAGACTCTCACAGAAACACACGCAGACACATGTAGAAATCGCAAAAAGCTATGCCTGAGGCTGCAGCAGTAGAAGCAGCAACTCGTTCCTAATCTCCCTTGCGCGAGAGTTATATATATATATATAATATACGTATGTATGTGGGTCGTCGTAGTATTCGTTTTTCGTCTGCGTTGTTAGAACGGATGCGTGCGTGCACTTTTGTACTTTGTTTTCTGTCTGGCTCTGTCATTTTTCGAAAAATTGCGTATACGTCGAGAGCAGCGCAGCAACAGCAAAAGTAGCGGCAACAGCAGCAGGTTGCTTCAGCGACTCTCTCTCTCTCTCTCTCTCTCTCTCTCTCTCTTTTTTTGAGCTATTATATATACTCCCGTGAGATTCCGGGAATCGCGCTCTTCTGTTCCCTGGGCATAATAAACTTTTTAGCCGCGTTAATTTCTGCTAGAATAACACGGCGTGGCTTTATGTAAAGTCGCAAAAAACTGTACTGGACATTCGTGCAATAATAATCATCGATCATAGCGCGCGAAGACAAATGCAGAAATATCGCTTCTTCGCGCGAGAGCACATTGGCAAAAAGATAAGCTCGCACTAGCTCCGCACATTATGCGATCGCGGAATCGCTCGATATTTCACAATCGTAAAACGCGCGAAGCTCGCTCGATGATGTTCTTCGTGTCTTAATTACATGCAGCTTCGTCTTTCTTATATATGTTCAAAGGTGTATATACTGTGCTGGTTGCGCGCGCCACCACGCAGCGCGAAAAAAGACTTATAAATCAGCGATTTCACAGGTGCAAGTGTTTCCTCTGACGCGGCGCGCCTCTTTAATCTCTCCGAAACTTTCCGAGAACGACGACGACGCGGGCCACCGACGAGGCGAAAAGTTTTTTCACCCCTCCACCTTCTTGCTCTCACCCCGCTGTGCCTTATAAATCCGCAATACACGTGTATCTCTCTTGCTCTTTCGCGATGCGGTTTCGCGCACTCGGCGATCCGAAACCGCACTGTCTTGTGCATTTACTGTCTATATGTATATGTATATATATATATATATATATATATATATATATATATAGAGAGAGAGAGAGAGAGAGAGAGAGAGAGAGAAAGAGCGAGAGAAAGAGAGGAATATATACAGTGTATACGTGTATGTGTGTGTATATATATAAAGAGGGGTTGCAGTAGCGCGGAAGGAGCGATTTGAATCGGTATAGCCGCTGGTCGAGAAAAATCGCCGCCGATTCCTGCGAAGCCGAGAAAGAGAGAGGCTTATAAGTATAGCGGCCGGCGCGAATCGATTGCGAAAAACCTGTTTCGGCCGAATTGACGCGCGCCGAGAGAAAGAGGATCGAGCGAGCGTGTCCGCACGGTAGCTGCAACCGCGCTTACGCATTGTCCTCTCGCTCTTGTTTCTCATCTGTGGCAGCGGCACAGCTTCCTTGAAAAATAACCGCGTGGATTTTTTGCTCGACCAACATGATGCACTACTGCAAGACAGCGAGTGAAGGAACGAGTGAGACAGAGAGATTGATTGATAACTTTTATAGAATCCCATCTGGCGTATTTAAAAGATATGAACATACATAGGTACGTTGATTTTCATTGATTTTCCGCATACGAGTACACGACCGGTATATAACTACCATATGCTTCAAGTATATACTATTGCGATGTGATTTGTTTCGCAGTAGGAATGGAAGTTACACAAAAAACTTTGAAATACACGCATTATACAATATATTATAAGCTCATGGTTCGCTAAAAACTGTCTAGACAAAAAACATCTTTAAAGGTCGATCCGAAGGAAGCTAATTGCAATGGTGCGCTACAAAAATTAAAACAGTTGCATCGGAGAGCTTTGCGCGCGCTAATTAGAAAAACACGAGCTACCGCAACGTAGAGCGAGAGCGAGAGAGAGAGAGAGAGAGATAGGTACAAAAACGATCTATAAAACCCCTTCTCGCGTCCATGGAATCTTCAACGTCCAACACGCTCGCGTTTAAGAGAGAGACCTGTAAAGACGTGGATATCCGTCTCCTTTGAATCGTATACAGCGCTGCAATGTCAGCTGTTCAAAACCGGAGAAAAGTATACGGCTGAAACGAGATGGTTAAAAAGTTGATGAGGTCTCTTAACGTATCGCGAAATAAGTACGCGTATGTACGCATATACACACTGCTTGCAATGTTCGAAGAGCTGCATTCTATATTAAATTAAAAATTGTATTCAATCTCAGAAAAAAAATAATAACCGGGCGCAATGTGAAACGAGTCTCTAGGATCCTCCTCCTCCTCCTTCTTCTTCTAAAAGGAAAATAAGGCTTAATAACCTTAAATGAGGGCTGCCCCGAGAAAGCACAACGCACACATATACCCACAAAGCATCGATAGCCGAGCAAGAGTCTGCTCTAAAAAAAGAGAGGCCGTAATTAGCATTTTATTAATTTGGCGAGTACAAGCTCTCGTCGCTCGCTCGGTCGCGCACACGCATCTCCTTTCTTTCTCTTTCTCTCTTCTATACTCTTTCATTACGTATATACAATATAGACACACGGAGTCGGTTCAGTGGTGCGAGGCGAGAAATACACCGCCTCTCTCTCTCTCTATCTCTCTCTTTCTCTCTCTCTCTCTCTCTCTCTCTCTCTCTCTCTCTCTCTCTTTCTCTTGACGCCCAAGGACTCTACTCAGGGAGATTATCGCGCTGCGCGCTTGAAAATTATAGTCGCCGCACGTTGAAACACTTCACGGTGTTCCGTTTCTTATTCCTGCATATTCCTTCCGCTGCCGCTGCTGCTGCGATTATACATTGTTGCGAGAGAGCAAGAGCTTGAGCAAAGGGCGATGATGTTGCAGCTCCGATTTCAGTGCGATGAATGCGTGCACTGCTGTACAATGTGCGTGTCGGTCTTTTCTTATGCCTCGAAATATCAAGAGTGGTATATATTATATTCAGGCATTTATATCCTGTATCTCTTATACATTGTTTGCGAATAATATAACCGTATATACAGTTCTATTTTCGCAGGTGTGATGAATATTCCTTTTATCTTACATACGTTATCTATTTACTTTTTCAGCTGCAAACCAGTATCTAGCAACGATTGTTGTATCGCACGCGTACAGAACCGTGAGTCCGTGAATTATTTACGTAAATAAACCAACAATAGCCTTTATTTCGACGATGCCGCTTTGACGTTGTACCGCTGGTTGGTGCGTACGCAAGTAATGTAAGTATACGGAATATAATTAAAATCAAACTATTAGAAATGATTTAATTTTTGAAAACGTAATGTTCATGATTGATGATCATTACGAGTTGTAAATTACATTAAATTAACAGAGGTTACTTATTGCGTACCTCGATTATATTTATGCGTCGTTTAAAAAGCGAAAAAATATATTTTTAGCCGTTCATTCGAGAATGTGCGGATCGCTGTACGAAACAAACAATAAATACAAAATCAATTATTTCGCTTTTCTTGTTCTTCGTGCGATTGCATTTCGTTTTTTTACGTTAACGCAATACTCGTACAAAATTCGCGCGTTAAGTTCAACAACGAATGTACATACGTAAGTATGTGAATTTCGAGTGAACGCGATATATACAGTGATTATATAGTTTATAAACTCTCGACCTCCTCCTCTTGCCGTTAAACGACTCGCTGCTAAGAGCAAAGAAGGCCGGTAGGTATATTATAAAGAGCTAGAGAGGAGCGCACAGGCGCCACGTCGAAGCCGCATAATTAATAAACAATTAATCACAATGATAATTAACGAGTGACTACAGCGGCGGCAGTCCTTTAAGAAGGGCCCGTTTAATATACGATAATTGGATATCGATCCGAATGCAAATAAAGCCGCCGCAGCCAGAGCAGAATAGCCCGTAGCGGTTTCCTCCGCTCGGACTATACGACAACGGCGTGGGAGGCTCGACGCCTCTTTCTCTCTTGCTCTCTTCGATGGAGAAAGAGAAAGAGAGAGAGAGATAGAGAGAGAGAGAGAGAGAGATAGAGAGAGAGAGAGAGAGAGAGAGAGCGAAAGAGAGTGCAGTCGATCGTTTACGAGGTATATAGTAGCGGCATGGCTTGGAGAATCGCAAGCCGCACGCAGAGACGGCAGACAGCGTGACGATGAGAGAAAAAGAGAGAGAGAGAGAGAGAGATGCTCGTTTTTTTATCCGCGTTTGCTGCGGCTCACAGCCTTTCTGCGGCGGGAGTAAAAAATAATTATAAAGACTGTGCGCGAACATAGCTAAGGATATCGGTTAGCCCGTTCTCGCTTCTATTAAAAACCTGTGCGTTGTTGCAGTTTATGTAGACAGAGTGGGAGTGAGAGACACTGTGAGAATTATTTATCTTAAATATTACTCCGTATATTACCTTCTTAAATATTTCTCCGTAATGTCATGCAAGACATCTTTAATCGAGGCTACTTAAAATTACAAATTTTAATTACTTACGTTAATTGTATTATTACATTATTTAATATTGAAGCTATAAATGCATTAATCTTTAATTTAAGATTTGTTTCAAATTTGTATGTTCCTTCGTTGATCACTAAGTAAAAATGACGTTCCAAAGTGATGATCTTACGCAGTTTTTTTTACTTAAGAATGTGTTTTTCTTTAATATTATTTTGTCAGTTTCGGAGGTTTAGAAACGAATAACTAATATACTATAGAAAGTCCGCTTGGGAAGAAATAGGTTAAGGATAATTCTGGCTACATTGAATGCTAAAAATAGCACAAAATGATCAATCGGTTACGGAAGCAAGACAACTGATGCTTAGGATTTTTCATACTTCAAGTACACGTATAATGGATGATCTTTGCACATTACAGGAATCGGTATATAGTATTTCTGGGTTTTGGATTTTCCATTTTGAACCATTTAATCAATCGATTTTTTTGGACTTTTAAAATGTTTAAAATGTTCTTTTAATGTAGTGTCATGATTTCTCTGCTTTACTTTCCAATGATAATTCTTCATTTAATTTTTTTTTTCAAAGAATTTTTTTAGAAAGATCAACCAGAAATACCACGTTGCTGCACTAAAGGAGCATTTTAAGCATAGTCTGGTAAAAAGTTATTGCTTACGTAGTAAAACAACTCATGACACTGAATAAAAATATAAAAAATTAACATTTACAATAGTTGACAATATCAAAGATCAGATTGTGTACAAAGATAAAGCTATAGCTAAGCTTTAAGTATACAAAATTACATACAGTTTCCTACAGAAACAAAGAAGAAAAGTCTTGTTTTCATAACCCAATAAATAGATTTGTGTTATTTCCGATGTTAAACTCAGACTTATCTCTTTAAGAATTGTTAAGGTTCTTTAATAGTTAAAG
Organism: Apocrypta bakeri; assembly: GCA_018906985.1. NCBI lineage: Eukaryota > Metazoa > Arthropoda > Insecta > Hymenoptera > Pteromalidae > Apocrypta > Apocrypta bakeri. Next base: position 21,872,367 of record JACCIA010000001.1, on the reverse strand, counting down.
AAAATGAATAAAATAAGTAGATTTAAAATAATGTAATAAACACTAATTAAACACAATATATTATTAACGTGTGCATAATTTAAAAGTATCGAAGAAATTACTTATTCATAAGTTCACGTATAGAACGCTTGTAAAACTGTATCGTGACAGTATTCCAAAGGTATACGCTACCCCGATATATCAGGAATTTCGTGCAGGCAAACTCCACGGGAAATATGTGAATTATTAAATCAGATTCCGATTTTTGCTACATCTTGGTTTATCGGTGTTACCGAATTAAAATGTTGCAAAGTAAACACATTTAAATGCGCCGATACGTTTTTAGTCTGAATCCGGATATATCAGATGAGAAGAACAGAGAGAAATAAAGGGACAATGCATTTCATCGATCATTGACCTATTTCTTCTGGATCGCACACGAAGAGTAAAAGACTTATTGCCATTTTAAGACACGACAAATTTAGCTTCACGTATATATGCAATATTGATAAAAGTTTGACGCAGAATCAGCAGCAGCCTGAGTTTCCGATTGCATATATTGTATATGTATAAGTATTTCGAGCGTTCGAGATTTTTAATTTTAAACTGGTCATTTCATCGCGCGCCAGCGACAGCGTTTCCTATAGCTCTCTATATTCAGAACAGTCATAGAAGTGTCTCCGCAAACGGATGTGAAGAAATAAAAAATACGCTCGTCGAGCGAAGCGCGCACATTGCACATTAAAGCTTGAAAGTTGTACAGGAAGAAAGAATAGGTCAACAGCGTACTGATACCGTTATCCACGAGTATATAAATACCACAATTCCAAAGTAAGGATCGCTAACTTACCCTCGACCCAAGATACCGTCGCGTGCTCGTATACTAACAAAAGCATACGTAAGCTGTCGTTCGTCCCGAAAAATAAAGGATTCAAACGTATAGTAGTCTCGCATGTATATATACGCACACATATATTGTCGTAGAGGTCTGCCGTTCAGTAGTAGTAGTAGCAGCAGCAGAAGCAGCAGCAGCAGTTAAGTCCTCCTTCCTCTCGGAAGGATCCTCGCGGGAGCCAAGATAGAGACGACTGGCGGCAAGTAGAATCCAACGTCGGGCCGACAGAGAGTTCGAAGCGAAATGGGATGGAATTAGTTAGAGCAGAGCGCGAGTAGCGAGCTCGCGGAAATAAGGCGAGAGGGACAGACGCGCCGGAGGTTTAGGCAAGAAGGAAGTGAGGCGGAAGAGAACCATCTCTGCCGTCGTCTGATGCCTCGAGCCTCAGCTGATGCTGCTGCTACTGCTACTGCTACATCCTGTATATAGCGCAATGCGGAAGGAGCTAGGCGGTGAGAAGCGACGACGAATACAGTCTATACACCACTGGATTAAAGGCATAGAGAGACACGAGACTCCCAAATTCCCAGACTTTTTCAGCTTTGTATACACTTGCATGTTTCTTCGTTCGAGTATACGCTTTATTATACCGCGCGTAACGATGATTCTGTGCAATCGGACGCGTTATTTCGTTCGAGAGTATATAACTGAGATTAAAAAAAAGGAGACGGAAGAGTGATAATATACCCAGACGAAGGCAAAGTCGTCTGTGTCCTTGTGTCAGGTATAGAGCGTGAGAGATTGGGAGTAGAAGCTACTAACACAGGGATGAGGCAGCAGTTACGGCCGTTGGAGGGATGAGGGTCGCAAGGATGAGGGTATAAGAGAGAGAGAAGTTCTCTCGGCGACGTCGACATATATATATATATATAGCACAGAACGAAGGAGAGGTAAAGGAGGAGGCGAGAAAGAGCGACGGCTAAGGGCTGACTCCGTTTATCACCGGCAGGCATACATTTTGCAGCGCAGTCGTGATATAGAGCTCGCATCTTGCGTCGCGACGCGTGGCGTCGTTAAGGGACGACGAAGTCTGCCAACTATATATACGTAAACACGTACACACCAATACGAGCACATGTGTGCAATACATGCATATGTAGTGCGACGAGGAGCGACGCCGTAGTCTAGTCTCCCACCATTCTAGCGTCAATGTGCCGCAGTGCCTGACCACACCTTACATCGCCTTAGATTTTCGGCTGTACGCTCTTTGCTTCATCTACTCTTACGACGTTGACTTTAATTACTCCCGAGAATCTTCGTTGAGTAATTGTTTTCGAGAATTATTCACGTCCGTTAGAACTACTCAAGCTAATGAAAACTAATAATTGAGATTATCCTGATAGCCAGGGATTTTTTCTCTTAACTGGACCGGTAGAGAGCTTCGATGGAGCGTCATAGCGTTTAAGGCGGCTATTCTTTGGAATTAGTCGACGGCTCTGGTTGGATCAAGCATTGTTGCCCGTTTTACAAAAGGAGAGGGTGAGTGGTAGAAATTAAAGGGATTCACCCAAGTGAAAAGAATGAAGGGACAATTAATAAATTGCCGTACGCTTCGACAATGAGAGAATAGTACCGAAGGCATTTAATTCAATATTCCATCGTACATTTACGGGGGCGGTGGCAAAAAAAAAAAAATGAACGAGCCTCGTTTTATTCCCCTAAAATTGCTTTCGAGAGCGCGAAAATAAATTTCATTCTTCATGATCCCCGATGGTCAGTAAAGATTCATAGCCGCGTCACATTGTATAAAGAGCAAGCCAACCACACATCGCACAGTCCAATCGTTCGCGCAGTAAATTATAGTCATTATTGACACGCACCCTCGAGTAAGCTCGCTTTACTCGGAAGTAGCTTGCGCCCTACTCTGTATGCGTGTCTATCAACCCGGAGGGTCTCTGTAAACTATATGAAATCGCGGCCAACCCTTTCCGCGCTCGCGTTCTTATATAAAAGGAAAAAATGTGTTGGAGTCTTGAAAAAATAAATACACTACGAACTTGACTATACCAATGCAGCAAAACAGACACGTCGAGTTTCGTTGTTTATTTTCAAGTTCCGTTCATTCGCCGATTAGCTAACGAATAAAATATCCAAATGTATAAATCGAAAGAAAATATTATTTTTCGATATAAAGAGCCTCCGACGATACAAGTAGCAAAGCTCCAGGGAAAATCTTCTTCGGCTGGTTGTTACAGTATAAAACTCGAGTATTGTTTCAGCAGTACGCGTAAAATACACAAGTAGTATCTCGGAAAAGTTAGCATCGCGAATCGGTAAGTAGGTGCTCGCGCATACGAGAGAGAGAGAGAGAGAGGAAAGGCGCGTGTGGCATCTATTCTGAATCCACCTCTAGAATCCGAAGCAACGCCGATCGATGAGCCCCACAGCTATACCGCATTAATTCGTAAGATCAACGCGTGGATGCACGGAAGAGGGAAGGTGAGAGCGAGAAGCTCTTTCTCCCGTTCTACACTCGACGTCGCGCGTCTGCATGAGCTGCACACGAGGCCGATTATATACGACGAGCCGAGAGAGAGAGAGAGAGAGAGAGAGAGAGAGAGAGAGAGAGAAGAGAGAGAGCTGCGTATACGCCGACGGATTTAGCACGATGTATTCCAATCATCCAGACGAATGGCGAATGCTCGAGAGAAGAACGGGCTTTCCTATCTCCATAGCGAATCCCGACTGATGTGATTTTTTCAAGCTTCTGTGTATATATGCTACGTACTATTTTTTTCATTATTATATTACCGGAGATTCTTGCCCGACCGTCGGTATAAACTAGAGTATTTCTGTGGCTGCTTTGAACTGTGCGTGAGGTATATAACCGGATCGATCGAGAGGGGATTGAGATAAGTATAGTAAGAGCCGTTCATCATTTATCGAGACATCTGTATAACGGTACTCCATATAATGGCGAACGAGTATATAGCTTCACCCGCCGTTGTGCGCGCACGCGCCTGTTCGACCAACAAAGTGACACAAATTGTAAAAATCTTAATAATATAATATGTATAAGTGTTGAATGGCGTATATATGCTTGACGGTATTCTATCAATGTATGTATATTTATATATATATATCTACACGTAACTTGTCGTTACATTCTATAAGCTTTTCGAACATGAATAATGAATTATAGTTTGTGCTGTTGCAATCGTTACACACCTGCGAGCTTTCAAGCTCTACATATTTTTCTCGTCACGACTCTTCATCAGTCGTCCTCATCACGCAAGCCTTTATTCGTCAAGTCGATGGATCATCGTACGTAAAGATAACTAAAGAACTGCAAACGAGTGATCGCGTGACAATCAAGGTAATAGTTCTGTTAGGAAGACGAATAAAAAAAGAACAAATTTTTAATGCATTAGTTAACCCAGAAAATTCTCTCGGGGTCAACTTGTTTCAAAAGCTCGAAAACAATTTTTATTTATATATATATATATATATGCTCGTGTATAGATAAAAATTGTTTTTCAAAAACGAGGTAGCTGAAAAACTCGCTGAAATGCAAAGCCAATCGCGTGATGAATTCAACAAAAACAGCGATAGTGCTGATGCGTCGTTCTCGAAAAACAAGCGTAAAACCGGTACTGTGCACACCAACCCCGTGGAATAAATCTCGATCAAAGCAGAAAGGATCGCGAGCAAACTGTAACGCAGCCAGTAGAGCGCGTACAGGCGAAATTTTTCCACCGGCTTATATGATGAATTACCACTCTCCGAATTGCAATATCCTTAAAAGTCCAATTCTGATACGCGTTTTGTATGTCTCCCTCTCTGTTACTCCCAATGTTCGAGTACGACACGTGCATTTATACAAAAATCGCTGCGGACAAAATCGAAAATAATGAATTGCCGATTCTTTAGCTCCGGGAGTTACTAATAGCACATTATATAACATATATGTTACATGTGTTTAGATTTTTAGTGATAATTTTTAGGAATTTGGTTCACTGTAAAGTTTGGAGGGAATTTTGAATAATCTTTTAGTATAAAATTCTAATGACCTAGAAATGTCATGTGGCCGTTGTTCGGACACACATCATTTTCCAAGTGAAATGTCGACAAGTCCTGGATGTACGTTACGAATAAAATATATTCAGAGTAGATTGAGACACTTTAATATAAAAAGAAATTAAAATTCCCATTGAACTGAAAATAAAATAAAACGAATAAATTGTTTGACAAAGACTAAGATTGTAAAATGCACATTAATTTCGAGAATCCTTTTAAACGTTACGAACAGTAACGTTAATTATGACCCCTTTCCCAGAGTGAAAATAAACTCTAACAAAGTGGTTTTCACTCTAAAAGTTCAAGCGTAAGCATGCATCAGCCAAGATCCGTTGAAAAAAGAAAAACTAGGAAAAATGTTCTATCGTACGACCCCCTTCCCTCCCACTATAAACTATAGCTCGTGCAGTCAAAGGAGAGAAAAAGGCAGTTGGAGAGAGAGGGAGAGAGAGAGAGAGAAAGATACATTTTCCAATAAGTTTTTTCTCCGAGTCCTCTTGCGTCAGGCGCGCTCGGTCGCACGTACACCCCCACAGCCGACGGAAAAGACGAAGCAGCAGCAGCAGTAGCAGCAGTGGTGCTAGAAAAAAGAGTAGATAGAGAAAACGACCGGGTGAACGTGTGCGTCTGTCGCAGTACACACAGTGAGCAGCAGTAGTAGCAGCAGTGCTATAGCGAAGAAGAGAGCAAGTGAGAGAGAGAAGGATAATTGGAAAGGTCCGGGCGTGAGAGTCTGCGGCTGTACGTACGTGTGCGTATACGTGTGTGTGCAACTAGGCGACGGGTCTTTGGGAGTCTGACAAGAATTATCAGTGGGTGAAGGTAGCCAGTAGCTCGCCGCCGTTACCGCCGCCGGCAAGAGAGGATCAATACCGAGGCAGACGTCCGCGCCGAGAGAGAGAGAGAGAGAGAGAGAGAGAGAGACTGCACTCGCTCGCCTCCTCTCTCTTCTCTTCCTCTTTCTCCTCCTACACGCAGCCAGCCGAAGAGAGACTGAGAGAGAGAGAGCCCTAGGCTAGACTAGAGCCACCGACGAAGAGGATAGAGAGAGAGAGAGAGAGTAAACCGAGGTCAGGTTAGGAGGCGTCGCTCGTAAGCTAGTTCTGTCTCTCTCTCTTTCTCTGCGTAAACTTCGGTGGTCCCCATAAACTAAGCCCCGACGACGATGCTGCTGCTATGCTCTTTCTTTCTTACTTGTACGCGCAAGCTTTTTACCCGTGTGTGCTCCGCACGCTAGAGAGCTACTGTCAGCCCTTATCGAAATTTATCGCGTGAGTACCGACTCACTGAGCGCACTACGCTGTGTATGTGCCGAGAAAATCTGCGAGTGGACTCGCATGAGGTAATGGTCAGGAAGCTGTGACATACATTTCGGGGAATGCGTTTCGAGATAGAACAATATATATATATACGTGTATATATACACGCTTTTCCGATGTCGCTTTCTTTTACCGCGAGAATAAATCTGAGAGTACTCTGTTTTCAAATGGATTACATACATCGTCCCATCTCGAAAAATGATCGCGCCTAATTCAAATATCCGCGCGCTTTGCCAGCAATTTGGCCGGTATATTCATTCTTCTTCTTTTGCTCAGTATATACATATATACATGTATATAATACTATTTGGCAAGGCAATTCTCATTCTCCTCTATAGATCACTACGTTTACAAAAGATCGAGTTTCAGTCATCGTCGCGCTCTTTTATCGAACATCTATGCTATAAAATTCACTTTAAGGCGCACATTTACATTCTGCTCGCCTTATTTATGCAAATTCAATCTTGTCCTCGTTCCTCAAAGGACTCCTTGAGTCATACCCCCCTCTTTGCGCGTCTTACGTTGCGCCAAGATATAACTCGCATTATTAATCAATTTGCCCGACTACAACGCTTGGTTGATTCTTTATTAAAAACTCAATGTTTCAAAATGAGACATCAATCTGACGTTTATTATACAATGAAGAAAGCAAAGCGAAACGTCGTCTCGCGTATGTGACGCGTTATCAGTAAATGCAATTACACATATAACAGCATTTGCAGTAATGCAACTAACATATTTTCATATTGTGTCTCTGCACGTCTCTCTAAAAATACGTTCATTTACGCGACATATCTGGTAATCGCATCGCGTACAAAAATGTTGTTCGGATAATTAACGAACAAAGATTGTCTTGTACGTCTCTAGGCTATCTCAATAAATTAATCACGCATTTCTATTAGTCAATGAAATCGTAAAACGCGAAACTAGGACGTCGATCACCGTATGTTCACGATTTAGTTATACATACAAGCGACTTTGGCTGTGTGTGCACACACCATGCGCGAGACGTACCGCCGCGCGCGTATAGCGTCGAGGGAAAAGTTTGCGTGTTGAACTATCCCTATATAACGTTTCTAGAGAGAGAGAGAGAGACAGAGAGAGAGACGATTGCAAGGTCAGGAATTCATCTCTTCTAAAGTGACTCGAAGAAGGCTCTTTACTCAGCGAAAAGCTGTAATTTGAAATAATTCAAAGATTACAACGATAAAATTCTACTCGTTCTTATAGCCGAAATACGATGTAATTGCAATTCGTTTAACGTGTATTATTCAATGTCATTGGCTAATTTGAGAAAAGCGCGGAAAATTGAATACGAGCGATTTTCCATTTCGCGTACTTTTAAAAAAAGTCCTCTTTTCGTTTATGACGCAAGATTGTAGAGTTAAATCGTCTCAGTAGCAAACCAGCGGTCTGAGATAGAGAAGTTGCAGTACCTGCCGAAGAGCATACATTTTCCTGACCTAAAAAGGCCACAAAAACACAATGACCCCAGTGAGAAAGCGAAAAATCACGTACGCGCGCTACTGAGACGACGACGACGACTGCAACGTAAAAAAGACCTCGAAAGAACACAAGAGGCTTCGCTCACAAAGTATACTACTAGTAGCGCGAGAATGAAAGAGAAAACACGAACGAATAAGAAAAGACTGAAGGCGCATGTGTGTCTCGGAGCGAAGGGAGAAAGAAATAGATACAGAGCCCGTAAGAGGAGGAACGTGGAGAAAGGGGTAAAAAGAGAAAGAGGGATTGTCTAACTGCGTGTGTGTAGGGGGGGGGGCAAGAAAGGGTGTGCGATTGATCCAGCGCCTTCGCGGCCTGAATTCACTCGCTCCGCTGTGCCTATTAACCATCCGTTCTCTCTCTCTCTTTCTCTCTCTCTCTCTCGTTCATCCGGTATATATAGCGGTAGTATGGCTTAGTAGGAGTTGCAAGCTAGGAGAAACGTAGGAAATTGCGAACTGCACCACCGATAACGACAATTTATTGCCCACAGGATCGAGTTTGCGTTTGTTTGTTTCTTTGCCCTGGCCTCTGGTGCTGAATCTCTTTTTTCAACGGCCTGAGGTGTTTTAAGATAAAGTGCATTCAGAGTCACCTGGATTCTCTTCGGGGCTAACGGACTGCGCTTTAACGTACTGCAACGACCGTTGTCTCGAAATTTCGTTGATAAAAAGAAAATGCAACTTTTATCCTATGCTCATTGTTAGCGATTACGATAACGAGGGAAGAACGATTTATTTTTCAAAATTGCTCTATCGTTTCGATATCCGCCAATAGCGAGCGAGCGGCAATTATGTCTGATTTTCCAAATTGCTCGTCGAGAACAAAAACATCGTGAGTTTTGCATACGAGTAATCGAACGATCGTCATAAACATACTCCGCTGGAAAATAAACCATCGAAAGTATACACTGAGAGAAGGAGAGAGAGAGAGAGAGAGAGAGAGAGAGATGAAGGGAAATTTTTTGACAATCGTCACCGCGCTCTCGGTGTCGATTAACGCGAAATTAATACCCGTCGGAGGATAAAGAGCGGACCTCGTATACGATAATTAATTACTTATCGAGAGCGCGCTCTCCTCACTCGCCCTCCGTACGTACACATACATGCCTGTGTAAGTCCGTGCGCGCACGCGGCCGGCCAATTAGGAGATACCAAATATAATTTTATAAGCGTTCGTTGCTTTCGCAGTATGATTTACGTGTTTACAGCGCGACTCGTTGGCGGTCTGCGATCAGGCTCGCACGTACGTATATATACACATACCACGTTCAGAAAGGGACGATCGTGCGAAAACGCACAGAGCTTTTTTCCATCTCTCTCTCTCCCTCTCTTTGAGATTGCCGAGACGTGGCTGGGCTCGATCGTGGATGATAGTCTTGTCCAGATTTTTCACTGATTAATCAGGACCGCAGTGTAATTTGAAGATAAATAAATTAGGTTTAACCAGGTTTATTTCATTCTGTAGCGTATACAGTTGGATGATTGCCCTTCGCTTTTCGTCGGCGTAATTTATAGACTCCCGATCTTCTTGTTAGATCTCAGTAGTGAATTTAGCCATAAAATCTTCATGGGGGATCTGAATGCGGATCTATTATCCGAGTCTGACGATGCTAGCATTCTCAAGCGGCTAACGGAGGAGTTGTCTCTGTAGTTAGTTCGTCATGGTCTCATGCACCACACTCCTATACCTCTCACACTTGGATTGAGATGGTCATGATTGACGAGAACCACAAGCTACTGAACTTTAAGAATTAAATGGCTGTCCTGAACTTTGATAGACACTGTATTATCGATGCCTCATTAGGCATCTATTGTCTTGCAGTTGTAAGAGAGTTTCAACGTTTCGAGACTTCATCAGGAATAAATTACATTTCTCTAATTGCTATGAACACCTGATGCAACTGTATGAAGTCTATAAAACAATTGAAATTGTAATTTAACAATAGATCTTAATTCATTGCAAAATACATTGGACTTTGAATTACCAAATACCAACGTAAACACATGTATTTATGTTGGTAATATTTGTATTTTTGCCGAAAATCGAATAAAAGACTATATGTAGCCATCTATCTCGCTCTCTATCGGTCGTTTATTTTGTCTTTTTAGCGGAACGTCCATTGGGCAGTAGCGGTATAGCAGCAGCTTTTTTCGATCTCTCGAGCTCGTCGGCGCGTTTCGACGATCGGCGCAGCGCATTGCAAAAGTGAAAATCGCCGTAAAATTGCTTTTTCATTGCGGACGATCGCGGGCCAATCGGCCGGAGAGTTGCGCGCCGCTTTCGCACATTGCCGCGGCGTCGCCCGCCGAGCCGTTGCTCGTGCACACGGTACACCGAACAAAAAGAGCGAGCGTGCATGGGAGTAGGGGAGAAAAAACAAAAATAGAGAAATTCGCGCGAGACACTGTACACCCGCGCAAGCGCAAGCGAATATGCTATATTATATATATATATTCGTATAAAACTATATATTTCGCGGTACAAGATGTATTTCGTGGTTGATGGACTCAGCATGTTGCGTGTGTATTCGAGTTGACAAAAATTGTGGATTAGAGTAATAACGGTGATGAAAAAAATCGATGCAAAGCATTGTGTAGCCTTTTTTTTGTAAATAAAGGTTTTTTTCTTGTTCTTCGCAATGGGCGGTCGGTTTGATATTATTGGCGATTGAAATCAATAATCTGCTGATAAAAGCAATTAGACGACTTTAATGGATGATTCATAAGAGTCTGCAAGATTGCGATTTCTAATTTTTATTTTGGAAACAAAGGTTAATCTCTGAGGTCGTCAGTGAATATTTTATGTAATACTCCAAGGTTATCGTTGAATTTCGATTTACATCACAAATCTAGACGATGACCGCACTAAATTAGTAGTATTTGTTGACATTTAAAAATTTGTAATGTCATCGTATCGATGTGCATCTACGTATACTTGTTAAGTATTTGAATAAATATCATATCTACATCTACTGCATCATTAAACAAATATATAATTTCGAAACTATTAAATAGAAAAAGGTATGTTACTTGCACGTGATAATGCGAGACTAAATTACCGGCTAATCGCGCGACAATGAATCAGCTGCAATAAAATCTCTGAAATACTAATCGTCCTCTTATTACAAACTAATCGTTCAAAATGAAGTCGTCTATATACGTACTTTTTTTTGTTTACCGTAGTTGCCCGTGGAAAGAGGGTTTTGGCGATCCGTGCGTTGGAGCATATCGATTTATCGTCTTGTTTTTCCACGTCGGCGGCAGCGGCGCCCCCTAGAGACTGCGCGAGATCGGCGGCCTGGCGACGGTAATTTTTCAAGGAGACGATTTATCGACTGCGAAAAAAGGCCGCAGTGAGAAACGGCGTTGGTTGCCGATCTCGTACAATTCTGTGTGGATGCGCTATATTGAGTTTCAGGGACGATATGTATGCAGCCTTCAGGGGGGAGGGGGATTTTTTTTACTGCAGAACGATCGAACTGCCTGTAATCGCTGTTTACATTTAGAGTGTGTAACAGCACGAGCTTTCGCTGAAATTTCGATTAAAAAAAACGTTTTCACGATGATCCCGGGGCATTTATCACCGTTATTGCGCACACGTAAATTCGTAAACACTGAACAATGCAGCTGCATTCCTGTTGAACCTATGCACAAGCGACAGTCAAAGATGCATTTCATTTAAGCCCGCTACATTCTATGAAAATTATCCGTTCGCAATAATGTATTCCCATTAACAAAACGATATAAAATGCAGTGTTGAGTAGGTCAATTGTGTTATATATATGCTAGTTTAGGACACTGCTCACTTGTTTGCTCGACGTTGTATTAATTAGAGACTCTCCAAATGCGTTGCTTTTTTTCAGCAATTAGCTAATGCAACATGAAAATTAATTAACACGCGAGTGCGACGTGTATATATGTTTCCGTGTGTTCGCAAATAATACGACATCAATTCGGCTATTGCACGATGTTTACACGTTGTTTTATTCAGAACTCATAATTATGCCTCGTCATTCATACTGCAATTCAATATAAAATAATAAAAATTCAAATTTACGATTAATCGTTACGAGGCATTAGGAGAACTCGAAAAGCTCAATAACCATCAAAAGTTTCTGGAAAAACTTCGTAGTTCATCGATTGAAAATCCTTCATAGTTCTGTTCTGAAAGCCGCCGACGGTCACTCACCACAACTACGCACAGAGATCTCGGTCGTGGCCGCCGCTGTCTTCGTTAAGGAGGAAAAGTTTTAATAGCCCCCCAACCGAGCACGATATACGCTGAATCACAATTACCGATTTGAATTTCAGAGCCAGAAACTTTAGGCTAATCGCTTCGTTTTCACTTAATCACCACGAGTTCGACTACTCTTTCGTTGAATGGGTAAAAACAAATTAAAAAAAAAACAAAAACTGCGCTCGGAATCGCAAAGTTACGAGAAACGGAATAGAGTATATAACAACTCCCGCGCGGAAGAGGTTCGATGCTTATGTAATATCGTTCAGAAACGGCGTGCGATTTGCGTTCGTAGCTTATAAGTGCTACACACGATCGACATCTCGTGCGAGAGTACCGAGCTTAAAAAATTCAATGGTTCAAACCTGCGCTGTCTGTATATAGTATATATGTATTTCCGCGTGTGTTTATATACATGTATATTATATGCATGTACATATACTCATGCATACAGTTATTGGCAGTTCGATATAGGTCTGTCAGTGTGTACGTCTAGCTATCCAACTTGCTGCAGTGCACTATCAGCTCGTTATTTTTGCGGATCCAAGAGAGAAGCCTGCGATGTGTCTGCGGAGGGCGAAGCTCGTCTTTTGGTCCAGTGAATTATTTAGAGAGTGATAAGGCAGGCTGTAGGTATACGTATATACATAGGTAGTGCAGTTTCACTGGCCATAAAAGTGACCGGACTATATTTTATGTGTATTCGCGTAGTGACGTGTTGATGAGGTTAGAAACAAATTTACTCGATGCTATACATTTTTGCGGAATGACAGAAAAAAAATGTTGGATAATTGTGCTATGAAGCATAGCTGTAATTATACTTTTTCTCGAACGTCATTTTCGGTGGACGAATATAACGCGACGAGCAGAAAAACTCGCTTCTCGAAATCATATCGTTGTATATTATTTCTCGACTTGTGCACTTACGCGATTACTCTTATTCGTGATGCTATCGCTTCTCGTTCTACTCTCTCGACGTTTCTGATGTGGAAACTTTCGACACTTCGCGTACAGGCAGGGAATTATGTAATTTTGAAGGTATCGCTAACCTGAGACGAATTATAACTCACACTGCTATTAATATTTTTGCGAAATGACGCACTAAAGAAAGCTGAAAATGTAAACATGATAAACCAGTCATTACATTCTTATATTTTATTCTCGTTTAATCGAAATTATACATTACTTGTGAGTATTCGACTTTTAAAGGGGCTTTTAAATGCGGAAAAATTCAGATTCCGCGCCGTACTATAACGTAATATAACAAAAAAATCAAATCAACTCGTTCTTAATAAGGAATAAAAATCAAATTGAAAGAATAAGACACTTGCCTTGCATTATGTAATTAACATCTTAACGATCTTTTTACATTATTTAAACTTTTTTACATCGAGACGCTACAATTTAAATTAAAATCTTTGCAATACTAATAGATGATTCCACAACGAAAAATACACAGCTCTCGCAGTCTACAATTTAAAAAATTTAGAGTGTTCTATTAAGTACTCTATGTCTGAGTAAATGGTGAAATTGAAAAAAGTCATCTATTTCTTAAATTATTCGTTATGTAAGTGAAATATTAATTAAAATCTCATCTTTACAGTATTGGTTAAAATACTTCTTATCCGAGTGAGCATTAAGAGCAATGAGCCTAGTGAACTTTTCACTCTAAAATTCCGAGTGATTTTTTTCTGGAGAACAAAGACTCAAACTGAAAGTAAGAAAACTATTAAGCTATTATATATTTTCTTAATACACAATAACTCGTCTGTCAATAATTCTCAATATCATTATTCTTACTTAAAAAAATCCTTTCAATTTATAAATAACATTTAAAGTTGTTCCAGGTTGTTGTTTGCAAGAAAATCTTTTAAAAAATATTTTTGTTATCATTGCCATCAAACGTACCGTCGATAATTATTAACTAATTATTTTACTCTAACAGTAATGCTGTTGCTTAGATTAGAGTGAAAAGAAATTATAACAAACTCTAGCCTAGACAAGTACTTAACTTTTCAAAGGGTAAAAATGTACTCATTGAAAATTTATAGAGTAATTTGTGCTTGCAGCTACAATTTTTAATTAATTATCCAGTTCTCTTAAAAAAGTGAGAAAGTCAAAATGACCGACGAATCCGTCTTATCTCCTCGCTAACAGTCGACAACACAAACGTAACTATACGAAATCGTCGCTCCGTAGCGGACGTGTTGCGAAAAAGACAAAAAAAGAATGACGAGCTTGAAAAAAAAGCTCGTGTGAACATTAAACGGCACAACGGCTTTATATACGCAGCGCGTGTCTCTCGATTCGTCTAGCGTGTTTACACCCGTGTTTACACCCGCGTCGCTCGTAAAGATGACAAACAACCGCGGGCTCGCGCAGAGTACAAGGACGATTCTCTCCCTCTCTTTTGCGTATAATGAAGTTGCGCGCTCGACCGTCCAAGTATTTTAGAGAGTAAGAGAGATGGAGTATAAAAAAAAGAATTTAATTCCGAACTTATTAAAACCATTTTGTACAGGAAAGCAGAATCGATTATGATCCTATTGCGAATAATATTTTATTGTTACGTCGACGCATTACTCAAGACCTTACGTATCTCTGTATTCACTTTGTTCAAATCCATATCTCAAGTCCGACGCAGCGTATACAGCGACGATACTGACAACGACGACGACGACGACTTCGACAAAAAAAAAACTAAGCAACAATTGCGATCAGTACGCTTGATCTTGGTTCCGTTCACGTAACTCGCATCGCGCACGTTACACCTATTACACAGTACAGATACACACGCTCTCGCGCCTCGCGTTACCTAAGAACGCATAGCCGCGACACATGAGACACTGTGTACAGCAAAGCGATCCACCGCGTATACTTCGTGTGTGTATATAAAAGGTGTATATATGGATCATTCTCTGACAGATTGGACAGTAAAAAAATTTGTTTTTCTTTGAAATATTTTTGAACTGGTCTTTGACACTATATTTATATTCATGAATTTTTTCACGTTCAGACTCATGATCGAGCCTTTTGAAAACTGAATTCGAAGACTTTGATGATTTAGAAGATTGTTGTATCTGTTTGAAAATATTTTGTCTCTATAGTTTAATTTATTTTGCAGCAAAAGTCACTTTTGTGTTTTTAGTGAGAAATGCTTAGCTGAGAAGCTAGAATTTTTTGAAAATAAGCATAACATACCTATTACATCCTGTAACTTAAAGAACCCTCAAGGAAAAAAATCTAAAAAAAAATTCTTGAAGGTAGATTCGGTGCCAAAGAATAGTTAAAAAATAATTTGAAGAGAAAAAACGTTTTGACTGGTCAATCTGTCAGAGAATGACCCATGTATATATCTGTATATATATATATATATATATATATATATATATGTACGTATATATGTATACATATAAGTACATATATTTGACGCGCCATGCGGACCTCTGCGTAAATTAGCGCGTGGCACGCGAAGAGTCGTTGAAAAGTAGAGGAGCTCGTGCGTATGTATGTGTGTGGGTGTATGAGTGTGTAGTTTTGCGGATGTGACTCTACGCCGCTGCCGAGCTCATTTGAGCTTATGCATGCGCGCGTAGAGAGGCTCTGAGAACGAAAATATATCATAGCTCTGCTGGATTTTGTCAAGGAAAAAAAAGCTTGTCGTACAACGATATAACGTTATCTCGAATCGATGTATGTTTTGTCTCCTCAAGATGATTTCCTTTGTCATACTATAAGATATTTCAGTAAATAATAAATATCCTCCATTGATGTACTACTGTACTTTTACCGTCTGACACATGCCTGGACTTTTTCTACTTGTATTCTATTTTCTCTACTCTATTTCTCGAATAACGTATCTTTTCATTTGTATCTTATTGATGTAGCGTGTACGAGAATTTTCTCTTTGTTGATATGACATCGAAACATACATTTACATGTACATACATAAAAATGTGTGTGCGCATGTGTGTATATACACGCATATACAATATGTTATAATATAAATGTTCTCCCGTTACACGTGCGCGCGCGATTTAAGAAGCTATTACTCATATAATAGTGTCGTAAACCATAGCGTACGCTCGTAAAATTGCATAAAAATTTATTGCTAAAAGTACTTTTTCGAAATTCAACTGTTGTTCACAGTCCGGAATAAGTATCCGAGCCGAACCCAAAAAATATCGCATACCTAGACTGCCTTCCGTCAAAAAAAAAATAAATCGAAAACAAAAACTTTCTTTCAAAGTTCGAAAACACAGTGTGCAAGCTTCGTACCGTCTTAATACTTAGTCATTTCCTACCGGCCTAATATCTACAATTCCGTCGTCGAATCGATTGCGCAGCTTCACTCGTCTCGTTGTCGGATATATATAGATATATATGTATATAAAGAAAGTAAGAGAGAACGTACTTCGATGCGTGAGCCGAAGCGACGTCACATGTATATAGAAACATCGCGCGGCAGTTGCAGCACGTGTTCGTCGAGACACTCATCGACTACAGTCCCGCACACATTCGCGTATGCTCACGTACGTATACACACACGGTCGCGACGCGCGCGGCAACAATCGCGATAGAGCAGCGCGTGCACAGGCCAGCAATTGCGAGCGTAAATTACGCGCGTGCGTCTATCTGCGGGAATCACGCGGATATATAGCCTAGCTTGCGAGCCGGGCGCAATTCGCGTTACCTAAGAATCTCTATAGCTGTATGTATAGCGAGCGCTCGCGCGAAAATTTCCTCTCTCCCTCTGTCTCTCTTGAACGCGCTAGCGCGTACTTGTGTGCGTGCGCGTATCGGTGTACTTACGCTTTATCTTTTGTCTTACTGTATACAGGTGAACGCGAGAGAATCTTCGGGAATATATAACGTGTGCATCGGCACGAATTGTATACCGCGGACAGCAGCGAGTCGATATACGTATATTATACATATAAAGAGACGGAGAGAGTTTTTGCTGCTCGATCATTTTCTCGTTCTTGGTATTATCTTATGCACGGGTGCGTGCGCGCGTATGTGTGTGTGCTCTTCTAATGCACAGTATTTCTCTCTCTCAGTCGATTATAAGCTTATAAATAGGCTAATCGAGTGCATCCGTTAATCCCACTTCTACGCTCGTTATACGCACTAATGCACGAATAAGATCGACTTATAGGTAAATTTTTAATCGAAACTCGATAAACGCCTAACAATAAATAAATATACGTACACTTATCAACAAGATGCATAATAGGCATCCGTCTCTTTTTCTTTGTTCGTACATTCAAGTACTGTCGCGCAACTACACACGCTCACCTACGCACACGCGTATAGCTACGCGTGACATTGTAAAACTGTACTAGTATATATACATCTATATATGTATATATATATATATATATATATATATATATATATATATATATATGTACGTATATAAAGGCGAGAGCTCACATAATTTATGTATGTATTTCGCACTGCGCCGCTACACGGACGAATGGACTGGCTCTGGTGTGGGAGTCGCGTGTGCGGTATTTATGTACGTTATATTATACCCAACGCGCGTATATACTTGTATCTGTGTGTATATATACGTATAGATATATGTATAAGTGTATGGACAGCGGAGAGAGAAAGAGAGCGAGAGAGACTCACGCAGAAGTTATAACGAGCTGCTCTTATCGACGCGACGGCTACTCGCCTCCTTAGCTTGGCTGATCGCTTTCTGGCGAGGCTTTCTTTTTTTCGAACCAGAGCATCGGCGAAGGTGATCCGCAATCAGACGGGAGGATCTATTGGCGCTCTCGGATCGAAGCTGTTGCGTTGAAAAAACGCGCGAGAAAGAGCTTGCCCGATGATATCACTGGCGAATCGTAAAAACGATTTATGCCGTTTAAGATATCCATTATTGCTTTATCGGTTGAAGAGAACGCTCGCCGGCGCGCGTAATGACTTTGAGCAGTGCTGTAAGTCGTTTATTATGCAATGCTGTGTTGATTAGATTGCACAGAGGTGGAGATGAGGCACCTCTTCGAGCGTGCGGCGATGCTTGCTATCGATACTCTTTTTTTTGTGCGGCACTCGCAACACCTTCCTTTTTATTTATTTATTTTTTTTGCTTCGTTTCCGATTCTTGTATACATAAACTTTCGCGTCGATTATTTTGCTCTATCGTTACGGTAGCGGATAACGAATTTGATCGGAAAAATAAAGCCCGAAAAAGGTTTATACCTAATCTCGTGAAAAAGTTTCCGATACAACAATCGCATGTACACATGCATGTGATAATAACAACCACGGTGAATACGGAAGAGATGATTGTATTGTAAAGTTACAAGCTTCAAATGGTAGAAAAAAAAGTGCGTAACCCATTCAAATCACACGCTAAGTGCAAAAATAATTCTTCCGCTTGAAGCACATTTTCGAATCACGGAATCCTCCTCCTCCCCCACGCGCTTTTTTCCGGTTCGCCAGAGGCGCCTCTCGCTCTCTCTCTCTCTCTCTCTCTCTCTCTCTCTATCTCTTGCTCTCTTCTTCTCCTCCTCCTCCCCCGCCGTTCATTCTCACGCTTCGCACGTCTCTGCGTCCTGCATCTTTCCCCTCCTGCGGTAAGCTCCCCTCCAGATCTTGATGCACGCGCGCACACAGAGAAGGCGAACGCCGCACATCGTCTTCTACTGTCTCCTCACAGTCTCGCCTGCAGTTTTCGCGCGCGCAGGCTCACTCGAATCGCCTATATTCCGAATAGGCCCCTTCCTTGTAGCACAGCTAGAGCGACCTTTACGTCTGCAGTCTTCGGCGCCCTCGTCGTCTTTTAGCTACGCAGATCGTATAGAAGTTGTAGTCGACTTTTACCACTTGGCTCTCGAGTGCTTAATTTTTCACGAAAGCTTTATTTTTTATAATGGATGCTGTAACTATAGTTTTGCGATCTGTATATTGTTGGCAACATTTTTCGTTCAAAACATTCACGGGTCATCTTGATCGGATTTTTACGACTTCTTGAAAGAGCGTCTTAGCGTTGACTTTAACAAGGACTTTTTTTCGAATGAATTTAGAAACTCGCGAGCGCGCCATTCGGGGAGTTATCGTAAATGAAATTATGTTGAATTTGTTGAACATCTATAGTTCAATTCCTCAAGGAGAGAATGTGCACTCGAAATTCACTATCCCTGATCTTTGTACATTCTTCTTCTCCTAACTCTCATTAATTTCTAGTAGCGATCGTTTCATTCGCGATCAGGCGCTACTAGAATTTCGTAGCGACAGAAACACGAAACTCTACAAATACCAGTGGAGCAAAGCGTCGAAAGCAAATAAACATTAGAATCTCGGGAACTATCGCAATAAGTATACAAAGTTGCAATCGGTTCGCGCAAGCTTGGCAACCGCTGTATAGAAAGAAAGAGAGAGAGACGGAAAAAGAGCGTTTTCTATATACATATCTACATATATATATAGGTAGAGAGTGCAATGTAGTAGTCCGTTCGGTGCTCTAGCTCGTGTGCAAGTGTGGGAAATGCGCGAGAGAGCGGGCTATGCGTGCGTTCGGTGCGGCGGCGGCGCAGCGAGCGGAGCGGCGACGGCGTCGGCGCTGCTAGCCGCCGCGCGCCGAGCCGATTGATTCGCCCGCTCGGTAAAGTTCGGCCGCGCACGGTAGGTTAGTTGACCGCGGGGCCGAGGAGAGCTGCTGTGCCTGGCTCTCTGCTCCCGACAGTAGGCCGGCGACGTCACTGTGGGCCGGTTCGAGGCGAGCCTTTACCACACGCATATACACACATACACATACATACACACGTTCTTCTCTCTATCTGCCTATCTGTCTATCTATCTCTCCTCCTCTCTTTCGCGCGCGGTCTCTCTCTCTCTCTTTCTCTCTCGGCGGAGGGAGAGACGGCGGCGGCAGCAGCAGCACCCCCATCCGCGGGCGCGCGCGCGCGTCTTTTAACTCCGAGAGAGTACCGAGTCCGTTGCAGTGTGTTGAGCAGCCGAGTAGTGTTGTTGCAGCGCGCTGCACAGACGCCGCGCAGCGCACGACGCTCAAGCTCACACTCGCTCTGTATATCTCTCTGTCCTGGTCGAGCTGCGGCTGCACATAGTCGCCTGCTGCTCTCTTGACACTCGTGCGCGCACTCTATTGTACCATTGCTCTCTCTTTATCTATCTTTCTCTCTTACTTTCTCTGTTTTACTCTGTCTATCTCTCTTTGCGTTAGTTTACTTGAACTTCGTCTATTTTTTCTTTTCGATTTTCGATCTGTCAGTGTGTGACCAACAGCAGCATTAGAAGCAGCAGCAGCAGCAGCACGACCCTAAACTATTCCTGCAGTCGGGCTCTCCTAAAACCATTCGTTTTACATGTAGCAAGGTAAACACAACGAGACAGCTCTTTCTCACGCTCCTTCTCCTCCTTGCATCTGCGCTGCTTTTCGTCGTCGTTCTCGTCGTCGTCCTCGTCGTTGTCGTTTCATCCCTTCGGTATATAGCTTTCACTGCATTGTGATAAGTGCGTGCTACCTTATATACATATGCATCGAGCGAGACTTTTGGCCGAGGCATATTTAGTGTACATCAGCAGCAGTGGCGCTCGCTATTTTTAAAGCTCTCCGCCGCTTTGACAATGTCATTTTCGTCCAAGAGCACGATTGCGCTTTGTGATCTACGAGAACGACGACGACGGCTACGAGGACTGGGTTTTCACTCGACTCTGGCTGCGGAAAAGTATTTACATTCGCCAAGTGCGCGAACCTACGCGGAAGACTGCTTCGTTCGCTAAGTGGGACTAGCCGATTATTGTTGCTGTTGCGGCTGCCGTCGCCGATGCTATGCCAGTGATACGAAAAAAGTTCGTTTATTCAGTTCGTTTAGTGACATAATGTATATATAGAGACACGAGTGCAGCGACAAGAGTATATATACCTTGTGCAATTGACGGACACGGGCGAAGGTCAAGCTCTCTCCGAGCCGCGTTTCTTCCTCAAAGTGCGCGACATTTCCATTTATCTGCATCTCTCTCTCTCTCTCTCTCTCTCTCTCTCTCTCTCTCTCTCTCTTTCTCTTGCTTCTTTCTATCTTTCCTCCATACTTCGCGTCATCGAGTTCGTCGATAATTTTCGACAGCGGCTGCTGCACTAGCGTCACGCATCGAAACACGTGAAAATCAGTGACGGACAAAGAGGAGCCCCTACAAGTTGCTGCTGCGTGTTCGTTGTGTCGCGGAGACGTTTTCTTTTTGTGTGCTTCTTTTTTGGCGCGACTTCGCCCTGACTTATAATACACCTTGGCCGCGAATTCGGTGCGAGGTTCTTTTTTAGGAATTTTCACGCGAGCTTTCAAAAGCGCTGCTCGGGATTTCGGCATATTTTACTATTGAAAGTTGCAGTGACTGTAGTGACATTTGTTGTGAAAAAGAGAAACAGAAAAGAAAAAAATTTTGTGATAATCTATCTCGACTTGGATTTACGCAGTAATAGTGTACATGGCTGTGAATACGTTAAATGCGCCTCGACTATTCTTAACGATAAGTTGAATAATTCAGCTTTTATTTTAATGGTGCGTTTCGTAGACTGGATTTCATAGTCGATCTGTGACGCTCGGAGTAACGCGAAGTAATTTCAATATATTCAAGAGCCACGAGAGAAATTCGTTCCTAAAGATTTCATTTCACGTGATGTATACTGTGAATATACGAAAATTTTGACTGTCATGATTTTTAAATTTAGAGACAATCCACATTTCAACGTCGCACTAAACTGTGAAACAATGCTAAAATTATCGAAATGCGATACACTTCGGATTATGAAAAAATTATCGCGATAAATATTACTCCTACTTTTTTTTCTAATATCGATTTTCTTCGGAGGAGCAATAAAAAAGATTCGCGATAAAAGCAAAACAAGGTGTGCGTGTGAGCGAACAGCTGGCAATATTTTTTACCTTCAGTAGAGCAACGTGTACGTTTACTTTTCAACGATTCACACTGATTTTCTTTTTATTCGATTCCTCGTTTCTTTTGTCGGAAATGCATGTGAACGAAATAATGCAAACAATACAAAATATCGGAGTATTTCAGTTAAACAAATTTTTAAAGCATTTGCATGGTAATGCTTCAATGGAGACTGTGCATAATTGCTCGGCAAAGAAATTTAAATTTAACTATAGTGCATTTTTAATGTGTGGTTATAAAAAAAATTCAAATCGATTAGTATATACTTGTTTACCACAAATTAATTCAATAAGCATATATTTCTGGAGGTAAAGCTTTCTTATTCTTATGTAACAAGTAGTATCAAGCAAAGCCGAGAGAAAAATATAATAATATTTTCTCGATTCAAATTCTCACTTCAGTGAATGAAATAAAAAAGAAAAGCTGAAAAAGTATCGATATCCCATTGAAAAACTAGCAACTAAAATCACATTGCGCGACTCCCGCGAAGCATCAGCTGATCGGACGAGTACGAGGACGACTCGATTTTTCACATAGCTCAAGCAACGAGTAGTGTGCGTCGAAAGATCATGGATTTTGCAGACGGAAGAGAGAGAAAGAGCGAAACTATTCTAGTGCGTGGGAGAAAGATCGAGCGTCGGTTCATAAATATGAATTTCTAAAGCTCGGCATGACCTTGTACACGCGCTCGCGCATTTTGGCAGTCGACTCGATGCACGCAATTCCGCTTTTTCCTGCCCGACAGACGTAGGCTAATCTCACGCTCTCTGTCGTATTTTTACGCGCCAAATACCTTCTCTCAATGACTTTCGAATTACGCGTCTTTTCGATTTACACAAATTTTTTTTCTTACTTCCTATACACGTATCTTTCGCTAATTTTTTCCCCTTTTCCCTATGTATGGGAAAGCGTTTGAGCTCGCGATGCAGCTCAATCCTTTCCTATTCTTGCGACACTTATATACTTATACTATTTCTGCTTTTTCATCATAACCGTCTTTGTTCGAGACGCCAAGTGTCTGATTTTTGCATTCAATTGTCATTTTAAAGATCCGAGGATGAGAAGTTTGGACGTCAACGAAGTGAATCTTGGAGCTTTTCTTCGGCTTACTCTCGTCGAGTGTATGGTTTTGAGAAGATTACAGGTGAGACATATTTATTACTTTATTTTTCTCACTCAAATTTTATCACATTATTTGCCGCAAAGACAAAGCGAGGGCATGCTGCAAAAGTAATTTTCGCTTGTTTTTTTTATTCAGCAAATAACAAAGTTCAATCAGAGTTTTATTAGGTGTTACGAGCGGACCCATTGAACTTAGCCGATAACGAAGATACAGCTCTGAATTCACTGAATATTCTTTTACTAAAAGCACTATCTTATTGAGCTTATCGCTAAAAGTATTACCGAGCATTACTGCAACAACGATTAATAATAGTGCGATATCATTTAAAAATAACTTTGATTTCACTGAACTCGTCAGCGCGATACAGACTAATTAAAGCCTAACATATAAATATGAAATGGCTATTCACGTTGATTGATATTGCTTTTATTTGGAATAGCTTTACGCGCGCAGATAATCGAAATACCTGTTTTCTTATATAAATATATATATATATATATATACGTAAACCTCGCATAAAAATTCTAATACAAGAAAGCATCAATGCACACTTTATACATGTCATCAAATTAAGTTCGTTGCAAATGATAATAAATCTGTCTTCGGAGTGCATAATTGATCCCGATTAATAATTAGTTCACATGACACCCTCCGAACAAAAACAGAATTGACAGGCGACTCAAGATTACGCGTTGTTAATCAGCGATTTAAAAAATTACTTATTCATGTATATAGAAAAATTTCAGTTATATCTAAAGCTTAACTATTCAGGGAAAATCTGTGAATAAATAACTCTGCAACAGCATCTATCGTATACGTTAGACTGTTCCGATCTCTCTCAATCTCGCTCGCCGTCGTGAAAAAGATGAGCGAGTATTAACAAACGAGTTTACGTCTTTAGAATACGCACGCGAGTACAAGATGCGTAGAAAAGCTCGAGACGACGACTGTCCGCCGGTGCAGTGCTGCCTCGTGCATGCGCGCTTTCGTCTTGTGTGCATGAGCGGTATCTTCACACGTGCGCCGCCGGTAGCGCGGCGCTGCCAGCGTGCATATTAGCATATATGCGCAACTACATGTACACGTCGGTGTGAGTGTTCACGAGTCTATATACTACACGTAACACGTGTAGTTCGAAGGCGATTTCTCTCTCTCTCTCTCTCTCTCTCTCTCTCTCTCTCTCTCTCTCTGTTTCTCTCTTCCGCTGCGAGTCGTACTCGCCAATCGCACTGCTCTTGGTTTTTCTTAATACTCGCGATACGGAGACTGCGTTTCGTATCGTAGGCTGATGAGGCCCACGATGAGCTTTTTTTCCATCTCGGTACTAAGCTCGAGCTAAATTTAGGCTAAATTGGCTGCTGGCAAAGGAGCAAGTTAAATGCATGTTTAACGATACGTGAGTATTAACGATGAATGGAAATAGGCGCACTCTTGTGACTCATGACGGTATATATGTAAAAAAATACAAACTTTACGTAATACCGCCGTTGCGCATTTTTTTTGAGTGTCGTTTTTTTTCTTATTCTTACTATACCACGACGTTCCCTTTTTTCTATCGAGCTATCTGATTCACGAGCTCGTTGAGGAATAGCATAATTTTGTCCGTCGACGTTCCGTCGATATACGTTTGTAATTAAATTCGCCCAGCGACAAATTGGTACGCTATTCATCCGTGCGCACGCTCTTGACAACGAAGTGTATAAATATATATATACGTATATATGCGTGTGTGCAAGTGTACGTATATATAGTAGACACGCGCGACCGCGAGGGAACCTCTCGCTACGGCACTGCAACGGCGCGCGCAGAAACGTTTGACGTTTCGCGCGAAGGTCGCCCCCGCTCCGCTTGAAGCGCTTACGCACATACGCATCACGTAGAGCGCGTTTAATGGTCGTTACGCGTCAAATCGTGGATAGCGCGGGATCCCAGTAAGAGCGCCGCGCTCTATTGTAACGGGAAACGATTTTTACACAGCTGTGTACATATAGAGTGCATGTGCATGCGTAAGCGCATGTAAAAAAAAATACTTTTTCGATAGACATTAGCTGAAGATTCGAGATTTAGTTATCCATATGTCTGTTTTTCTCTACTGTTGCTATTTAAACGCGATTTTGAAGAACGCGTAAAACTAGAAATAGATTTGATTGAATTTTATTTGCGTTGAAGAAATATACATAAAACGACTTTTATTTAGATTCGATATCACTCAACGGGCAGACTGCATTTTAACCGAATCGCTTTCATAATACATTGAAAAACAACAAACCATCGTGCGAAGAGGAGGAAAAATGAACAATGTGAGACGCACATGCGGATCTCGTTTAAACAGGGATTCCATACTAAATCGAAAATTCCTTCTTCTACGGATTCGATTAAGAGTCGATCACAGTTTTAGATCCGAAAATTTTTTTTTCGGTAAATCAGACACCAAAGAGAGTTGACAAAAAAAAAGCGAACAGCAAAGTCTTCATTTTCACATTCAATTGAAGCGCCAATCACGCGGCCATCGCGCGTCAGTTCATCGAAGCGTCCCAGCCAATTGCTTTTGGCCCCTCGCGCGCGATCGCCGAAAAGTTATTCCACTCGCTTGCGCTGTGATTTTTCAATTAAAAGCCTCCTACCTCTCTCTCACTCTCTCTCCCTCTCTCTCTCTCTCTTTCCAATACAGAGAAAAAAAGACGAAAGGAAGAACCGAAAAACAAAACAAAAAGAGTTTCAGTATTTGCCTCTTTATTGGATCATATACGTGCTAGAGATAGTCTTTTCGGATGCGTACGTATGTCGAAAATCGTTATTTCTATATCCGCCCAGCAAAATCGGCAAATGTATCTCTTCGGCTGTTGAATCGTATAGAAACTGTACTTTCGTTCCCTTTGAATTGTTCCTTTTTCGCTTTCCGTTTTTTTTTCATCGTCTCTATAGATGTACGTTAAAATCGATATCGCTATTCTCAAGACGATGAGACATATAACTGAGTATACCGCTTATACTTTTTTTTCGGAATTTCGAGACTGAACTTTTTCGTCCTTTCTTTCCGTTTCGCCGAGTTCTTGGATTTGCGACAGCGATTTTTGCTTAAATGCATTTTTATCGCCCCGCCGCAGTTTTTCATCGTTTCGAAGTCCTTCGCCGACCGGAAGGACCTTTTATTACTGGCTGACACGACGGTGGACGGACAATTTCTCCAACGAAGAGTGGCTGTGGCGAAAGTTAGCAACGACGCATTACTCCGTTAAACTGACACTTTAAAAGAGAATGAAAGAAACTGTCTGTGTGTATGTAAAATTACCGAATTCAGTATTAAAAATTTATATTAAACGTGTATGCGAGAAATTAGGAAAAAGGTAGGTGCACTTCAATAAACTGAATTTCGTTTGTATTACTAATTTAATTAAATTGTATTCGAACGATTTTGTTTTGAAATTTCTTTTAAAACCGTTGAAATGCACTCGATACTGTAAATTTATTTATAAAGGAATTTTTAGTGAAAATTCCGTTATCATTACTTTCTATTGAATGAAATTGAAAAGCTTCGAATTAAAAGTCACGAAATGTTTGCTTTCAAGGTTGACCTTTTCGCAATAACGAAAATCGTTATTTGACATTATTCTTGCGATGTTTTATACGAAATAAAATTTCATGACGCTCATTCTCTGTTCAATTTTTCTCTTCGAGTAGAACAAGAGAAATGCCGCAGCCTTTATAGCTATATAAACTGTAATACCAACGCAATGACAGAGACAGTCGACTTCAGTTATAAAGAAGCTCATAAAAGCATCCGAAGTACGTGAAAAGCTTAACAGATAAGAAGTAAGAGATAAGAATGTCTCTTTTTTCACTTATACTCAAGGGACGCGATCTCGAAATAAGTCCAGAGGTTATATACACTTTGTCAGGTTGCCAGAAAAAAATCTCTTCTGTTATTTCAGCTTTATTTATTTATCTATTTATTTGCAATCGAGACTATTTCTGTATGATAATTAAAAACCGAGTAGCTCGTAAGACTTGTTGGTATTTCAAGTTAATTGTAAAAGTTTGTACCATACATATATGGTGTTTCTTCAGAATATAGTGTATGACTTGTTTGCAAAGTTTCCCAGAATCACTTGATCAATATAACAAGGTATAATTAGAAAGAAACTATCTTATAAAATAATGATCCCAACAAAGTACGTTAGTTTAACGAAACTAAATAAAGAAAAAAAAGAGTTCAAAATCCACGCCCATAGGACAAATCTAAGCGCATCGCCTTATTAGTCATTCTGTATCGCTCGGCACAACTTGCGCAACGCTTAGTAGTACCACGTCTCGTCGTAATTCACCTCCTCGGCTTAGGACCTCTACCCAGCTTTATTTCCCGCCTAGACGCACATTTCGCGTGCGCTCGAGTGTAGGTGGGGGCGAAGACCCGCTCTCGCGTCGTTAAGAGCCTCGTTGGCTAACGACGCGACGACTGTAGGTGTGTGGACACGTCTCTTATATACTCTTCTTTTTTGCGCTCTTTTCTCCTGTCGCCGGCGTTGCGTCGTCGGAAAGCGACGTTAAAAATCCGCAAGTACGACGACCTTATCCGGAAAGGGGAGAAAAAAGGGAACGTCGAGCGGAGGTGCAGCGCGTCGGGAGAAAACTAACGAGCCGGAGAAATGCGCGTGTCTCTGCGTGTGTCTTTCTCTCTCTCTCTCTCTCTCTCTCTCTTTCTGCGTGTATTTGTGGGCCGTGAAACAAAGGGAAAATCGATAGAATGTAGGAAAGCGGAGGTGAGGAAAGAGGAGGCTGTAGACGCGGAAATAAAAGGGACGCGCGAATACTCGCAACTTAATGGGTTTATTGTCTCGATTGTCTGAAAATCACGTCGACGAACTGCGGTATTTGGATTTGACTTTTTTTCCACTGTGTTATTCCTCTCGTTTGCGCTAACATATTTTCTTCGATCTCGTGCTTGTAAGACAGTTATTATCGACAATTTTTCGATTATCAGACTACAGTACAGTAGTAGGACTATACGAAATCAATTACTCCGATGGCCATCGTGAATATACGTCGCGTAAAAAGAAGTACTATACAGGTAGCAAAATAAAAGCGCCAGCCTCCGTAAATTCCTCGTCTACGCGCAGACAAGAGCTACAATAATCAACCTCGTAACTTCCTCGACGTGAGAAGAGCGCACGCAAATCCGCAAATACCTACGAAACGAGTGCATCTCAGTCGTACGACGTTCCCTAGATACACTTGAACGGGACGAAACGCAGCTGTATACAGCTACCCCCATGAAAGCAACCAATTGAGTGGGTTCTAAACTTTAAAATCCGCTAGCGACACGAAGTGTAATGTAAACACAACAGTGAAAACAGAAAGCTAGAGAGGACAAACAAAAAAAGTACGGCGACGCGAAAGGCATAAAAAAGCCGACGAACAAGGGAAAACGAGAGACAACCGGCGACCTGCAGCAAGCTTCCATTCGCCTTTTATGAGGTCCTCGTAGTACGTAAATGCGCGCGTTTTACAAAGCTATAACTTTAACGATATATATATATATATATATATATAGAGAGAGAGAGAGAGAGAGAGAAAGACAGGGAGAGAGAGAGAAAAATGAGCGTGGACGTAGGCTGTAGGAGAATCGTGAATGCAGCTATACGTAAATGTTAGGTCGATGTACTGATAACTACACCGGGGACTACTTGATTTGTTTCAAATGCTTCCTTTCCTCAAGAACGCTCTAGGCGGACTTCTCCACTTTCTGATTATTTCTCCTCTCACACCTTGCTCGCGACCCCTTTTTCTACACTCCTTCGTCCCCCTGTGTTATTACTATATTCGTCGTCCTAGTTTACCAACTGTTTTCGTCGCTAGTCGTGTGATTAATGAGCGTTAAAAAAAACTTTATCAAATACAACTGCTGTTGTTTAACTGTACAACGCGCAATTATAATAATACGATTGTAGAGTGGATATGTGTATATTACACGGTAGATAAATCTAGAAAAGTTTATTGAGATGAAAATGATTCCGCACGCAACTTATAACCTTGTCTTATAAAGTCATTAATTTATACTAATGAATTCACGCTCATTTCACTCGCGCTTCAGTGTTCACATCCAATGCAAATTAAGTTATTCCATTTTTTTGTACGAACGTCCATTTGCAATTATTGATTTATCGTCTTGGTTACAATGTATACGCAATTCCGAACTCATGAAACATTAAATGCACAATTTATAGACTCTGAATGATCGTCGACCTGCAGCTCTTTAATAAACAATCATCGCATTCTTTATCACCGACTATGTGCTATTCACCCGCGTCTTTCTCTTCAAATACTGAGCCATTTTGCTCGTAGAAAAAAACAGCACGTACACGCACAATGAAGCATTACAGCTCGATTGCTTTTTTTGCAAGCATCGTCTCTTTCCGATTATACACGCTGTTGCCCTGCGTATATCAGTAGTTACGCTCGTTTCCGATGAGACGGCGAGTTGCGCGCGTATCTGGAGGCTCTCAAAGGCTTTTTTTGTTGGAAAGTCTACCCCTCTCGATAGCGAGAGAAAGGCTTTTTTTAGTTCAAGATATCGCACGTGAAAAAGTGTGAAATCGAAGTGTGTAAAGCTACGGTACTTTGTGCCGAGCTCTATAGTAAAAGGATGAGCTATAGCATTTTCAAGCTGCACTATCCGTTTGCCGCGCATTATACGACAGAGAAACATTTTTCCTCCGACCGATAAATATCGGAAAATATTGCCAAAATTTTATACAGCCTCGCAAGTCTATAGAATCAGCGCGTGTAAACAAAAAAAATTTTGCGCTTTGTCAATATAAGGTACTCGAAAACTACGCTACGGTTTGATCAATGCCTTATTTATTATGGCGAAATTTAGATGTTATTGGTTGTAACGTGTGTAAGTAGATACATGTCGAGCATATCGAGACATATACGCATACAGCATGAATGTACAGCATAGTAGCACATTCGCACGTATATTTACTTAGATACATACGCTTAAACAGCATACACAGTACACCACCTATATATATATACAGTTTTGAACTTTGGCCGTGTATTTCACAACTTGTCTCTCATTCACGAAGGGATGAACTGCTATTCGTTTGAATTTTCAAAACTCCGCCTGTATGCATTCCAAAGCAATGCAAGCTCCAAACGCTCACCTTTAGCCCGAGATACGGCAATGTCAAACTTTTCCTCTTTCGCCACTGCAATATTGACACACTTACATTAAATTACAACATTTGCAAGTAATATATGTATGGAGCGAGAAGCCAAGGCTCAAAAACAGACAATATTACAATTTTGTTGAAAAAAAAAATGCTATAATGCACAAGGAAACGTGCCGATAAAAAAGGCATCGTGACATTGTATAAAGTCTCGAAGCGAGAGCGAGAAAAAATTTTCGCTAAAGTACTCTCGACGAAAAAACTCATCGCTAATTACACGCACGCGTATACACACGCACGCACGCGATCCGATGAAAAAAAACAAATTAAATCAACTGCACTATATTCTAGTCGATGCAACAGCGGTTAATTTCGTTGGCGAAACAGAGACTGGTAAAATGTATTCGCAGATATGAGTCTATAATGAGCCTGCGTCTACAGCTTGCGCTTGAAAAGTCAGCAAAGCACCAGTGAAAAAGAACATACGATAAAATTGAAACTTACCTGCCAGCCGATATCGAAATTTTGAGTCTAGCCAATTTGAACCTTTTCCTTTCTTTTCTTTACGAGAGCCAGTGCACGAATTCATTTATGCAAATACAAATCTGATCTCTAGCCCACAAAATATACACAGACATATATCGTCTGTCTATATATATAAGAGCGCAAGATAAAAAGAAGTTGTAGCTAATGAACCATCCGTCGTTACGTCGAAACAAAGTTTCTGCTGACTTCTTGGGACAAAAAAACCGAGAGCGCGGCGTAAAAAAGAAACAAGCGCGAAAAAAGCAGTGTCTGCGTAGTCGCGAACGAACGAGAATCTCCGAAGACGCGAAATAAAAGGCGCGAAGCAAGAAGCGACCGTTTGTAGCATTGCATAAAATCTACGCGCTAATTACAGTTTATGAGATGCAGCGTCGAAGTATCGACTATATTACGCTTTTCCGTTTAGAACGCACTTTGAATCTTAATTTTAATTACCGAGTAAAAATCCGGTTTTCCCGCGATCGCGCATCGAGCTCTTCGACAGTTCGGCGAATCGTCGCATTTACTTTTCATCTTTTGCCATCATCGCCACTCTGAAAACTTCTCGTGTAAATCCGCACGTGTCGCGATGGCGCTTCGGAAGCGAACGCGCGATAATACGCTCGTTATCACGCAAAAATCTTCTTGAGTCGCTGGTAATTTACGTTATATATCCGTTTCATACTGGCGTTATGCCTATAAACTCTTGTTTCGTCATTTCAGATACGATAGAAACGTAGAGCTCAGCTTGTAAATGTATATCTGTCTTATGCATGTGCGCGTATCAAGTAATTAATTAAAGATCGATCGCGTTTATATACATATATAATATTATGTCTACTAACTCTTCGAGGATCTTTACGGAAGTTGCGATTAACTTTTATTTATAATTAATATCGACGTGAAAAATCAGCTTCTTTTTTTACGAACTCTTAAAAACTCATTAGCTTTACGATCCACTGATATATGCTCGAGGCTACGTATTTTCAACATGAGCCAAACTACATTTTTTACTGTACTATATTTTACATCATTGACACGAGCAAACTTTGGATCTTTAAGTTTCTTTCAATGGTTACTGCATATATACGTATTCATTTCCTGAACAACAAAAATTAAATATTATTCAAATCACGTTGCACGATGATCGGGAAAACGTTTAAACGTATAAAAAAAAACGAAAATCATTCTCACTTGTACAAATTCCGCACAAACACTCATATATAAATAAACATACATGTATATGAATTATTCCTATAGAGCTAATTAAGAGCATCACCCTCGCCACCGAATGAGAAAGCTCGCACGCGCGTTCTCGTTTCCCTCGCACAACAAAGCTCAAAGCTCGACAAAGCGCACTCAAAAGAATCAGTGCTTGTTCTCTCTCCCTCCCCCTCATTTCCCCTCTTTCTCGCTCACTGAATTAGCCTTCTTCGCGCGAGCACGCATCACACGCATACAAATGCCTACGTACCCACGTTTCCCCCTCTCTCTCTCTCTCTCTCTCTCTCTCTCTCTCTTTCCGTTCATCTATATCTATCTATCGATGATTGCACAAAGGGTTGCAGAAAAAAAGCTTACGCGCGTGTGTGTGTGTGCCTATGTAGAAGAGATAAACTTGCACAGGGCTGTGCGTGCAGCGACGTTTTAGTATAAACGGATTGACCCGAAGAAAACCTCTAAAATCACATAAATAACTCGCTCGCGCTTCTGTACCTTACGTAAGGCTGTTACCTTACGTATAGCTCATTTGAGGTGGGGGATGGAGAAGGTACTCTATACTGTGTGTAAAGAGATAAAAAAAACAACGCGCGTCTTTCAACGCTTGTGGCGGGAAAAATACAGGTGTCGTGGAAGAAGCCATGTAATTTCGGTGTATTTCACGCTGGTCAGATCACCATAAAGCCAACTGCTTTCGCTCTAGTTTCGAGAATGGATAGTTTCATCGAGCTATAAGTAGATATTCCGTTGAGTTTTACGTAAATGTAGGATAGAAATTTTAGTATTAAAAAATATATTTATTATTCAACATTCACTGATACGGAGCTTTTATCTTTTATACATTCATATGTTATAATAGACTGTCGCTTATACAAGAGTTAAATATCGAAATTCACTCTTCGTGATTTCGGGAACATTGCATTGCACGTTTGCGAAATACGAGAGCTCTTGTAAGTAAAACTATACAAGTATATAAAGCACGCATTTAGACTTCAGAATATCTTTACAGTACCTCTATTACGGGAAAGAAGCAACTCAATTAAATCGTTATACCGTCCATAGCTACTACGCCTTCCACAGCGTTCCACATACGAATAGAATTGTCATACTTTCAAAGAAATAAAGTACAATAACCTTAATTGAAATAAAAATCGTTGCAGACTCTATTGACCACTTTTGTACTTTTCGTTCCGAAAGATCACGATAATCACAGAATTGAGCAATTAATTAAGTATTTAAGTATACAACTACATATAGTACACATCTGATCAGTTAATAAGAAACTATTGCATTATTACAACACTAATTTCCAGCCAATACTTTGTTTCCAGTTATCTTCCGTATTTCAACCTTAGCAATATATTCGATATTCCATCGCGATCTCTATAAATCGAGTATCATACTCCCCGCGAACACTATCTAGTTATTAAAGTATACATTCATGTAGACCCGAGTCGTTGAACGTACAGTTGATACCTATAACTATACTAGTGTACCTCTTTATCGCTTTTTCATAATGACATAAGAAAAGAAGATCATTTATACCGTACGCGTAGATATGCATGTATTATGCTCGAGAAATTTCGTTGGATCTTGACGCGTTTACGAGCCGCGCACGTGTAGTCGGACTTTTATAACGTGGCTGCGAGAGAGCGCGAGCGCGCGCGTGCGTTTTTATGTACTCGTCGAGCGGCGGTGCAACTCAACTTCCGTGACTAGTTGGCAACAGATCGATAGATAAGATGTATGCTCGTATATATATTTATATATACATATACACAGGAACGTACCGCTCGTTGCGTTACGGTAGGTCACAATTCAAAAACGACTTTGTGCCTGACGTTTTCCATAAGAGCTACTATTTAGACTGTATACATATATACCACCCCTGATCCACGATCCTTTGGGATATGTTATCGGAGAATATTACCGTTTTCTCTATTCCTGTTGCAATTCTACGGCTCATTTAGTCAAGGATACATCGTGTGTTTTTTGACGAATGAATTTCGTAAAATGATTGCCAGAGACAGCTCCGATGCTTTAACGTTTATCATAGGCGCGTCTATTGCCAGGTCTGCATTGTGCGAACCGCATGCAATTATTTAATAATTGATGTTGTTTCTTGTGCGACGTAATCGCAAACGCGTGCGCGATCGTAAATAATTGATAGATTAGTATATAACAGTAGCGAAGGTGTAGTATCGCAAAAAAACCGATTCTCATCAAGAACGGAAATCGATTAAATATTTCATTTTCCGCCTAGTGTAACTAGATTTTTCTCGGTAAAAAATGTCTGTTAAAAGAATAAAAAAAAATAAAGTATTTCGCCGAGCGAAATGGGAAGAAGAGCTTTCCAGAAACGATGCTCGTGCTCCTCGATGAATTAATAATTCAAAACCTGTGAATGCAACGGAAACGCTTCAACTGCGAATATCTTGGGCGGTAACTTGAGAACGGAAACGCGGACAATTAAATCGGCTACGGTCGCAATGACTGCGCTATACTCTCCCACCACACACAGTGTCACAGTACACGCTAAAACGTCCGAGAAGTTTTTCTATGTAAAAGAAAAAAAAAGTTATGTATGATAATGTACTTCGGCGAAACAGATAGCAGTGGCGCACAAGGATTGAGACATTTCGTATATTCTTTCTTTCGTATACGAAAAGGAGGCCTTGGCACGGAACACCTTTTTAAGCAGTTGCATAAGCACCTTCCCGGTATCTGACTTCGAATAAAAAAGAAAAAAAATAATAAAGTACCCGTGCGAAATAAGCGCACGTAATACAAGTTCGTCCACCTTTCATTACGCTGACCAGCAGTAATCATTCAGCAGCGAGGTAGTTTCCTAATCAAGCGCTTCTTCCACTGCTGATATTTTTTCTTTCGTACGTCCCGTTGCTCATTTGCATACTCTATTTCGATTAGCCCTAAGAGGGTGACTATTTATCGTTGGACATTTTAGCACGCGTGAACAAATTCACGATTACGTAAACGAGCGAACGCACGCGTTGTTTATTTATAGACGCTTTCTAGAAAATTTAATCTTTAATATAATTAACACTATTCAATAATTCAAAGGTCAATTATTTGCGAATTTTCATCATTAATCCGATGGAAAAGGACAGGCTCGTATCGCGCGTTGCGTGAAGTTTACGTATATAAATTAAATATATTGATTAATCGATTCCGGTAAAAAAAAAGATGCGATTAGACCAATATATTATTCATCGACGAGTATTATCACACAAAAGCACTCCCAATTTCTCTTCGAGCGTATAAAGCTCGCCGCAGAGAAAGCACATGTCGCTATCGAAATTATAATTCCACTTTATCAGTTTAATGCATATAGATCGCCGTCGTTTGAAACCTCGAAAAACGTGCGCGTATAATTGCAATCTCTCTCTCTCTCTCTCTCTCTCTCTCTCTCTCTCTCTCTTCCTCTCACTCGCACTTGAGAAAATAAAAGCTCTGGAGAACAAGTTGGATCGCGGTACATGTTTTCAGTGTGCGGTGAGAACGACTGTCGAAAAAAAAGCTTCAATCGATAATACGCGTGTACAATAATATCCGAACGCGGCGGAGCGCATTTTTCTTTCATCCTTTTTTTTCCATCCCACGTCAGTCAGCGTAACAATCGAGAGTAGGCTATAGTGCAATCGAAGCACGCAATTAGTATCGCAAGTGCGCGGATGCATGTGTCACGCGAGTATGCGTGCTACTTGCGTCTGTCGCCCTCTAATTCTCCTTCCTTCTAACATTAAACACGCGTTATATACGCAGACACATTTGTGTGTGTATGCGTGTGTAAATGCGCGACACGCGCAGCGACAGTAGCGTATACATACTTTTACGCGCGCGGGCGCGCTGTAAAAACGCGAGCGAGAAAAAAAACAACGTACGCGAGATAACGTGCGCGTCGATTTATATATACATATATATATATATATATATATACGTGCTATATTACGACGAGGCTTGCACTACTAGCTCATGTAAGAAGCAATAAGCGCCGCCGGTTAATAGCTGGCTATCTTGACTTTGCACACTGCTGGTCTTGCACGAGTCGTATATATATTTGCGTAGAATTTTTTTTCGTCGCTACGAAAGAGGGAGAAAGAGAGAAAATTTTGTGCGCTGCGAACTTTAGGCCCGATAGGCTTGCGTGTGAGTGAGTCTGCATGTGTGTTTGCGGCTTGGGGAGAGGGGAAAGTTTGTTTGCTGCTTTTATCTTTATTCGAATACATAGGCGAGTGTCTTTTTTTTAACGAAATTATCGTCGTTTTTCGCATGGACTTGTTTTTGAATTCACTTTAGTCGGCGGTACGCGATACTGTCTCGATTGATCGTAACTGTATAGTTTCGAATATTTATGCATTGGTAGATAATTATTACGAAAATGAGAGCGAGTGTTTTTGTTTTTTTAACAATCGATGTATTCGCACAGTAATGTCGAAGCTTTGCGAAGAGGCGTAATCAAGCGAGAGTTTACAACATCAGCCAATTTCACCGTAACCATCTTAACTGTCCTCTTTAAAGCCAAACTACATTTTTATTCTCTTAAAGCTAGAACTACTTAAAAGTAAAACTTGCCTTTAGAAAACTCAAGTGCCTCTGCGGTACCGGCATCTCGCAATGCAAATTTTGCTTTATAGCATCTTTGACGCTTGCGTAAGAATAACTATATAGCGCAGTTAACACGTCGTTGAAACGAACGCTATTCTATTAAATGCTGCGGCAGTGTTAAATAATCAGTTCCGCTTGAAAATACAAATATACCGTCTTTCATTCGTACGCGCGCTCGCATATATATATATATTTTTTTTTCATGTCACTCGTGCGAAATTCATCGGGTGCGCGCAGCTTGCGTGTATCCGACCGGCGATAAATTGGCAAAAAAACATTGGTGTGTAACGCGTTTAATCCAAGAGCGTATACATACAGATATACTTGTACGGAAAGGTAGTGTGTGGGTGAGCTCGTTCGACGGTGCGTCAGATAAAATAGTCGAGCGCTCCGAGACACTACGGCAGCACTTCGCAACGCATTATCAGAGCGCCACGTGTAATACACGATTGATAATTCATTATGTGCGGGGGACTGAGCGACGCTCTCTGGCTCGTCCGCTCCCTCGAGTTATTTCCCTCTCTCTCTCTCTCTTTCTCGTCACACGATGCTCTTCCACTCTGTCTGTCTTGCTGTTATACACGTTGAAGTATGCACAGTCGGGCTATATTGGACGCTACTCAACGATAAGCGCCCGACTGTCGACTGAACAGGTGTTTTGTTAAGGTTAGCGCACGCGTGCAGTGCGGCTATGCAGGGCTTTTTACCGAGATTCATCGGCTTGAAAGGAGAGAAAAGGTTTTGTCTGGCTATAAGGTGAGCTGTCTTATCTTGAGCGATCGCTCGCGCTGCGTTTCTATATAGTTTTTATAATCGATGTGATTTCTTATTTTTATCTCTTCTTTCTACACTTTTGCCGTTTGCTATTTCGTAATAGATGCAATGATTACCTCGACTATTTATGGGAGATTTTGTCAAAGTTTATGCGCTTTCAGTCGAATGGCACGAAATGTGGCGTAGGACACTATTATTGTCGCGGGTGTTCCTTTACAGCTCGTAACATTTTTCTATAGTGCAGTTAAATATTATGGTTGCGATTTCTGTGCAGTTGAAGGTCTCTCTCTCTCTCTCTCTCTTCTCTCTTTGTCATTTGTTAGCTATAAGAGAAGACTATTTCCTGCTTTGTAGAAAAGTCAGAACCCACTATTTATGCTAGTAAACTTTAATACAGAAAGTAAACGGTGAATTACTCAATTACATGCGAATACCGCTTGGCGGCAATACATTTTAACTTAAATTACCTCGACAATTAGCCTGTATAATTATATATTTGCGAAGAGGTTGAAGGAAAAATAAACGGCGATCTCTCCTGCGAGCGGCGACGATCAGCGTGACATTACACGTCACTTTAAGCTAATAATAGGCACAAAACGATGCTGCATAGCAACGCACAGTTCTTTTATAAAACGAAACTCCCGCGAACCGTCGACTTCAATCTCGTGTGCGTGCCACGGAGGGAGGGAGAGCGAGAGAACTGATGAGAGGCAATATAAGCTTATATAATAATATATAAGCAAAATAACATCTCAGCTGTATTATTATTAAAGGAGTAAGAGCCGGCGCCTGTCTTTGGATTAAAGAACGAAATCTCGGATATTTTAATAATAAGCCTTAAGTTTCGCGTTCGGTGGGCAGTCGAACAATTCGTCACGCACACACTCGCTCACGGAACAGACGTACACACCCACCCACTCATACATACACGTTGTGCACGTATTTACACGCGATGCATAATCGACTCGACGTTTGTTTGACTTTGCAGCAGGGTTGTGGGCAGTACAGACATGGGAAGTGAGCATTACTGCCTGAGGTGGAACAATCATCAGAGCAACTTGCTGGGTGTGTTCAGTCAGCTGCTGGAGTCGGAGTCGCTGGTGGACGTAACGCTGGCGTGCACGGAGGGCCCGTCCATACGCGCTCACAAGGTCGTACTATCGGCGTGTTCCAGCTACTTCCAGGCCCTCTTCCTCGACCATCCGAATCGCCACCCCATCGTCATCCTGAAGGACGTGCGCTTCGCCGAGCTGCGCACCCTCGTCGACTTCATGTACAAGGGCGAGGTCAACGTCGAGTACTGCCAGCTGTCAGCCCTCCTCAAGACGGCCGAGAGCCTCAAGGTCAAGGGCCTTGCCGATATGACCAACATCAACGCCGCGGCGGTCCAGGCCATCAAGGAAGAGGAGCAATCCCAACAACAGCAACAACTACAGTCCCAGCCACAACAGCAACAGCAACAACAGCAGAACTCGACGAGCAATAGCAACAGTAGCTCGACAACGACGACGACGACGACGACGACGGCGGCGGCGACGGCGACGACTCCAGCAGCGGCCGAGCCAATGGCGCAAGACGCGCACGATGACAGGCATCACCATCATCATCACCATCATCACCAGCACAGCGGCAGCAGATCTAACGACAGCAAGGACAGCAGGGAGCGAAACAACGATAGGGACCGAGACTGCAGGGACCGAGACAGAGATCGGGACCGAGACCGAGACAAGGAGCGCGACAAGCGGGAGAGCAATTCGAGGGAGCGCGACTCGCAGCAGCTAATGTCACAGAGGGAGCGAGAGCGAGACCGGGAGCAGCGCGAGCGCGATCGAGACCGAGAGCGAGACCGAGAACGCGACCGGGAACACAACCTCAGCGTGAACGACTGCAGCACGGACGACGTCGAAATAGGCGATAGCCCGAACTCTCCGCCGACGACAAGAACGTCGAGGGGGGCAGCGAGTAGTCCGTGTCCGGGACCGCTAGCCCTGGATCGTCCCAGGTCCAGGCGCGACTCCGACTCAGCGGCGAGCCTCGAGGAGACGAGGGGCTCGCTCAGTCCCCTCTCGGCCCATAGTGGACCTAGCGACATGAGTCTCAGCAATAACAACAGCATCGGCACCGCTGCTGGCGGAATCGGCGGCGGTGTTACGCCTGTCACGATACCGATTAGCAGCCTTCCCCAGAGCCGGCTTCCGTCCCCGCACAGTACAGAGCCCCTGGCGGGCCCGTCAGGTCTGCCTCCGGTTCAACAAGTGCCGCTCGTGAGTATTCACTTTTTACTTTATTTCTCTCCTATCTTGTCCTCGCATTATTGTACACGAATTTGCTCAACTCTTTTCATCTTTCGATATTTTCTCTTTTCGATTTTTGGCCATATACATATATATTTTACATATATATATATA
Source organism: Apocrypta bakeri (assembly GCA_018906985.1). NCBI lineage: Eukaryota > Metazoa > Arthropoda > Insecta > Hymenoptera > Pteromalidae > Apocrypta > Apocrypta bakeri. Next base: position 21,832,639 of record JACCIA010000001.1, on the reverse strand, counting down.
TATATATATATATATATATATTACATACTATATCTAGGTATTCCTCGATCCAACTTTGATACATATTACATCGCATGTGAATTCTTCTTCGAGCACTCTTTTTTTTCTCTTCCCTTTTGCGCAGCGAGCTGCTGAACTGCGTGTTTTTAACGTCCACTCTCGTTTGCAAATAACACACGATCGATAATATAACTGCAATTCGGTTAACCCGAATTTCTTGATTGTTGTACGCGCGAACGGGAAAAAAAATACGGAACGTGCCGTGAACAATAAAATCGCGCGCGTCACAAAAGGCTCCCGTAACGTTTCTAAAAATAATATGCTAGCGAATCCCGAATGTCAGCTCATCGAAACAATAGCCTCAGATTGTGAAAGATCGCGCGATTATTGTACGTTAGCTTTGGTATTTTACAATTAACCTCCCGATTGATAAAAATGTCATTTACACCAGAGATCCGCCTGTACAGTAAATTTCAGCAAGTCCCTTAAAAATGTTCAAATCGACACATCGGCTGCTCTCTCCCTAGTAAGCAAATATCTAAGGTATAAATATCTAAGAATACTGTTTTGAAAAGTCCTAAAGAGAAAAAGAGAGAACGAAAATAAAAAGTCTATGCGAGCAATCGGCGCGAAACGATCTAAACACTGAAACGTGTACTTTCGCAGTCTCTGAAAAAGGAAGTGGACTGGGAGAGATCGACGGAGGAGCGAAGCGCGAGCAGCGAAATGTCCAGCGACTACCGACTGCCTCCTGATCCGGTGAGTACCTCTTGCATTTTCTAACTTGGATATCTTATCGATTATTCTTGTTCTTGTATTTCTCTCTGCTCTGCATAAATATACATATTTAATATTATATATACATATATAACAGTATACAGTCAATATTATTATCATTATCATTATTATTGTTATTGTTACTATTATTATTGTTACTATATTACTATTATTATTTTTTATTTTGTTGATTATTACATATGTATTACGGAAGAAAGAAGGAAAGAAAGAAAGAAAGAACTAATGACAGAAAGAAAAAAAATAAAAATAACGAGACTTAGAAAGAAAGAAAAATATATAGTGAGACAGTTAGATAGATTGAAAAATAAAAATAATTTGAAAAAAAAAACGCCCGGCTAGCCGTACGCGGATGCATCAATCTGTAATCGTACAACACGACACGGCAAGGTCGTTGGGTTGCACATGATAATGCAGTGTATATTCTCGTAGCGCGACAATGCATATATAATTGCAGCCGCGACACGCGTCTTACGCGAGTTTCTAACTCTCTCTCTCTCTCTATATATATATATATATATATGTACACACGTTATGTTATATCATGCTATCGCAACAAGATTTGAATCGTGGACTTTTTTCTCTTGCGTTTTACAGTTTCACCTGTATTTGCCGCGTTCATTTTCTCCTCCTCTTATCTTCTTCTTCTTCTTCTTCTTCTTCTTCTTCTTCTACGGCTTTTTTAATTGTTTTAGTCTCTCTCTCTCGTAGTCGCGCGATATTATATCATTACATTTGCTTTACGTCTCTGAGAGTTACAAGCACAAAACCGTCGCGACGATTTCATTCTTTCATCGATGATTGTGCACATAGCGCTACGGGCGATTTTTTTTATATACGAAATGCAAAAGAAAAAAAAAGAATAAGGAATAATTACTGCATGTGGGTTTGCTGCATGTGCCCAAGAGCTTTGCTGTCCGCTGCACACTGTCACGCCGAGTTTTCTTATGTTCGAACATTGTATACATACATATAAATGTACATACATGTATATATATACATGTATATAGCTAATATCAGTCTCCGTTCGAACTGCTAAAAGATCTAGGGTCTTGCATTCATTTTCTATGTACATATTCTCTCTTAAATTACTTGATTCTTTGTAATTTCAACTGTAAATGTTTAATGTTATAACTGGTTCAGTTATTTGATTCCTGATAAGTAGATACTTACAGAACAAAAGAAAACAGTAATGAAAAATAAAATAAGAGAAGAAGAATCTAATCTCGAGTCCAGCTTCCCGCTGCCTACTTTACTGTAGTTCTATATGTGCATCCTTTTTTTCTCTCTCTTTTACTCTTTTATCTTTCTTATCAAAGCCTCACGTTCGCTGAGACCCCTACGCCACAATCTACTGTTCGCGCTGAATTTCCACAGTATATAAAAATAAAAATGTTGTCGGTTTTGTCTTTATACATACCCTCGCGAATCGATATACTCAAAGTCGAGAAAAAAAATCGTTCCGGAAGAATAATAGTAACCGAGAAAGTCAGCTGGAGTCGAACCGCGAAGACCAGTGAGTTTGCACCGCTCGTTACTTTTTTCTCGCGGACTAGAAAATAAAGCATAACGAGATTTTCTTCTTCGTACAAATTTACCGAAACCGAACCTAACGACGTAGATGTGTGTGAAAATCGGAGAAAAAATCGAATCTACAGATATTGCTCGTAATAAATCTAGTTTTCGTCAATAAAACGAGTACTATTGCGTTTTGTCTGTCGCCTACCATTTGTTTTCTTTTTTTTCTATATCATCCAAGAAGTAGAACCACTTTTTTTTGCTATCACATTTCCTGTATCTTCACGCAGATGAAACGTAGACTTCACGCATCTCGCGGTGCATCTATGATATTATTTTTATAGTCCCAAATCACAAACTTTGAGTAATTGCACGATACTATTATTTTCAATATAGGCTTTTGTTCCTCTATTCCTAAAGTTACCTAACTCTCATCCTTATCGCGTTTCCTCATTTGAGAAAAAAATAATAATAACAAAAACTTGTTACGTTTTCCGGCAATGCTATATACGATATACAGACACGCACATCTAACTATGATACAGAAAAAAAAAACAGAAAACGCGCACGCACCCAATATACACACGTGCACACTCCATAACGTTTGTGTACATTCACAATGTGTCGTTCGATTGAAAAATAAAAGTTGCAAAAATTTATAAGTATATAAACATCTTTGTCAACATATATCCAGTACGTACTACGCATATATCATTTACTTTCTTACTTTGTCACATTGTCATATATATATATATATATTATTATATTCTATATATTATTATATATTTGTCTTTCGGTTGCTGTTTGCGTTGAATGCAATTTGCCTTTGCTCCGATGTTTATGTCTCGCGGTGCGTCGTAACGTTGCGCTATATACTATTACCGCAAACTTGCGACGCACTGTCGAGGCGTAATTGAAGAAATAACAAAAAAAAAAAAAGATAAGAACAAACGCCGTTCGAAAGTCCACGAACACGCACGGGTTTTTTTACTTCGTAGAGTCACTGTTGCTATAATGGGAATGGGCTTTGAGTCTCAACTTAATTTCTTAACAATTTTTTAGAATCATTTGTCGTTTTATATATACATATTAAATTCTGAGCTCGTGAGAGTTTGGACTTTGGGGTGGCTCCTGCTGCTAAGATGTTTTTGTTCGATTGTTTATTACTCTATACTGTTTTTTTATACTACTAATTAGAAATTTTGTACTACACGCATTTGTTGATTATCACTACTTATTTTGTTCTTCACCATCGAAGCCAATCGATTGTAATAAAATGTTTGATAAAAAAAATTATATACGAAAGATTATTACGAACTATAAAAATTACAATTATTAAATGTTTGTAATGATCGCCAAAAGGATCGTGCGCCTTTGAGCGGTCTCGCGTGCGCGCCAAACAAAAAAAATGAGCGTCAACTTCTTGTGTTGCTGCCGTGTATCCTATATGTATATATATATCAAAGCAAAAACAAAAAGTAAATGAAATAACATGTACATTCTTAAAAAAAAGTAAATAAATAATAATAAAAATTAGACACAACTATTTACTGAACGATAGTTATATAGAAACGCGGCAGAAGACACTTCTCTCGCCACACACTTGTGTACATACACGAATGATATATATCAATACACGACATATTTAGCTTGCGATTAGTAGCGAAAGTAAAAATGCAATGAACAAAAAAGTAAACTTGTATAATTCACCGAATTTCTTCTCTTCATCTTTGTCGAACCGATGGAAATAGGGGGATATGCAAACTATTATGTCTCTATTCTTGTACCTACAGCTGTCTCTCTCTTTCACTTTCGGAATAAATTTTTCATTCGTTCAAAACTTCAATGAAAACTGCGATGCTTCGATCGGTCTTTATACACTTTCGCGATCCTTCCTGCCGAAATAGATTCCGGGAAAAGTCACTTTTGTAAAAAGAGAACAACTAAATAGCTATCCACGATAATAGACGAACGCTATAGAGCAATATATTGGAAAAGAAGAGATTTGGTGAATTAAAAAAGTAAGAAAACGTAATAGTATCTGAAATTCTCTCGAACAACAACAATTATAACGACCACATCAACAACAACAGTCCACGTCGAATTTCGCTCTATATACACGTTACGATTGTTAAACACACTTATGAGCACTAGCATTATTATAATGACTCTTCACATTAACACTTACAGAGCTGAATTCGATGAGGCCGCGATTATTAGACTGTTCCCTTTTTCTTATTCTTTCCATCTCTCTCCCCAGTCTCGAAGATTCTTTGCGAATCAAGCTAGGCAGCGGCGAGAGTCGTGCCTCTTGTCGCCGCCTCTGTAGAGATTCGCAAAGACATTTCGAGCGAGGAGCAAGCAATGAGCAACTCTACTACGACACTCTATACCTAGAACACTGGCACATAAATGCATACAAAGCTACGACAACAAGTGACACGTACACAAAACGCTGGAGCAAAGAGAAAGACAATGAACAATATGTCGTGTGATGTCTTGCCTTTCAACTGCAGAATTAAAGAGAGATTTAAGAGAAGGAGAGAAATATAGTATTACATATAGTACGAGTAAAATGTAGAGTCAGCTGAAGGCTGCGATACGATGACTATGACGATGACGGTGACGGTGACAAGGATTACGACGATGACGATTATGATGATGATGATGATGATGATGATAATGATGATGATGATATATAAGATTTGAGCGAATAAGTGAGCGATGAATGTGCTGTTTTTTAGTACTCGAGAGTCCAAAGTAGAGCAAGAGACATATACATATATGTACATATATAAATATAATTAAATATATCATCTATATGATAGAGAGAGAGAGAGAGAGAGAAAGAGAGAGAGGGAGAGAGAGAGAAAGTTATATAGGGGAGAGAAAGAGAAAAAGAGAGAAAAGCGCAAGCGCAAGAAGTTGATGTTCTTAATTTTGTTTGGTTGCAGGAGTTGATGGGTATGGATGAGCGGGTGTTTGCGTGCATGTACTGCGGTGCCTCGTTCCTCCACCAGAGCAAGTTGACGCGGCACATCCTCTCGCACAGCCTCGAGTCGCTGAAGTATCGCGAGCAGGCGGCCCACCTGCAGCTCCAGGCCCATCTGGGCCTCGAGGTGCCGACGGGGCTGCACCTGCCGGCCGAGGCCCACTACCCCGGCGCCGCGGGCCTCGGGCCCATCGAGCCGATGGACCTAGAGCTCGCAGCCGTTCACTCGGACCCGAGCTCCGGGGTTGTGCTTTGCAAGTTCTGCGGCAAGTCCTTCCCCGACGTCGGCTCGCTCATCAGCCATCTACCCGCTCATACGGGTGACCGGCCCTTCAAGTGCGAGTTCTGCGGCAAGGCATTCAAGCTACGCCATCACATGAAAGACCATTGCCGCGTGCACACGGGCGAGCGACCCTTTCGTTGTTCCCTCTGCGGCAAGACTTTCTCGAGGTCGACGATACTCAAGGCCCACGAGAAGACTCACTACCCAAAGTACGTGCGCAAGTTCCTGTCCCCGAGTCCCGTCGACCCCAACGAGGAGGAGGCCGCGACGCCCGCGCCCAATCCCAACGCACCCAATCCTCACGCGCCTCATCACTGAGCAGCAGCCAACCGCCTCCGCAACAGCAGCAGTCAACACTTACGTCTACGTCGGCGATACCAACCCACCACCACCATTACTACCACCGCCGCAGCCGTCTCTACGACTCTTACGTCGGATCGAGTTGATCTTGCGACACAACTCCTAGATCGGCAGCAACAGCACCAGCTCGCGCTTTTCCTGCTCCTCGGTGGTAGCAGCGGCAGCGACAACAACACCGACAGCTACTCCACCTTTACTACTCCCGCGTTCCGCCGATGACAAACTCCTCATACTTCTGGTCGTTGTCGTTGTTCTTGTTGCTCAAGACTCGTCGTTGTTGACGCGTTGTTGTTGATGCGCGCTTAGCTGTAATGCACACACACATCCAGATACATACATACATGCCACACATACATACACGAGAAACGCGTTTCTAGTTAGTCCTGTGATGATTTTTCGTTAGGAGACACAGACACACTCACACGTGTAGTAGCAACACACCGTGTCCCAAGAGGAAGGAGAGAGACACGTTAAACAAAAGGAAATATATTATTACGCGCGGATGCTCCCTCGCTTAATCAGTGCTTTAAGAGAGAGAAAAATAAAATAGAGAGTGGGTTTACGAAAGCAAAAAAAAATTAATAATAACGTCTCGATAAGCGTGAGTTGTATAAAGATTATTAAGGTCAGTTTAATGCGACAGCCGTATATACATAAATATATATACACCTGATTATCGGTGAAAATCTCTTAGAAAAGAAAGAGGACAAAGCCGACAGAGACGCTGAAAGAGAAAGGGTAAAAAATACGAGAGAGCGCTAGAGTTGCAATGTCGACTACGATACACAAACAACCAAGACTTTGCGAGACTTAGAGCTAAGTAAAACTGTTAAACAAAAAAAAAAGAAAAACACGATATAAGGACGACGACTACGAGACGGCGAGATAAGAAATAAATTAAATAAAGGGACGGAACGAGAATACAAAGGAGAAAACAAGACAGAAAGAGAGAGGCTGAGAGTGCGAGAGTGCGTGAATCTACGAGCCGCTACGGTTGGTGCTTTTAAGAGATTTTGATAAAATGCTGTGAATATTATATTGATTACGATAACTATAGCTATTGTAATGATTGTACTAATGCGTTGTACGAACGTACAATGTGACTGTTGTTGATACGATTCGAAATATTTTATACAGTTGAGAGTGGCGATGACCGCATTAACAAAAGAAGTAAAACAGAAAAAAGAGCACGTAGGAGAGACCGGGGGGCAACTGAATGATGATCTTTTCTTCTCTTCGTACGTATATATACACACATACACGCGCGCGCGGATTTATCCAAATCAACGCAAAAGAAAAATACACGTAAACACCCACATACTCATACACACAAACACCGAAATATTAATGTATATATATATGTAATGGAGAGACGCGCGAAGTCCGTAAGGTCGTAAGGGATGAACAGGGACACTTTCATAGAAAATACGGACGATTCCGAACAGCTACATTATTGCGTAGAGAAGGAGATATCCGTATTATAGGCAAAAATGCATTGTTAGGAGTGCGCTGACGGTGCGAACGACGATTGCTTTTCCCATCAGCCGACTGTATTATAATCGATTATGTTGGGCTTCGATCGGTGAAAGGAATATTCACGAGTGTCCGTTTCGAAATCGGTTGACGCGCTTTCTGTTGACGGCTATGGATTCGATGCGAATAGAAAAACAAGACTTTATACCCCCTCTCTGGCATCGTGCAATCCGCTATTGGTGTAAACATCATTATGAACAAGCAATATTTATACTCGCACCGAATACACAGACCTTTTCTTTATATATGTATTTATAAATATATACACACACACATGTATATATATATGTGTGTGTGTGTATAATGCGAAGAAAAAATCTGTGCCTGGACAGAAGACGCGAGCAACGTATGGTCGATTTGATGGAAAAGGATCGTTCGTCGAGTAGAGATAAATGAAATGTTGTGCAATCAGAAACTGTTAGGGTAGTAGTTTTAAAGATTAAATGCGTAAGGTAGAGTTACAGGCAATGAGTTACTAGAACAGACCAAGTTTATATATACTGTGTATACCTGATGATGCGGTAGCCATCCGAAACAGTGCAATAAAACGAGCACCACTCTTCTCATCTTCAATTCTGTTGATCGAGTTTTTCTTCTTTATTTTTCGTTTTATCTCTTACAAACACATTCACACGCGTACACGTACACGCTCACATATACTATAACACTGGGAGTCGTATTCGATATCTTGTGTAGGAAAGCTGACGGTTACGGAAGATATTAAATCGTTGTATACTTATTTTTAAAGCGTGCTGCGATATACCAAATTCTATCGACATCCAGAATTATTAACCGATGAATGACCCGACTCTTCTGCTATCGTTATTGCGAATAAAAAATAGCGAAATCTATTTTTTTAGTTAAAAAATGAAACAAATTATAACTCGTTAACTAAAACACGCTGATAGGAAAAGGAACGTTAGACCGAAAGATCGCGTTTATCGGTTGACTAAAAAAAATCCGACAATCTGGCTCAGTTGTTGCAAGGAGACGTCAGTAGACAAATCAGTATTTGTACATATAAACCTTTAATCGCTGAGTGTTTAAGTTGTTGAGATCATCGTGAGGAATGAGACCTATAAGTAAGGGTAAATTTGAAATTCTAAATTTTTCTTACGTAAAAAAACAACTGTAATGACAATTGAAGGTAGAAAATCGTTCGCATCTCACTATGAGAACAAAAATAATTAAAAAAAAATTACATTGACATGCACACCCATTTACACACACACACACACACACACACACACACACACTCGTAGTTGTAGATAGTAAAAAGACGGTATAATGGAAATGCACAGTTGCGTTCGCGAACAACATTTCATTATTCCAAGGACCAATTGAGGGCATGGATTCGCTTTCGAGATTTTCTCAATAGCGTCTCGCATTTTTTTCGCGCAGCGATGCTTATAGATTAAATACGATAGACTCGCTGTCTCGACGAATAAAAAAAATAATATTAATAATAACTAGAAAACGGAAAATAAAATAAAAACGAATAAAAAAATATACATAACATCGGCGAGATAAAACATTCCAGCTGTAGAATACGTATACATAGGCGACAAAGTTGCGAGCAAATGGCTGAAACGTAGAACCGACGGCTGCACACAGTCAAGCCGAGAGTCGTTGCACATTGTTAATCGTCGATGCTACTTTCCCGAGGCTGGAGCAGCACTAGCACTGACGCGAATCGGTCGATATAGACGACTCTCGCGGTTGAAATATTCAAGAGGCGCGCGTCGGCTCTTCTCACATTTAAGAGCACGGAGATACAATTCCACGGTTAAATTTCGTTGCGACGATGTAGAGTCGACTATATAGAGATGAGGGTTTATATAGTCCGAACATATTAAAGACGCGGCTGTAGTTATATATATATATATATTCATAGATTAACGGGTACCTTTTTTCATTTTTTCTAATTAATGCATGCGGATATATAGATCTGTTATTTTTAAATTTAAAGACGATTGACAAATTATCCCTACGTCTGCAAGTTTCTTTGACATTAAATGAAATTTGAAAAATTTCTATAGTATAGTCGTAGCGGTACGAGCGCGAAAGAGAGTTTAATCCGTTATAATACGCTTTGGAGAGAGACTGACATTACAATATATATATATATATATATATATATATATATATATATCACGCGATCGGCACGAAAATTTTTCGATATACATAATTGAAACGTTGAATTTAAATTACTATAAAAGTTTGGCGTTGAATTTGGAAAGAATGTTTCGATACACGGTATAAAATTGAAATAACGAGAAATAAAAAATCATGAATAAATAAATAAATTCTTGCAACCTAATGTGATTTATTTACAAGATTTAGGATTAGGAAAAGTGTTTGTTGAAACGAGAGTGATCTCAGAGCTGTGATGAATATATACATATTATTATAGGACTATAAACTACAAAGTAGAATCGTTATAATCCTAAAGCAATTCGCGAAGAGTGAGAGAGGGTATGGGGTGGGGGAGGGGGAGGGGGTAAATGCTAGTAAAATTCTAAAATAGATTGCATTGGTTCGGGACGAGTAAAAGTAAAAAAAATTATTGAAAACAGAAAATACAATCGGATTGTCTAGTATGTGTATGTCCAACGATACATTCCATCGATCGTCTTTCCCCGTCGTCTACTGCGCACGAAACTGAGCCCGATTGTCCATCGAGCTAGCGAAAAAATATTCACCCACTCGTCTTGGGAGGGCCGAAAACGACGGTCGGAAAATCACAGCAATAACGAGGAGACGCTCGCTGCAGAGGAGATAGATAACGATCGTGATGGTCCGACCGCGGCTTTCCTTGAGATTAGCAATTGCCGGTGCAAGATAATAGCCGATCGTCCACCTACAAGCGCGTTCTCGATCTTTCGCTATGCATAAACGTATCGCAGCGATGCGATCTCTCCCAAGCCTAATCGCCGTCTTTCCCCAACATCGTAATCCCTTATGTCGCGATCGCAGCCCTCTTCCTCCTTTCTACGGATTCTCACTCGCGTCGTATTCGCGTATATAGTATGCATATATACTACTGCTATACCTGTATGCATGTAACATAAATATCGTGACGAAGCGAGCCGCGATGATATGGCAAACTCACACGTATCATCACGCACATACGCACTCTTAGTAGGTATGTAAGGCGTGTCGCACGCGCGAAATTTCCCTTCTCTTCGATCCTTTTTACGCTGCGTCTCCCGTCTGCGATATTACTTCGCCCGTTACATATATATACATACACACTTAGGTATATAGGAAAGTTGTACAAGTATAGGTTTCAAGTTCCCGTAGCGCTTAAAATCCACTAGACACAAGAATTATCACTGACATGTATACACACACACATATATATATATATACACATATATGTATATATACACACTGGGAGAGAGATCGCGAGAGACGAAAAGGAGACAGACATATACATATGCAGAGAAAGAAGGATCCGCGCGTGTACCTGCGTGCGCGTTCTCGTATAATATGACATAACGGTCTTTTACGTAGGGTTAGCTGGTCGTTACTTATATTACTTAGTACCGCGTGTAAATATTCTCTCTATCACCTATAGGTGCAGAGATCGTAGTCGAGAGAAAGATCCGCGACGGGGTCCGGCGCGGAATCATGCGACTCGCTGTATAATCCAGTACATACAAATATATATAACTTTCTCGTGCAATTTTCCACTTTCAGTTTATATCTATATGTAAGTCTATAGACAAAGACGTGCCTTTGCAGATATATAGTGTAGTGCGCGATATGCGATGATTTTCATTCTTAGCATCAAAAATAAGAAGAGTCGATTCGTAATTTCAACACACAAACATTTGCGATAATTTGATTTTTTGGCTGAATATCACATCGGCGTCTCGCGCGATTCCGAGCGACCCCGCAAGGACATTATTGCCAGAAGTATTAATTAATTTAATTTATTTCGAGCTCGCGCTGGGCCGAGAGCCGTCGGATTGTACATATTAATCTTAGGATGAGATTACGACGGGGGAATGTAGTGCAGTCGAAGCCACCCTGACTCGTCCTATTATATATACACAAACATATATAATAAGCAAATGTCGACTGCAAACGTGTCTTATACTCGATCATTTATTCAACTAAATTTTTTTTCTTTCCACGCGTTGATAGATCTTGTTATATAAGCACGTATAGCGGAATAGGGGCTATTCGCTCTGCAATTTTTTTTTTACTATTTAGCTATAATCCAGCACTGTACATTCACGGGAATTCGTAGGTACACGCAGCAATCGATTTCACGCAATTGTTCCCTTATCAGAGACTCCGATTTTGTTTTCTTTGTACTCGCTATTGAAATTTTGAATATTAGAATTATCGACGGACGATATTACATGCAACATGACTAAGGTTACTTAAAATTCAAAGTTTCAATTAACAATTAGTCTGCGTAAATGCACAGAAATCGGATTTCATTGCGATACGAAAGTGTTTCGAAGAGGTCGTATTCGTAAATATGTAACCTTGCAGACGCGAAGGTCTAAAAATATAATGAGAATATGGAAAAATGCAAAGCCGCCTCCGTTAAGAGAGTAAATCGAGCGTGCTATCGGTCGCGCGTACACACACACATATATACTTGTACTCGAACGGGCGCATGCGGATGCGTCGAGCGGCTATGATATAGATAAATCGTAAATGGGACAGTGCAACGTTCGTATTAGTTCGAGCTGATTTTTTTCCCCCTTTGGTTATAGCTTTTACCAAGTTGCGTTGAAGTGCGAGTTCAAATTTACTTTCGATCGGAATTGATAATTACATCATTGAATTGTTATTGATATTTTATTATAATTATATAGATAAATGAAATAAAAGCATTTCTTACGAATATTCGACGAAAATAATTATTGCAATATACAATTGTCAGCCCCCATCGACGATTATCTAATTTATTTCAGGAAAGTGTATATAAGAACAAAAAATATATACATACTACGTGGTCTTTGAAAGAGTTACGTTTTTAACGTGTACGGAGTGGGAGCAATTAGTAACGTTCTGAGTTTATACAATTGTAGAAATCGCGAAGCCGGTAAATTGCATTTAATTCGAGACTTGTATAAGGGAACAGTTGAGTCGCGTAGATGCCTTAGAAATTAACTTTTCACGACGGATCTTATTGACAATTTTTGATTTTCAAATAACGATGAAAAATTTGCCGCTTCGACGCGCGGCGGCTTTTACATAAAAACTTCGATCGTTCATTTTTATATTTACATATATATATTGAAACTGAAAAAGACACTCGCGTATATATATATAAATATTTATATACATGAAAAGAAAGGAAAATTACTGTAGGCATCTCTTGTTTTCGAGGATTTTTAATCAACGATAGCTTTTCCAGCGCCTTTTTCTTTTTCGTTTTATATATGCATCGCAGCATACGCGAATACGACGCAGCGCAAGAGGAGAGGGGGGGGGCTTTGATATTATTTCTCCCTGTACGAAATGACAGAGTCTAGTTGTTTTTCTTCTCTGCGTATATTTATACGTATGAATCCTTCGGTTTTTCGCACCCACCCACACGCTCACACTCACAGATACAAACATACCTACGTGTACAGTATATAGAAGAATACGGGAGCGCAAACTGTTGTCTATATACAGTAGTGGCGACGGTTCACACAAATGTATTTATATATATATATATATATATATATATATATATATATATACTCCACCGTATACCTATGTGTACAAATACTGCATATACACACATAGCTCTCGCTTTACTTTATAGGTTATCGCGTCGAACTTTAGCTACGTGTTCGCGTGTGCTGAACTTACAGCGACGATGACGAAACTCGTTTTCGCGGCGGCTTCAACCCTCGTACATATTAAACCTGAACTATAGATGACCAAAACGCAGAGTACACGCTCGGCGAAGAGTTCACATCATATACACACGTACACAAACACACATGAATATTAACACAGACACTCATATGGCTGACCGCTTCACCTGTTCTCTTTTCGAATTTGATCTCATTTCCATTCCTTCGACTCTCCTTCTTACTTTCCGCGTCGAAAATCTTTCCGCTCTCACGAATTTTTCCAACGCGCCGAGAGAAACGCGCTAATATTGTTTAACTCGTTGGACTCGAATGATTTTTAATTCTTTTTTCTTTCTTCGTTTCTCAAAGTCGTACTTAAGTAATGAGAAGTTTTTATTTTCGCACAATCATAGATGAAATTTCCGTTGCGTAATCTTGAGTATCGAACTCTTCGCGCGTTGGATAAGAGAGACGAAAGAAACTGAAATTAAAAGCAATCTTTTGAGCATCTGACTTTAGCTTAAAAAAAAATAAATAGAAAATAAAGAATTTCTTCTCTAACTTCAAAACTCAGCTACAGAGGAACAGCGAAAATTTAAAGCAGTTCGACGATTACAATGACGATTACGATGACAATTATACGACGAAGAAGGTGTATAGAAGAAAGGGTGTGGGCGCGCAGATTATAACGAGCATCGAAAGGGTGGCGAAGGAGAGTCGCCCAAGCGTGCTTAAATATACGTACTGTAGGATAATTTTAGGTGCCTGCATAATACCATACTTTAATGCTAGTACGACTATTAATATGTTTCTGGACTAAAGTTCCTTAGGGGGGAAGGGGGGGTGTGTTTCGCCGGTCCCCAGTGCGATGTGATGTGATGACGGTGCTTTGTTTCTCTTTTTAATTATTATTATTATTATCATCGTAATGTCTATTACTATTATTATTATCATTATTATTATTATTTTATTTTTACGAAATATCACTGCGACATTACTATCATATCATGAATTATACGACTATTAGGTTCTCATCGCGACACACTAGATACCTAATGAAAAAACTGCGGCTATATACTGTTAAGTTAATTAAGGTTTATTTTGTTACTTTCTAACGCATAGAATAATTATTACTATATTTTATTATTATGAGTATGATTATTGATTATTATTTAGGTTTATCATGTACCATTCTGTTTAGTTTTAACATTATACTATTATATAAAAAAATATAAACTCCTATTTTTAAAAGCAAATTCTATTATGATTTGTTATGCTTTCTTATAATTTTGCTCTATAATAATATCCTTGTTTCAATCCTGGCACCTTGTATATTTTTTATGTTATTCGTTTTTTCTTTATATATGTACATCGCGATTCATTCAGTTAAACGTCGCCTTTTAAAAATTGTTAAAAGTCTATTTGAAAAGTTTATTCATTCACAAGGTTACCGTATCTTCAGGCTAGTTTAGACAGACATTTGTTTGATGCAACAAAAAGAAAAAAAATATTTAGTATATGTGTTACGATCGCATTAATTGCAAGCATTCCATTGTATTCTATTCTATATAATTTTCTATAAGAATACGTAGTTCTATATGTGCGGAAATTGTTGTGTTGTTAAATTTGTACATGTATATTTGTCAGGCGCGGGTGGCGAGGAAAAAAAGTAATAATGTACGTATATATGTGTTGGTAAGACCGACGGCGCACTCGACCGATTGTAAGATATATATTAACGCAAATAGGCTTTGACTGCCACTATCCAGTGGGTAAATGAAAAGAAACAGAAAATAAAAAGGCAACAATAAACGCGTGTGGTGCAAGCATTACATTCTATGCATGTATAATATTTTATCACTAAACGCATCGAGCGTACATCATTAAGAATCGATGATTAATAGTCCGTAGAGAAGCGAGACTCAATTTACGCGAATCAGTCGTTTCTCTCGACGTTGACTTAATGAACAGCCGCGAGAATGAAAATAAAAATGACGATGGTTTTTCAATACACGATCGTTTATCTCGTGCAAATGCATTTCTGTGTATAATAAAAGTTTCGAAAATTCTGATAAATTGCTCGTACCAGAGGTAATAACATTTTCTAAATATCACATGTAATAAAGTTGAAGAGCTCGGAAGAATTAAAAACTCGATTACCTTCAAAATCACGATTCTCGATCAACGAGTGAACGCTTCGATGAGAAAAGCATTCCAAAAAAAAAGAAAAAAAATACCCAGTATTATCTCTCTTAATTACCTACAATTTGGCAAAGTGCTAAAATGAGTTTACCATCAGTATAAGATCAGAGCCGAATGTCAAAGAGTAGACGCGCAAACACTCCCCGCCTCCATAAATAAGCCAATTAAGTCGACAACCATAATAAAGCCCACACCTTCTTCTTAAAAAAAAACTCATTCCCTCCTCTCGTATCGCTTCCGAAAATCAAATAACCCGCGTAATCGTCGGGTCCGATCGCGAAATTCTTCCAGTTCTGTGATGAAAACGCAGCCTTTGACGTGCATCAGACTACTCGCATAAACTTATACACATACCTGCACACTCACTTGTTCGTTGTACTATACATATCGGCACGTAAGAATCTCCACACGTATACGCGCGCGCGCACATAATCATATATATATATATATATATATATATATGTATATGTACATATATATGCATATGGACGTAGAGACGCTCGTCGGGAGCTGCAGGCGAGGTCGATCGTCGGCAAGGCGTTGATGGATAATTATACGCGGGCGTGTGTGCGTTAGCCCGATTTATCTATATATAGTATATATGTATACATATATACTCCGAGGGCGCGAGATATGCTCACATGATTAACCCTTTTCGGTCAGCTCAAGTATATATATATATATATACCTACTTCGAGGATACATAATCGAATCTTGGCTTTTTTGTACGGATGGGTGGAGAGCGCGAAGTGCAAACTTTCGCTCGTCGCGTTACGGATTAATCGACGTGGGTTTTCGCCCGAAATTTTTATACATGTGTGTATCGACTGCGGAATATATTCACGAACATATTTAGAGTAATAAACGCGGACTGCGGAGGAAAATTCAGCACGAGGTCGGATCCTGTGCCCTCTTTTTGTCGATTTCATTATATAGATCGGATTATTATCGGCGATTCAGTAGTCATTTTTTGTTATTACCTTCGACATCATATAGTTACAACGCGGATCTTACACGATCGTTTTTTAATATTGTACAGCGATATAGGCAGAACTTTTGATTTCTGAGAATCAATGTGGTGGTGAGAAGTGGTGGCTTCTGCGAAATGTTTTTCTACACACGTGCCTTACGAGCTTAACAATGCCGTATCCTAAATTGCTACGGAAATATTTATTCTATATAACACACGCTCTACTACTTCAATGCATTTTTCTTTTCATTTTTTCATAAAAACCCGCTCTACGCTCGAGAAAAACCCGCGAAACGCAGCCCAACCTATCGCACGGCGAGTAAATAATTCAAAGTGCATAAAAATAATTTCCGAAAAATCGATAAAACGCGTTACGATCAGCTTATTACACAGACTGCTCTCAACATACACGTCGAAAGACGCATTGGTGCGAGAAGAAAAAAGGAATGGAAGAATCGAACTCGCGCGCGCGAAAGAGAGAGAGGGAGAGAGAGAGACCCCCGCATGCAAGCAACCCCAAACGAGGTCAGGCAGCGCGGCGCGGGCGGGTTTGTGCTTAACGCGTAAAATGCAAGCTATCGATTAATTTTGAGGTCGGGATATTCGAGTGTGCACGCGCTGCTTGAGTACTCTGGAGGAGAACTATACACACAGGGTTGAAACCGCGTGTAGATTCAGTTTCCAAAGCGTTGAATCGATGCGTCAGTCTCACCTCGGAGGATTAATTAAGATGCGGATTTAGCAGTGGATCGAGCTGTATTTTCGTTGCGTTGCTATTTCTAGTCGCGCACGAGCTTTAAGCGATCGCGCTTTTATAACAATGGCGTATACAGATGTGTACTAGTAGCGATCTTGCATCTTAATAATCACGTGTGTATGCTTCTGGAAAAGAAAACGCTTGATGCGAAATTCGAACGCATTGTTCTCGATGGCCTATTGAACTAAAGTTGTAAAAGCCCAGAACTTATGTTGCTGAACTGTAATCAACGCTGATCACGTTACGAATATAGACTGTTTATTTATACAAGGAAAAAAAAACATTTGTCGCTGTTATTTACCTCCATTATTGATAGGGCATCGTGTTCACTTGTTGATCGTGCATTAAAAATAAGATGTACTATATACGGCTCGACGCGCAGAAAAATGGAGAAACGAACGTACTTATAGGCCAAGAAAGCAATTAATTGCTATCTATAATCTTGCGAGTACATTTCCCCTCAACGAAGCAATATTATGCCAATGTAATGTCTTATTTATAAAATAATATTCATACAATTGTGCCGAAATGAAAAGTTAAGCGGTTCGAAATTAATCTGTTTCAAAATGAAATCTTGTTATCTTTGGTACGCTGTTACAGTTGATCTGAATTTAATTTTCAGATGCATATGTATGTTTTCGTTTTATTGCTCTAAAGCCATAAAGTTTGTTGGTTTACTAGCACTTTATACGCTAAATTCATTTTATTTCATCGAATATATAATACAATCGTCCGGAATCATCATGAATTCTCTTTGTTTAAATATTTTTATATTTTATTTTCCAAAGTTTTATCATAGAATTGAAAAAACAATCGTTGTAAATCTATACTTCGTTGAAATAGCATTGTTCGCCAAAACGTATCTATATTTATATATATTTACGTCGAAAAAAGAGAGACAAAGAGAGAGAGAGAGAGAGAGAGAGAGAGAGAGAGACAGATAAATAGTAGTAAATCAAACAATTCGCAAAACGAATTTTTCTATGTGTTCATTGTCTCGCTCGTCGTTAAATCATCTCGTGTACGTCTCAAGTGCTCAACACAGCGCGAGAAAGGTATTCTTTCTTGCGTCGCGAAAATCTTCTAACGAGCTCGCGGCAAATAATAAGTTACGTACCAGCAGTCGGAAGCTCGCGACATAAGCCTCGATACTGTAAGCGAACTGTATAAATCGAAGAAAAAGCGACAGCTAAAGAAAGAAAAACCACGAGTGAGCATTATATACTCGAGCGTGTGATATACATATATATCAACTGTCGCGTGGAGAACGTCATAAATAAAGGAGAAAGAAAGAAAGAAAGATAGGAGGACGAAGCGAACGCGAGCGAGCTCGCGCGACATCGGACAGACAGAGCAAGACTTACTGTGCAATGAATCCAATAGCAATAAACGTAAAATGAAGGGAGAGAGAGAGAGAGAAGTAGCAAGAGCCGCGACGTTGAGACGAGCTCCTTTGCTCCCTGTGTTCTCTACAGGTGTCACGTTGGCGTTTCTAACTATGTACGTGTATACGTGTGTGCGTATCCGAACAAAGGAAAGACTACACGAGAGAAAGAGTGTCCATCGTCTCGGCTAGCGCAAGATTCACGCGCGACTATATAAAATACATATACATAGAAATGCTATAGGCAAGAACAAAAAAAAAAAGCAAACGCGCGCAACACACGGCGACGGAAATATATATGTGCACATATACGGAGAGACACAGAGAGAAGTTCATAAAAAAAAAATGATAAGAAAGAAAAAAAACGAAAGGCGCGCGTGTGCATCGATAGCCCAGAGATATTTATACTAGTATTTTAGTAATTTAGCACGTTGAGAGGTACACGCGCATGCATATATACACAGATGTGGGTATAATGTTGATGCGACTCCGCAATTGATCTCTGTCCGTGTCTCTCCTGGAAAAAATAGAATATATATATTATATAGTATCTGCAACGACGCTTTCCGTTACGCCGGACAAACTATATCGCGCAAGCATCATAGTGGCCAGAGAAATCCTTTTTTCCTTCGACGAAGACATGTGCTGCGGATATTATATATATATATATATATATATATATATATATATATATATATATATACATATATATCCGCGTTAGCCTCATCATTGAGTCGAATAAGTGCGGTCGTGCGAAATCATATAGAGATGGATTGTATATATTATAAAATGTATCTATAACGAGCAATAGAAAGTTATAAAGGATGGTATATTATATTATATGATATAATAGGTTGATCGCAAGAGAGCAAGAGACAAGTAATAATTCGGTGTATAAGAGTCTCGCAACGGGAAAACAAGCGAAAGCAAAGAGAAAGAGAGAGAGAGAGAGAAACAGACAGACAGATAGAAAGACAGAAAAAATTGATTATAAAAGATAAACTAAGTATATAAAATTAATAAACAATGCGCTGTAAATAATAAAAAAAATAACACATAGAAGACGCACATAGAAGATAATATTCTGCGATCGAGATATATATGCATACTACGGTGTATGTATCAACTGAATATTTGAATAATGATTACATACGCAATATATATATATATATATATATAAAAGAAGAGACGAGAAGAGTAAGAACTATTGCATATAGAATTATATTGGAGATGATGATTATTATTATTATTACTATTACGACATAATTGTTTATTATATACATATATATACAGATATATATGTATATATATATATATATATATATATATATATATATATGTATAATAAATAAATATATATGTATATATATTGCCTATGTACACCAGCATATTAACATAGTTACGAGAGTCCCACGCAAGTGACTGGAATGCTGACAGAAATTATGTGAATAGAACAAAAAAGGTTAATCACACTAAGAAAAAATAATAATGAATATATATATACATATATATAGGGGCTATGAAGGGCTGCGGCAGATTATTTATTATGATACAGATATATTAAAAAAAAATAATAAGAGAGGCTGACAAGCAGGCAAATTCTTAGGCGCATTATTCCATGACGAAGCGTATACATATATAATTATTATTAAATGCCGTTATCGATTGTAGAGCGAACGACGAATTGAAAGAATCTGCAAGAAAATATTATTAATATTTGAGGAAACGAAGTTAAGAGTTGCAATAACAATAAGAGAGATGAGTGATTCGGATGAGACCGAGAGCAAGTAACGAAAAGCTAGAAACGGCTGTGCGCATTGAAAACGTACAGATAACACATTTACACATCGACCCATACACGACACACAAACATACGTATACACACATACTGCACAATTCATTATACGAATTAATGCATAGGCGGAAAAAAACAAAGTAAAAAAGAACCTTATGGGTTTGCACGTTATAAATTATTGGAAATGACGATATTACAATACACGACGAATAAAATATGCAAGCAGGCATAGCAAGCGCTGGTATCGTACGTGTAACGCTAAACATAGACACAAAAGAAATATTAGCTGACACGCATTGTTAATATTAGACCAACCGTATCGAAATACGTATGTGAGCAAACCAATGATTTCGTTAAAAAAATAAGACAAAAGGCCTTTTTTCTAAACAACAAGCGTACGTCGACCGTGTCTTACCCATCTCGACTCGTTCTACTTGTTCTGAGCGTTGCACGGTCGCATTTCAATAGACTCTCGTTGGAGTTGCGGTATTAATTATAGGAGAAACATTTTTTTTCAATTTCGGTCCATCTCCAGAATGAACTTTTTCAAAGAGTATAAACGTTAATAAAAACAAATTCGAATCTCCCGGAGGTTAGCGTAGAAAAAAGAAATAGAATCTCGCGCGAACCGCGAATTACAAGCGCGCCTTCCGATATAAAATACACAGGGAAGCCCTGCCGCCGCGAGCAGTATTAATTAATTTTGAAGAAACTTTTCAGCCAATCTCCACTCAGCTATCCCCGATATTAAATGGAATTCAATCGCCTTTAAATGCATTTTTGATGTTTCTCCTCGTCAATGCGCAAACTTCGCCTACGGGCAAAAAATCGCCGATGGCAAAAGGAACAGGAATGAGGAAAAAAAAAGTACACGTATCGATCCATCAGCGCGAACTCGCAATCGCCATTAATAAAAAAAACAAAAAAAGAACAGCAGGAAGAAACGGATAAAGGCTCGCCCGTATAATCGGGAATCAAAAGTAAAACGCGGCGGTACGTTGGCGGCACCCAACGGAGGGAAAAACGCGCGCGTATATAGATAAAGAAGCGCAAAAAGCGCGCGCGTATGCAGAAAAGACATACGGAAAAAAAACAAGAACAGATGAACGCAACAGCGATAGGCAAGAGAGGAGTGGGGGCGTGGGGAGGCTACAGGAGAAATAACGCAGAGGCAAAACGATGCGACTAAACACAAAGCGAAACGAGCAAGGCAACAACGGCAAAAAGTAAAAAGTGCATGAAATACGACGACAGCTATAGGTAGACCGAGATATCGGGTAGAGAAAAGAGAAAGAGAGAGAGGGAGACGCATCGGAGAACGCGACGTGTACAGCAGCAGGCGCACCAAAGGGGGGAGGGGGTACGGAATCAATGCGGCGAAACTTTATTAGTCCGGGGGCCTGGAAATTTCGGATGGAAAGCTTCAGAGCCAGGCGCTCGCGTGGTACGCGTTTGCACGCACGCACACCGAGCCTCGCCGGAAATTGCAAGCCCAAGCTCGCTCTTATAACGATTTATGCCCGTCGAAAGAGGCACGGGAAAAATGAGAAAAGAAGCACGCGCGCACACATACAAACAGAGAGAGGAGAATAGAGTAGAAAGAGAAAGAGGAATAGGCGGGAGGTACGATAACGTCGAAGCTGCTATATTCTCTTGTTATTTCGTTCGTTTCAAAATTATCGGATTACTTCTAATAATCGTGACGAGTACTAATTTGCTAATTTCTAATTTATCCCTTGTATAACAGACTACGGCATTTTTTTCATTAATTCCTCTTGATTCTCCCGAAATAGAAATCACGTACAGTAACACACGTATAGTCGAGCGAAAGTCACGATTGCAGAACTCGTTGGAATAGAGCAAGACACGAGCATAGCCTTGCACACGAGCCTCGCGCGCGAAAGACAGTCGGTGAGAAAAACGATAATAAGAGGAGCGCACGAGAAAGAGATAGGCAAAACAACAGAAACGACAAGCCAAAGAAGATAAAATATATACGCGCGGAACGAGGGGTTAAGGGAGCGGGGGTGGGGTGGGAGGAGAAAGAGAAGATAAAAGAGATATGGCTGAGGAAAAGAGAGAAAACGAAGTGGAACGAAAGGGAGGGCAGCCAAGTCTTTTTATTGCAGAATCGGAAACACGAGCTTTTCTCCTTTCGTTGGCGTGTGCGCGCGTGCTTTCGCCGTACTACTATTACTCTCTTTCTCCTTCCACTTTCTTTTTTTTTCTTTTTTTTTCGTCGACGCTCGTTCTCCCTCTATTGCTTTTATTTTCATGTCCGACGCGACTTTATTCCCTCGAATCCACGCGATAACTGCATTCCCGGAACTTTATGCGGTGAAATCAAAGGCTCGGCTCGATGTGCGTGTTCGCGCGTATGTATGAACTGTGTAGACAACGTCAGGACGTTGTCTGAATTCACTTATTGGTTTTTATTACTTTTTGCTTCCTGATGACTTTTCAATCGATGTAACTGCAAATCAGATCTTTCGCTAGTATTGTTCGGTATTCGCTTGTTTAATCGAAGAAAACCGACTTTTATAACATCTTACGAGTCGATATTCAAAAAGGTCGGAAAAAATAGTCGAAAATCGTTTCGCCCACGCGAAATCCCTCGCGTGCAGTTACTACCTACTACAGCGTACATATATATATACGGCGATCGAACGTCCGGGTTAAAAATCTATCATATCATGAAAAGGAGTAGGTTTCTATATAGCTGTACGAAGAGAGCTTTCGTGCGCGCTTTTAACGAGTTCCTCGTCTCTATACGACTCGGCCCCTTTACAATACAGACTGCACGTTCGTGACCGCGAAGAGACGATCTCGCGCTGTCGGCATTTTTCATGCGAGTCGCTATATTGCGCCTCATGCGTCCACGTGCGCGCACGCGAGCTTGCGAACGATTCTATATATATATATTTATACATAGAAAGAGAACCCAGCGAGCTTGCGATCTATCTGTATTCTGGAATTGTTTTTGCGGTCCGTTGATATTTGCATTATCATTCAAGAGACGAAGTGTCAGTTCTCCCAGGGGTAGGGTGTGTGAAAAAGTCAGGTTTTCAAACATGGATTTCGAACTATCGATTGTCAAATACGATCGATTCGGAGACGCGTGCTGGTTACACAAGAGTCTTTGAAGAAAATCGTCGTAGACGATGCTAGTAGGGAGGGGGTCCCCGATTCTCTTGGGTGACACACGCGTGCAGCGTCGGAGAAAGGGACACGGTGCCCGAGCCAAGAGAGAGAGAGAGAGAGAGAGAGAGGAGAAAGCCGAGGTCAGCTGCCGACGTTCACCTGGCGCCGCCCCAAGACACGCCTACCTGCGCGATTCCTGCTGCAGCAGCAACGCCTACACACCTACGCATGACTCTCTCTCTCTCTCTCTCTTTCCCTTATTCTCTCTCTCTCTCACTCTCTCTGCAACTACACGCATGCAGCACAAATACCAGTGCGACCGATCGTTACACCGAACGGACAGACACGCGCGTCGCTACAAAGCCTCCAGCCTACGCCTACGTCTCGCACCCCTCTACTATGTATATATTATATATATACGCACAGAGAGCTTTTCCCCTTACGCGCTCCTCTTACATGGAGCTATGTAGTTGCATAGTAGTCTACACACGTGTATGGATGTATACCTGGACACCAACACAGCGGCGGAGGCTGTCCCCCTCCGTGTCTTCGTGCTCCACCCTTCTCTGGTGCCAGTCACCACTAGCCTACTGGAGACGCGCGTCGCGACGTTGACCCAGTCACCCGATGAATATATAGACAGGCCGTACGATGTAATGCTATACGCGCTAAGCTTGCATTTCCAAAATTTACACAAGCTCCGATACGCGCACTTTTACAACGTTCCACGATTAGTTCGCGACGAAAGTGCACTTCACAAATAGTCTTACAATAATTGCATTGACCCGTCGAGTCAATTTCCAGCAAAACAATATCTCTAAAAAGCCACTAGAGAAATCCTACGAGTACGACACACAAAAGGCAAAATGGATACAAAAAAAAGAAAAAAAAAGAAAAAAAATCAAACGAGCGGCGTAATCTCGGCAAAACGTATATCGTGCACTACGTTTACATTGCATGATGTTTTCGTGCGACCAGTCTGAGAGAAAGAGAGAGTCCGATAAAAAGAATCGCGCATTTCGGCCGTAGTCATCCACTACAAAGTACACAAACTCTAAAACAAACATACCCGCACGTACATCCTCGTACAACCGGTTTGCAAATACGCGTGCAGAAAAGACACACGTGCAAAAATAAAATACGTACATATACATATATACATATATATGGCATAGGGGATGAAAAAACAAAGTTGAAAAAAAACTACACGAAGCGCGAAAGAGAAAAGGAGAACTGGCATTATTCTCATACGCATGTACCGTACATCGACGTGTTATATAGCTATGTATAAGCGATACTTATATATGGATGAGAGCGAGAGAAAAGGAGATTAAACGCGCATCAATAAGCTTTCCGTATGTAGTAGTAGTACGGGTGATAAAGCGAACGAGCTAGAGAAAATTAGAGAGAGATAGTAGCGCCGAGATAGAGAGTTTTAAAAAAAGAAATTACGCAAGCGTGACGAAAAAAAAGAAGCTACTGCCCTCGCTCGCGAAAGGTTTACTCAGACGCACAGACATACACACGTACATACATACACACAGAGACATGTAAACACAAATACAAATACATTTACACGTACGGGTACACGTATAAGCTTATTATATGCACACTCACATTATACTTATGCAAGTTGTGTACGCGCACGACGAGCAAAAGCGAAAGAGGGATAGGCTGCGAGAGTATATGCAGAAAGAAAGAGAAAGAAAGAAAGCGAAAGAGAGAGAGAAAGTGTTGTGACGAACCTATATGCGAGAATCGTTATGTTTTTCTACAATATGAATACAATACAGTAACGTTTGTACGGAGCTCTTACAACAATATTTGTACAATATGAATAATAAGAAGAAAAAAAAATGGATTAAGCTGCGCGTAAAGCGGCGGTCGACGGCCGCGGTACCGCAACCCAGCCAGATGCAATAACTTTTTTAACAAAGCAAAAGTAATGATAAATAATGAAATAAAATAAAATAATAGTAATATAATAATAATAATAATAATAATAATGAATAAATAATAAATAATACAGTAAAGCTAAAAAACGATGTAACGAAGAAGAAATCGCGCAAGCGACCGCACGCGAGGGATCGTGTACGAGCGAGAGCATTTTAATTGAAGAGAAAATATCGTGAAAAAATTGAGACAGTGAATGAGAGAGAGAGAGAGAGAGAGAGAGAGAGAGAGAGAGAGAGAGAGAGAGAGAGAGAGAGAGAAAGAGAGAAAGAGAATGCGAGGCGTTATAAGTGTACGTAAGTTAAAACACGGGAATATTTTTTCATACTGTTCGCGCGAGACGATAACCGGATGAACCAACCGCCCCGCCCGATATACGCCTATATTGTATACATTGTGGTATTATATACGTACGACAGGTATATCATACGATACAGTCACACAATCACATATACACCCAGCAATACAGTAAACGCGTAACAAATAAATAAATAAATGAATAAATACATAAATAAATAAACAAAATAAATATACCGGCCACCCCCTCTCCGAAAAGTCGTGTGTGTCAAACACTGGACCGTCCGCTCTACAAACCGAACCAATTGCGTTCTCCTTTTCGCGCGACGATCCTTACTCTTCGCCGAAGCGAAAACTATTGATCAAATAACAACTTTGCTAGAATTATAGTCAAAGCTCTGGATTCATTATTTTAAACACGCAAAAAGAATCGTTCTTGCAACTACAAAATACCTTCCTGTATCAACGTGTAAAGAAACCAGAGTAGAAAATTCAAAAACATCTGTTTCGAAAGGCGGACGAGCGGGAAAAAAGGAATAGAAGCTTTGACGGTAGAGTTTCGCGAGCGAATGGTCCACGCACGCGATCAACCATAAGTTTCGTTTACATTGTGCCAACTGCAGACTTTTCAGGATCTCCTTCGGTTTCAGGTTTTACCATATTGTGATGAATCAAGCGTATACAATATTTTCCGGAAAATAAACGGATAAAAAGAAAATGTTATGAACACGACAAAAGAATAGGTGGGAAAAAAGCGGCCCGCGCGCAATCATACTGCGCGTGCGCCGTTGAGCAACATTTTTAAATAATATAGCTTAACCGCGCGCGGCCGACTTGTATATTTTACTGCGTACCTACAACCATACTGCGTGGGTGACGACAACGAGAGACCGACCAGCACCGTTTTCGATGAAAATAAAAAAAAAGTAAAATAAAATTTAACGGACGCGGAATTTGTTTTCTCCCTTCGCTCAGCATAGAGAACGTCGTCCCGATGAAGAATATTGCGCGTATCAGAGACGATAATTTATATTGATATCTTACACGGCTGAAGTACGGAAA
Organism: Apocrypta bakeri; assembly: GCA_018906985.1. Lineage (NCBI taxonomy): Eukaryota > Metazoa > Arthropoda > Insecta > Hymenoptera > Pteromalidae > Apocrypta > Apocrypta bakeri. The sequence goes on along the minus strand of JACCIA010000001.1, from coordinate 21,805,784 downwards.
ATCGGACTTTGAATTTTTACGAGTGTCTAATAGCTGCTAGACCGCTGAGTAATAGTAATCGTAGTTATAACAATAATAATATTAATAATAATAATAATAATAGTTATAATAATAATAAATAATAAATAATAATATATTCATACAATAGAAGTGTACTGGAACAAAAACGTCGCGACGTGTAATAGTTTGATACGACAAGCATTTGTACATCTAATGTGTAAAAAAATACTATATTTTCGAATACACACAGAATACTATATTTATTTTTTCCGATCTGTTTTTCCGTGCTATACCGAAAGCCTGGAAAAACTACACAGCAATATTCAAGGGACGACTGCTTCTTATCACTTATTTATCGAGATCCCTAGGTGCTAGCTCGCGTCTCTTCTTCTCGTCGCCTCGACCATTCATATTTTTACGTTATATTATCATTATATCTCGCGATATCCGGTTTATATTATATAATGCCCGATATTTACGAAGTAAAAGATTGTTGTCAGTTCGAGGAACAGATGCATTTTTCCGTTCTTTCGTTTCGTTATTCAGGAAACCACTTGTGCGTGTCTGCGACAGTATGATAGAGAGTGTGCGTGTGCGCAGGAACAAGAAATAAGCGATAAAAGACAAAAAAAAGAATGCAGAAACAAAACAAACAACGTCTCTCGTTTGTGCGAGTTTATAGTTATCCAACTACCGTACCGAAGCGTTCGAAAAATGAGAAAACAAAACAAACACAGAAAAAAGAAACCACTGAAAAGCGAACGAAATAAAAGTGGAATTTAGAGATTAAATGAGAGGAGTATAATAAAAAGATCACGTAAAAAAAAGAAACAGAGGCTGTCGACTCGTTTCGGCGCGTAGGCGATTTTTTAATTGTACATTTTTAGCACTGGACGACTTACGAGGAAACAGGGGCGAAAGTAAAGAAAAAAAAATCAACAAAACTCTGAACAAAAAAAAAACGAAGCAAGACATGTGCCGTTTTTTTATAAGTAAATGAAAATGGTCGAGACGAGAATCGTATTGTAACTGCGAGAGTAAGAAAAAAAAGTGAAAATGAAAAAAAAAACGAAACACGCTGTCTTGTATGCGCTCGTCGCCAGCTAACCAGCGGCTCAGAGAGAAAGAGAGTGAGAGCGAGAGAGAATGATAGCGAGAGAAAGAGAGAAAAGATTTTACAAAGTATAATAGGCGAGAGAGAAAAAAAAGCAAATTACAAGCGCGCAGAGAAACTCGAATTGAGTTTCTTAAAGAATCGTTAGATATGATCGTATTGCGCGCGCCTGTGCGACGATCGCGATGACCTTTTTATTTTTTTAATCTCTATCGACGCGCGCGCGCGCTCGGTGGACACGTGTATTGTATTCTCGGTACGAGATCGGGCGCTTATTATTTCGTTGAAAAAAAAAATAATAATAATAAAATAAAATAAATGAGAAAGAGAGACGCGCGGATGAACGAAAATAACAATGAGTTGGCGAATCGTCGATGCGAGCGCGCGCAAGCTCGCGATATACGAATTAGCGATCCTCGCGACACTTACGAGCACTGTTACCTCATTTGTCATCGTACGAGAATAAAAGACAAGTTTCTTTCGGTTCTTAGAAGAACGAATGCATATCATAGCTGTAAATTAACAATTTGTGAAATAAAAACAACTGCAAACTGTTTGTGTTAACGTTACGGCTTTCTAAGTTTTCTATATTGCGCATCGAACCTTATCATTGTGTCCTGTTATCCTTCAATTATTATCGGTCATTTTAATTCTTCATATTGCATGTTTGTATTATTACGGTAAATGCATTGATTTTCGTATTGTTTTTCATGAAGCTTTTCTGATCTATCGATATATTATGTATATAAATATTTATTTTAGCATGAATTTTAATATTTTTTATCATAGCTATCTTTAATTAATTCAGCGCAGAATTGATGTTTTATTCGCATTATGATACAACTTTAATTAATAGTCGTTTGAATTCTTTTTATTTTTCTCTCCGATAATTAATTATTTTGTACACATACGATTGTCAGTATTCATTTATTTATTGTAATACTCTGAAGCTAAAATCGCGTCAATATGCTTACATACGATATTGTTCAATTATTTGTGGATAGAGATAAAATAGGCATGAGTCAGTAAAATATTGGTTTGTATTATTTGTACAGTATAAGAAAGGAACAGCTAATTTAAACATTTTTTTTCAATAAAAATAGTTTATTTTTGATATATAAATAGTCTTACACATATAACCAGATAAGATGTACGAGCTCAAAAATTAATGTCACTTAAAGTATTTATTAACTTAAAGTATTCTACATTCGAGATCCATTTAAAAGAAGTACAAACGAGTAAGCTCATTCATCTTCGAACTTCGTCTTATTCATCGCAGGTAAGATAAAAGATAGCATCAACTCGATCAAGAAAACACTCCGAAGCAGAAAAAGCGTAAATAACAAATTCCAGAAACGAAAAAGAAAATAACATCCGAGACTAATAAGGAAATACGTCGACGCTTGTGTGTACAGGTCTCATTGGCACTGGGATTGGAACCAGCCGGCTGGGGTGGTTTAAGTCCGGGTGAGCTCGGAGATGGTGCCACTGCGGCTGGATTGCTTTCGTCGGCAGGTTTCGCCGCGGGTCTAGCTGGTTTAGCTCGACGTTGCGGCGTATGTCTCGCAAGCTTCCCCTCGAGTTGGTTGCTCGAACGACATGCAATTCTTCAACACGCCGGACAACCAAGTGACGACAAACCCTTCACCTGTGAACAATGCGGACAGCGCTATCGTTATCGCTCTGCCTACGTTAAACATCGAGAGCAGAACCATCGAGCAAGACTACCCGCTGATAAACTCTTCACGTGTGACGTATGTGGCATGCAATTTAGGTGAGTGTACTAATTACTGGTATTATTTTAATTTGATTTCAGTTTGGATTTTGTTCAATTATTTTGGTTCTATAATTAGATACGTTAAAGAAAGTTTACGTTGATGATAGTTTCATTGTTATGTATGCTATATAGATTTGTTTATTTTATAAATTGCAGCTAATTGGTAATTATAATTGGTCGAATAAATTTTAACAAAAAACGAATTCCGGCGATAGAGTTGCTTAAGAAATAGGGTAGAAATTTCAAATGATTTTATGTAGTAGATGATAGATCCTTGAAAAAAGATGAAATTCTAAAAAGAAATCGGTTTTCTGAGCGATGCTGTAAGGATGGAAATTTTTTGATGAGAAAGTATAAAAAAGATACTCATCGACAATTTGATATTTTAGACATAGTTCAGGTTTGTTGGTGTTTTTATATTTTTATTATTAGTATCTTTAAATATCTTTATGGAAAACTATAGCAACACTCAATGTTATTTTATTATCGAAATTATATTTCATTTCTGAGCTCCTCCTTCCTAATTCCTTTTTCCTCAAAACGAATATCGATTTTCTTAACTTTCGAGAACCGTAGAGAGAACTTTTATACTGTGAAACATTTTTCTGTGCCCAGAATACTTTGACGCAACTGTATATTAAATCAAAGAATAAATATCACTTTTTTAATCTTTATTTTTATTCACAAAAGCATTGTCGTTAATAATAAATTACGTACAATAAGTTAGTAAATAATTGTTCCCGAATGCTTTGTTAATCACCAGGTATCTCAAGTCCTTCAAGAAACACCGTTTGAACCACGCTTTAGAACGTCTACAGCGTACACCGTCGAACGAGTCCCAATCCCTAACCGAGCGCAGCGACCAGGTCTCGAGCACAGGTGAGCCTTCACAATTGGAAAGTGGAAGCGCAGGCGACGCTAGCCCAGTAGATGTGGATGCGGAGGATCGAGATAGAACCGGGGTTGGTCGTGACAGTCCCTTGGAAGGAGGTCGTGAGGAGGGTGCAAGCTCCGAGACAGCCAGTATCCAGGAGAACGCGAACGAGGATGGCCTTCCTGAACCCGGAACAGCTGGTTCTTCGATTCTTCGAGGCAACAACGTCATGCAAACAGCTGGTTGTAGTGACGCCGAGGACGCTGCAATGGAGGACGAACGTATGGAACCTCTTATCGAGGCAACGACGACCAGTACCACCACAACGACCAACACTGGCGGTGGTGGCAGTAGCACCGGTACCAGCCTCAACTTGACGGTTGCTCGAGCTGCCAGTCTCCACCATCACGAAGCCGAGCGTCGCGAGCGTCGCTTCGCCTGTCCCTTCTGCGGCAAATGCGTCCGCTCGAAGGAGAACCTGAAGCTCCACGTGCGCAAGCACACTGGCGAGCGGCCGTTCGTCTGTCTCTTCTGCGGTCGTGCCTTTGGTGGCAAAAGCGACCTCACCAGGCACTTGAGAATCCATACGGGCGAACGTCCTTATCATTGCGAGATGTGCGGTAAATGCTTCGCCAGGGCGGACTATCTCTCCAAGCACCTGACCACGCACATTCACCAGCGCTGAGGTAGGCTGAGGCGGTAGTCGCTGCTCCCGAGGCTTCGCCAATCTAACGGGACGTGAGGATCGTTTTAAGATCGTTGCGATTTTTCTTGCGCGATGCCGGCTGATGATTATATATTATATTCTTACACCTCTTGATTGTATCGCGCGACGAGCCTTTTTATCCTTGGCGAAACACACGTGTCCAATCTCAGTTCTTTCGCACAAATGCTTAACATCAACGCGCAAATCGTTTTCTCTTCTTTTCACCCTCAGCCGCCCCCTCGTTTTTTTTCGTAATTACGATTAAATACAGAAGCGCGCGACCACGTTATTTAACGTTAATTCGTTTTGCTATGTTAATACTAATTCGAGAATGGATGGTGTGTAGCCAAATGAAAAAAGGCAAGTGCCGGACCGCAGATAAAGAGTTCAATAATTGCATATAAACGAAAGGCATTGAAGCTACTCTATATTATGCTATAGTGAGAATAAATATGTGATAAGGGATAATTAAACCAAAGAAGGTTGAGTCACAACGTCGTGCGGAACGAAGTTTCGTCGTGTGATTAAAATGACGATATTGAACGTGCTCTTTCTTGTCCGTTTTTTCGAGTCTCAAAAAGAGCCCGCGCCGTTTTCGTACAAACGAAATTCATACGCGCGTCTGTCCGGATATATCCGTACACGTTTGCTTCGAATGAACGACGAATATATAACGAATGATGTTTTTGCTTGCAACTATAAGTAAATTTACTGTGATCGACATATTTTACCAACAGTATCTTCCGTCTCATGGATACAATATAATATATTTTTTATTAACAATTCTACAGCGATAAGTTTAAAGCCAAACGTATTAGTAAACACGAAATTCGCAAACGTAAAATATAATTTGACCGCGAAAGATGGCAATATTCATGAGTCTATGTATTATTCAACATAACTTCGAGTGATAAATTACGTGCCAAGTCTTTTAAATAACATATTTATGCGATAATATTTCATTTATACAACGATCGAGTTTCTATATAATTTAACAAAAAGGTGCTTCCAAGCCAAATCCTCTAGCGACAACTACCAAAATGTACAAAGAGTCATTTTCCGGCTTTAAATGAATTCACTCGATTAGCGAGAGAAGGGAAAAAGAAGCCAAGCAAATAAAATCGAGCAAATAGCAAGGCAGCTTCTCTCCCCCTCATTCCAAAGTCTACATCGAGCAAAGCGTTTAATTTCGTTTCTACGATCCCGAGTCAAATGAATATCCAGCTGTATATGTATATACAGCCATATATAGCATTCTCGTCCCGTCACGTGAGACGAGGTACTATTCTGCGCTTGGAGCGCCGGGCCTATTTCATATAAACAGCTGTACTCGCATACATTTACACAGACGTACTAATACATATAGCAGCGCACAATACAACGACGTCTCTCGGCTATATTGGCCTCAAAATCACGGGTCCTCTCGGAGGAATGCTCAACTTGTCGGGAAAGAGAGAAGAAGAGAGAAGTATGTGCGAGGAAAACTTGCAAGCTCGCTCCGAGCTTTAAACTTGCCGCGCGAACTTCACTGCTAATCTTAGAGCGTGAGCGCTTGCGAGCCCTTTTGTACACAGCGTAGCTCCAGAGCTCGAGACTTCCGGATAAGGCAAGCTACCGGAATTTATACTTTTTGCAAAGGCCTCCAAGTTTCGGATTTTCTTTTTCTCGCGCTCTTTACTGACGTCTTTTACTATTCACTTTCTCTCTACGAATTTCACTGAATTATACACGCGGTTTATCGATTTTCTAGAAAACAGTAGCGCAAAATCCCGTTGATTATACAACGATTACGGAAGTACCGACAAGTTGAGCAAAACAATATCAGATTCCAAAGATACTTCGAAAAGTACAATAACAAGTCGCGAGACAACACGAACCTACTATTTACAGACTCAGATGTAGACAAGAATTAAGACATACATACGCCTACGCATACACACTCAAAAATAAAGTCAACGAAGTCAGCGGGCGCTAACGAACGCGCGACGCGTGCAAGAAAATAATAAAAAATAAAATAATACAAAAAAAATAATAATAATAACAGAATCGAACAGAGCAAAACATGTGAGTGAGATATTATCTGTCGAAAAGAAACCCTAATATACGTAGCACGGTCTGTGTGGTCCTTCGCCCGTTAGCGAGCGATCACTTTTATTATCGCTGTGTCCATTGTGTATAGATAAATTAAGAATTCGAGTGCTAATCGCACGTGATATGCGCGACAAGGAAATGCGACTTGTTTTAATCGAACGCGGGCCTATGCAGCGAATGTACCATAACAAACGAATATAGATGCTTTACTTTTTTCACAATTCTTTTTTCTACAATGCAGTTCTTCTGTAACATCAACGCGATACAAAAATACAGTAACCAAAATATAGTTACTTCTGCACGGATAAACCACCGATTAATTATTATAAGCGATTAAAAGCAACGCAAAATTGAATCGCCGATCGCAACGCAAGGTTTTTATTAATACGAATAATTCTATAACGTGTGAGTTGATTAATGAAATTGATATGAAATATGTATAGTTACGTATAGCGACATGAAAATCTAATGGGTCTGCGCGTCGAGGCTGCGCGTTCGGTTCGAATTATACAAGTAAACTTATTATAGATAAGACAAGGGGAAGTGAGTCGTGCGTTCCTGTGCCAAAGAGAATTTTAGATCGGATGATTATTTAGCTCGAGATCCGATATGGCGTGTTTTGATATGTGCGTCCGAAAAGTCCCTCCATGCTTTTGGAGACCGAATCAGCCGCGGCGTCAGTTCGCCTCGCGGTCTTGAGATTTATTTTCAATTTTAGAATGTATAGATCAATTATTATCAATATTATTATTATGATTAAATTTGCGATTATTATTATTATTACTATTATTATTATTATTATTATTATTAACATTATTGCCGGGTCTAAAAAAGAAGCAGTAGCGAAAGTTTTTCTCGTAGGTACTGAAAGTGGAAAATTAGTGATTGGATATCGTCGTTTTGTTACTCTTCAAGATATAAATGTGCATATATCCTGCAAAACGCAAACAAAAGTGTCTGTTAAATTGTAAGACAATATATGATTATTCGATTATATTTTCGAATGTTCTTGGTGATGATGAATTGATTTTTCTTTTTACGTTCTTTCAATCTGTAATATTTGACTTTCATGCCTGATTAAGCGAAACAGACGAAATGTACGCTGCAAATGTTAGATGAGATATTAAAATTATAAAACAGCAACGAAAATTAGTGGAAATCCGTTAATCGTAAAATTCAGTATCTACTCGACTTTTAAATTTTAAACGATCGAGTTTTCAGTGGCTACTGAAAATTCAACTAATCAATTCCGTGACGACTAAGTGGAATAAAATTAATTTATATTAAAGCGCGCTACGTTACTCGATTAGCTGTATATTAAATTTTTAAATCCCAAATTGTCAATTCGAATTCATTTTTATTTAAAACTAATAGTATAAAAGATAAAATGCAAAGCCTTAATTGCGAACTAAGTGTTATTATGTACCTTGAAACATCGAAGACGTTTATTGATATATGATAATTATTTCCCAATGAAACATTAAAACAATGCCAAATATACCTAGCCTACTAATTTAATCGTATTTCAATAAAAATCATTGAAAAACTGAATTTCGATATTTTGCTTTTCGAGCGTCACGGAATATCAGGGCATTTTAAATCACGTTTTAACGAATAACTACTTACATTACACAACACCAAGTAACATAATGGAAATGATGAAAAATGAATAAATAAATATATATATTATTATTATATATACACGATAACAAATTCTAATATTGTAAGACGATATTATATTATATACATAAAGATATATTTAATGAATGTTCCTATATTTGTACTATATAAGGACGTATGCATAATAAGTGTACTATATTGATATTCGATGGTGATTTCAAATTTTTACAAAAAATAATATTAATATGTAATAATTCTCATTGTTTAGATAGTAGTCGCCGAGTAAAAACTTCATTGTACAGTAAAAATTGATGGACAAAGAAGAAATTTGAGGTGCGGCTCGCCTGTAATAAGAATAATAATAAAAAAAAACTTCATCGCGTTGTCGATCGACTAGTGAACACGGAATAAATTGCAATTTTAATCTTCTATGGGTTATCTAAATGTGCAATGGGACAAATAATTAATCGGCATGGTTTAGAGTTCAAAGGTTAACAGAGAAGAAAAGAACTATCGCTCTTGAAACGGGAAGAGTATGGAAATGAGCATTAAATTAAATGAAATATTCATTTCTGATTTGAACAGAAAACCGTGCATGTATAATAGAATTTCATAATTGCAATAACGTGTACTCGATTGATTTACATGAAACGTTGGAGTTACGAGAAATTAGAGTCGCAAGCTAGTTCGAAAAGCGCGAGTCCAATGCACGTAGATTCAGAATGAAATTAAACAAAAAATAAAAAGAATATGACAAAATTATGAATGGAGAAGCGGGTACTAATTAGTTGCGTTTTTAAAAATACGCTAAATACAACTGAATTAAAATAAAATAAATAGATGAAGGGAGCAGGTCGCGCGTGAGCGTAGGCGAGGCGAGGGTCTTCCTATATTGACTGAACGATCAGATGTGATATACGCATATAAGAAAATTTATTGATAATTATTTATACCGTAATCGTGCGTTATTATAATATATACGTGTAATTAATGAACAAAAAAAAAACTAAAGCTGAACTCAATTGATGACGCGAACTTGAATTTTAATTCGAAATATGTAAGCGCTGCGAACGCATGAACGACGGGGATTTTATTACACAAGGTCATTACGTCTACAATTACATTGTGTATTACATATAACTATGATATAGATAGATTACACAGGTGTTATACACAATGTTTTTGACTCGTTTATCCATATGTTCCGAGGGTGTAAGCCATATTAAATGCAAGCTACAAGGTTTTAAGTGAATACTCTATATATATAATAAAAAAATGATGTACATTCGGGGAATTATTGAAGGATTTCAGGTACGTTATTCTATATAGTTTGAATATAAGTCACGCTTATATATATATCTACACTTGATCGACCGATCGTGTAATAGTCCAGCAGATAGATGGGGAATGAAAAATTAGTCAAGTTGAGAATAATTTTTACTATTGCCAAGGCATTCAAATTGAATATTTTTAATATTGCTCTTATACTGTAATGGTACTAAAATATAAAACTCGCTCCCAACTTGTTAACTCCTTGAGACGTTGATTTCTATGTTTCATATAATGCAGCAAAAATAAAAACTACAATAGTCTATGCGAAAGAGTATCCACACCTTCGATCGATTATCGGTTAATTTATAAATGTCTCGTCAATTTTACGAAATGATCTCCGATTCAATATATTAATATATAGTATCAATAATTAAATTACTGATAAATTCAAAGAAACGTGAAATTTTCATTGAAATTTAATCTCTTCGATCGACTTTGAAATATTTCATCAATGGGTTAGATATCGTTCAAAAAGTTCTTACGCATTAATAATATTCCTTGTCCTCTAGAATGAATTTCAACTACTCAACGTTTTAACCTTGATGTCGTCATAGTAACTAGAACAAGATCTGTTTACACGAAACAATAACGCAAATAATAATAATGAAACTAATAACAATAAACGTTAAAATTTATATGTAGCCACCGCGATCTTGATGATTTTCAATAAAATATTGTGCCAACAAGTACAAATTTTTCGATATATATAAACGACGTCGCTGAATTATATATATTTTTCATTTTAAATTCTTAATAATTTTCGAGAATTTTCGAGCGAGCAATCGTCGAACATGTGTGCACGTGCTATTACGTTCGCCGCAATCATCGCCTATATATAGCTGTCCCCTGCAAACGATCAGCAACGTAAGGGTTAATTTAGTTACCGGAATAAAGTACGATATTAAGAAAATGAAATCCACGAATCGTTCGTCCGCGCAATAAAAAAAGATTATATATATAATGCACTTACACACAATTCGCTCGATCCTCAATGTCCGTCGTTCCGTCCGTCCTTACGCGGAGCGACACTACTTGTATAGCGAATTTCAGGAATTATATCTATAGCTAATCTTCAAAAAAAAATCACTACGTAAAAAGAATTCAACGCGAGAATTGCAATGAACGAGCGTTTTCGAAGCTATACATATATATATATATATACATACATGTAAGCGAACTCATTCAATTTTCTCCTTCTATATTTCCTTCTCCTCTATAAGATAAAAAAAAGTATCTTGATGTTCTTTCGGTGTCTAAAACTATCCTTAATAAGAAAGCCGACTCCTTTATCCCTCCCAGTTCTTGTGCGAGAAAGCCGGTGAAAGCGAGAATTGAACGTAAATTTTTAATAATTCTCTCTACGCCTGTATATTATATATTTATATGTATATAAATACTTATATATATATGTATGCATATGTTTTATACAGTGCGAGCGTTAGACAGCGCGGTTGCAAAATTCTGGGATTCGCATTAATAATACATATATATCCAGAGAATTTACACGCGGGAAGAAATTATAAAGAATCTCGTTAGAAGGAATTCAAGGACGTCGAAGACTATTAGAGCGAGCAAACGCGTATTGGACATAAAGTATATATGTGCAATATTAGAATGGAAAATTTTATTAAATTGAACATTTTAATCGTCTAATCACAGTTTTTAAAAGTCCATAAACCAAAAAAAAACGCCACAAATGCCAACGATTTTTCAATCCGTGCGCAGATTTGACAAGCTGCAAATGATTATATAAAAACCAAGTAGTTTCCTTCCATGCGCATACCTTTAAACGAAACAATCCGATGAGAATATGACTATTATATTTTTTAACGATTTTAAAGCCGATGTTATATGAATCGATGTTTTAATAAAGCAGACAGCCAAAGGTTTTTAAAGTTAGAGGCAACGATGATAAATAGAACTAATCATGCAATTGAATCTATTTTATACACGTGCAGATGGATATATGAACGGAAAACATTACAGAAAGTCCAAATCCTTTTACGATGACTTATGAAATAAAAATAATAACACGTAATATGCTTTTAATAAAGTAAAATAAAAGAACAACATTCTCCATGTTTTACATGACCAAAAACTATAATAAAAAAGAAGAAAACAATCTAAAGTGCAAATACTCTATAATAATATTTTATTGGGACGTGAGATCTAACCTGTCGCGTCTCTTGCTGAAAGTGCAGGAAGTACAATAGAAAAAAAAACGTAAAAAAAAATATAAGCAACCGGGAAAAATTCACGGAGTATAACAAAGCAAAAAAAAAAATAAGAAAACTTTCGTAATTCTTCGTCCATTTAAAATGCAGTAAGCTCAACTATGCAAGATCGTCCAGGTTTCGTTTGAGGGAGGGAATCATAATAAATTCAGAAGCGCAAGCACGAGCGAATCTAACTACTATGTAAGTGCGTCTATTTAAAAAATAACGAGCGCAAATTCTGTCCGTGGCGCTCGGAAGACACTCAATATATATATATATATATACACAGATACACTGAAAGCCGGAGACACAATGCGTGGGGATTACGATATACATATATATATATATCCATAATGCACAGTGGGAGATTTTGCAATCGCACTGAAATGTGCGCAACGTGCAAATAGGGAATACAAGCACGCGATCGCAAAGTACGAGGATGAAAGAGCGATAAATAAATGATAAATAACAATGTTTTCGGTGGATGTACTATCGTCGTTTATTGTACCTACACTAGATATATACGCATATATACGTAATATATATATATATAATATATATATATATATATATATATGTGCGTATATATTAAACGTATATATATATAGGAAATATGTTACAAGTCAGATTGCAGCGCTTGCAAGCGTGGCACGCGCGCACGAGCGAGCTAGATTGCAAAGGAGAGTTGGTATAGACTTTGTCGGAGAAACGGATGGCAATCCCAAGGGAGCCGTTGACTCTTTGGCCTTTTTTCCGAGGTCGCGACTCGTTATGCGCGCGTCCTCCTTCACGGAAAACCTCGAACTCGAGCGCGCGTGTGCGCGGGAGCCCATTGCGCTGCAGTATTTTTGACGTGAATGTTAGAAATATTTTTCAACTTGTACTAAATGTGATAATTGATGAATTGACAATGAGCAATCCAATTGTAATATATATACACATATATATACATAACAAAAAAAATCACGTATATATATATATATATATATATATATATACGTAAAAAATGAATGTCGATGTCTGTCGTACAAATCATGAATATTATAGGTTTTACTCTATATATAGGTAGTTATATATGTTTAGGTGGAATAAAATCGAATGGAATGGATATATATTATATTATACATATAAAGAACAAAAAAAAGAAAAACGAAGAAGATGCCAGAAGCTGCGAAGGCTCGGTGCGAATTCGGCACTCGCTATAATGTGTAATAAAAATAAAATGCGGATATAAGCGTGTAAACGCGATCACCGAAGCGCTGTAACACCTACGTATGTTAAGTGTCGGCGCGATAAGCAAATCTGTCCAACGATGCGAAGCCGCTCGGCACCGGACGCTACCAGTGCGTTTCGTCCTTTTCTCTCGTCGTGATGCTATTCGACGTCGCCCCGATGTTTTTTATATATATAAATAAATACACATACAAACACGCATAAAACACACGCACCGAAACCTAAAAATTATTTGTCATTCTTTAAGATGGCCTTTCGAATTAAATAAACAATTATCAGCTTTGAGAAAATCGATATTGTATAGCGAATTATTAGACTGTTGTTGTTTTTTGAATTTGTTAAGATTTTTCGGTATATTGTATAGCATATAACTGTGTGTAGTACTAAACTGATTAATAACGATATTTGTAGTCCGTGTAGTATAGCGCTTTCAAGCCAAAAGAAATCCCCTTTTCAGTCGTGTTTTATACTATAAAAAGAATAAAAAAAGAATGTAATAAATGTTAAAAAAAATGTTTAACTAATAAACTTAATAACGAATAACTAAAGTAAATGCGACGAATAAAGTAATAAAGATACGTAAAAAGCGAAAACAATAATTTTTAGGTTTAACAAGAAGCAATTTCTGACGTGAAAATACCGACGACGATTATATTCAATCCGATTATACGATGCGGGCATCTCTTATAATATATACAATCAGCTCCACTAACCTCCTTCAAATGTTTATATACATAATGATATGTATTCGTGATGAGTACGAGAAAGTGATAAGCTTAGCCGCGAAAAGGAGGAAGCGTCCGGCGCCAAACAGCTCGCAAAGCAAAAATTTTAACTAGTTCTTCTTACGACTGACGCGTATAATAATTATTACGCGCGATTCTGTCGTACGGAAGATAAACATTATATAAATATATAAATATAAATCTATATATATATATATATATGTATAAATATACATAAATATTGTATAACCAATTGTTGTCTACGATATGACGTTATTTTTCTAATTCATATTCGACTGTTATGATATTGTTGAGGACGAGTACATCGAATTTTAGACGAAACGATACAAATTTTTAAGTACTCCCCCTGCCTTCCGCCAACGAGAATAAGAGAGAAAAAAAACGAGTGAGGAGGGAGTATAGGCTATCGGAGTTGGAACTGCAAGAAATGACGTAAATAATTCTTAAGAATATGCGCGGAAGCTATAGGAGAAAATAGGCTTTAGTCGTGAGAAAGGAAGAAAGTATTTCGAGAGATCTGAGGGAAGTAAGCGAGAGATTAAAAGAAAAAAAATACAAGTTTCGACGTCAGATCTGATTTCGTTCGTTCAACGAAGAAATAACAATATTAATATTAATACTAATAACAATAATAATTAACGATAGAGAATAAAAAAATGCCGAGGAATCGTTCAATTTCACGGCGTGCGAGGTGCGCGTTGCATTATTATTAGTGTAACATTGTGTATGAGCGAAGAGAGAAAGAAGAGAGAAAGAGAGAAAAAGAGAAAGAGAGAGAGAGAGAGGGGGGGAGGGGGGGATAAATGAGGTAGAAAATAGATTGATTCAAGTTTCGAAGGAATGACTTGAATGAATCTTGAGTAAAGTTCATTTCTAGAAGTTCTATTAAGCGAAATGAAAAGATAAGAAAGAATGGAACTCGTGTAAACGATCGTATTCAGTCAATTTTCACCTTAAGCATTTGTCAGTCAATTCGCGCTGATTTTCTCGTATAGAAGAAAATAAATAGTAAGAGACAGCGTAAATATCGAACACGTATCTAATCGATTACAAGCAACGAAACGATGCGTTCTGGAGGAAACAAATTTCGAGGTATATACACTATACGTATAGGAGATTCTTTCATTGTCATCTTTCGCTTATAAAGCTTGGCATTAAATTTTTATTTTTTTTTCGTTTTCTCGAAATTTCAATACGTTTGTTTCTCTCTCTCTCTCTCTCTCTCTCTCTCTCTCTCTCTCTTGAGTACAATAATGTACACGGAACGACTAATAATTTGCTAATGTCCATAAATTGTTAAGCGAAAATGGGTTTCTTGTAACAGTTTTTACACGAGGCATTGAATTTGAAAGTGATGTTTACACATGCAAATTACAAGGTATTTGCGTAAACCTATGTATAGCAATAACGTTTGAATTAACAGTTTTCTTGTTCTCCCTCCCCCTCCGCCCCACCCCCACCTCGGAAAGTAAACAAAGCATCGTTCAATATGCTGAAGAGAACGAAATACACAAATCCAAGCAACGACGTTTAAGCAGTTAACATTATGTATGTACATGTATTTCTATTGTATAACAGAAATAAGTCCTAATGCGTAATCGTCGATATTCCCTTCAGTCCTATATTGATTTCGACAAGTGTGCGCCAACGAGAAGTGCCGTTTTATAGAAAGCCCATTTGAATTTTTTATAACTGTGTTATAGGTTAAATAACGATTAAACTCTAAAGAAAAAAACAGCGAGAAAGAGAGAGAGAGAGAGATAGGAGTAAAACGAGAGTAAGTGAGAGAGAACGAGAGAGAGAGAGAGAAACAAGGAAAACGCAGACTAGAAAAATAGAGCAGCGGAACGCGAACAAAGCTCGATCGGTCCGCATACGGGGGCGTAGACGTATAGAAGCTTTTTTCACTACACGCGCGGCCGTGCGGAGACGATATTACACTCAAAGACACGTGCACACGCATATAGGGCATATATGCACGTGGAAAGATACACAGAGGAGAGCGATGCCGCCGCGAGCGAGTACCGTATTTTTTGTAAGGCGCACCGCCGCGTCGGATTGTGATAAACCGCGAGCTCACGACGGCATCTTGCGCCGCGCGTATATGCAAACATCCCTATCTTTTATTATTTTATATATATAAAAACACGCGCATATATATATACATAAATATATATAGATGTGCGTTATTTTGCGCGCCGAATTTTTTCTGAAAACGATGATCAGCTAGACGTGCAATGCGGATGGCGAATTGATCGGTTTTCTTATTGTCACGTCGTTGTTATTACACATTATTATATATACATGATTGTTGTTGTTGTTACATTATTATTACAATTATCGATAAGTTCGTTTTTATGTATAAAGGAGATACGAGCAATTTTTTGTTTGTTTCGGTTCTCTATATTATAATGTAATGTAGACGTAAATAACAGCAATAACGATTGCGTCCAAGCTGGACTGTAGTGTTTCGAAATTTGAAGAAACTGTGTGATCCTTCATGCGAGTAAAATAAAAGAAAGAAAGGACTGTCTCTCGCTATATATATATATATATATATATATATATATATATATATAAGTATGCGTTACGTTCAAGTTGAGTTACGGGGTTAATTAGTCAAATCGCCAGCCGAGCCAGTTGAAAGAAAAAGAATTAATTGTCGAATGTGTAATCGTACGCGAGCGCGATGCTAAAAATGACGCAGTATTTCATTGCGGTATTTTGCTCTCGGAGTTTTACGGCGCTTTTGGTAGTTTTTTGAAAATTCAAATTTTCCCGCGCGAGATAGGAAGCAAAAAATAAATGAAAAAAAAAATTGAATTTCCTACGTATAACGGAAACTTTTACATCAGTGTGTGTACAAACTTACCGAAAGCGCCAATATAGATGTTCTTGTTCTCTTCGTCGACCGAATCTGAATGCAAAAGTCGGCTGAAAAAAAAAACGTATAAGTGTTCTTGACTCTTTGTAACTATACTTGTATAGCTAAGCGAACAATTCAAAGCTATTCTTACATTCTTATATCTACTCTAGTAGTGGTTATATATTTCTCGTTGACAAAAATTACGATTCCCTCTCAAGACACCTGTCCATCTTTCTCTCAGGAAGTGCAAAATCGAAATTCCTCGGATCTCCGACTTTGTCAGTTCAGCTTTCGTCGACGCCCTCTGATTGCGCAGCGAAAACCAATGCCTAAATAATAAACAAAAAAAAATGAAATAATAATAAAGAGAACGCGGTTAATAACGACGCCTCAACGGTTGTCGTTGATACTTGTCTTGTACCGTTTAACGTATATCAGTGTCGTGAATAAAACAAAAAAAAATTAAGGTAAAGCAACAAAAAAAATACAAAATAAAAAAGAGCAGATGAGCTCCTCGGTGTTGTGAGTATACATACTCGTTCCTAGCAACTCGTATGAAGATTATTACTCATACTCCTCGTAACATTGCATTGATCTACTTTACCTACTCTACTTAGTCCTTACAAAAATAAATAAATAAATGCATTCTGTCCACTCTGTACAATGTGTGTTTAGGATTTCTTCTTTCTTTACCTACCAGATAATATATCCCTTCCAATGTCAATTTATATGGTAAGTGTGAATGATGGTAACAATGGGACAAGTTCAAGAAATGAGAAACAATTTACTCGACGACGTTACCTTTATTATCTTCTCGAATATAAATTGATCTTCATATATCTCTAAGTTGCACAATTCGGCTTAAAATTTTTGTTTCTAAAAATCACTACAATCAGAATTTTTTATACTAAAAGTTAACATATATATATACATATATATATATGTGTGTGTGTGTGTGTGTGGTTTCATCGTGGTACAAAGTCTATGTAACTCAGTGTTTATTACACTGGACAGGGAATCATTTGTATTTTATCCAAAATCAAAATCGATACATAATATCTTTATCTGCTTCAAAATTACAGAAAATTATTTTTTTTATTCATTCTTTGAATAAATTATCATCACGTATCATTTTGATTACGTTTGTACCTTTAAATATTCTTCTAATATAATACACATGCAGTATTAGAACGTCATATTATTTAGGAATAATATTAATAATAATCATCTGAGCAAAAATTATTTAATTTTTTTAGGCATTTTTATCTCGAATTCTGAATGATTTATTTTAGCACCAATGGAAATCAATGTTTAATTAATAACATTAAAAATTGAGTAAAAATTATTATCTTAATTTTTTTTCATAAAATTCCCATCTTAAATATATTGTCATGTGGTAATTTTTAAATTCAGTCGTATTTTAACGGAAAACTAATTTACCGTTCAAAAGCAGATTAGAAATGAACATGTGTTGATTTGACGTCAGTCTTCTTAAGTTACAAAGTATTCGAGGCAAAACGTGGCAGTAGCCCGCTACCACTAAAAGCATGTAAATGCTACAAAGTGTTATGAGATAGAAAGAACATTAATATTAAAAAACTTTCTAAATAAAACATTGATATGAACTCCTTGAGCGCTTAAGCAATATTCAAGCATATTGGAGTTAGTTACATATTTGCTAAGGATATTATTCGATACACTGAACTTATAAAAAAATCAATCGAAAAATTATTGTTTATAATTACACAGATCCAACATCTCATATAGAAGAGAGAATGAAAAATATTATTATCTAATAAAAAAAGATTAGTTGCCCCATGTTTCATAAGCGAACTTTTAAATCTTCCATTCGCTGCTTTATTCTACGCCGCATTTCCTTATACCTACAAAAATGATATCATTAGTACTGTTCATCAAAGACAATTTCATTAATTTATTAAATAAATGAAAAAAATTAAGCTCACTTTTCTTTTAACATAAGTATCTGTCGTTCTTCTTCGTAATGATAACGTTGCAATATATTGTGACACTCAGCTAATGATAAATTCAGAAACTGAGCTACATCAGAGCTGATTTCTGGAGTTGAAAGTTTGTCAACTAGAAATAGCCGTGCTATATTTTCGTGAGGTCCCAAAACAACGCGAACTTCCAAAGGATATTCGTCTTCTCTCAATCTACGTTGTTCTATTCATGAGAAATGATAATGAATTTAACAAAAATTTGTAATTAGCTTCGGAAATGAGTATTGCATGATATAAACAATATAAACTTACCTCCATTATCACGAACAACAAAGAGTGCAAAGTTATCGGGCTTAGCATCGACTTTATATTTGTCGAGCATAAGATTAATCACCTCTTGAGTACTAACAAGACTCGTCACCCAAACAGACATCTGCGAGCCATGTGGTGGAGTAAAGAAGCTAGTCTCTCGATTATAGAAATGTCCATTAATAGAGCAACGCCTTCTAAGACGATTGCGCGATTGACGTCTTGCCCCTGGTCGTCGTCTAATTGCAGTCGAACCTTGTTTTCGGCGCAAAACAACACCATCGAGCTGGAAATGAATTTGTCGTTAGTCGAATTTTAAATACAATTAGTGTTTTATGAAACAGTTAGATATGGAAATATTTTTTTATGATAGTTTATTTACCTCTAAACCACTGTCCGTGGACATAGTCATATTGTCATCATCTCGAAAATGCAAGGAACTTACTGAATCTGTGTCGCTGTCAGTCCGATGCCTTTGCAAACAGTCAGGACCCGACATTGAACGATTTAAACCTTTTTCTAGCCAACTATCTTCATCGCTTATTGACTGAGTACTAGCAGCATTTTTATCTAGACTATCAAAATATTCAACTCTACGTAAAGCACCATTTTTATTTGGAGTTCCCTGATAATTCGGAGTGTCTGTATTAGAGGAGCTGCTTATACTATGGGTAGGCGTACTATTGACACTATTGTCTTTGACTTTATTATTACTGGTATCAGTACTAGGACTATTTGGTTCTGAAATATCCGTACTAGATTGTCTAGCTGTTGTTGAAGGAGTAACAGAATTGGAATGTGAACTGTTTGATGGAAGATTTTTGGGCATAGTTTGATAAAGTTTTTCTCCATCTTCAACTTTTCGTTCCACCTGCAACAAGTCATCCAGCTCATCCCAATGCATTTTTTTAACGTCAAGTTTCATGGGAAGTGTAAGGCTTTTTATATGATCGGGTGATGCTGGTACTGAATTTGATTCAATTTCTAATTGACTATTGGACAGTGATGATTCCTTTGATTCTTCATTTTTAACTTCTTCATTATCAATCTTTTCAGCATAGCTTCTTCTGCAGGAATTTCTATGTCTTGCTGTAACTACTGTACGTTGGTCATCGTCTTCTTTCAAGTGTATAACACCACGTACTCCCCAATAAATTCTTAAAGCACCTTCTAAGATTAATCTACCATTTACCTACATAATAAACGTACCATTTAGTTTTTATTTTTCCTTAAAAAGAAATACTTTCATTAATCAAACATATCATACCTCTCGGCTTCGAATCCCACCACTTTTACCTTCATAATACTGGTTAAAAAGCTTAAGTTTTGATTCTAAGTGTGATCTGACAAGTAAATTTCTTTTAATATTAAAAAAATAATAAAATACTGATAATTAGTCAAAGAATAAGAATAATTTTGCGAACCTTGGTAAAGAAGATCGAGATTCCTTCTTGCCAAAACTTGTGTGAGATTCAACTCTTGTTCCATGTCCAAATAATTGGGGACCAAAAAGAGCTCCGTAACATGGCACATGACAATATGGAACACCTTTATGCTACGAATCAAACAAACATCAAACATTTACATTGTATAAATCTACTCCAATGATGATATTTTAAGTTTGTTTGGTGTAACTAACCTCGGCATGCTGACCAGGATTCAAGCGTTTGCCACATTCTTCGCAACGCAAACACTCAGGATGCCAATCGTATCCTAAAGATTGTTTTCGCTCCGCTACAATAATAATAGATAAACATTTTATTATCCACGTACAAAGAAAAGCCAACTTCCAATAGTTGTTTACAGTATGATGTATGTTTATGAAAAACATTCAAGTTTACAAATCACTGCATTCCAATTCAAGAAGCCGAGCCATTTAATCATCCGTACGTCGATAGAAAAAGTTAAGTACAATAAAATAAATGAATATACACACCAAAATAAACGGGCTTTCCGCATTTATGACACTTCCACATGACAAAGCTTCGCTAATAACGAGTTATGTTCGTTTTTTCAGTACAATAGAACATTGTGTCCACAAAGCTCGGTCATTGGCATGTTCCGAGAAGTGACACGAGTACGCAAAAAACGTCGAATTTTCGTGCTTCGTTCTGTCTACTCGAATACGCTCTTACTGCTCCTTTTTCGTTTTGGAGCTCAGAAGAGTCTGAAGCGCCATAAGCGCAAGGAAGAAAAACACCGCAACCTCTATATATATTATACCTATATATATATTACATATACTGTGCACAGGGAACAGTCTCCGCTGCCACCTCCGACACTGTACTATACATGCATTAGTGTCACGTGATCAGAGTCTGAGCGACCTTGTGGGTAAGATGGCGCCACGATAGATTTTTTTATTATTTAAAATAAAATTTCATATGATTGCGAAATTCAAAACCATTTCTCATAATTGCGCATAAAACGAGAATATTCATTTTACACTCATCGTAATGGAATATATTGCAATAAGAAAAAAAAATTGTTATTCAATCGATAAGAGGGTTACAAAGGATCCATCAACTATCGAATAAACCATTCCACTGTGAAACTTTATTTTATAGAAAAAGAAACACTGCTCTATGCATTTTATTCAGATGCCATTATCACAGTTAACTTATAACTAAGGCAATCATGACAAACAAGGGGAGAAAAACAGTATCATATTCAATGTATTTTGTAATAAAAATAGAAGAGACATAATCTAAACTCCAGCATCACATTGCATTTTACTACAAACGCTCAATCGCCATTGCTGATAGTTACTTAACGTTGTATTCTAAACCACGAAATTTAATAATATTGTTTTGAAGAACAAAGCGATAACTTGAACAATCATTTGTTCACTTTTTGTTTAACGTTTTCAGTCAGTTACAATTTTTGGTATAAGTATATATAATAATCTGAAAAATTATGCACAATTGCACACGCGAAGTCATGGAAAAACTCCTAATTCGCAATAAAATATAAAAATTATTAGTAATAAAATGTTACAAGATGCAAAGAAGAGTAAAGATTGTAGCAATATTCCGTGATATATGTACAGCCGTTACAAATGAGAGAAAATTGCTGTACAAAATTTCTTTTTATGCACTTGGGAAAAGTTGATTCATCTTTATGATGATGAAGAATCGCGAGCGTCCTGAGATACAGATTGCTCTGCTTCGGATGCAACTTCTCGGGTTTCAGTTTCAGTAGCCTTTGCCGTTGTTGATGTAGCATCGGGAAGACGACCCTTCTTTTTGCACAGTTCAGTAGCCTTTAAAAATGAAAATAGATTTTTTTCATAAAGATGTATTTTCTGTTAAGGACATTATAATCATTCCAATGAAAAAATATGGTTACCTTGCATTCTTCAGCTGTTTTATCATCTACACACCAATAAGATATTCCCCAAGTACAGGGTTTTGTTCCAAGATTTTTGTCATCTACTTGTCGCCTGTTCCTGCTGCTTCCCATTAAATTCACCAGGAAATCGTTCGAAGAACATAGATCAAGTTTGCTGCAGATTTTTTTTGTGTCTCCGTGTGCTTTGATAATATTGATAATGCTCTGCTCGTAAATCTCCATTAACATAGTACACTGAAATAAAAAGTCAATATCAAACAACTGAATTTATAATTAAAAGAAAATTATGAAATTGATATTCAAAATCTTTGAGTGTAAATTAGCTAGAGATACTTTATCAAAGTATTTAACGATGTATACTAACTTTGCCTTGTTCCGTTGATGGCAAATACTTGCAAACTTTCGTCACAACTTCCTCAATGTTTTCACCCGTTTTCGGATCGAGTAAAAGCGTCTCGAGGTTTGTTACAATAGTTTGACACATGGCACATTCTGCAACAGATTCTAAAAATTTATAAATGTGAAATAGAAAACGAAAAATAATATTATGTTTTACCAAAATTATTTCATCATGCAGGATATTTATTCCACCAAAACATTTTCCAGTACGTTGTTAAGGAACTACAAACACGCTAGATCCATAAGTCTATGTTATATAATGTAAAAGAAACAACAGCAGTATATAAAAATATTTTATTAAATAAAAGCCTTAAAATAATATTAAAAGCATTCAGGTAAAATATCACATTCCAATTAAATTTATATCATTACTACAGAAGGATAAAGCATGCGAGCCATTAGTCTCAATTCGTCATTATCTGGTTCAGAAATACCTTGTATACGTGTTTCGGGCTTACAAAGAGCGAGAATCCTACAAATTTCTTTTGGACTAACTTCTTGAGTTAAAAGTTCGATAACAATGTCAGCATAATCATTTACAAAGCTGTTGCATTTTTCTGACATGTGCTTTGGAAGGTGATTGCAGATGCCATGAATAATGAGTTCAATCTCATTTTTTGAGTTTGGAGTATTCATTGATTGTTCTACATACTTCATTATGTATTGGCATATTACACACTCAACGTCGTCCTCCACTTTTAACATTTTGTCATTGTTTACTACGTATGATTGGTAATTTGGGATTTCATTCGTCACTATAAATGTCGAAAAATACACAGTCAAAAACGATCGATGGATATTGAATAGAAAACGATAGAAAAGTATGTGCTAAAAAAATATTTAATTTTATATAATTTTTCTTACTTATTTCGCCATCTGCATCTAACGGGAAGAAGCTTATCGTAGGCTCAACATTTTTGTTTGGATCACACAGCTGCAGGTAAACACAAACTTCTTGAGGTGTTAAATCAGCCAGGATCATCTCTACGATCTGTTTGCTATAATCTTTAACTAAAGTATGACATTGACCCGATAAACTTTGAGGAAGATGAACGCACAATTTGTCTAATGCAGCTTCGATGGATGCCTAATATATTATTTTAATAGGTAAATCATGATAATAATATTAAAAATATATAAGTAATTTAAAACAAATTAATTACCTCAGTTTTGTTATCTTTAATAGCGTTATATAATTGGGTTACTCCAAACAAACAAAGAGGACAATTTGGTTTATCTTCAAGCTTGTCTTTAGAAGTTTCCTCTTTCTGCTCTATTTCTTTCCAAGATTTAAGCAATTCGGTTGATGGGCAAATATGAGTCATTGTGCATACCTGCAAAATAGCAAGAGTAATATAAATAATTCAATTCGATGGATGTCAGAGATGACATTTTGTAAAAGTTAACTCGAGATAAATCTTTACCTGTGATGGATCAATTTGCTGAGCAAGAATTGATACTAGTGCATCGCCGTAAGTGTCAACAAATTGAGTGCACTGATTTTGAATAGATTGCGGTAATTTGTTACAAACTTTATCGATCACTTGCTTTACTTTCTCCTGCGATAAATGTAATTTAGAATCATATAGTCGTAAACAAGAATTGGTGTATATAACTAACGAAATTTTAATACCTCTGCTGAAGGATCAGTAATAGCTTGCTGAAGATAGTGCAATACATATTCGCATAAAGCACAAGCTTGTTTGCCTTCAACATTATTTTTTGGTACCGCAACGATTTTCTCAGCAGAAAGTATTTGCGATTTAATAACATGTGAAGGATCACATAATTTAATGTATGCACAAACTTCTTGTGGGGACATATCGTTAAGCAGTAGTTGGATAAGCTCTTTACTGTAAATCTTCACTAAATCAATGCACTGTCCATTCAAACTTTTGGGTAGTTCATTGCACAATTTATCTAATGCAGCTTCAATTCCAGCCTAATAATATATGTTAAGATTGGAATAAAATAATAATATACGTTCAGAATAGAATAAAATAAATAAAAATTATAATTACTTCAGTTTTATCGTTTTTTACAAGATCGTATAATTTTGTAACTGCAAATAAGCAAAGAGGACAGTTAGGTTTGTCTTGAACTGATGTTTTTTTTAGAAATTCGGAAGGAATGCGTTCCCAGGCTTCAATTTGCTGATTGGTTGGGCATACAGCAACCAATGAACATATCTATAATTATAAAGAACAGATATTATTTAAATTTCTGGAATTTTGTCTTCAGTCAATATTAAAAATATATTTACTTCTGACAGATCTCTTCCCTGGCGAATCAGTTCAGCTAGAGCCATTTCGTACTTAGATAAGAAGTTTTCATCTCCTGATTGTCCTTTGATCGCAGGTAAACTATTTTTAACTTCTTTCAACACAAGTTTGACCTCATCCTGTACGATACATGATTAATAATGATGGTAATAATATTTTTCAATAAAAAATCATTATGAAACCTTACCTGATTTTTCAAATCTCTAACGTTTTGCCTTACGTAATTCATTAACAATTCGCAGCTAGAACAATATTTATCATCAACAATTGCAAGACCCGTCATTGGTGTTAATCTTTCAATGGGTAACTGCATTTCGCTAGCTTCCAAAGCTGCAGAATTCTTTTCGTTCATAATTCTAGTAGCAATTTTAGCGTGAGTTTCAGGAACCAGTGGCCAAATTGGTTCTGCCTATTGAAAAATAATTTATTTGGTATTATACGATATTATTTACATTCAGAGCTAAATAAAATGTCTATTTTTACCTTCTTTCCAGGAGCTGGACAAAGTCCACCCATCTGACAAACAACGTTTCCATTCAGACCCGTGGTAAGGTAAGTATAAATCTGAGGATAGTATTCATCGACAATAGCTTTACATTCTAAAGCAAAAGATTTTGTTTGCTTGCACAGCCCTTCAAGAACTGTTTGAAACTCCGTTTCGGTTGTGTTAGCAACAAGCAAATCTCTTAAATGATCAACCAACTGTTCGCAAAGTTTGCATGGCAAATCATCACCGATGTCGACCATACCAACACTTGACAGAGGACGGATTTCAACATCTGGTGTCTGCTAAAGTAAATAAAATTGAAGTTTGCCTTTTAATTTAATGGAAATATTTGAGATTATGAGCATACCTTTGCTGATTCATCTTCGTGAACATGGAATTTATTACTGCATTGACCTGATAGATGACAGACGTTTGGTGCATTTAAGTTATTCTTCAGGTGTGAATAAATGGTTTCAAAGTTAGTTAAGACAATGGATGAGCATGCATCTGAGAAAGAGTTAAATTGTCCGCAAATATTAAGAAATTGTTCCAAAACATTATCGCGCGATTTTTGTCCAAATTTCTGCTCCATATGATGTGCAATGGTATAGCACTTTGTGCACTCATCGGGAACGTACTCATCGTTGTTTAGCGTAACTGCAGCTTCCAATTTCTGAAAGCGAAAATAACATGAATCTCGGTTAAATTATTTAATGCATTGTTTCAAATATATAAAAGTAAGATGAGACTTAAGTCAAGAATAATAAAGCCAACACACTGAATCATATTTCACAGTTGACAAATTTCTGATAAGATATCTAGTCGAAAAAAAAGTGTTTTTCTTTCGGTCTCTTACGTCTTAAATGATAAAAACATACCAAAGAGTCAAAAGGTTATACTATGCTAGTCGATCAATCTTTTACATAACTATCGCAGTGTACTCAATAGTGAAACATAATTTCTTATTTTTTTGAAAATTCCCTTACCTTATTGTGAGACTGTTTTGCGAAGTCTTCCAAGAGTTTATCAATGTGAGCAGAATTACATAGACCAGCAACTGAACAAACCACTGATGGATTCATTTGCGATGCCAATGTTTCCACCAATTGTGGAATGAATTGATCAACTAATTTGTTACATTCATGGACAATTGGTTTAATGTAAATTAAGGCGCAGCTTCCTTCGAAAACTGCTTTTAGATCTTCTTGTGTTTGATTACTTTCCAGCTGATCACGTGCTTGCTGAACCATATCTTTGCATATTGTACAAACGCTGTCATGATCTTCAGGTACCTCCATTTTTTCCCATACTTTAGGAATGCAGTGCCTTGTTGCATTGCATCCTGCTGCAGTCCTGCATAACAATATGTGGAAATATATTTATTTGAAATAATTTAAAAGTGTTTGCTGCAGTTAAGTGATGCTTTTGTTCCTTACGTCAAATTTTGACACCAAAATGATGGTCCCCATGTACAGGCTTTAGCTCCCAACAAATGTGGAGTATCTTGGCCTTCGAAATTAATTACCACCCTGGCTGTTGTCACTGATAAATCATACAAATTTCTTATTATTATATTTTCTATATTTAGAACAGATAACAGTTGAAAGATTATGAATTGTATGATAGCAATTTTACAATATTATGATAATGATAATATAAAAAAAAGAATATTCATTCTTAGAATATTTTTATACTGTATCTAAAATAATATTTCTTGTAAAAAATTGTCAGTCCATAAAGAGCCTTAGAAAATAGTCTAAACTAGTAATTTCAAAATGTGCATTCTTCTTATCTTATCAACAAAATACAAGCTTTAACAAAAAAAATAGTAGATTGTAATAAGATGGCTTATGAAAGGTAAACAGGATTAAATGAACCTAAACTATTATGCAATCGATCAAAATTAACATGTCACTAAATAAATGTAAATAAATATTTATTTTTTAGTTACTTATTAAAAAATATAGGATAACATTGCATTTTCTTAAAACGAAAATATTAAAACAATTTTTATAAGTCAAATAATAGCAATAATTTAACTTTATTTAAAAACAACAGAATTGATAAAATTGGAATTAATAACACAATGAATCAAATTTACAAGTAACAATCATCACTACTTATATGCTAAATGTAATCACAATCATAAATTCAAATCTAAGGATATCAAACCCTGCATTCAATTTCAAATCTACTGTATTTCTGTATTAGATGATAAATCCTATAACAATAGAGGGAGTAACAAAATATAAAGGCATGCATTTGAGCTTCGGAATAAATAACAATATCCTGTCTGGGAGTCAAAACATAATATCCTCTTTTGATACCATAAAGACTGTACAATTTTTAGCTAACAAGAAGGGGTATCATCTGATATATTAAACATGAGCTTGTTTGAGTCATTCTCAACCCAATCATTACATGTGAACTATCACTGTAGTCAAGTGGATGACTAATTGCTCGTAAAAAGACTTGGACTCACAGAATTCCTTGAAGCTTTAGGTGATACAAACAAAAAAAAAAGAAAAGGCAACGAGTAACGATATTCCGGACAACACAAGTCCCGCATCTCTTATGACTTCAATGTCGACGATTAACAATGCAACTCCACAGAGGGAAATAATTCGAGATTTAATTTCCGCTAAAACGTTCCTTTAACCGAGCGTAAATATTCGCCGATATTTCGTCAGACGATGACTAAGTATTCGCAAATTTTAATCGTATTGCAAAGTGTCTATTTAGTTATACAACGCAACTAAAGAGACTTTAATGATCAAAGTAACATTGACGCAGCGTCGATGCGACAACAAGGTAAACAATTAGCGACCTTGAAATTCAGTTTTATTTTTGGATCAGTAATATTTTCATTGAGCGTATCGTTAAAAACGATTACTCGTAGTATCGATCATCGTTGTACTTTGTTTTCGTAACAAGAGACATCTGTTATACAACTGCACTTCGTACTCGTTATAAAAAATAACCATCGAAACTAACCTGTCCACAGGAAGTTTCAAATGTGCAGAAGCTAGCTCGACTACATATCGTACATACAACGAGTATATTTTATTATCCGATAACAACATTCGCCACAGCCGTATCGGAAAAAAAGGAAAACAAAGAGAAACGGAGGGAGAGAAAGAGAAAGAAAAAAAGATTACACGCACACGCACACATACGCATGCATACATCGTAAACATCTCTCTCGCACAGATGCAATCGTGACTTGTTGCAATAGTGAATCGCGCATTATAAGTCTGTATTTTTCTTGGAAGTCGGCCAAAGAAATACAAAGAGAAAGAGAGAAAATAAGAAAGGAAAAGAAAGAGCCGTGGAATATCAGCGACGCGTTGAGGTTAATCGTTGTTTCAAACGACAAAGAAAAGCGAATCCGATCGTAATGTTATAGGACACAGCGCTACGATACGGTCTAAGCGTCTAAACGTCTAAACGTCAATGTATCAAGTGTCAAAATGATAGTGGAAAAAATGACTTACTAGCCAGGATCGCGCACAGCGCGATTACGGTCTCCTTCATGATGTTCGGAGCGAACTTTCGCTCGTATCACTCGGAATGTTATTTGCGTCTTGAATTGCCCAGTGTGTTATTCTTAGTTTTTAATGCTTGTGTTTACGAATGTTCGATCGAGTTCCACAACGTTTTTTTTCGCTCTTAAGTGCGAGAACGCGCTTTACCCCTTGCGATCACACCGACGATGTAAACGTGACTGAGTTTGATGATATTCTTTTTATGCGTCGCCAACATGAACGAATAAGTTATATGCCTTTGGCTTAGCTACTGCGGATCGTATATACAGTTCACAATTGGTTGTTGGAGAGATTGGTCTTTAGTAATGCGCCAGTCGTCGCTCTCGTCACTGTTTGTATACTACTTCCCGTAAGAGGGCGCTTTTGTCAGCGATGTTGGATAAGTTATTCGTATTATATATATAAATGTGATTGTTAGCTATATTGAACGGTGTTTTTTTTGTTACTTTTTTTTTTAATTTTTTAGGTTTAGGTGGTTGATTGGAAAATTTTGCAACGGTTTCTTTAGTTGTTGGAATCGCGAGCAGCAGGTGGATTTTGACATGTGTCTAAGAACGTTGATTGGGTATTTCTCTTAGGTCGATGGTTACCCGCCAAATTTGAATAGGTTTCGTGTGTTTTTGGTCGTATTTTAATGATGAAAAATGTTTAATCACAACACGATTGTGGACAGCTCAGGCACTTCTTCTCAGCTCAGAATAAATTCTTTAATATTAAATATTCTGAGTTCTTGTTTTCTTTAATACATCAATTTCCAATACATTACAATGCAATTGAAGGGCGAAATGAGTAATACTAGGGAATTTATCTAAAAATATTCCGAAGAGTATGTTCTTTTATAATTATAGTGAATGTAATTTTTTTTTCTTTTTTTTTCGTGTATATTTTCAGGTTTTTTCTTATAAGAAAATACAAAGTATTAAAAAAAATAAAAACAGTTTATGATTAAGTTAATTAGTTCGTGGTCTTATTCGCAAGTGAAGGCCATTTTTAGTTCTTAAAACCAGCTCAGCTGTCACACTGATATCGTCACGTCTCTCGGCTGCCTCTACTATAAATTTCCGTAGTATTCCTGATAATATAGCTTTCTCTTCGAGTAAAGCAAATTTCTGACCTATGCAAAGCCAAAGAAGAATCATTCGATTGGGGATTTTTTGAAAAAACGTGCACATTTTCAATAATCGACGTACCTATGCAATTTCTCGGCCCCGCGCTAAAAGGAATGTACGAATAAGGATGACGTCCGATCACGTTTTCTGTAGAGAAACGTTCGGGATCGAATTTTTCCGGATTGGAAAAAATGTCTGGATCTCTATGGAGAACTGGAAGCACGACTAAGGCTGTAGTTCCTTTAGGCACAGTGTATCTTCCTGAAATATTAATGGTATTATTGAATTTAAATTTTTCTTCGATCGCTTTGCTAAAACTGTACCTATTAAAACGTCCTCGGAAATTTCCCTTCCTAAAATCGGTACACTAGGATAGAGGCGTAAAGCTTCTTTGATACATTTATCCAAATATTTCATTTGTTTCAAATCTTTTAACGTAGGAATCCTATCGGGTTTCCCGTCTGAGAAAATCATTTCCATCTCGTCGACTATTTTTTCCTGCAAATGCATGAGTCATTGAAATGTGATATAATTTTTTTTTTTATTGTTATTATTATTAATCTATAGATAAAATACCTGTATTTCTTGGTGGCATCCGAGTAAATATAATGCCCAACATACTGCAGATGAAGTGGTATCGTGACCCTATAAATATATATATATTTTTTTCCATGTAATATTTAGATTACAGCATTGGAGTATTATCGAATAAAGCAAACCTCGAACATAAACGTATCAACTTCTTCTCTGATATCATTGTTCGAAAGCGTTTCTCCACTTTCTGAAGCTTTTATTAGCAAATCCAAAAAGGCAAGTCGTTTCTTCGGTGCTTGAGTAAGATATAGAATAAGATTAATAGAAGTATAGGCTAGTCAGAACCGAGTACATAAGAACCTATTTTATCATCGTCTCTTCAAATCTTACCTTCGTTGCCATTTATCTCTGCAACGATCTCCGAAATTTCTTTACGTCTTTCATTTATGACCTACGCAGAGATAACAAAACATGAAATGGAATAGTTCGTTCGTATGCCATGTAGAGGACCACAAAACGGGTATTAATATTACCTCATTAGAAAATTCGTGTAAAATTCGAATGCACTCTTGATGTTTTTTGTAAAGCGACGATAATCGAAACAGTAGATTTGATTGATAGAAGATACTTGCTTGTCTGGTTTGAATGATGCTTCCTATACTATTAAAAATATCGTAAGAAATTAATTGGCAAAATCGATATATACAAACATTGTATAGTAAAATTATTATTATTTTAATAAACGAATAAACGAGTGAAAACACGTCAAACTAATGCAACGAATATTCAATAATTATTGAAGCTGTAGTACGTGACTTTATATATTTTTCAAAAATTATGCTCAACTTTCTAATCAGAACTATGTAGTTTACGTTAATTATCTACATAAAAAAGAGAAATTTTTCAAGCATTAGCGTTGAATAAATATTGTTAAAGAACGTCTCTCTTCAGCTACATTCAATATTAAAATTAAAAAAAAAAATAAAAAAAAAATAAATAAATTGTATCTAAAGACGAGCAAATATACACAGTAAGACTATATATATTATCGTAATAAATAGCAGCATGATGAACTTACTCGTACACAGCTCGAACGTAATCGCTGTCGGTGTGGCTCTGCGCCGAGATACGCCTGCCCATCGCCGTCTCTGTGTGCAGTTCGAGAGAGAGAGAAAGTCTGCTTGTGAGCTTGCAATGATAGTTAGGCTATAAGGGAGTGCATTGTATGTGTGTAGGAAAAAGAAGCGCGGGTTTATTCAATCCTCTTACCGCAGATTATGTCGAGGGTACACAGAGTTACGTAGGGAAAGATGTTGAACGACGACTTGCCCAACTCGGCACTCATTTTTCTCACGAGTACCTCGGTCTGCTCGCCGAACACCTGCACGAAATCCTCGAGGATGTTGAAGTGAAACGTTGGCGTTAAAATTTTACGTCGGGAGGACCACTTAGTGCCTAAACTCGAGAATTGTTATGGTTTTGTTTTTTTTTTTTAATTTTTGTTGGTGTAGAGGGTGTGTCGTTTGTCTTTGAGGTATGATTGTAGTTGTAAATTACTGATTATGGGTGGAGACATTTGATACTGAGGGTGTGCGAGGTCCGATATGGGTAAGATGAGACAAGACGCCTTTAAGAGGTGAGACACTTTTGAAACGCAAATTACTAAATTAAAAATTTTAAATAATTATAACAATGTAGTTTCAATTTATACTTGTTCTCGTGATAGAAGATAGTTTTGCCTTCAATTTGAATGGTCTTGCTCCTCTGTACGTTCATTCGATAGCTGGTTACAATAGAAAGTGGATAATTCACTGATGAATAGACTGAGATTAAACTGGGTAGTAATACTCATTGATACACTCCTTTCAGAATGAATGAAGGGATTTTGAATTGAATGATCAAAAGAAATTGGTCGTTATAAAATGTTCGAATTTTTTTTTAATAATGGGTTAACAGACCAATTTTTTATTTTTAATCATTTTGCTGTACATTTAATTATAAATCCCTGTATTGATATTGAAAGGACTACCACAAAGAGTTTAACTAGCAATTTTGAGCTCAATCCATCCATCGGTTGACTTTGAATCGTACGGTGAATGAAACTTTCAACTTTCTATTGTAACTAGCTATCTAAGGGACTTATAGAGGAGATGGACCTTTCAAATTGAAGGTAAAACGATCTTCTATTATTAGAATAAGTGTAAATTATAATTGCATTGTTATAAATATTTTAAATTTTGGAATTTAGTAATTTGCATTTCGAAGTGGTCTTGCCCCCTTAAATTAGTTGCAATATTAATTTATATTACTTGTTTAATTTTATATTGAAATTTTAGATACGTATATACGTTTAAATTAAGCTTTGTTTTATATCAATAAGTCCCTTCGTTTACTACTTATAGTAGCTTATAGTGGCAGTTTGCAAATAAATTTAAAACCACGTGATTTAATTGAATCAAGCATTCGTAGCTCTATACAAAACCATTGAACGAAAAAGTGCTAAACTTGCACCTTCACTACTGCACGACCGCGTCATTAAAATTCTCATAATACTGAATAACGATTTAATTTTGCTAACAACGGTGATTAATAACTTTTATCGTTTAAATTACTCAGAACTTTTATTTTATTTTGCTTAAGCTGAGGCAAGAATGCATTGCTTATCGCGTTAAACAACAAAACAATTGGTGAATAATTGTGTGTTTTAAAACTACGAAGAGTCGATGTATTTTCAAACATGAATATAATCGTCTTCGCGTGTATTTAAAGAAATCTCTGTTTACTCGTACCATATAAGTAAAACGTTGTAGAGCTTAACAGTTCAATAGAGCAATTATTCAACTTGCAAAACTAATAAAATAACAAGTTTCTAATTAACACGCAATATCAATCGATACAATAGTGAGCGTATGAATCATTTCCTTATAGTCTCCTATTATAATGAAGAAATTATTTTTTAAATAAGAAAATACAATTTTTAAATAGTTTCAATGTCAACGGATATACGGATAATTGTAATTTTAATGATACGTTTAATAATACCAGAGCCAGTAAGCAAT
Organism: Apocrypta bakeri; assembly: GCA_018906985.1. NCBI lineage: Eukaryota > Metazoa > Arthropoda > Insecta > Hymenoptera > Pteromalidae > Apocrypta > Apocrypta bakeri. Next base: position 21,772,173 of record JACCIA010000001.1, on the reverse strand, counting down.
CCAGTGCCAAGCCAAGGTTGCAAAAATTTGTAGTCGCCGCTTTTATCTAAAAGATGAGGACTGCCTAGGAGTTGTTCCACCGTTGATGCTTTACTCAAAAATACGTAAGGTTTTCGACCTAGCCAAGCTTTGTTGATTCCCTCTTTAGTTCCCCATATCAACCGCATACCAACAATGAGGCTGAATAATTCTAGATTAGAAGCAAAGATATTGAAAATCAAAAAATCAGGTAGTTCTTTATATAAGCAAACATTTTTTTTGTAAAATGAAATTACATGCAGCGAAATTGACCTAATTTAATAAAATGGATGAACACATCAAAATACTTTTGTGAGGTTTTTAAAATATTTGAAACGAACCTCAGTCATAAAGGTATAGAACGCAATTTTTTGTTATGGCTTTACATAATGGTAAGGCCAGCTTAGATTTTATCATTTTTGTTGTGTATAAAATATTAAAATTTGTTTGTAGAATTATATTTCTATGGTAATATAAGTGTAGAACATTACATGGATTGACTTTAATTCATACATTTTGAATCGAACTTTAAGATGTTTTTTAAAAGAAAGGAAACTGTCTGGCCGATGCCCTTAATGCATTGAGTTTAGTACATATACCGGAAGATGGCAGCACATGTCTGTTTCAATATCATACCTACATAATATACAAGAAACATTGTTTTTCCATTTGTCAACGATTTAAAATTTATATATTTTTTAACATTGCCATAACGATTTTTATCTTTATTTTCAACATACAATAATTAACTTTATAGGAAGTTATTACCATTACAATTTCAACGTGTTTCCGTGGTGTAGTGGTTATCACATCCGCCTAACACGCGGAAGGTCCCCGGTTCGATCCCGGGCGGAAACATTTTTTTATTAATTTTTTCTTTGATCGGCGCGTTTTTTAGATGATTGCAATAGTGCTCGAATCATTAAAAATTTCAATTAACATAGGTTTCCGTGGTGTAGTGGTTATCACATCCGCCTAACACGCGGAAGGTCCCCGGTTCGATCCCGGGCGGAAACATCTTTTGCCTTTATAAACAAATTAAGATGAAACCATGCAGTAAAATTAATGTTAGTTTGAAGTTTGTTAAATACAAAAATTTGCGTAATTTGTACTATTTTAATTTTACTTTACGTTTGAGGGCCGTTGTATATGTGTTTGTAAATCTACCGTATTAAACTATGCCGTTCATAAAAAATTGTAATTATTTCGAGATTATTAAAATTCTTTGGTACATTCAAATATTGTATTAAATAAATAAATAATTAAATACGTATTATTATTATATTAAAAAATAACATTTCTTATTAAATAAACGAAAACCGAAATTTAAGCAGCAGCACCGAATTTTTAAATTCTAATAAATATTCAGGAATGTAGGTCATTATCATAAACATTATTTGTTATCTTTGCAGGAAAAAAGTCTACTTTGAAAGGCAGTTCAGTTACCGGAATAATTTTTCCAAACAATCAGGTAAATAAAAAAATACATCTTCTACTTCCATAGATTCGAAAAGTCAAGTCTATAAAAAAAAAAAATTTTATAATTTTGAAACTCGTTCAATTAAATCAGTTGTAATTTCGTTTAAACTCATACTATTATGTAATGCATATTACGATATGTTCAGTTTATCTTTGAAAAGACAAGATTTTCTTTCAAAAGTAACGATAAATTAAAATAATTCGAAATAAGCGATCTTTCAGGTAAGTACGTAATTATACAATTAGTCATATATAAATCTAGATAAGAAAATATTAGCAGTATCAGATTGACGGACAATTACGTGTGACAAGCTTGGAAAATTCTGGAACGTTTATTCCCATAACCAAAATCAAGGGTTTCCGTGGTGTAGTGGTTATCACATCCGCCTAACACGCGGAAGGTCCCCGGTTCGATCCCGGGCGGAAACATTTTTTGCATTTCTATTTTGAAATTCGAACACCAATACAAAATGTATTTCCTTAAAAATATATTTATTATTTTCGTCGCTAACGATTCGTCACTTACCATCGTGATCAACTTTAAGTTGTACCAAATTTCCTATAATAGGTAAAGAAAATGGACCAGGTATTTTTGCAAGATATTTCCAACAACGACGCTTCATTTGCCACCATATAAATATCAACCATCCGGAAATTGTGAAAACTACAATTAACAATATGTTGAATCTTTTGACGTCCAATATCCACTGCAGACATTTATTCGCCAAGTACATAAACATTTTAACACAGTTTTTCTAAAAACACTTATACTTAATAATCGTAAGCTTTTGATCAATTTTAACATCGACTTTGATATTTTTAAATCCACAATTCGACACTGTAACTGGTAGAACTGTTAATAAACAATGCAATTGACGTATGGACGGACTCGAAATTTTTTGCTGCATACCGCCTACACGTAATACTGACAATGATGAACTGCGTATTCTGCAGGCATTTCGCTTCATCAGCATTGAACCACTTTTTTCGACGATTCATTTGACGCAATCGTTAAAGCGAAAGATGATTTTATTGAAAAAAAAATCTAAACATGCGAAATAATTGTTTATTAAATAAACAATCACGTAAAATTATAAAGAATCATTTAATTATATTATACACTATTTATGTTGATTTATGTTCTACAATATTTCGTAACAGTCAATAAACAATTATTTATACGTAATTACTCATTTATATTAATTAACACGATGGAATTACGAACAAAACATATTTTTATGCAAATATGCATATTTAACGTGTTATCGAAATTTATTTTATGCGAGATATAAATTAGGTACTAATTATTCAATGTTAATATGCGATTATAACTTTTAAGGTAATAAAAAGCACATTGCAAAAAATATAGCAGAGTATAATACAAGTTAGTTCAAAAATTAGAATAAGAATAAAGATGAAAATATTAAAAAAAAACAAAAAAAAAAATAAATCTTTCCCATACGATGACGAGAAAATCCATATAAAATTCCAGTTATAACTACGGATTAAACGCGTATTTTAATGGTCATTGAAATCGAATTGAAAATACCATCTAAATTTAATCAATAAACATGACAATAGCAGTGATTCCGTCACGCACACAAGAGCCTTGAAACAACGTATATATGTGTAGTAGACAGTCTCACTTGGCTCGCGATATTGACATAACAGCCCCTTAGACTTCTCTGTTTAGATATACGAATGCCGATGCTATACACCTACGGTTACCAAGGCAACCCAGCGGACTCTGCAACCCTCCAAGCTTTTCCTCGAGGCACGCGCGCGTGCTTGCAAGCTCGCCCCCGCTTGTCCTCGGGAGTCGTGCGCGTGTACCTCTGTTTCGAGGAGCCACGTATGGTTTCATTTCTCTCTCTCTCTCTCTCTCTCTCTCTCTCATATATACGTGTCTATATTTCCGTGAGCTGAGCTCGGGAGTTTCGTCCAAATTTTTTATGCGGATGTATGTGACGTACATTTCTTGCTTGCGGAATTCCCTATTCTCGGAGTATATAAGTCTTAGGTGAGAGAGTAAGTACTTATCACGTGTATATATAATGTATTAGCGTTGTAAGTTTATTTATCGCGGATAAATAATCGCGATCGATTGGATTACAAATGTTCTTTGGTTTTGTTTATTTGGAACTCGGCGTTGGATACGCATTGAAAAATAATTCTGCGAAGACACGCGTGTGGGAAAAATGAAATCAGTTTGATATTTCTTTTCCTCCTGTCGATGAATGAAATTACTTCCAGCTTGTTTCGTGCAAACATGAAACAGACACTTTGTGCACAATCGTTATAATCATCGAGCACACCTATTATAGTTTGTACTTCGATTATACAACAGTGACTGATTACCGATCGATCGCTTATAAAAAAATGTTTGTTAGCTGTGTATATATAGTATGTTACTACAGAAATAATATTTGTTCAAACATTGCGATTAAGAGGAGTTGCAAGGTTGACATTTTTATTTTAAAAGTATATTAAACGCGTTATTTTTAATAATACTTACCAGTGGTATTTGTTGAGATATAATTTATCTTAGATTTTGGCTTTGACTTCGACTGCAGCTGGAATAGCTTGGAATTTTTTAGTTTTAAAGATCAAATGGTGTACAAAGTTCTATAGAACTTTGGGCTATCGAATTCTATTTCATTAGTTTATTACTATTTGTATTTTTAATGAGCCTCGAAATGAAAAAAGAATCATTATGTCGTTTATTTCTCGAACTAATTAAATTATTTATTATCTTAATGATAAATATTATAAATTTTTGTTTAACAAAATCATTTATACAAAGGATAATAATGTCAACTTTTAATAAGTCTTATTAAATAACGTTTTTAATGTATTAATAACATAGGATATATAGTACGTACAGGAATAAGTCCTTATTTGTTTAAAAGCTTTACTATTATACTCAACCATATTCAATTTACCATACTGGAAACGTCACGATTACTTACATTTTTTTAACCATTGATAGATTTTTCTTTCCATATACTTTCAAGAAAAAAAGTTCAGTTTACTAATTTTATTACGTTGCCCCTTACGAAAATTCAAAGATCGGCGAGGGAATAAACGCAAACCTCCCTTAAGCAAAGTCTCAACATCCAAAGAAGTTTTCATTTCGCTCCCGTCTCGTGAGTCCACGCAAACGTGCAGGTCTGTAAAATAAAAAGAAAAATCGCGAGAAATCGCGTAGCAGTCGAATTCGAAAGAATCTACAATACGAATAAACAAATGAGAAAAAAAGTATACGCAAGCCGCTTGAAAATAACCGATCGAAATACCAGCGAGTTGGCGACATTTATTCCGTAATTAGTAAAGCAGGCTGTCGCAAGCGTTGCAGTGCGGCAAAAGCGAAATTACCCAATCGAGTATCCAATTTCGTCGCACGCAACTCCCGCAGGTAAAAGCGAGTATACGTAGCGACGTTTGCGATAAAGCCGTTCTCTCCCCTTTCTATACACGTGTATATATATACCTACCTATATACTATACCTACGATATAGTATACGAGAGCTAGAGAGTCCGGAGGTTCGCAATTGCTCTCTGAGCGTCACTGCCAATTTCCAAACTAATATATCAGCAGCGAAATCGCCCAAGGTCGCACGCGCCGGAAGAAAACGTAATCAGCGAGTGCGCCCAGCAGTCACGCGACCGACTGCGCTCTCGTTGTGTCTTTGGATGATACAAGTGTGTGTATATACAATAACGATTGAAATTCTCTGTGTGAAACTCGATACAGCTCAGGAGATTTGAATTTTCTTTCTCGTACCAATCCGCTGCTGTTATCAATACGTCTATATTATATATATAGCGATTGTCACGAGAGAGGTTAGTTGGACAGTACTGTGCGTGAAGTAAGTGAAAAGAGTTGTAGTATTATATAAATAAATATAGATGTATGTACACTTTTATTTACAGTACTAAATTAAAAATTACGCATTGCATTATTCGTATATATATATATGTACTCATTAATGTATAATCTAGTGTCAAGTCTTTAGGATATATATGTATATATACCTCATATCAATGTACACATAAGACACATGCGAACAAGCGACGAATGATGTGCGAATGAAAGTGGATATAATTGATTTCAAACTCGAATTAGCTTGTTTTGTATTTCTTGGAGACTCTTTCCCTTGGTTTCTGGCATAAAGAGACATACGTATGGTATAAGCAATAGTGCACAGGTTCCATGTAACCAAAATACGTAAGTATCTCCAATCGCGTCTTTCAGCGGTTGAAACGACCTGGTAGCGGCGAACGACCAAACAGCTCCTACCAAACTAGCCACGCAACCAGCCACGCATTTCACATCCGCTGGAAAAATCTCCCCAAGTACGGTACTTGGCACACTCATCAGCCCTACGAAGTAGCTCACGATGAACGCAAAGATCGAAGCCAAAGGCAGCCACTGCCAACTCTCCAAATTCTCAGCATTGTTTTCCAGGAGGTAAGAGTTTCCACCCAAACCAGCCATGGATAAAGCCACTCCAGCCGAGGAGACGATCAGTAAAAACTTCCTGCCACACCTGTCGATCAAACAAGTGGACAGAGCAGTGGCCAGAATGCCAGAGGAGTGTACACAGATCACTGCGACCGATGGTTCCATCAGTGTCTGTTTACTGTTTTTGATTATCGTCTCCATGTAGAATATGATTGTGTTCAGTCCAGTGATCTGCATGAAAGTGAATAGAACGACAATGAGGAGCATAGCTCGACGTATTGATGGGGATTCAAAGAACCGCATCCTCTTGCAACTGCTGGATGTTTGCACGAGGTCCTTGATCGCGTTGAGTTCTGCATCAGAGTCGATTTTTGGCTGGTACCAATCGATCGAACTTTTCGCACGCTCGTAATCGCCGATCTTTACCAGCCAGTGTGGCGACTCTGGTAACCAGAGGAAGAGACCACCCACTAGGACACAGGGAATCAGGTAAATGCCTGCAGACACTTGCATCGGGAGGTACGAGCCGCACACGCTGCTTACCTGAAAATGTGTGAGTAGGAGAATTTTGTGACAAGTGTACTTCGAGTTTAGCGAGCTTTTGATTACAAGTTAATTGAAATAAATTAGAATTTATAATCGTGATGATTGCTTATTGATTTTAGTAGATGTGCTTTAATATAGATATATAAACGTATGAATTGATTTTACTACATGTATATTTATACGAAATGTAAAATAAATATTCTTTTCAATAAATTAAGATAAACTTATTAATTTTAATCGTATGTTAAACTTAATATGCACACTATCAAAATTCATATACATTGTCCGAGAAATTTACATTAAATGAAATAAACATGTGTTGGAATTAATAAACATATCTTAATTATTTTTCAATGCAATTAAACATTTTTCTGCTAAAATGAATTCGTCTATTTATTCATAGGGAATTTCGTAATATTCGTCCATTAATTAACCGCATATTCATATTTACCGAGATTATAAAATAAAATATGTACGATTTCAAATGTACTTTTATCACTGGATTTTACTTCAATAATGATATTTTCGTCACTTGAATAGTGAAACAAAACTTGAATGATTAGAAGATCAAACAGTTGAAGGATTGTATAACGCGTGTTTGAGCTTGGTAACTCTGATTTCGAAGGTATGTCGTAAATCTATGTTTATTATTATATTTAAATTTCTTTTAGAAAGATTAAAGCAGCGAACTACTCTACATTAGCATTAAACAAATGGTTGCATAACAACGTATCCGAATACTACACACATAACATAGGAATGAGCATAAGTCCCGAATTTATAACTAAAAAACTCGTTAAAAATCGCGAAGATACTCACAACAACACCGATAGATCCTCCACCAGCCATGGCAAGCGAGATGAGAGCACCCCGTATCTCCGGTAAAGCAACTTCTGCGACGTAGAGAGAAAAGCAACTGTAGGTCATCCCGAGACCGAATCCTCCAATGGCTCTAGCAGTGTAGAGCCAGACGAAGGAATCGGCAACGATGGTGAAGAGCCAACAGCAGCCGATCGGTACGATAGAGAGCATCAAGGACCTCTTGCTCCCAAAATGGCTGATTGAGAGAGCACCGCAAATCGCACCAAAGAAGCGTCCGAGATTCAACAGAGAAGCAACCCAAGCTGCTTGTTCGGACGTCAATGGAAACTGAGAGTCAGGAGCCGTAAGTCGAGCCAGATACGGAGAAGACCAGCCGCACATTATGCCCAGCTCGATCATTATCACCGTCACTGAAACGTTCATTCACAGTAATGTCGTACAATCGCGGATATAACCAGCCGGACTTATTAAGGCCATCCTTACCTCCTAATCCAGTCAACCATTGTGGATAAAACTTCTCCAACTTTGTTAATCCGTAGATCTGCATTTTTGTTGATACTTATCTTCCTTCGAATAATCTAATGTCAATTGGTTAAAATTCGAATTGTTCAGAAAATATTGCTAAACGAAACTGATGAAGCCGTGGTAACATTACAGATTAATTATGCGCGATTTTCGAGTATCTTCGCACTTCGTGTACACTTTCAACTCAGTATGATACTGATATGATGCTGTATTTATATGGTGTCGAGTCAAACTGGATAGTCATACTGGGAACGCGCTCATTAAGAACGACATATTTATCCTTCTCCAATTTCAATATTTGCTCTAGGGGGCTCGAGTTCTGATTAAAAGAGAATCGCGGTTCGGAAGAGAACAAATTTATGCACGTGCGAACACATGACAAGCATCCACTAGCCACGTGCTCTGTCAAATTTTCCGAAAATACTATTTTTCTAGCCGCACTATTGCGTATACCTAATGTAGGAGTCTTGAGACGATGTATACCGATGCTTGTCAACTGTACGCGATGTTTTTATACGGTCCTATATATAAGCAGTCGTGCGCACCGTTAGAGGTCATCAACTTCGAATTTAAAATTAATTTTCTTCGTTATAAATAGTATTGCTAGAACGTTCGTCACTGCGCAACTGATTTACTTGCCAGCTTCTAGACGCTAATTAAAAAATGCATTAAGCAATCAGCGTCTGGTCAATCATCGTCTTTTTTTATGCTTGCGTCTCGTAGATTCGTAAAGTTTATGATTAGAAGAGTTTCAAGGGTAACGATATAAAATCGTTGTCTCATATCTATGGTAAATATTCCTCATCGAGTATATCAATCTACGCCAGTTTCTCGTACAGTGTGTGCCATCATCTTATATCCACAGTATAATTACAAAGTTTCCTCAATAAGTATACCAATCTACACTTGAGTCAACATAGCTTTACCAAGTCGATTGGTTACTTTACGATTATTCGAACAATAAACGCAGATTGAAAGCGAGACTTTCTGAAATTATATACTTTATACACCCAGATTGCATCTGTGCCCTTACACATTACAAAAAACCGTTTACACATCCCCAAAAGAGAACTTCAGCTATACCTATTGTTTGTCCTCGGAAAATTGACGGTAATCCCAAAAACAAGCGTCATCCCCCGAATCCCCAAACGCGCTCCTTCTATATATACACACACATACACATAAGAAGTTTAACAAATCACGATGGTGAAAAAAAGTAAAAAAAAAATGATACACCCAAAAGAGCGAACACACCCTTGCAGACTGACACACGTAAACGCCCAACAATAGGAGGGTGTGCGACTTGTCTCTCTTGTGACAGCGCGCACGGCGAGCTATGTTCATGTACATGTGATCTACACCTTTCCGATGACTATGGATCATGTAGCGCGTGCGTCAAGGGGGGAGTGTCCACGCGCATTGTATATTATACTGCTTTTATGTCACAACGCTTGTCTATATATATATACGCGATGCGTTGAAATATCGAGACGAGGAAAAAGGACGAGTATAAGGATAAATAGTAGATTTATATGCGTAATACGTGTGCGGTTTCCATAATGCCGTTGTACAGTGGGCCAAGATTCGATGATATTTGCAAAAATAGCCTTACCGATTTTCATTGAATCGAATCCATGCCTGGATGTTTTATCAGAAATCAAATAGAAAATTATCCATCATTACCTTTGTCATTGTGAAGCATCAATATGTAATATATATATATATTGAAAAAGTCGATCTTAATCTCTAAGAACTTTTTAATAATATAAAGATCATAGAGGTGGGAATTTTCTATCGATTACATTGGCTGTGAAACGCGTGTTACGAGCGTAGTTTATAACGACACAGCTAATAGCACACGATTTCTCTTCTCGTTTGAATGTTTCATAGAACAAAGATTTCCTTCGACACATTATCGCTTAAATATCGTCCAAGACCAAGTGAGCGTCGTCTACCAATACAAAGAACTATTTACGCGTACTGTAATTTCAACAAAAATAAAAACAAAAAATAAAAACAAAAAAATAAAAACAAAAAACAAAAAATAATAATTCATTCCGCAACGTCATCGCGAGAATCAGGGTAAATCAACGCCCCGCGACAGGGACGACAGAATGTGCGGTATTTGATCTCCATTAATATCCTATCCAAGTAGGAAGTGCGTTTGTTACTGCCGCACCATTATAGCGCCGGTCTTTCTCTCTCGCGTGCTTCTGTATCACTTTTTTACGAGGCCATATGTCTTTCCCGTTCTCTGTATCTCTCTCGCTTACACTCCGGTCGTTGAGGGACCGCTCATTTGTCAGCCAACAATCTGCTGGTATACATTGTCCTGTATATATAGCAACGCTGCAATATTTGATGTTCCCAGTCAAAACACATGGCGCATCTTTCGCGGCTACGTCATTGCCAAAGTATAGACATTTGAGATTTTGTCGAGATCATAAGGGGGGGTTGACTTGACTTTCACTAGGTCTCGCGGATAAATTTGGAAACCTTTTGACTGTTTTTAATTGTATTGTTTAGGTACATCGAGGAATTTAATTGTTAGAGAGGAAAATAGACAAACAGCGACAAATTGAAATGTTTTTATTGAATATTTTTTGATAGGAGATTTTGCATACTGCAAGATTTCGTTGGGCTTATATCGCGCTAAGTAACCTCATTGCGATATTCTACACAAAAGCAGTTTCTCAGGAAGGCATTTTTCATTAAAATAAAAGAGTACTTTTTTTATAGAATTGTCTAAATTAAAAACTTCTGAATACTTTGAAAGACTTATTAATGCACTTTCCAAAGTTCAACTTAATTTACCTAAAAATTAATTTTTTATTTATCGAAATGATTGACCGTAAGGTGTGAAAGGAACCAATGAATAGATTGAGCTGAAACTTGGTGGTAATACTCTTTGATACACTTTCTTCAGTACGAATTTATGGATTTTGAATCGAATATTCAGGCGAAATTTGACATTCTAAAATGTGTAAATCTTCTATTATTAGAATAAATATAAATGGTAACTACATTGTTACAAATATTTCAAATTTTGAATTTAGTAATTTGCATTTTAAAGGTGTCTTGTCCCCTTAAGTAATTCCGTACTTTTCTCTCATTTGAAAGTCTAAAAATGATACAGTGATCATTTATTTCCGAATCGCAGTTTTACTACTAACTCGAAAGCTTTATTGTATCATAAAGTTAGAGTACGCTGAGTGAATTACTTTTTTACAAGGATGTAAGAGATAGAATTGTGCATAGAATTGGAATCAGTTCCTAAAGCGGTTAGTAACAAATCCGAATCATGTTTTATTCAGGTGTGATCTCCATATTAAACTGACGGACATTTTCTCAACAAAAAAGGCACATCTTTACATTTGTTACTAAAAAGGAAATTATAGAAAGTCCGCCTATTATTCTTAGTGGGGATAACTATTAAAGGATTATGATTATGAATAATTTGATTGCTAAAGTCAATTAACATTCTATGAGGCTATGTGCCTGTAAGGAAATTCTGCGGATTGCAATGTTTAATTGTTTAATTAAAAAGTTCTAATAGATTCGTCTATTTATGAATTCATATATAATACTCTGTTGTATAATCTGCATTTATAGCTGTTCACTATTGCAACTAGATCAAAGGGAGACGGTGATTGATTGATTCTGGAATTAAAGCACTAACAAGAACTTTCTTACTTATAATTACTTATAAATGCGATTTCAATGTGTCGACTCTACTTCTGCTAGTCTGGCATACAGATGAGTCGAAATTTTTTCAATGTATTATTTCAGGTGTATCAAATCTATGAAATATTTCCTTTCGCTAATTTTTCCTGTTAGTGGGTATAGATTTTGAATACAAACATTTATGAAACATTGATGGACATTTTTTCCACCTGTTACAAAGTTTTCAGAAATACAGTCAACCATAACTATTTGAAAATTTGATTTTAAACCAAAAAAATTAAATAAAAATATTTCGATTAAATATAAGCCTCTATAAACGATGTATTGAAGATATCGTTTTAGGTCAAAACGAATTAAATGCTAAAAAGTATGAATAACTCGTTTTTTTACTCGGAAAACGCCCGTTAAGAGTCAGTAAAGTAGTATTTTGATTCTCAGGTACGGAGCAGTTCACAGTATCACGTAGATTTATGTTATATTTGTTCGTATACATTAATATTATTTTTTATTGAAATATAATAATAATTATTAAAAAAAAAAAATAAAATAAATTATTAAAATCTTATCATACGTAGAATTAACGACAATCGAAAAGAAACATACGCATAAACAATTTACCGTATCTACTAATAAATTAAAAAAGTAATATATTTTCCACAATAAATTAATATATTATATACTGCATAATATTTCAAAAATTGCCTTTAATCCCTCCGCGAACACAGCGTTAATGCGGTTCTTTTTTCTGTCCACTATAAGTATCGATGATGGCTATTACGTGCTTAGTGTCTGGACAACTTGAGCCATTCGCGATGCAAACGAAATCACATCGATATTTATTTTTTGCGGCACGTCTAAGAGCTGGAAAGCCTCGATAAGAAAATTCGGATGTGGCAGATGCTCGTCATCGAGGGTTCGGTACACATATACATATATATGTATGTATATGTATAGTGACTAGATGTGCCCGCCACCGGGTGTCGTCGAAATATTTAAATGCCCCCAAAGGGGCCCTAATTCCGTCCACACCCAGCAGTGCTCATCGCCACAATCGATTATTGCTAAAGTCAATTAACTTTCGATGAGGCTATGTATCCGTAAGGAAATTCTGCGGACTGCTATCTTTAATTTTTAATTCGTAAAATTTCAATAGATTTTCATCTATTTATCTTGAAACTATAAGAATAATTCAAAACGAAAATAATAATCATTTAATGAGTTTAATAAAAAATATAAATTATTTTTCGATTTCGATAATAAATTCAATTCATTATCAAATTAGATTACATTAGAATATTTAAATGTTTATCCCACTTAACCTGTCTGTGTTTATCCGTTCTTTAACATGATTAAATATTGATCCACATTAACTACGCTAACATTATCTTTCTATCTACAACAAATTCAGAATTAAATATTTAAATTATACTTCTTATTATACACACACACTCACACGCACACACATATATATATATATATATATATGAATAATGCAGTACTGCACAGATACATCAGCCGGTAGCAAAGAAACTTAGTTAAGCTGAGACGTGCGCACGTACACAGACACGGTCCGCAAAAGAAAGCACCGAGATCGCGCGAAGGGGACGACAGAGAGAGAGAGAGAGAGAGAGAGAGAGAGAGAGAGAGAGAGCGCGAGAGAGAAATTTCCATCCCCTCGCGCGACGGATCGGCCCACGCGTATGTAATATCAATGGACGTCGGGGTGCCGATGATCGCTTCGCATTACCAGCGAAGCGTTATATGAGCGACTGCTGTATTTACGTCGAAGGGGAGAGTCATATAGCCAAACGACACCATGGGTATCTGGGACCCCATTGTGCCAGCACACGTATATATATATATATATGTATATATATACATAAAGCCAAGAGAGTGTAAAATAAACGATACCTAATTATCTACGCAAACGCACGAATGAAGCTGCAAGTGCGTCTTAATTTTTTTTTTCTCTCAGTATAGAGGCATATTTTATTCTCTCTTGTATTATGCATGTTTGCGTATGAGATAAGCGCTATTACGCAGGCAAAAGTTTAATATCTTGACGCCACGGGATAATGAAATATCTTCATTATAGTCTTCTTCGAAATTTAAATTGACGTTTTAACCTTTTTTTTTTAATTTATAATGTACAATTTCGATCGAATAAACGTAATACGCGGAAATTCGAGAGATAATTTCTCAAAATCTAATCATAATTTTGACAAAGCACTAGGTTATGTATATATAATAATCGTATCTACTCTTATGATGTTCATCAACCGTTTTACGACATCGCAGCTTCGAACATTATCTAACGTACATTTAATGCGAACTATTTACAAAGAAAAATATAAATTATTTTCTTAACATTAAGTTCGCCATCTGGAGGAGGATGTAATTTATGAGACAGGGTAAACACGAAGAGGCTCGTATTTTCGCCGAGCACACACATTACATTCACCGAGGTGTCGGTATATATATATATATATATATATATATACACTCTATGTATGTATATACATATACATCTACATATAGAAGTTGCGCGCGAACCCGGGAGAGAAAGAAAGGGAGGGTGAGCTCGGTGGAGGCGCGGGGCGATGATTAATTAGCGTTTGATGAATATGTATGAGAAAAAGAGAAGAGAGAGAGAGAGAACGAGAAAGGAATATAAGCGAGCTTGCGCGAAAATAGGCTTCAACAATAGGGCGATGTAATAACGTTTCGAAATCGCGCAAACTGGTTAGTCTACGCTTTCCTTGAGGGTTTACCCTCGTCTACTGAAGTTTCCGACTGTTGTACTGTTTTTCAAAAGTCAGAAGCGCCCAAGAAAGTTTATTTATCACAGATATTATCATCTCAATCGCGTCTGCGTGTATTATATCGAGTTACAAGGAGATTGCGAAATAGGGAGATTCTCATTTCGACCAATACACGTAGAAAAAGTTGCCAACCTAGCTGCCAACCCCTGGAACAATCGAGCCGTCGGTTTAAAAATTGAATTAGCGTTTTCCATCGTGGCTTCATATACATATACGTCTATGTGTACACAAATCGATCAACCAACTCCATCCGTAAATACTTTTTCGGAAAAGTCAAGCGCTAGAACACGTAGTGGCCGCAAGAGGAGTGGCTATTGTTGCAGCAAAATATGAAACTGGGTGGAAGAGGCTTAGAGATTTCGGGTCGGCGGTGCGGTGGTGAGCTGAAAGGCCGCAACGGCTACTCTGCGCATAGACAGAGACAGGAATGTTTATGCGCGACGTTGTATAGTGTTCTCGTAAGGGTGGCGGGGGGGGGGGGGAGAAAGAACAGGAGGAGAGCAGCACAATGCGAACAATACAGCTATGGTTGGCCCGAGGTTGGTTGAGCTTCGGGGAGGGCTTACATAGGAATACAATTACATTATGAACTCGATTACCATTTAAATGGAAACAAACGTGAAGCGCTAAAACGAGCTTTCGGATTTCGTCGCTTCTGACTTTAGGCTTCCTCGAGATTTTTCTCTCGCTCGAACGAAAGCTTTGCGATGATTTTGACTTCTCTATACGCGTGCTCACACTCTTAACCACAGATAATGGTTTATGGCGCTGTAGATGGTGGATTTTCTAGCCTTTTTTTTTATATTAAATTTTTTCTTTGAACGGTGTAACAGACCTGTGATCCGTAGTGTTCGATTTTTTATATCGAGCGTTGAGAATTATTCTAAGGGTGTTGAAAAGATACAAACGTTTCATTTACAAGTTCAACATTGCTGTTCTTAGTATGAATAAATCAGTAGCTCAATAATGTCTTCGGGGTCAGTTCCAGCATTCAATCAATTGAGATAGAATCGTACTGATTCTGTGATACATATGCTTAATAGTAATGTGTACTTAACACTTTTAAACTTTTTGCAATGACAAGTGCTGATCATTTATTATGAATTCAAAACCGATATTTATAATTGAATGTACATATAAAGTTTTGTATAAAAGATATGATATTTAATTATTTAATAATTAGTTAAAAAATCAGCAGACAACTGTATAAAAAAGGGTTTTGCTGTCAATGATTATGTGGATGTTTTTAGATTCGACGTTCTAGTACCAAACATCCACGAGATCAGTGACTATCACTATTACCATCTTAGCATTCAGAGTCAAAATATAGCTTTTTGTAATATAACTTCCTATTCTGAGTGGGGTTACCTATAAGGTCTTTGCAGTAATGAAATCTATATTCGTGTAAATAAATAAATAAATAACAACATTTTAACTACAGGATTTATATGTACTATGACTCCGTCCTCAAGGACTTCAGTTTTCGAATGCGCTGTCCAACCAACAACAACCTCCTTGGATTTCTAAAATCTATTAATCTGCATTTAAAAATATAAAAGTTGCGATTGAACAGTTTCTTCGGTCAAATGTGCATTGTGTTCTAAGTATATTTATTGCTGACAGGAAACACAGGAATGATTTAAAACCAATCTGAGAAGCTGACTCTTCAGGTAACGTTGAGGATTTCATTGATATATGCATTATCAATTGTACCTTTATCAATTGTATATAGAGAACGAAATGTTATATATTTAAGTTTTATCATACACAATTTTGACTATATTTAACTCAACCATCGCAAATCAAGTCTATTTCCTCTAATGATATCAATATCCTCTAGATATAAATAGACTCCTTAATGAAACAAATCATGAAAAAGGGAAATCTGAAGAGACAGGTTTCTAATAATTTTTGCTCACGAGACTTTGGCTATATTCACTTCTCGGACGTGAAAGTGAACATTCAACGCTCAGACGCTGTTTTTTCAAGTATCAATGTAGCTAGCTCGCTTCGCACACTGTATTCCTTAATGAGGCAAATCCTATGGGGAGATGCAAGGTTCGATTCGCTGCGCTTGTGGCTCGATTTCACGGGCCACCTGTCGCGCGATTTGCTGCTATCCACCCCACCCTCTTACCCCACTCTGACTCTCCATTATCTCAAATCACTGCTCACATCGATGATCTTCCATTGCGTTATGGATGCAGCTGGTGTAGTGCGCAAGAAGAACTATATGTATAAACGCATAAGTATCCGAGGTTACGCACTCGTTACCACCGGTTTGATTTTGTCATTTTAAATCCCCCTTCGACTCGTTGAATCGTGTCTAAACTTTCATTTCGGGTGATTAGACTTCACGCTTCGATGAATTTTACAACTATAATTAATCGAATGACGTATAATTTATATCTCGCGAAAATATTACTATTACTATAGTCAACGTATTGCTAGGAATGCGTTGTCAAGAAAATGCTTAAACAAAAATTAATATTTATACGAGCTCTTGGAAATGTGCTCGGCTCAACATATTGACAGTATACTGGTTATATATTGGTTAATTAATGAAGTAGAAGCATATCCTTAAAAAAATTATTTGTTAAATAAAATGATAATTTGGAATTATCATGATGCAATTAATTATTTTTTAATTAAATTTATTGGTTTTGCTATATAATTTATATACCAATTTGTTTATGAGAGCAATCATACGCTTCTGAACAAAATTAACGCAACACTTAATTCTGATTAATTTTGTTGAGAAGTGTATTTAAAAAAAGGATTGTCGAATGTTTAATCGATTACTTTATTTATAAATCTGTTTCTAGTTTTTATTATAGTAATTTGCGAAAATTGTACATTCCCAGCAATATGTTAACTATAGTAATATTTCATATTAATTGCCAATTTTTCAAAGGTATACGTTTTAAACTATAGTATATTGATAATACTAATACAATTATTGGTGCTCGTATATTTTGGAAACGCATGTATTTTTTTCAAATCCTCCTCTCAGCGGACATTTTTATGCTGTAAATTTATTACGCACGTTCGGTCGCGGTTTGCGATAACAAAAAAACTATTTGCATAGAGAGGTAACTATAAATACATTTGGTAACCATCGTTAGTAAAAAAAGAATTCCAAGCTGAATTTTAGGGTATAACGTCAGAATAGTATGATGAAGCACAGGTACACATATAACGATAAAAACTACAAATCATAATACTATAGAATATTTGCACATCGACCACTTGGATTTTCGTTATATACGGTTCAGTTTTAAAAAAGTCAGTGTATACAAATTAAATATTTATGCCAAAAACTGCTTACCGAATACTATGTCTAAAAATGACATGCCAGACGATTTGATTATTTGGATTATTGTCAACAAATTGGTATGATTAGCAGCGCGAGATAGAGAATTTTAGACAGCTAATCCGTATTTAATAGAGTACAGTGCAATATTTTGAAGTGATTTACATACTGTAAAGAATTTCCACGAGGTTAACCTTTTATATACCATCTAGTCGAGAATAGTCGCATATTTACGGACTTTAAACACCTGTCAACATGTCACATTCGCGATATTGCACAATTGCATATTAGGATGTGCAGCGAAGACATCTCTAAATATTAGCCTTATTATTAATATAATGATAAAGTTCAGAATTGTTAACATTATTTTTGATATTCTAACAAGAATAATATTAATGTTATATTATAGTAAAAAATTTATAAATAATAAATTATTATAATATAATAAAATATGAATCAACTGTACGACTTCAGCGTCTATTATATATCGTATCCAACAGTAATTGAACAATCCGCGTTCGAAAAGTTTTTACTTATTGGTATGCACCGATGTATAGGAGCTAAGATAATAGGAAATATTCACGTATATATTATTGAAAAAAGTCCATACGTTTGCAAACATTTTTATTTGGAATACCAGTGGCCTGATCCGCCGAGGAATTGATTGGTAATTCATTGAAGAAAAATTTTTAGAAATGCTAATATACAGAAAGCATTTTAAGTCTAAATGATGCTGACCAATAGAAGATGATACAATACTAAATCTCTTGTATGAACTTGAGCGAATTAATTATTTCAGAAGTTCTGTATTGAGACAAGGAATGATACGTTTAATCAATGCTCGTATAAAATAACACCAATGATTCTGTACATAAGTTAATTAGCACCTCGACCGCAATCGATCGGTGACCTTAATTAAATAATTGGATGCATACATAAATGAATCAACGAAAAAGAAACGAAATTCAAAAAGTCAATCATTTTGTATACATTCCAAGATCGATACGCATTACACTTTTCAAATTCGAATAAGGATTGATTTTTGTGGAATAAATTTTTGTATCGAGACTACCCCTTCTCACTGTACTACCCAAATAGCACACACCAGTCGACCGCATCTCACTCGCTTGACTTTTAATAGCTTATCTCGAGTCGTCCTTTTATTTCCTCGTTTCTCGACCGGCCGAGCGGTGGTAGAACTACAGCCGAGACAATACCCATCGTATAGGCGAACATACGGCATCACGGGGTGCCACAGTGTACATACACATACATATATAACTATATATGTACGTGTGTGCGTAAAGGAGGAACGACAAAAGCTGACCGGCGCCGAGACATTCAAATGGTAATACAGCTTCGGTATCTAATATGCACGCGCCACAAGAGTAAGGGAGTGGAGGGTGGGGGGGGGGGGTATATACCCCTAACGCGTTTGTATACGTGTGTACGAGCAGAGGCACGCGCTTGCTACCAAGCACGTATGCGTGTCAGCAGCAACGATGACGCCCTGCCCCCGCACGTCTCTCGCCTGAGAATCAAAGCAAATATTGGCAATATCAGCCCCTACTCTGTGGCGTTGCATCGTTCCTGATGCAGAAGCTGAGAGCTCGAGAGGGGTTGAGAATAAAAATGGCATTCGAATTGCCTTTGTAAGTGTTCGAGGATGTGGACGGAAAAGTTCAACAAGATATTCGAAATTTAGCTAGAAATTTGAAAAACGTCATTTGCATATTGCTTTAGTTTATAGGAGTAGTCAGCTCTTTTGTAAAATTATCGATATACACTTGCAATTGTTGTAAAATTGCTTACATCTTTGTTCTAACTTAAATATTCGTAGTACAATGTAAATTTTAGATTTAGTACTCTTCTTTAATAATTCAGAGCTGGAAGACAAATGACATAAGTCTATTGCCGAAATAACTAATCAAAAGGATTAATAAGGCAATAACCGATTAGTCTAGGAAAATAGTCCCTGCGTAAAAAATAGATTGAATGAGCTTAGATTATATACTATACAACTTGCGTATAATCCCTTCAAAAATAAGCAGTTTTCATGAGTGCGTTAATGTTTATTTTTAATTAATAATAATTAAATAACGATAAAATAAGTTAAACTTTACAAATAAAATACTTTCAAACCTGTGGATATAGATCATAACAACCTCCTAAGTCACCAAAGTCTTCAAATGTAGAACAAGGTTCGATGATGAGTTTCGACAAGAAAAAATTAATGGTGATGTCATCGATGAATACAGCAGTAACTATGAAGGTCAGGATTTGGAAAAAACGATATCTTTTGAAAAGGTTTGAAAGTATTTGATTTGTATAGTTGATCTTATTTTACAACAAATATTTCATTTGTGTCTCAGTGAGAAAGGTTTCGCTGAGAAGATTTTTTGAAACTAAAACTTTGCAATGCCAGTTTTGACATTTCACAACTTGAAGATGCTTAAAAAAATATCTATTGAATTAATATTAAATTTATATATTTATATTGATACTCTTAGTCTGAACTTCAATCAGACATATATCACTGCTACAAATAAGGCTGTAAAATAATTAAATTTTAATGAATATTTCGAATACAATGCGCATTTCATCCATGATGTTGTTCAAACGCTATCTTTTATTTTTTAATGCAATTAACAGATTTGTTGTTGCATGGGTAGAGCTTTAGAAAATTGAAGTGATACAAAGCTACGGAAGATACTAAATTTCTTGTGTAAACTTGAATGAATGAATGAATTATGAAGTCCTTGAGACAAGGAATTAAAGTACGGATAAAGCATATATTCAAAGTATTACTATTTATTTATTTATTCAGCTGAATGTTGATTACATTATTGCAAAAATCTTATAGGTATCCCCACTGAGTATAGAAAGTCTATGGATATATTGGATAAAACCTCATTTTCAGTACGAACGCCCACGTGATAATAGTTATAGTCACTGATCTCGTGGATGTTTGGTACTAGAACATCGAATCTAAAAACCTCTATAAATTTAAGCACAGTAAAACCCTTTTTTAAACAGTTGTTAGCCATGTCAGCTTCAGGCACCATGAATCCTGGATAGAGGCCACGTTTAGGTGAATCTTTACATATTGGTATTTCCTCTGACAGCAAAAAGGTGCTGGTTTCGTACTCCGAATCGGTCACGTAAACGGCAAAGAAAAACTAAAGTTTTAAACAATCCTCGTATAAAATAATATCGATAATGTTAATACTCTAATCACGAAATTGGAACACTATAGCAAGTAAGGTAGTTATGTAAAGATAAAGATTAATGAAATAATAAAGAACTTACGTAACTTTCAGATGGGAAATCTTTAACAACAACACTATTTATTAACACATCGTTGTAAGTTTCGTTGTGCTTAGTGATTGCCCAATCCAAACGTCCAAAGTACGTTGAGCAGACTTTCCACAGTTGCTTCGCACTACTTTTATCTATATTTAAATTCATGAATCGCTTTAGAAGCATTCAATAATTATCAAATTTTTTTTATTATCTTCACCTACGAATGTTTCATTACCTGAGTAGCCAACTCTTCAGACGAGTCTTCAGCTTGAATTGCTTTCCGGTTAAGAAAGTCAGTCCGATGAATAAGACTATAAAGTATCGATTCGTCTTCAAAAAATAGGGTATAAAGCAATATTTTATAGTGACGGCATACAGTAAAGAATTTTCGCGAGACTGGTCTTTTATATACCGTCTAGTCGAGAATAGTCGCATATTTGCGGACTTTAAACACCTGTCAATATGTCACATGCACCATATTACCCAATTGTAGAATAGAATGTGCAACGAAGACATCTCTAAATATTAGCACTATTTTTAATATAATGGTAAACATTCAGCATTTAAACTGTACATTCAGTACATAAGATGATGTTAGAAGAAATATACAATATATAGTTACGGATCAAGCATATAGTAAAGTGTTGTTGTTTATTTATTTATTCTGCAGAAAATAGTTTACATTGTTAGAAGAAAGATCTTATGAGTTTAGGTATCCCCACTCAGAATAGAATGTTATGTTGTTGAAAACCACTTGTTGACTATGAAGGCTCTGGTGGTAATAATAATAGTCACCGATCTCGTGGATATTAGGGAATATGAATTCGAATCTAAAAAGACCTATAATGTGATGTGAAGCTAAACCCTTTTTTAAACAGTTGTCAGCCATATCAGCTTCAGGCACCATGTATCCCGGGAAGAGTTCACGATTAGGTGAATCTTCGCAGATTGGTATTTGCTCTGACAGCAAAAGGGTGCTGTTTTTGTATTCCGAATCGGTTACGTACAAGTCAAAGTTTATCTAAAATTTTCATCGATATTGGTGTAAAATAACATCAATAATTATATAGATAAGCTTAATAGATGACACTAAATAGCAACATTATAATAAATACATACATAACTGTCAAGTGGAAGATCTTCTTTCAATTCGTAATCAATAAAGTTATCGTTGTAAGTCTCATTGACCTTACTGATCGTATAATCCAACATTTCAAAGTATGTTGATGAAACATTCCACACTTGTATTCGCACCACTTTTATCTATGTTTAAATTCATAAATCGTTATTAAATGCATCGCAAAATTGATAAATTTGTTGTTATTACCTGAGGAACTAACTCTTCAGAATCCTGAGCTTTAATTGCATTTCCGGTTAAGAAAGCCACCGCGATAAATAAGTTTGCAAAGTATCGAGTCATCTTCAAGAAATAGAATAGAATGCAATGTTTTGAAGTGAACTACCGACTGTAAAGAATTTTCGCGAGACTGGTCTTTTATATACCGTCTAGTCGAGGATAGTCGGGTATTTGTGGACTTTAAACACTTGTCAATATGTCACATGCACCTTATTACGCAATTGTACAATAGAATGTGCAACGAAGACATCTCTAAATATTAGCACTATTTTTAATATAATGGTAAACATTCAGCATTTAAACATTTATTATTTAATTATTCCAAATTTCAATTTTAATCCTAATTCTTTACTTAGTACAGTTCTAATCGTTAAAGTTCAAAGGTCATGATTATCGATGATATAAATAAGTTTCCAAGTTTTGATTCGTAAGTTTTAATATAACTTGGAAAGCGCATTTGAAAATCGCCGAGATACTTAGCTGCAGACGACGATGTAATACTCAACCTCTTGTACAAACTGGATTATATATTTTTTGTATTTAATTCAGTAGAATATAGATTACATTTGTAAAGTATACTCTAAATATCTACCTCACTCAGTATAGAAAGTCTCATTAGATATAACTTCATTTTTAGTGCGAACGCCAATGTGGTATATAAATATTAATAATAATACCGCGTCTGTGGGTGGGGTTCGCTATTCATATATAATTATTTTGTGATTTATCACATTATTATTGATTCAATATTATAATATGTATATTATGTATACTATGTACTTTAGCAAATGTTTCTCCAAATAACAACGAATTTCATGTAAATAACAAATAATTATACTTAAAGAAGTTAAATATTTAAGAACATACTTACTTGAACCCAATCATTATATTTATTTAAATAAAAATTAGTTTAAATTAATTGAAATTCAGCTAATCGGTAAAATTCAGTCACAAGTATATTGACAGTAGCTAACAATCGAACGAGTTACAACCAAAGAGAACAGGAGTCTTTCTCGGGTCATTTCCCTCATCCCAAACGGAACTATATAGATTGTTGCGCACACAACACTTAAATGTGTGTATATATATTCAGTGAGAGGAGAAGGCGTATATACCGAATGTTTTCGTCCCCTTCGACTGTCTATACCGATACATATATATATATAGTAATAGATTGAACAGGCATTGCAGTAGCCGAGACGCGCAGAGATGACACGCGTAATCGCGTAATCGCGGCGCGTGCCGAAGTTTGAATCGGGGGAGCTTTAGTTTGGTACGTTGCTGTGAAGGCGCTTTCTCTCTCGGTGCGTGTGCGCACACGCGTCAGCGACACGTGGATGCTGCGCGTCTTGAGTCAACATCGATCACAGGTCACTGGGATTCATCGAGTCTCTTATATATGTATATACATACGTGTATATATATATAGTTCTTGATACTGCCGGTGCTGCGTTCGCTATTCCACGACGATGTTTGCTCGGTGAGCCACAGAACTTGGGCTACTTCAATGCTGCGCAGCAGATGTACACGCGTAAAGTAAGGTTATAAGATTCTTGGAGAGAATATCTGCGGACGCATAGCGCGACTCTTAGATCAATAAGAAACTCGAATTATAAGTGTTAGCAGTTATATGTAATAAGCGATCGAGTTTTAAGCGCTGCGTAAATTAACGGATAAAAGCTTCTAAGCGCGCTGTTGATAAGTGACTTAGAGCTCCGTAATACTTATGAACGCTCTTATATCATGCAGC
Organism: Apocrypta bakeri; assembly: GCA_018906985.1. NCBI lineage: Eukaryota > Metazoa > Arthropoda > Insecta > Hymenoptera > Pteromalidae > Apocrypta > Apocrypta bakeri. Next base: position 21,748,089 of record JACCIA010000001.1, on the reverse strand, counting down.
TATCGAACTCTTTCGGCAAAGCAACGATCTTTACGTCCAAAAATTTTAATTTATCCGAGAAGTACGAAAGGGACGTACTCTCGCCTTGGTTAAATTGGATAAATCCCCTGACGGTTTTATTGACATAAAACTAAAGAAAATTACACGAAAACAAGCGTGAAAGAGCGTGAACAGAGCCATGATTCGAAAGTCAATTCGACTACGCATGAGCATCCAAGCCGTCGCACCCTAGGATCTATCGTCCCGATTCTCGCACCTACACGAAGCGGAATCAGGTCGATCCCACGTCTTACCCCTCGAATAACGCAATGCTGTTGCACTTTCGCCGGTTACAAAAGGGGCGCGACTCGTCGCACGAGGCGACACGTGCCGAATCCCGCGCTCCTGCGCAAACAGCATTATGCACGCTCGTGCCGACATAAATTACGCTAGACTTCGATATTACCAACGACCACCTACTGCGGCCGAAACCGTGATTGCCCGCAGAAAATTCAGCGCATGTGTACTTAGCTGCGGCTAAATCGATGCGTACATGCAGCTCGTCAATACATTTATACTTTATATATATACACACGCATGCACGTGTCCACGGCGGTTATTTTTTCTAGGATTATCCGTGCTCTGATTAATCGAGGAATTGATTTATATTTCATTGAACAGACGATTCGAACTATTTAGAAATGATAATGTACAGAACGTATTGATTAAACAGCATTTATATTTATTAACGGACCTGCTGGTTTTTGTTGGGTCATGAATAGAGCATTCAAAAGTTCAATATATTTAAAATTATAAAAAGTTCAATTGTAGGTTAAAAAATAAATAAACTAAATATTCTATTTTGGTATTTATAAACGGCACATAAGTACAAATTTTTAGCTCGATTGATCGATATTTGTTTAAGATATGGCAATACTAGTTTAACGATGAAAAGGCTATAAGGGTATTTTTAATTTTAAAATTATAAATATTAGAAAATCAAAATTTTAGTTGACGCTTTGAAAGATCATCTTATATTCAAGTTATGCTGACCAACGAAAGACAATACAATACTAAATATTTTGGACGATCTTGAGCGAATTCATTAATTAAGATGATGGTAGAAGAAATATACAATATAGTTACGGATAAAGCATATAGTAAAGTGTTGTTGTTTATTTATTTATTCTGCAAGAAAATAGTTTACATTGTTAGAAGAAAGATCTTATGAGTCTAGGTATCCCCACTCAGAATAGAATGTTAGGTTGTTGAACATCTCTTGTTGACTATGAAGGCTCTGGTGGTAATAATAATAGTCACCAATCTCGTGGATATTGGGTACTAGGAGCTCGAATCTAAAATGACCCATATTGTGATGTGAAGATAAACCCTTTTTTAAACAGTTGTCAGCCATGTCAGCTTCAGGCACCATGTATCCTGGGAAGAGGGCACGTTTAGGTGAATCTTCGCAGATTGGTATTTGCTCTGACAGCAAAAGGGTGCTGTTTTCGTATTCCGAATCGGTCACGTATACGTCAAAGTTTAGCTAAAATATTCATCGATATTGATGTAAAATAACATCAATAATTATATAGATAAGCTTAATAGATGACACTAAATAGCAACATTATAATAAATACATACATAACTGTCAAGTGGAAGATCTTCTTTCAATTCGTAATCAACTAAGTTTTCGTTGTAAGTCTCATTGAACTTACTGATCGTACAATCCAACTTTTCAAAGAATGTTGATGAAACATACCACAGTTGTGCTCGCACCACTTTTATCTATGTTTAAATTCATAAATCGTTATTAAATGCATCGCAAAATTGATAAATTTGTTGTTATTACCTGAGGAACTAACTCTTCAGAATCTTGAGCTTTAATTGCTTTTCCGGTTAAAAGAGTCAGTGCGATAAATAAGTTTGCAAAGTATCGAGTCATCTTCAAGAAATAGAATACAGTGCAATATTTTGAAGTGAACTGCCTACTGTAACAAATTTTCGCGAGACTGGTCTTTTATATACCGTCTAGTCGAGGATGACTATCCCTACCCGACTGGGTATTTGTGGACTATTAACACCTATCAATAGGATCAGCAGCGAACACATTTGCAAATATTTAGTTGTATTATTGATATAGTGGTATATTTCAAAATCATTGACATAATTTTTTTGTTCTAACATTCTAACAGGTGTTCCTATTTATTAGTTTAATGCCAGTATATTCCCGGGGTTTTTGGTGAGACATTGAGGCGTTACCTGTCACATTACTTTATGTATTATACCTGGTAGTAAGTTTACCATAAATTATTGGCTGTTGCTAACTAGTGCCAGAACTTTTTTTTAATGAGCGGAGATTATGTTGATGTTCGAATTTCGTAAATTGTACATGAAACTCTCTTTCTCTCTGTATCTCTGTATCTCTTTTCCTTTTTCCTCTGTCGTCTGCTGCAGCATGAAAAATATCATGTTAGATTTATTATTTTAATTAATTTTCAAATAAATTAAAATTGACAATTATGTACATAAGCTAATTACTAAATTTCAATACTATACACAATATAGCTATCAGATGGAAAATCTGATTAAAAATCTGAGTAAATTTCATCGTACTTCAACGTATTCATCGTCGTTGTAAGTTTCGTTGAACTTAGTTATGAGAAAATCTAAAAGCTCAAAGTATTTTGAAGAGCTTTTCCACACTTGTATACGCACTACTTTTATCTACTTTTAAATTCATAAATCCTATTATAAGCATTCGAAAATTATGAAATTTTTTGTTATTATCTCCATCTACAAACGTTTCATTGCCTTGAGAAACGAACCCTTCAGACTCTTCAGCTTTTATAGCATTTCCGGTTATGACAGCAACTCCGATGGATAAGTATCGATTCATATTCAAGAAATAGAGTACAGTCGAATATTTTGAAGTGGGCTGCATAATCTAAAACATTTTCTCGAGTCTTGCCTTTTATATACGATTTTATTTTAGTCGAGAATAGTCGTATATTTTTGGACTTTAAACACCTGTCCGGTCATACTCTCAATCTGACCCAATTGTACAATGAGATGAGCAGCAAACACACATTTCTAAATATTATCATTATTCGGAAAGCGATGACCATAATTAATATTTAGTTAAATTAAGGTAGAATGAAAAATATTCAAAGTTTATAGACTACTGGTTGACAATTATGTAAAGCAATACTCTAGATGGTTCTAACAATTCATATATTTATAATATTTATCCTGTTGTTATACAATTCTTTATTTTTTTTAATACAATTTTCACATCATTCAAATTATATAACGATGCTATTCAATAGTCGAAAGCAATACGTAACAATATACAATTGATTTTTGTTACTATTTAATTTTTCTTCATTTTACGGATAAATATTATCATTACTTTGATTCTAGCGCAAATAGTAATGTATTTACTTTTATAATTAGTTAGTAAATGTCTTGATTTTTCTTTATTCTTTAGATTATTAATATATTTACTATAAATTTATACATCTTTAATTTTTGTAATTATCTAATTTATCAATTCATTGCCTAAATTTAATGATTGACGGGTTTTCCCCCATTCTGTTTATTATATATTACATAAACGTCTTGAGAGTGCATAATTAATTTGTTATATTCAGTTTCAGGTTGAAGAATGCAAGAAGACAGGGTAAAATTGGTCCGAAATCCATATCCAGTACCGGAGCTCTCTAGAGAAGGACGTTGGTACGCAGGAGGTCCGGTATTAGGGGAGAATGTTTGCGCAGATGAGAGACGATGGTACTCAAAATTGGAACCCCATGAGAGACTCTTTTCCCATCAAACGTTGACCAGTGCTCGCAGGGATTGCCGTTTTCGTTCCACTGAGGTTATTTTTTCAGCAATACCAGCATTCGCGAATAAAAAATTCTTCTTTCCCTCTTGTTTGCACTAACTATTCGAAACATTGTATATATTTTAATTTATTTATTTCCTAGAGAATTAAACATTTTATTCAATAATATAATTATTTGCTAATTCGGTACAAAATTACTTGAATACTCAATTGACTGTGGTAGAAAAATTAATCAGCCATCAAGCATCGGTAGATCAACTTACTTCAGTTTCGTCACCTGTTTAAGCAACCGTTGATTAAAATAAATGTGACTTTCGTCACATTATGGACTATCGGTTGATCGAATTTATTATCGACTGCAATTATCATATTAACCAACAATAATAATCTTTAGTAAATTCATTAATTCAGTAGCACCAATGGATTTTTTAAAATTTATTGTAAATATTGTACTTTATAATTTTTTAGGAAAGAACAGGTTATATGATGAACAAATTTATAAATAAATTTATTTAGATTTTAATTTACCCATAAATGTTGATCAGTTTAGATGCTCGATTACTTGTCATCATTTGGGGTTGAAGGAGAGGAAAGTGTTAGGATTTTCTTGAAACAATTATAATGATCTTCAACTGTGACAATACTATAATAAATATTTGTTTGCGCTCTTTTCAGTTGTAAATATTTAAAAAAATGCTTTATTAATATAATCGCCGTACACGTAAAAGGTGTATTCACCTTATTTATACATTATTATTATTGCATTTGAATTATCTCACAACATTGAACTAGAATAGTTGTTAGTACTAATATTGATTCTACTAATATGAATTTGTTTATTCAACATTTCTATTCGATTAATAGTATTTCAATAGCTGTCACGTTGTCGTTGTTAATATTTTTACCATCGCGTTATGTTTAATTAAAAGCCAACTGTTAATATTTAAAAATTATTTAGCTGCGTTATAAAACTGACAGCAGTTCTCAATAACAGATATTCAAAGGCATTATTTATGATGACAAAGTAGATATATTATATAGATGTATTAAACGTTAGACTATTAATCAAGGAAGCAGACATCTTTTATAAAAACTATCACTTTAAAATATTATTTATTGCAACGATTGATCATATACATAAATACAAATGATATATATATCATTTGTAAAGTGTTCCATGACTCACAATAATATGTACAATTATATTTTATCTATAAATTAATAAAATATAGTACTTTATTAATATATTTCTGGAAAGACAATCTGAAATACTAGGTTCTGTTGTTTCTTAGATAGCACATTTAAAAACTGAAGTAATACTGATTAGCAGTACATGATACAATATTACATCTCTTGTACGAACTTGACTAAATTAATTAATTAATGAAGTCCTTCAAGTGTTGCTATTTAATTATTTATTTATTCAGATTAATATAGATTACATAATTACAAAAATCTTATAGGTATCCCCACTGAGTATAGAAAGTCATATTCGATAAAACCTCGTTTTCAGTACGAACGCCCGCGTGATAATAGTGATAGTCACTGATCTCGTGGATGTTTGGTACTAGAACATCAAATCTAAAAACCTCTATATTTTGATACAGAGTTAAACCCTTCTTGAAACAGTTGTTATCCATGTCAGCTTCCGGCACCATTAATCCTGATAAGAGTTCACGATTAGGCGAATTTTCGCATATTGGTATTTCCTCTGACAGCAAAAAGGTGCTGTTTTCGTATTCCGAATCGGTCACGTATACGTCAAAGTAAAACTAAAATTGTAAATAATGCTCGTATAAAATAACATCGATCATTCAGAACGTAAGTTTAATACTAATTTGCAACACTATGGTAAATACTTACGTAAATGTCATGTGGAAAATCTTCTTTCGCTATGAAATTAATGAATACATTGTTGAAAGTTTCGTTGAGCTTGATGATCGTAAAATCCAGAACCTCGTGGTATATTGGAGATACTTCCCACAATTGCATTCGTACTACTTTCAGCTATGTATTAATTCATAAATCGTTATTATTTACATTACAAAACTACCAAATTTTTAGTTATTATCTCCCCAAAACGATTCATTACCTGAGTAACTAACTCTTCAGAATCCTGAGCTTTAATTGCTTTTCCGGTTAAGAAAGCCAGTCCAATGAATAAGACTATAATGTATCGATTCATCTTCAAAAAATAGGGTATAAAGCAATATTTTAAAGTGAACTGCCTACTGTAAAGAATTGTCGCGAGACTAGCCGTTTATATACCGTCTAGTCGAGGATAGTCGGATATTTGCGGACTTTTAACACCCGTCAATATGTCACATTCACGATATTGCATATTAGGATGAGCAGCAAACACATTTGCAAATATTTAGTTGTATTATTGATATAGTGGTATATTTCAAAATCATTGACATTATTTTTGTTCTTCTAACATTCCAACAGGTGCTCTTATTTTTTAGAGTCTAATGCCAGTATATTTCCTGGATTTTTGGTATAACATTGAATGGTTTCTGTCTATAATATCTTAAATTTTATGTTTTTTTGGAGATTACTGTATGTATTATCCCTGGTTGAATTTAGCAAAGGGCTCATGCACGTATAAACCATGTTAAATGCCTTGTATGAACTGGAGTGAATTAATTATTTATTTATTCAGCTGAATAAAGATTACATTATTACAAGAGCCTTGAGTGGATTGAGTGGATACTTATAGGTATCCACTCAATATATTCTATCATTGGATAAAACCTCGTTTTGAGTACGAGCGCCAATGTGGTAATATTGATAGCCACTGATCTCGTAGACGTTAGTACTAAACATCGAATCTAAAAACCTCCTGAAATTGCAAAATCCTTACAATAGTAATTTTTGAGTAAGCGTCATTTAAGTCCAAATCCATGTAGAGGTAATTATAAGTTTCGTTGTGTTTAACCAGAGTAAGCGATGCTCTTCCAAAATACTCCGAATCGATATACCATAATTGCGTGCGCACTGCTTTAATCTACATATAATTTGGTAATATGATTATAATCGTTTAAAAATATTCAAATCTATTTGTTATAAAGCTTATGAATGCGTTAGGTTACCTGAGGAATCAATGCTTCAGACTGATCCTGACCGTGTACCGTTTTCCATAGTAGAAAAACTGCTGAGATGAATAATACCGAAAATTTTTTATTCGTCTTCAACATCTGATTGCATTCTGTAAAGAAATCCCCCGAGTAGCTTTTTTATACGATTTTTGTTATCAAAATACATTGTATCAGTATTTACCATGAGATTTGTGATAATACTTATAAACTAAAATTTTAAACCATTTCAAGAAATTGATTTCCAACGATTAATTTAAAAAAATAAATTAATTGCTACAGCTTCCCAGAGACTCGCTTGACCTGGTGTTATCTTCAGTCTATGTACACGACAAAGATTTATTTTTGCCAAAGCCCTACGTAACGATGCAACCAGAAACCATGAACCAAGAAACCTGGCGAGTGCTCCGTAACGAAATCAAGGTATACGTTTATTTGAAATAAGAAAAAATTCGACGTACTTCAAAATGCGTTCGATAGAACATAGATATTTGAATTCAAATTAACTTATACAGATGAATTTTTCAAATACTTCAAGTGCAGAAAGAAGATTTTTACTTTCGTTTCACGCGCAATTTCATTGTCTTTCATACATAGCGATGAGATGATAAGAACGGTTTTATTAATTTACTGCTAAACGTGAGGCGCTCATGACGCCGGCGTTTTAATAAATTTTCAGTCACGTTTAGCAGACAGATTAGATAGCGCTGTTCGCTTAGCACGAAGCAAACAGAAATTTACATGAAACTCCGCAGCTGTTTGCAGTTCCATTTTAAGTCACGTTCCTTTCGCGCTCGAACACTAGGAATCATGGATTTTTGCCCTCCTCTTTATAATACGTGTATTTTCTCAACGACGAGTCGTTAAATTCTCTCTATCCATACGAAAAAAGGCTTGTTAAATTCAAGCGTTACCGATAAATACACGAATCGTTCTCTGTCAAGTGGACCAGTCAAACATTTATTATTCTTTTTAAAATACTTTTAAACTGTTTTTTCGTAACTGTGACTACCTTCGTGATTTTTTTTTAGATTTTCGTCACAAAGAATACTTTTTTACGATTCCCAAAAACTGCTAACTTCTCGGGGAAGAATTTCTCTACAAAGCACAAACGAGATCATAACAATCTCTTAAGTCATCAGAGCGATTGATTAATTTGGTTCAGCGTTAACCTCGACTAACTTTACGAGTCTTATTAGTGTATTTAGTGATGTTTAAGTCATTACGTATGAGATGAACGCATATTTTCATATAAATCATAGGGAAATTGCTAGATAATTCCATTTCTAGCTAGAAATAAAACTGGATTCCTAACTTTTGATCTTCATATCACTTTTGCATTCATAGAAGGCATCTTCATAATTTTTTCACATTAAAACTCATAATCGAACCTTCTCAAAATTGAATTTCAAGACTTTGATGACTTAGAAGATTGTTATGATCTACATCTACAGATTTGAAAATATTTTATTTTTAACGTTTAATTTATTTTAGAGGAAAAGCCTCTTTTGTGTTTTTAGTGAGAAATGCTTCCCTGACAAGTTAGAATTTTTTTTAAATTTGTATAAAATGCCGGCTTTGACATACTATAAATAGTTTAAAAATAATTTTTACTTGTTAATCTGTCAGAGAATGTGCTATATTGTGACGCCTTGGAAGAAAAAGCCGCCAATTCAAAAGAAGAATTAAAAAATCCGTCAATTCAGAAAAATAATTCATAAGGAATAAATATTTATAGATATATAAATATAAATTCATATATTTACGAATAAATTCATAAAATTTTTGGTATAAATTTATACAGTGCGGTATCACAATAAGGTCAGATATTATTTTTCCGACAGGTTTATTCAAGAGCACCGGTGCCACTGGGACACGAGATTAAATACGCGGACGATATCGAGTCGAAAGGATGCTACTCCGGCGACTCGAAAGCCAGAGGATTAAAGGACGGAGGGAGGAAAAAAAATCACCCGAGCAGTCTTCAGCTGGCCATCGAAGGACCGCACACGGATCGAACTAATCCCGGTTATAGCAGGAAAATTGACGGAACGTATTATGGAATCTAGAACTCAATTCGTCCCATTGAAAATGTTTATAGCGCGTCTACCACTCGGTGAAAGCAAAACTAAATGCCTCGCGATTAACCACGAGATTTCATATATATAAATATATATATACATAAATTTATTGCACGAATATGATATAGCGGGCGCAAGTGTGAATCATCCCATGCGTATCTTGGCATTAAATCGCTTCTTCGTGTACTCAGTTCGAATCGACGAGGACAATTGAATTATTTCCCGACATCGTATACAACATACATGTATCTCCGATCTTGTTGACAAATTGGCTCGAGCGTAGATGTTATCGCTCACTTCGGTAAGAGAAGGGTGTCTCATATCTCGCGCGAGTCGTTTCCGTAGTCGACGACCCCTCGATCTGTATACCAGCAGTTTCGTTTATTATATTGTAATTCCCTTTTATCTCTCTTCGTGTATCCTTTGTAGCTCTCGATCCCGCATCTAATCAGTTTTCAAACATTAGTAATCTCGTTAGCACTTCGACCATCGATTTCATTGTAATTGCAAAGCCACCCTTAATAAGGGAATATTTTTAATTTTTGGAAAGAGAAAAAAGAAAATCACGAATGTATATATATACATATAGAAATAAAAGAAGAAAGAGAAGAAGGTTGTAAACGACGATATCTTGTTTTATCACTCGATCCCTATGCATCTCGTATACCTTACATGTATATACAAAGCTACTGTCCTATATTCCGCTCATATAGACGTGTGCATGCGGCGAAGGGGGCAAATGTCCCATTACCCGGTAATCCTTGTTTGCAATAAAGCAGCTTCCCGCTGGCCTGCTCCATCTTTCCACTTTCTCTTCACTCCCCGCATATGTTCCTCGCCGAAATATCATTTATGTCGAACTGCTGCACAAGAGAGAGAGAGAGAGAGAGAGAGAGAGAGAGAGAGAGAGAAGAGCCTTCGCGAACCTGACCTCCTCGTTTTCTCTCCCTTGACACGGGTTCACCCTCTTTCGGCAAAGGAAGACTCGTGTGTATATATATATGCGCGATGTATACAAGGGGCTAGGCTTAATCCGATCGTGATTGGCTGTGGCCTGTAGGGTGTGGGCCAAGACGATGCTTCATTTTCGTTGGCCCTTTACGCGCGTCGCGTTTCCAATAGACGCGCTAGATTTACAAGCTTTACTCTGTCAAAATTTTTTTTTCTTCCCTCTCTCTTTTTTAATAAGCATATACGTAAAATTCTAATCCGAAATAAATAGGAGCGCGACGCTCGCGCATCGTCGTACGAATAAAAAAAAGCTTTCGATGCCCGTCGAAGGATTTTAAATAGAAAACAAATAAGCATAAAATTGCAGGAAATCGCGCACCGGTCTCAATAAAAGAAGACGAAGAGAGAGAGAGAGAGAGAAAGAGAGGAAAAAGAGAAAGAACCACCCTATACAGAAACCGTGCAGAAGAAAGACGAGAGAAGAAGAAACTGCCGCGAAGACGGCAATTCTTTCACGGATTACTCGACACAGCCTCGCAATTGGAGCAGATTGATTTCCTTTCCTTTCAGTTCTCGGTTCCCCCGAGCTCGTATATAGAGCAGCGAGCGACAAGGAGAGGAGGTGCCGAGCAGCTTCACCGTTACAAACATTCGTTGTATACACGCACACGCACATGCACACACATGTACATAGAAGTGGAGAAATCGTTGTGGACGTTGTGCGCTACCAAAGAGCTCGACTGAAAGAGAGAGAGAGAGAGCGAGAGAGAGCGAGAGAGAGAGAGAGAGAGAGAAGGAAACAGGCAGGAGAAGAAGCAATTACTTGGCCGAGCGGTTTTATTTGTATTTAATTCTTATTTAATTTACTTTTTACGGCTGCGCGTCGCACGCTGCGGCAGCGTTAGCGAAATGGAAGCGGCGACCACCGCCTATGTTATTTTCTCCCCCAAACGAGCAAGAGAGAGAGAGAGAGAGAGAGAGAGAAAACTCGCGGAAAGATCCGGCCGTGAAAATGGATACTTTTACAGTTTACTTTAATTTAATGAGAGATGCTCAATGGATATGTATATATAGAACATACGAAGCAGGTACTTTTGTGAATTGTTTCAAAATAACGCACATTTTTAGAAAAGTCTAGTTTTTAAATTTGAGTAATTGCCAGCCGAATGAAAATAACCTCGACTAACGTGAATTTGAGATGAGAACAAAAATGAAGGAATAAATATAGACTCTCGTTTGGAATTATTTATTCGTAACCCGGTGAGTTTAACGGCGATTAATTTATGTATCGAGGATTTCCGGATTTCTAAATGCACACATATATAGTATGTAGTCATTTGTACAAGCGACTCGAAATAACACAGATTAGTCACGTACTGTGAAAACGAAATGAACAGGTGGATAGTACCGTAGCTATACTTTGCCATAGACTAGCTTGCGATATACACGCATGTATACACCAAATATAAATATAAGCTTAATTCTGTTTGTTTCTTTAGATTAAAAAAAAAAGCACGATACATTACATTGTTACCGCTACAGTGTGTAGTTCTAGCTGATTATCGTGTGACCGCTTAGACGTTGTTGGTAAAGATTTAATAATTTCATTCAAATTATTTCTGCGAATACAACTGTGGGAAGTCTCTCCTATATACTACAAAGTTGTGAATTTTACGATCACCAAGCTCAACGAAACTATCAACCATGTCTTCAATAGTGTGGAACTGAAGGAAGATTTTCCACATGACAGTTACGTAAGTATTTACTATAGAGTTTCTATTTAGTATTTAGCTTATGTACTTAATCACGAACATTGATTCAAATTTTCGATAAACTTGGAGGAGTACGTGACTGATGCGAAATACGAAAACAGCACATGGTTACTGTCAGAGGAATTGCCAGTGTGTGAAGATTCGCCTAAACGTGGCCTCTATCCCGGATTCATGGTGCCTGAATCTGAGATGACTGACAACTGTTTAAAAAAAGGTTTAACTCTGAATCAATTTGTGGAGATTTTTAGATTTGATCTTGCAATACCGCATATTCACGAGATCAGTGACTATCACTATTACCACATTGGCGTTCGTACTAAAACTGAGATTTCATCTAATATGACTTTTTATACTGAGTGTTTTGCAGAGAATTACAGCATCAACTTTTTATAGGTTTAATTTAATAGCGTTTTTTTTTTTCAGAAATAATTTTACGTTTCTAATAATATTAAACTTCTCATTGTAGACATTCAAAGTTCAGGGAGCGTGAAAGCTTCTGTTCTGTTATCAATAACAATAATTTAATTATGTCCACAATTAGAATACGCATCATAAAATTAGTCGTGTCCCAAGGTTCAACATTGAGCAGCCGCTAAGCACCAAAACACCCGTTTAATGTGACGAAATTAGAGGGTTCGTCCGTTATTAACTATATTCATACTATTTGGCCAGCCAATTACCTTACGTTTCTATCAGGGCAGTGCGTCAAGTTGCTTTGATAAGAACAATTAGTTAAAATTATGTTAAAAGCGCTTCGTTCAAATAGATCGCAGTCCAAGAAAGCCAATTTCAAGTACATACACATGTTGCTCTCGAGCTTGTAAGCCCGGGAAATTCAAATGTCGTAAACAAAGACGCGTTTCAGTAATGTGCGTATATTCTATATCTACGTATATATGTATGAAACCCACGCGTGCACATACTCAGGGTCAAAACTGACAGTCGAGAAAGCCGTGTATAGAAGAGAAACTATAAAACAGAGAAACACGCAGAGAGAGAGAGAGAGAGAGAGAGAGAGAAAGAGAGAGATTTCCGACTCGAGCCAACTCGAGCGGGGGTTACCCGTATGTATGTGTATACTTGGCGCCAGAAGACGCGTTGATCCCTTCGGGATGAAGTTGCTATTCCGGCGAACTTGTTACGTTATATTTATCAGCTCGCAGCACACCGAATATTTTCTTTCCCTTAGCGTTCGCTTGACTCGGCTTACGTATTATTATATTTCTCCCGCTTCCTTTTGGGCCCTCCCCCCAGGGGAAATGCTCAAAGTCAACCTTCCGTTTTATATATTACGCATATTCTCGTGTACGTTATATACGAATACGTGCTCTTTTGAAGGTGCAAAATTGTTCTCGCCTAAAAGTGTCTCTTCGCTCCCTCGATATATATAAATCGCAACGATTTCTCGCGAGAGGAAAAAAAAAGAAATTACCACCTAGCTTTGAGGAGCTTACGTATTTAATTTTCTCTGCCGATGGCTTTCGCACGTTTTTTCCCTGAGATTTCCGAGATGTCGTTTTTCAAAGCTGTTTCAAAACAGTTCGAGCTCTGAGCAAAAGTCGCATTCAATGTCTCGGTGTACATAGATATATAAATGGTCTAGAGATAAACGTAGAGGGTTGAAAGCTGTGGGAACGAACGGGGTGTTCGTCGCGCGTGGGTCATATGTTTATCTTTTTTATTTTAAAATCACGCGCGCAGTGTTATTGCACGCGCGAACATGCCTTGTCTCACCCCGTTGGCTCACATCATTCGCTCCACGGACTAAGTAAAAAGGGCTGTGAAGCTGGAATATTTTTTTTCATTTAAAATAATAATAGTGGTCATTCTCGTGAAGTTTACAACTCGTTCGACGCGTTCGAAATTGTGTCTACATGCATAACAACTCGTCGCCGTGTGTATACGTATACTTGAGTCATTCTCTGACAGATTGACCGAAGAAAAAAAATTTGTATTTGACCATTTTTAAACTTTTGTTTGGCTGTGAATCTACTTTCACGAATATTTTTTTTCATCAAGGGCTTAAAGTTACAGTACGTTAAAATTGGCATTTTAAGCCAATTTTCAAAGAATTCTATTGTAACTTCTCAGGGAAGCGTTTTGTCATTAAGAACAAAAAAGAGACTTTTGTAGTAAAATAAGATGAATTTTACAAATAAAATACTTTCAAATGTATGAATATAGATCGTAATAATCTTCTAAGTCATCGAAGTCTTGAAATTCAGATTTGAGAAGGTTCGACCCTGAGTTTCAACATGAAAAATTGATGAAGATGCCTTATCAATACAAAAGTGTCATCGAAGATCTAAAGTTTGGAACCATGTTATGTTTACTAATTTCTTAGGGTCGGCACTATATGCTAAATGAAATTCTTTAGTTAATCTTCTGTCTAGTTGTAATAAAATTTATTTAATTGATAAAATATTTTATTTAAACAATTTTTACAGATATCCCCATTGACAGTAAATAGTGCAATTATCTAAAACCTCATTTTCAGTGCGAACGCCAGCGTGGTAATAGTAATAGTCACTGATCTCGTGAATATTCGGTATTGCAAGATCGAACCTAGCAATGCCTACGTTATGACTTAGTGATAAACCCTGTTTTAAACAGTTGTCAGCCAAGTAAGTATCAGGCACTATGAATCCTGGATAGAGGTAACGATTAGGCGAATCTTCACACACTGGCAATTCCTCTGACAGCAAAGAGGTGCTGTTTTTGTATTCCGAATCAGTCACCTATACCTCCAAGTTTAACTAAAATTTATATCAATGTGCGCATAACATAACATCGATGATTATGTATATATAAGCGAATTACAACTAAATTGCAAGATCCTTACATAAGTACCTAGTTTTATTATTCTAAATGTTTAATCAATGGTTGAAAACATCTGTTATTCTTTTCTTTATCCTATTACATTAATTGTTTTATTTATGAAGATGTCGAACATTGAGAATGATTAACGATGTTGAATCAACACAATTTTTCATAAATAATGCTATTTTCAGATCCGAGTTCAAGTTACTGAGCAAATATAAGATAATAATAATTTTACTCTATCTTTAATACTGACAATATTTATAAGCAATCGTCAGAACGTTTTGTTAACATTTTTCAATTTTATAGACTTCTCTGTGTGATCCGAAAATTATATAATTATTATCGACCTTAGAGAGAATAAAACTCAAAATTTTTCGTTAATAAAAATTAACAGTAAGCTAAGAAAACCAATTAGCCATTATTCCAAGTGTTAAATAGTAAATTTTCTACAAAAAAGAATAATAACATCAGGACAATACAAGAAAAAAAGACAATACAAGGTTAGACGAAATTGTTCATTCGTCGAAAACAACAGTCACATATATCCCCATACACGTCTAGACTACTTCTAAAGTTCTATGTAGTAAAAAGTTTTTATCGTAACAATTACCGTGAAAATCTATTGTTCCGCGTTGTACACGCGGATATATATCTAGCAGTATCAAAGATCGAAGAGTGAATTCCCAGAAGAATTTAAGCAACCCTTTGGCAAAACTTTGCTCAGCTGTGACGGTGGTAACAACTCACTTCTTTTCATCCTACAGAAGTGTCTCTATAAAGAAGTTGCGAAAAAACGAGAGAAGAGAAAAATATCGAGCGACGTCGAGAGGGCAAAGAGACTGAGAAATAAGCGCGTGCCGGGGCAGAAGTCCCGGGGATCAGAGCGTACGCCGCGGAGAAGATTACCTCGAGAGGCCCTTCGCCCTTACGTATACGCTCGAGCGTGTACACACGGGATCGTCTCCGCGCACGCATTACTCTATATTAGCTGGTGTCGCTTAAAATAACACCAGATTTTATTACGTATATACATGCGTGTGTGCCTATGTATACCTATAGAGGTCTATATAGACATACATATGTAAGACATATAGAGGCCGCGCGTAGGCTGCTCTCGGTAATCCCTACAGGAGCGCGTGGCACATCGTTGGTCTATTTTCATTTCTCTACTTTGTATATAATGGGGGATACAACGTCTATACATGCAACAGCTTCATCGAGTACGTTGTGGATCAACTTTATTTACTGGACGGATCGAGGGATTATTCGTTTACCAGCTGAATCGCTATTGTCAATTAAGTTATTGCGTGATGCGATTATGTTCTATAATAATCGTATTAAAACTCGTGACTATTCAGTGATTCTTTCATATTTATCTATGTTTACTGTGTCTAATCGTATTGCTGCTAATATTTCAATTATTTATGGATAGTAACTTGAAATTTAAGAAAATGCGCATACAATTTTTAAAATTAATTCATTTTGACACTGAACATTAATAAATTTACGGGATTTGAGAAAATTTCTTTATCATAATATTGCTTTTTTCTAAGAAGTAAATTTGTTCGTTTTATTATTCTTTCAAAAAAGCAATTTTCTCAAATATATAGCGACATTTTTGTCAGTGTACTGTATGTCTAACGATATTGTTGTAATTCAAACTATATATAAATATAATCTGAAAATAGCATTCTTTTTTTATTAAAATATTGTCTTGATTAAACTTCGTTAATCCTTGTCAATGTTTGACAAATTCATAATTAAAAAAATAACAGGTTATTGGTATTTTAAACAACGGTTTAAAACACTGATTAATTAAGCAACTAAAACAAAAGAGACTGTCATTAATTAAATGAGAAAAGTGTAACAGAAATCGTATAAAAAAGCTACGCTCGTGGGAATTTTATTTACAGAATAATTTAATTTTACAGAATACAATTATTTGTGGAAGATGAAACGATAAATTTCACTTTTATTTATCACAGTAATTTTGTGTATACGTTTAGAAACGTGAAATTTAAGAAAATGCAAATTCAATTCTTGTGCATTGTATGTTATCAAATTGGTTTATTTTTACACTTAAAAAACAGTTGATGTATTGAAAAATGCTTTTAATATACATTATATTTTCTTAGATGTAGCCAACTTTTTTCAATTCAAATGCAAATATATTAATTTAATTTTTAATTCCCCGTTCACGGCTTGAATTAAAATTTGTATAAAATGAATGCTTTTTAAACTTCCTTAAATAACAATTCAGAAAAACTTCCTTTCACATTTCTCACTGTTCATAAGAATAAATAGACACAAGTAATAGCGCTTTTTGCCATGTACTATTATTATTTAGCACAACGATTCCTTTCCAGAACACTAAACCATTGAATTTGACAGTTAAAATAAACCTTCAATATATCTATAATAAAAGTTCATTAATTGAACTATCGCACAACTTCTCTAAAGGAGTGAAATTGATTCTCAACGCATACGTATAGATATAGGTGTACCGAGTGAAATTATGATTGAAGTAACTTATATATCAGCGGATAACAGACGTGGGAATGGCACATAGCTGGCTGGGCTTGTTATGGGTTTCGTCGTGCGTATACAATGTTTATCCACCCGTGCAAGCGGTTCTCGATTGGCCTCTCACCCTAAAGTACGCCACCGCCTCACATATTTTCTATATATATATACGATTATATTTCCGCCTCTATACTGCTGCTTATGCCACTCGGCGAATCGTCGGCCCGGAAAATCCGACGAATGCATATCTCTCTTTCGCCTTTAGCACCAAGCGGCAATTATATATATACGGACATACGACAGTTACGTATACGTCACGTTATAACCGTCTGATTGACTGACTGACGTTCTTTTCCGGGAAATCCAATGAACTTTATACGGATTATATTTCGCGAGATATTTTGTCTTATCGAATACTTTTCACTCTTCTACTTGTCGTTCATCGCAGATATCGCGCATATGGTTAATTACGATTGTTGTTACCGTTGGCTGAGTCTGCTTTGGTGTACTTTTCGTTTGCATCGACATTATGCATTTGCAACGCTTGACACGTTGCAACTTAAACTCGATTAATCGAGTATATCGACGCCTCGGAGAAAATCCTGTCAATTTAAATGAAAAACCAATCGGTTTAAAAGAAGGCTTCGGGAACCAACCAATTAAACAAATAAAATATGTACAAATTTATGTTAAATGTATTTATGAATATATCAATGAATATGTAGTCGTAAATGTACCAATTTATATTTATATATTTGTAGACAATATTTGATATAAATTTGTGCACATTTTATTATCTTAATTGGTTGGTTTCTGCGTAGACTTTGTTTGAATCGACTGATGTTTCTTGAAATCTTCTTTTGAACTGGTTGGTTTCCGAAGCCTTTTTTGGAAATGGTGGATTTTCCTTCGAGGCGTCGATATAACAAGCATAAAAAGCCCCTTGAGGTTATTTGTATATTCAGCACTCGACGATGACACGGTAAATTTGTATATATTTTCTTCCAAGCGAAACTGCGCACAAAGCTTATAAATACATATCTATATAACGTATACGATGTATATATTTACGAAAATAATTGTCAAGCCCGAGTACAAGCTTTAACCTTATCTAATCTGCAAAGTCGTAGACAATTTCGCCAAAGGCGTGCAGCCTTATCTGTAATAACGATCAGTGTTCGAGAATTTCGACAGTATACCGTTTCTTCGCGGATCGATGACTATTTTGTTATTTCCGCGATCGTATACCGTCAATGAGTTCATCGCTTGATTAGCAGTGATAAAATTTGGCAAAGGTTTCAATGTCACCTATTATAAAAACATATATACAATGTCAGGAAGCGACGGTTATATCGCGAGGTCTTCGACCTGAGGAGCGAGAAAAACAAATCAGCTGATTTTGGTTTTTTAAAAATGATCGATTCGTTCTCGCGTATCCAGGGTTGAACGTACGGAAAATGATTTATATAGTGATAATCGAATTGAACATCTATTTCATACGCGATAATGTTAATTCCACACACACACACACACATATACATAAATATATGTTTATATATACGAATTTTTGAGATCTCAACTAACATTTTTACATAAGCAAGCAATTTGACATTGAAACTTGTACGTTATACGCCTACGGTTCGCTTTGACGCTTTTGTGTGAAATTACTGAAAAGTGGCATAGGTTCAAACGAAGAAGAATCATAGATAAGAGAGTTTACGAAGAAAACCGAGGCATAATACAGCAGAGTCAATATTTAACATCGCACTTTAGTACAGAGAGGCAAAATTCACAAAGATAAACTTAATTAGAATGAAAAGTGGATATATTACAACGTCGCACGATTGATTGGACAGAAAAAGATAGGTAAAACGATGCGAATGGCAATGCACCGCTATATAATACACCCTAACAAATAATTCACACAGACAATAGAGATACGTGTCGTATCCACAGTCAACGCACGCAGATTCGTTGAGACGATATATCCTTTCGATCATCGCACCCGAAACGCAAAAATATAACGGTTTAAAAAAAAGCTCCGGATTTTCAGTGCGATCTCGAGTACGTATAGCTGAAAAAATCGAGCAAATACGAGAATGAGTGAGTGAGAGCGAGAGAGAGAGAGAGAGAGCGCTGAGGGCCACGCGCAGTTTGCTCTGCTCGTCGAGGAGATAAGGTTTTATGGCCCGTCAGTCATCGCGCGCCGCTCGACTGCGTGACGTTCTCGCTATCGACCGTAACGAGTTTCTGCTGCTGCAGATGCATCAGGGCTCGGACGATTTTGCCGATGATTTCGAAAGATGGGACGCTACGAGGATTTTTTCCCCTGATAATGCACGCTTTCCAGAGATACGATGAATTTTTTTTTATTTTTTACTTCGTATAGTATATTTTTAATAGTTTATGAGTTTAATATTAATTTCATTTGGACCGACAATTGATTCGTTAATCGAGCGATGAAATAAGTCGAAAGTAAACAGTGGAATAATCCGCGTAACGGGGAAACAACGTTATAATCGGAAGTTTAGTACGAAGCGAGGGGTATAAGATCGGAAGCGAGAAAACCGCCTGCAGGGGATGCCTGCTTCGTCAAGGGTGTAAATCAACCTGATTTTGATAAATTGCCGAGGCGGCCGGCTGCGACGGCATACTAATAGTTTAAGAAACCGATGTTACTCTTGTCGCGACCGGGGCATCAGTCGTTTTCGTTTTTTTATATATATACATATGTATATATATATATATATATATTAATTGCTTGATATTACGGGATGATTATTATTCATTGTTACGTCGATGATTGTATTTGTTTAAAAACTTCGTTCTCGCGCTGAATTACGGATAACTCATAGAGGGATATTTGGAGAAAAACAGGAGTTTATTCTACTTCGTGAGCTAATCAGATTGACAATAAAAAGGAAGCTGGACTGCGAGTTCTCGATGAAAAGGGTCAATGCAAAATGTAATATTGTACTGTGATAAATCGTAAACTATATTGTAGCGCGCTATAGATTGATTTTTTTATTTCTCGATCGCCTATGTATTGTTCCGTTAGAATACGATTACAATAATAAACAATAGCAATTACTTATATTATTGTTACTGGGTTGGGTTGGGTTATTACGATATACAAAAATAGATTTAATAAAAGTTACTGCATTTACATAGAGCATGAATGACAAAAATTGCAATAAATATGTATTCTTCTCAAATAAACTCAAGGATGACAGAGCTGTTATTCGCAAATTCATCGTAATAACTGAGAACTGGGTTGGGTTGGGTTGTGATGTGGCTTTAAACAATAAAGAGTAAAAAAAGCTCTGAGCTCCCATTCAACCGTTCATGAACCCTTTCGGTCGTAAAATCATTAAACTAAACAAATTACTCTTATCGATTACGTCACTTGAATTCATAATATAACGTAAAATCACGCATTTTCAATGCTAGTATGCTATTAAAAAGTAAATAATTTAAATAATAGACCGCCTAAGTGTGTCAAATAAAACCGCTGCATATTCTTCATTATTATTTACAATAAAACGACGACAAACACATTCGTAGTTAAATAAAATAGAATTAATTGAAAATACTGTACTTTCTATAAACGAAGAGTAATAAACTGTAATATAAAGTACGCATCAACGTGTACGTTCTGAATTAACTTGTACTTTTACAGATTTACATTTACATCTCCACCGGCCGGTTTTTTTTTTAAATCGCAATAAAAAAGAAATCTCATGCTAATGTAAAGATCAGTCACTGGCACTGATAAGCAAAAGTGTACATATCATATTTACGTGTATCTTACATTAGAAACAGAGTTTAATTTACGCTGTCGCGACACTTGTCATTTCGCTCGATTTTGTTTGGGGTCGAGAATATTCATAGACTCACCCTTTGTCTCGCAATTTTGAAACGACCCTCTCGCATACGAAACCTCGGAGATAAAAAAAACGTCAATGCGAAAATTCCAGGGAAAGGGAAGCGAAAAGAGAAAAATTACAGACATGAATATGGAATTATTACCTATTGTAGAAAAAATTGTCAAGTCATAAGCGTTAGAAATATGATTGTCTATATTTTCCATTGAATTTTATTTATTATTTTTTATTGTATTTATATATTGTTGTTACAAAGAAAAGTTTCTCTCCTGGATTGCGTATTATTTTCTATATTCATCAATAATTTTAATACATTTGTACAGATTTGTATCGAGATTATTCTTTATGAATCAAGGGAAACAAATTGTGTCGAACTTTTTACAGGAAATGTAAGTACTCACCCAACTGAAAAGTGTATAACGATATGATTTACAATCGTTATTATTAACAAATGACACATGAATATAACATATAGAATCGAAATTAAATTTAATTATTAAAAAATCTCAACGTTATAAGCTATACAACAATTGCGCTTTCTCGTTATTAACAATAAATTCTTAAATATATCAGAACTATTTAATTACATCTTCGTTTCCAAAGAAATTCGTCTCTAAGTATATAAAGTATACATCTCAATGTACAAAGTATTCAAAGATTAAAAATCGAATATACAGCTTTATCATACAAAGTCTGCCGATCAGCAGACGCAATCGTGCATACAGCCGTGACACAGCGTTCGCGCGCTCCAAGTAATAATAGATATATAAATTAGTACCGCTCGCGCGAGCGAGCGTTTAAAATAAAGCGGTAACCGCAGCCGGAGAACAGCACAGCAGCAGCAGCAGCAGCAGCAACAGCAGATACAGAGAGTTTTGGTAGATTTAATTCCACTAATAAATCCGTTGCGCTATGAATAAAGGAATATAACACGTGTGCGTGCGCATGTATATAGTCCGAATAACCAAAGGTAGATATAATTAGCGGAGCACAGGCTAATCCTCGGCGTAATAAGTTACATCCATCGCGAGAAAAGAGGCCGAAAGCGCGAGCCAGGAATTCGTATAAAACAGTCGACCGCTTCTGTCTATGTGTGCATATATATATGTAATATATATATATATATATATATATATATGTATATGTCTACAGCTTTTGGTTAATAATATCTATTTGTTCTATATAATGAGAGATTAGTAGAGAGGATTTGCAAGAGAGTCTGTATCACGTTGTAAATAGGCTTAGTCTAGCTCTTATTTGTCAGTGTAAATTTTCTCAGGACACCTTCAATGAAATTTATTTAATGCCTCGACGATTTGTCATCGGTTCTTTACTTGTGTATCTATTATATATACACGTGTATATATATGTACGTATGCATACAGATTCACATGACTTTGTGAGTAAACACAATTTGCAAAGACGTAACGTTTGAAAAATCCAACGTACAGCTTCTCGAGGCAGAAATTAGCGAGAGACTCAACGCAAAGAATACAAAGAGTGAACTCGAAGCCCGTAGTATCTCAATCAAGCTGACATCGATCGAAACCACCGCCCGCACTGCAAATCGTACTGACTATCTATATATGTGTGTGTGTGTGTGTGTGTATATACACACATATATATAAATTATCCACGTATATACGTCAAGGAGGCTTCCTCGGGATAAAAAAAAAGTGCAATATTTTAATAAGAAGACATCCCTCTCACGAAGGCGATAGAGAGAAAGTGCGCGAAGACAACCCCCAATCGTTTGGGACGCAAACAACAAAAGAAGCGCAGCATCAGCAACAAAAGCCCGATACATATAGTCCGACGAGCTCTCGGCAGAAAGTGTCTTCTCTCTTCTCTCAGCGGTGCGACTATATCGCGTTGCGGACGCGCGTATGTGTCTGTGTGTGCGTATAAGTGTGTTGGTCGCTCAAACCGAGCAAAAGAGCGAGAGAGAGAAACTCCGACGGCATGATGGCCGCCCTGCGCCGAGGCGCCGCCCCGCCTCGGACCTCCCATTGGTCCTGACGTCATCCGATAGGGCGCCCTAGTGGGGTGCGATTTATACGTGTGTGTGTGTGTGTGTGTGCACACATCTGCATCTCTCTCTTGCGCGCGATATCTCCCCCACTCTTCCCCCTTCTTTCTATCTCTAGTCAACCTGGGATGTATGTGTATGTACAATATATGTGCGTGCGTGTGTGTGTGTGTGTATACGTATTAGAGTAGGATGCGCAGTCAGTTTTTGAATCTTCGCTTTTTGATTGTCTGAAAAAAAGTTTGAAATTGCTTTCTCCCGTTCGCGCGTTGATTTTTCGACAAGTTTTATGTGCGGTGATAAAAATAATAAAAAAATACTGACGATGCTCTGTACGAACATCTTTATTCTCGTCGATGATTCACTTCACGCTCATATACGTTGACTAACGTGGAAATTAATAGAGTTTCGAATTTATTTATTTATTTATTTATCGTTTTTTTCGGCGAAAAATTATTTACTTCAAGAATCCTTCGGATGTGGTACGAAGCGTGTGTATATACATATATATCTGAGCATATATTTTTCAGATTTTTCTGGGATATACACGTCCTTTTTTTTTCTTCTCGTGTCTCTCCTGATACGCATGTTACATCTCTCTCTCTCTCTCTCTCGTCTCTTGTCGTAAGCATTCTTTTTTTGCTCCGTCTTCCTTCTTGCCACGAGACAGGAGGATTTCTTCAAGGTCTTACAAGTTTTGCAAAACCTTTTTTACCTCTTTTAACCCCTATTTCGACAGTCGATTCTTATTGGATTTTACGAAATGCTCGGATTTTACGATCGAGCTTGTTGGAACGCAATTTGAGTTTTATAAAGTGGGGGGTATTTTTACGATGTACTTTTATGCTTGTCGCAGTTAATGAAAGAAAGAAAAAAATCACGTTGTAAAGTCGAATTCCCGATTTATTTATGTGTCGTGATACACATATATACACTTGGAAAATGTTCTAATGTAAATAATACGTGCAGTAATAATAATGTCGATGGAAATGGGAATAATAATCTATACCTATATTTATATGTAATAAAGATAAAATAGTATTTACAAAGTACTTTTTAGTCAATCGTTTCACCAATACGTCAAGATTTATGCGGCAAAAAGCGTTGAATAATTTTTCTCAACTGCGTCTACGAATACCCTAATAGAAAACTACATTTAATGATATTATTTTAATAATATAGTAGTGTAGCAAAGCAAGAAAATTTATAATACGAATTACGTATTTGAATAATTATTTAAACTGTCTATAAATACTCCAACTAAAAACTACATTTAATTATTAATTTACAACGAAGTTACACTCATTGAATTCATTGATAGACGCGCGTAAATCATTAAAAATTTCTCGAAACTATCTTTTGTTTATCGAGTTGTGCACATATCCCAAATAGATAGTGCAAAATGTGAAAGAAAACGTTGGAATACATGTATATATAGGCATAGACACGCATATAATAATATAGACATAGAGACGAACGAGAAGAATGTCCGGCAGTGCGAGTATTTGCAGAGCGGTCGCTTTCGTTGGGATTAGTCACGCGCGTGAGAGGCGCACGCGTTTATCTACAATAAAAACTGCTTATCTTGCACGGAACTCTTTATCCCGGATAATCCGCGGCGGCATCCACATCAATGGCTCGCTCCGATGCTCTCTTTCTACGCACAGTGTCTATATATAGAGACAGAAAAAGGATACTGTGGAATAGCGCATGTATGTATTATGTATTGATTACTCGATCGGGTTCATCATCGTATATCATTGTCATACGTATACATGTATTCTTTACATATGCATTTAAGCATGAGCGGGGATACGATGTGTTTGAGGGATGCTTACATTTATTCTCTCCCTGAGCTTTGAATGTCCACAAGACACATTATTTATATTATAACAAAAAGATTATTAAGTATTACTTCATTAGACCTACCGGAAGTGGATACTATTATCCTGTTTATAGATATGATTTTTCTGAAATATTGGTTTTGATGTAGGCTCCAGCTTGAAAAACTTATAACTTATACATTTTTAATATTCGAAGCTCCAATTATGTTATTTTGGACTGTCGGATCGAAAGTGTATCGTTACGGTATAAATAATCGAATTTGTTGGAAAAAGAAGTACACAATAATGCTTTTTTCACTCCGAGACTCATTAAAAATAGATATAACAATAGTAACTAATAAAACATAACTGAATATAGCCCAAAACAACACAGAAGTAACATCATTTGAACTTGGAACATTAGAATCTCATCAATCTGTAACCGACACCAAAGCAAAAATTAAAAAAAAATCATATCTCTACAGAGGATGATAACATCAACTTCTGGTATGTCTTATTAAAAATCGCTTTTTAATAAACATTAAAAAAAATGTTTTCCTATACGTAATAATATTAATTTTTATCATACGGACGTTCAAAGTTCGCTCTCTTAACGAAATGTACGCCGTATTCGCGTGCATTGATCTACGTACGCGTGACCAGCTTCGTACAGATATTTCTCGGATTGATGCCGCGTGGCTGCATACAGCTTGTTTTAAAGAGGCTTTCGTGTAAAATAAAGGAGAAAAAGATACGTACAAAAATGTTCTACTATAGACAGTAGCAAAATTAACATGATTCTACGTGTATCATATACAAGTAGGGAAGAAAGGAGAGGACTATGAGAGGACTTTGTGATTGAAAATTGATGGACTGAAATCGAGCTTTGAGGCTCGATAGGGCTTGAGACCGCTCGTTTGTCAAAGCTGCGAACCAAAGGGTGTGTGCGTCCGCTGCCATAACCCATAATACCTATACACACGCACACACACACACACATATAATATGTCTGCATGCGAAAAAGCAAGGTTATATAAATGCGTATTATCTCTGCGTATCCACGCGGGACAGATGGGTATAATTCGTATATACGCTGGCGAGTGATTGACGTGAAATGGCTTTTAAATTTCGCTCTAATTGGAGCTTTCGAAAGAGATGTCGGACGTTTATTATATAAAGCGAACTGATTTTTCTCTCCCTTTTCCAATACAAATAGAAATTTTTTTTTTTTTTTTTTTTTGATGATTAATCGAAGACGAAGATTCTCCTCGAGAGCATAGCCAAAATAGCAGGATTTTACCGGCAAGTACAGTCCCTTATCGTAGCCCATGAAATATCTAAGCGAAAATAAGGCAAAGTACGGAGCATCTCTCCCTCCTCCTCCTATACGTTCTTCGACGTCCCTTGCGAATTTCACCCCTTTTCCCTTCTCTAACGCACGTCACGATGGCTTCTCTATACCTGCGCATACTCGCGCGTCTGTGTGTACACATACAAGTCTTCTAATACACGTTACACATCAATATATATATATATATATATATATATATATACCGCAAGTACAAAGCTCGAGAGGGCGAATTTCGCTCCGCCCAGCCACGTGACTCTCAGAGATCTCTTCTGCACTCTCTATCTCCTTTGTTCTTCACTCGCTTTACCCTCTTTTTCCTCGCCGTCGCGAGTCCTCTTCTTTCTCGTATATACAGACACGCAGTACGGCCTCTGTGTATTTCTCTCTCCCTCTCTCTCTCTCTCTCTCTTTCTTCCTTCCAGGGCTGTCTCCGACGGCTTCTCGGCGACTTTATGCCTCATAAAAATGATATAAAATTTGTAAAGACGCGGCGCCGCGCGTCCGTAACGACCGAACGGCTTGCGGCGATGGAGTGGGAGATGAGAGTCTCGCGCGCTTCAACCTTTGCCAGGAAAGAGAGAGAAAGAGAGAGAGAAGCGAAACGCGAGCTTTTTAGATATATAACGTTGGTGAGACGAATAGACGCGAAATGGAGGAAATACAGACAGCCCGAGCGAGCGAGAGGGTGTACACACCGACGTCGATCCATCTTTTTTTCTTTTCTTTTTTTTTCGTTCGTTCTGTACCAGCACGCGTTTTATGAGCGAAAAAAAGAAACTCTTTCCATTCCGCTGGAATGAGAATTATGCGAGAACGGCGAGCTTCTGTGTGTATGTATTTATATATATATATACACACACTTGAAATTTGCATGAAAATATGCTATTTATGCAGCGTCGTATGTGCGCGTGCGTTACGAAGAAAAGTGGCTTAACATTGTATGACCGCGTGTATTTATATCGTATGATATATTTAATATACATACACGTTGATATAGGCGATGTACTGCGTTGTCTCGTAGCGAGAAGCAATTCGTTAAATGAAAAGCAATGTATCGATCGGTTTCGAGGTCTCTCGTTTTCACTATCGCTAATAAAACATCGAACCTCGTAGCGTCGGCCATCAAAAGTGATAATCGACTTCCGAGTCCGTATAAGCGTGTTTAAAGATATACCTATATATGTAGATCACGCGTATCCTATACTTGGTATACATATAAAAGAAAAAAAAAATTCGCATCAGATGTATGTAGAAGTAATGAAAGTAGCCACAGTAGTCGTAGTTAATCGCAGAGAGGAGAGAAAGACTCTTTTGCATTAAAAAGCGCCTTACCTTCCACGTAGCTGATAAATGTCTGCCTTATCCTTTTACTGCAGCGACACTCGGGTTATAACTCGCTTTATGGCGACGTCGCGCGCGCTTGGCGCTCCCCCGATATCGGCCAGACAACAATCGTAAATAGAAGCTTTCTACGAAGGAAAAGGTCAATTAGAATATTACGTTTATGCAGTCACAAAATTTTATATCCTACCTCGCGAATCTTATATATATATATAAATACACACACACATATATATGTGTGCGTACTCGTCGGCGACACACATATTCCACCTTTTTGTCTTTACAAATCTAGTGGCTTGACACGTATAGCGCTACTGTATACTGTATACATTGAAAGCTAACAACATTTCATCTTTTCGACTCCAGCTCCTATATAATCCCTCTTATCGCTTATATATATACATCCGCATTACTAGAACCCCTCGATGGAGTAATCAGTGCCAAAGTCGAGCCGTCCGCAGTAGTGGCTTTTTCCGATAATCCTCCGATTATCAAATTAGTCGCGCGAAAAAATGAGAAGACCAGTGGCAAAAATCAACGTCCATCTCTCTCTCTCTCTTTCTTCTTTCTTTCTCTCATAATACATTATGTACGTACATACATATATATATATATATATATTCATAGAGTACATATACACGTAGAAGAGGTCCATACCGGTGAAATTCGAAAGATACGAAGAAATAAGAACTCCGCGCGAGAAAAAGCGAACTAGCTCAGCTGCCGGTAAACGAGGAGGAAAAAGCGAGATAGAGAG
This sequence comes from Apocrypta bakeri, assembly GCA_018906985.1. Classification (NCBI taxonomy): domain Eukaryota; kingdom Metazoa; phylum Arthropoda; class Insecta; order Hymenoptera; family Pteromalidae; genus Apocrypta; species Apocrypta bakeri. Next base: position 21,719,833 of record JACCIA010000001.1, on the reverse strand, counting down.
AGGGAGCCAGAGAGAGAGAGAGAGCGAGTCTCGTCGGCAAGGGCGACGCAGCCGCAACGCCCACGCGCCGATCGTCGTGGGGAGGCGTGGTTATCGCAAGCGCGCGCGCATATCGGGACGAGCGCAGGACTTCAGCTAGTGTCTCCGACCTGACGAACGTACTTCCATCCCCGAAAGTATAAGGCTCTCTCTCTCTCTCTCTCTCTCTCTCTCTTTCTCACTCTTTTTCTTATACTACTACTACTACTACTCCCGGAGAGCAGGCTTCTGTTAACCAACTTTTTATACTACTATACTCGCCTTCTTTTCTTTCTCTCTTTGTCTCCGCGCGTACGCTTTCTTTTGTTCGTGCGCACACGCGACGGAAAGAGTACACAGGAGAGAGAGAGAGAGAGAGAGAGAGAGAGATCGCGTTAGCGTCGTCGGACTGATCCACTTTCGGAATTTACTCGTTTTTCCTATACCGACGACAGAGAGACAGAGGATGTGTATATATAGTCATGTGAAAAAGTAGTATAACATACATATGTATATGCGTATAGGTATAGTCTGCTCGAGAGTCGAGTGTAATTTGTATGTTACCGTAATTGAACATTTAGAGCGATTTTCTCGCGAACGATGGACACGGACGTGGACTGAGTCGAGAAGATAACGATTCTTGTAAATTCGTAGCTAAACAGCCTGTAAATTATAACAGCCTGTAAAGTATCCTCCTGTTATTATACGTGGAGCGATCTGCTATGTATACGAATATATAGGTATACACCGTGTAGTTCATTATTAATCCAGTTCTCGTCGTACATAATCGAAGAGTGTAATTCGTTCTGTCCGTGCGCATCAATGAAAACACTGTAAGGAGTCTCAGAGGAGAGTCTAACTGAAGCCACACGAAAAGAGAGATATACATGAGCTGTAACGGCAAAAAAGCGTCGAGAAAAACTGGTTGGAAAAAGTCTCTCTCGGGGTGGGCGCAGTAGTAGAGCAAAGCGAGAGAGATAGAGAGCGAGAGAGAGAGAGAGAGAGAGAGAGAGAGATGGAATCGCAGTAGGGGAAAGTCAGAGCGCGCGAACCCCTATATCTCGCTCGCGCAGTCATCCAACGATACGCCGCGTGGGTGGGGCTGTCGGTGGAGGGGCGTCGACCCGCGTCTCGCTACACAGTAGTGGGGACGCTTGAAAGAGAGAGAGAGAGAGAGAGATAATCACCCCTCCGTATAGCTCACACGCACGGATACACGCTCGCACGCACACATACACATGCACACACACACAGAGACACGTAGACACACGTGCTCCGGCAGAGAGTCAGAGAGTCAGGCCGGTAGCAGTAGATGCTGGAGACTGTCGGACGCGAGAGAGACTGCAGCACAGTCGGAGCAGAAACCGCAGCGCACGCGGCAGATATCCCCGCCGCTTTCGCTCCTATACACTACACTGTATATAGCTCGTTCTCTCTCTCTCTCTCTCTCTCTCTCTCTCTCTCTCTCTCGGCTTATACCGACTTACCGAGGACTTAAGCCGCACTGCACTGCACACACTCCGCAGACTCCGAGAAGCTTAAGGGCTGCTGTGGCTGCTGCTGCTCCTGCTGCTGCAGCGCCGGTGTGTCGCCGACTACTCTGTACTTCTCCACTGGACTGTGCGGTGAAAGAGTGCGACGATCAGTGACCGCGCGCGACGTCAGGATAGACGCATCGCTCGACAGAGAGGATCGCGATGAAGCTGTACCCGCGAGTGTGTCCGACGGTGCTATCGTCGAGGACTGAGAGATAATAAATTCTATATGTATATATATATGCACGTATAGAGAGAGAGAGAGAGTAAAGAGTGCGCGCGCGAAGAGTGCTTACGTAAGTTTTATACATATATATGTATATACGTATATAAATATATATATATATATATATTATATATATATATATACACACACACACACACCTGAACGAGAAAGAGAGAGAGAGCTTATCGGCCGTCGAGAGAGGGCATTTTATCAGGTGGGCCCGTCCGCGAAGAGCGAACGAGAAGTATTTTCGGCGGCGCGCCGAGTCGTCGCGTTGCAGTCGTCTCGTTGCGCTCATCGCGTCAAAGGACAGTGCAATAAGTATACGTACGTCGCGTATCGCGAATATATTAAAAAAAAAAAAAAAAAAAAAAAATAAGAAATAAATAAATAAAACGAAGAGGAAAAAGACAAGTGCGACTGAGAAACCGTCTCACACGCGTGCGAGTGAGACAGAGATAAGAGTGTGTTTTTTTTTCTCGTGACGCGTGGTAACGTAAGGACGCCACGACGTTGGCCTACTACAGCATGGATCGCGGCGGGGTCGGGGGCGGTGGTGGCCTCGAGCTCGCCGGCGGCGACCTTTGCCTCCAGGACCTGGTGTCCGGGGGTCCGGCCCAGTCCGGATTATCGGCTCAACAACAGCACGTCGTACAACAGCACGTGACCGATCATTTGCAAAGCGCGATGGCTGAACACGCCGGTCACCATCTCGAGCATTTGCATCCCAACAGTCATCACGACCATCATCATCACGTCACCGCTGCAGCCGCGGCTCACGTGCTACACAATGGATCGGCTGCGGCGCATCAGATTCATCACGAGCCGCTCGAGAAATTGAAACGTGGTGAGTCGCTTCTGGTGAAGAGATTTCGATTTGTTGGGTCGTTTCGTTTTTTTTCCCCTTTTTTTTCTTTTATTCTTTTCTACGCCTATACGCACGGGCTTATCTATTTTACTTCTCGAGTGTAACTACCAGCTGTCAAATCACGCACGTCGAGAAGAGATTAAATTCTTTCGGAACTTCCGAATGACTTATGGAAGTTTTCCAATCGATAGGAGTGAGTTGACGCGTCGTGAAAACAAAAACCAATGTAAAACATTGTGTTCCGCGGGAAAATCTGAGCGAGAGCTTTTACGTCGCGAAAGCTCTACCTGCGCTATTGCCCGACGGATCGTGTTACGCGTCCTATACCTAGCCCGGACGCACTAATTCTTGGCCTAGACTTTGTGATACGAGTTTCATTCGGAATGTCGGTTGGTTTGCCAAATTTTCTAGAGACGGTCTCGCTCTTTTTCCGCGAATTTCCCGTTGGACGGTTGCGAAATTTATTAGCCGATTCGCGTGTGCGTCGAAAAATTCAACGCGACGATTTACGTAATGTTTCAGTTCGACGCGACGAGACAAATCAGTGTAAATTGTAGACGAAGATTCATCGTTTTTCCCTACTTTTCCGCGACTATATATGTACGGTACGAGTGTAACGTCAAAAGCACCGAAACTTTATATCCTTGAGGAAAAATAAAATCGCGCGAGATGCTCGAGGATGACAAGAGAATAATATATCTTACAAATTGTTGTAACACACTTTTCTTAGACATCGGACAAACATAGATAAAGTTTTATAGTAGCAACAAGCCGATAAGCTCGGCAGCCGTCGCTCTCCGTAATATCGTACGGAAAAACATATATATATACACACCTATAATATATATGTATAGGTGAAAAGCATTATCCGACGAGGAAAAATTTGATTCATTACCATATCAGTCCCGCATTGTGTTCCGTTAAAAAAAAATTATCTTTCTCCGCTATCTCCTAATTGAATCTCTTATTATTCGCTCGTTATCACAACGATTTGAATTGCAACGAGTAGCATGCACTTGACTAACCACACAGAGCTTTCGTCCAAATATCCAGAATTACAACCCACCGCGGAATAATCTCTATAGAAAACGTCCAACTCTGGATTCGTCATTTCCAGACGCGCAATTAGAAAAGTCATTTTTCCAATCGATTAGAGTTGATTCGTTCGGTCCAAAGATATCGTTCGACAGACCTTGTCCCATAGTGTCCCATGTCCCAGTCTGTCTGTCTCTTTCTCTCTGTTCCGCGTGACCCGCGCCACCGCCACCTGTTTTGTGATTCATTAACTCACCGGCTTATCGGGATAAGGCAGACTTATCCGGGGCTCGAAGCCGACACCGCGACTAAACCCGATCTTATTCCAATGGCATCCCACCTATTCCCATTTCAGTTTCAGACTTGGAGGTCTGTTGCCTTCTCCTCTCTCTCTCTCTCTCTCTCTCTCTCTCTCTCTCTCTCTCTCTTGCTTCCCTTTACTCGTGCTCTTTCCCTTTACGTTTCTTGCTCGCGCGAGTACGGCAACTTCTTATTTCCAACAGATTTGTAAACTTTCCTAAAGACAGCTTTTCCCTAATGCAATTTAACTTAGGATTGTTTAAAATCAAACCTAATTGAGTTTCTCTACGCTTTGGACTTTTCTTTCCGCTTGGCGAACACTGTCTATTACTTGGCTTTGTATATCTGTATTATGTGCATTGAACGACTTTTCTTCGAAACCTCTAGATATTTGTGTGTCTGTGCGCGCGTGTGGGTGTGCGGGGGTGTATATAAATTTGCGATGTAGGTGTAGGTGTGTAGGAAGAAATGCGCGCAAAGGTAAACAAATGGATAACATTGACATTCACGTTTTATCGTCGAACAACGAGCCAAGTCAACAATGTTTATTTTTGATCGCACATACATGACCGCTGAACGATCATTGTTATTCCAAACATTTCTTTTATTACGACCGATACGATCTCGCGGCGTTAATTATAACTATATAGACGATATATCCGATATGACGAATTATTTTAATTACCGGGTACATTAGCGAGAAAAAGAATAACGATTTAATCGTCAACGCGACTGAACAATGAAAATATTCGACGTACACATCTATAACGGGAGATAACTCACGAAGATAACGCAGAGTCCGTTCGTATCTTAAAAATCTCGATATAGAAAACGATATCTACAGCTTTTCGAACAAATTTGCGGCAATATCTCATCGGCTTTGATAATACGGTTTTGTAAACTGTTATTTTAACCGAAACTATCGTCGCTTTCGGCTTGTTCGGTATGTACAATCTGTAAATTTCTAATTTCATTCTTTATCTTTACGAGCGATTGATAGGCTCGAAAAGTGTCTATATATACATCGAAGTGGATATTACATTTCATTCAAAACAAAGAGATATACGAATATAATATACGAGTATAAGCTGTTAGAAAAACAATCCAGAATCCAAGTGACGAGCCTTCAACAGCTTCTTAATCATCTCGTAACGTCCCTCGAATCTCACAGGCGTATAGGCTCGGCTATACGTCGATTTCCCATGAAGAAAGCCGACAATGGTAAGCATCAATCTCGGAGAAAAGTGGAAAAGCCTGAAACGCGTCGAAGCGGGATTTGAAAGCCAATATTTTGCCAACATACGGTCGACTCGAAATCGTTCGACTTCTCATTATAGCTACCCCTTTTCGAACCTTCTGCTGTATATAAACGTGTATCTATAGTCATTTTGGTACAGATCGGCAGATGCGGCCAAAGTCAGCAACCCCTTGTGTACGGCTAATAGTGTTGACAAATTACTCGGCTAGCCGCGCCTCCCCGGGGGGATATGACACTGCGCAGTAGCATCCTTCCGCCCGCAAACGTTCATCGCTCTATAGTGTACGTACGCGAGGGGTGAGGACAAAAAATCCCGTTGGATACTAAGATATATGGCTTTCGTGCGAACTTCGATTTTATACACGTATACGTATGTACGTATGTAGAAGGAGAATTTCTGTGTGTTTATATATGGTATAGGGATGTTGATGGGTTTTACTGGCAAACTTTTATTTATTCCCTGGGAATTCGAATGAGTTGGATTTGAATAAATTATAAGACAGACCATTGTAATCAGAATTTAAATACCGATGTGGTCGTACTTTTCATTTTTGTGGTTTAGCGCATCGACAGTTTGGTAATATTCTGTGAAATGCCTTTTTTAAAATAGTGCAGGACTGGAAATTCCGTACGAAACGCTGTCTTTCAGAAACGAGTGTGGCCGATGTGTGATCTTTTTTAACCAAACACCTTAGCGTCTGATTGACCTTCGGAGCGAAAGGATTTTTAGTTAACCATGGATTATAAAATAAAATTAATTTGTTGAAATTGCGCTCACGAATATAAAACGAAATTAAAACTTAAAGTCTTTAATCGGTTCTATTGCTAAATAAAGCTCACCATATTAAAGACAATTTTTTTTATTGCGTAAATATTCTCAAATCGTACTAGTACTTCGATAGAGATAATATTAAAACATTCGAGCAATAATGTAATGTATACCTTACACGCATATACGAGTAATTCGGGACAACTCGTAATCTAGGACGAACAGTTTTTCCCCCTTCATATCCCGATTTTACAGTATAATACATAAACTTTCCGAGTAAAAGTAGAAAAAAAATTAAAAAAAAAGGAGGAATGTCAATACAAAGAACGTCGACTATAATATGTAAGAGATAGAAGCGAGAAAGCCCGTCACGTTCCCAATGATGCGTCGATCGATTCCGAGGTTTTGCGATCATGCCGATAACGCGGTCAATCTTCAAGGGAGAGAAAACCGAGAGACGACGCTACTCGTCTGCTACGTCACCGCAGGATCAACATAGAAATGAACTGATTTCCTTCCTATTATCCTCGTCGCCACCCCGAAACGTGCGGCGCTATATATATATACACACACATATATATATATATATATATATATATATACATATACACACACATAGAATAGGGGAAACATTTACCGCCTATGTATAAGACAGAGCTCCATATATTCACACACACACGCGCGCTTTGCAAATTCTTATACGTTACTAATCGCGAGTTTGCGATTATCGTAAAGTTTAACATGTAATTATAATCCAAGGCATGTACCCTATACTGTTTATTTGAAAGACCGACGATTTACGATGCTTAGTTTAGATACACACGCAGATACGCATCCCTTTGGTTGAAAATGATGGCGAACCTGCTTGTATTTTCTAAGCAAACACGAGAAAACGGTGAGAACCATCGCGAGAAAATTTCAGGGGTTGGCTGCCTCGCGATCGTGCCGATGTGTGAGAAAGTATGGAAAACGACACGTACATCTCCGAGGTAGGCCAAACGCCTCTTTCTCTCGCAGCAGGAACTTGTAAGACGATACCCACTCGCGGCGTGTAACGACTTCCACATAGTCCAAGGGTCAGCGCCAAGCAGTCTGGGGATGTTTGTCCCCTCTCTTGCGTGTAAAAATTGAACGAGAGAAAAAGATGCTTGCTTCTTCGGTTACTTATAGCTCTCACGTGTTCACGACAAACGAATTGACGAGCAGCGGTGTCTCCCCCCCCCCCACTCTCTCTCTCTCTCTCTCTTTTCTTAAATTACAAGCGTCTATTTGGATTAACGCGTTATATGGAGAAAGAAAGAAAAAAAATAAATACACTCAATTGGACTGGACTCGAAAAAATTTTTTTTTTCTCTCAAATGCGTGAAAAGAAAAAAAGGTTTCGGTGAACGGCCTCGGTAGCTATAGTCGTCGTCGACGACGAAGAAGCAGCTAACTAATAAACGACTTCCTAAGGAAGCGAAGGATTAGGAGATTAGGGTGTCCGGGTTGCAACGTCGCCCTACTCTTCTCTCTCTTCTCGAAGCACGCGCTCAGAGCTTTTCTTGACGCTACTCGCGCAGGTGCTCTCGAGTCTTCTCTTTCTCGTCGATGCTATGCAGCACGGAAGGGGCTATTTGCTTCGGTAATTACCAAACGAGACGCGAGACGATCCCCTTCGTGAAAAAACTTGTGACTATCACAGTCGTGTCACGCAATTTTTCTCTCTCTCTCTCTTTCTCTCTTTTCTTTTTTATATTTCTCGCTCAATGTTCCATAGTCATTTTGAAGTCTACATTATCAATGATTATTCTTTTCCCTCCTCGCTGTAATAGATAGTGTGGAAAAGAGCCTTTTAAATATACCAATAAAATATCGTAATATTTATATAGACATGAATTGGATTTTTTTTAATTTCCACTTTAATGACCTATTGAAGTTTCGAAGTTTAAGATATCAATGATAGTAGGATAGTCTATTGAATAGACATCGATTGATTATTTTTAATTTGCCGCCTAACGTACCCTTGAATTTTATGATAATAATGTAAAACGCCGGTATATAACTTTTTTAAATACATTTAAAAAATATTTTATATAAGTCACTTGAAATGTCGATCGAAAGACACCAACCATACCGTGCAATCGTCTATAATAGAGAATACACTCATGCCTGATATCTTTTAAATACACTTTTAACATATTGCGTAGACGTAAAATAGACATACTCTTAAAATATACTCGTGCACATCCATAAAGGATTTACCTTCCAAGTCATCGCGTAAACGCACACCGTCACGCTACGACAATACAGTTCGAGGGGGTTCCTTTACTCGCATTTTTCAAAAAAAGACAAAAAAAGTACACAAACACATCGAGAGAGAGAGAGAGAGAGAGTACAGCGTGAATGATTAACGACTATAATACGGATATTTCGCATTATAAAAGGCCAATTCCCCACGAATTAGGTAGCATCACACAGTCGAGTGATTCTCGCGTAGAAGAAACGCGTCGCAGTCGATCGCCGGAAAAACACGTGGGAGCATGAAGCTGACGACTGTTTTAGCAGGGCTCGCACCCCTCGGAATAGGGAAATTCGTGCGCGACCGACCCTAATACGTCGTTTCCTCTCACACTTCGATGTATATAACGTCACGCCACGACACGCGCCACTAAACACCCATTGGCTCGCACATGCGGATGCTTCGTTTCTTCTCTTATGACTTAGGCACGTGACGACGCTTTATTCACGCTCGCGACGAAGCGTTACGGTGCTTTAAGTACAATTTGACAGGTTCTTTTTTTTATTATATTATTATCATTTTTATTTTTGTTTAATTTTTAATATAAAACTACGGAAACTTTCGCGATGCGCGGAGTTTGAGGAACGAAAAGAAAGAAAGAATCCGCGAGGAGGAAAAAGTCGAGGCGAAAACGGAAACGCGTCGAGAGGCTCGTAAAATCCGTGGGGCTTAAGCCGTAGCTAAAATATGTACATCTCGCGCGTATAAAAACGCGCCGAGCAGCTGAGTCGTAAGCTCGATCTTTTCCTGCTCTTCACTTTCTTCAACGCGTCTCACTCTATGTGTATGCGTGAAAGAGAGAAAAAAAAGGAAAAAAATAATGAATTGTCAAGACGCGGCAATCTTTTTCTTAGATAAGCTTGTCTCTTCGCTCTCTTTCTCTTTCTTTTTCTCGAGCACGGCCTGTCTGATTTTTCTCTCGTCTCGTCGTGTTCTATATACCTATAAAGGCAGATGAGAATTTTTCACGCTTTGTATATTTTTATAGTACTAAAGAGGAGAAGACGATTCGTTCTGATTTTCTCGTAAGTCTGAAGAATTTTATTTAGACCTGCGAATCTCTTGTTTATTGTTGTACTGGTAAAATTTTTATTTATTTAGAGATTCCACGCGTAATTTATTGAACATGACGTTTTATGTGCAAGCGTTAAAATGTTTGTGTTTTCGACATTAAAATTATTGTAAATATTGTATTTTAAAGAGTACACTGAAAAACAATGGTTTGCACACGAAATGTCATTTCTTTAGATATAGTCCTGGAAAAATATGTGCTAATTAAATCTTATCGTTTTTTTTTATTAGAATGAAAAAGTATGCGTTTTATTAAAGATAATATATAACTAATCGTATATCTATTTTTATCCTATTATAATTCGATTATAATGACTAATTATCCGTTCATATATTCATAAGTTTATATAAACTAGTACATAATCAAATTATTTATTACATTTAATTTAAAACAATTTTTATTTCTCAAAAAATGTGCTCAAGTTAATTTTATTTGCGTACAACAAGTAACGTTACTAAAAATAATTTTTTTTTCAAATAAATGTATTTCAAAACCAAAATACTGTTTTTTAATTCAAGAGAATGTTCTTTTTTTCCTTTAAAAAACTATTATTTCACAAATACATGTTATTACACAGATAACTTTTTTAAGTATATTTTGATTTTCGTATACAAGTAAATTAATGAATATTTAATATCAATTTACATTTGAAATGCATACTAATTTTAAAGGTGTATTTATTTCTCATTAAAAGACATTAATATATATATCTAAACATTAATACCAATACTTATACATATTGAAATTCCGAAAATGCAATTCAAAACTCTGATTGAGGTAATACTATCTCCAGATGATCGTGTGTATCTCACAATGACGTATGTATCGAGACTTTTCCGAAAGCCTTCTGTTTTTCTCGTCTCCTTTCTCTTGCTTTCTCTGTACTTGGATACATAATACATGGATCGGTTAGGACAGACACGTGCTTTCGGTGTCATCCGATCTTCATCCGATTTCTGGTTATATCTCGATTCTCGGGAGCAGAACATGATTCACTTGCTCTTCTCCATACGTCGTATCTACACTTTTCTTTTTTCAGAATAGAGCCTTTATACCAAAGAGGGGGAAAGTTCCGGGGGAGAAAAAAGAAAAGCGTTGATTTGGAAATTTATGCGTCTATAGACGATATTTCAACGTCTGCTTTTAACTAAAAATAACAATTGTCATTAATAAATCGAACGTCTGATTGTTTTAATGTTTTCTCGCTATTACCCCCAAGTACAAGAATTTCCCATGTATATTTCCCGCTTGCACTGTTTACGCAGCAAATTTAGAGGGACGTATATATTTTATCGGATTTTCCTCGAGGGATTTGTGTATACAGAGTATACTTATAACACTTGGCTACTTGTACGATGCTTGTGCAAATACACTATGCCTATTACCCTCGCGCATTCCCTTGTTCATTCTTCTACTTCACTGTCCCACGATTATGCACGGTTAAATATTTTGCAACATTTAATTAAAAACGCGCATAAAATTCGGAATTCCTCCTCGCGCATATCACGAATACTATACGAGCAGTGACAAATCATTGGTCGTACTACCGTAATTGTGAAATATAAATTAGAAAATCGAATCTCCTTTAATGTACGCGCATTATTATAAATAACGCATCAGCCGCGATAATTTACTAGTGGCTATAAATCATACCGATATCGTTATAGTTTACTCGGCAATAACTGTGTACATAATCATTATTTAAAAAGCACTATTTAGTATCATCGTCAAATCGATCAAGACGCTTGCGACGATTCTTAGGTAGTTCGAAATTGTTTTCGAAAAGAAGAAACCGCGAGGAAAGCCCTGCATCTCGTTTTTCATTTTTCAAAAGAACAGCTGCTGCCTTGTGTATGCCGTACACGAAAGGAGAAAAAAGACACGAGGGCTTCGCGGTATAGCTGCGTGGCTCTAAATCAGCCAGGAGTTATGCGCCGACTAATCGCTCGCACGGTCTCTCCCGACGTTCCGGACCAAATATAACTAAACGAAACGAATGCTTAAACGACTCGACCGATTAACGTCTCAGCCACGCGACGACAAGCTTTGCCTCTCTTTAGTTTCTTTGTGGCTTTTTTGCCTCTCGACTAAAGACTCGATGCTTATATATATATATATATACATGAAAAATCTTCCTCGAATAATGCTGTACTGATTTATGCGTGCGGTAGAGTGGGTAATAATATTATTAACTAATTCAGAAATAAAAATATTTCGTCGGTGATGTTTAAGCTCGCTAATGTTTACAACTGTTCCGATCTTCTGGGGAAGTCGAGGACAAATTCGATCTCGGAATTATTATGCAATAATTAAATAGTACTAGGTTTGAATTTATTATTTATTCTAATGTTCAGCAAAAGTTAGCGTCGACTTTTTAAAACTCGACCGATTATCTAGAGAGTCAAAGTTCAAATTTCATTTAATTTCATAACCGCCTTTCGTTTATTATTTTCCCTTTTCTATTGTTATAAATTTCTAGTAAAATTATCGTCACGTTTTTTTGAGAAAAAAAACACATGCCATTTTCCCATTGGTTTCCACAATAGTACAAATTTTCGTAAAAAATTTCAATCCATTACCTTTGTGTTAAATTCTCCTTATAAATTTCTTCCAAATACCGTTTAGAAATAAATAAATTTGCCAATGCTAGTCATCTCTCCAGAGGCTCATTGCAAAATAACGTAAATAAATTCCCTAATCCTGAGAAAACACATTATATACGTATAAAAAAAATACGCGTACTGAACAATGTTGACTGATTAAAATGAAACTATTCTTGCAAATTAACTTAAATAGATTTTTAAAGAAAGATGCAAGTTTCTTTCTTACAGCTCAACTGTCTATTACTCACGAGTTTTACGCATTTGCAGCTTACAATTTGTTTCTCGCTTAACGTCTCACTCTCTGTCCTTCCTTCGCGCGAAGTAGATAAATAACCGCGAACGAGCAGAGTCACAAAATTAAACGGACCGATGTTATTTGTATATCATACCCGATGTCGAAAATAACCGGATTGATTAATAGGCAAGCACGTGTTTCGGATCTACTCCGAGAAACTTTATTATCGTCTCCGTAGAATATGATACATTAATCCGAAACGCTTACTCGTGAATACATTGTACAAAATAAACGTATATATATATATAGATATATAAATTCAAATACATGACAAAAACTGTATAATTTTCCAGAATGGGCGCAGAGCGACTTCAGAGACGAAGCGAACAGCGGATTGGCCAGGTTGGACTCATCGGTTCACGGGGCTCACACACCCGGTGGTAGTAATCCCAGTACACCAGGAGCTGCGCCATCGACGCCATCCGGAGGATTCTCCTCGACGCAGTCCCGGAGTCGACCGAACAACGTGCCCAGACAAGACCTCAGAAAAGGTACGCAAAAGAGCTTAACTGTATGATATTAACAGATGTGTATATACATAATGTATAGACACTAGTGTAATTGAATTGCGGTGTGTATATATATGTACACATACACGTCTGTGTGTACAGGTGTATAAGCGACGAGTTGTCGCGAAAGATCTAGCGTAGTTCCGGACATAATCCCAGGGATGAGAACGAGAGCTTGAGAGACGCTTTCTTAGGCTGCGGTTGGGATTTACTTCCAAAGTCGCCCTAAGTCGGCTTTCTCTTTCGCCGCGAAGCGACTTCTGCTTTTTACCAAGCGATATTCAATGATTTTACGCACATATACATTGAAGCTTCGACGGAGCAACTTTGCTAATTTTTCGTCGAACTATCGGCTCGTTATACGCTTCGACGATAACGTTTCTCTCGCATATATATATGTATATATACGCGTATAGAGAGTACAGTGATCGATCTCACCTCGTACAGCTATAACTAGGGTTTCCGTTAGACTGAATATATGTGTGTGTATATATATATATATATATATATATATATATATATCGATCGATGTTTGCGCACATTAGAAGCGATCCGATGCGTCGATATAGATAGCCCTCACCTGTCATTGTCACGTACCACCCGTTGAGTAGCTTCGGTAACTGGAACCCCCTTCTGTAATGGCTCTCTAATGACGCTCGATCTCACTCCCCGCGATTCATGGGCCTCACTCTCAATTTCACGCTTACCAATGCGTCGGGTGAAAAATAAAAATAGCTGTCGAACGTGATTGATTATACTCGCGAGCGAGGAATATTGAAAGGTAGTTTTGTTCAAATTATTCGTCGTCGTGAATTCGAGTAAGGGGTTGAAGGTTGAAGTTTGATGGAGAGATGAAATATTATACTTGTGTATTATTGATGGATTAAAAGGAAGGTGTTGAGGAGGTTTTGACGTTTAAATCGTCGAGTGGAATATTAGAATTTCGGTTTATTTTAATCTGATTTATTACATTTCATTGTTATTACGATGATGATATGTGTAATTTAAATATTTATTCAAAAACGAATTGCAGTATTATAATTTATAAAAATGATTAAACGGAGTTTTTGAATGTTTCTGACAAGAAATGTAATGTTATTACAAAGCTAAACTTTGTTTGTTATATGTATGTTAAAAAATACTATATAATAAGACTTACCAGAAATTGATATTATCGTTCTGCGAAGAGATACAACTTTTTTAATTTTGGCTTCGACGTCGGCTGCAAATTGACTAGTTTGATGGATTTTTAAAATTCAAAGCTCGAATGATGTTATTTCTATGCCATTTTGGGCTATCGAATTGTATTTTATTGATTTATTGTTAGTTATATATATTTATAACTATTCAGTTTTGCAATTCACATTTATCAAAAGACTTTATATCATTAAATAATATTTAATTCGTATTCAATATCAGTAAGATTTACAAGTAAAAATAGTGCACGTATAGACGTCAACACCTCATTTCAATAAAACTAGAACTTCAACTAAATAAACTCAAAATATAAATCGAAACCTCGAATGACCGATACGTTACTTCTTTTTATATTCGCGATCTTAAATCATTCCAAACTATTACTTACTAATACTATCGCCCGACTACCCTAAGATACATAAATCGTTCAAATTACGAAATTCAATCGGAATGCCACTGACGCGAATGAAAATAAGCATCATTTCCTACGTAGATGTATAAATAAAAAACACACAGATCCAGTAAAAAATTATGGAATTTCATCGAAAAACGAAAACTCCCGGAAAAAGACTACATCCTCATTGCGGAGGGTAAGCCCAGATGAAATGGCATGGAACGTGATGTCTTGATACGTTGCAGGTGTTCGCACGCCAACAGACTCGAAACACGACATGGCTGTAGGAGGACTCACCTCGCCGGGAGTCGTAGTGGTCAACGATCTCGACGAGAAAGATGGAAAAAAGGGCAAACGCCAGAGGCGGCAAAGGACGCATTTTACGTCGCAGCAGCTACAGGAGCTCGAAGCAACTTTCGCGAGGAATCGATACCCAGACATGACGACGAGGGAAGAGATAGCCATGTGGACGAACCTCTCGGAGGCGCGAGTCAGGGTAAGTTTCTTATCGAGTATTTTTCGCTCCTGACTTATTATCGCGCTTATCAAAGAAATCGACTGTTCGAGGCAAAACTCTCAGTTATTGGTCGGGCGAACAGATCTTAATTACGAACGACGCGAGTGACGCTGTTATTTTGCTTTCGAACAGTCGTTCCCTTCATCCGAGCAGGGAATACGGTGTCGATTGCTAGACAAACACATATAGGCTATGTGTCGTCGGTGATGTTAAACACGTATCTACTTGAATTTTTTTTCTCCCCCTTTCACCCGATGAATGTAGAAGCTGTACGCTGTACGTACTGTATTCTATATCGAAGATAGGAAAATAAAGACGAGAAAAAAAAATTCAGCTCGCGCTCGGCACCTCTTCATTTAGCCGTGCGAGAGAACCGTGCAAGCTCCAGCGCTCGCAGTTTCAAAAGCTTCCCGCCCAACCACCCTCTAGCTCACCGTATATATATATATATAAACAGAAGAGCACACACATAGTCGACTCTGTCCCGATTTTGCATTTATAGAGGCTGTGCGCGGCGGTACAGGGTATATACGCGCAAGAAAGGTAGAGCGAGTGAGAGAGAGAGAGAGAGAGAGAGCGCATGCGAGCCGGAGGCTTTGCGCCGGTAAGCCCCTATGGATTTATAGAACCACACGCGGCGCCGCCACGACGTTATACGCCATGTACCAAAATTCCGCAAATTCTGTTGCCCCCGAGAACAGCAACTACGTCCCTCCTCTATATGCAGCGCAGAAGTCCTGGGCTTCATTGTTCTCTCTGTCTCTCTTTGTTGCATACTACATAAACGTATATATATATATATATATATATATATGTGAGTGAGGGTGTGTGTGTGTGTGTGCATGTGACCGCAAGCCGAATACCGCGCCATTCGCTGAATGTATTTCAAAACTTGGGAATAGCTGAAGCAAAGTTATAATTGTGCGCCGGGATTTCTGAGGAAGTTTAGCGATGATTTTTAAACTTTTTCCCTCGTCTTTATATATATATATATATATATATATATACTATTCCGCTGTATATATACTATATATAGTGGAATAAAGAATAAAACACTCTTTATTGTCGCTCCTAATGCAAAGCATTTACTTTCCAATATCACGGTATATAACTGTACATGAATGTCTCTAGATATATATATATATATATATTTAGATAGAAAGGCATTCGCGGGAGGGTAGCAAAACGGGAGAGGTCACTTTCGCCCAGAAACTCTCTCTGTTTCTCTTTCCCTGACGCAGCAGCAGTAGCAGCAACGATGGTATATAGTATATAGGTGGGGGCGGCGCCGGTGCGGTTCGGTATTCAGGCAGTTATCTGCAAAGAGGCAGGCGTATGTTTCGCTTGGTGGCAGAGTGCGCGCGAGCGCGCGGCCTGTCCGAGATAATCCGCCGGTGATTAAGACCATAAATCCATCGGCGGATTAGTATGCTTGCAGCCACGTGAGCGCAGCCTCTGTCTCACTCCCCCTCTCTTTTCTCTTTCTACGAATATACATATATAGCTCTCTCTGTGTGTGTTTGTGTGTGTGTGTGTGTGTGAGTATACGTATATACATATCTATCTAGGGGTATGTGCGTATGTGTGCTCCGATGCACGCGATGAATGCAAAAGGAGATCGTACACCGGGTTATATGGAAATTTTGGCTTTTGATCGAGAGTATATAGACCCTGACAGTGGGTAGACTCTCTATTTTCGAATTTTTTTTCTCTCTCTTTCTCCGAGAGGGATGGTTTTTAATCAAATACTGGAATATATAGCTGTGGCTTTTTTTACTAGATTCTCATTAAAAGCACTCGGTATATGTGCTAAGTTACAGTTTGCGTTTTTCAATACAAACAGTATTGTTTACTATCCTTAAAATATTAATATATTCATAAATTTAGTAGTGGACTCCTTGTGTGCTTTATAATGAATTCGACGGTCCTTGTATTTACGCACTCACGCTAATTTTTCCTCTCTTAAAAATACAGCTAAGACAGACAGGAAAAAAACTCTCTCTCCCTACTCGTATATATATATATTTTTAAACGGTATATCCAGTCCAGTATACACCTATTTATCTATACATATATACGTAATACAAACGTTTGTGTGCATAATATAGCGCAGCGTAAGGGAGAGAAAGAGAGAGAGAGAGAGAGAGAGAGAGAGAGAGAGAGAGAGAGAGCATACCAGACTATGTGTATTCATTTCGGGTCAGTCATGAGTTAGCACACAGCTATATACCGCCGACATAAGCTGGCTGCATCCGCGCGATATCCTCGCGGCACATAAAGAGAGCTCACTCGCGAATCGAAGCCTATGTGCGCGCCGGGAGCGCCCGCGCGCTAACCGGTATATGAGAGTGAGGATTACCGGGCGTCATCCGTATTCGGCCGGGTTAGCAGCTGTCAGCGGCCAATGCCGCGTCGGCGTATATATCAATTATTAACGCCGGTGCGATCGCCCACCCGCGCGCACACACACACATACACACATAGTTGATTTGCATTTCCCATGCGCGGCGGGCTATCTCTGGCGAACAGACAGAACCGCGTTCGTTCTAATATCGATGAGAGGCACGAAATAACGTCCGAGAGGACGTATACATAGAGATTCATTAGTCCACAATGTAAGAGGTGACAATAGACTGTCTATGTGGATTTTTAGTTTGCTTTGCGATTGACGTTTGTTGTTGTTTCGATTGCACTCCTTATTGTGGAATGACAATTTTAGGTATTTGCAAATAATTTTGTTTGAATTTATAGTTATTTCCATTATAGGTCTACTGATTTGATAGGTTTACCTTTTATTTAAGTTAATTTCGTTAGAAAATTCACTGTACGCACAGAATTCCAATTCAAGCGACGAATAGATATTTTTTGCGATACACTTCCTTCTGTAAGGATTTAAAATCGAATATACGGAAAATGATGGAAGATGAAGAATTGGCTTTTTAACTGATTATAACAAAATCCCTGCGTACACGCCTCAAGAAATATATCCAAGAGTATTTACTCAAAAGCTATTGTCAAAAGTATTGTAATAAAATTAATAATTACGATCAAATCACTCGATGTTTATAAAAATAAAAATACCTTTGCAATTATATTTATTTGCCTTTTGCAGATTGTTTCGCCATTAATACAAAAAATGTAACTACCAATTTTAAGCTCAATCCATCCATCGGTTGCAAAGACTTATAGAAGAGCTAGAGCTTTCAAATTCAAGCTAAAACTATCTCCTCTAATTAAAAATAAATGTAGATTATTGCATTTCAAAGGTATCTAGCCCCCTTAAGTCTGTCAAGCAATCACTAACGTACACACATACTGTGTACGCGAGAAAAAGATGAAAAAAAATGCCCAGACGATTGGCGAGTCCGCGAAGCGAGGCAAACGAGCGAAACTATTTATAAACAAGACTTTGCACTCGCTATCCTAGCTCCTCCTCCACGTACACCAATTTTGCTTTCTTCTCTGTCGCTCCGTATCTCTCTTTCTCTGAATTCAAAGCTATATGCACAAGTGAGTGGGTGACCGCAAGCAAACCTCTGCAGCTACATTGGCTAAAGCGCGCGCGAGAGAGAGAGAGAGAGAGAGAGAGAGCGGCGGCATTAAAAATCACGTGTTCCGCTTGAGCTCATAATCTCGTATAATCTTTTGCAAAGTTGTTAATACTCGCGGCTTACGGGTGTTAATTTAATATCCATACAGGTGCGCCAACATTGAATATCCGAATCCCACTGGCGCTTCGCTATACTCTCTCTCTCTCTCTCTCTCTTTCTCTCGTCCGTTGTAGCGAGCAACGGTGTACCGATAAAAAAAATCCATAAAACTCGGCTCTCGCACTTTCTACTTTTTCCCTCGTTCCGCTACTCCGACCTCTCTGTCTCTCTCTCTCTCTCTCTCTCTCTCTCGGACTTTCGATAATACGAAAAGTCGCGCGTCGTTGAATTTAGAGATTACGTGGATACTTTTGCGCGAGGGATTAGACGTTTTGTAATCGAAGTCAGCTGTGGTGCTCGATTTAGGATTTGGAAATGTTCGTTTGGAAAGACATATGAAGCTGTCGTTTTGGATTATGTTTCCGATGCATCGTAAATAAACGGTACGAATTTTTAAGCCTGCAGATAATTAAAGAGATCTTTTTACGGCTCGGAGAGGATTAGAGATCGCGCGTGTGTCGAGATTACGATCACCGGTGATTCTGCGCGTAAGAGAAAATATTTACGACTAGCGTGGGGAGATGACAATATTTTTAGACGGCGAAGTTCGAGAAAATTTTTCAGAAACCGAACAAATAAAATCTTCGTACTTGTGTTTATAGTTTTCTTCAATGAGACGAATACTTCGCGACATGATACTCTGTTTATGAGAAAAAGAGTATATAATACAGTAAAGTATAACAATATCGTACGGTACTTTTATCGACGAAATTTTCGCCGGGTAAACGACCTTAAATAATCTGCGTTTACGTACACGAGTATGAAAACGAGTGGAAATAAACTGATTTATAAAAAAAAAGCCTGACGTAGGCGAACTAACTCGAATTTTATATCTGTCGTTCACTTGGGAAACGTTAAAAATATATATATATATATATATATATAAGTATATATATGTATTTATATGTGTATATACTAACAGAAATGCCTTTCGATGCAAAAGGAAATAATCTTGATTAGTATGTGGAGATGAAAAATTGTATTATTTTATTTTCACAATAAGTATTAAAAAAATTATACTCCACATCTCTATTAAAATGTTATATCGACTTATCGCGCTTTTTTATGGGTAGACCAGTGGATTGAACGAACGTTTTTTACGTAAATTCATTGATTAATTTTTTTCATTGCAAATACAGTTATCCAAGCGTCATTAGTAATCCACGGAAACGAAATCCTTCAAAAAAGCACCTGCGCTCCACAATTTTTATCCGCAAGTCAATCAAATCCATGAGCAATCATTCAATATCAGTCTGTGCGTAACGGAACCTCGAGAGCTTTCGAATTACTTTCTCTCTCTCTCTCTCTCTCGGTATTCTACTCCCAGTATAATAATTCCTCTATTACTGTATATAACGCATTCATCGTTGTACCCGCGGTCGTGTGTATAAATGCGTCGGTGCAGGAAAAACGCGCCAGAAAAAAAGAAGTAGCAGAAGAAGAAGAAATAGAAGACACGGAGAATGAGGCGAAAGGAGATGTAAAGAGGGCTGCGACGCGTAGCAATTCAAGAGAGGGAGAGAGAGAGACAGGGAGAGAGAGAAAGAGCGACGTGACCGTTCTCAGTTCCCGCTGATCCATCTCGACGTTATAGCGAGATTTATGGAGACGCCGCTTCTACGCTTCGCTGTAGACCTTCTTTTTTCTTATTTCCTTCACGGCAAAAGAAAGAGAGAGAGAGAGAGAGAGAGAGAGAGAGAGAGAGAGAGAGATAGAGAGAGAAGCCTCTCTTCCGTCTCTTTTGTACCCCGCGGCTTCTTTTTTATTCATTCCTTCCGCTTGAAGTTTCATTCTATCTTTTCATATTTTCCGCGCGCGCCTTTGCAGTTTGTTGCCTTTTTTGCTCTTTTGCCACCGTCTCCTCTTCTTATATAGCTATGCGTATACATATATACATGTACGTTCAACGGACCCCCGTGAGTTAAAAGTTTTTCCCTCGCCGACGCGAATTTTCACGTCGCGCGCCAGCGGCTCCTTTGCATTTATTGCTTTATTTATAATGACGCGATCTCGCGTTATTTATGCACTGCTCTATATATAGAGTCTACTGCGAGCTTGAATGATCGATCGTTCGAAACGTCGGCGAAGAGATGATTTTTTTATTGAATTTTTTAAGTTGCTCGTACGAAGGATAGAAATCTAAGAGAACTGCTGTATACTAATACAGATGTACACAAATACATATATACACGTACAGTGTGGATAAACACGAGTGTCGAAGCGAGTGCGCTGCCGAGAAGCGATAAAAATGGCGCGGGTGGGTATATAGACAGCTGCGCGCACGAGTATCATGGCCGCCAGGACGATCCTGTACGCTTCCTTATCTCGTCCGTGCGATGCCAGTCGTATTTCTTCTTCTTTGTCGATATTTCATATACCTGTGTGCGTGTGTGTGTCTGTGTGTCTGTGTGTGCGTATGTGTATATAAGACCGTAGCGAGCCAGTGGAAACATATCGGAAGTGAAGTTTGAATATTTGACAAATGACGGGAAATTGTGCTTTCGGAAGATAATATAGACTCGCGTTACAACGCGAAGATTCGAGTTAAGGTACGTCATTTCGATCACGAAAGATCCACGTGTCGAGGCTATTAATTGAACTATACATATCTGCGTTCGAGTCGAAATTTTCCTACCACTGCGCGTGGACGTGTACGCGAAATATTATCATTCGCATCTTGTACACATGTCTGAAAACAGCGATGACTTATGACTTTACATACGCTCGCTGTGCGCAATGGGCGAGATGTAAGTGTGGGCGCATATCAGTGACGATGACGACGAGTGAATCCCGTGACGATTTTAATCTCATTTACGTTTCTTAAAACATGATTTATGATATATACATGTATATTTATATACAGGATTTCAATTGACGGGATTCTGTTTTTATTTAAATACACTTAAAAGCATATACTACAATGAAGACTCTGTACAGCTATGAGGAATAAGTTAAACTCGTGAATTACTTCAATTATAGCTATTCCGTGTAAAGCAGACGTTGAAATTCCACTATTTCGTCGTGTATATTTATCATTTATAAACGTTAAACGAATGAGAAATGTGAGTAATATATTTTTCATGTAAGTAAACAAATTTCAGTTTTTTAAAACGTGCAAACTCATTGTTTAAAAGTCGTAATATGAATACTAATTATATAACAGCGATAATTTGCTATTTAATAAAAGGCTTAGTCACTATTTCAACAAAGATTCTTTTTTCTAAGTAATAAAGAGTATGTATTATGTACACACTAATAAATGTATATATATATATATGATGTTACAAGGAGGAAAGCCTGAGTGGATTGTTGATAGTAACAAAAAATGATTGATTGATCAGAGAAACAAATACGTATTATCATAATATAATAATATTATACACGTACGATACAATTATCTCTTAATCTATTATTTTTACCAAAATCCATATTATATCCAGTTTACGAATGATTATATACAAGTATATTCAGTGTGTCCACGGTAAAGCACTCGATACGGCTTTTTCGAAAATTTTATAACTCACAACGAGGGTCGAGACCTAAAGAAACAATGAAATCCCTTAACAATATAATAAATATGTTACCAATACATTATTAAAATCATTGTAAAATCGATATTCAATAACCGTATTGAAATCTACTCAAGATATTGATTACGGCAAAATTTGAATGAGCAAAATCGGATAAAAATCAAGTATATTTATCAAAAAAACTCTGATAATTATACGGTAGTTTGTTCATGTTTTAAGTAACGCAAATGTGGTCCGATATCAACGTCTGAAATTTTGATTCGATCAGTAAACAATTTACTCGAAACTTTCTTTTCAAAAACTTTCTCTCTCTCTCTCTCTCTTTCTCTCCTGTCTGTGGTAAAAATTCTCTAGTGAAAATCCGTGGGAACCATTGAAAGAATCATTGTAACATACATAAGGGGGCGGAGGGGTGGAGGGAGAGGGTGGGGAGAAATTCCAACGTACCAATACGATTCCTCAATACTTGGCAGACCTATCCAGATCGCGCGGCCAGATATGACATACCCACAGAAACACGCACACAGAGAATCGAGCTCGATCGCGATTAGCCGCTCGGGGCGACTGTTATCTCGTTATCTCTTGCTCGAGCTCCGGGTTATTTACGTACAAGCTGTTAACATAAAAGGACGCGCACCGATAGTAACGCACGCGCGCTACGTCGTACGCTAGAGACAAAGAAACTTCAAGAGAGACCATTTGCAATCGTCGTATAATTTATATACATCTATATATATATACACGTTATATGTACACGTATATACGATTCGCCTCTTTATACTCGATCGCTATATATATACAAGGAACACATGTATCTACGTGTATATGCACACAAGCGTAAGTGCATACGTAGAAGAAGCGCATGTACAAATGCAAGTTTTCCTTGTAATTCGAACTCGTCATTGTGATTCGCCGATAACATTATAGCCGCGATGGCAGCGAGAGATAAGGAATTCGACAATATTGCAACCTATTCGTATCTAAAGCCGCTTGCGAGAGTTTGACCGATCGCTCGTCGAACGTTATCTCGCGCTCTTTTTCTCCGACCTTGGCAATGCGGCGAACGTTCTGTAATTATACAAAGTCGAGATCCGGTATAAAAAAAAAATACTCGTCGCGAAAGATAAGACGCGTATATCATCGAGAATAAATGCATACGTACACTTATATACATGTGTATATATAGTATATACAATATATATATTATATATAATATAGGAGCAGCTTGTTGCGCTGTAATTCGCGAAGCCACACGCGGGTCGAAAGTTATGGATGCACACCTGAGCTTGCATAGCGGCTATAGTCCCGGAGAGACAGAGAGAGAGAGAGAGAAGCTGCGTCAAATCCTCTCCGAAGCCCCCCGGATATCCGACGGCTCCTTGGCGGAATTTATTTTTAATGAAGTGGCGCTCTTGCCTCCCTCCCAAGCCTCTCTCTCGCTCTCTTGGTATGGATCCGTAAGTTCCACAAGCTTTATATGTGTCTGTTTATATCCCGTGCTGTACCAAAGTATGTGTATAGCCGGTGTGGCTATACTACTGCGGCTTATTGTTATTACTCGCATTCTCGCGAGCTTGGTTATAAAGCTGGACCTTGCACTTGCAAGCTCACGGTGAAAGTGGGACGAACCATTGGGCTTTCATTTTTCTCCGTTTTCTCTGCTACGACCCATGCAGATAACGTATACATTTGGAAAGTTATCTATACATACCTACATATATGTATATACAGAAGGGAATATTGACCAACGAGAAGAAAAGAAAGATAAGGAGCGACGATCTTGCAAAGGCGAAGGGATAGCTGAAGGGGGTACGTGTGGCATTGGAGACAGCCCGGAAGACGTGTGTATGTGTATACATGAGAATCTCACAGAGCGCACACGTCGGGATAGACAGAGGGATGGTGGATAACATAATGATGGCGTCGCTGGCTAAGGAGGGGCGGGGCTACGAGGGGATCAATATAATCCTCTTCCATCCCTCTACCCCCTTGCTAGAGCGAGAGAGAGAGAGAGAGAGAGACTACCCCTCTCGGCGCAACGCCACTGGCCCGGGACCCCTCTTCGCCTCGACTTTGCCTCCTTTCTCTCTCACCCCCTCCCCCCCCCCCCCGATTCACGCGACCGAGCGAGTTTCTCTGTTTCCTATTATTTCTGCCCTCGGTATTGTTTTTCTTACGCGCCGAGAGCTTTTATTGCCTTTTTTTCGCGACGATACTTCTTCGCGCTGATTTTTATATATACACTTCCTCCTACCCTCGATCGTAACGGTAAATTATTCGCGAAAGAACGGGCAGATCGAAAAGTAAAAAAAAAAACGCAGAAGTGTCTGTGTATGTGTATTTAACGCTGTGCACACGCGTGACAGAGATATTCTCTCGCAAACAAGACGCGAGAAATCCATCGATACGCGACCGCCCATATAAATATTTACCCTTTTGAGAGCACACAACTGCTTGATTCTTCTATATATATACCTTGAAGATTATCAATAGCAATTCTTTATTTCTATTCGAATCCCTTTCTGTATATATACACTCGTGTACGATGCTTATGAATCCGAATGAAAAGGTTGAGTATTACGCACAGTACATGTACATACACGCGAATATTGTGTCAGTGTAAAACCGCAATGTTCTTCATTTTAATCGTTATATGCGCTCTAGCGCTCAAAGGCTTTTCCCCGCCATAATTGATTTAATTAGGCCGTACAATTTCACATACGATTATATAGAGCTTGAGAAGCATGACAGATCGCTTTAATTACGCGTATATCGCGTTGCCTGGGAATACCGTCGTTTCGCCAAAGACGACGCGACATAGTAGCCCTCGGTCAGTTTACCATGACAAATCGCCAAACGTCCTACGATTGACTGAGGCTCAAGACAGCCCGGATCACCACGAAACGACTCCTGTGGTGTACATAGGACTTGTGGCCTTCCGGATTGATCGGAACCCTCGTGTTCTCGCTCTTATACAGATCACATTCCAATGCGCTTGAGTAACGAAATAAGTTTCACCTTAACTTTACGTATTGGATTCTTATTTTATTTGTCGAAAATAACCAAGTTATATATTCTCCCTATTGTCTTCGACATTTCTATTCTACCCATGAATATTATAATAATAACGTTAATAATAATTTGCGTTGAATATTTTTAACGTTATTATTTTTATTATTTGCGAAAAATAAGCTTCACTTTAGCTTCACCGATTGGGTTCTACCTTTTCTTTTCGAAAATAGCGGAGCTTTTTTCATATTCGACAATCCTATCCACCTTCACAGCCTAACAATGAATTTTATCTTTACTATAACATAATTAAAAATAAACTTCACCTTAGCATCACCGACTTCGGATTCCCCTTTTATTATTCAAAAATATCGAAACGACTGCGCACGTCACTGTGATAAAACCTAGTAAACAGAGAATAGAAATAAAAAAAATAAAGTCAACTACCCGGGAGAAAGAAAAATAAGAGCGAAAGCAAGAGATTCGAAAGAAGACGAAGAAGAAGAAGTAGCGCAGGAAGAAGCAGTAGGGCGGGGTGATTGATGAGGTCTTCGGCTGCAGTCTCATTACAGTTATATAAGCTTCCGTAGATTGAGCCTTTGCCGAGAGAAAGAGAGAGAGAGAGAGAGAGAGAAGAAGAAGCTTACATGTCGGTCGAACGGGGGTCGTGATTCGATGAGGTTTTATTGCTCGCTTGACGTGCGCCTGCCTCTCTTTCTTTCTGTCTTCTCTCTCTCTCTCTCTCTCTCTCTCTCTCTCGCTCGCTCTATATATATATATATAGTTCTCCGCTTCGATTTATTCCGCGACCGCACACCGCACTATTATTATTGCCGCCTGCGCCTCGCACATATATCTCGCGTTTTTGTTCCGAATTTCCGCTTTATAGAAACGCTTGAGGAATACGATAAAAGCTATATATACATCATATAGACACTTGGAATGGAGTAAAAAAAGATGTAGTTAAAAGTCCGAAGAATCCGTATGCGTAATCCAGAGCATATGTCTGTATATCCATTTTATGAAGTCAATCAGGATCTCGTAGCGCACACGAGTGAAATAACGCGATAAAGATGGCGAGCGACGGAGATGAAACGACCCATCAACTCGTAGTCCTCGTAATTTCATCCGGCGACAGTACAAGAGAAGCTCGTTATAGCTGTATATAGTTAATCTGCTGAGCCGAGTCTACAATTAATACGTCTTTTCGCTCGATTGGCTTCAGTCTATCTTCGTGTATGTATATACGAATCGTACGCTTATACTTTAATTTTTTTCTCGCGATGGAACATTCGGTAGAGACACCAATCGTCAACTTTGGTATGTTTCTGCATTTATATATATATATATATATATATATATATATATATGTATATATATGCATGTATTGTTTGCATATATACAGAGATTCGAAAGTTCATTCATCAAGTTTACGAGCCCAAACGTGCGCTATATATCGTAGGCGTATAATCGTTAAACTTTATACTGCGCTTCTAACCTCGACTGCGTATATATATACAATTCCACTACCGCAAATTACGTCGCTCTGGGCCTCGAAATTCGGTAAGTTTCCCTACTACAGTTGACAATCTTAACTTGGTTAACGTTTGATTTTGTAAAAAAAATTTAAAAAACTGGTCAAACGATGTGTCGGGTAGAGTGAAATTATACAGAATTTCATCAGATTCATCGAATGAAACTCGATAATAATCAAGGGAAAATCTTAGAAAATGCGTTTGAGTATAATATCATTAATGCGCTCTATTCATCTCCTGTACACACATCATATGATTTATCGACGAAATATTGCGTCTGACCATAGCCGACCTTTCTCTACTTGAACACATTTCTATACAGTAAACACTAAACAACTCAGTCATTTATTCGCAATCTCTTTCGTATACGTAATCCCCGCTGGCATTTTCTACGAAAAGTTCACGAGAAAATCACACAAAAACGAATAATGATCCGCAAAGCCTGCGGTAATGTATTTGTGCGAATGACCGAATGAATCCGCCAGCGGCACTTCATCAGTCATCGGTCAGTGTAGTCATGATATTCCATCCCCCAGATGTGCATTTTTTCCAAAAGTCTAAAAGAAATAATCGAGATGTATATATATATACGTAAGATGAACACTGAACAGTGGAGGTATATCGAGCGAGAAAGAAGGCGTATATTACTCTTCATTAGACTCGGCCCCTCACTTTCAATGACTCGTCGCGCCTCTTAACGTCGCGCAACACCGTGGCTGCGGTCATCCATCTTTCGCGAAGATTCCGCCTCTCTCGTAGTCTTTGGCCCTGCCCTTCGTTCTTCGTCTTCTTTCTCCCCTCAACAGAGCCTATCAGTTTCAAGCCCCTTTATATATAACTCTACACACGTCCGTATATATGTGTATATACCTATATAAGTAAGCAAGGAAACGAGGGAGGATAGCCGAGGCTTGCGCGCGCGCGCGCGCATCCGAGTGCAACCAGCTGTATAATTGCCGACGAACGACTCCATCCATATCTCTCTCTCCCTCTCTCTGTGTCTCTACAGACCTGCAAGCTACACGCGAATATATAGCTATCGGTAAGATAGTAAAATGAATTAGATCTATGGAAGGTAAAAATAAAATCTCTCGCGGTATAGCCTTAATTCCGGATATGGTATGAGAGGGCGTTTAAAGAGTCGTGGAGTATGGGCTTGCAATGGGGGGGTAGCGAAGTATAAGAGAATCTCCTCGAGAGGGAGAGGTATGCTATATAGTGCTGCGTTACGCGCCAGTGTGCTGGAGGATATCGAGCGACTCGGCAGTAGGAACGCGCGCGCGCGCTCGCGCCGCCTTGAATTAACGCCGTCATATTTCAGGATGGCAGCGAACTGCTCTCGCGCGCGCACGCGAGGGGTTTCCTCTGCCATTTGTCTCTGCTCTGCGCACAACGACTTTCTCTCGCTTCCAGCGCTGCTGCGGTTTTACCATGAGTAATACGCAGCGAAGACGATACATATAAATCTGGCGCGGGACTCGGTCCTACTGCGCTCGAGACGAGCGAGTGCCCCTATAGTCGTGGAAATTTTTTAATCAGAAAGCGGGAGAGAGGGGGCAGAGGGATGAGGGAGAAGGCGATTATAGAGCTTTCCTATAGTCGAGCGGACGAATGTCTTTGGATATTATTTTATTCGAAATAAAATGCTACCGTTATTGGGTATACCTAACTGACGTTGGTTTTCTCCTTTTGATTGCAGGTGTGGTTCAAGAACCGTCGCGCGAAATGGCGAAAACGCGAGCGTAACGCCATAAACGCTGCGGCTGCCGTCGCTGAGAACTTCAAGACGAATTTCAGCCCGGCGGGGCTGAATTTCATCAACCAGCCATTCGCAGATCCGGACAGTTTCTACAACTACAGTTCGTACAACAACTGGGCCTCGAAGGTCCCGTCACCACTGACCCCGAAGAACTTCACTTGGCCAGTGAACCCGTTGAGTAGCGTCGTCCAGAGCTCGGGACACCATCATCACCATCCGCAAGTCAGCTCGTGCTTCAACTCGGCGAGCTCGCTCTCGGGCAGTCACGTGGGTGGAATGCCCGTTTCGGTGGGCCAGGCGGCCACCTCCATGATTCCCGGCATGAGCTCCGGTCTCGGAGTCGCCGGTTCGCCGGTAGCTGCCTCTGGGGCTGCCTGTCCCTACACGGCCCCGGCCGCTCCCCTCCACCCGTACGGACCCCCCGTATACTCGCACCACCGAACGGCCGTTGGTCCCGAGACCAGCAACGTCCTGTCCACCAGCATAGCCTCGCTTCGGCTCAAGGCCAAACAGCACAGCAGCAGCTACTCGAGCTTCAGTAGCAGCGTCGCCGCCGTAGCCGGTGGTGGAGGTAACAACGGGCCCAGCGGGACCGGCGCCGTTAGCAGCGCCGGCCCCGGCAGCATCAGTCCCGTCAGCTCGAGAGCCTCATCCGGCGGCGGACTTAGCGCCTGTCAGTACGCCTTGGCTACGGGAAGCAGCAATCCTCACTCTCCGGGCCCCGAGCACACCAACGCCACCGCTAGAGCCCAAGTTTGAGGCGAGGCGGGGGCTTCGAGCAGCCCCCATCACCATCAGCAACAGACTCTTGATGCTTCCGGCTCGACGACTCAGCAGCAGCAGCAACCGCCGCCGCAACAGCAGCAGCAGACGGACGAGAGCCAACAGCAACTGCAGCCTCAGCAGAGGACGCCCGGGACGCCGAACGAGTGACACAGGCCTCGGTCCGTCGTCGGCTCGCCGACTCTCTCCTCGACGCCCGGCTCCTCGTCGATGGCGTCGCCGAACAACTATCTGTTCGAGGACGAGACAACGAGCGCGACGGACCCCCGCGGTGGCAAACTCACGGCCGAGCACGAGGACATGGTCACGGCGAGTGCCAGTGGACTCAGCTCCGTCGAGAGGATAGGTCTTGGTGCGGCCGCTGCCGCCGGCGGACTCGCCGGTTACCTGCATCACTCGGCCGGTTATTGGCCGCCACTCATCTACGACTGGTCGGAAAACGCACTCAATTCGCAGATGCAGCAACAGCAACAGCAGCAGCAACAACCTGCGATTCGAGACGAGAATCGTGGACAGTGAGATGTGTGATTGTACGTTTTTATTTTATTTTTTTATTTTTTATTTTTCATTTTTTTTTTGTTTTTTTCTTGGCTTCATGGTTATTTGCTATGCAAAGACGGCGACGATCGTTATACGCTGCGAGTTTATCGACTAATTATTGCAATGTTTTTTCGTCTCTTCTATTACGCGCGACGCGAATCATAGTCGCTCCTTCAGGCTTTCCCGAGTTTTTCCGAGTTTTCATTGTCACTGTAAGCGCGTATTGTAATTATATATAGAAACAGCGACTCGAAGCAGCTATGATATCCAAGAGAAGAGTTAAATAAAATTAGGGAAAGGAGATGTTATTTATACATGTATAATCGATTTTAGAGAAGATGAAGAGCGAAGGAATGCGCGCACGCGTCTGCGCATCCGCGAGTCAATAATTCGCGGATCGAAAGTTACTCACTATCCTGTAGATATCTGTATAGTAGACGTTCGTTAACACACGCATACACGCACATACAAACCTACAAACCCGCATGTGTACACCCTCACGTATGATACACGTACACTAACTCGCCATAACATACATCTGTACACCTTCACACAATCTCACACCCACACGCAACATGCACAAGACGATGGATGTATACCAGAAAAAATTGTTACGTCGCGACGATGATAAATAATGACTAAATTATATAAACATAAGTAAGAGTGGACGACGGGTGGATTGATGGGAGAGGAGAAAAAAAAAACGATTATATGAAAAGGATGATAATAAAAGGAGAATAAAAAAACTTTGAGTCATGTAATAATAACGCTAATCGAGTTCGGCAGAATACCAAAAAATTTCCTAGATCGTAAGCGAGAGAAGCGCACGTCGTGTAAACGTTATAATAGGCTCTACTACTACGCGAAAGGTGACTTCCTCAAGGCTCCGCGATGCGAGCCGACGAAGTATATTATATACAGCCCCGCACGTAACGGGGAAGAAGCGACGTTTAGAGGAAAGAAAAACAAAAAATATTGTACAGTATGTATGAAGCACGGGTTATTACTACCGATTAGACGTGCGCTACAAAATACATTTATTGATATCAGTGAATTATAGTTGTATACAGTAATCGGTATCCCTACAAGTTACACCTCGCTCGACTTGTGAACTATCTTCAGCTTGTGTCTTATTTTTTATTTTTTATTTTTATCAAGCTGTCCAAATGGCCAACTCCTGTATCTTCACTTTTTTCAACAAGTTTCTCTTTCGTTTTGTTCTTTTCTTGACTACGTGTGATGCGTTTATTCGGTGAGACGTTGCAATACCTATACCAGTGTGCAAACTACTGTTTATAAAGAGAACATTACTATTATTATTACTATTATTATTATTGCTATTATTATTGCTATTATTATTATTATTATTATTATTATTATTATTATTATTATTATTATTATTATTATTATTATTATTATTATTATTCGAGTTGATTATGAATTGTGAGGGGTCGACGCGAGGTAGCAATGCCATAGGTTGAATTTAAATACGTCACGTAAGTTCTAGAGTGTAAGAAACAACCGATATTTTGTATGGATCCCGATGTCGTACAAAAGATTCAGATGAAACGGGCTGAATTGAAGCAGAAAAACAATACGAATATCAATGGAAAAAAACGGCTGAGTGGAAAAGTAAAAAAAAAATTACAAACACAAATATCTCTCGAATTACATATCCCGAATGATGATCCGGTGAAGCGAGCGAGCGCGAGTTGTCAGATATAATAGAGAATTAAAAATAAAAAAATAAAAAAGAAGAAGTATCGAAGAAGAAGAATATAAAAAAAAAATTGTCATTCTCTTACCAGTGGCGCCTCGTCGCTAACTAAGTGTACACGTTCCTAATCGGCGTATCTGACGTCGGAAGGCACAATTTGTAATCTAGTCACAATAAAACCAATTCTATTCTACTTCAATGCGTACAGTTCATTATTTACAATATACTATTACCGCAAATCCTCTCTCTCTCTCTCTCTCTGTCTCTCTCTCTCTCTCTCTCTCTCTCTCTGACTCACTCTATTGACGGATTTTGAAGTTCATGACGCAAAATCAGCCGCGACATGTGCAACATCAACTAACAAAGGCCTGGATACGCGTTTATGTATGTATATGTATACACGTATACAGTGGCAAAGTCATAATCGATTCATGTCGGCAAGTGACGAGCGAGCCTGAATCGATTAAACTGCAATAATCCCATTGTGCAAACAACCTCGTCGGGGAGAAGAAAATTTCGTGTAATGCATCTTATTATATATACGTATATAGGGACGAGGAGCCCTAGTAGCGGATAAATTATGCACCCCCCTATAGTTCCTGAGGGGTGCTCTAAACATTATATATATATATATATATATATATATATATATATATATATATATACATATACATATACATATGTATCTATATGATATATATAGGTATATATATATATATGTATTCGTGCACCGCGGGCCAAAGTAAACGTAGCACTGGCGCCTTTATTACAATATCGTTGCACGTTAATGTTATACCTATTACGGGATATTATAGCTGCCGTATGTTACTCGTTATATGCGGAGGGCCGAATTCCCCCCGCGTATATATATATATAAATAGCTGGATGCGCAGAGATGCGTCTTTCACCCGGCTATAAAATGGGAGAAAACGAAGACTCGCGTGATGAATGCGAAATCCACCCCGACTATTTTAAATTTGAAACTTTAATTTATTTTTTTGTACGTGTATATGTCTAGTGATTGTATCTATCACCGAATCGAAAGGAAATAATCTCGTTTAACTTGAAAATACCTTCATTACGAATTTAGCAAAAAGTTATGCATATTTTAAAGAGTACCATTATACTGAAAATGTTCATATGCGAAAATGAATATTTTCACGATAAATAATGAAAAAACAATTAAGACGCTTCGTCTCCGTTCCGAAAGATTTTGCACATTTCTTATGGATTTTAAATGGACTTTGCTTTTTTGTTTGTTAAGCTCATATACACATCTCATTTGAATGAATTGCTACTAATTTAAAAGGAATCTCTACTCGACAAGTTGTTCTACGTGAAGAGTATCTCTTTCGATGTAAATATAAAAATTGTTTTCACCGACACTTATAAATTTAACGCTAATTATTCAACGACTCACAGACCGAAGTCTCATTAGTCGACGATCGAATCATGGTATACATAACAGTTGAATATTGCATTGGAGAATTTACGTTATCTGTAACGTAAACGCTACGAGTTTTCCATGTACGTGTAATAATAATAACCGACGACATCGGATATATACGCGTTTGAAGAAGATAAAGCGCGCGGCAATTAACATTAAACGCACACGAGCTGCGAGAGGTAATAAAGATATCTCGCTCGTATCAGCACCGACATCTTCGAGAGAGCTTATCTACACGAGGCTGCTGAGTTGTATACACCGAAGGTATATATGTCGTGTGCGCATCAACTACGGGACGAAACAGACATTTTTAATGAAACTTCATTACATCTATATACACGCACATATTTCTATATAATACATATATAATATACCTATATGTATATATTGTATGTACTCGGTGGCCTTAGTCTTCCTCGGATACGCGCTATATAATAATACACAAGTTACGCAAGATATTTTTTTTTCAACATTTCACGTATACGTATATGTTGTGATACATTTCGTAAATAGAATGCGAAGAGGCGAAAATGATTATTCAACCGCAGTCTAATCTCCTCGTATAAAAATATGAATGCAAATACAGTACCCGGTAAAAATTCTTGTTTTCGATATTTCGTCGAAGCACATCGTGTAACACATAGATGTACTTTTTACCTACGTAACATGTATATATACATATAAATTCTAAGAGCGTTTAATCGAATTGAGCCGGTGATCGACGTAGACTACACAACTATACATGTGTATATTTTTTATGTCGATTGTTATTTATTGCGTCGGTGCGCCGAACAAAACAAATGTGTATAAACATTTTTTCGCCACAAAAGCTACGTCATCGAAACGCAGAGATAAGAGTAAAATGAGTTCGAATCTCGCGTACCTCTCAGAGTCAGAGTTAATTAAGCGAGTACAGAGCAAAGTGTTTTGCGCGTCGATTTTCTCTCTCCGGTGCCTCTTGAAAATCATCGGATACATTTACAAAGCCAGCGTTGATTGCTCCGTTTGGGGCGTCGGCCGATCGTCTATGCAAATGGCAATCAGCCTGAGTGCGCTGCTGCTGCTGCCGCTCGCTTTCCTATATGCATACAAGGATCAGCGTCTCTGTATACGCTCGCACTACTGCTCAAAACATTATTATACCCAGAGACTGTATACTCCCTTCGTTCGTTCCATTGCTACACAGCCAAGCATATACGCGACAATACACTTTGCTAATCCACACCACCCCCCGCCCCCACCTCCCACCTCGCTTTCTTTAAGCTCCGCAGTGCGCAATTGCTCGAATTTTAAAAATACCCCTTACACTCTGTGCAATCATCGTTTAACGGAGCGTCAGCCTTCGGGAGTCGATGATTTAACGACCGAAATGATAAATTTAACGTATAGGCAGTACAGATTACCATTCGTAGCTTCAGCGCGTCCGTAATCCTCCTTCTCGCTATACAGCTCGGCCAAAAATTCAACCCTTCGCGGAGAAAGAGACAGAGAGAGAAAGACAAAAGGCACCCGCACACATACGTATATAGACTGAGACCACCACCGTCTCGCCACATGATTCAACGTTCTGTCAGAGTAGAGGAGGAAACTCGCGTTCTCTCTCTCTCCCTCTCTCTCTCTCTCTCTCTCTCTCTCTCTCTCGAAACAGAGAGGCTGCACCTGCAGGGCACTTTGAAGTAAGGTAGGTAATCCCTGGGCGCGCGAGCGAGCGAGCGAGTGCACGACGGCGCGCCTAAGCCTTCATGATTTAGAATCTTGCGCGCCCGAGTATTTTAAGAATCCCCTGCATGCTGTGCGCGCTCCGACGCCGCACACCGGCCGCTCGTTTGTCCTCTTGCTGCACGCTTGCTTTGCAACGCGACTCTGTGTGTATATATATGTACATGTGCATTTTATATATATATTTCGTACGAGAGCTGTGAAGAGTGGTATTGCTTGTTTTTTTTTTGTTTTTTTTGAGATTTTGTTTGATTTCTTCGCTCGCGGTATTGGAGCGTGAAATGACCCGGTGAGGTCTTTTTGGTAAGTAAGAGTTAATGTGTAAATATGAATTTTATTGTAGGAGGTTTCTGTCAGTTTTCTTTTCGTGTGATTTCTCGGTAGGTTTGGTGCCGTATGTGTTTCAGTGATGTAAGCTATGTTGTTCGAGTAACAATAGATGTGAAATAACAAATTTAAGAATCTTAATACGGATTAATCGTACGTGAATTCATTTTTTTTTTTAATTTTTTGTAAAAATTTACAAACTAAATCCTACAGCCGTAAAACATAGGCTGGCACATATGAACTAATACATTAACGCAAAACTAAAAGTCCCGAATATTGCGAAAATATATTTTCAAATATGTGAAAAACATTCAAATATACAATGATCCATTTATTAAAAACAATAAATGAACGTAAAACGATTTACATTTCTTATTCGTAGACGATCTTCTGTATTAACGGCTATTTTTATTCTTCATCCACTGTTTAATTTGACTTTTTATAACCCTTTTACTATTTTGTCTATTTTGTTAATTGCCATCATATAACTGTTTTCGTCACTTACCAATAACAGATTAGCAATATTTCGAATTGATATTGTGATATTCTGAATTCGGATGAAACATTCGTGAATTCATTATTCATTTGTCACGAGATGGAACTTTTAGTTTGGAAAATTCGCTCAAAAATCTTACGAATCAGGAAAAACTGAAAAAACCACGTTGCCAAACAGCTCACATCTATACATTACATGATATATATATACACTATTGTAATGTATATAACAAAGACTCATTCCCAGCGAGTGATTAGTCTCCTACGCATTTTCCGGCTCTAAAAGCTGTCCTACTCCAGTGTATAGAGGGCAAATCCAGAGTGGATACGGTTATACGGCGAAATGATTATCGTCGTCGTAAAAGAGCCGCGTCGTTTCGCAGAGAGAGAGAGAGATAGCACTTTCTCTCTCTCTCTCTCTCTCTCTCTCTCTCTAGTGCGCGCGCAAACGAAGCCAAAGAAGGATTCGTCCGATTCTCTAAGCCAGAGTAGCACAGCACAAGGTTCGCCTTCTCCCGCTCAAAGCCCTCAATTTCACTAGAGTAAGAGCATTTCCCCCTTTTTTCGCCGAAGCTCGCTCGCGCGCGCTATAAAACGACTCCTTATTCTCGCGTTTATATTCAATTTCGCGACGAGACAGAGACGCGCGCGCCCGCGAACGCCCCAGGTCCCATCCGAAACGCGTTAGCTTCTTTCTCTTCTTCTCCGAGCGCACAATGAGGCGAAAACGAAAGAAAAAAAAGAAAGTTGAAAAAAGAAGCTTTTGGATCCGACGAATGTGCTTGTTGATAAAAGGAAGCGCGACAGATGGGTTGCTGTGATAAGGAGTCCTGGAGGTATAAGAAATTAAAGGCTCTTCCAGCGAGACTCACTCGATATTTCCAGTGAAATATAGTGCTTTTTTTGTAAAGATGCGTGGATTTCGCTGCATTATTATGTTATAGTAAAAAAAAAGAAAAAAAAAAAGAAAACGTTATACATACACGCCGCGCGTTGTATTTGCTTTGTAACGAAAGATAAAAGATCCAGGTAAAAAGGCGATAAAAACAGCGAGATAATAAGCGGCGAAAAGAATGAGAATCAGAGAATTCTTTTTCGGTGCAACACAAAGCTGGCAAACTGATAAGTCTTTTGCGATAAGAGTAGATATATATCGAATACTCATATAAATTTTATTATAAACACATACGTTACACACTTCTATACTCATCAACGTCCAAATTGATCGAGTTCAATCTATCGCACTCCGATTTCCGCGTTAGGCTCTGTGCAACAAAAGCTTCCTGAAAACTACAGACGAAGCAGAGCATACATATACATCCACACAACGAAAGAAACAGATCAGACGAAACCGCTTGGTAAAATCGGGACGATGTATTATGTAGTAACTCGGCGTGATCCCCGTTGCGAAAAAGGGGGAGGGTACATGCATCTATGCATGGAGCTGTGCTCCGGCAAGTTTGCTAGCGCGGCGACGATGCAAAGTGTTAATGCATTCGCGTAATGTCGGCCCAGGGAGGAAGCGCGATTTCGTATTCCCGATGCAAAGCCCTCCTGCACCGAATTGAAAATTCTTCAGGCGTCATTACTTTTCATTTAGCCGGTCCGAAGCTGCGTGCGAGTGCCTCTGCGTCAGGACGACGAAGGGTGGCCGATGATTTTGAGGGGGAGGAGATAGAATCGATTTTATACACAAACGACCCTACGACATATTTTAAGTCTTTTGGAAAATAAAGAAAAGTTATCGCTTCAGAGGCGTAATAACTTGTTTAGCTCAGTGTGTACTGCCACAGATAGATAAGACGCGATATTTAACGAGAACAAGACAGCATCTCGACGCGAGCAACGCTCTTTCCTGCTCGGAAATTTCAAGTATTACTGAAAAATTCTTTTATTCCTTAAGCTAATCAAGTGTGTATGATAAGATGCGAGTATGTATGTGTGTAAAGACAAATAGAAGGTAGAGAAAAAAATACTGTTTTTTGTCAAATTTTATTACTCGTATAATGAGGTTCGAGACGTAATGAAAAAATGTGATCCTCTGCTGAAGCAAGTAATATTATTATTATCGAAATCATTGCGATACAGATATTTCATAATATGCATGAAAATTTCAATCAGAAAATGGGATATTTAATTAACGTACGTTCATTCAACACTCATTGTAATGTACATAGTGCAAATTTAGTCCGATTCTTTCCATTCAAATTTTCATCTGATCAGTCAATTTTACGAAACACAATGAAATGTATCAGAAAATATACAATAATAAAAACATTTTCTAAGAAGGATTAATTTTATTTCGGGTGACTGTAATCCAGTAGTTGAGGTTGTGTCGTAAGGACACCATAAAACATAAGTCCCTACTAGAGTCCTACAATAGATCGTTAATTGCTGCTTCCAATCTCGTAATATACAATTAATAAAAATGGATAATAAATTACTTAAATATATTGTTTATATACTTAATACTGAAGCTGTAGGGTCAGATACGTATGCCTTTAATTTGAGTTTCATTTCACATCTCTAAGTCCCTTCCCTAACCACTTACAGTAGGTTGCGGATGACTCACCCTCCGGAAGATTCAAAGTAAATTAATGGACCAATTGAGCTGAGAATGGACATGAATACACTTTGATGTATTTCATAAAGTATGAACTTAGGGATTTTTTTGACTGAATAGAAAAATTGGTTCATAAATTTACTTCGAATCTTACGAAATGTGAGTTTTGAACAATCCACTATATGTGATCAACGAAGCGACAGAGAGACGTGAAGGAAAGCTCAAATTAAAGGTACAACTATACCCAATGTTAGTATTAAATTAAATTAAATAAATTTAAAAAAGTAGAAAATTAAATAAAGTAGTGTTAAATAATGCAATGAATATAGCGTCAATTTAGAATCTTAAGTAGCTTCATTTAAAAGTGCCTTGAACCTCAAGGCACTTCAATACACTTATCAGAGTGTTCAACCATTTTAGATAAATTTCATCCTCAGTAATCGAACATTATTGGAGTGATAGGATCGGGCCATACTTTGAAACCGTTACTGTGCCAACATTACGTCTGTATTGTAATATTGTAAACGCAGTTTTAACTCGGGTTGAAATCTGGCTCGCCAGCATTGGGCCAGTGCAGTATTACAACGCTGGCCCATTCTTATCATCCCGATATCGAACCAAGGTTGGACCAGTACTGGCAACCAGTATACTGACTGCCAATGAAGAACCATTAATGGCTCGTTGTTCTAGTACCGGCAATTCCTACTAGGGAATCAGTATTTACAGTAGATTATAACGCAGTATCTGTTACGCAATATTTTCATGATATTTTTTAACAGCAAAAGGTACAAATGTCGCCATAGATTAGGAGCCTTGTTACGAGTCATAAAATTTGAGTAATCTTCATAAGTAAAATTTTTTCTATATGCACGTTTCACCATAGACACAGGGTATATCAGAGGTATGTCAGAGAGAGAGAGAGAATTTGAGTCGCAAGCAGGCAAGCGCGAAAACAGACAAAGGCGGTGGCGCACATCAGTATTCTCTTCTTTCCCTCTTGCCTCTTCGTCCTCCGCTCGTTGAATCTAATTACACCGAGCGTGGTAAGAGAGCAAGAGCAAGAGCAAGAGAAAGGGAAGGAAGCTCGTGCTATATAGCGATGCTGTTTCCAGCGGTAGAGCGACGCCCGCGTTCCCTCTCGAGGCGGCAGTTTGGTTGCCAAGCGACCCCGGGGGTAGTAGCCATCTTGGAGGGTTGCAGCGCACCGGCACCAGCCACTAATGGCCTAATGAATTTAATGGAGGCACCGCGACATAGAGACTCGAGTTGCTGCCACTGTTGCCGCTATCCCCCTCTCTCTATCTCTCTCTCTCTCTCTCTCTCACTCGATGCTTTCCTTCTTCTTGCTGCTGTTGCTGCTGAGCTTTCTCGGGGAAAGGCGGTCGTTGAGGTCGCTGGAGAGAGAGAGAGAGAGAGAGAGAGAGAGAGAAAGAGAGGAAGTTAAGAGAAAAATAGAGAAGAAATTTTAGTTTTCGGATATAGCTATGTATGGAACGAGAAAATGATTGGATAGCTTTTTCGAGTGAATTTTCAACCGATAAGACAACCAGAATAAATGCAATTGTTATACTGAAAAAAAATTGTAATGGTTCGTTACAAATTTAGCATTTTTACAACTATTTAATAATAAGCTTGTAATGCAGAGGATAAGGACTGATTACTATGTGCAGTGCTGAATCACGAATGACGGGTTAAAAATGAATTTCCCCAATTTTAGACGATGAAAAGAAGTATATTGAGCTGATAAAAGAAGAAAATAGCGTAATGTTTGAAAAAGTAATTTATCTTAAATTATAGCCTATGAATTAAAAGTCCGTCGAAATACGTATAAGTTATAACTTGACTTGTTGACAACTACTATTTTACTTTATTATATTCAGTTAACCCTACTACATATGTAATGATTACTTTTTTCCTAACCATTAATAAATATTTAAAACTACAAGTAAAACATACGCAATTAGTGATTTACGAATAAGCGATTTCGTCGTTTATTTTTAGAATTTTTTTATACCAAAGCATCTGCTGTTATTGTATTCTTTTATCCAACGAGACCTTTTGCGTTACTGTATATTGGGTTATCTTGCGTTGCCACGCGTACATCGAGCAATTTAATAAATTATCGTAACGAGCTACCTCTGCACGTAACCGTTGAGAAGTAATTAAACACGTATAATTCATCGAATACGCGTTCCTTTCATTCGCCAATATCTAACGCATCCGAAGGTTTCCCAACAGCAATAGCGCGATTCGTTTCTAATTTCCATTTTCGTTTGCACTCGTATCGCATCCATAAATTATCGTTTAGCAAATCGTGACACAATTCGTTAACTTATCTCGCGCGTATCGGGGAACGAATGAAAATTGTGCCAAGGACGCGTAAAGAAATTTCGAGTAAAAGTAAAAACGAAATCCCTCGCATAGGAGAAATTGTAATTTTGAAGATTTCATTAAAGGAAGCGATTACCGCGCGCTAAACGAAATCGGTTTTCTCGAGAAGATTCTCTGTCTACTCGCGGAGAGCGGATTTTTCCAATGAAGTAAGAAACGTGTGGTCGTCTCGTGCGAAAAAAGGACTAGAAATCCAGCTCTTAACTTATCAAAGTTATACTGCAGGTAACCGCGATCTTCCTTTCTAATTAAAACTAAACGACACTTGTACTGCTTGTATAATAATAATGCGTGGCTCTGCGCATTGTGTACGTGTTCTCGAAATTGCTATAAATCGCGAATTTTGGCGTAAAGAGCGCTTTTTGTAGGCATATCTCTGTTACGTCATTTGTTATGCTACATTGCGACACGAGTTGCAAGCTCGGCGCAATGAAATGCCCGCGCGCCGCAACAAAGTCAAAGCACTCGCCTGTTTGCGCAGCGCTTTGTCAGCGAATTATTCGCTAAAAAGTTGTATATGTATTTATTGCGTGTCTACGTTTTTCGCACGAGTTACTTTGCATACGCGCTGTTTTTAAACAAAAATTTTCTCGTGTTTTCGTTTTCAATTAAAAATATATATTAATGGAATACATCTCTTTTAGATTATTTATATATATATATATACATATTTTTAATCGAATTTCAATTTAAATTAAAAAAATATAAAATTCTTACTTTTCTATCCCGAGTGCAAAGTATTGATGATAAAGAGACACTTGAATTTTAAATTACATACTTACCTTTAATTCCTTTAATTATATTTTTATGGATAACAAAGTTCTTGCACTGTTTATTGTACAATCGAATAAAAGCATCTCAGAAAATAAATTCAACGTTTGGATTTCACCTTCGCATCACCGCTGCGTCGTTTGAAATACGTCTTTTAAAAGTCCTATTTACGATATTCATAAAACATATTGTCTTGGTATTCAAAAATACGGTTAACTATAAATAAAATGATTAAAATTATTTTATATAATAATATAATTAATTACACTGTTGGCATTTACATTCGAAGGCACGCCGAAACAACCAATTGTTTTTCATTATATCACGACAAAATCATGAACATCGTAAGATTTTGGTCTTATCTCTAAAATCTTTAGTTTAATACTGTCTTAGTATTGGTCTCAACGATAGCAAGAATAAATCTCGGTCTTCAGCTTTCGCTTCAGCTCCTTCAGTTGAAAAATACAACGTGGGTCTACAACGTTTATACTCGACGAATTTCGAATTGTAAATAAGCAGTACAGCTCTTTTACGAGTAGTAAAAATATTTGTTACCCTAAGTGGCACTCGCTATTGCTATAACGTAAATATCAAACCAAAATAATAATGCATTCGCTGTCTATTTTAATTAGTCAAATCACAGTTATTTGTCCCACAAAAAACAAGTTCAATTTTTATTCAAAACCCTCCAGCAAGTAAATCGTCGCACATTTAGAGCAGCTTATTAAGAAGCTCTGCGAGTCAACAAACGAATGTTTTAAAAATTAAAAAAAAAAAGCAACAACTACGGCTCGTAGCCGCATCGAAAAAAGTAGCCCACCGATCGCAAGCGGTTCTATTCATAAATAACGTTCGTACGCAGGTATGACATAACAGCATAAAATTCAACGTCGCCGTATCCAAGCTGCCACTACAGTTTCCATCAAGTCGTTCTCAGTTCGGGCAAAACGTCGAGCATCAGGATCGCATGCAGAGATAGAGAAAGAGGTGTGTATCTATATATACACGCCGCAGTAAGAGAGAGGAGAAGTGCGCGCGCAACGTTCGGGAAAATAGCCTTCGGGGAGTTCGGGAAGAGCGAAAGTAGCCGGTGCGCGCTGCTGCGGTAATCCAGAGAGTGCGGTCCAGGGCTTACCGGGCGGCTCCTTCTCTCCAGATGTTTATTGACTGAGGGAGGCGCACGCGCGCTTTCTTCTTTCTCTCGGCTTGTCTCATCTTATAAGTCCTATCGTCCCAGCTATGTTCCTACTCTCTCTCTCTCTCTCTCTCTCTTTCTTTCTTTCTCTCTGTCTTATCGCTCGTACTCTTCGATCTATATATCTATATGTGTATGTGTGTGTACATATATATATATATATATATACGTATATTCCGCTATATAGCTTTCCTGCTAGAGTATATATATACAAGGAGATGATGCTTCTTTTCCTTGCCATTGGCTCGCTCTCATATTTTTCCAACCGATGCAGCAGTGCGCGCCTATTCCTCTCTGCTCAGCTTTTCCCGTTGGGAAATCAGCTTCGAGTCTGCGCTCACACACATCTCCTACGTGGCGAGCTTCAATGCAGCTCTTTCTCTTTCTCCTTGGCTTTTTTCGATTAGAGCTCTCGGTGCACACTCGAGACGCACCGAATATAGACGGATCTTCGAGGTATAGTTGAGATTTTTGGTAATATTCGGATTTCATTCGACGAGCGCTTTTTACCGTGGTTAATCTGCGTTGTATGATCTATTGAACGCGTTTAGTCGGTTAAACGAAGAATGAAAAACAACGATTTCACGTGTATACATACATCGTATATACATCGCATATGTCCAGGTAGCAGCTTCCACCATACGTACGTGTAAAACCACTTTACGATCGCAAGATTATCCGAGCCTGATATAGTTGGCAACGATTAAGAGCGTAATATAATGTCTCTAGTGAGCCCAAGCGATTAGGGGATCGGCTTCGATAATCGCTCTCGAGTACTTTTTATCTCCGAAAGACAGACGTAGAAGCGCTGTATAGCTATAGCTTCGGAAGAAAAATTTATGCCTCGAACCCGCGGCTAATCGTTTGGAGCACACAGGTACCTTTTACATTTGCGTTCAAACGTATTACTC
Organism: Apocrypta bakeri; assembly: GCA_018906985.1. NCBI lineage: Eukaryota > Metazoa > Arthropoda > Insecta > Hymenoptera > Pteromalidae > Apocrypta > Apocrypta bakeri. The sequence goes on along the minus strand of JACCIA010000001.1, from coordinate 21,676,554 downwards.
TGTAATAGTCTGTTTTCCAATTAACTAATACCAGAACTTTCCATCAAATTACGCAGTATGCTTCTCCGATATTTCCTCGTTTATTTTTAGAATTTTTCGTATACAGAAGCATCTGCTGTTATTATTAAAAAAAATAATAACAACAGATGCTTTTTGTATAAGGACACCTCTTGTGTTATTGTACATCTGGTTACGTTGTGGTAACACACGCACATCGAATAATTAAATAATTTCTCGTAATATTTGCACGAGTCCTCGTCCAAATTAAATTGTCTTTATTCGAATTTTAATTACTAGCAATCAACGACACAAGATCAGTAAAAATTTTGCTCAAATGACATCCCCTCGAAGCATAATAGTCGCAAAAGACTCTCTCTTACTCTACTCTTTCTTACTTCTCCAAAATAATTATTCCTTTAATTACCACATGTACCACTTTCATATTTCTTCGATTAATCAATAATTGCTTGGCGCGTCCTTTAAGCGAATAAATGCATCGTCCACAGGTATATTACGGATTCTCGAACGAATTACCGCTTAAAACAATGTTTTCCCTCATATCTCGGAAATATTTGAATCACATTCACACAAGTATATATCCATGAATGTAATTCGATTTTTTATCACTTTTATCAAATCTGTACAGAGTGTGAATAATCAAAATTTTAGAAATTTTCATTTAGAACTAAGCGAATCATTCGTCGATAAAAACGCATATATTTAGTAATATCGACTCGATTCAAGGAATCAGATGCTTGGAAGTTACAGTATTGTAGAATAAAATCTTAAAAGTGCCAAAAATGAGAAAACGAATCTCATAATCCAATCCAGAAAAATCCAACTGACCTGTTCGCAATGAATCCTTACAACCCTACAAACTCAATAAAAATCCCATCGATCAGCATTGGACAGCCCGAAACTCCTCGGAATAACTAACAGACAATTAAAGTACTCATCTATTCTAGTAAACAGCGCGTTCAACCATTCGTATCGCACGATCATCTAACTTGATTATTCTTACGATTCTACAGTACCCACCCACGCACACCTTCGCCAACTCGAAACTTCCAACGAAGCCGCAAAATAGTCCAAAGGTAAAAAGTCATAATTCACATTTCCGCATCGATGAAGGCTCTCGAGCGCGCACTTTCGAATATACAAGCGCGCGAGAATGCGAGGTTGCTTCAGGGGCAGCCCTAAGCACCTGGATTAAGTGTTGCGCGTAAATTCTTCGGCGCCGTAAGTGTATACCCCGTACGCTTCGCAACCTGTTTTTTTTTTTTCTTTCTTCCCATCCCCGTCCGATGCACATACCTCCGTCGGGATAAAAAATCGTCGTCCGTCGGCTTCTTTTTTTTTCTTCGCAGCTACCCGTTCTTATAGCTGCTTATACTCGAGCGCTATCCTCGTTACCGCCGAGTTCTTGCTGGAACTTATATTGGACCCGAGGAAAGAAAAACTAGAGGATCCCTTTTTTTTTCTTTCGCTAACTGTGCACTCTTTGTGCACGCTCTAGGGCGCCTCGGGCAATCGCGAAACTTAGTTCTCCGAGCGAAGATTTAAATTTTCGAATGATTTACACGAGAGACCCTTGGATATGTGAAATGTATACGTGGATTGTATATGATGTAAATGTAATATACGTGCATCGTTGAGAAGAGAAATTGAAAAAATCATATTGGCCGTAGGAAAAGTTCTTTTTATACTTGTAATGGCGATGATAGAAAATCGAATGGGGAAGTTTGAGAGTAAGCAACTGCAAAGTTACAAAACGTTTATTACGAGTTTTGTGGGAATGTAATGTCTGCCTGTGTGTATGTATATATACTCTGTTGTAATTTATGGAGCTAAATTCGAACGTGTCTACATCTCTTGCATCGACTCACAAACTGCTTTAACGTGATTTCTCGTGGCGTCGATAACATGGAACGCTAGTTTATCCGCGATGGAACTTATACTTACGCATAAGGAGTGTTACGTAATGGGTGAATTTCGAGAGGATGCAATGGAAAATGAAAAATCAAGTTTTATAAATATAACAATTTTAATTAATGAATAGGTAACAATTGTGTATCGGTAATCAACGAAGTCGGCGAATAATATCGAAAAACAATTTTAATAGTGACACTGCTGACTTCGCTTGTCAATTTTCAACAATGTTATTACAATCGAATTAACGCACAACTTGCATTTACATATGATGAAAATTTGTACAAAGGTATACGATTCCACCTGTTATATGTAATTTACTTAATTCGCACTTATAAAAATACATCATCCATGTATAGCTATATGAAGCATGAAACGAACTTTAGGTACAATATATATAGTTGCTATATTGAAAAATATAAATTTTACATACCAATCCATAGAATTCGTTTAAAATTTCATACAAATGTTTATCTTCCTACTTATACGTTTATTCAAATTAACGTCGAATTCTTAAAAGCGAGCCAATCTCAGCTCAACATGCTCGAGAAAATATAGCGATTATCAAGCGGACTCCTCTCCTATATATAAAAGCGTTAAAAAAGAAACGATGTACGAAAAATATTTACACGCAACTATTACAGCAAAATGAAGATACGCTTAACCCTATACAAGTATAATGCACCTAAGCGATAACATAGTCAACCCAATAATATTTGGATAAAAAAAAAATACAGAAAATAAAAATAAACATAATGTGTCTTAAATAAAACTTATCTTTCAAAGATTGTCTGAAATACGTGAAGAGATAACGATTGTACCCACGTATACGTAATATCGCAATGAAATATCGATACATCCGTTGCAAAGTAGAAAATAATTGCCCAATATACGTGAGCGAATTCCAACGATTAGAATAGACGAATTGAACAAAATAAATTCGCTAAATTTTCGTATAAATATTGTAATCGCCACGCGAGCGGAGCAAACGCGAGAGCGAACATATCCAGAATAAATAAAAGAGAATTCTTTACGACGCTGAAAGAAAACTAATCACACACTCTCGGCGGGCTCGAGATTCGTATATTTTAATTTATATATATATATATTTATATATATATATTTATATATATATAATGAACGCATCAAAGTTTCTTCAGTTGAGCGTAAGCCCGGAGGGGATTTTCAATAAGGCAGGTGAGAACTCCCTGTTGAGCATAGTAAGGAATCACCGATTCCTGGTTGTACCATGACGCCCATCGGTTCTCCATTTCGCAAGCGCACTCCATCGAGAATACTGCTGGAGCTGTAAACGTCGTCGTAAAATCTACTGAATATAAGGGGTCGAGCATCTTGACTGATTTACGCGCGTTTACATTGCGGTGGTCTTGTTACTTTGATCGATCATAAGAACGAAAACTACGCGTAATGCATAATACGTGTATGTACGGAATAACTTCCTATATCCGGTGGTTGAATAATTGTTGTGCGTGTAACTACGACTGCAGACTACTGTTATGTGAATTTTTTTCTCATTCTTAGCTTTTTGCGCGAGAAAGAGGATAATTTATTGCTCGTCAGTCGCCGAGAGGTAGAGGTGAAGAATTGCCTTTGGTTATCAGAGTGGAGAACGGGTAAAATAATCGAGAGGCCATTCAAACGGATAAAGAAAGGAATTTGCATAAACATATATTATAATTTGTTATCCAATCACGGGGTTGAGTTGGATAGACGCAATGTGCGTATACTTACAGGACGGGTCGTCCGAATCCGTATGTCATAATTCACTCAAACTAGGACAGTTGTTGTTGAGACGGTATTCAACGTACATCATACCGGTGTTATGCCAATAGTAAAGAGCTGCGACGACGAGTATGTGCCACCACTGGTGCGACGATCCAAGATAGTCCACGCAACCTTAAAAGGATCGATGCAAATTAGTATAGATGTAGTTATTTGTATTTATTATACTTGTATTATTTATTTACATTTTAGTCACTTATATTGTATCTAATAATAATTTCTAGCGCGTAATTACGACATTGAATGTATTACGATATGTAGACCGATTTGTGGTGTAATACATTTTTCAGTCGAAACTTTGTGTTATTTTATTACAAATTATTCAACTTTTTTGTAAAAAGTGAAACTTTGAGTGTATTTGTATAATCAAAGTGTATGATAAGAGGTTATACAGTTTTAAACGTAATTTACCGATTCATTTCGAGTATAACAATAGTTACTTTTTGATTTAAGGGGGTCAGCACCAGATTATTGAATTTAACAGAAAATAATTTTTTTGTAATTTGTAAAAAAACATGTAATACGTAATCTTTGTATTCACTCTTGTATGTAAAATAGTGGAATATGTACTGCGCGTATTCCCTACAGAGATTAAGGGCTCAAATCATCTTTAAAATGCAAATTACTCAATTAAAATATTTATAAGAATGCAGTTATAATCTATACTTGTTTTAATTAGTCTAACTCTTCCAGAAGTCCTATGGGTAGTTAGTTACAACAGAAAGAAGAAAATTAACTCATCGCAGGATTCAAAGTCAACCGATGAATGAATTGAGCTCAAAATTGGTAGTTGAATTCTTTGTTATAATCTATGTCCTTTCAATATGAATGTGCTGATTTAAAATTAAATGTACACATAAAATATTAAAAAAAATACACGTTTCTGAATGTCAAATTTCTTCTAATCTCTAAGTTTGAGCTCAATGTATCCATCGGTTAACTTTGCATCCAACGGTGAGTGAATTTATTACTTTCTGTTGTAACAAGCTATCGAAAGAACTTATAGAGGAGCAAGACCTTTCAAATTGAAAGTCAAACTACCTTCTATTATTAGAGCAAGTGTAAATTACAATTACATTGTTTTAAATATTTAAAATTTTGAATTTAGTTATTTGCATTTCGAAGGTGTCTCGTCCCCTTTACCAGTCAAACGAGAACTTCGAAAATGTGTCCTAGTATAACGTTGAAGAGTCAAATTGCCTCTATAAATAAAGGAAACTTTTTCCGACCAATCGATCATCTCGTATCATCATTTCGTCGTAAATCACCTGGAAACAGTCGCTCAGGAACTTTACTAAAGTAAATGAGGAAAGCAGCCCCACTGATAGCGTACATGCCCAGCACGCGCGGCAACAGGAGGTTAACCACTGGATTCTGCATGCCACCCATGGCTATTACCCAATGGAGAGTCGGCAAAACTCCGTAAACGGCCCAGCCGACGAATACCGCGAGTTTGATGTTGTCGTTGACTTGGTACCGTGGAAGTTGCAGCAGCATCGCCACAATGAAGATCGCCAATACGGTTACCAGATAGAATCGTTGGAGTCCCTGCGAATCATCGATTATTCGTTAATTCGATACGCTTTCTTCGCGATAAAGAAATAATCGAGGTTAACTCATTGGTTTGAAGCTTCCTTTGAAAACATTTGTCTCTCGCAAGATTAGTGTCTTGTTGAAATGAAAAAAACCTACGAAATCGTATCGGTTGTTACTATTAATTGTATAAAAGACGAATTTATTTTGCATACGTTATATAAGGCACTTTGAATAGTTTAAAATTATTATACGCAGATAAAACGGAAATGCGAATGAACGACGATTGCAATTGCTCTACTTGATCTTCAAATTATATCGCAAAATATGATGGAGATATTTAATTAACTCTACCGACTGTAAAATAGCAGATTGAATGTGCGTCTAATTTAATGTTTCTAATAAATATTCACATCCATAATCGATATCGGTCAAAGAAAATTACGCGTTTTTTTTCTTCATTGTCCAATTTCAATATCATTCGCAGGTATTTATAAAGAGAATTTCGTAGCGCGTTTTTCGAGCGATTCGTTATTTAATTATCCTCTTGGAAATAACGCGAATGAGCAGTACAAATTACCTTATGACACCAGAAGGCATAATAAACTCCTGACATGTAAATTGCTAGTAAACTAAGAGCGACTCCTAATAGATCGTAGGATAAGAAGTACCAATAATCCTTTTCGCTTCGACAGGAAAATGTGTGATATATCGATGAAAGTATCATGCAAGCCTGAAACAAAAAACCCAAATCGTACAAATCAGCAACCAGGATAAATGTAAACAGGGATAAAATTTCGTCGAAAAAGAAAGAAAAAATCAGTTGATCGACTCACTTGGAAACAGACTAAAAGTAGAGCGCACAGCACTTTATCGCCAAATGGAGCTGTGATATTTACCAGATACAGATCGTAAAAGGTGAGCCCACAAAATAGAACGAAACCAAAAATGTGACTCCAGATGTTGATTGTTTCGTTCGTCCACCAGAATATGCTAAAAACGTAAGAATAAAATTAATTTCCAGCAAATATATGCACTCTAAAAACCGTAAAATAACGTAGAACCGTAACGAGGAAATCCAGTACATGTAATTCTTAATTCAAAACTGGCATTTTTGTAAAAAAAAATTAATTTAAACGAGACCACTTGCAAAGGAAATTTTCCTCTTCGCGTGGTATTCGAGATTATTTCTTTTTTTTTATTCCAAATGATATTTATGTCAGTGCACATTACGTTTCACGCAAATTACTCATTTATTAATTAGCGTCTGCAAAATTAGCAAAAAAAGAAAAGTTTTCAACGTACCTTTCGATGCATAATTTCGTTGTTAAATATCCCCTGTACCCAGTGAGGATGTAAGGATTGAACCGCAAATATTCCGGAGCGAGATGCCAGGGTAACAATACCCTCATCCGTTGTTCATCCTCTGGGGTCACCGGTCCTTTGATCGGCGAATCTGCGAGTTCCTTCGGCCGCGCGTGTGCCTTCGACTACGGGAAAATACAAATTTATCATCAAGAATGTGTATGTTTCCCGTAAAAGAAAAAATAATCGAAACGTATTTGAACTTTGTAATTGCTCGCGAAAACTTTTCCTCTTAACTGGCACTATTACTCGTATACCTTCTTCCCACAACTTTCTCAATATTTCACACTTTAATGACGCTTTAGGCGAACGCTTGCATTATACAGCCTCCACCGAAGTGTCCCAATAAAACGAAAGAGAAAGAAAGTCACGATGAGGCTCGTCGACCTACTTATGCTACACAGCAAGTGAAATCCTGACCTTGTTGCGACGGGAGGTTCCCTGGTTGAAATAAAAAAAAACACTGCGCCGAAACGGAATAAACTAGCTGTTTATTTTTGATAAAACAAGCGTGTGCGTTTTAACGAACGACGAGTATAAAAAGAGATTGCTCGATTCCACGGTGTGTCTCGAAAGTTGCACGGCTACTTTTAAAAAAGTAGATTGTCTTCTTTTTTTTCTTTTTTTTTTTGACGGACACCCTGGTAAAAATATTCGCTATCGCTTGGCCTAATAATGAATCATTTTAGCGTCACGTTTGATTAATTATTTGCAAGAAATAAACAACTTTGAATTTTAATACATAAAAATTGATATTTGCTCTATTAATACACGTTATACGCGCGGCTCTATTGATTATTAAAATATTCGTATATCTAACGGGAGGTGAATTTGCTTTTGATTAATTTTTTTTTGTTATTTCTCTTGAATTTTTCGCTGCGATGATCGATTTTCGCAAAATTGATTGAAGACATACTAAGCGCGACGTCCCTACCGGCATCAATAAACATGTGCATGGCAAATTGAGAGTTATTATGCATTTATATGCAGTGTAACGCGAACGTCGGCGGAACTGCGAGTGGCGGATACTTTTGTATGCAGTAATATTCGCAATTCATATTGAAAAAAGAAAACGACAATACAAATGGTGCGAAGGAAATATAAATTACGAAGCGGAAAATTGCTCTAATTGCTTTCAGCTAAGGTTGTAACCCTGTATGCAGAATAATTCGATAAACAAGTGAGCTAAAATTCGAATACCAAGATCTTCTAGGTATCTGTGTTGACGAAGTTGTGGATATTTTTTAAATAGTGTCTTCTGAACGATTATTAAAAATATTGTTTTATTTTTGAGCAACGATAAAATTGTAATAAATTGGTAAGAAAATAAATGCCAATGATGTAGATCAGTAATTTAATTCATATTTCAATCAGATTCGATAAAACGTGCGTACAATATGCGGCAATTAAATGAGAACGCAATGGTTATTTATAAATATAGCAACTAGCGTTCGAGTTGAAATCCTACGATTTCTTCCGCTCTTATCCTCGATTTCCACGAACTTTCTTTTGCAAAACATAGTTTCATTCTTTACCCGAAAGCTAAGCAGGACACTGCGCGATAACAGTTTGTACATTTTCTTCTTATCGAACTTAAGGCTTGAAATTCCAACTATTCTATTCTCAATAAAAATTAATCACAATACGAAAATTATTAAAATAATAAAAATACAAATGTCAAGCACATCGTGTCGAATCTATGTAGAACGCAATGAGAGATTTTTAACAGAAATCCACACCTAACACTACTTTTACAACTGCTATATATTTTGATAATAATACATTTAAATATTCGAAAAAAGTCGACATCAAAGTAGCAATCAGGCTTAAAATTCCAACTATTATTTTCTCAAAAAAAATACAAAACTTATTAAAATAATAAAAATACAAATGTCAAGCACAGCATGTCGAATCTATGTAGAACGCAATGAAAGATTTTTAACAAAAACGAACACAACTATATCATTAGAACAAAAATAAAAAATAACATTAATTTTACAACAGCGATACATGTCGATAATAATGTCGTAAAATATTCCAGAACAATATTAAAAAAAAGACAAAATTAAAGTATAATTTTTCAACCCACTGCCATCAAGTCGACATAACAATAAATCTCATCGTCTTTTTCAGCCTACATAACAAATTGAACTCAAAGCACGAATTCGCTACGCGCGGCAAAAAAGGAACATCGTCCCGATCGTCCTGTATCGAATTTTCGCACAGAGAAAAGCTACATCGTGATAGAATAAAGAGAAACGACTAATGGATCAATGCAAGTGGGTCACAACGGAACAGGTATCTCGTACCTCGGGGCTTGCGTTCTCCTCCGTGTATTACGTGGCGATGTGTATGTCAAGTCCCATATAGAGACTCCACGGTTTGTTGCTCTCGGTAGAGGGGAAATTCATGCTTTTCTCGATCGGCATTAGCAAGAGAGAGAGAGAGAGAGAGAGAGAGAGAGAGAACCTCTGGCAAAGCGTATACCTTCATCTTCTTCTTCGTCAGACTTTTAATTGCGAGCCTCGCGAATGTAGTCGCGTGAATAGCGGGAATAGCCCGTTATATGAGCGCGCGGTTAAGTGAGTGCCAGTTTTAAGTGTACACGGAATTTGCAGATGCGTCTTTCGAAGCTCGTTCCTTCGTTATTGCAACGCGTCACGAGAGACTTTAGCCTGGCGTGTACTGATTATACTATTTTCTTTTACGTCTGTATAAATCTCCATGCGAGCTATTGTCACTGATCCCATCGCGAGCTGGACCTATGGAATAGAATTTATCGACGATTTTCTCTAGACAAAATTTATAAAAAAACAATCGTCTATGTGGCTTGGTTCGCTATGGGCGATTGTGCTACATCGTAGAGAAGATAAGAGTGCGGTGAACTACTTATAATGTATATACATGTTTCCGTGTGTCTGTGTGTGTGTGTGTGTGTATAATTTAATTTTTTGCCGTAACTACATGCTTTCTCGCTTTCTACGTATTTTTGCACAAAAGTTCTGTTCGAAGTTTAACGTTAAACTTGAATTCTCTGGAAATCCCATGAATCTTGGAGCCTACGAACTATTGCATTAATTTTAGTGGAGGCTAAAAATTTTACTTTGGAATTTCACGACCGCACACTTATCCATCACTTTCTATGAAATATTTTTGCGGGACCTTAAAGGCGCGCGAATAAACCTAGTAGACACAACCAAATGTATCTCAACACTTTCACCAAACTGACGCTCGAACTACACTAAACATTTGGCTCGTATAAAACTGTGAAACGACTTTTTGAACTTTCGTTTTCGATTCGGCTATGTCATCTTGGCTTTCGTAAATTTGATTTTTCTTTTCCTTCTTGAATTATCACCCAAATTAATTGCTTTTTACACGCGACAATAATGTATTCTGCATTTATTCGTTTCGCTGCGATATTCGAATTGAATTTTCTTCATTTATTAGTATTTGTGTAATTAAGGATTCGCAGAATTAAAGAAAAACGTCATTTCGATCATATTGCAGCTTTGAATTTAACAAAAAAATTGTATATCATTGGAGAATGACAATGTGAACTTCTGGTATTGTTAAATTATGTTTTTCAAAATTATTATTTTTATAGATCATAAGGATATAGATGATAAATGTTGAGTAAGATACTGCAAAATAACGTAATTTGAGCTTCGAATTTAAAAAAAATCATGCATCTTCAGACAATGATAATATCAACTTCTGGTAGATATTGTTGAGCAATGTATTTTCCACACACTTGAAAGAAAAAATAAAATTCGTAACAATATTATATTTCTGGTAACAAACATCCAAGATTCCGTAAGTCCTCCTTAAGAGAGCATATTTACATCATTGCACGATAAATATAATTTCAGGATATCGACAAAGCGGAAAATTTCCAATACTTGCGGATTGAATAGCTTATAATACATACAGCTTAAAGGTATGCGTACGTCAATGTGGACTAAATAGTACGCTTTCAAATAAAAGAATAATACGACAATTAATTAAAGAACAGCTCTAATGATATTCCGTCTACTGATTATATAAATAATTACGTAACTGACCAACCGCAGAGAAAAGAGCTAAGGATCGATGACTTTCGAAATTCATAGAAAAATAGACTAAAGAATAAAGATAGAAATTCTTGAGATGGCAGATATATATACTTTCACTGATTTCATTAACATACGCACCTATACATGTGTGTATGTACATATACCTATAAGTATAGTATACAGGAAAGGTTGAGTTCAAGGTGTCTATTATAGATAATGAGCCAAACGTTTACAACTAGTTATAGATTGCGAAGTGAGTACAATGCTGCATTTAACGTTATTTACACAACAACTTTTATTTCAACGACATTTTATGCACATTGAAATACCTACGAATAATCGTGCGCGGTAAATCGTTTCTTTCTTTTTGTCTTATTGTTACAATTTCGCAATCCAAACTCTACATTCCGGCATAAGCAATATTGTATAATGCAAATGAAGGTCACGTAAAAAAAATCAATATTATTATTATTCATTCCCGAGTGCATTCCACTTTGAATAAGCGTTTTAAAAGGTACACACCGGGTATACGTACGCGAATATATTATAATATTGTTATATCCGATAGCGAGTATTATATAAAGGCGCGAACGTACTTTAAAGTGCCTCAGTGCGATTTTTATAAATACGAATACAGATCTGATTGCGAACGTAATTATAGGAGATTTGAGCATAATTAAACGAAAAAAATAAATAATACGGAGACAGTCGATAATTTGAAGGAACTCGTCCTAGGCAACGCTAACGGTACGGGGAATGACATTTTTTTTTCTTAAACCTCGCCGAAGTCCGTAACTATAGATTTTTTTCAAATCAAGTCATATCAATAACAAGTACTTGGAACGCATCAACTAGAAAATGACATATATGAGTAAGTATATTGTCTTACGTGACGTTCGCGTGGCTTCTCGTCCGCCTCTTCGGTTGGCTTTGGCTTCTCGTATGCATTGTTATTGTGCACTAGGTGATCATTGACGATGTCTTCTTTTGTGGCATCGCTGACCTCCTCGACGCACGGCAGTATTTTCATCATCTATAAGGCCTTTGTTGATTGCACACCTGTAGAATTTCGAGAAAGAAAGAGCATGTCTTTACGATGACTTTTATCGCCGACTTTTCACAAATCTCATACGCTACGTAGCACAGGCGCATCTACAATGAATCAAATGAATTACGATTTTGCAAACACTGCGCGCCTGTTTTACAAATAATTCAATTGGCTCTGTATGAACAAGGAGTTATAAGACGCTCTTGAAAACTTTTATTGATAAAGTGTTGCCGATTAAGGTCATTGGCCTGTATAAAGCCATCAACATCAAACACTTCAATGAAGCGGTTGAACATACGAATAGAGTCGAGAGAGAGAGAGAGAGAGAGAGAGAGAGACAGAGAGACAGCCTTTAAAAGACTGATAGCATTTGCTCGTTGCACAATACGTGTACAATTGGCGAGAGGAATTCGCCGAGGAAGAATGAATTTCGAGCTTTATTTTTCGTCGTTTATTGTCTACGCGTAAAATTTCTTTATTTCAGTGGAAAATGTTAAACGAGTGCCGGAAATACGATTTTCATGCGCATATGCAACCATCGAATGCTTAATTGACCGTCCAACCGGAAGAAGACTTAGATATATATATGATCTCATTCCTCATATATCAATTAATGTTCTGTATATATTTATATATATATGTACATACTCCTCTTCGATGCGCCGCTCGAAATCTTACGTAAATCTACATTTGAATAAAAACTTTCTAATATGCAACAGCGAGAGAAATTGTACGGTGTAAACATAATAATGGACGTCTATAAAATCAGGAAAGTTAGATATTCTTTAAATCATCGTGTGGTAAACGGTATTGCTCTCGTTTCGACGACGAACGCGTGGCGTTTCTTTTTTTCTCTCGTCTTTTCTTTCTTCCACTGCGTATAATCCTCTTGCATACATATTGTTCTTCCAGATTTTACGATACACCGCTTTGGAAAACGTCACTTTCTCGAATTTCCATGGCGTTTAACGATGATTTTTAATATACATAACCATGACCGTACCGAGAGATAATTCGATATAGCGCGTGACCAGTTTTTCCAAACAGCGCGCATTACGTGAAGGAAAAGGAACGACTTCGAAAAACCGATCGAGTCTTGCGACGCATCGCGAAACACATGTACAAGTATACGCATGCACACGCGTACATACATATGTTATACATATATACATGTAGGTATATTTATATATATGTATGTATATATATACACACACACTATGGTCAACAACACTTAAAGGAATAAGTCTCAGTAGTTTTCCATTCACTCTCACCTCCGCTATGCTCTCCGATCTCTCGGGCGACTGCCGCGGCAATCTACGAGAAAGTTTCGAGGAAACGGGACCGCGCACATACATACGGACACGCGAAAGAGAGAAGCCCCTTACGATCAAGTATATATACGTATATTTGTGCGAAACGGAACTCGTTTGATCGAACCGATCACACGCCATCGCCAGCTGCGAATAGTTTTTTTTTTTTTGTATACATATATATAAATACGCAGGTGTATGTTGAAACGTTAGATTTATCTGTTTTCGAAAATAAACGACGGTAAGAATGGACGATTTCTCGTCGTCAACCGGAAGTTCGAGAGAAACAGTGCAGCGAGACTTTGCGTCGATTGAGTTGCATATAATACCGATCAAGAGATCGATAATGCACGTGGAAAGCAGATCACTGCTTTTACAATCAGCGACTAATTATGATCGACTGGTATACATAGCGGAGATATAAATTCGCAAGCTATAGGTATACTTTATCTCGACTTTATCTCGTGGATGTTTTACAGCAAGGCACAGATCGTGCAACCACGTATACTCACGACTTTGGCCTTGACAAAGACCTTCGAGCCTCCGAAGCCGAACAATCAAGCGTCAGGGATACGTATTCGTATTATAGGCTTTAGCTTGATCGTCCGGTGAATCAAACGCCTTTTCGCGTCTTGCAGAGTCGAGATGTAATCTACTTGTCGAACGAGTCGAAGGAAAATTATTTTGTTCGTCTCGTTCGGAGTGAAAAATCGTAAATCCGTCTTTTATCGTTAGGTCGAGGCACGTGGTGAAGTCTGCGACCGTTGACGATTAGATTTTTTTTAATATAACTTATACTGCGTCGAGATGAAAAAAATTATCTCAAAGGAATAGAGCAAAAAATCTGTCTGCTCGTTTCAACTGCAACATTACATTCATTTGTATTGCAAGATTATGTCTGCTTTCAAAAGATCAAGGGTGAAGCTATTGACGTGTCGTAATTAGTTAAAAAAAATCAATAGATACTTGGAATGCCAATAAATGTAAGAATTTGATTAATATTCGGATATAAAAAAGGCAGTCAATTAATTTCATTTATTCATAATAAATTTTATTTTATTACAGAACGTTCTCTACCGGTATGCTTTAATTATCTTAAAATTGTTAATAAACAAAACCTTATCTTTTTATCGTCGAATCTTTAATCTCGTAAACATAGCCGATATTTTTTACAAAACATTTTACAAAATGAAAACAATTAAGAAGTTTTCAAAATTTCTTTCCCATAAAATCTTCCAATCTTTCTCACTTTTCTCAAAAATGTTTTTTTTTTATTTCAAAGCGTACCAGATCTTAACATTTGTTTATAAAAATAAAAAGAAAGTTATTGTTTGTCAAATTATATCTCGAGTTTAACATCAAAAAGAGAACGCGGCTAGAGTTGTTTTCTCAAAACGCATTAGTAAAAAAAAATGTAGTATAATTTTTTTATCTCGATATCGTAAAAGAAAGAGTTTTATAATTGACCATAATCGGAATTTTTTTCATTCATATTCTTGCATTAAATGTTATTGATTCTTTCCGCGAGTACTTACCATCGCAAGGTAATGCGATAAAAAAAACAGATCATTAATATCAAACGAACGACTAAATATAGACGACTGTATAATTTCGAACAAGTTTATAACGTTTTTTGCGAAAACGCCTTCAGGTGCGTGTGCGAAAAAGAAAAACAAAATTATCGGCTCTGGTAAACATAAATATACACAAGTAAACAATACTTGTTCTAAAAGAGCTTTGTAAATTTCTTGCGATACAATGAACAAATCGTCGAAAAATAACGAATGTCGAAATTCCCGTCCGATGTCAACACCGCATAACATCCGTTTTCATTCGGAAGTTCGAGCGATAAAGTTTAAGATTCGCGAGGAAAACAATGTAAACAAACAATCTTTTTTTTTTTATGTAAAACCTGCGACGATCGAGCGCTTACGCTTAAATATTACTTACAACAAGAATGTGTACGAGGTTACAGTTTTTTGATCCGACTTTGTGTCATTATTGTAATTATCTCGGAAACCAGTATCAGTCGTCCAAGCAATACTAATCGGAATAATTTCCACATTACGACCGTAAGCTAGCTATATGATTGTGCATTCGAAAAGCTCAACCGATTACCAACTCCGCGGGCATCAATCGTTCAAAGTATACTCGATAACCATATATTTATAATGAAAAGCAAAGAGCTAAGAAGTAGAAGCTTATCCAGGAAATGTACGATTCAAAGCACTCGATGTTAAACTCACCTGGTGCGTCTCCGATCCAGCGAGAAAGTGTCCAACCGCAACGTTCTCCAAAGCCAATCTGGCTTCGAAAATAACTCGAAATAGAGAGAAATAAATGAAAAATCGATCTCCCTTATCTCAGAACATTAAGGTGACATCTATCTACGACGAGGCATCGTCGGCACCTCTACACGTGCCTGTCTCACTGAACACTGCCGGCGCTCACCAACCGAACCCCACGAGCTGATCGTTGGCACTGCGAGCTCTATGCACGGTCGAAGACGTTCTCGCTCTGTCTCCTCTGTCCGTGTATAAGTATCGCGTGTATGCGCATGGACCCGCGGCGCAACGACTGGACACGCGGAGAACCTCGTTTTCCTTTCTCTCTTTCTTTCTTGCGTACTGAGCTCTGGTTGTTGAGCGCTGTGTAAGTAAAATTTCGCTGCGGTTTGCGGCGTATTATACACGTATATGAGGCACGTTGCTATCAATCGCTTATTCACATTCGCAGTATTTTCACGAACATTTCTGCTTTTTCTTTTGCAACGAGATGTTGGATATTATTGCTTTTTGTAGGTGTATCTGGTGGTTTTATACACTGAGGCTTTGCCGTATTTGTAGCTTGAACAAATTGATGCTTCGAGTTTGCTTGAATTTCAAAGATTTTCTGTTTCTAAAATTAATCAGGGCAATTTTTTGTTCGATGCATTTTTTAAATATGGCAAACTTTGTCGTATTTGTAGGAGTTTGCAAAGAAATTTTTTAAATGTGGCAAACTTTTTAATCGAAGAATGGGTGATAATATCAGTTTTTGTATGGTTCTGTGGGTTTGTTCGTTTTTTTATATTGAGATTTCGTGTTATTGGTACACCGAAAGAAAAGAAAATCGAATCGAAAACTTTTGTTGTAATCCTTATACTTTCTTCTTCCAAAAAGTAATGTTTCATTGAATAAATTTTCTTAAGTATATGACGAACTTGTTTTTAGTCTATTTCTAGCATCTCAGTTTCATGAACGAAACATCATTTAAGCCTGTCTTTTGATCAATAAAATTTGTTAAGCAAACTCCATCTATTCGAAAGTATCTTATCTATACATATAAAAGAAAAAGATTATTTATTTATTAAGAAATTGCTCTTTTTCAAAGAAGCAATCATTATTACTGCAACTAAAATCTTTTCTCGTACTTCCAATACTTTCTTCGTTCAAAACAGCATTTGTTTTTAATAAATACATTTTCTTAAATATGCATCGCTTTTTTCAGTGTATACTAAACTCGAGAAGAAAAAATAAATAATCGAAATTTTAGTTTACGACGAATAGAGCGAGCTTTATACGCAACTTTATAACGCGGAGGTAATAGAGCGTAAGAGTGGGGGGCCGCATTTCTCTTTCCGTTTCTCTTTTTTCTCTACGACTTTATAATCACGAAATATCTTGGACGATTTTTTCATAGACACTGTACCTCCTCACACCTATATATGTCGAATGTAATGGTAGTCGTGTACATTTCAATGTAATTGTTTGATCACAATTTCTTTACTCTAATACGTATTAGCTAAGATGTGTAAATTAAAAAACAAAAACACGCGTGTACGTTAAGTGGATCGATTTCTCTGAACTTCTCTCTCCATCCATCCAACGTCTCGATCTATTGTGCATATACAAACGCGACAAATCTCTAATGGCTCTACTTGTGATCCTCGAAATCAACGAGACAATAATTCGAGGCTCACACTCTCTCCCTTACGTAAGATTTCACTCTCACCGCCAGCTTGTACACATAGTTTTGTGTTCTTTAGTGCCCATATATATTCGTCTCTGCGTCAGCTTCTGCGGAGCTGCATGAATCCGACCGAGGCTATCTTTTACGTCTTTTGAGGTAAGCCGAGGCTTTTTTGCTAGACAACGATGTGAGGAAGTAAAAAAAAAACGAAATTACCGCGTAGAAGAGTTGCCTGTGAAAGTCGCGTTACAATTGATAATGTTGAACTTAGAGTTAGGTGAACGTTCGTTTATTAGAGAGACTTGGGTATTTTGAATTTTTTTTTTTTTACTTGAGGTTATAAATTTTGATAAAAAGGCTGCGATGATTTATGTATTACGTTAGTTTATATCGCTGTGCACCCGAAATTTAATTTTAATTGAAAACTGCTTTCTCTCGGAGTGTTCGGGTTATTGTTCTTATAAGACGTTTGCCATTTGAAGTTTATCATTTCGAATTTCCATAAAAAAATGAAAATTGACTTTCTTATGGAAAAAACGAGAAGACGAAAGCATGAAATCTTCGAATCCATATTGAATTAAGAATTAAAACAAGTCACTACTTTTATGCGTTATTTATATATGTATATAGTATAGCTCAGTTGGTCAGATAGAAAATATGTTATTGTAGGGTTAATTAAATAGAAAGTGATATGTGATAGCTATCGTTAGAATGATCGTACATTACGGTAAACAAAATTGTTTACGTATAAACATGAAGTATTTTAGCGAATCTTGTAATTTTATCGTGACCGTATTATGATTTTTAACACAACAAGGTGTCGTCTATATATCTTATAATTAACGTTTATTTTCTAAGATTTTTACACAAGAATACTATATAAATATAGCGACTGAATATTGAAGTTTATGTAACATGTATTTGTTTATAAAGTAATTGTTATATACTTGTTGTCACTTAATGAATATCATATTTCGAATACGTCTAGCGACGCCGTAAAATCTATAAAAAATATTTTGTTAGTCATAAAATCTCATTGATTACTTACTTAATGATATATTTAATTTACTTCATCCGATTGATTAAATTTTTACCGCATTATGTATAAGTGTATATGTAATCTGTTTGATAATTCAATCCTAATCGTTGGATTAATAAAAAAACATAGCAACAACGAGTTATTCGAAACTATCATCATAGTCGTCGACTTTTTTTTACCCTTTTTTCGTACAATTGTAATTAAATGTTTCATTAAAATTTACAATGACATAATTTCAGACATAAAATATGTACTTAATTATTCTCCTATCATTTTTTCTATATAATACGCGAATATTGATTAATTCGTTCTTTGGAACTTAAATGCGCGCACTTAAATCGATATAATTCTTACATAATATATCAATGATGTCAAGTGCATTACGAGAAGAATCGAGCAAAGAAAAATTCAATTTTACATTAACGTGGCATCGTATAAAACACTAGCACTTGATAATTTATCATCAAATCAAATATCCCTTGTCACGTCGATTAAACTAAAATAATAATTAACTTGAAAAAAGTAAATAAGAGAAGGTATGTCATTTGGAGTCGTACCAAACTTTATTACTTTGACTCTTTTGATCGATATCAATCAAATGTATCTCGATCTTATAGAGATAATATAATAGAAGAGCTAAGATCACAAAGTTACCTATTGTAATTTGTTTGTTTGTTTGTTTTTTATTTGTTCTATTTGAGTAGTGTTCGTAGTTGCATAGGGCGACAATGATCTTAGTTCCTCGGCTACTTATTCGGTGGTTACAAAACGTTCGCTTGAAAACTCATAGCAATATGAGTTTATCCTCAAAAATTCATCCTCCAGGTATACAATATCGAATAAACAAGAATATGAGAGAATACACATCTAACAATTGTATTGCTAGATCATTACGTGACGATAAAAAGTGCTTCACATAACGAAATTATCGACAGAAAAGGAAATCCTCGCAAATGCGAGCCAATCAAAAGAATGTTCGGCCAAGAACAAACACGAGTGCACATAGAGCAAGTAGGGGAGGCCATTCTTTTGATTTTAACAATCCTGACATGTGGTTCACGAATCGCCCGAGTCCGACGCCGATAGTGCGTAATTTTATGGTAAGCTTATAAAATTACGAATCGCTAAACCTATTCATATGACTCGAATAAACGTACTGCTCCATCATACAATAAAAACATATGCAAATCGAGATGAAAAAAATTCATAATCAGGAATAATGTACAATGTCCGACGAAATTTTCAACTTGAATTTTTGATCGATTTACCAGTTTACTTCGTATATTGTCGCTTTCTTCTCGATATTATTCGGAATGAACGTAAGCATGTATCGAAGCGAGTGTGGATTGAAAATTGAATCAGCTTTTTGAATTTCGCGTTACTTGAATTATTTTTCTTGCGATCTGTGAACCGTTTCGTACAAGCACATCGACATGTTAAATAAGCAATGCGGGATTTTGAAAATTCAATTGGAAATCGAAAGCAGAAATTGCCGTTATGTTTGAATCGCAGCTCAATCGACGAATTCTATTGGTCAGAAAAATTTGGAAAACAAAATGACAATTACATCGTTCACGATTGTATTACATCCTCGCGCAAAGACAGCAGACAATCCGTTTTCAATACCCCCAGTACATAATAAAAGTCGATAAAAAAATATATCTTTATCATCTTCGATTGATACTCGTTTATCAAAAGCGATCTTATAAAATGTCCCTTGCCTAAGACGCTCGTTATTTTCATTTCTTTTTGCAAGCCGCGACTTAAACATACTCATCCAATTCTGTGACAAATATCGAATCCTACTATCAATATGTATATATAAAAACTGTGCAAGCTGAACGAGAAATTCCATTTAAAGCCTACGAGACAAATAGTACAAAAATTCACTTCAACGTAACGAGGTGGAATATGCTAACCTGATAGTAAAGGATAGTAAAGTGTAGATATACATAAGCTATGCACGTATACATACTCGCATTCGCGTACTATTACCTCACGTCTTTACCCTACGCACACACATAAGACGCATACGCACAGTCAAGCGACTCATTATCCGAAACGACGCGTCATTGCAGATTTGGCATGCAAAGCTTTGGTGCTGCAGTTACAAGTGTCTATAGTCTAATGCTGTGTGTACGCTGACACTGGTCAGCCTTCGGATAATTTGAATCGCACGTGTGCAGAGCCGCGAGACGACGACAGTCACTAGGTCATAGCCGAAATCCAATTTGTTCCTGCATTGGCCCTCCGTTATAATTAGATACGGCTCAAGTGGGGTCAGGCTTCTCTCGAGTGTACGGCCCGTTCTTATTTTTGTTTGTTGTTCACACATACACAGACGAGTCGCTTATCCGTGTGCGCCATTTGACGGTCGCCTGTTTCTTTTTTTTCTCTCCTTCACCGCGACTTTTGGCACGAATCAATGAACGCGTCGCATCTGCTGCAGCTGCGCGCGCGAAGCCCGGTTTACGATATCTGTACACACATACGTATGTGGAGAACGGACACCTTGGATTTTCGCGCGCTTCTTTCGTGTATTTTCTTTTTGCCATTTGAGAAAAGCACATAGTCTGCATCTTTATCGTTATGTGGACTTTATTTATATAAAGGTCTAAACGCTAGAATGTACACAAGATAAATTATTAAAAATGTTCATTATTGCGACTTCAATAATAATTATAGACGAGCAGTATTTGTTTTTTTATTCATTTTGTTCCATTATTTTTTTTGTTTCATGTCGATTTTTACTCCAGTTTTCTAGTGGTGTGAACGATTAATTGGGACAAAGGCTTAAACATATGTATAAACTGTTCAATGCTCATTTTGTATGCGCTATAGGACCACTTATTTTCAAATTTACTTATGTTTTTTCGAATTAAAAATAACACACTATGATATGGAATAAACGAAAAAAAATATCAAACTTAAAAAAGACCACGTTGTACAAATAATTGTCGAATACAGTTTATGAAAAAAGTTAATTCGTTACGCACATCATGAATTCTCCTAACACTTCTCTTGCCTTCTCTGTGAGCCGTTTGGCTTTTCGCAGTGTCGCTCAATTTTTATTGGCGAAAAGAAAAAGAAATGTCTTTTGAACTTAACGTCGCGTACCTTCTATACTTATTCTCGTTATTGAGCGAGCGACTGATATAAAACTGCGTAGCACCACACACGGAGCTTGTTTTTAATGTTGATTTTTTATACGTATCCACAAATAATAATTTATAAAAAAACTGCTTCGAATCGCATTGCTATCCTAGGGACGCAAATGTGAAGCAAAGAGCTTCTTAAAGAGTAAAAACCTTTGCATCGAATGGAAACACTTACAACGATGCATGTTTTTTTTTATTCGCTCGTCGTCGATATTTAATTTATCGTCGTGATCGTATTGCATATTGCAGCGAAAACACGCACAAAAGAATAAAAACAAAACAAGTAAACAATACCAGAAAATTTGTATCTTTTTAATCCTTTTTCTAATAAGCTGTTTGTTGAACATTTACAATGTATAAGACTAAACGGTATACGCAGTATTTTGTTTTAGAATCGAATTTTATTCACATCACTTGCTGCATAACTGTATTGTGAAAAAAATATGCACTGTGGGCATTAAACAAAAAAAAAAGAAGAAAGAACCGAAAGTTTACCTAAGTTCGCGTGCGCGATATGCATTCAAAGAAAAGTTATTCTCGCCGCTGTAATAGACGACCAGCGAAAAAACCTGACACCTAAGTGGTCAAACGGCGTACATTATAACATTGGTAGTACGACGATGACAAGTTTTATTTCATTTTTTCATATACTTCCGTAGAGTCTTATTATTATAATTACAAGTACAAACGCGATATTGTTCTGACGACTTTGGGCACTGGCTTACTCAATGTCTTTTTTATGTACTCCGTTCTTGTTCTCTCGTTAGTTCTCTATTAAACTTTCTCACTTTCCATGGTAGTACTCAAAGCTTCAGCGAATTGTACAGTATTTATTTTAATAGAACACTCGAGGATACACAGGTACTTTTGTCGAAAGTACAGATCATCGTATTCAGATTTTCCCTTTCGAATTAGTACTTATCATAATTGGGCTCCAATAATCTCATGCTACGAATGTTATATCTGCCCACCCTACTGTCATCCTCAAGTCCAGAGCTTGACATCGAATGTCACTTCTTTTTCTTTCTCTCACTCTCTCCTTGTAATTGTAAATGTAGTACATTATCATTGAAACGTGTTACAGCTAGGTTGATTTTTTTGTCAGTTTTCAATGGTTATTTCCTGTTACCTTTATGCCCACGCGCGCGCATATTACACCGACATCCGAGCCACAAACGCGTCGATCGAGTTACTCGTAGAATTTGCTTTTCAAGTCAAAACGAGGTTTCAATATTTGAGAAAAGATTACAAATAAAGGAATCAAACGAGTTAATGTTCAAAAAGTAAAAAAAAGACAAGTTAGTATCGTTTTCAGAAGTATTTATATATATAGAGCCCAGTCTTACAAAAAATGACCGCATCGTATAGAGGGACGGGCGTGGATCGCTCATTGCGTTTAAAACTAACAATCGGTGCGCTGCCATTTTGGAGTTATTTTCCTTTGCATTGTATTTGATCATACTCCTTATTCTCTTACGTTTGCGTACAACGTTTTTGTATCTCATTTTTTAACCGAGAAAGTAGGCATATATGCAAAGATATTACAGCGTTATAAGTACGATCATAGAAATTAGACTATTAAATTCAAATACAAATCCTACTTTCACTCGCCTATATTGTTTTATTATTTCTTTTTTTAAAATTCTCGTTTATTTCTGCGAAAATTAAAGCGAACAATATATTGTTTTGTGTCTCTCATTCCTGTCTGTTTCTATTACTTTCTCGATCCTTAGATTTGAAATTTATTTTCATTTTTTTAATAATTTGAGGGATGAACCACCTTATCCTTTATCCTTTGTATATCGCCCTTTAGTTGCCATTGTGGCACCGACTTGGAAGTTCGCAGGGTACCCAGGGAGGAGGGAACTTCTCACTACGGAACGATCACAGCTGGCCTGCGGTGCCCTGCGGAGTCCAAAAATTTGATTCAGACGATGTGATGTTGATTATTTTATTTAAAGGACAGACGAGCCATAGCTAGGTTGAATCGGTGCTGATTGATAAATGGCATTTAGGCTGGGACTGATGGTGGCGTACAGATGTTGAGGTTAACGGATATTGACGCATCACATGGCATACTTGCGCGTCCATTCACGTGCCAATTCGTTGTATTTCTCTCTGTCGGTTTTGTATATCCTAGCTATCTCCGGAACGAGCGGATCATCTGGGTTTGGGTCGCACAGAAGAGAGCATATTGACAGTAAAACTGGAAAAAAAATTTAAAATTAATTTAAATATGTCCAGAATTATACCTTGCTAAACATATATTATTTGAAGATCGTATATTTAAAATTAACACTTCCTTCTATTGATCGCACGCTAAAAGTACTAGTTCCAACGAAACTAAACCAACATTATTGTTAGAATATCGATTTTTAGGTACATCTTTTCATAATAGCAAGTTTCTATTTAATAATTAAACAGAAAACAACAATTCTTCCTTATTTAGATATATCCTTTTTAGATAACTACGATTTATAAACTTTAAAAAGTGACAAACAATATTAATAATAGCAATAAAGTATAAAATAAAATAATTATTATTTCATTAATTTCAAAATAAAATCTGACATAATGTTATGAAATATTATATTTCAAAGCATATATGTTTACCTTTTGAAATAGTGAGTGCAGGAGACCATTGCGATCTTAAAATATCCAAGCAGATGCTTCCATTACTGTTAATGTTAGGATGATAAATTCTGGTCGTGAAAGCCACCTATTATTAAATTAGAAATTCAAGATATTAAATATTTTATGTAATACAGGTCTTAATATATATATAAGTGTGATAAATTGTATAGCAAAATATATTGCTGAGTATGTCAATGTACTTTCTATGACTCATACAGTTTCTAATCTCAATGATACAATGACAACGATTGAAAAACAATGTGATTTTATATTTCACAATATAAACAACTGTAATATTAGAGGATATTTTAATTGTTTGTATACCTTTGGAGGCTTGAATGGATAGTCTGTAGGAAAATGTATTGTTAGGAAGAAAACTCCTCCTTGATAAGGACTGTCAGGCTATAAAAAATAAATAATTTTTTTAAGTTTTGTTATGTCTTCATACAAAAAGAAACGTTGTGCAATGCTTAAATACTTACTGGGCCCATAATTGTTGCCTGCCAGTGAAATACTGTAATAAATGAAATATATTTGGTAAATAAAAGAATTGTGACATAAAAAGGTAATATTGACAAAGCAAAGTCTGTTATGCTGTTTGATTTTCCATTATACCATTTCTAAATATATTAATCATAATAAAATTAATAACAATAACAACAAAAACAACAAAAAATCGAAATTTAAACAGAAGTCTCAAAAAAAAAGGCATTTAAAAGAATGATGTACGTTCTTTGTGCAACTTCTTACACAAAGAGCATGGAATGAAATTTGGTTATGAAATCCATCCCTGTGCTACAAATTACGTTTCTATACTTCTTAAACAATTTCAGAACAATCGTTTATACATTTAATTTTATTAAAACAAGATTTAAGAATTATTTTACACTATTGATATATACACGATAGATTTTCTGCAGTTGCATATATAGTCATGTATAATGCATAATCATGACAAACAAAAATGAAAAAGATAGTTATGCAAGTTTATTTTACAAAATTGTAACAAGAAAATTCTATTCTAATTTAGTATTTGCCCTTAAAAATACTTTTTAATATGTAAAAAACAAAGATGCTAGTCTTTTGTTGCCTTTTCAATATAAATCTTTGAATTGGCATTTCATCAACATTTGCAAGAGTATTCACACTGAGGTTGCTTAAAGTAACTCTAGTTTGAATTTTCATTTAGATAATTGTTTTAATCAGCTGTTGTTAATTTTAATAATAAAGTAAGGCAGCCATTTTACTGGCAACAGTAGTTCTCAAAGAGTATTATTTCTGATCTATATGCATGGCTGTCACAAGTGCGACTCTAAAAATATATTGGATTTCTTAATGTCTGTGGATGTAATTTTTTTTATAAGAAACAAGTATCGTAAAGTATATAGACTGCTTCTACTAGAATGTCGAATGTATAATGAAGCTTATAGAGTGTTGTATACTGTAATAAGACTCACAATCATCTCCAACGGGACCAGCCGAGCACTGTGCAGGTGGATCCCTCCCGAGATCCTGGAGTTCCTGTAAAAAGACATCAGACATGAGTATCGATGAACTCGATTAACAAAACTATCAACTCTAGCGCTAGTAGTACTCTAGATTATACTACATCAAAGTCAGGCGGAGTGAATCGACATGTTTTTATTCATAAAGCAGAATAAGCAAAGTAGCAATCAAAGCAAGTAACTTCCAAGAGATTAGAGGTCATTCTTGTCCTGCTCATAGGAAAATGAAAACCAGTGTTAATGACTCAGATCAGAGTCCAGGGGAACGAGGAGTCATAGCATGTCGTTACAGAATTTTCTTTGCTAAGGAATAAAGAAGGGGGGGGGGGGCAGCTACTCGTGGAGGCAAACGCGATGTCCAGAGGAAGGTCTCGCAACTAAAGCCTACTCGAGTCGCATAGCATCGCGAGAATTTCAACGATTTCCGAGTTATCTATAGCTCTTGTGCCGTGTGTTGTACGTGTGAGCCGCTTCTATATATATACACTCATAGGCTTACGCTGTGCTCGAGAAAGTTAGCAGGCGGTAGGTCCGCCACACGAATTTAACGTTACTTCCGGCAATGTAGCTCGCAAGAGCAAACCAAGGCCGCCACCAGAGCCACGGCACGTGAGACTATACACCTCGACGAAGGCCAAGCACCAGGAGTCGGCCATCGTCGAGGTCGTTCGTAAACGGCGTTTCATGGCCGCGTCTCCTCGGACGTGGGGAGGAGTATTATATACATTTCAGAGTCGTCGGCTTCGAAGCTAAAAAAACGTCAGCATCGCTGCCGAGTCTCGGGGGGGCTGACTCGCGCAGCGATGGCGGATAACGCTCCGGAAGGACTCTGCGATGGCAGGAAGGGGGAGGGGAGGGAGACGACACACAAGGGGCAAAGCGGCGACGAGGAACCTGGTGGACGTCGTCGAGGTCGGCAATGAAACCTCGGTACGAGCAGTACGTGGACACAAGCGGAGGAAAAATACAAAGAGAGATAGAGAGAGAGAGAGAGAGAGAGAATGGAAGAGTAGCGCAGCAAAGGGAAAGAGAGGAGCTGCCGCGGGTGCAGGCGGCAGACATGCAGCACGTACCTTGTTGATCCGCTTAAGAGCCATTTGAGGGTCTGTGTTGTGTGTTAATTGGGAATCCGGCTATTGCCCGGGACACAGCGCAGAGGAAACGTGAAAAGCCGCTTGGCTCGCAGAGAGCGCACACAGACAAGAGAGGAGATCTTTGATTAGGGATTGCAAGATGGCTGCCGTCTAAAACGTCGTTCCACTACGCGATTCAAGATGTCCTCCGCGCTTTTTCGTGCACGGCGCGCCGCGGACTCACTCGCTCGCTCGCTCAACGAGAGCTCTGCTCTCCGTCTCTCTGACTCTGTCTCTCTCTCGCTCTCACTCTATCTCTCTCTCTCTCTCTCTCTCTCTCTCTCTCTCTCTTGCGCGCACACACATACACACACATATACAGTCTCACTCGGTCTTTCTATATAAGAGTGTACGTGCTTTCGAGTGTCTATATATGTATACAGCATACACCACGGTAGACGGTACACGCAATATACGCCAGCAGAGCAGCGCGCGACTCTCTGTCGTGTCTCTCGCGAAGACTATACTACTTATATAGGACTCTGCTATCTCTACCCGTGAGTCAGAGAGAAACGGCCTGTTCTGCTCTCTTCGAGTACGTCTTTATATATATATATATATACACACACACACACGGGTTTATATATTTATATGCGTACTATATATACATGTATAATACGAACAAGAGAGACGTGACGTCGTCGTCGCGAGGGTTGCGCCGTTGCGCGCGCGAGTGGCCGGTCCCATACACGCACGCGCCCGATGCTTCTATGTATCTCCGTCTTCGTCTCTCGCGACTCGATTACCGAGAATCGAGTGAGAGAAAGACACCGATGTATAGCTCTTTCTTTCTTTCTGTGCGTACGCGCGTGTGTGCGCGTTTTAACACGTACACGTTACTGTATTGCAGATTTGCAGATGATATCTCTCTCGTCGTGCGTTGTATACAATTGGATAGGTGGAGCTGCTTGCAAGTTAGGTCTGCACCTATATAGTTGCGCTGAGTCGCGAATGAGGAATGCAAGTTTTTAAAACAAAATTTTGTAAAAACACCTTGTGAAAAAGAGTCAATAACAATTATGCGAAGGTAACGTTAAATATTTCAAAATCTGTAAATAATAGAAATTTTCTAGACGTTCTGTTTTATGCATTTTGTTTGCACAATTCGTTGAGCTGATAACTGGTAAAACTGGATGATGCTTTGTGATATTTATTTGTTGTTTTTGAATAAAAAAGAATTATGTCACTAATATTTTCTATTCGTAATTTGTGCTTGCGTTTATTAATTGGCATTGATTCGTTTTTAGACGATACTGAAAAATATGTTGGAGTAGCGAAACGTTTTGTACTAATAGTAAATTATTTCAATTAACGAGTAATCAAGACTTTGTATTCCGTTGATAATTATAATAAATAATTAATTTATAGTTAAGTAGTCGATGAAGACATTATCATTTTATGATACGGATTTAATATGGGTTATTACACATTTATTCAAAATATTTTTGTTATTATCAAAGTATCGTTCAACTGATTTATGTATTATTCTTTTGTTTAGATATTTGTTGGTCATCAAATAAGCAAGTCATTAACCGATAAAAGTTTCTCAGTAATTACACGATTATTAACCATCTAAGGATAGAATCCAGTACACGTCAAACAAAACGCTACCTTGAACTTAAAAAATCTTCAACAAACTCCAATAGTGCAACAATCATCTTATTGATCAGATAAGTTTTTTCAACTTACGAATTCTAAACGAACGGATACTTTGTGTTATTTATTTATTTCCAGGTAGAGTTTAACAAGTCTAAAATTGTTAAATACTTACAACCATCGTCAAATTATACCCTACCTAATGAACTTTTTTAATAAGCAGATAAGAAGATAAGAAACCATAGAAATGATTTAAAAACAATTGCAGAAACAACAGTTAAGGTAGGCTTGTTTTATCTTCTCAATATTCATAAACACATAAATTTAATTTACAAAATATCTTTTATTATTTCAGAAAAGAAACTTCCTTTTGATTTTTAATCAGCTGTCACTTCTGCGTACCTCGTTTAATCTCTTATTAATTACAAAATATTCATTGGAGATACAATCGTATAAAAATAATACTGAATTCGGATATTGTTCTGTGCGTTATTGTTTCGCTTTCTCAGCAATCGTCATCGTCGAGTTCTCTCACTCTCTCTCTCTCTCTGTCTCTCTGTCTCTACACAACGAGTCTTTCTTTCCCTGTACTTATAGTGCGCACTTTGCAGAGGACGCGTGCGCCGTGTGGAATATTTGTCTCTCGAGTTCGAGTTACATGTTCTCTGTTCTTTTTCTCGAGCATAACTGTTTTAATTTATATATTACGGTTTCGGCTACAGATATATATAGTAGAGCAGGATAGAAACGGGAATTTTCGACGAGACGTTCGTACGATGATGCAAGAAGGAAATGCTTTACGAAGAAGAGACGTGGACTACACGACAGCACGTGGCTTTACATGACTCGTTAGAAATCGACGTCGGGAAGGTTTTTATTAATTATTTCTTACAGCAGGTAGAGCTGAACAATAGGCAGACAATCGTGTGTGATATGTATATCGAACGAGTTTTTTAAATTCGTCGATCGATATTTTATATATCAGCCGTTCATCGAGTAGATGGCTCTGCTAAAGCGGGAAATTTAAATACACGAATTTTTTTTTTCTTTTTTCATTCAGTGTAACTAATTTGAGTTTGGAATCCAACGAATGTATATTATAAATATATGTTACTACACAAACGT
The DNA here is from genome assembly GCA_018906985.1 of Apocrypta bakeri. Lineage (NCBI taxonomy): Eukaryota > Metazoa > Arthropoda > Insecta > Hymenoptera > Pteromalidae > Apocrypta > Apocrypta bakeri. Next base: position 21,647,370 of record JACCIA010000001.1, on the reverse strand, counting down.
TCGATATTTTTCTGTAATGGCGCAACGCTTATCGAAGACAAAGAGCAGAAGGAATTCAAATACTCCGTACGAGTGCGAATTTTCCTCCTACAACGCAAAAAATGATCTGATGAATATTTCCAGCTTATCAGTTTGAATCGTTCGAAGCCTTCTATTTCTCAACGATTTGCGTATATTGTAAAGCTTTATGACGGATTGATAAATTAAAAAGAATAATCTGTCTTGTCATTTTACAGCTGTTCGAATATCTCTTTTTAATTGTGCACACGTTAATCGTACCGAAACAAATGACACAGATCGGCGATGGGAAAACTATTGTTTTAAAGTTGAGGTTATTTTCTGTGCATTAGAAATCATGGGGAATTCAACAATACTCCCCAGTCCAAAAAAATAAGTAAAAAAGCTGTATACAAATTTACAACGAATCGAAAACGAAAGCTCTTTCACAAAGCATAAACAAGAATGAACAGTAACTCGCACATATGTAATTGCTCCAAGAAGAGACAAAGAGATTTGAATAAAAAAAGGTTAAATGAATCAGCGTACAGAAGATATGATTTTGATGAAAGGGACTCTCAGATTTCCACCGCAAGCTGCTCGGATATTGAGCTTCCATGGACTGATATAGGCATAAATGCTTCTGACTTAGCGGGAAATCGAGACTGTTTAAACTTTCGAAAGGTAGTAAAACATTTTTTATCCTTAAACCTGTAGTTGAATATTTTATTTTGTTATAATATACTCGATATTCGATTGAGATTTATAAAACATTTAAGTTGACCTTTTAGACACAATATTTAATTACAATAAACTGTTTCAAATTTAGGAAAGAAGACGTTTTTTATTTTTATACGCGTTGCCAAGTATTCAGTTTCAATAAAATACATAAGAAATTAATTAAAAATCTTGCAGTCAATATATTAATACATTATTTTTTATTCAACGTATAACCAAATATTCTATATCGATAAAATACACTGAAATCAATCGAAATTCATAGAGAATGTTGTCCAGAAAAATGATCTTAAACTCGTTTCAGAAACCGACCAAGGAGGACGAATTGGTAAAGAAGGAATCTTGCGAATTTGTACAAGTACCGTGGGAGGATCTCATGATAACGGATACAGTCGATTCGGAAAAGGCAAAATTAAACATCAATAAATGTGATTCATCTCTGGAAATTCCTTGGGAGACGATACAATTCGATCCGTGCAATATGAAAATCGAAGACGACGAACATTCGAAGAAATGCGAGAACGACGACGTTGAAATCCCTTGGGACGATTTAATGCTTCCGAAAAATCTCGTTCTCGCAACGAAGAACAAATGCTCGACGCGCAAACGCACGCAAAAAACGAAGAGTAAAAAATGCGGTTGCTCGAAATCCAAAAAAACTACGAACAATTAACTTCACTGTCTGTACTTATCTCATTCGATGAAATATAAAAATAGAATATTAAAATCGCGTAATTTATTGTCCGCAATCGCGCGTTCGATTTATTATCAATTCTGAATCATTTGTTATTCAATGTGCAACTGTATTCGGAGTGACTAACGGCGAAGCTCGCATTTGTATTTTCTAACCAAAGATACGATGTAAAGTTTTGCGATAACATGCGCGCGACGCTCGTTCAAAATTTCAAAGCGCATTGGTAAAAAAAGCACATACGCGCACTCACACATTGAGCAAGGGTACGAGAGAAATGAAAATTACCAGTAATACGACATCGAGACGTACGGAGTAGGAAGACGAAAAAAGTCAACATGAGTGCTTTCGGATCAGCGAAAACGAACGTCAGTACGTCGGAAATGAGTCTCTGTTCGTCAGGAATGATGACCGCGATGTCTTCGCATAGTTTGTCCGACTGCGAATACGAAACGTCGAGTGAATTTCTGAGTCTACGAGAAACGGATGTCAACGACGATTCACGAACCTCGTCGAGAGTATCGAACAATCCTGATTACAACGTCATCGTATGTCGTTCAAGTTCGATTTTACTCGATAAATCGGTCGTCGGAGAGTCATCGACATCCGTTTCAACGGACGGATACGCGTTTAGCGCAAAAAGCGATACCTGCTTGTCCCAACAGAATCGAGCGATTTCCGAATTCGTCAGCGACGCTCTTTCGTGTCAGGAGTTGCCGAATGTATGCGTAGATAACGAATTGGATGCGACTCCGAAAGTCAGCGGTTTCTCGAATATCGTTGTCGACGTGGAGAAGGAAAAGGACTCCGATCGATCAACCGATTTAACGCATCGCGAGGAATCGGTCGGTCTCAAGGATGAGAAAACAACAGCGGATGTGAGCTCGACCTTGAGCGAAGCCAGGAACAAGATAATCGAGAATCTTGCGCAAGTCACTTACGATAAGTTATTTTCGAGACCGGGATGGCGTCGATCCAATGACTGCGAAGATCGCGATCGAGGCGAACCGGTAGTTACCGGTGTTTCCGCTTCGCAGGAGTCTCATTTTACGCGAAGATCTTCGCGTTGCAGTGGAGTTCAGTCGATACTTAGAATCGACTATGAACTTCAACCGTTGAATCTTCGATTATCGAGACTTCTTGCGGAATTTCGCGCGATGGATCTCCGTGGAAAAATCGGCTTTGTCGATCCGAACTTCTACAGCTTACAGAGCAGTAGTTCACTATTTTCGACTGATGTTGGTGATTTTAAATTTAACTCGATGCACGAAGATATCCGTTACGACAGTCGAGAAAAACTATCTTTGAACTCGGAAAATCTGGAACAAGTAACATCGTACGATGCCGATCGATGGGACTCGTGCGTAGATGCATGTCAATCGAGGTAGTTTTTTCATTCATTAACTTATTCGTGATTTTTCGATATTGATGCTAATCAATAAAGCAGGGTAATATTTTTTATTTATACAGTACAACTGCAGAGATGAAATAATAAACAGCCACTGAAGTGGTTCAATAAGGAAACTTTGCTTATGGATACAATTACTGTTTTATTCAAAGCAGTTGCGCATGTATATTATTTAATATCGCTAAATTATAATGAGAAATATTATTATTAATTTTATTATTATTTATTATTAACTAGTTGAATGGCAAATATACAAATATATAATATTAAATAAACATATGTTTTTACATTTAAAATTCAAGTAAACGAACAACAACAGCAGACAAAACCCTATAGTAACTTACACCCACATCTCACCCCCCCCCCCCCGCCCAAATAAAAACACCAAAATAAAATAGAATGAAACAAAATTCCACCGTTTAAGGTAAAAAGCATCTCGCACCTGGCGATAAATTTCTAAACTATAATCACACCAAATGCAATTAATAATAAATAATATAAATCAAATGAAAAATACTCTATAATCAATTGAGATTAATAAAATATTTTAATTGACTTTACAATAGACACAATATTTAATGATAATGGATTGCTTAAAATTTCGAAAAGTAGACATTTTTTAAGTTTTATACTCGTTGCTAAATATTTGATTACAATAAAATTAGACAAAAGTCTTACAATTAGTATACTAATACATTTTTTATTGACAAACGTACAACGAAATATTCTATTTCAATGAAACAGTGAAAAATCACTCAAAACTCATAAAAAGTTGTTGTCTACGGTCTAAAATGCCTATAAAACTAGTGCCAGGAATCGTGTCTAAATTATAGCTTAAACTCGTTCATCTAAAAAACTATCAATCACGTCATATACAATACTTAGTAAATACTCTAATTGAAGTTATAAATAATAAAATATAATTTTGAAAAATAAAAAAACCGCCCAAACTATCCGCTAAACTCAAACGCAAATTAACAAGCATTCGCTATACTGTAAATTACAAAAAAATCATCAACACAATCCTTCATCAACTTACATCCATAATACCTGGACAAATCAATAAAAAAAAGCCTCTCCAATATACACCTATCGCGATTGATTATTTTCCTTCGAACCTACACCAGGTTGCAATCGCCGGAGGTAAAAAGCAGTTCGCACCGGGGCCGTCTGTATCGGGAGAGAAACGTCGAGCAATCAAAGACGTCAAGTCATCAGGAAAGCGAGCGTCCATCGTCGGTGCAAAAACAGAAGCGAAGCTGCAGCCTCGAGGACAACGTTTTCGGCCGGCGTGCAAGGATCCACGACTGTATCGAAAAAACTGCAAGCTGTTCCATGGAATCGCGAAAAAAGCCGATAAACAAAAATTCAATGTCGATTGATTTCACCACAATCGGTAGGTGCGTTTTTAACGCTACGCATGGGAGCCGACGGTTCGCTTTCGAATCGTAATTTCAACGCTTGATGATAATGATCGGGTTCGTTTGTGGACGCGACCAAATGCTCCAGATGACGATCACGAGACTCTGTATATGTATGTATGTATGTATGTATGTATATGTAAATATACTGTCTTGAAGTTATTGGAAGCGAGAAGCGATTGGAGAATTGTGCGTAGTATCGAGATCGAGTTGTCCGATGTTTTGTGCAAAGTTGAATGATTTTTTGTTTGTTTATGTACAATGTATGTGTGTAGAGACAAGATGTGGTTTCAGCGCGATATGTTTCACTGCGTGTGTGGACGCGGATAATTTTAGAACTCGTTTTCTCGTTGAAAAGGAATGTAATTCGATCGTGAAATATTGTTACGAAACGCAAATATGTATTATATTGCAATGAATGTTTTTTGTACGTCGTTTATGCTTCAATGATAAATCACCGAAATCGACGATCCACTGTTGTTCAGTTTCTTGAAAGACAACTCATTTTGCTCAGGATTAACGAATTTAAATTACAAATTTCCATGTGCAATGTACTGAATGTATTGAAATAAGAAAAATTACCATTAATTGCCTATACACATTTTTACGTTAACAATAAATCAACGAAAGGCAATTTCTCAAAAGACAATTTAAATTATACATTCCTATTCCCAAGGTATTTGAATAATATTACTTTTAAATAATAAACTTTGCAATTTATTCTCAATTGCCCAACGACGAAAATTCACGATTTCATTCTTTTATTATAATACAGTTTAAATGTAACGCGAGTAAAAGTTATTTTTTTTTTTTTAAGTAAATATTATATTATAAGAGTGAATTTTCATGCTGAGACTTTTCTCAGCATGAACATTCACAATAAATAGTTACAATTTCACTATAGAGTGTTAAACACTTATATAAGTAACAAGAAAAAAAAAACAAAAAATTTAGAAAAATAAAACGGATTTGATAATACTGATAAGAAAATGTTTTTAAAAGATTTTATAACAACCAACTACGTGTGCATTTTGAAGTTTGTTTATAAATCGAATAGAACATTTTACGTAAGAGTAGATGTGATAATGATAACTTTTCAAGAACGATTATTGTTTATAAATAAATTAATAGTTGCCGTTTTTTGTTACTGCAGTTCAAAGTTCCTTTTTTTTTAATGATTCTCAATTTTAAAATTAACTGTAACTAAAAATTCTTCAATTAGAATTACAGAGTGAATCGAACGTTATAAATTTTGGAGAATTGTAAAGATATATTCTTCAGCTCAACCGTTCGATATTATAAAAAAAAACAATAACTTTATCAACAGCTATTGGAAACATAAATTACGAATCCCGCACTGAAAAAAGTTTGCTAAATGTAAAAAAAAACTTAGCTTAAAAAGAAGAAAATATTACATTGAAATAAATCGAAGAATCAGCTCAAAGAACAACCGAGTAGAGACGCCTACCGCACCGACGGTACATTCCAGCATTGAGAACCCACAGTAGTCCGAATAGCCAACCAACAGATAGCGCGAGTGTAGCCGCGATCCGCGACAAGCAGTCCACCCCCACATCGTAGGCACACAGCAGTAAAGGTGCGAGCGCGAGAGAGACGGAAAGAGCGCGGAACGATAGGGAGCAGCGCGTAGCGACGAGCGTATCATCGGCTGCAGTCTGGCTCGGCGAGCGGCGAGCGCCAGTCTATACACGCGAATGGAATATACTCTCGTGCGGTCGTGCCTAGCTTGTGCACACACACACACACACACACACAAATATATATATATATATACACACATAGCTGGATACACATATTCCATTGAGTTCGCGGTCGCGTAACATTTCTATGGCAATAGAATAGTGGTGTGTTAGTGCGCGTGTGTAAGAGTGTCCAAATACACAAAAGAGCGCGACTGGATGAGTGCGAGGTACGCAGAGTCGACGAGAAAACCCGTAAGGCTCTAATATCCGGGGCTAGGAATGTCGTGAGAATACACAACCGCGACATCGTCGTCGCGACGAAGGACAAACGTACACTGCAGTGTCTTGCTCCGTGAGTGTAGGCTAGCGCGCGTGTGTGTGTCTGGTTTTTGACAGCGCCAGTGCCCTCTCGTTGCACGTCCCGTTGCGCGGCCTCCTTTGTGTCATCGATTCCGCCCTGTAGCAGCTATCGGCGCGGCGCTGCTGGTCCCCTCGGCACCAGGAGGCCTGGTGGAGAGGCTCGGCGCGTGAATCGCGAGGATACGCGAGGAGTCATGGCTGTTGAAACGAATACGGCCGTCGCCGTCGAAGCTGCTGTCGTCGTCGTCGTCGTCGCCGTCGTTGACGTCGAGTCTACCTCGTGACAAGCAGGAGGAGGAGGAGGAGGAGGAGGAGGAGTAGCAGTAGTAGTATAATCGTGTGCAGCAAGCCGTAGCTCAGCGAATAGTGCTGTAAGCGGCGATGTGGGCAGCCAGATGGCGCCAGCGGCGTTCTGACACATCCCCAGCAGCATCAACGAGTTCGAGACTCGGTGAACGCCATCCTCGGCATCGGTGGTATCGTCCCGGACAGCCGAAGAATTCGCCGTAGCTGTCTTATTATGAGCCGAGAATTCTACGTTCCCTGCCAGCCTTACGCATATCCGGTGAGCTATCGTGACGTTTTTAGCAGACGCTTTTTTTTTTCTTTTTTTTTTTTCTTTTTTTTTTCGTTGTTTCTTTTTCCAGCGGAGCACGCAGCTATACGCGGCGATGCTAAACGCAATTCGCCGAAGGGGTTTTCTTCGCGATCAGCGGCGCAGGTGTGCGCGACTGGTCGTACAGCGCCGCGAGGAGCCCGTTTTATTGATTGATGGAGTCGCGTGCGGTGGTATATGCCTCTGGCCGACGACGCGTGAGGGCTGTCGAGCGAACTCGACCTTAAGCTACTTACTTTGTTATTAAGTTTCCCCCCCCCCCCTTCTCTCGTCTCTATTGTTATAGCAGAAACGATGGAGACGAGATGTCCGGAGACGAATTGACGATATTCTCCTTGGGAATTCGGCTTTTGGAGGGAAAAAAAATCGTACTTTCGTTTCGTTGAAATTATTGTTATTTAACACGTGTGGCCACGTTCCAAATGGAAAGAGGGTGTGCGCAATGATTTTGACAGTATTCCCGATACAGATCAATGCTTGGGAAGAAATTTTGTGGCTTGGTTGCTTTATGACACGTAAACAATACCAGCCGTAGGGTACAATTAAGTAAATGCTAAAGCGTAATGCAACGTAATATACTTATATATATGCGCAGAGCAATCGTGGGTTTTCATTTTGCAGAGAAAAGCTACGTAATTATAGCTTCGCAAGTTATGCTCGTCGAAACAATCGCGGTTTTCTGCGAATCTTCACGGTGTCTGAATATTTTCAAATTCGCGCGTTCGTTTATTTATTTATTTATTTATTTATTTATTTATTTATTTATCAACGTAGTAGCACTGCACGTTGATTTGTTCCTTCCAAATGCAAATCCGTGGAAACTACACGACATTTCCGACGGCCAATCTGAATCATCACTATTGCAGATGCAATAAACAACCTCTCATTGACCCGTAGTCAAGCCATACAGCATTTATGAATCAGAGTCTCGATGATTCACGACTGCGAAACGGTCGACTATTATTATTATTATTATTATTATTATTATATTTTTACTCGAATAACGAGCTAACGCTAGCCGATCATTCGCTCGTAAAAATGTATATAAATAAGCAGAGATTTTAGAGAGAGAATCGGCCGGAAGAGCATCGAATCGCGTGAGAAAAATGAGAAGAACACGTACCGTCGCTTCTCTCGCGTCGTTACTTAAGAGCGAGAATCCTCGCGCGCGGAACAAAGATCTAAGCATCGAGAGAGTACGCGTACCTTTTATGTACTTGCATAAATTGTAATGACGAGGCAAGGTTTTATCGTCGATGGCGCGCATGCGCGAGCAGCAGCAGCAGCAGCAGCAGCGGCAGCAGCACCAGTGGCGTCCGATAGCATACGCAGATAACAGCTGTGAAAGAATATTCTCATTGCTTTCACCGTGTGTCTTTACACACTTTACGCGGACCGGACGCCCGTCGATTTTCAAGGCTTTTTTCCGAACGTTGCCTCGGGAGAAACAGCGAGACAGACCGGTGCAACAACGCGTTTACGTCATATTTTTCCAACCAACTGTTGTAGCACCTACGAAATTCACGGAAACGCGTTTGTTGTTTTAAACGTCGCGCGCAACCCATGGCGACACACGCTGTAACAACTACTGTGTGTGCGTTCGATCGTATTACATATTATTTCGGTGCTTTCTCTATTTCATACCGATACCGAAATTACCCGATGCTTTCCAATTCTATTATTGCGAGTTTCGTACTCGCAGCTATATTATTACGTTTTCTACGTGAAATTACGCTTATGTGTGTGGACATACCTAGGTATGTACACATTGAAAGAAAGTTCGCCGTAGTTCAAGATGTGCGCTCGTTAAAAAAATATGCATTTTTTCACAAGAAGACTGGATTTTTTTGCATTATTTCCTTGTGGCTTTTCGATGAGTATTTTAGAATTTTAGTTCGCGAAAACATTCATGCGGGCAGGATATATATACATATACTTTTTTTGGAAGAAGAACACACTTACTTGAATGAGAGAACGAATACTTTGGTTTTAACAAATGTTTATTTGAAACTATAAATTTTAATTCTAGCCGAACGTTGATAAAAATAAAGATTTCTTAAAAGACATTCCATAATTTATATTAAGAATTAAGATATTATTCTTTTATCGAGAGATAATAAATAAATAAGATAATAAATGGTTCTATAATAAAATGCGATTTATTTTCAATGAAGAATATTTTAAAACGTACGTTTTCCATTAAAATAAATACAACAGAATTGGATTGAAGTAAATAATTTTCAGGAATTAAACAAATCTATCAGAACCGATCAAGTCTATTAACCCAGTAACAGCGAGAGAATATACGACTTTCGCTCTCGTTGATAATCCATTTTTATTAATCTAATCCATAAACGCCTGTGTATTGCTAAACAATTGAGCAGAAAAATTACAAATAAACACACACGTACTCACGTCTTATACAAAGAGAGTGACTTTCCGAGTGATAGTATAGTTACTAAGTGCACATACGAGTGTAAAGTCGAGATATTATACACATAGGTAATAGCTTTCACGAGGGCAGCAGCTTATAGTTAGTTGGAGCAAGGTCGATTTCAATGCTTAACAAATTTAATGATCACGAAAGAGCTCTAGAAATGCGACCCAAGTGATAGGTAGTTATTACGTATTTGTTTTGTTTTTTAATTTTTTTTTTATCCACACGCTCGTGCAGCTATAGAAAAACAAATCTCGAAGCAAAAAGAGATCGATGTCGATCTCGAATATCTCGATCTTTAAATATACGTTCGATGATAATCGTACGATTCCGTCCGATAGGATATTGGATTTTTTTCTCTTCAAATCCTAGTAATGCCTTTTATTGTCTCTCTCGAAGTAGGTTATGCGGCATTGCATTGTTCATTTCGAGATTCGCGCGATATCGATAAATACATTTTCTCTTTCGAGATTATGATTTCAATCGAAAGTGACTAATGCACGCATTATGTTTTTCGGGCCGAAGCACAGATGTGTGTTGGTATGAGCTATGGTGTGTGTCGAAACTTCTGGAAGGGATTAACAAACGTTTCCCTCGCGTCAAAGCGAAAGAGAGAAACATCTGGTCTCCATACGGTTTAGTCGAGGGAGAAAAATTTGACTTTCGTATTCTCGGCCGATATCTTGTTCAATGTCTAAGTCCACGATTAAGACGCGTTCTTGAAAACGCCGAAACGCGCGTACAACGGTAATAATAAATACGATTTAACAAAAGAGCGCTCAACGCGGATAACCTCGGAAATCGTACGGGTGAGCGACGCGAGAAAACGGAGTCGTCGGAAAAATATGTAAAGTGAGAGAACGAGATGAACGGCGACGCGGAGTCAGACTCGTCGGTCCGGATGAAGGAAGAATCCGGAGCGACGACATCGAACGCTACTGCCGCTGGAGCTGCGTCAGCTGTCGTTGCTACAACTTCGGGAGAGAAGAGAATATCGATGCTCGCTAACTTGCGGAATAGTGTAAATTTGCAGTGCTTAGTCTTCGAAATCGCGAGGGGAATTCGTTAGGATGGATCGGAGGGGAGTTGTGGCTCCTGTGGTTTACTTGTGCAATATAGCATTTGAAATCGAGTTAACCTATTAGACAAGCATTTGAAGTCAAAGATATTATTTTGAACGAGAAAGAAATTAATCTTAAAGTGGGTTTGTACTTCGTTGATAGGGTGTAATGGATAATTTAACGTTATTTGCAAAGGTAAACGTTTTTCGAGAGAAAAAGTATGTTAAAAAACATTTTTTAATTGGACCTGTCAGAAGTGGATGTTGTTGTCGTGTGTAGGTATTTTTTTCAATTTTGGCCTTGACACAGATTCATTAAATAAATATTTTTCCATTAAAAGATGGAAAAGTTTTGAAAATGTACATGTGTCATTGTGGTAAAAATTAATTTGTTTGCAAAAAAACAAGAAAATGTGGATGATTTTCTAAATCTGAGACTTATTAAAAAATGTAAATAGAAAAAATATATCTACACAGGATGATCACCTCTACTTCTGGTTGGTCTTGTGAAATAATATTTTTTTTAATATACTTTCGAGAAAAAAGTAAAGCCGTGTAAAAATATTAAACATTTTACAAACACATTTTAACAGTACTAGTATTTACACGCAACATTGCCTACGGTTGAATTTAATTGGAGCAATAGCAACGTTTAATTTTGAGCCCGAAATCGTTAAAAACACAGAGAGCATAAATACATAGCTATATTCCTCTTACCTGAAAATTATCATTTCTTTCCGCGTTCGAGGGGTGTATAATCTCGAAAGTAGTTTTTTCTTAGCTTTTAAAAAAACTCTCGTCGGATTAATGAGCGAAGCGCAGGAAAGTACTAGAGTAATTAACAGTTGCTAAGAGGTTATTACGTACATTCATAAAGGGAAACTCAATATTTTTCGGCCTTAATACACGACGTGTGGAGGCAAGTGAAATCGTTTTGTCGCAAAAAGAGAATAAGGCTCTCTATTGTTGGAATAGCATGAGATATTGTTTTAAAAAATTTCAAATTGTTAGGTTTTCTTCCGTAGCTATGAATTTGTAATTATATAGCTTTGTTGTTGCTCGCGTAAAGAGAGAGAGAGAGAGAGAGACTCGAGTCTCAATCCTTTTTCCATGTATGAACTTGGAAAGTTATGGACTAAGCACGAGTTTTATTATTGACTCGTGTTAAATGCGTAACTTCTGAAAGTTCCTCACATGCTACACACCACCAGCGAGAGAAATTTAGTTTCTCTGTTTACTTTTGAATGAGAGGCCAAAAATTATAAGCGCTTTTGAATACTTGCATATCGTTTACACATACAACATCTTTCATTGTACACGCTTAAAGGCTTTCTTTTTCTTTCTGGCAAATAGTGGTTAAATCGATTTTATAAATTATTTAAACAGCAGCAGGATGTTGAACAATGGTGATAAGGGATCGTGTAATTGAAGGAATAACATTTCACGAACATGAGTCATGATCGTTGCGATTCCATGTTTGTCATCGTTTGTAAGGTTACAGGCTCTCCAAAGAGCTTTTTCTCTCTCTCCCTCTCTCTCTCTCTCTCCTCTCTTCCTTTTGCTTGTAAGGCGTGCAAAGCAATTGTCTCTGCTGCTTTGTCGGCTACGTTAAAACGAGAAGTTAAATGCGAGAATTACGAACATCCATTGACGAGATCCAGCCCTAATGTCGAAAGAAATATTTTATTTAACTTTCCTCGTATTTCATGAAATCTTATTCGCGCGCTCTTTCGTATTTTACTCTCCTCGTTCTTTACTAGTCGTATAGCAATTTTTTTTCATTGTAAAAGTAAATAATTGCTCGTTTCGTATACGGATTGAGTATGGCTCAACGACTCTTTACGAGTCTCAAAACCTTGGAAACACATACTCGTATGTGTGCGTTCGTATAAAGGGCGTAAGACACCTTCAAGTGAAGCTATTTAAAATTATATTTTAATTAGTTATATGAATTGTATACTTTATTTATTTCTTATTAAAGTTGTAGATACATATGTTGAGCTTTGTTTTGTATCTCTAAGTTCCTTCTTAAAGTATGATTGAGCTGAAAATTAGCATAAACACTCTTTGATAGGGATTTCCGATCTAATGGGCAAAAAAAAGTTTAATAATTGTTCCATTCGTTAAAAAAAATCCTTGCATTCGCGCTTACATCAAGGATACATCAAAGAAAATTCACGCCAATTACCAGCTCAATACGGTAGTCAAAGAAGTTTGAATTCAAGGTATACGTATATCTACAACTGCAGTATAAAGTATATGACGAATGTAATTAGTGGAACTAATTAAAATTTTTAAGTTTAACTTGCTTCGCATCACATCGTAAACTCGCATAGTTCATGGGAAAGGAAAGTAAAACGCAAAATCCAAAAATCATTCGCTTAAATATCCAAGCAGATTAGATCGAGACTATCGTCAAGCCGGTTCAAGACTTTAGCAAAATGGAGAGCAATGAGAAAAGCGAGTAAAACTTCAAAGGCATTAGCGGCAACTTGGTTGGATGAGGATGGCGCTTCAACTTCGACGTCAGGGGTAACTCCTTCAGACGATCCACCCGCCGCTGTTATCGTCGACGATCTAGACGAGCGCATGCTCAACGGTAATAGTCGCCCAAATTGCTCGTTATTCACTATTGCTCTCCTTTACCCGTGGTATATTTAAATATGCGGCGGTAGTTTTTAAAGAGATCTTTGAGAGATTGCGATGTAACTGGTCTTTTAATATATATATATATATATATTTTTTTTTTATAACTTTCGTGTCTAAGCTCTGTTTCTTATAATTATTTCGCCGTTGTTAAAACAAAAATACGAGAAAAAGAAGAGAAGTGTACGTGGAAACCATTTGACGTTTATTTTAATTCTATTCAGAGTCTACTGCAGAACATAACGCAGCTAATGAGAGCCAGGAAAATAAGCCCGAGGCATCGCTTAATCTCATTGACGGTAATCTTGTTTCAAGCTCTTTTGACCCCGGAATGTCTTCGCTCTCGACTGTCGATTCAGTGCCCTCTATGAATACAGGTACCTTTACCTTCAAGTTTTCTCGGTAAAACGACTATTTGACATTACTTTAATTAGCGTATTTACTAAATTCTATGAATTCATTATCTACGCATGCTACGCTTCAATCTTCCGAATAGAGTCTGGTAAAAATGAAACCAACTGTTATGGTTAGTTCTTCAGGCGCTGTGAAAAAAGCTCTTGAAAACAATCACGATGTATACGAACAGTAAAATATTAACGTGCAATACGAGGTCAAAGTACGTTTATAATCTAAATAAGGACAGTTTTACTGTTTCCAGCGAATATTTCATCACTGAAATACTCCCTGGACAATAAAGAGCGAAAAGAGAGCCGTCGATCCGCATTGCCGCGAACTTAACGCTGGCAATAAACCTAGAATCACAGCTCGTGCGCAAAGCCAACGCATCTTCTCAAACGGTCGTCATTAGAGATAAAAAAAGCCTTTGAATACACACATGTCATTAAAAAAAAAAAAAAAAAGAAAAAAGTATCTAATTTATTCGGACCGAACGTCATCGAACGGTTCCGTAAATGGAATGAAACTCTCGCTAGACGTTGTAGCCCCGTTTCGGTACATTAGGTATATTTATCTTTCTCCGCGGGTCGCGAATTACGCGTATTTTCCTATAGCGAACCTTTTAATTTAACCGAGACGGCTGCTCGTCATTTACCCATTCATTTCGCGAACGATAATTTCTCCGTATGCGAGCGCTACCTTTTGAAGTGCGATCCGCGAGATATACAAGACGTGTATCGGGATACGATTGCGCAGCTGCCGTTACCGTGCTTTTCGCGAAGGAATTTTAATCTCCCGGAATGATATGCGTGCACACGTTTTGAGAAACTCTGCATCTCAATGTGCAACTTTCTACGGAAATATATCAAGCGCTAGACACTTTTATAAGATATTTATTGGCAGTCCACAGGTTTCGGATCGTTACGTAATTTATTGATTCTCGCCGCGATGAAAACTCGATTCTTTGTCGTTGTTATATTATGCTAGATTAATTTATTGCATTAAATTATACCATAAAAAAGGTAAAAGAACGTTAGCTTTGCGGTATAGTGGTTTAACGATCGTGAAACGAGCATTGGTTTTTTATCCAAGTACGTTATTCGTGATGTCGAATTGAACGTTGTATGTTTAGGTGAGGTACCGAACGATCGGGAAGTGAGAACAACAATTTTCGATGAATCGACTAACCAAAGAAACGACAGCGATTTATCAAATCTTGCGACAGACAGTGCCGATGATGAAGTCAATCCTATAAATGGCGAAGAGTCGTTAACATTGCCGTCTGCTGTGATAGGATTTCAAATCCAGTACGATGGACCAAATATTATTTATTTAAATATCTTAACAATCAACTAAATTATCGATAAGCTGTCAGAAATATTGGCCCTTTATACATGTACTCAATCGTGCCTTATGGATTCAATATTCGCGCGGATTTCAATTTGGCCGAGTCCAGCAAGAGGAATCGCGCAATGCAAAAGTGGCACGTCCGCACGACCGCGCTATAAACGTCGCTTGCGCAGTTTAATTTATGCCCTCATATAACTTTCAGGAAGCGTCACCGATGTTTTACTTATTCTACTTCTTTTTTCCCTTTTCCTTACGTCCGATGCTATTGCGCGGACTTCGTGTGTAATATTTTCCATCGTTTCGATTCCATTTCTCCCGCGCAGTACTGCGATACACCACGAAACGACTTGATTAAAGCAATTAATTTGCATCAGACTGAGAAGAAGTCTTTCGGCAAGAAGCATAACGAATCCGATGGTTTAGCCACGAAACTCCGAATTTTACACACTTTCTCGCGCATCTGTCTCTCTCTCTCTTTCTCTCTCTCTCTCACTCACTATTGAGATTCTCTCGAGAGGAGCCAAGAGCGAGATAGCGAATATAAACCTGTAATTCCGTGAAGAATTCAAAAGTGCATCAAATGATACAGGCTCGCCGCCTCCTCCTAAATTGCACGTGTGCTGTGTGATATATCCTTTCAGAGCCTCAGCGAGCCTGGGATCCCGAATCCTCGATGTTGTTCCCATACTGTATATCCAGAACGGCAATCTCAATAGCTCGTCCATGGCGAGATCCACGACAACCGAGGAGAGCAGCTTGGCTTCGGAGTCGTCGAGGTAAGACCCGTCTGTACCTCTGCTGCTTACTTTCCAGAGCGAGAGAGAGAGAGAGAGAGAGAGAGAGAATGACGAGAAAACGATAAACAATGAAATATGAGCTCATGCGCGATGGCCAAGTTATTGTTTGCGGAGAACGCGACGCTTGCGAATGGAAGGATTTACGAGGAATTTCGAGGAAAAGTCGAACGACGCTATGATGCCATTAATTGAGCTGCACTGAAACACTGTTTCGCCGCGTTTATTATTCTCTTTTTTTTTTAGCAACTCCGTACTTATATCGTAAAAGTACATTGTATAACGCGATACTTCACTTTCGCTTATATAGAAAATTATACTTTTTTTTTGACCGACGAGGCTACTTATTTCATCCACTGCAAAATATACAAAGAGTTCATCTTCGTGTTCATCTCGCGGTAAACAAGCAAAACAATTTCGCGTGTGGATAAAAATATTCTCTCTCGCTCGAGAAAGTTATGTATTTCTCTCCCGTGACCATCGTATATTTTATTCTTTCTCTGCGTCAGTTGCCGACTCGTCGACACCCGCATATCCCTTTTTCGTACGAATCAATTGAATAAATGCCCGTCTATTTTTGAGTCTCCGACCCTTCTCTCTCTCTCTCTCTCTCTCTCTCTCTCTCTCTCTTTCTATCTCTCCCGCCTCGGAATCAGATTGTACGTACACGCATGTGTACAGCTGCATCATGTGGGCGAGTCGAAAGAATCTCATATGTGCACATGTATACGAGCGTAGTCGTGGTAGTTGACCACGCTAAAAAACTGGTAACGGTATATAAAATCGAGACCCGAGCGGACGTAGTCGTTCCTGCTGTGGTATTGCTCGTTGTGGGGATGGATGTATAGCTGTATATTCTAGTCAAGCTGTGCGACAGACGATACAATTTTTCGTAACGCTTGTGAGCACGAACGTATATGTCTACGTTGAGGTTTCTAGATATATGTGTCTGATGTTGCTGTTTCAATCGTGGTAAAGCAAAGTTTTACAATCTCGTCTTTGAACAAAATTATGAATATATATATATATACGCTGTGTGTACAGCGACGCGCAAAAGAGGATTTAGGACGTTAGTTAATTATTAATTCTTCTCATTTGGCTGGAGGATCCTGTTTAGAAAGTTGAGAATCAATTCAGCATATCGTTACAATAAGCCGCGTGGAAGTTTCATTTCTAGGCGAGGCTAGTGTAAAATTAGGACGAAATTAAATTTTTTCGAACGTTATAAACCTTCCGAGATCTGGTTTGCGTCCTGATTAATATTCTATTTTTCATTTTTAATGGCTGATCATCCGTTCGTTTATTCGAATATGGAAATCAGTTGACAGTTCAGCCTCTCGAACAACACTGTGTACAGTATTACGATTTCCAAAGCGGCAGCAAACACACTCTCCTATATTTGTAATCGTATCTATAACAATGTTGTGTTAACAAGCAAAGTTCATTAGCTGTATGTCGTTAAGCACGTGTGCCGTTAGCGAATCGTCGATTTCTCATATATCTTTCAGTCTCGGTGAACATTTCAAGGGGAAGTCAGAGTCTAAACAGTCTCAAAGTGCAAGGTAAAGTTTTACACATATAGAGAGATAAATAGCACAGTTGTAGAAGGGCGTTTGTTTGCTTTAGACTCCAGATAAATGGAAACATTGAAACGGCTATAAACAGTGTAACTTGTGTAAACGTTTGTGTCTGCGCCCTCTTTTCTCTCTCACAAAGAGGAACCTTCGATGCAATCTTGGCGCTCCAGCTTTGATGTTCTTTGTTCCAGAGGCACATGCAATTAGAACATGTTCTTTCTTCTCGTCTATCCTTTGCTCCTTTTTCTTGAATTTGAATTTTTATGTTCAACCAACATTATATTCCTCGTAACGATTTCCCCTCGGAAATCTCATTCGAACTGGAGAAAAAATACGAGCTTGTAATCAATACCTACAGACGCACGTACTATTATCCAGATCCATCTCGTAAATCCAGTACCTCTGACTACATCCAGGACCATATAGAAAGTGTGATAAAGTTAAATCGATATTTGTACCTGCATCCAATCTAATCTCCGTCTATTAATGCAGTTAATCGCAAAAATGTACACGAGCGAACCAAGAGCTGCGCGTTATAACTGCAGCATGTCTTTTATAACAACTTAAACGTATACCGGTATAAATTTCGTACGAATTCATATTATCGATATCGTTAATTCTCGCGCGCTACTATTTTCGCGCGAGTTTCACTTCAACTTCTTTCATGACTGCCGAAGTCATTACGACTTTCACATGAGGTTCGGCGCGCACTTGTATACTTAAATGCAGATGCCGAAAAAATGCCTTTATACATGTATATGGTAAGGTCTTGTTACAATAACGACAATTGCCACACAACGCTCGATTTTCGCGTGACGTGCGGGCGTGACGTGACTCACCACGCGATGTCTACTGTACACTGGTCAGCTGTTGGATAGACGAACGGAACGGTGAATAATTTATTATCGTTCGTGTGAGAAATGGGATGCGTTCGTCTATGATAACTGATATGGCAGGGGGCTTCGAGTGATTTATATGAGTTTATACCTTTCCGTGCATCGTGCGCAGCTTATTTAAGATTTAGAGCCAATTTTTGTTTGCTCAATTGCTCCGTGTCCGAATCGTCGTATCGTAGATGCTATAATTTATTTATTATTTTGCGAGTCTCGGATAAGTTTTTTACGAGAAGAATATTGGTGCTAAAAGAAATGATACTTTTGAGGCAAAAGGAACGTATTTTTCGCGGTAAATCTTTTGGAACCGAAAGGAAAAGACTTGAATGATAAACGCAGATTTCTTTTAATTAAAAATTATGCTTTTTTGGACGAAATTACATTTGCATTGATGTTGTATAACGGGTTTAAACCGGGAATAATTATTAAAAATGCGATGCTGTTATAGGTAATATTGCGTGTGATATTACGATTTGTTGGTTACGTTTGAAAGTGAAAATATTCGGTTTCAATGACTTTTACTCGGTGACGATTTCGAGAAAATGATTCACGTTTGATGCAATACGAATACTTTTAAGGAGAGGGGATTACACTCGTATTCTCTCCCAGAACTTTGAATGTCTGTAACAAAAAACAGAATATTATCGCAAAGTTAAACTTTCTTTCTTGAAAGTATTTTATTGAATAAGATAATTTTCTTTTAAATTTGACAGCTTAAGCTTTTTTTATCAATTAATTTTTAAAATCCAAAGTCCTAATGCAGTTCTTTCTATGTCATTTTGGGTTCTCGAAGTATGTTTTATTAATTTTTTACTATTCATATATTTTTAATAAGTCTCATCGTGAAAAAGCATCATTTTGTTGTTTGTTTTTCAAACAAAATCGAATATTTATACCACAATGATACACGTAATAAATGTTCAATTCGGTAGCCTAAAATCACACGGAAAGAAAATCGTTTAATCTTTGAATCTTCCGCCAAGTCGTTTAAGCTGTAGCCAAAGCTTAAATTAAAAAAATCATATCTCTGTACAGGATAACATCTGGTAGGTCTTATCAAATAATGTTTTTTAATACTACTGTTGAGAAACAAAGTTTAAGCTTGCTATAATCGTACATTTTTTATTGCGGTATATTTTTTTTCAAACTCAGAAGAATTTCTTGCGCTTCAAACAGTCATTTTGTCAGTGTAACTTCTTATGCGCATGAATTGACAAACATCTGAATATTGCACACATGTATATTTAAGTGAAAGAATTCGCGACTTCTCGTGAAAGTCGCTCTTCTCTTTCTCGAAGAGTACGAGCTCTGCGGCAACAGTTTTATTACTCGAAAAGGGTTTATGATGCGTGCGAGCAGGTGCAGCCTCGAAAAAAGTTTTTCCCGCGGCTATAGTCGTCGTCTCGTCCTTTTCGTTTTCGTATGACTTTCGCTTCTTCCGGATTTTCTTCTTACGATCGTAATAAACCATAAACTGCGCCCTTGTTTGCTTTGAATCCGGCTGTGCTTTATCTCAGTCGCGCCTTTTCGTCTTACGGATTTATCTCACGGGGCTTACGCGTGTGTATTATCTCTAAAAAAAAATTCCCCTTTCTCGGCGAGGATGTTCGAGAGATTTTGCGCTATAATTGATAGAATTGGAAAGTTTTGTTAATTGATGATTGATAATATAACGAAAGTCGATCTCGCGCAACTTTTTATTTATCGTATCGATTAATGAAATAACAAGCGCGGAAGCAATGGAAATTCACTGTGCAATAGTGCGAACACGAGTATTTATCATTATCTATAGAGGCGTAGTTTCGTTATTTATGCAATGTTAAATCTATTTCATTACTTAGCCGTGTGCTATTGGCAAATGAATCTTACGGATAGTTTAAATGCATAGCCGGGTTTCTAATACCTTGGAAAATAATTTTCGCGTACCTAAGTGTATATATTTACATGTATATATATATATATATATATATATTATTTATACATATAATAATGTATATCCCGAAGTGAAATTCTTTAAAACGCGGAGAGAAGAAACACTCGCCTTGTTTTTGCAATTAAGAAAAGAAACTTTTACGGAAATTGTTATATAAATTCAGCATTTTATATTTTAGATTTATAATGAGTAATTTTTAATCGCTCGGGCAATTAATTTAACTTTTTGCGCGGATTTAAAATAATGAATGTCGTGCGTTTTAGTTTTTATGTACAGCCGCGATGCTCCAGTGTATAGAAGATTAGAAACAAACACGAAGATTCTGCTTTCACTTTTAAAATATTAATATGTATATGTATGAATTATTTATTGTAACTATATCGGTACTCTTCATTATTACGCGTCATAAGAATGTAGAGCTAATTATACTAATTTTACGATTACGCGTGACACAGCAAATAACGATGCGAAAGTGTCCCACTGAGAGCTGATCATGAGAATTTCTATTTTTCGCTTAAACATAAAAACTAGACCACAATAGAGCAGCAATTCTGCCGATGCAAGCCTCGATACTAGTTCGTTAGCACTTAATAATAGACCGTTGATTTATTTTTCTCGCCAGAAGGTTTTTTTTTCATTACCGTAACATTTTCCAATTTTACCGCGCGGCTCAAGTATTCTCGTTATTACTTTCATTTCGCGATAACGACGTCTCGAAAATCTTACTTCCAACACTCGTCTCAACAAATATTACACCCTGATTGGTTTTTTCTTTTTCTTTTTCGCACTGCGCAATTTTCAATTTTACGAAATATCTCGTTCAACTCAATGAATCCGTCACAAAGGTCCTCTAACGCAACATTCTAACGACGAGATCACCGAATATAAGCGCAATGTTTCATGCAACAATGAAATTATCGCACGGCATCGCGCATCAATCAAAAGAAAAGTAACTTTCTCATTTACAAAAGCTGCTCGGGACAGCGAAAAAAAAAATCCAATAAAGCTCGAGACGAACCAATCAGTCAGAATACAGTCCGTGAAAAAAGGATCGCTCTCACAATTAAAAGTCTCGAGTGTACACAATACGTACAAGTTCCATTTCGACCTTTCCCAACTCATCGCACCTCTGTCTCCTGCACCGGTGTGATACACATCAGATAACGCGTCGCGAGGGGGATCCAATGTCGCAATCCATATAGGCGTAAACCGACCAGACACGAGGAGAAGGTGAAATAGCGTGTGGTAACTTCGGTACTGGCTGGTACGGATTATGGATTCGGTCCCGTTTTTTTTTTGTTTTTAACCGTTGCCGTGAAGCCAATAAAGACACTTCCTTTCTTCCCTAGGGTGTAATCGTTGGCCGCTGACTTTTGAACTTTGATCGGAATAAAGGGATTAAAGTTTCTCGACGTTTGCGTGGCTAACTTTTAAACGGGTATACGTTTTTTTTG
The DNA here is from genome assembly GCA_018906985.1 of Apocrypta bakeri. Lineage (NCBI taxonomy): Eukaryota > Metazoa > Arthropoda > Insecta > Hymenoptera > Pteromalidae > Apocrypta > Apocrypta bakeri. The sequence goes on along the minus strand of JACCIA010000001.1, from coordinate 21,625,896 downwards.
TTTTTTTTTTTGCAAAAAAGCTTTCGGCGATTGCTTTACAGATTGATCGTGTACACGTGTAATCGCTCTTAGGTTTTATTTACTACGCAGATAAATGATGGAAATAATTTTGAAGGAACAGCGCTTATATAGAGTCATTAAAACATATATAGTCTTTAATGATCCATTTCTGTATTGCGCTAGTAATGCATTAAACTTTCTATTTATCCATGAAAATCTCTTAACCCATTTATGATAAAGGCAACGTTTCCTATTTTTACGTAAGAAAGTAAACCTGATTTGTCTTCGCTTACGCGTGCGCGTTCCGGTTTCGCACGAGGGGAAAAAAGCACTGTACCTGTACGTATAAAATTAATTGGCATGACTCATAGGTACTTTCAAGTAAGCATTGCCTCCACTTGCATCGTTCAAATGTAAATGCTTTCCACTGGCACTTTATATTGATTGAATCATTAATAGCTAAGGAATTCGAGCTTTGCATAAGTCTCGTAAAAATTGCTTTAATTTTCCTATAGCCGAAAAGATGCAAGTAGTTATGTTGTGCTACTTTTTACCGTTAATATCGTGTGCTTTAATAAATGTTCGATCGAAAACGTCATTTGTTTTTTTTCTGCGGCAACGGGTTTTCAATTAGTCATCGATTGCCACCTGTTCAGGTACACACATGACTAAACATTTTTTCGCGTACAAAAAGACCGAATAACGTGTGAATTTCTGTCAATTTCAACATTAACATTAATACGCGAAAAAACAATCTTCTCGGAAAGCTATAAAATAACAAAATACTCTCGCAACCAGGTTAAAATTAGCACTGAAAAATGTACAAATTGAGCTGTTTCAGCCATTTCTTATAAAGGCAATTTCTTATAGTTCACATTCATTCCTGTGAATTTTTTGCACGATTTACTATCCTTCTCGCACCTCAAGGAAGAAGAACTTTTCTCGCGGCCGTTCATTCCTTAATTGCGGAGCCGATCCTGAAGCGTCGAAGATTTTACGACTCATTGTCGACGTCGAAAATTTCTCGACGCAACTATGTGCACAAGTTGCGTTTATATTGCACACACCCACCTTCATGTATATACATACATATATATATACATTACACACACACACACACACACACACACACACACACGTACATACGCTATACGAAACCTTCAATACACTAATATTCGCATAGCTTATACGGGACGTTACGACTTTGTGGTTTACGCGCTTCGTTTTCCTTGGCGCGTCTCCTCTCCTTATCCTCTGTCTCGAAGTTGAATATTGCATTGTTTTGCAAATTGCCTTTTGTGCAACCTCAATGAGCCTCTGTGATCGGGATAGGAATATTTTGCATAATTGCAGCGGTAGCGAGCCAGACCTACTTCGTCATCCGATGAGACTGTTTTCTCGAGAAATTCACGTATCCACGTACTTTATATACATATATTGATAATATTTATAGGATCTCTCCGAGCGGATATTGTGAACTCTCAGCCTTACGGTATACACGAATGTGCGAAAAATTCAACGTTTTCTACTCGATCGTAAATTCTCGTTTGCCAGGAAAAACATACACACATACGCGCGCGTATAAATTTTCGGTCAAGTTGCCTGTAATCCTACGAATAATTGCACAATGAAAATTCAGCGTTGTTGTGAAATATCTGTTATTTATTTGCAAATATAGAGTTCGAATTCGAGTGAATTCTTCAAAGGAACTGTTCTAGTTCTCCAACTATTGCGAAATCATCACACATACGGAACTTTCAGTAATATAACTGTTTATTATTTACATAACTAAGACATTATTTCTTCGAACAAGTATCCATGTGGATTTCGAAGCTATTGATCAATCAATTGTTTCCTTGACTTCGCCGTGATTTTCTCTCTGAACTCTATGCATGTCTTGGGCTCTTGTTGTTAAAGAGAAAGTTCAAAGCGATATGCTAAACACCAGCGACGTGACAAAAAATTCAAAAAATCTTCGGTATCGCATAGTTTCACTTTGTAAGACAACGATTTTCCAATGAAAACAAAAATATAGAAGACAACGATTTTCCAATGAAACAAAACTCTCGTACTTCGCTCTTCAATTATCAATTTCTTTTCGGGCCCCGATGAGTCATACATACTCATGTATAACACGTGATCGTGCACAATTGCGTTTTGTACTTTTGTTCACTGGTTTTCACAAGTGCACGCTAACGCTTTCTGCCTCTTTCGATATTAATCGTAACAAGTTTCTTTGTTAATGATAATAACAATAATAATAATAATAACAACACCGTGGATTACATCGATGCAAAACGAAGTTTGCGAAATCTCGATGTTACACAGTGATTAGTTACGATGTATGCAATTAGTTTTGATGAAATTACTTGTAATTAAATCCACGTGTATATTGTGTACATATATATATATATAACATGCCACTCCTTTACTAGACGCGTTTAATTAATCAGGAAGTCACTTACTGAAATGCTCTCTCTCTCCTGTGTACACTTGCATCGTCTCGTATCTTCTGTGTAATTGAATAACGACTCATTTATGCTACGAATGACAAGAAGTCCTGCATCGAAATTATTATCTATATATATACGCAAGTCTTGGTTAGTCTCCTATCCATAATTCGAGAATTTTTCATTTCTCAACAAAAATCGACTCACGTTCTTAACGATTTTCCAATCAAGACAAATCGAATTCACCGTAATTCTCCGTATAAAGGCAACCGCTGAAAGATCACGATAACTTCTCTCTTTCCCTAGATATCACGATCTCGTATAATCGTCGGCACGCGCGATTTTCGCACGCGTGAACAAAAAAATCTCCGTTTGCACCACCATATATATATACACATATATGTGAGCATGATTAAAATCACACGAACACGATTCGTCCGATCGAGAAAGGATGAAATGAATGTGCGTTTTTACGCGGAATAAATATGCTTTTGGTCTTGACTGTATCTATATGTACACACGTGTGGATCACGCGCGATATTATGCAAATTCGCCCCACGTGCGCTCGTCGTATTTCCATGTCTCGTGGGTAGTAGTAGACTGCGCTGCTTATATCGAATGCTTTTTTTTATACTTGACGGACAAATCGTCGGCTGCTGGGATCTCCCTCTCTCTGTACGTGTCTAGTGTGTTAATGCATTTTTAATAGCTTTTTTTTCATATATATGTCACTCGACGGAATTTGTAATCTGGTCTCACGAAGTACATTGACAATATGCTTCGCGAAGTGAGAATTTTAAGTGTTATTTATAAATACTGAAAGTTTTACGAGCTAAGAAGCACGTAGCACGTGGAATAAGTACCCAATCTTATATACCTATATATACCACACACACACACACACACACACACACGTATGTGTCAGTCTAAAAGAAAAAGAAACGAGATCGCGTGCACACGTGAAAGCTCCCCAGGAATTTACTACGAGAGCTTGCGCATTAATAATTATTTTTTCGAAAGTGAGGGTTTGCTTTACCGATGTACACGTTCGTTTACAAGACTGTTATCGCTTTGCTGCACGTACATGTACACATATACATGCAGAATGTACACAAGGCGTTTCTGTAAACGCGTTGTTTACCACATGGCAATTGATTTTCGATTCGTAATTAAAGGCGCGAAAAAATTCCGCTTCCTGCGCGCATTTCATTACCGTAGAAGAAAAAAAAACAATTTATTATCGACATCAAGCGCGTGTACTGCGTATATATGGTATATATTCGTAAAAAAATACGGATATTTAATTATAACGTACGACGGTGTTGCGCACGCGACACACATTCGAGTTTTCTCAATAGGACACTCGCACAAAGCACCATGAGATAAAGCTTTTTTTATCAAACGAAACACACTTCCCGCTTTCTCTCGAGAGTCAAGCGTCAAGCGCCAATCGTCCGTCTCCCAATTAAACTCTATTAAACATTACGAAACACAATTATTCAATAGAAAATTAGTCGAAAAAATGAAATCTCACACAATGCACTTGCAAGCACTTACCTCCACTCCTCTCTTGTTGATATGTAAATAAGGAGTAGTTGCATTAGCCAGTGATTCACGATAATTGACATAAGTACGCGTCAAACATATACAGAGGCGCGTTCGAAATAAATATCCGTCCGCCTCCGCACTAGAAGAGACCTTTCTGTTCTCTCTAGCCGACGACGACGCCCACGCGACAATCGTTCCGATATAGGCAAAAAAGAACAGATATTCCTCTCCTTTCGCTATGTATCGCTTGGCATTGTGAAAACAAAAAGAAGTGTAATAATAGACGCGTACGCGCGCCTCTGCGTAAGTGGATGGGACACTTTCGATTCTTAGATTCGAATTATAGACGGAAAGAAACAACAGTTATTATTATTATTTTTTTTTTCGTTGAAGAGCTTACTTTACCTCAACAGTTGTCGTGGTTGCATAGCGACGAGTTAATCGCATTCGCACGCAAAGTCTTATTATTGTTTTCGTCGTTACTCGCGGTTAATCAATTGCCTCGTTACGCTTGCGTTTAAAAAAAAAAAGATAGCACTTACGCTGCGGTTATCTTATCATTTTGATTACACTTTTATATTGAGAAATTGCAGGCTGGCAAAGTTGTATTGCAACAAACTTTCATTTTGCGGTAAAAAAATCAGTTAAGCCACTCCGCATTTGATTAATAGTATTCGTATACATAAAATACGACGTGTTTCAAATTTACACTTAAGTTTTACTACGACAGAGCTCTCGCATGTGTATACAGATTTCCTTAAAATATCTACGAAGTCATCAATTCCGATAAATCTACCGAACGATCATCAATTAAGAAACCTTTTTTTTCCAGCAAAGGAAATGAGCTTTTCCAATCGCGGAGTTCTTTAAACGCTGAGAAACCCGCATGAGGTTACTGTACCATATAATTAACCATATCGCTCGACATCTTTGTAATATTAGAAACTATTAGACGAAAATGACGCAATGAGGTGTAACTACGAGTAATATATCGTTCGGAAACGAAAAAAAAAAAAAATAATAATTACAAACTCGTCTAGTCGGAGAGCAATAGAGAAAAAAAGTCTTCCAAACACTTTTCTTCGCGATTTTTTTCACATCATTGTTATCCAGTCTCGAATTTTCTCAACAGGAGCAGCGAGTACACAACGACCAGTAGCAGTAGCGGAGGCAGTGCGGTGATCGAAATCGTGGCGAGAATGGACGATCCTAGCCGCAGACTCGATAACGAATATGCGAGGCCGTATTACGATCCAAGCGCGCGTCAAACCGTCAGAAAACCTTTTCGCCATCTCGACGACGATCCACCTATATATTGACCCTATTTCTATCCTGGTCTGCGCTTGATTGTACGAATAACGAAATTTAAAAATTGTACGCGACTTTTTTGCTCAATGATTTTTTAAATAAAACTAGATTCGCGCGTGCGTTACATCGTGTATTCGTGTTCTTTAGGTATTATTTTAAATAAAAATGTGACGTATTAATTGTTTATTTAAAGTCTTAATTTTTTTTTAATTTAAAGCCTTAATTGTCTCTACTTATTGAGAATGAATTCCAAACAGTTTTCTCTGCCGCAGTGGATACGTATATTATACGTTTTAACTGTGGCTGTTTATTCGCTTCGAAAATAAGACATTAACGAGCATCAGTAATAATACAGTGTTTTGTAACTCTGTCGAGTCAAAATTATGACATGTTTACATATGTGTACGTCAATTTTTGAATCTATAATTGTATCGCGAGTACTAAGATTACGCAAACCCGAACGGAGAAGAATCGACTGTGATTAATTTCATACATAGAAGCAATGCTCTTATGGCTTTATATTTCATAATTTATATATACGAGAGGGAAAGAGATAGGAGTAGACGGTATGTATATATACTTATATATATATATATATATGCTACGCAATAAACCAACATTTTTCTTATCGTTCCGCAACATACGTATTTCGCCGTAATTTTCTCGACTCGTTTTTTAACAACCGCAACGTCGCGCGATGAAACTTCCTTGTAAGCCTAACCGTAACGCGTTTAAGAGCTCGAGAGAGCATTGGTATTCTTAAGACACAGCTATACTTTTCTAACCTTCCTTATAGCGCGCGCGCACTTTTTAAACGAAGAATCATCTTTTTTACCGTCCGTCGTAACGATATGCATAATACTCGCTTTTAATTATCAAAATTATCATCCACTAGTCAACGATTCTGATTACCAGCTGCTCGGCAAACTCACTGCGTTTATAACTGATAATGCACGCGCGTATGTGTGCATAAGAGAACAGGCAATTGCAACCGAAGTGACACCAATATATCCAGTCGATTACGTTTGATTGAATTTTCATATCCTTTCGAGATTACGTCCGAGTATTATACATAGAGCAAATGTTGCGGATCCATCATAAAGCGCTTTTCACCCGTCAATTACGGCGAATCAGCACTTTTAGTTCAAAGCGAACCGGACGAGTAGTTGCTGTAGAGAAAGCGCTAATATGCGCTTTTATATATATATATATGTGTGTGTGTATGTACGTATGTATGTACATGCAGACGCACGTCATTAACGCGGTCGCCACCTGGTGCTTTCCGTCTCCGTTATAATGCTGTGCACCTCGTCATCTTACCACTACACATACGCACGTACTTATGTATACATACGTGGCCCGCTATTATCCTTGGCGCCTGGGTCTACTTTATATTTATGTGTGTATGTATGTAGCGAAGTATATAATATGTGCTAACCGTTGCTCCAGAGTCAGCTGCCGTTCACCTAAAGCTCCGCGATATCCAAAGATATCCATAAATATTAGTCCTTGACTTGTCTTGATCGCGAGCGGAGATAACTGTATATATATATATGCGCGATTATTACGGCACATCTGCGCGCGCGCATATGTGTGCGATGCTGACTGTTCAAGGAGCTATTGTATTGATTTGGCACTGCTTGCGGAGTAAAATCTACGCGTTAGAAATATTTTTTTCCTTTATTGCATGTGTCTTATTTATTTGAAATTCGCTCGTTTCCTTACTCTGTTAACTAGATTTACTTGTGTACATACACACACACACATATATACATATATATAAACTTTTCTTTGTCGTATAGAATAGTCAGAGGATATTTAAATCTTTTGCATTTCAAAATAATTAAGAGAAGACGATAGGAAGATTATTCTGCAATAGGGAGACAGTCGTGGACGTGTGTTTTCTCGATGTTTCAGTGGTGTTACGTGAAATCGTGTACAAGTACGGATGCTTATTATTTTCTGTCAACGCTGAAAATATATTATTATTATTATTTTTTGTTTGTTTGTAATATTACGACACGTTCGAGTTATTGTTATCAACGAAGGAATCGATCGACGCTGATTATTGTGCTTAGGCGTCGAGGAATGTCTTCCTCGTAGACGATCGATTTACGATTATTTTATCGAGGATTTCACGCTGACTTTACAATGGGATGCACTGCGTGGATGTTTTCGCTGTGTTTGATACTTCGTTCGTCCCCGACTACTATTGTGTTAAGAGTTTCGATTGTATAGAATTGTTTTTTTTTCAGACTGTCATGTCTACTTCTGCCGTATAATATATACTCGTGTATATTCTTCTTATAATTTTGAAAAAAAATTTTTTTCTATATATAAATATCGTTTTGCAATTACGTACTTGCGACAGCCATTATACTCGCGTATTGGCTATGAACTATGAGTCAATAAGCTTCGTAAAACTAAATGCATCCTGTGGCTTCGAACGTTAAATATCTCTCGCTGAGAACAAAAAAATCGTTTAAAACCAAAGGTCATCGTTAAATTTGATTAGAAACCGAGGATACGACCTCTATATAGCTATATAGGCGCAAATTTTTATTTTCAATCCGAAGATTAACAATCTGATAGCGAAGACTCTCTCGATCCACATGATAATTTTCAAAGCCATAAATAAGGGTAAAAGCAGTGATTGACGTGCAGGAGGTGAAAACATCATTCGCGTGCTTGTAAATATGACTCACAACGTCGCATCAAGTTTTATGCGCTTCGAGAGTTCGAGAAATCAACAATAAATTGGCGTAGTTGTAGCTCGTAGATTTCACTTTCGCAATAGAATTGAGATTCAACTAAATACAATGAAAGGCTCTTTCTCTCTCTCTTACTCGCTATAGCTTGCACTCATTAACTTACATAGTCATTGTTGTTCTGATGCCGTTGTTATTTGATGATTCACCGTTCATAGAGAGAGAGAGAGAGAGAGAGAGAGAGAGAGAGAGAACTAAAACCCTAATAATTTTATGTGTCACCACGGCAACGCCTTCGCTACGGCCTCTCCTTCGGACACCCACACACATGTGACCTATAATAAAAAATCCTCATCATTGGAGCCGTTTTCGGATAACGAATTTGATCGATTGTGGGTTCTCACGCTTAACAACCGCGACTGTATATATTTAATTCCTTTTGTGTATTCATATAAACTTAGCGAAAATATAGATTTCGTAGGCGTGCGTAAATCACCGGTGCACGACTGTCGGCGCATTCGAAGTTATGTTTACGTAAAATGTTTGAAATATTTGTTGAAAAGTTACCTTTATTCTAAGAATTCCCCCCCGTAAAGAGCCAATAAAACACACTACTCATCTTTTCGATTATTTATTATTATTATTATTATTTTTTTTTAATGAAATGCCTTTCACTACAGTAACGATCGACGATTTGCATCCTCACGATCTTACGTTGGACGCGATCGAGTAGAGTAATTGTTTCGCGACGCTGATGGCGGTAACGTCTGGTTTCGCACCGGCTGGTCGAATACGTGAGCGGATAAATTTTTACGAGATCCTATAGTGAAACTTGCGTGCACGCAGGGTCATGGAACTATATAGTTTGCATTTAAGCGAATGGAGAAACTCGAGCTATATAGATGCGATGCGCGCGTTCGCTTTCCTTTGGCTGATGCATGTGTATCGGCTATGGTGTCTGTGTATCGAGTAGACGACGTTACGTTGTTATTCCGACGGACTTCGGTGTATAACGTTGAATTAAGCGTCGACTCATCTGAATTATGTGAAAGGAAAATAACACGTGTATGTGTATGTGTTTTTCGAGTGAGAGAGAAAGCTATAATTTATTTACTGCAATGCAAGTGGTGAATTCATTATTATTTTTTTACGGAATACGACATTGTCGATTCGTGCTTTGAACCGTGTAAATAAACGATATACTGTCGTCGTTGGGCGACTCGAATCGTTAAAAAATATATCGCAAGTTTTTTATTGAAGAGTTTTCGCTTCGGATATGTATATTATATATAATATCTGTGGTGTATTTTGCTATATACGATTGCAACTTTTTCACTCTCGTATATTGAGTAATTAGCCGGTCGACTAATGTAAACTATACACGGCTAAAAGTAAAGACGAAAATTGCATAAATCAATGTACTTTAATAAAACGAACCGACACGCGAATCGTTGATTAATAGGATACTTTTCACGAACACGCCTTCGACTCTCTAAGAATATTTCCATTTTATCGGGGTATTTTTATCAGACTTCCGGAATTCAATTTCACCCGCTGGTCGCGCGAAAAATCAGTTTACGCTTTCCTATCGGCTCTTCGTCGTCGCATAAATCAGCGATCTTATCGTTTTATCGGCGAAACATAAACGTGCCCGCCGGAATATATATCCCGTGCTCTTGTATCTACATATATTCAGTGCTCTCCATGGCTCGTCATTCGTCGTTCGGTCTTTCGATCTCGGAAATCTCGTGTATTTCCTGATTAAATACCGGTCTGGAGTATTTAGAGTAGCCCCCGGTAATGTACACCAGAAGTACGTCCGATACTTAGACTCTTGATATTGCACTTGAAAATTATACTTTATTGGTCTATCCAGCGAGAGTGCCGTTCACGGCTTGTTGTATAAATGAACCGTAAGGAAAGCCCTGAGTACCGGTGAGGTATATACCTGTATATATGTGTGTATTCGATTATAGTTTATGTCCTATATCTCATAATTTATTCAATGTGTTTGTGCATCATATCGTGTTTTTTTCGACGATTGTTTGTCGCACTACGCGTAGATACTTAATGTAGCGAGAAAGTACATTTGTTTATATCCGTATTTGAATTTAATTCATTTTTTAATTGATGATTGCTGTTAAGTCAATTTTCTTTACGTGGAAATTCAATACAATACTTTGATGTTAAATTCAAAATATTTCTATATATATACACTGAAAAAAAATAAAATAAAATTTGTTTATACAACGAAAAACAATTTATTCCGATAGTCCTAAGAAAATATTACATCTACACTTCAAGCTAAAAATTGCATTTATTAGGATATAACATTTACGTTTTATTTCCGATAATACATTTATAAAACAAACATTTTCTACTACACGGTTACAATCATTGCACGTTTAATTTTTTAAATTATAATAATTATAGTTTAAAATCAATATTTTTTCTTCTTTCGAAAAATGCAATTTTTCTAATATAAATACGTAATTATTTATTTAGCAACTGTTTTCAGTATGACAATTCATGCAAATATTCAATTAAAAAAATGTATTGTAAACTTTCACGTACAATTAACTAAAATAACACTTTAATATAAATCTACACTAATTTGCAACTACGAGTGTACACGGAACGTGTACAAAAATCCTCATTATCTTTATCCGTGTCCGCAGTGTGTGTACAGAAATACCAAATTTACATATCAACTTTGAAATCTGCTTCCACGTGAAATAAGTCACCAGATAAAAGTCTCACCGGTGATTCTCTGACACGTGTCACACACTCCGTATCCGCAGCACTGATGTACCGCATGCAAAATTTCTCTCTCACAGGCAATAATTTTCGCCGCGAGCGTATTAAGTCGTCGACAGTGAAACTTGCCCGTAGATTTCTATCAAACAAAGAAAAATCTTTATCTCCCACGACAAACCAACAAAAGTCGACTGCTTTCGATTGCCCGTCGATGTCGCGACACCCCTCGATCAAAAGTCCTATATAGTAATCCGTTCGCTCGAGTTATGCTTTATAACGACAGCAAAGTCTCTTGCGCGTTATACTTTCACGTTTCATAGCGGCTAGACGATAAAATAACACGCTGCAATAGCAGTCGTTCCACAATGAGATATAGATAGATCATTTCTCTGGGTTCTATGGTCCATTTGAACCACAGGACTACCGAAAATTTTCCAGGACAGGAGAGGTGATGTTAAAGTAAATAAATCCATCGTTACGACGCAATTACCTTATAAGATAATCATTTTCTTTCTCTTGCCATATGCTCTGTTCTCTTTTCTGTTTACAACGCGTTTAAAAATTGATATATAATTTACTTAGCCTGATTTTTTTCACAGAATTCATGTCTGAGATCATTAAGCAACCTATACGTGGAAAAAAAATTTGTCCTCGTTTGCATAGAAGGAAGAATTAGAAGTTATTCGCTGGCAGGAAGATAATACGCTTGAAAATCGCGCGGACGATTAAATCGCGAAAGTACGAAAAATTTCGTGAGCTAAGCGATATTTTCCAAGGAAAATAGAAACGCTTTGTCGATAAAAATATTCATCGCTTTCCTGGCGTTTCCCTTGTGCTTATCCACGTGAGATTCCATTAGAGCTTATGCAGCGCTGAACATCACTGCTCGTTAATTATTATGCACGTCTCTTTTTATTCAACGCTAAATAATATAATCAACGTCCTGGATTCGCGTGCAATATGTATTCATTGTACACCAAAGTCGGATCACGCTGTGCTTTCGAACGAACACAGGTCTTGACGTCTCGAGGATTTTCGATTGACCCTGATACAGACAACTGGAAAGATTCTGATTCGACGCGATAATAATAGGTGAAGCGTGTATGGTAATAGAAGTAACGTTCGATGCATTTGAATCGCGAAATATATATAAAACTTTACAATCGACAGTTTTCTTTTCGTATTCGAACTTCGAAATTAGGCCAGGTTCTTTAAGGGGGCAAGAAACCTTTGAAATGCAAATAACTAAATTCAAAATTTTAAGTATTTATAATAATGCAGCTATAATGTACACTTATTTTAATTGGAGAAGATAGTTAAAAACTTGAATTTAAGAAGTCTAGCTCTTCTATAAGATCATTCGATAGCTAGTTACAATAGAAAGTTGAAGATTTACTCACCGTAGGATTCAAAGTCAACCGATGGATTGATTGAACTCAAAATTGGTAGAAACTCTTTTTTGTAGTCCTTTAAGTATGAATGTAGGGATTTAAAATTGAATGTACAGACAAATTATTAAAAATAAAAAACTGGCTAGTTAACCAATTATTCAAAAAAACGTACACTTTTTAGAACGTCAAATTTCTTCTAATTATTCAATTAAAAATCCCTACATTCATACTTAAAGGACTACATCAAAGAGTTTAAATACCAATTTTGAGCTCAATCCATCAGTTGACTTTGAATCCTACGGTGAGTGAATTTTCGACTTTCTGTTGTAAAAAGACCTCTCGAATTGAAGATAAAACTATCTTCTCTAATTAAAGTTACTATAGATTACAATTATATTGTTGTAAACATTGTAAATTTTTTGAATTTGGTAATTTGCATTTCTTGCCCCCTTAAAGCCATCAATCGTTCAGTCATATTATCATCCCACCCGATAATAGAGTTATTATTTTCGAATTTTGTAAACGGACTCTCTAAAACTCGTTTATCCGCGAGAGTCTTTTTTAATTTCATGCAAATTTTCCGTCCAAAAATTCACGCGCGTAGACATGAATCCGTAGCTGCTGACCTTGCGTCCAATCAGCATTCCAAAGCACATAACTGTAGATTAGCGCGCGTAGGGAAAGAAAGAAGCGCGATACGAAAAAAAGTTAAAAAGAGAAAGAAAAGTAGCCTCGAACGCGTCTGTTGTTTGAATATGGAAATGGATTTTTCGATTTTCGCAGTGGGGAAGCGCGCGTGCGATTCACTTTCACTGTCAGTTCATCCGTTATACACAGCAACAGAAGCAGTGAGCTTTCGATCGGTGCGCGCTCTGTGGCTGCGGCATACTTTCTTCGGGTTATCATCGTTTTCGACGAATTTCCGAGCTCTTTCGTGCGAGACGATGACGAGGTTGGGAAAGCCAAGTATGCTTGACTGCTGCTGCCGATCGTGGATTCTGCGAGATTGTTTTCTCTCTCTTTATTTATTTAGAGCCAACGATGATTTTCGTGCGGTGAGTTTAATCGAGTTCTTGTTTGGGAAAGAGTTTTGTGGAACGTGGGAGCTTTCGGAGTCAACCTGTACTTTGGATTAATTTTTACGTTTTTTCCGCCAAATAAAGTAATCCATTTGTGTGTGAATATGTTAAAAGTATGAAGTCGACGGAAAATTGCAATTTCTTTCTCGGAAATACACGTCCCTTTAGATTTTATTTTCTCGAACCTTCGTCCAACGTCGTCACAACTCGTTAAGCTAAAGCCAGACTATCGTCGTCACGTCCAATCATCACTCGAGAGCTTTTTTCTCTCCCTCTTTACGAGCTGCAGTCCGCGCGCTGGGAAATGTTCAGACGTTAATTACCATCAAAGTTGAAAGTGAATTAAAATGTATAGCGACGCTCTGGAGTTTCACGAGCTATTTAGATTTTTCAACTTTGACGCAGCAATGATCCACCACGAATCTTGACTATAGCTATATGCGTTTGAATTATGCAAGCTATTCCACTTGTCGATGCTCGGCGATATTTAGAAACCGAATTTAACGATGTAAGCATCTTTTTACGTACTCAGTATACACGGGAGAGATACACTTTTATTATAAGCATCGTGTACAACACGGTAAATCAAGACTCATCGAGTGGGACTCTCATTTAGCTAACCACCCGATAATTCAATGCCCGCATAATTCAACAAAATAACTCCATTAAAGTTCGCAGTATCGGCTTTTAATCGAGCTCAGCGAACGCGCTATATAAATTACGCGCACTTTGAAACTTTTCATTACATTCGGAGCTCGTAGCAGCAGCAGCAGCAGCAACTCGTTACAAAGATCACACACGAATTCACGATCGCGTGCGTACACCGGGCTTCGAAAAAAAGAAAACTTTATCGCCGAACGATTAAAAAAAAAGGTATATGTGCCGCTCTCTGAAGTCGGAGTGTTTCTTTTCTCTCCCTCCGGCGGTTCCAAAAAAGGCGTAATGAACTCGATCTCATGAATCACGGAAACGGCGCAAACTGACTGTTGCCGATTCGGTTTCTGCCGCTCGCGAAGGCAACCTTTTTGTTCGTCCTTCGATTCGATTCGAATTTAGCCTGTTCATTTTTTTATTCTCTCTCTCTCTCTCTCTCTCTCTCTCTCTTTCTGCTTTGCTCTGACGGGTTTAAAGTCGCATTTCCGCTATACCGCATCTGCTGCTGCATACAAAGTATTTGGAGCGCAAGTGAGTATGTGAATGGGCGTTAACTTAATGGTGCCGCGACTCTATTGCGATGCGACGTTTTGGGAGCGTGAAAATAAATGTTGTTGGTTTCGAACGATCATCGGTAGAGGAACAACGGTTCGTGTCGTTTACGTAACGCTAAATAAATAGATTGGGTCGTTCTTCGACACGTCGCTCGAGACATTAGATGGAAAACATGTGTTTTTTAAGTGGTTAATTAGGACACTCAACGTAACATCGCTATTGTAAGAGGAGTAATTTTTTTTTATTATTTCGCGAATCTCTCAGGATACTTGCTTAGTCATATATACTCGTGGAAGCCTACCTTCGATATTCGTGTCTTGGTAACTGTGTTTCGCGCTGATTTTTTGCGGTGTTAATAATGACTTCGCTGACCCTCTCCCTGTGCATGTGGTTCAATGAAATTCGAGTGCACATTGAGAGCTAATTTTTCTTATCGCATTGATCGCGTTTGATAACCGATGGTGTGATGATTTCACGACGTATGAGGTAATAGTGTGATTCGTTATTTTTCTAATTTGTGAGATGATTGAAAAAATAAACGGGGACTGTTAAACATTTTTGGACATTTTTGTAATTGAAGTTTCTCGGCAAGATTTACGCAAATAGCTAAGAATTGCTATAATGACACTAGACGAGCTCGTCTTGAAAAATCTCTTAAAAACACAAAAGAAATGATGTACGTACAATTTTTATGAAAAGGGATTAATTAGAAAAGAAGTTTTTAGTTCTTCAGAAAAAAATGTTTATTTGAAACTAAAATTATTTTTAGTAAAATTTACGTTGCTTATTATAGACTATAGTACATCTGCTTGAATACGTCGAATAATATTTTATTTATTTTAAAAATTGCATTATAAAATATTGCATTAGATACAATTCATACATTAAATTGTCAATCTCTTATATGAAATTAGTACATATTTTGTTGTTTTAACGAAACATAATAAATAATTTAAATATTATCATATTGTCCGAGGTAAAAGGTTTATTTAACCAATTTAATTAAATAGAATGATTAGATATTCAAGGATTATCCAAAGAAATCACGTCTTCGGATTAAACAAATGGCATTCTAACAATTTTTATCTGCATAATATCTATATCTACACAGACACAAAGGTACATACGTCGCTATATCTCCGAAACTCGTCGAAAGAAAGAGAGATTTCTTCTCAACGAGGTTCATGGCTCTTTTCGTAATTACTTGCACGCGCAGCACTCTTATTTTCTTCTCTGTCGGATGTGTTGCTGCTTTCTTCTTAAGAGAAAAGCTCGAGACTCTCATTGTCTCGCGTACAAGTGCATTAATTACTTATCTGGCTTGAGTTCTCTTCGTTGATATTTCAATAGACTGCGACGCTTAATGAGCTCGACTTGATAAATTTCATTGTTTTTTTTTTACTTTATTACTGTCTAAGTCTCTTTCTCTATCTCTTGAATGTTTGCGTAATTCACACCGACTTCTATTGCACCGATATTTTGTGTTCGCAGTGAACACTGTCCTAAGTGTATATAAAGGATTTAACCTAAAGTATTTATCGATCGAAATTGCGCAGCGGTAGTAATCGTGTCTCTTGAAAGGAATATCGAGTCAACACGAGGATTTCGCGAAATACGTCGTCGATTGTTTCGCGTACACGTTTCGACGTTGATTAGCAGACACAATCGCGGGTTCGCTGAATGCATTTTTTTTGTATAGTTAGTTTTGTAAAAATTCTAATTAATACAGGTTTGATGATAGGAATGACTTGACGATACACATTTGCATCGATTACAAATGAATCATTATAGCTCGAGTACAAAAGAAGCGGGTGGGAGATACAGAGACACGGGCGACTTCTCTATGCGAAATAATCGAGACTCTCACGTCTAAAGCCGTCATTAAATAACCGTGAAAAAGTCAAACGTCGAAACAATGGATGATCACACGACTATTCACTCGGTAGAGAGAAAAATACACCTCTCTCTCTCTCTCTCTCTCTCTCTCTCTCTCTCTCTCTCGCGCGCGCGCGCGGTGATATACACAAAGTATATTACGTACTTACGTGAAAATTTGTCAACTCCCGTGTCTCCGTTTCCTTTGTATACAACACATGTAAGAAATCTAGGTAAACCTGTCGTAACTCTTTGCTCACATTGTATATACGACACGGGAATGAGTCGACTAGGAAAGGTCACGTCCAAGTTGTCTTAAGGGGTCGTCGTCAACGTCTGAGTCTTGACAACCTGAACGCCTATTGGTGCATCATGGCGTATGCAGTTTTATATACATATAGCGCGCGAAACGTCGGATAGTCGGAGTGAGATCGCAGACGATGATAGGCTTGCAAGCATACATAACGACATCATAATATATTCGACTCAGGTACTAGAGTTCCTGGTAACGCCCGCTTTGTGCAGCCGCGCATACATGTAGCTTTTGAGGTCGATCCTCGTATCTTCTGGATTCTGGTATGATATATATACCCCCCACACACACACACGTACGAGATACGTATGTATGAAGTTCTCGTTATACAGAGTTGCTTCGATGCGCAGAGAACGTCATCGATCATTGTCATCGAAATGGCTCTAACGAGCAATAAAAACATTCTATTAGGTACGAAAATTATTTTTCAATTAACGACTTCGTACACAACAGGAATTGAATATTATTATTGTAACGATAACGAAAAAAAAAAACATTACGTATATGCGTGGCGTTTATAAGCGAATCGTGTGTATTTGATGACGATGAATAGCATTAGGCGGTGCCGAGAGAGCCGGAAGCTCGAGGCATTGAACCTTCACACATTTGATGTGTGTCTATTCCGACGCCACACGAATGTCTCGAGATCCGAGAAAGCAAACGAAAGTATCGGACAGTATTTTCTTTATACCGAAGGTTCGTTAACATTTGTTTAACATCTAAGAACCATTTATCGTTTTTTCATCTATAAATTAATCTGAATCTACAGTAGCTGAGACAATAAATTCCCTGCTAAATACGTGGAAGGTAAGAAAAAACCTTCAACCGTTTAATTACAGTTAGGGTCGTTAGTCGCGACGGTATTTAATTAACGCTCGATTTTCAAAGGCATTTGACGCACCGTAGAACAGTCGAAAGCGACCCACATGGCAAATGTGATATAACGTCTGTGCAATTGCATATATACCTATATACCCTATTAGTACAAATGACTTTTGCGCGCTCTAGCTTCTAATTGTACGGATTCCTTCTCTTTTCTTCTTCCCTCCGTCCCCGTTTGCGTTATGGAACGAAGATCAATTATTATTCTTTCAGTCGAGTAGAAAGAAATGTAACAACCCGGTAGTGGCACAATGCGAATCCCTCAATGCTTCCGGTAGTGTTACGCGCTCGCGCTCGTTGCGTTTATTATCCAATGCGCGCGAGGTTTATGATTCAAACTTGAAATCGTCATTGAATATTGTCTTTGCGAGATCCTGCTATTCAATTAACCAGAGTACAATACCACAATGTGCGATTGTTTTTTTCTTTCTTCATGTAGGTATATATAGGTTTACAATTAGCTATGTACAACTTAATATTCACGATGCAACGCGTTACACATGTATATATCTTTCGTTTTATATACGGGTGATTCTCTGACAGATTAACTGGTCAACTTCCGAATGATTTCAAACTGATCTTTGGCACTGTAGCTATACCTTTGTGTAGCTTTTCGATTTTTTTTTAACATGTTTTAACATTTTACGTGTTTTAAATGAATATTTGAATTAATGTGTGGCTTCTTTAGGAAGCATTTTACGATAAAAATATTGGAGGAAGTTTTTTTCAGATAAAATACCTTCAAAGTCATTTATTTAAGTCATAATTAATTTATAAACCATTAAAGTCTTACAATTAGCATTGAAAAAGATTTGATCGTCCGTAATAGCGTGAAAAGTATCTGTATCAGTCACATACTCTGACTCGAGCTTATAGTATAAGTATAAATTTTACGATTAAAAAGACTATTTCATACACGCGTAATAGTGACTTTGAGTGCACCTCTAGAATCACTGTGAAATTTACAGAAAGATATCTATGAAAGATATCTATTTGTGAAGGTATTGAAACTAAAAAAAAAATCAAAATTTTATCAAGCCAAGCCAGTCAGTGAATATTAGTTACGTTCATTAAAGTTTATGGCCATTTTCTACCAATAATTAATAATACTAGTTGTATTATTAATTACACAAAAAAACTTTTGTAACTGCTAAACTTTTCAAATTATTTTTATTTGAAGTTTGCGTTTAAATTTTCCCAAAGAAAATTGCCATCGCACTTTTAGTGAAAAATCCCTCTTCGAAGAGCTGTGAATTATTAAAAAAGATCATAAAATTAGAAAAACGCCGGAAATGCCATCATTGACTCCCCGTAACTTGGGAAAAAGTTAGCGAAAAAAATCATAAAGAAAGAGATACAGAACCTAAAAGAGTTTAAGATTATTTAAAATAGAAAAAAAAAACAATTTTGTTCGGACCAGTAAATCTACCAGAGAATCACCCATATACATACTTCACAGGGTAAAATTTTCTCGAGAACAATAAAGTTGAAATATCGCATCGTTTAGAAGTAATTTATCCTCGTGCGTATGGCTGACCTGTTTGTCTATCCTTTGTACGCTAGTACACGCACCACGTATACAGTAGCAGCATTTTTCTCGCGTCGGATACACGTACGTAATGAAGATGCTCGTACCAACGGTTAATGATAGAAAAGCAACTGACGGCGGCGGCGGCGGCGGCATACTGGCTTACATTAAATCTGGGTAGGCATTCTTGCGGAAAACGGTCCGACAACAGAGGACCGGTCTCAAAAGGGGACGTTAAGCCTGCGGGTCTTACTCTGTCTTCTTATAATTCTCCTCGCGAGTATCTGTACGTATGACGTATTTTTTTTTACGAAAAACACTCGTTGCCGTGGCGGACGATGGTACCTTGAGATAAAATATGAAAAGGTAATTACGCGTGAGTTTTAATCGTAGCCATATTGATGGCGCATCGATGAGGTGTTTTTTTTTTAATTAGGAGGTATTTGACGCCTTTCAAATTAGCGCTGTTAATGGCAGTTTTTTCGAAGCTCGTGTACGTGACTCGTGAACGAAGTGTATTGTGAAATGTAGATCAGGATGTTAATAATTTACTGTTAGGTCCAAGTTACGAGAAAGTTTTACAGCAAAGTTCTATGTGTAAATTTTCACTCAATTCAAGCGATATTACTCGAAGCTTGTAATATGAAAAAAATAATATTTTATTCTGCCGTGGACGGTGAACGGTAAGTGCCGTTTCGGCGCTTCTATTTGCGAATGCAAATTTTAAATTATCTCGACTCTCGCGTAAACCCGACGATAGTATATTGACGTCATATAAATCGTGTATTAATGCGTACAGAAAATTTGCATAACTAATCACGTCGTAAATAATTACTAAATTTAAAGGTAAAACTGTCCGAAGACATTTTACTGTATATTCGCATAAAATAGTGAAATTTAATTCACCAGAACTATACCTATGCTAACGATTCTCTATCGAGAGAGAAATGTATTATATTCACTTTATTGTATATTTCGTTTTTAATAATTTTTGCTTTTTTTTCTTATTACAGGTAAGTAATGGCGTCCTGATTTGCAGGCTTATTACAGTGACTAAAAAGAATTCGTGAGTAGATTTTTACAGTTTTGCAACATATTTTATTAATACTCACTTGTATCCCATGTACAAAGTAAAATAAACATTTTTATCCACAAATTAATCTCACAGCCATAATACAAACGAAGTATGGCATTTATCATTACAACATCTACACCCAATCAACTTGGCGCAAAAACTTTACAAAGTAGACGATAATTTGTAACAAAGTTGGATAGTCATCTCTGGATTAATTGTTCACCTTAGACCCCTTAACATTACTCTTTCTCTCCCATAATTTTATTTTTCTTCTTCATCATTCTGTTCCCACACGTCGCCATGTAGTTTCTTTCTGCTCTGTCCCTCTTCTCGACTCACTACAGTAAATCGTGACGATCGTCGTCTCGAGATGGCTTTTTGCAGCGGTGCTCGCGCTTTTTCAGCGAAACTACAGCTACGACTTTGCTCTGCATATACGAAAGTTTCATTTTTTTTTTATTTTTGGACGCGAGTGAATTATAGTACGTGTCGTCTTTACCGAGACTAATTTGTTTTTGAGAAAAATCTCGTAATAGGCTGCTATCTATATAGGTATAAAATCACAGGGATAGGACTTGTAATTTTCTTACGTAACTCTGCACTTTATGTAATGACGATCATTAACTCGTTAGCCGGTTATATGTAAATAATTTGTCGTCTTTCTTGTCAACGTCAATGCAATTTAATTGATAAGCTTGTGCAGTTGGCTATTTTTCAACTGCA
The DNA here is from genome assembly GCA_018906985.1 of Apocrypta bakeri. NCBI lineage: Eukaryota > Metazoa > Arthropoda > Insecta > Hymenoptera > Pteromalidae > Apocrypta > Apocrypta bakeri. Next base: position 21,605,050 of record JACCIA010000001.1, on the reverse strand, counting down.
TGTCCATACGTATATATATATATATATATATATATATATATGCACGCAGACACACAACAGTGCAGTATGGATAGCGCAATGCTTAATTCCTTGAAAGCGTCTCGGTCGCTTCATTTATCTCGCAGAGGCCTCGATACATTATATAATTTTCATTCCCTATCTCGTACTCTCGCGATTAATAGACTCGATAGATCTTAAGAATATGTAATATACACATACACACATCAAAGGTAGTCGTTATAGAATATTACAGAGTATACACGCGAAATTTGTCTTTGACGCGTATTAGAGAACAATAATACAGGGTTATTATTCAAAATTTGTAGCTTTCATTGTGCAAACGAAGTGCGGTAATCGATAGCATTAATTTCGGCGGGGTCACAATGAGATACCGCCAGAATCCAACGTTAAATCATGCGCAATTTTCCACCCTTCGTCAAATTTTACACGCTCGCGAAACAATGTTTTATCAAGGAAGAATAAAAGCCGCGAACAATCTGTTTTCTCAGCGGTCCCCGCAGCGATGTGTGATTTTTCCCGTAGCCACTGCGAAGGGGAGAGATGATTTACTCTACTTTATAAATCCGGTACATTACATACACACTAGCACAGAGAGACTCATAACTCGCGCGACTACCTGTGGGTGGTCGGCATCAATTTTCGACCCACGTGGACAGTTTACGCGCACTTGGCACTGCGAAGGCGATCAACCTCGCGATTTACAGGCACAAAACTTATGCGTATGAATTTATATCGCGACGTGCGTTCGTGTTGTGTTTGACCTGTATTCGGTATATAAACTTTTGGGTGGGTGGATGTTTTATCGGTGGGATGATTTAAGCTGTAATTACTAGTACGTTTATCGTAATAATTTTAATCGATTTATTTCTATAACCTGCTGGTAACCGGTAGCTTTTATATCTCGGAGTAATATCGATACTACTAATCAAACTATCAGCTTGTGTACATGGGCTAATTTATTGAAAATATTGCGAAAAAAAATCGACAAATCATCCGCAGGGGTACACCGATTGCACGATTTTCCCCGATTCTTGGGTGCCTTTAGCGTAAAAAAAATGTCAAAACATTATTAAGCGCATGAAGTTTAAGTAGAAATGTAGGGCTTTTATTGGTAAATCGAATGAAAGCTTTAGAAGTCACACGATTTCCTGAAACTCGCGTTTTGCAATCGGTAGATCTTTATTTAAGATTCTTTTTGGTAATCGAAAATTTTGTCACCTACTTTTATCAATATTTGAATAAATACATAAACTTATTTACCCAATATAAAGTTGATACAAATTACTTTAACTGTACAAAAACTTGAATTTATAAAAAAACATCTAAGAAGACCTCTTAAGACAAGAAATCATAAGTATTTGAACGAAATCCCAGAGAAACTGTCGCTTTTCGAAAACGAACACGGCGTGTTTGTATTTTTTGCATATCTTTAAAGATAACTTATCTTCTACATTTCTCCGATTTCGACAAAAAATTTTTTATACATCGAAGCTCTTTTAATATATGATTTTCAGCTGTACGCATCCGATTGGTCAACGAACGATTCGCGCAAAAGTCTTAAAAAATCTCGTTTTCGGTCATAAAAACCGTCTGGCAAGCTGAAAAGTATGTGCGAAGATCTTTTTATTGGAAAGATACCCAAGAACGAAGAAATTACCGTCTGCTCGATGCGTTCGCTCTAATAATTTTTTTTTCCATTATTTTGCGAATTTTCTCACACTACAGAAAGCCGTGTAGTAGATTTTCACTTATACTCAATAAGCCAAAGATTTAACCAAGTCACGATTCGCGTCTCAATTAACCAACGCTGACTTAGTACTTGTCGAAAGCCCAGTTACCACTGTATGATTAAGAGAAAATGTCGCATTATGCCTCGGGGTCTCGTGCGCGGCTTTTCCAAAAGAAGGCGCGCGTGAGTTTCGCGCGCTTCGACTGCGCTTATACTTACTTCACGCGTGGAGTTGCGAAAAAGGTGAAAACGTCGTAATTTTGCAATAAAAATACGCAATACCTGCATACATCCAAAGGTATTCACGTGTCTATGTATATATATATATATATATATGTATAGTGTATTATATTCGGACGTACACACGACGAGGTATTCTTAGCGTAAACAAGAGAATAACGAATGGGATTTAAAAGAATAACGATGGGAGTAGGATCGTCATCGTCATTTCGCGAGAAAGTCGACGTTGGCAGAGTCGTCAAACGGAACGCGGAGGGTAATCGTCATCTTTCGCCGACTCTGTAATCTGCGACGAGCGAAGAGCTGGCGCGACCGTTACCGTGGCCGGTTCCGCGCGCGTAGGTCATTGTCCAGCAAGACAGACGATATAATTTCCTATCGTTCTAATTTACCCGGAAGTCTCGCGGATGGTGCACGAGTGATGGCCATAGCCGCAGCTATGCAAGATGCTCATTTTTATACACGCGTAGCGTTAAAGATGGGATTTTCCGGGTGCGCGCGCGGCTACCTTTCGCGCAATGGATTCAATGGGGATATAATTGTAAATCTTTGCGAGGTACTATTGGAATTCCTTTTTCAAGAATCTCCGAAGTAACGCGATATTTTTCGCCCATATTTCAAGCGCATTCTCGCTCGCGCCTGAATATCCGCGCGGCGTCCAGCGCGCGTGTGCGCGAAACGTTATTGAATATTTTAATTCGCACGGGAGGAAAATTAAAGTACAAAGCGTACAAGTGCACGCATGGATAAATTAAATTTAATTAATTCCAAGTAATTTATACTTGATGTACTAATATTGGAAATAGACAATCCGACACGGTCGTGAAATTCGCTTTCGTCACATCGGTATGAAATATTGAACGAGGAAATTAATTTGAACTATTCACAAGAACGATTGTGCAAAGGTTTTATTGGCTTTTGATATATACCGTCGTGTAGAGAATATTTGTGGATAAATACAGGTTGCGAACCCTCTCTGCATGCCGCAATAGTGCAAAGCCATCTGAATTTTTTTTATATAGATATGGTCCTGTTCATAAGACCTGTTTCGTAAGACCCAACCCATCGTTCCGCGCTGATTCTCTGTAATCTAATCGGACACGAACTTCCGATACCCAATGCGCGTCATATTCCAATTACAATGAGCAGTCGTGCACAGGTACGCGAGTCATCGCAAACTCCAGCGATTTGGAACAAATTACTACTCGATCGTTCATTTAATGCATATATACCTTATGTGTGGAATTTCCGAACAGTAGTCTTTTATTTCAATCGCTTACTTGTATTGTTGTAGGTCTATCGCTCTTCGTAAGATTCAAAGTCAACTAATGGACCATAAACGTAGGGCTTTTTTGAATGATTAGGAAAATTATTAAAAGACCAAAACTGACTGTTTAACCACTTTTTATTAAATCTTAACGCATTGCATCGAGTAAAATTTATTCTGCTCATTCCATTGAAAACCCCTGCGTTTATGCTTTAACAAAAATATAGGTAATTCTTGCGTATTCGGTGAGATAAACTGAATACGATAGAGTGCAATAGTAATAATTGCACGACAGGCTCGAGCTTATTCTTATACGTCCTTTAACATATTTCTACCGTCAAAAATAAAAGAATATTTATAGGCTACAATTTGAGAGAAATTACTTTGAAATTCTTCGCTAAATTATTTCGCGAGCAAAATATATTACATTGGACGAGGAATTGAAATGTATTCGAAAAAATTGAATTATTTTATAAAACGTACATCTACATCCATTTCATCATCTTTAAAATTGCTGAAATTAATTTTTAACCCGTCACTTGGGACTCATTACTATTCATATAGTAGTAAATTACATTCACATATAGCAATCAGTCCAAACAATGCAGAGACTAATCAATAAAAAAGTTAAGTAAACGATAGTAAATACTTACAGAATCATTGACATCCAATGCTATCGAGTTCAGTTCTTACCTAACCGGTTAATAACCATTTCTAATTTTTGCACTCCCTAATATAACTTTTTCGATTTAAAATTAGAAAGTATAGCGCAAGAAAATAAAAATTAGATAGCTGTGCGTTCGCCCATTAAAGCAACGAAATTTCTCAACCGTATGTAGCTCACATCCTCTGTTGGAAAAACCACTCTAATCTCGGAGAGTAAGTCATTGTAGCCTTGATATATATAGGTATATGTATATATATCCTCAATCCACTTTTCACACAGAATCATCGGTGAAACAATTTCAACTCGAATCCTTTCGCAAATTCGATACGAAACAATAGCCGCTTGATTTTCTCGCGAAAAACGAGTTTAGAAGGTAACAACTCATTTGCAATTAGCGTGTGTCGCGTCGACGTTTCTCTCCTTCACTCTTCCGTGTACGTCCCGTCGCTTTCGTAGCGCGAAAGGTTTATTTGAATAAAGTCAAAGCGTCGCGTAAGCTCAACAGTCGCAATTCCTCACGAGGCAGACTGGTCCAGCCTCGTAAGAGAACGGTCGTTGTCCATGTCATTCGTCACTCCTTCTGGGTAATACGTTAGTACGCGAGACGGCGGGGAATCGTCGAGTACATTGCGACGACAGTACCGACGCTTACAGAGAATACAGATGCGATTTCGGCCGCGTGAAAGTTCGCAAGACTTCGACCACGTGCACAGATAATTATCCGAAACACATGTATATGTATAGGCATTTTTTTGTTGCTTTCGCTGGGAATAAAAGATGCGGATGCTGATTTTTCCACCTATCAATCGTAGCGATTAAACAGCCCGAGCTTGCGCGCGTATACTTATAGTGGTGATTATGTGAAATTGCGTTATCACAATCAATCACTTTACGTGTACTGGGTTAGTATATACCTTTCGCATATCATTTTACACGCCGATCTATTTTCGCGCCAGCTTTTGTATGCACGTGCGCTAAATACGCGGCATAGAATGCGGGTATTGTCGAGTTCAAACATGCGGGTTAAGTATGCAAGGAGTTGAAATTTTGGGGTAACCAGTCTCGCGTTTCTCCGACTGTTTCGACAGACTTTCAGTAAAGTCCGATCGAATTTTCGCCGCGCGTTTCTCGTGTTCTTCATTCGATCTGGTTATCTCTCGGAGTCTCGACAACCTTGGCATCAATAAACGCGACTCGCGATGCATCAGTTCTTCGATGCCAAGTTTGTAAATCCTAAAGGGAATTTAAAAAAAAAAAAACGTTACTCCAGTCACAGTGTAAACTTGATAGTCCACACGGTCAATACCCGTGACGCAGGTACGACTCGTGACTAATCGAAAACACGCAGCCGATAAGAATCGTCGGTGTGTGTTATATGCGCTAAGATCGGGAAAATAAACCACGATATGTACATTTGCATTTAACAAACATAAGCGTGAAATCGTAAAATTACTCGCTGATTACTCAATTCCTGCGAATGCATTCGATGCGTTTTTTGCGCCTTATGTACATATATGTGTGTGTGTGTGTATACGAGCAAATCCACGAGATACTGACCACAAGTCGGTAGCCGGAAATTATCAAGAAATCTCTTTTTCGATGATTTTTATTGCAAATTAAAACTGTCGACATCTACTTTTCTGATCAGTAATTTATAGTCACTTTTTATTGTATAGTACATAACTATACATATATATGCTTATCAATGTTATAAAATACTAGTTTTAATTGATAAGAATGTTCGTTAGTTAATTACGTTATCAAATATTAATAAAATTTAATGATCTAGAAAGACGTCGGTAAAAGCCTTAATTTCCTGAAAGGATCCTTGAAAAAATGCCTCTAGTTTGCAAAAAGATACGAATCTTTCAGTAATATTCAAAATATATGGATTTTTGTTAAATCTTTTGCCGTTTAAAAAGTACTTTTTTCAAACGCTCACAACTTTTCTTAAGCGAAAGCTGTAGAGTTTTAAACTTATTTTAAATACAAAAGCTGAAAAGGAAAATTTTGGAAAATTTGTTATCTTGAGAATTGCGTCGATACCGAGTTATTTTCCATATCTCATGGATTTGCTCTTATAATAGTTACTGGAAGAATGATTTATTGCCAATGCATTACAGCATTTCTCAAAGTGTTAGACTGCACACAATTCAAACAACATTATTACGACTAATCGTACGTTGTTGCAGAAATATCTCGAATTTGATACGTACAATGAGATAAGATATATTTCTCGACTAGAACTATATCCGAAATAATATATCAAGACTGGACTATATGTCCAAAAAATTCGGACTTCTCAACAATGAAAACACGTGTAATCGATCGAATAGAGAAAATCTAGATCTCGATCACGATTATACAAACAGAGGATCCCTTTCAAGATACAGCGGCTACTACTTGCACACACCGACAAGGATCATCCACAGCGATGTTGCATTTCAGTTCTAATCGGCTCGCATTTCGCTCGGAGACGGGAAACAGGTTTGGCGGATGCGGTGCAACTCCGTAACCGTAAGTATATAACCCAGAACCTCAGTCACGGGTGTAAGATTTCCAAAGTCCGATTGTCCGAGACACGAGATATCGTTATTATATGGTTACACGTGTATAAATGATTTTTTCATTCAAGGTACTTCTTCCTCGGCATCGTATGACTTCCTGATGTACTACGATCGTGACGCAATAGACGTCAGGTTGTCACGTGGATCGATATATATATAGTACCTAAAAAAAGAGCGAGAGAGAGAGAGAGAGAGAAAGAGAGAGAGAGAGATAGAAGCTATGAATGTTATCTGGAAAATTACCTTTGAATTGTTCACGTTGGGAATGAAGCTTTGTGTGTGTATGTTTTTTTTTAATTTTAACGAGTCTACGAGCTACAATTGAGGTGGTGGTTACGTGATCGTTGTTTGCGAAGGACTCGACGCGTTAATAATGGTTGTCAAGACTCATGTATATGTTTTGGCTTCTAGTAGCTGCGTAATCGTCAAGAGTTTAGATTTACATTTGAACATCGTAATTAAAGATTCAAAGCTCACTTTTAATAGTGGGATAAACAACGTGGATTTTTTTTGTTTACATATAAGGCCTTACGTTCGTATATTTAAACCTCTCGGGAGTTTTACAACTTAGCTTTCTACTGTCAAAAGTAATTATCGTTCTCATTTTTTAACACCGGCCTATTAAACGTCCAATGATGGACGATCCCCTGTCTGAACGTACACAATTGTACCACAATTCTTGAGAGCCATCTTCCGGGTCAATGTTGGCAGAGCCGGTTCTTTCCTTTGACACACATAGTTGTATACGCTGTCGTCCAAAAAAAATAAAATAAATAAATAAATAAATAAAATAACTCGACGTTATCTCGCGCACACGTGCATTTTAATCCAAGAAGCAGAAGAAGCTCGGATTGGCATTCATGCAACCATTGGAGAATCGTTACACACAAACGGATTGCGAACGAACAATTACCAGAGTCCGGATACGGGACATTTTAGTTCAGCCTCACTTTGCGCATGCAAATGTCGTACACACCTCCCGATAATCTGGGCTAGGCCTATGGGATCGATCGATTTTGCGATGGCGCGCCCGTATCGTCTGCAATTGTTCCTATATATATATACGGCATACACACCGATGTACAAAGCTAAAGTCGAGCGACAAGTCGTCCAAAAGGTCGTGCACGTGCGCGAGCATCCTGCCGGAAACGGATGCCACGCTTCGCTAAAGCTTGGCTTGTATTAGCGTTCGTAGGAGTGTGGGGGTGTATGTACATGTGCGCGTGTATGATTGTCGCCTCTCTCGTGAATTATGTAATTAACGTTGTCGCTTACTCTTTTGTTCGTCATTTCTTTTTTTTTTTTTTTCGACAGAGGAAGCCCTCGTCCGAGTAAAATCAGCGCGTGCTTGGGTTATTAGTCGATATATAGGCATTATGTACATCCAGTGTACCGAATGAAAATAAGTATGATCGTTGCTTGGCCGATCGACGGTTGCGATAAACAAAAAAACAATGCGAAATTCATGGAAAGCACCGAATATTTGAAAAATATGAATATTCGTTTGTTTTATAGATACCATGAGCACTCTATGACGAAGCGGTCCATGTGCATTTACATACGTATATATATATATATATACACTTCGGAAACTCAGGAGTACTGCACACGTATATAATACCGCAATAAAAATAGCTTTTGCGCATTCTCTTATGAAACGAATACTTATGAATCCAATTACAGCATCGAATGTAAAAGCGACTGCACCAACTGCAAAAAAAAAAACAATAGTTACGCAACCCCCTTCAGGGCGCGCAACTATACAGTCATTAGAATGTCATTTCGCAGTTTCGTTGCAATTTCTATCGGTCACTCGAATCTTTCTCCGTTGATATTTGGCATCTATACGTATACTATATATACATATATATATTCCTTTACTCGTAAAATATCAGATAAAAATCACCTCAGCTAGTAACCGGCTCATAAGTCAAGAACGATTGGGAACAAGTGAGTCGTAGTTATATCGGTGTGCACAATTGCTAAAGAATCAAGCTTGTGTACTGTCGATGAATATACCCATGGAATATTATATACATATACATATAGATCGATAGCCTTGCGACTTATGAGCTGTGCAATAGAGAGACTCTAATGCAATTAGCTTCTCCCTCGTATAAGTATATATACATTATAATTATTGTTATTTATTTTCTATTGAGAATCGCGTCTCTCTCTCTCTCTCTCTCTCTCTCTCTCTCTCTTTTGGGTATCATTGATTTATATAATTTTACCAATTAGTTTTACAAGTATATTATAAAATAGATTATTACTCTACACAGTACTCCGATGTGTTGTTAGAAAATCAATAATCTTCTATATATTACGTATATTTACAAATTTTCAAATTCTGATGCATCGTTCATTATATCGTTGAAGATATCTTCGGGATTTGGTAAAATGTACGCATCAGTAGTACAATTTATTGGAATGTCTCTTGTGACGGCGTTTTATGCATAAATTCAATAAACGACAAGAAATAATTCTAACCACAGCGTAAATTGGAAGCATAAGACTCAATCGTGAACCTTTGTAAAAACGCATCGATCGCGGGAAAAAAAGACAACTTCATTAAAGTAACTATATATATATATATATATATATATATATATATATATATATATAACTTTTTGTACGTCAAATACAGACGCAATAAACGATCCGTGTGCAATAAAGTAATCCATATAACACATACACAGGTTCTGGGCTTTGATACCGTGTTTTTTGCGCGTTTTCGTGACTTTTCCATGACACGCTATCAATCACAATTTTCACATATAACTATATTTAAAATCTATCTTCACAGCAGCTCTACGGCTTCTCTCTGGATTATCATTTTTAAAATAAATTCATCTTCTAATTATTAGATCGATATACTTATAAGTAATGGACTATTATTAAATTAATTATACATCTCGTCGTATAAAAAATAACAGTTACGTAGATTAAGTTGTCCTTTATTTTTTCCTATCAATTAATCATTTTGAGTTTAATCTCAGTATTTAACTGAAGCTAGTCCCCTTGATAGAGAGTCAGTCGAAGTGATACGATAAAAGCCAATGCGCGATTTTCCGTGTTGTGTAAATGCGCAAGACACTCTGCAGTGCGATATTGCCATGGAGGAAGAGAACGAGCTCGCTCTCTTCGATCGCAATGAGCGCTATTATATATTTACGATGTACAAGAGAGGCGAGAGATGTGCCCAGGGCAAGTACATTATACGCTTGAGTTGAATTTGCATTTTAGCCAATGCAATGCAGAGAGGGACTGTATAATACTCTCGGCTACGATTAAGAACTCGCCTTTCCATACGAGATTTACGGTGCGCTTACGGCCCGTGTCGCCGCCAAGCTGTCCGACTAGACAACAGGATTGGTATTGTTTGTTTTAATTCGCGGCTCGTTGTTCTTCGCTATATATGCTGACTGTTTTAATTGTTAGTATAGTCACTTATCAATCACTGCTTAAACGAGAGTTGTATTTCTTCGATTGGCGAACTAGTAGGTATTGACCAATGGCCCAGTACTGATCACCGGCCACCAGAACTGGAGTGAAATGATCGGGCATTGTTTGAAAACCCGTATTGAGCGAGTTCTAAATGCAAGAGACTCCTCTTGACTCGTTGATGAGATGTTACTACTAAACTTCCAGCTAAGTAAGATGGAACCTAAGTATTTGAAAGTTTGATTCTCCTTCGATTGTCACGCCAGTATTGGCGTACAGTATTCAACTATTTAACAGTTTTAACTCTGGCTCATATCATTGGGCCAGTGCAGTATTACAACTCTGAGCCGTTCTTATCATCCCGATACCGAACCCAGGCTGCACCAGTACTGGCTCGTCGTTCCAGTCGTGGCTATTCCTACTAGGGCATAAAGCTTTATACGTACAGTGTACGGAGTAAAAGTGGATTTAGAATTCGGAAAATCCATAGCGTAAGAAAGTGCATCTACATATATTTAAAGTGGGTACATACTAAGTGGTCAGACAAGTCGGTGTATAAATAGACTGCATACTTTCTCATTGTTTACTCTGTACGTATAAATACGCGTATGTGTGCGCGTGTGAACTTTAACTGAATTTTCTTGTTTTAACTTTCTCAACGAGAGAGTCAAAGATCGTTCGTTGCGTGTATTTTAATAGGCGCGCGGACTGCCTCGCGTTTCCAAGAAAACGAGTGTATAAATATGAATTATACCTCCCAGTGTTTTATGCTTTTAATCGTCCTTCCGTCTGATTCGGAAAATATATACACTGATCTAAACGCACAAGGCACGACCAACAAATATTTTCCTATTCGTCGAATAATAAAAATTTATGGCCCATGGAAAACTATTGTTCTCCATGTATTCGCGTATATTTCGAGCAGCGACGAAAAATATGACTGGCTCCTCGTGTACGTTCCAATTAATAAAAGAGCTCAACCACACTACTGTTACTTTTTAACAGTTACTGCAATTACACCGAACTGTCTCCGCAGTTAAAAAGACGGTAACTTTCACTAAGCAGTATGCACGTCGCTATTAAGCGTACGTTACTACTCCCCTCTGACTTTGCGGTGCATATATAACAGTGAAGCACTGTAAAAACCAACCGAAAAGGCTCTCGTTGTTGCATGTCTGTAAAAATTTATTTAAAATCGTTAATTTTATATGTTACGCGAAAATAGCAAAAATTTGTATAAAAAGTAGTTGCATACGAGGGGATTCTGTTTAGAAAATTCATATTCTGAAAGCTAATTTTTTATTCTACGCGTGTATTCCGCGAATGTACCTTTAATAACCAGGTAGGTCTCTATAAATTTTCCATATATCAACATTTTCAACTAAAAACATATTCCAGCTTTATTTTACGTATTTATTTATTTATTTATTTATTTATTCCAATAGGAACAAAATTTACATAGGCGAGTCCTATCGCAGGCCGCTAACGCAGTTTGTATATAGACTGGCATAGACTCTTGTATCTGAAATTCCAAACTAGAGGTAATCGAAAAATTTCGTATTTTATGAACCATTTGATGTCTAAATTGTAAAACTAATAGTAAATATGCCAGTACTAAATTTATCGCTCAATTTTATTTCTGTTGCTAATGGAATGTAAATATTTCATTGAAATTAATCAATATCTGATCAGACAAAAGAGTAAAAATAAGTGACAAAAATAGTTATGTAATGGCAATCAAAACATATAACTCACTGCCATTTGAGTTAATGTGTTTAGATCAAATAGAAAGAAAGCATAATAAAAGGGTTTGTGAAAAATAAATTAAAAAGGTGGATAAAGAATAAATATGACTGTTATATATATGAGATCGTGTACGAATAAAAAATAGAAATTGTTTTATTGCGATCTATTTGCCTTTAATAAACTGATAATTGTTTATCTGAACGTTTTACGCGCATATTAAAATAAATCTTCGTAATATTTGGGACTTTCAGTTTGAAGTTATTGTGTAAGTTTGTATGTGCCAGCCTATGTACAAATAAATGTTTTTATACCTCTATAGGATTTAGTTTGTAAATTGTTCTGGTCAATAAATAAATAAATAAATGTTTCTGTCCACTTCTTACATCACTATAAACACTTACAGCATAATAATCCCCATTGAATCAAATCTACTAAAAGACTGAAACATTCCATTGTAATCAATCAATATCTAATCAGACTGAATGCAAAGACGTAAAAGCACGTGACGTCCTTTTTTTACCTACTCCTTACATCACTGTAAATACTTACTCACGGCGTAATATAATCTCCAAGGTACAATACCTGCTTAAATAAAATGAAAAAAAAAAAAAAAATCTATTTCTACATAAGCCCTTGAAATTAAATTGACGCACTCTCGCGTTCTTATATCCGCAATCGCGTTGTAATAAAAATACGATATACATCGATGAACGCGTTAAGGGGTAATTAAGGTGCTCGGCAGCGCATTCGATTTTTGCACTTATTCAAAAAATAAAGAATAACAAGGATAGAGAGAGAGAGAGAGAGAGAGAGAGAGAGAGAGAGCAATACACAAGGAATGTTATACACAAGACATAAGAAGTCGGGAAACAAAAGAACGGAATCATCGCTCTCGAAAAGAATGCACCTACGTCATTTTCACTTTACGGATGTGTGCGTGTCTGCAGACTTTACTATATAGAGATGTAAAGGCGGGTGGGCATTGTAAGTTGAACGGCCTCGTAACGCCTCGCTCTCGCGCGGAGGATAGAACACGGAACTCTATAGGTATATCTGTTATACCTATAAGCCAGAGTATATAGGTATGTGTACGTGTATGTATATATTGTATAGATACCTAAGTACGCGCGAGCACGTAGTCGTCGATGCGGTGCAACCTCAGAGCTGCTGCCACTGAGCGGGCATCACTTAAACCGGATTAGGAAGCCAATCGAAGAAAAACACCTAAGAGTACACGTGCCCTTCTCGCGACTATTTGTGGTCTGTCTACATAGGTTTACGGGGTCTTTTACTTGTACAAGGAAGATCAAAATGTATGAGATTTTTTTTAGGTCAGTAGTACGAGAAACACTGTACGTATAAGAATTTGTACACGTAGTCGTTTCTTGAAAAGTCAGTGAAATTTTACAGCTTATTTATATACTTTAATTCTTAAGGTATAATGCTTGAAAGGGACGACGAGACACCTTTAAGCGAGACTATATAAAATTAAAAATATTCATTCTTATTATCACAATTGTTTCATATCTCTAAGTCTCTTCTATGACCACTTATAGTAGGTTCTTGAACACTTGAGATTCAAAGAGAAGTAAATGGACCAATTGGCATGAATAATCTTTGAGGTCATTTTTAAAGCATGAATATCGGGATTTTTTTGTAACAAATGCAAAAATGATTGAGAATAAAAAACTGACTTTATTACAATTTTTTAAAAAATCTCTTGGTGCATTTCTTCTTTTATCTGCTCATTCGATTGGAAATGCTTACATCCATACTTTCAAGAATCTATAAAAATATATAAAGAATATGCCAATTTTCCGATGCAAATATTGATAAAAAACGAATAAAAAAATTTATATAATTAAGTTATAAAGTATTGCATTTAATGTTGTATGTCACATTCGATGGTTATTTTCAGCAGCCTACCGTGAATAATACGCATATGCTTTTAAATGATTGTTTACATACCGAATTGAATTTAATAAAGCCACAATTAGATGCAAGAATACTAGTTGCATATCACAATATCATACATCAAAGAACCAAATGTTATATGTAACTTTATAATAACTCGCGTACATGATTATGTAAAATCAAGAAGTCACTATAATCTTTTAAAGGACGTTTGAATAAATCTTAATTTCTCCAATTGTACAATTAATTTGCCTAACTCCCGTTTTACGCGAGTATGCGCTAGTTACTATATTTATTAGTATATTTAACTGTTAAGACGTACTCCACCTCGAAGATTTACGTACTATAGACATGAACCATGTATTAGCTATTATGGTATATTCCATTTGCATTAAATGTCATGCACAATTTGTGTGGTTCTTTCTATCAGTGTAAAATCATCACGAAGTATAATTATAAGATGAGAAATCCTGCATTCTATGATACAATTAGCATTTATGCGCATAAGTCAGCTGTATTTTCTACTCCGTATACTAGAAGCACAATTTGATCATAAGTGTAATAGATTCGTAATCTAATCTGTAATCTCTTTTTCTGTTGCAGGTAAGTTGTATTCCACGCCTCGATAATTTTCATAGACGCGAGTCGATGCAACAGTGAGTACAAATAATCGACTTGAATGGTATCATTTCCATTTCCAACCCGAATGACAATCACTCTGTAATAGCGCGCGAAATCACACATACAATTAAGTGTAAATGATTCTATCATTACCTACGTTTATTCAGTAGAATCGCGTTTCTCTAATTAATGAGTCTTGTACAATGCTGAGATTAAATAGATTTGCGCTGTTTAATGCCAAATGCTGACTATAGCTCTCTTTTAGCTTTCATTTTTCATTGTCGTCGCATTACCGTTCTAAGTATATCGTACGACGAGACATTGTAATTATAACTCCGCGCGTGCAAGCTTACTTTTGACAAATTAAAACTGAGACGCCTCGAATAAAGAATATTGAGGTCGCGCGTAGATGTAAGTTCTCCGTAACGATGTGCATTACGTATACAGATATAAATTGAAAGTTTGAAAAAAAACCCTGTACGTACGTGTATCTTGAATCAGAGAGAGAGAGAGGGGGGGGGGGAAACGTTAGAAAAATGTAATGCAGCTTACATGCGCATTCGCAAAATCACGCGTGCGTGTTGATACAAAGAGTTGTTAAGGCCTTTATTATACAGCTAAATAAGCAGTCTACAAAACACAGGCCCCGTAGCTTGACCGCGGATAAAACCATGCACTTTGCTACGCTCTACAAAACGAAGCGGGAACCGCGCTCGAATTAAAACCACAACTGGAAACTACTCGATAATTTTTAATTTTTTTTTTACTGGCCCAACGATCTTTCCAATTTTTATGTATGTCATATGTATATACTGCGAGTATTTTATTGCTTCGTAAAAATATTGTTGTTTGACGATTCTTTGCCTATGTGCGTGTGTGTGTGTGTGTGTCTGTACAAACTTGTAATACGCGAGAAGATAGTATTCGTTGTTTATATAACTTGGAAATAAGAGTACTGGTTTTCCTTGTTAACAGTGAAAAGTGGTGAGTTATAGAAACTATGCTTTCCGTTGAAATATTCGATTGTACAGCAAAAATGTTGTATTCAATTATTTATTGTTTGAAATGATTTAATATTAGTTTTCAAAAAAAAATTTGGAGAAACTATTTCAGTAAAATATCATTATGAGAAGTTTTTATCTACGCGGATATTGTGACAATTCGACGAGTAGTTCGTTCGAAAAAAATTAAATTATTCGATTGCATAGCGACAATGTTGTATAGGGCTATAAAGGGCATATTATTGATACGAAATTATTTAATATTATTTAAAAAAAGTCTGGCAAGCTACTCTAATAAAATCTATATACGCATATATATCGCCTTTGAAAAGTAGACTACCAATCGTGTTTGCGGTCGGTGCTGTATTTTATTTTCATTTCATTGTAGTCTTGGTTTCTCTCTAAGCCATCGAAGAGAAAAGAAAATTATCGTAGCGTTTAAAATTTGACCACTAGAAGTTTTTCAATGTCGTGTACGAAGAGAAATTCGCGGATGCATAACGTGTATACACTCGAAGAGTCATTGCTATAAAAAAAAAATAAATAAAGTTTTGAATATTTACGCCTGACATGCGTGTATATAGCGATCGGTAATGCGATCGGCAAAGACGTCACTCTTGGTACATACTCGCGCATTACATTCATAAAGACCAACCGAACGCGTTGGTATTCCAGACGGCGGTAGATCGTCGACGGTTGTCCTCGATTCCCATAATTATAAGCGATCAGTCGCCGAATGTAGCCATCGGTGAAATTCTTCGACTCGCGACGAGCCACTTATGACGATGTGCTTTGAGTGGATACACCTCATCGTCACATATTATTTTTCGCGAGTACACTTTCAGCAAAAAAAAAAAACGAAAGAGAGAAGACCCACCGACAGAGATTTTCACCTCTGATAAATAATTGTGTGCAAATCAAGTGATCTTATCCTCACTCGCAAGAATAAAACGGATGAGATAAATTTTCTCCGGCAAAGTGAGCGGGTTATT
Source organism: Apocrypta bakeri (assembly GCA_018906985.1). NCBI lineage: Eukaryota > Metazoa > Arthropoda > Insecta > Hymenoptera > Pteromalidae > Apocrypta > Apocrypta bakeri. Next base: position 21,588,841 of record JACCIA010000001.1, on the reverse strand, counting down.
TCAATAAAATATATAGTTATAGTTATTTAAATTCACCAAGGTTATAGACTAAAAATCTTGTTATATATAGATTTAAATGGACAAGCTGGATTCGCGATTTTCCATATTCGATCACTGTGTATCACGTTTCGGTGGAAGGTCTCGTGATTTTTAAAGCAGCTACGTTCCCACCGGTAACCCAGCTGCCTTTTGATACACCTTTGGAACATCTGTCAACGAGGAATTGACTTTGTAAAGCCTTTCGCCATTGAAATTTTATATACAAATATTTTGTTTCTCTTGCTCTTTGGCGTGTCGTTACACGCATTACTGCATACCCGATAAAAATGATAAGTGTCATTTTCTCATGCGACGATACGCGTCACTTGACAATGCGTTTTACATCGATGCTTTTAACGAAGTCAAATATCGAAACACGCACACAAGGGTTCTCCAATATAAAACTCGATATAGCGCGTTTAAAAATTCCAATCTTGCCATATACAAAAATAGCCGCTGACTCACGCATGCGCAAGCCAACACTTCACTTAAGGGAAACCTATCGTGACACTTAGCAATCAGTGGCTAAAAAGTCTCGAGAAAGGACGATAATACTCGCGTGTCCATTCATCAATCCAGTCTATTTTCTCGGTCCGAAAGTTAGAATATAGGTTTGCGACTGTAGCTTCGAGAGTCGCATTGTTCGGAGATAAATAATTAAAATTCTCTCGACGCTCGTAAACGCGTTTATAAATATATCTATATATATACACGTGTACAGAGAGCGAAGGAAGTAATTAAGGTGCAGCTGGTAGCTAGGGGGGATATTTCCAGCTTGATGCATAACGCGCTTTGCCACTGGTTTACGAGCCTTCGTTACTACGTCGATTCCAAGTGCGGCGACGATAATAATGATTAATTCTTGACTCCGAACGCGTCTCTACCCTTATAAGAGGAATGCATAATACTTGTCTATGTATATATGGGTGATTCTGTGACAGATTGACCGGTTATTTATTTTTTTTCCACCGAATAATTTTAAAACTATTTCTGGACACTGCTTGGGTCTACCTTCGTGGGTTTTCTTTTTTTTAGCTTTTTACCTCCAGAAGGGTTTCTAAGTTATAGAGAGTCAAAGTCAGAGTAAAGATATCTTTATCGACTTCGAAAGTATCTATATTAGTTGCAAATCGCGAATCCGAGCTCTGTTTCTTGATAGAAATAAAGATATTAGTCAAATTATCTCATGATTAAACTGCCTATTTTACACGTATAATAGTGACTTTCAGTGTACCTAGCATCACTAAAATATACAAAGAAATAGCTTCCATTACTGAGAAAGTAACTATCAAAGCATGCGGGTATTTCTAAGTTTCTTCCTATACTTAAAGTTACAAGAAAAATTAAAATTGCATCTAATTTTATGATTTGAAGTCAATTCATACTTCATGAAATTGTCCGTAGTAGTGATTTAAACGGTCAATTTAACCAAGTAATCGTTCTTCCGAATTATTGATAAAGTATTATATTCAATAATATTTTTCATACGTTTTACTTAAAGAGTTTAGCTCATTAAAAAAATAGTGCACAAAATACTAAACACGCTGAAAATGCCAACTTCGACTCTCTACAACTTGGAAACTGATAATAAAAAAAAATCGTAAAGCTAGTACCAAAGAAGAATTGAAAAACGCTTAGAAAAAAAATCGTTCCTCCAGTCAACCTGACACAGAATCACCCATACACGTGTACTTGACGCCGGATTTTGCAACCGATCGAAATAAGCTTTATAATTTAAAATGAACTTTTTATCCTTTCGATAATCGACTTCTTCCTTTTGCAATAGTGCAGCTCACGCGATTATTGGCATTTAACCGACTGAAGCATGCATTATTCAGAGCTGATGCACGGAAAACATTTCCACGCAGAGATAACGCACACGGCTCGATTTCGAATCGGCAAATATTTTCTCGAGCCGTTCTCAACAGACAGCGCATTGTGCTCGCTCGTGCAAAAGACACTCGTCTGTAATACTTGCAACAAAAAAATAAGTCACGCACTTTGTGTTCGCATAAAGAGAATTGCGTGCACATTCTAAAATTTCTCAATCGCGCCGCCAGAGGCCGTGAATGGAAAGGAGCGCGTTTTTTGATCATCTAAAATATATGTATACATAAGTTTCGTGTGTGTAAGTGCGAGAGAGCGCAAGACCGGCCTTGAAACACCTGCCGCTTGTGCTCCGCTGCTTAAATGAATCAGTCGATTGACGGGAAACGAAGGGGAGCGAACGTTGTCTCTCTGTGTTGGGAGACATGTACATATGTACATATAACCCATACGAATATAAGCGTATTATACAACGCATACCGTCTCTCGCTCTCTTTCTTTCGAGCGCGTTTGGCGCGTAAGCTCGAGCTAATGTTGCGCAATCGCCGATACGAGACGATCGAACCTCGATCTTCATTGTTCACCGATACAGGCCCGTTTAACACGAAACTCATCGATGTAAACGCGATTTTTCAACGTAAACAAGTCATTCGATACTCGTCGTTGGCTGCAAGGGGGCAATTTTCAATCGAGAATATTTTGGTTTTAAATCGCTCGTGCGATGTGTACAGGAGGTTTACAGTTATAATTAGAGTAGCTTCTTTTCTTTTCTCAACGGCTTGAGTAGCCTGTTTATTCCGATGCAGCTCCGAGCTCAACGGATTACTCGGAGATCGGAAGCTATATCGAAAGTAAATTATCAGTTATTTATTTTCGATTTATTTTTCAGGATAATGAGAGATTAGGAATGACGTCGTTACTCGGACTAGCGGAATCTTGTGTATTTTAAAGTTCAGATAAGAAATCACTATTTGCGTGCGTATACCGGTATGTACGGTTTGACGAAAATTGGAAGGTTAAGACCTGGTGTGTAAACAGAGATACGTAGTTTGTTAGACGCTTCCGTAAACAATACGGCTTATCGGAGCTTTTTTCTCTCGTTCGAAAAGCGAGTTTTTTTTTTAAAACGCTCAGGCGACCGTACGCCTAGCTGCTGATAGGAAGCACAATTGATGTAAGCATGCGTTGTGGACGTATCGCGTGTATTATCATGCAAATGGAATATGCAAAAATAATTTGCAAAACTGAAAAAATTGCACGACAAATGCAGAAATAACAGGTGACGAGGTGGCCGAGTGGTTAAGGCGTTGGACTGCTAATCCAATGTGCTCTGCACGCGTGGGTTCGAATCCCATCCTCGTCGAATTTTTTTTTATTTTCTATTTGTAAATTCTGCTAAATTGAAGGTTATGCATGTAGCTGATCACCTACAAACTGAAATAGTTGGAATGCCTGTAAGATAAGAATATTGTCAAATATTGGTTCAATTTCATCATCTACCGTTGTGAAAAAAATAAACTGTCTCGAGAGCGAGCGCGATACACAAATACGAGCATCAGTATTACTGAAATTAAATGAGATTTTATTCTTTTGCATTAAAATTGAGATCAAACACGTGGAATTTTTTAGTATTTATTTATTTATTTATTTGTTTGTTCACAGTAAATACAATTATATTACGTATAAGTAAATCCCGCAGAGGAAAAACTATACCCGTTGTCGTACCCGTTCATTATACTATGTCTATTGTTACTATTATTTTTTAAATGAATTATTATATAATAAACAAAATGAAAATAGTGACACAATAACCATCGGATACAGCAAAGGACGAACGCGTGTAAAGAAATTTCGAGTTTCTGAATGAACCTATGAAAATAAGTGCAATTATTTTTCGCGAACTCAAAGTGTGTCAAAACTTTAAATGAATTTCCCATCGATTGCATCTCGCGAAAGCAAACTGGGACAATATCGCATGTCTCGACTCCATTAATTCTGTCAAAACTATCGCTAAATTCAACTGCTATATCTTCAGTCGTTCATCGCACGAACATCAATGTGACTTACGTCAACTTGCAAACCTTCATGACCTCATAAACCAAAACTAATTTAAAATCCCTAAAAATACTGACGTGATCATCGAGCATTATTTCTCTCGAGCAAAACTGTATATAGCATGCGCTACACTGCGGTTAATCGTCGTTAAAAAAATCCTTAGATACCGATCGACGCTGAAAAATAAAATAAAATAAAAAAAAAATCATTCCTATCCCAGTAAGCTTGCGAACGCGTGTCGCGTCGACGTCGACGACGGCTCTGCCTGGCACTCGCTGTCTGTGTACTCCATATATATATATATATATGTGTGCATTTAGAATCATACCTATACGTCAAGTTGCATCCAATGTTTGTAATACATACACGTGGAGGATCCACACGGAACAGAGGAATAATAATCGGTAAGGAAAACTTGTACCGTGAGAAACGCCGTACGTGCAGTAGCGCGCGTGCGTGCATGCGCGGCAACTAATAGTTTTCGCATCGCGAATCTTCTAGCCGCGACGCAGACGTCGCAACCGCCAATCAGCCGGTGTATCCTGCGCGACCTCCTTCTTCTTTGAATTAGTTGCTTCCTGCTTCTCACTTGTTTGCTTCGCTTTCTCGTTTAGGTGTATATATATATGTGTGTATATAAATATATATAGAGAGACAGAAAGAGAGAGAGAGAGAAAGAGAAAGAGAAGCTTCTCTCGCGCGTCAGGGTCTTTGACATTGTGCAGTTTAGTATATCTGTCCTACTTTTTGCGCAGGAGTTGATTAGTGAAGCGTTTGCTTGGACGACTACACGGAAGATTGACTAAATTTTCTTGTGGTAATCGCCGTCATTTGGTGATGTATAAATATTCCGATTTTTGGAAGTAATTTGCTTCTATAGACGATAGTTGTTCGTTTATGTCGTTGAGATTCCTTATATATACATACATATATGTATATATGTATATTTTTTTCAATACCTACTGTACTTCTTTCGGGTGTGTGTATTTATATTTCATTTAAAAAACGATCTTAAAGTACCTCCTCAACTTGTTAATATCCGACGAGTAGAGTGAGCTATTAAAACATAACTTTAGATTCTCGTTTAGAAATTAAAAAAATATATATATATTCGTAGGAATTTTTTGAAATCCTAAAACTAACATTACAAAATTTCCATTCACCACACGCCGCCAACTGATTCGACAACTCTCCATTTGGAAACTGAGATATTTTATTTATGAATTCCAAACGTCATCGACATATAGAGATACTCATCCATCAAGTGAAACAAAAAGCAATATTTAATCACGCAAAGTCGACAGATATCAATTCTACGTAAGTTATTCCGAATGATTTTTTCATCGTTACGAATTGTCTTTTTATGCATAAGTGTGCGTGTCTATATATTCAGCCCGTCAGCGCGAGCTTTTCCAAGGGTTTAAAGAGATCTTCACGTCTATGGGCTTGGCCGAAATTCAGCGAGTTTCTCGTAAGTTATGTGCGCGCGATCGCATCGGTATTTGATTCAACGCCAGTCTATAAACAGAGCGACGATCAAGGATATATGGTGTGTATGAGAGAGAGAGAGAGAGAGAGAGAGAGAGTCGTCTACTTTGAATTGAAATCACATAGAGCGTCTAGACAAGGTTCGCGCATTCCTTCTTGTGACAATGCCAAGTGAAAATATATGTATGAGAGGATCTCCTAGAGATCGATCGGTGTTCAAAGTGAAAAATTCTTTTCTTAATAGTGACGAATTTCATAAAATATAGAAAAAGATAACATTGTTAAGGATAAACAATATCTTTCGCGACGTTTTATGATATTATAAATTGCGATCGGTCGATTTCACGGAAAACAACTCGTATACGTATAATAAATCATTTTCTCCCACAATACACACACTATCTCCGTCTCTCTCACTATCGATATTCGCGTGTACGAATATTTGTTTGCACGCAAGAATGTAGTAAAAAATAATACGCTACGTGGAGTTACATAGCGAATAATGACATGACAATGTTCTCTTAAATGCATACCATTCACGTTCGTCGTCTTAGAAAGTGAAAAGCAAACAAGGATATCTTACAATAATATAATGGAAATGCGGTTTATACGAATTTACGAGTTACTTAAATTACATCCTCGCAGTCCAGCACTTTAGCCACTGCTACGGCGCTCGATTCACACCTCATTAGAATATAAAATCGAAGATAGAAATGCCTTCGTCGAATTCTCGAGCGCGTGAATATTGAAAATCGGAGCTCTCTACAACGAGAGATATCTTTTGTTCGTTGTAGCTGTATATACATAGAGACTCGACCAAGGTCTCGAAAAATTCACGCAGCATCGACGTACGAAGCCGTATATTCGTCCTCGAGTGGCCAGCGGCTAGAAACGAGCGCATTTTTTTCCATCTCTTATACGGGATATTATATCGTACCTCTACAGCAAAGTGTTGTGTGTGTGCTTATCGCCTATAGGGTTTTATTGAACGATGGCGTTTATTAGCCGCTGAGTTAGTCACGACTCGTTATGGATAATGTATCCAGTGGAAATTCGTAATCGGCTGAGAATGAATAAAACGCAGTATTGCAGTTTATTTGGTTTCAAAGAGGAACGTATTTACTTGCATTAATAAAAAAAGCTCTCTCTAATGCTGAAAATATAAAAATTGAATTAATCACACTTTTTTTAATTAGATTTTATACGCTGGCATGTAAAACTTTTTTTCTTTTTTAATTAAATTTTCGCTTGAATTTAAAACTTGGTTTTAAATCGAGTAAATATTTTTCTCGTTTCGAAGAGAGAAATTTTTTAATAAATAAACTTTCTTAAATGTAGTAACCATTTTTTTTAATAACTATGTAAATAGGCCTGCTCTTTTATTATATCAGTCTGGTACTTTGAATGTCTGCGATGAATTTCGAAATCACGTATAGTACACATACACGAGTATGGAAAAAATGAAGCTATGGAAAATAAGCCTTGAAAATAAGTGTCTAGAACGTCCCTTTAACCTTGATCAAAGTTGGGGGAGGGAGTCGATGGATGAGCTGGATATTTGTTAAATCGATAAAAAACTTTTTCAGAGCTTTTAGAAAGCTCGACTCCATTTATTGCGGTATGCCGTGTATCACGGAACTAAACATCTCGCGCTTTACAGCAACTCCCCTCATATACCCTTTCCCTCACCAAACAAAGAGTCACGTTTACAATTTCCTCCTTATCGATCGAGAAAACTTTTGACGGTATATATTGAAGACAACAAACCTGAGCTTAAACCAGTAAATTAATAAGCGAACCTCAGCGTTAAGAAAAATCAATATGAGTGATCACGGACAGGCGCCCAGCTGTTCGGCTAATGAAAGGCTTCGTCCTGAAAGTCGCAGTATGTCAGTCGCTTCTCCTACCTCTAGCTCGGGCAAATTATATATATCAAAGGCGAATCTCGTGTAATAATCCGAAATTATTCAAAACGATTTAAATCGGTCTCTACTCGCGCGCAAGCGACGACAGGCCTCTGTCTGTCTATCTGTCCGTATGTCTCTCTGTCTCTCTCTTTCTTTCGATGTACATTAATCAGCTCCACACACGCGCGAAGGGCAGCTGCAGCCGTTAGCGCATTCCGTGGATGCTCCATAAAGTATCTAACGGGCGTGTTTTCGAACGAACGAAGCAGCAGCTCTCCTTTTACGATGATCATCCGGCTGAAAATTTGCGTAGCTATAGAACATCTTCCGCGAGAGAACATCCGGCACGTGTACGTGCATATATAGGCGTACGCGTTGTACTCTTTCTGAGAGAAAGAGAGTTGAGAAATAAGTATCCCGATTATGCGTCTGTGGTACACGTGCGCTTGTAAATTTGTAAAGCAGATTTGTTTGTCAGTCTTGTATATATTATGTATATGGCGATGATTGCACGGATTTCAGCCCGTTTAAAAGCTCTCTCTCTCTCTCTCTTTCTCTCTCTCTGGCAGGAAGCATCCGAGTTTACAACCTTTAGTTATACTTTAATTTATGAGGATTTAATTAAAGAGGCAAGACGCTTTGCTTAAAATTCAAAATTTCAATTAATTAGAGCTTTGCTTCACAGCTTTTAGCACCGTTGAGGACTTATTAAGAGGTTGTCGAAAACTCGCTCTACGCAAGATTCAAATTGTCACGTGATTAAATATACACCAAAATTTGGAAAATTTAGTTGTATAGTCAGTTTTTGATTTTTAATAATTTTTTTATTCATTTCCAAAAATCTCCACGTTCGTGGTTAAAAAGAAGGTACAAAAGAATATTTATGCCGATTTTCAGCTCGATTGGTGGATTAATTCACTTTGATTCTTAGGGGAAATGATTTTTTTCGAAAATTTATAATTTGTAGTCAACGAAGGGACTTGCGGATATGTAACAAAGCTTAAAAATTAAAGGTTTACATTTGTAAAACTTCTGTATTTAATATGTGAATGATGCAATAATTGAACTCTGAATGTCTACAACGAAAAATGTAAAATTATTACGAAGATAAACTATTTTTCTAAAAGTATAATAAAAAACATTATTTAATGAAACCTATCAGAAGTAGGTGTTATCATCCTGTGCAAAGATATGATATCTTTTAATTTTGGCTTCGAGGTAGGAGACAGATTGAACAACTTGATGGATTTTTAAAATTACGAGTTCAAATAATGGTATTTCTATTTGATTTTGAGCTACCGAATTCAAAATGATATCGTATCTTATTGAAATCCACGAAGCTGTAGCTTACGCTAAATCCAAAAGTAAAAAAAATTATACCTCTGCACATTATGATACCGTAAATTTTTGTCAGTTCTTATTAAATAATATTTCAATCTATTCGTTGGGGAAAATTTAGCTTCGTATTAATATTACATTTTTTGCTGTAGACTTTCAAAGTTTAGTGAGGCATTAAGTGTAAACCGACCTTAAGCGAATTAAAGAGACACTCACTGGCACTCTTTACATATATATGTATTCGTCACAATATATATACAGTACACACATAATTTATTCGGTAAGCTCGAACACAATTAAATTTCACCGTTTGGTGTAAGCGTTTTCACTATATTTCAAAGTGTTATTAGTGTACAAACTTAAATCAGTAAATAATAACCTTTACAAAAAGTAATAATAATTGTATTTTGAACATAAATGTTATGTTTGAAAAGGATAAAATAAATTTATTGCAAAAACGATTGAACATTTACGTAAACGCGTAATAAAGAGAATCTATCTCTGAATAAGTACTGCGAAAGGAGGTAGAAAAAATCGCTAAATAATTTCCGTATAAGTACTCAAAACTTTAACTACAATAGTTCATGTACTTTTATGATTAAAATCCCTATTTGATACTTTCAAATTTTCAAACATTTTCAATTTAAACAATATAAAGTAAGACAATGTAAAGATTCATCACTATTAAAGGAGGGTTTCCACTGATTCCCTACCTGAACTTGGGACTGTCAATTTCACTAATGTAACTGTAAATGCACACTTCGATATACATCGAACATAAAAAATTCTGAGTCACTATGAGTAAACTTCTAATTTCACTGCGTCTAAAACCAGACTCAATACCACAAACAAACGAATGTGAAAAAAGTACTGTTTCGATTTTGCAAAAAATCGATTTCGTAATGAATCGCAATAATGAAAACTATTATTTAACGACTAAACTCTCGTTCGACTACTACCAAGCTATGCAGAAATAAACCATCGCACATATACATAAACATATACACTCAAGCATACCCCGTGTAAAAGAAATCGCACCACCTAACTGTTCAGCGCGGTTAGATCGTTCCTCCCTACCTTCTAGTTGGCTCTCGCTTCTTTACGGTTCTTTTCTCGCGCTAAAACTCTCGCGTATCTACGCAAGACAGCAGCATCTCGCGAATTTTCTGTAGTCGCGAGAAGATGAATGAAGCGTTATCTCGTCTCAAACCACCGGCTGCGAGTGCAAAAACCCGTCGGATTCCATGAAAATTCGCCTCGCGCGCTCTTCGGAACTTAACGTTAAATGCCTTTTTTTTCTTTAGCCGTGCGCGTGCAATTATGAAGATTAGAGCCACCAGCCGGAGATGGATCGGCCTTTACTTCTTATTATTTACAACGTCGAGAAATATACCGCGTCTGATAGTGCGCGAAAAAAATCAACGCTGCTATACGCTGTTTATCAACTGCTAAACTGCGACGAGACAACAACGTGAATTAATCGTTTCGGTATGGCAGGTGTGCTTTTGATAAAAAAAAATAAATACTAATAAATGATTGGATACTTGCTTCTACTGCGTTATTCCGAGAAGCGAATTTGCACAAATTCGTTTTTAACGAGCGTAATCGTGACGAATACTGGAGATAAAACAATGCGCGCGCGCGCGCGCGCGTGTGACACGAATGAAAATAAAAACAGCGCATCGAACGAGCCAAGGCGCGGTTTTATAAACTGTACTCTAGGGTCGCGACTCCACCTCGCTTCTTAGCAATGCCGTTTGGTTTTCCATTTAGTAAACTATAAAATTTCGTTCTACAATCCAAACTACGATTTATGTTGTTTCGAGAACGGGGAATCCAATTTTCTAAATGGACACACGCTGTGAGCTTCATCCGATTGAAGATACGCTTCTTCGTTGTCTCTTATTTACGAACGAATTCGTACGCAATATTTTATTAATGGTAAATCAATGTGTTCTCGAACGTTACACTAATCCGAATCTTCTTTTTTTCTGTTCCAGGTGAGTTCAATAGACCGTTGTTTCGTAAAAGCTTGCCACACCATCACGTGAGTTCAGAATCCAAAACGTCGATTAATATACTCCCACTCGCAGTTGGTATAGAGACTGACGGATATCGATCGCCAAATCACCGCAAGCCTGCGGTAATTGCACGCGTAAAAATAGGTTAGAGCTCGAATCAGGATCATGGTTGTGTAACGGGTCCACGGCCGATCGTCTCTCGTTTCATTGACGACTTATTGCTATACAGTTCGTCGACGACAAAACATCATTTATCGATTGGATCGAACGATAAATTCCATTTCGCATGCGTAGACTTTCGAGCGACAACGAGAATCGCAAGACATCCTTATATACCCGTTTCTTTTCTTCGTTCTCTCAACGCGATCCTTCTTTTTTCAAATCCCATTGCGCGTCGTGACTTCGAGTCGAGCGCGCGCAGCAGTGAACAAACTGTTCCCACATGAAACGTTCTATTACTCGTCGAAGCCTCGAGAAATTTCGTAAGAAAATGCAACGATATCGGAATACGCGCGTCTTGTATCTGGGGTCAAGGTCTGGAGTGCACAGAAGATCGGTCAGCTGCTCGACTCAGTCGCGTAGCTAAATAATAAATATTCCGAAGCGAAATTTTGAGGAAGCGTTAAAATGAAAATTCCATCGCAGCACCTGTAAAAAAAAGAACCACCGATACAGCAAAGTCCGTAGGAAAAACAAGCCGGTGTGCGCAGAGTATAAACGTCGGTGAGAAAAAAAAGGTAAAAATCGAAGATCGCGTTCACGTCGCAAGAAACCCTGAAAAAGCATCTCTGAAAAAAAAGCTCGACATCCTGCTTCCCCCCTCCCCCTCCACCTCCCTTTCTTCTTCTCCACGTTTCACCTGGCAGGTCTCGCTGAAATCGTCGCCATTGCCTGCAGAGGATAACTCCTCTGCTCTGCATCGAGCGTCGTTGGCTAGGACCTTGAGAATTACGCACGAGCGGCTGCAGTACAGTGTCGTTAGTCTTTTGAACGCGCTTGGCTACTACATCGCCCTTCGCTGTTCTCTCACTCGAGTTGTATGTACTTATATACCGCATCTGAGGCCATGTACACAGCAGCTGATAGTTGAAGGAAATTTTTCTAGCCTCAAGTGTCTTGTGGTGCTTCTTACGTCTATTGCTACTACAGGCGTTACGCTCGTATCGATAAAAGTACATTCTGGTGAGATTTGCTGGTGTTGAAACAGTGTACTGACCCGATTGCATAGTATTGGATCGACTTTGGTACGACACTGGGACGATAAGCACTGGCGAGAGTTGTAATATTGGACTGGCTAAATTGGAGTTAAAATATGATCTCGAAAGAGCAAGATTACTGTGTAAAGGGGAGTTTACGCTTTTTCCCATCCTGACAGTATATGTTAGTCTGTAATAATAGCAGTCTGTGATAAAAAGTTCAATGCTATTTTAAAGCCAGTCTTTGTTTCTTAAAATTATATTTAAACGTAGATATTTAATATGACCTACCAGAAATTATCATCCTGTGTAGAGATATGCTTTTTTTTAGTTTTTCTCTATGGTGTGGGCTACAACTTGCTAGCTTGATAGCAAAGCTCAAATTATGTCATTTCTGTGTATCTGTTGGATATCGAATTAAAAATTTATCATTTGTATCAATATTATATAAATAGTTACATTCTTTTGGAATAATTTTTTTCGTTCTGAGGTTGATTAAGAACGTAAATTGTAGTAAATTAATAAAATACAATTCGATAGCAAAATACTGCTTTAAAATACAGTACCAGTACTTGACCCATACCGCCTTTAAAAAATCTGTCTCGTTCTTATCACTTCACTACTGTCTTCCACTACTGCTGACAAGATATCAATACTAGGCCGTTACTCCATTCCTATACTAGGGCAGATAAAACTCAGGGGCTTTTTCGTTTCAAACACCCATATAAATATATATATATGTATATATATATACAGTATCTTATTGCGGTTGTAGCTTTTCGCGGTGTGTACTTTTTCAATTACATTTATTGGAGAGAAATTCGTCCTTTCGCGCTGTACTGGTGAGAGTTTAAATGTTGGATGGATAGATGCTTTGTGGAGAAACTGGCAAATCCTTCTTAAACATTGTCTTGAACAATCAGTGAAGCTGTACAAGCATCCGCGGTTCGGTACAATAAAGAAGACACCTATCTTAAAGCCGCAGAAGTCTTTCACCTCCGGAGCCTCGAGCGCAGAGGCGGACGAGATCCTACTGCAGCAGTTCTTCTCTCTTGCTCTGGCGTAGGCGTGTTCATCGCGTACGGGTCGCCTTATACGATGTGTATGCGTATATATACACACATGTGCCTACCTACTCGTCATTATCCTGTACGATCGCCAGCGGCGACGACTTTTCTTTCGTGCGGACACGAACGTGTAGAAAAGATTCGATCTTTCGATGTTCAAAAGCTTTCCCTTCAACTTTCGACCCTTTTGCGTTCCCTGACTCTTCATCTGTGTATGTGTGTGTGTGTGTGTGTGTGTGTGTGTGTGTGTACGTCTACGTATACATATGACGTTATTTCTATACGTATTCTTTGTGAGGTTGCAGAAGCGATGATTGACTTCTACAGGAGAGACAGATCAGAAATATGTCTAGTTGTGATCGTTCGCCTTCACTTTTAATTTTGTAAGCTATTTTCCTCGAAAGTGTATATATTTTCCTAATACTCAATTGCGTAAATGCAGGGCTTTCTCCGACGAGTTTTTATAAACTCGGTAGTAAAAAAACGCGCGAGACACACACAGACACACACTGCAGGCAAATATATATGTAAGAAAAAAAATTCGAACTTTCGGAGATTTCGAAAATCATCTCTAACGCAATTTTAGAAAATCATCGACCTTTCTATATACCTTTCCTACTGCCTCTAATATATATATAGACACACATCATTTTCGAAATCTGGACACGTGCAGAATGTGTCGATGGTTCATCAAAAAATCTTTTGTATACTTTTCTTGTCAATATCGCGTCGCATTCTTTCGTATTAAATTTTAAATCAGCGTCGCGACAGCCATCGTTAATCGAAAGAGTCGTCTGCAAAAAATTGAAACAGAAAGAAAGTCTCTCAAAAGTACAGTGGCCGCTTCATTGCATGCAATTAGGCTCAATCGAAGTTGACGATCTGACGAGTGCGTCCGTAAATCTCTTGGCAGATATGCGTTCTTCAAGGAGCTCTTCGAAGAATTTTCTTCCTTTTTTTTACTTATTTAAAGAGATCGAACCGTCAATCGTATTGTTTTTCCAGTACGGCTTCCATAGAGATTAAATCGCGTATATATATATATATATATATGTTCACATGTTTACTCACGCAATTGTATTTTTGCTTGATTTCTCTTTTGTATATCCCGAATACTTACGCTCTTTATTCGCGATTTACGATGCGGATTGCCTTACGTTTCCTTGTTCTCCCTCTCTCTCTCTCTCTCTCTCTCTCTCTCTCTCTCTCTCTCTGTCTCCCTTATTCGAAGAGGAAAAAGTGTAAATTTACAAGCGGAGGTGTAAGGGGTCAACCGTGTTTCGCGCGACATTTGCTTCGATATAAATCATCCCGGCTTAAGATCTCTCGTCGTATATATAAAGTACACACATTTCGTAATTAGTCATCGCAAGAGTTGATAAATTTTCACATGACGAGTGTCTAATTTAAGAGTCATTAAGCAGCTAATTTTTCCCCCAAACCGTCCATTGTCTCGAAAACAAAGTTATAAAAATCGAAATTCCTTACTCTGCACACGATATCGCTAATATTGCACAATAAATCCAACAGATTTATAGTTACGTATACACGTACAGACGCACATGTACAGCTGTGCGTGATTAACTTGGTGAGTGACATTCTTTAATGCTTGTTATTTCTCTGAAAGTTGCCTAATAGTATAGTCGCACTTGGACACGACCACAGACACGCATCAGACGATCTTTAGAGACGTAAACGCGCCGAGTCCATATAGATATATATATATTGAGTTACAACGACTAATTCAACGTTTATAGAGACGATCGCCGTAGATATATTTTTAGATCTAAAAGATTTTCACGCGGGACGGAAAACTTTCGATTCCAACGATCCGCTCAGGGAAATTTCTGTTGCTTGTCCACGCCGAGGCCGCGGTTGAAAGTCAATGAGTAGTATTCTCGTAGCGATGTAGTTCTTAATAGCCAGTTCGGCTACACTGCTTTTGACGCGGCTTTTTTCGCCGCTCGATTTTAACGGTATATCGATCGAGGATTCTTCTCTCTTTCTCTTCATTTTTTTTCTTTTTTTTCGCAGGCGCGCTTTCTTGTCCGCCGGATGATGTACGCGTGTGCACATAGAGACGGCTCTGTGCGCAAAGTATAATACCAAGGGTTACACCAAAAAGGAATGATGGCTCAATTTTTTTCCACGGACGAATCGACGTATACGTACGAAACAGGCAATAGGATCTAGTACGTAAGACGACTAGTTTGGTCATGAGCGTCTCGTTGGCGACTGTGATCTGTCGAGGTCGGAAAAGAAGATATAGACCTTCGGGCTATTATTAATGATCGGTTTTTAAGCAATCCTTTTATCCATGCCGCGAGAGTTGAATAAGCCGTTTTTGTAGTTTGTTTTTTTTTTTTCGTGAGGTTATAGCGTTGAACCTTTTTCTCGGTGAGGACCTATTCTACGCTTCGTCTACGCGTTAATATTAATCGATTTCGAATTGTACACACGCGCGTGATTCGACTGTTTGCATAGCAAATCGTATATGTTAAAGCGCAGAAGAAGAAAAAAAGAAAATAAATAAAAACAGTAACGCAGGTAGCTTTTTCTCGTACACACTCGTTGATTACGTATACTCGGAAATGTTTTCCAAGCCTGCGCGTATGTGTGTGTGTGTGTGTGTGTGTGTGTATAAATCACTTTACCGATTAAATTTATATCTCGCAGCTCGATTTTCCCGAGAAACCGGGGGATTTTTGCGTACAGCCTATACTAGACAGCTTCGGATATCATGTGTAACTAAAATTAATACGAATTGACCAATTACCGGTAATTTATGTAAAACACGGCTGGGAGTGCAGAAAACGACGAAAATCACGCGTTACTCTGCGCCAGCACTATATATTAAACGTCGTGTGCTGAGCGGCTTTATCCAAGCTATAAAATCCCTCAACGCGCTATCTGACGTTTATTTATTATTAAGGCGAGACTTCATTCCCGGTCGCCCACTCGCGTAAAAGTGCAACCGAGAGCACAACCCTGCATTAATCAGCAAAAAGCAACTCGTCCGCGAGAGAGATCATTTTTACCGTATAACCGACGGTTTCTTCTCACCGCCCTGGCTTGTATTTACGACTCGGAGACGAAGGTCGTAGTCACACCTTGGAATAATTCTGTACTGACTACTTACTATATGAATACATATGTATATATGAGTGAATCCACGAAACAGGGCTTATGTCCCCTAAAAATCGAAAATTTTCCAACGAGACCAAATGGACCGGACCCTTTTTCCTGGTTCCTAAGCGTCTTCCGAGTAAAACCAGTCATTGACGCATTAATTTTTAGGTTTTGTGGACTAAGACACAAAAAGAACTGAAAATTAAATTAGAGTGCATCGTTGTACCTCTAATCGGAAGTATACAATTAAAAAGAGTATTAAAAGAGCTTCACATTGATAAAAAAATCGTTTAGATCGGATAAGTAGAAAAGAAATTATAGTTTGAAAAAGCGAAAAAAACACGCACATCCAAATAGTTTTTTCGGAAAGTGACTGTTTTTAAATTTTAGTTCTAATGCTTATAGTTTTCCAGTCAGTAGGTCTTGAATTTGTTATCCAAAACAAATCTTTTTAAGTCTAATAATTGCTAATATGTTATAATTTATATATCGTGAAAAATCAGTTTTTGTCGATACGTACATCTGCAGTTAATTAAGCTGTCAAATGCTAAAATTATTTAAAAAACCGCGGCTACTGCTTAAAAAGTTATGCATTTGATTAAAACATGCGATTACTAAAAAGCCTTTTTTAATTTAAACCTTCGGAATTCTACTTTTATTTCGTATATTTCATTTCATTGCTTGCCTATCCGAGACATAAGCATATGAAGAAAAAAAATGTGTCTTTTTCTAAAACGTGTGTCAGACCAACTATAAAATTGAATCCAATGATTATTGCGTAGAAAGATTGGTCAACTATGCACCATTCAATTAAACAAAGAATCGTCGTAATTATAAGCGTTTATGGAAAAAATAGTTTTTGGGAAGCAGCTTAATGTATAAATAATAATACCACAATTATTTGACATTTATGTCCCCTGTTTCACGGATTTGCTCATATATACATGTGTGTGTGTGTGTGTGTGTGCAGTATTTCTAAAAACCGAGTTGATCACTTCTTTCGCTGCTGTAATTCCGAGTCTACGAAGAACCTGCTCGTTCGTCCTTCGAAAAACCTACGCGGGTTGGCTATTTTTTCCTTCCGCGTCTTCTTCGGATATTGCGCAGATAACGTCCCCTTTTTTTGTTATAAATAACCGGCTCTCTCGTTGAGAACTACGTATTTTCTTTCGGTTTTATTCGATCTAAAAGATGATTTTTATGTCGTTTCTGCGGGTTGAGTCTCTTTACGGCGCGTGCGTGTGTAAGCTTTAGTTTTATGGACGCTCGTGCATTCGTTATTACGTCTTGCGTGCAAAGCCTTTTACAATGTGCGTATAGGGAAATTAAAGGGGATATTTTACATGTGCTTTGTCAACGTTGCAACTTTCTCGTACGGTTTTTAGTTACATAGGCTTGTTATTAAAGTTATAATTAACTAAGATATACGGCACTATTGTAGTACTTGGATTATATCCAATTTAAGTGGCTTCGAGTTTCGTAGCGGAAGTTCAAAGTTGCGAGTAAAAATTTTAAATGCATCTCGAAGCTGCTACGTGTACCGAGCGAAAAGTTTTGTTGGACATTTTAAAAAGAAAATTGTCATTTTTCTAAAAATTCTTTCTCAAATATAAGTATTCGATTGTAATAATTATGATAATGGTATTACATTATGTACATATGTATTGGTATTTTTCAAACTGCATCAGTGAAATGCACTGTACGAAATCATACAAGCAAAAGGAATAACTTGTACATTTAATTATAAACATAGATTTTTTAAACGATCATTTTTATAAACCTTTCGAATAGTCCGATAGAAGGTGTCTAGTCGAATTAACCTGCGAATGGAAAAATCATTCTACGATTACAGTATAATAAGCTTTGACCCCTGCTATATATTTGATTGTTTCAGCGATAGCAACGATGCTTTATTAGGTTGCGATATATTGGCTGTATCAAATATCAATTATAGATAACACATTGCGTAAACTAATTTATCATATTGGATACATCTGGAAACGAAAAAGTCTAATTTATAAAAAAAAATAACTAACAACGTCTCTATCTCGAGCAAATACTCGCGCATCAGTCTCGTGATATTCCGCGTACGTCCACGTGCACATGCGCATACGTCAAGTTGAGTCTCCTCGAGATGATCAGCAGTAGTAGGTATATTTTGAAGAAGCAGCTGTCGAGTGCTCCTACACTTGCCGATGAAAAGTTAGGTACTCATCCGGACGTTGTCTTGAAGGAAGTCTTTTTTTTTTATTGTTGTCTTTGACTCCGAGAGAGGATCGCGGGAAAAGAGCCTCGTCGTCGCAGAGTTGCTACCAAAGAGTTATTACGCAGTTCTCTTTGACACAAAAGCCTCGTTTTCTCTTACTTTCCTGCTTTGCCGCTTGACTAATCCGCCACCGCTACTGCCGCCGTTAGTGATCCTTACGCTACTGTTGCTGTTAAGCGATATCTACGAGTACAGTCGTTGGAAGACCCGCTATTTTCATTTGGATGAGTTGCGAATATCTCTACTCGATAACCGATCTTATTTAGCTGTTTTCTTGATCTCTTTTTTTCTACTCGAGTATTCGCTTAAATAGATTTGCGGTTTCTGTGATCGGTTTGTTTCTATTGAAATTAAAAAAAAAAAAAAAAAAAAAAACAAAGTTGGTGCATCGTTTGATGTCACGCGAAGTGACTTTATGATATGTTCGAAGATGATATACGTTGTTTTGCTTGCTTCATAATTATAGTAGCTCTGCGGTGTAGAAAAAAAGGTATATTTACAATGTCACGGCGAAGGAAAAGTACTTTACGCAAATAAATGTAAATCTGATACTTGGTCTGTTTTAAAAAAAAATATGCTCGTTGCATAAAACAACGACCAGTGCGCGCTTGAATAATGAACAGCAATGAATATACATATATATACATATATATATATATATATATATATATATATATATATATATTTATGGACGGACTACGGTATTTTTTGATGAAGCGAAAAGATTTATATTCTCGTCGAAAATTTGTCCGTACCAATAGCACGAGAGATTTCATTTCTATAGTAACAAGCTAGGTATATAATTTTTTGAATTGATTGACGTTTGTTACTAATTATCGTCCGTGTAGTTGAAATAATATACAGAATCTCTGAGCAAATAACTGTCGATCGTGACTCAGGTTTATCGATCAGAAAATATTGCAAGTACAAAATCAACGAATCTGTATTTAACGTTTGATTCATGTATTTAACATTGATTCATGTAGCAATATATCTATAACGGGAAATTTTTTTTTTTTTACTCTAAAAGAAACCGCGATTAAAATGAGTAACATTGATGGAGCTTGGTTTTGATTTTAAACGGCACTCCTTACAATAGATAACATGTATACACACATAGAAGATTTATCTTGTGGTTTCTCGGACTAGTCGAGCTATTAGTATAAATCTACCTATTATTATGGTGACCTTTCTCCGGCGATTCGCGTGGGAGTGAAAAGAGAAATTTTCGAAAAAAATGTTAAAAATTTATCGAGCTGGAAAAGAAAAAGTGTAAGGTTACAGATTGTGTTTTCCATACGAAATATCTATTCGACGTCTCACGTTCCAACACGGAAGCCTCAGCAATTTATCGTTCGTTCGATTCCGGTCGGTCTTTTGTGTGTCGTAAGTAAGTTACTGGAAAGATCCGTAGGCGTCGTCCCAGTAATTGCGAGTCTTCTTCTTGCAAAAAGAGAAAATTTATGAATCGTATAACGGAAAACGTTTACAGCGTTGAAATAAAGCTCAAAAGTCGGTTATATTTTTAAATATTGCAGATATACACGCGTAAAACGAGCGTTGGGGTCGCGTGAGCTACTTTCGAACAGTCGAACAATGAGTAGAACAATCAAGCTCGACTGTAATATTGCCAGTCATAACTTGTAACACCGAAGATACACTACGTTTCAACGAAACACTATATCGAACAGACTGAGCTACGTTAATTCCAAACAAGTTTCACTACATCAGCTGGAAAAGAAGCCGAGAACTTTAAAGGCCGGTTAATTGACCATTACTAGCGCTCCCACACCTCGTAAATTCTCAATGATATATATAGTCTATTCAGCAAAGCTATATCAAACGAAAGATCTCACGACTATAATTACGTAATTAAAAAGTGCACACTCGTCCCGATCGTAGCGCGTCCGTGTTCGACACGTTCGTGTTGGTGAGAATATCGTGTACACACACACACACACACATATATATATACAAAGCAATGCGGATTCGGTAAATCAGGTCAACGGGATATTCTACTGTTGAAGCGCTTTTCTCGATACTTTTTTTTCGGTCAAGCTTCCGATGTCTCTTCTGCCTAAGGAGTCGCGGAATGAGCTCTCTTTATAAACTTTGCAATCAATATTGCGCTGTAGATCTTTCTTTTCCGTCGAAACGTGCGTTTGCTTACTTTCTTACTGATGTATAGGCTTTTGGCGGTTCGAGAGAAATCGCACTCGATGAGGATTCTGTATTTGTTTTCACGAAAAATACATGGACAGCGTTTCTATTCGAGATTTAAAATTGATAGTTTGAAACGTGATATTTTATTTTACACTGAAGGAATACTTTGCTATATTTGTATATAAACGTATTTGTCAAGAAATTGCTTTTGAAAGAAGATAATATTTACTTTAATTAACAAACAGTATTTTAGCTTTAAACAATATTTATTCGAAAGTAAAATTATTTTCAGCTCAGCTTCGATAAATATTTTAAATATTTTAAAAACAAGTTCAATTAATATTGGCTTGAATAAAATATGTAACTTCTTAGGAAAATAATATTTTTTCTAAATTCTAGAGTAAAGTATTTATCGTAAGTTCTGAAATATTCATTTATAAATAACGAATTAGTGTATATAAATAAATATTAACTGTATTTTAAAGTTACATTTATACTAAATTTACATTTAAATAAATATAATGATTAGAATCGTGTTAAGAAATCATTTCTTGGAATGAATCGTTCTAAAACGTATTTTTTTCGTGTATATCACAAAATTAAGTTTCAAAATACTTGTACAATATAGAGCCATAAGTAGAAAGAGATGAAAAATAAATGAATCCAAAAAAAGTGTATGCTGCTATATAAACATTATAATGATTATTACGAGCATCGTTAGCAAATATTTAATATTTTTTCTCTACTCTCTTGATTATACCCTCTATCTAACTACGCCATTTTCTTATAATAAGGTTGCAACACAACAAAAATTATTCTACGAAAAATCGTTTTTGCCGGTTTAGGCCTCGTAGCTTTTGCTTGCAGGCCAAGGATATGATTTGCATATTTTTCTCAACTAAACTTCTCGACGTGCGTTTCATCCGAATGCGAACGATTTCTCCATGATCGTCCAATAGCTGTGTATCTAAACTGTATTGTATTAAATATTTATTTAAAAACAAATATTTTTAAAATATCATCGCGTTTTCCGAAACATGAAAAATACACATTGATTTTGCAATCATACACGCTCAAAAAAAAAATAAAATTCGTACAATCAATTGAATAAAAATGAAAAAGGATTATAAATCACCTCAAGCGAATAATCTGATTTAACATTCCACTGCGATTTTCGCCAACCAGTTCAGTTTTAAACGTATGGCATTCAAGAGCCTGTAGAGAAAAAAGCGAAAGAAAGGAAACTACATACTCCCTCCTAGTTTCTTACAGACAAATTTGTGTACAGTATAGTCCGTTACGAAAAGTTTCGAACGAGCTTTTGCGAAATACAGAGCTACTGCAATACGCGATGCCACTGAGCGGGCGACGAATGTCGGTTCGTCGTAGGTGGGACCAATTAAAATGTTCAGCAAGCGAAATGTGTATGGTTAAGTCGAACCCGAGGAATGTATCGTAATCCGCGACGAGCCAGCCGAAACGTCGTTAAAAATCGCCTGTAGTTTCAACCTCGACGACCGAAATTTCATTGAGCGTAAACGAATTTATTTATACCGAGTGAACGTCTAGTTTTTTTTTTATTCGAGAAATTCATAATCTTAAAAATTGTCAGCCATTGCGCAAATACCGGCGATTGTTTTATTTTTTTCTTGAAAACAAACTAAATTGTTTTAATATAAAATTTTATCACCGAATTGTGTTGATGCAATTGTAAAGATTAAGATAAATTGTATAATATTTATGAGTAATATCCGGTGAATGAATTCATCATCTGTTTGAGTAAACTAATTGACATCGAGTACTGCTGTAACATGCAATTTTAAACATTTTCCTCGCAGAATCGTATTCCATTAAAGTTGGATTCAATAATCTCCTATACACATTTCAGTAAGATTGATTGAAATCTCTCGATAAGACTCCTGTATATATTATAAAAAAAATATTTACCCATGAAACGTCGTTGTGTATATCAAATTTGTAAGCGTTGACCTAAATTTTATAATCGGTAATGAGGGTCCAGATCAGGACAACGTTTTAACCCCCTGATGATGTTAAAAACATCATTAAAAACATTGAAAAATAGAGATACATTCGTTAACTGCGTTATAGTGTATGAATAAAATTTGATAATTTTGCCGCGTCTTAAGGAAACATTTTAGTCCACAATTTATTATCTAATTTTATAAATTGTAAGAAACAATTTTTCCCATCGTTCTACTTAGAGGCTCTATTGGTCATAGGGCCGAATATTTGTATGATAACCTTAGACGCAAACTCCAGCACTGCATTACAGTTACCCGTTATAGAAGTATTTCTTCTCCAACAATTTTTAAGACTCTGAACTTTTTATTAACGCATATTTCATAAAATTTACTGTTCACATAAAAATTTGAATGGTAAACATCCGAAATGAGAAAAATTCTTTTTCTCATTCAATATGCAAATAAAAATTTGAACGGCAAACATCTAAAATGAGAAAAATTCGTCTTCTCATTCAAAACTCGCAGGTGATCAGTATTTTTCCTAGTTTATACACAGCTATTAAATATATAGAATTTTATAGTCCCCTCCTCATAAGGAGTTATAAAACTTAATAAAAAAACAACAATTCCTTCTTAGCGATTTTTCACAGCAATTTTTTCTGACCGTATCCAGCGTTTAACCGTGGATGGACGGAATAAATGTCAGTGCTGTATTGTACACAGTTCGAGGCTTTCGGCCTCTTCACTCTCAACCGGTAATTCTAATGTTTGACGTTGCTGCACATCTGGATCACTAATTGTTAGCTCCGCCTCCCGAGTCAGGATGGAGTTTTGTAAGCAGCTTTTTATTCTCCATTGTTCGAGCGAATATTGGTCAAGATGAGCTATATTAGGAAAACATGTGTATATATATACATATATATCCAATCCAATTAAGTCAACACAGTACATAAAAGACTATGTATTTCGACGTTGTATCAACGATGTATTTCTGATAAATATATATCAGGAAAGCTTGGAAAGTAGTTTTCAAGTGGTTATTACGCCGACGTTAAACGTTTGAGAAAAAATACACGTACCAGTTGATAGTTGATCTGTTCATTTTCCTCACATGCAAATCGTGCGTTAACGACTCTGTCTGTACAAGTATTAAAATTGCATACAATCTATTTAAATTCACATTCTCGATAACTTTCTCGGGCAGGACAAAAAAAAGTCCCAAGATTTCTTGATAGCAAAAAAAAAAACGAAGACCTCCGTCATTATGCATACGGATCAGAGAGAAAATTCCTTCTCTTTTTTTACTGTACACGCGTGCAACGCTGTGCTTGTGTATTGCCGATTAGAAAATGTGGGAAAAAAAAACGAAAATCGCTTACAAAAAGCCCTACGAAAGTAACTATATTACAAAATGGCACTTTCTACCAAAATTCAAACTACGCAACGGAGAGAAAGTTTTATTCTTTATACAGCTCGACCGAGAATTTTCCAAGTCAAATCGTCTACTATTCGCAACTCCGATTTGTGTGTATAAAATCTGAAGCAAAGTCGACCCATTTAGATGTAAGGAAGGTCGCGTTCTATGAAGGTCCAATCAACCGGAACTACAGACTTTTGAGATTCTAATAAAAACATCTTGACCGACCTGGAAGTAGTAAAACTCTTCGAAGCATAAATTTGAAACTAACGCGATTCACTCTAATAGCAACTACTCCACCCACGCTTGCAGTTCCGATTCGTTTATGCGTATTGTCGAGGAAATACCCGAGTTTTGTTATATTTTTGCGATCTACGGATTACCATGTTAGTTAGAGTATCGAAAAGATTTCTAATCTACTGCAAAAATATGCTACTTTCTTATCCGAATAATATATATATATATTTGTTTCGAATGCTAGCGTTGTTAATTGTACGTAAAAAATGCTCGCATTAAGCAAAGCAGTGAACGATCTAGTTTAGGAAATTAATTATTTAAAATCCAGTTTTGATCATTGCGCATCTCGAAATTACATCCGGTGCTCGAACAGATGCTCAACGAGCTCAACATTTTTTCCGAACATTAATTAACGTCAAAGTGTTGGGTTGCTTCCTGTGTAGGGAAAGTGAATTAGCTTTACGCGTATTTGCTTAGGTATTTTCACTCGTATCAGGAAGAGGTTTATAGATTCTCATTCGGAGTAGGCTACGCTTCTAAAGTAAACGCATTCGGCGCTTATTGTATTTTCCAAATAATAAATGAAAAATTCCGTCAAGAATGGAAAGGCAAACTACTTTTGCGATATACTTATGCGAGAATTTTCCAGCTAAGAATGTATGTACGACATGAAACTGCATTAGTAATGACAATATTTTTCGTCGGTGATGTTAAAAGTACTGGTCCAGTACTTGCGTCATACGATCTGTACTAGTGAATGTTTTTTCAAAACAGTACCGATTGCCAGTGTTGGTGCTCGAAAATTGTTATTAGATTTTCCAAAATTGCACGGCTATTTAGCTATTTAGATTCTTGGAAAATGGAGTTTCACCTGTCATTTGGGCACGGCACATCCGTGTGCCCAGTTTAAATTTACCGCATTACTCGATATCGAAACAAGGATTCGGCAATACTGGTCTATATTTCCAGTAATATAAATTCTTACCGAAATTAAACGATAAAAATTAATATACAGTTTAGTATAAGAATAAAAAGATTTGTGAAAAACAAATTGTGAAAAACATTTAACGCGTTTATACTTTCTCCTTATCTGAAATTTGAATGTCTTTAACAAAAAAAGTATTTTTTTTTCTTCAAAATATATTGAAAAATATTATTTAAGAAGACCCATTAGAAGTTGATGCTATTGCTTAGCGTAGACTGCAGCTTGAACATTTTGATGAATTTTTAAGATTCAAAGCTCAAACAAATGGCGTTTTTATTCGATTTTGGACTTTCATTATGGTGTAAATAATTTAATTTCAATCTTATTCTCATTCTGGGACTTGTTGAAAAAATATAAACAGCCATACATTATTAGTGTAACTTACAATTCAATATCCCAAAATGATACAGAAATAAGATCAATAGCAAAATAAAGAAAAAATCATGTTTAAAAGACATTTGAGTAAATTTGACTATCCTAACAAATAAAGTATAAACCAAGGAACGCAAGAAGAGAAAATAAAGATTAATAACATAAATGATGTGTTTATGTTTTTCAGTGTGGCAGTGGGACATCAGAGGGTGTGGTGAGCGTGAACGGGGTCGTCGGTGGCATGGACTGCATGCCCCTACGTCCCGGGCCGTTCCACTACCTGATAAGCGAGCAGGCCAAATCGTTGGTCGCCCTACAGGAACTGCAGAATGAGGTCGGCGCCCTTCTTGAGTTCCGGGACCTCGTCATCGAGACGTTCCCAAACCTCAGGCACAAGATGGCGGTCACTGCGGCTGTGTCCGCCGATACGGGCGCTTCGTCCAACGGCAACGGAAACGCATCCTCCGTCCTCATTACCTCCGGCCAGGGTTCACACATACCTATTCCACTTTCCAGTCAGAGGTACCATTACTTTTATTTATTTTTCGCGTTATGTCATCGAATCTAAATAATATTTCTTATTACTTTTACGAGTTCGAATTTTTTACACAGTCGTTCAGTACGAATTCGTGGCTCGTTTAATCTTGTTCCGCATGGCCTTTGATCAAGGAAAACTTGATTACGTAACCTGACTTTTTTACCGAGGTGTTAAATTTTTTTTAATAAAAAGTGTCCTTTCTTTAATTGAACGTGATTTTTATTGTAATTTTGAGATGTATAAATGTCCACGAATCTCGTAACGTTAATATTAATAGGAAATCAATTTAAGGGGACAGGACACTTTTAAAACGACGACTCGAACATTGATTGTCCATTGCATGCGCTGCCAAATTCAAATTTTACTTTCCGCGAAGCAATTGATTGACTGAGCTAAAAATTGGTATTAATACCTTTCAGTTTACTTTTTATCGTATGACTGCAGGGATTTAAAATTGACATTGCAAAGCGTCTTAATTGTTTTTCATTTTCTAACTACTTTATTAAATCAAATACATATCGTAAGAATGAAAAGATTTAACGATTTGAGAATAAACGTTTTCTTAAACATCCAATGACAATAACAATTTCAATTTCAATCTGTTTTCTTATACTTTTATCTCGCATTTATTTTACTTTACCACTTGTGCCCCTGGACATTTCGTATACGCCATCGAACCGTGGGTATACTTTTTGCTTGGTATGCGCGTTCTTACTTTAAATGTCGAACACAATAGTGCTCGTAAAAACAGTGCAGGACCTGCAGAGTAAGATTAACCGGACAAAAAACTCACACTCGCGCCTTTTTCCTTTGATTTTCAAAAGTGACTGTAGTAAAAATACATTTCCATGATAGACACATGATATTTGTATAATCCAGAATACGAGTCTCGTATCTTGGCCAAAGATTAAACGGACAAAAGGTCCACGCACACACCTTCTTTCGGTTCACAGTAGCGACTATTACAGCAGAAAATAAATTGATATAATCCAGAATACGATACTTATATTTGAATTGCCAACAGTCCATCGTCGCGGAGGATCGGTGAATGGGAGCCCGGTAAGGTAAGGCGACGGGTGGCCCAATCTCGGGAAAACGAGTCAGCTTCGTCGTCGTTACCACGAAGTCGTAGTAATTCTCACAGCGGTGGCAATAAACATAGCGCGACCGTCCAGGATTCAGGCTTCAGCACGGAAACTTCCTCGAAGGACAGCGCGTCCACAGCGATACCAAGGCCGCAAAGTCCAAGCTCAAGGCCGACGGTACTCGATGAAGCCGAGGACGAACTTTGGAACCTCCTCGATGTCATTCACAGAAAAGGTGTCCGCCTTAGAGAGGAAGTCGAGAGTCTTCAAGGTATACAATGAGTTCATACACATGTTACTTTTCTTTTCAGTAGTATCTTGTCAGTGCTTTTATTTTCTCTGATGCTTTATACTTCAGCTTTTATTGCAGCTGTAAGGAGTGTTTTCGTGTATTTTCATTCTAAATATATCTCCATCAATGAGATCTATAGGGAAAATGGGCATTCGTGTGGTCGGCTATTGTAGTTATTTGGTTACCACTTGTCAGATGCGGTCTAAACCGAATTTTATTGCTTTATTGTTGGATGCGATTGAGCAACATTTATTACGTTATAATATTACGATTACGACATTCAAATTCAGGGAGGGAATAAAAGTAAACCCCCGTAAAGGCATCCAAAACGTACCCTTCATCAATTTCAAAGTCATTTAAAACTCAAGAAACAGTTCTGCAAAATCAATACATACTTGACTTTCATCTCAGGATCTTATATCACTGCACAAAGTTTCAAATCAATACTTTCGTATTAAAAAGTGACATTGGAACAAAAAACAGTACGACCAATGCGTAACTGCAATTATTTTGTATTTATTGAGTCTTAAATAACTTTTTACCCCAAATTCGTAGTCGGGAAAAGTTCATATTTTTTATTACTATAAATAACAATGTAAAAAATGTAACAATTACATTATCCAATTAATTCTTAAAGATCAGAATTGAAAAGCATATCACCTATTTGAGAATGAATTAAAAGAAAAATATGAACATACTTCTTCCCCGTACCAAAGTATAATCTGAACAATAGTCATGTTTTAAAAAAAAAAATATTTCCCAAAATAAAAAGACTCACAATTCGAATACAGAGCATTAAAAGAATCTGTCGTTTATTTGAAAAAAAAAAAATGACATTACATTAATTAACAAATTCTACGTACACAGGTCGTTTAGAGAGCGTCGCACCAGAGGAGCTGGACGTGCCCAGTGACATCCTCGAAGCAGTTCGTAAAGTCACGTCACGACGTCGTTCATCACACCTCGACGACGACGGTCTCGACATTGGCCTCGACGATGACCTTGACGACGACGTCGACGATAGAAAACTTGCGCAGTCCAGCGAAAAGGGCTCGCAGTTGGTGCTCTTGCAGCGTGAGAAACTCCAGCTGTTGGACAAGGTGGCCGAGCTGGAAGCTGAGACAATATCCAGTCGAGCTCGAGCCCAAGAACTGCAATCCGAACTCGCGGCACTTTCGGCTTTGAAAAACGGACTCGAGGACAGGCTAAGGGCTGGACTCGGAACCGGTGAAATCCCTGCTGTTGGAATCCTGACGCCGGGTGTGCAAAGGATACAGCCGATCGACCCTTCGGTTTCCACGCTTCAGTCCCCGCGCTCGAACGGAGCGGCGCTTAACATCAGGAGTAAGGACTCGGCCTTCGCCAGTGTTCTCTCTGCAGATGTTAACAGTGAGTGTCCTGTTTTCAATAGAGGATAAACAAAAATTACAACCATTACACGACTTAATTTTTAGAGTGAAAATTGCGACATAAGATTTGAAATTCTATTCGCTAAATTATATATGCTTAACTTTTATCGACTCAGTCGATACAGTGGTAGAACGACAGCAAAATGCTTGAACCTTAATAAGTCCACAAGAGTTAGTTGCCCTCTGCCTTGGCAGTAGGCACTCGAAATTATTCATATCTTTTCGAGAAAAGCTTGAACCAAAATTGATAGCCACATTTCGTGATTGAAAGTTTCGTTTTTTACGAAAATAAATGGATCTTTTCGATCGAAATGAAGTTGAGCCTCACTCACCTGTCTCGCCCCCTTCAAGACCGTACCCAAGTCCCATCAAATTAACCGCGATATTACAATTTGCAGGTAAGGCACACAAAAATAGGTTTAGGACAAGGACAATCGAGAAGAACGTATTGGCGAACGTAACGGCAGCAGCGGCAGCGATTAGTCGATCGATAGAGGACGTTCACGGGGCTGCAACAGCCGAGGCAAACGTCAACGAAAGGCGAGCCAAACTAGGTGCGCTCGACTCGGTCCTCGTATCACCGACTCGATTACCTCTACAGCATCAGCTGAAGCGCTCCGACGTCGACGCGCGCAAGATCGCTGCGATTCTAAGGGAGCGTTCGCCACTCGAGCTTCAAAGACACCTTATCACCAGTACCGTCCATAATCAGGTAAGAGGATCCGTTAGTCTGAGCGCAACAAGTGCTAAATTGCGAAATTGAACTCTCGCTGATCGGTACCGATCGATTCCTCACAGGTTCTTCGAAAGCGACTTGACGAAGTCGAGAAGAGCACGGAGACGCTTTCCGAGCGATTAGGAAAGGCACACGAGGAGAACGAAGATCTGCGATTCCAGGTACTGTTTCGCAAAGCGAATTTTGCCTTTTCTTCTGGAATATGCTTATTAATCGGATGCGTCTTTTTAGCTGGCCGAGAGAAATATCGAATTGGAGGGTACGTTGGCGCGTATGCGACTACTGGAGCTGTTACAGAAACGACCAGCTTTGGAAACGGACGCGGACGACGAGTCCGAATCGCCGCAAGTCAATGGCTACTCTAACCACCTACACCAGAACGGTCTGGACGCATCGACGAATGGTGGTAGCAGCAGCGCCGATTCCTCGCAGACGAATCTCAGGAACGGCTCGACGGAACCGCAGACGCAGCTGAAACCATCGCCTCGGCGGCGACCTAGTCGAATTCCGCTGCTGGGTGCGAACAAAGCCACAGCTCCTAGACCGCCATCCGCAGCTACGACGCCCACCTCGACAACGGCCGGCAGCGTAGGTCATCGGCGCAACGACAGTCGGGACTCCCTTAAGTCACTCAGTACTCGCAGCAACAATCCGTCGATCACGTCCAATGGTAGACTGGCCTCGAACAAGCCCCAGCAGGCTCGAGATTCCAGTCGCGAGTCCCTGAACAAAAGCAGCCTTTCCAAGCCTCGCGAACCCGCGAGTCGATCGCTGCCGCGTAACAACTCCGGCCGGGACTCCATTGGTAAACCTGCTCTCAATGGCTCCTTGCTATCTCGGCCAAGGGACTCGCTCGAGTCGTCGCACAGCGGACAGCAGCAATCGCAACAGACGCCAGGAACACCACCGAGGAGACCTCCTGCTCCGGCCAGGCGCTCTCAGAGCCAGGCTGCGAGGCCCAGTTCGGGTGGGCCTTCGGACAGCGTAGCCGACAGCGCTGGCAAGGTACGCACCGTAAAGCAATTCTTTTGGACCACCTGGCTCAAGTGAGACGAGTCGAGAAGGATGATGATGGTGATGATGATGGTGATGATGATGGTGATGATGATGGTGATGATGATGAGATGGAGACGGGAATGTGGGAGAGAGAAGGGATGGATTGATGAGCTGGAAGAGCCGAATAGCACTGGCTCGCTTTATCAAATGAAATTATCTCTCACTCGTAGGGCCGTTGCCGCTTCTAAATCTACGAACTTGTCTCTACTTTTTTTGAGACGAACAATGCATTGACGGACACATTGACATTACTGACACTTAATTCATTCATCTACGTGAATGTTATGTAAACGAGGACGTTGCTCGCGCGGAGACGAGAAACATTCCCATCGACTAAATAGATTTTTCTAGAGTTGGAGCGCGTCTTCGATTCGCTCTCTGCGGCTGTTCTTTACTTTGCGTGCTGCTTCATTAGCAATTGGGGTGATAATTTGGCTGTTGGAGCGCGTTATAGACTCTGATCAGTAGTTACTAATTTTTGTTGTTATTTGTCTTTATTCTTTACTGCATTCGACGTTGCTCTTCTTCTTATTATTATTATTATTACAATATCTTTGTTTCGAAAACGTATTCGAATGTACTTTCACCGAGTAATAGCTAATCCCAGAAACTACCGTAACCGAATCACTTCGCTCGCGTCTCATTCCAATGAAAAGAATTGTTGTTGTTGTTTTTTTTTTATTTTTATTTCGTTATAATAAATATACTTAAGAAAACTGACGTTGAAAGACAATCTATTTCAAAGAGAATCACAAGAGGACTGTCTGTTAGATTCTGTTAGACGCCGACACATCGCTAAATCAAAGCAAAAAAACAAAACAAAAA
Organism: Apocrypta bakeri; assembly: GCA_018906985.1. Classification (NCBI taxonomy): domain Eukaryota; kingdom Metazoa; phylum Arthropoda; class Insecta; order Hymenoptera; family Pteromalidae; genus Apocrypta; species Apocrypta bakeri. The sequence goes on along the minus strand of JACCIA010000001.1, from coordinate 21,557,411 downwards.
AATAAACGTCCACTATCTGCGACATGTCTTCCTGCGACACTGCGAGGCAAATAGAGGCGGAGTACACCGCCGTCGTCCCCCCAACTGGCCGTCCGCAATAACTATGTGTAGACAAAGCGAAACAGAATGAGAAAGAGAGAGAATACGCACAGACAGAAATGGCCCCAGAGTATCGCTCGTTCGCGCGTTCTTCTTCGGTCTCTCGTAAGTTATGCTTCTTATATTTATCATTTGCTTCAAGACGCTTCTCTTTTGGATGCCGGTGGAGAGAAACGCTGTTTGTGACCACTGCGATTGTTTGATGCCTGTGTACCTTAAGTAGTTGTGTACGCATCCAGTATCCTGCACCTCAGTAGTTTGTATTACTAGTTTGCTATAGTTTTTTTTACTTTTTTATACCATTGCTCGCTGCCTCGCATACGTATTTCTATGCTAAGGCGGTTTAGTTTGTTTATGCTTTTCATTTTTTATGGGAACTTGGCATGTGCACGCACACGTATTTTTTATGCAATTCACTCTCTTAATCAGACAGAGAGAGAGAGAGAGAGAGAGAGAGAGAGAGAATGGATTTATTAGGTATGTCAGTTCTTTAAGGGGGATTTGCAGTTATGAAATGCTTATCTTTGAATGATTGTGACAATTGCATTTTTTGCTTAAAAGTTTTTGGAAAAATATATGGTTTAATAAGAGCTAATGGAAGTTGATACTATTATACTGTATGGATATGATTTTTTTTTAATTTGGTGGAGTTTATAGCTTGAACAACTTGATGAATTTTTAAGATTCAAAGCTCAAATAAGCATATCGAGTTATTATTGTCATTTGTTGTTGTCGGCCAATGTCAAAATTAAAAAAATCATTTCTCTTCCCAGAATGATAACATCGACATCCGATACATCTCATTAAATAATGTTTTCAAGAAACAAAAGTTCAGCAATAATATTACATTTTTTGTTACCAAAATTTAAAATTCAAGAACTCCATAAGCGCGAGACCCCCTTAAATGTGAACCACAAAAAATTCTGATAAGAAAATTAAAATTTCATTTGTGTATCTACTTTGTTGATCGCTGACAATTTCGATTTTGATCTATTTGTTTATGTTTTTTTTTTACAGTTTTGTTGCGATGAAGGTTTGTAACGAATAAGCTGGTTTTCCATGTGTGTGGCAGTAGAATAGAAAACTTTACGTTAAGTGGCGACGATGGTCATCGATATTTTGGTCAGCAATGGAGAAAAGACGTTGTGCCAAATGAATAAACAAAAGTCAATTAAAAATTCCATCGCTGACAAATCTATCAAGACGATCGTCGATGGGTCATGGATGGTTTGTCATATTATTTATGGTGTATTAGAAAATTGGGTTAGTAGTAGTGCATGGGTTAGTAGTTAATTATACCAACTGTCACGACTGTAGACAGAGTAGTTAGTACCCGTAGATAAAGCCTTTATCTAAGTAATGGTAATGTTTACTTTCAGCACGTCTACATTTATCATGCATTTATTTATTCATTCAACAGCACGTTAGATTATTTTGTGAGATCACGATCTGCTATCCTATTTCACCTTGAACTCGTCAGCACCAAAATGTTGTATCATTGATCACAATCTATATATATTATAAGTTTTTATTCCAGGTATCGTCGATAAACTTAGTGCAGATTAAAGCACGTTATCGGAGGATATATTGAATATAAAAATGTATTTTTCGTCATTTGCGTTTCAATTATTTGCGTTATAAGTTTTGCACCGTTTGCTCACATCTGTATATTCGTTACTTACACAAAAACGTGCTTTTTTCAAACTCGAACCAAATCTGCAAAATATATTCAGCACACAGATTTTACGTTTACGTTGCTTTATGATTTGCCGTATTTTTCATTTAGTTCGCTCTCGTTGCGAGACTCGCATTAAAACGAATTATTCGCTAACGAAAGACTTGGCTTCGCGCTGCTAATGAAGAATGCAACAATCCCGAAGATCCGAAAATTAGTAAAGCATATTTCGTCAATGTTCACTGCAACAAAATATATTATTTTTGTGACATATTTTTATATTAACCAAATGCTCTCCAAGTTAAACAAAGGCAGACGAGGAGAAAATTCATAACGAACGTAAACATCGTGTCAGAAACAACAAATTTAAGATAAATTGATCGCGTCTGCACGACTGAAATACGAAGGAATTAACAATTTTCTAAATTTTCCAGAGCATCGCAACAACGTCGAATCCACCAAGCTCGTGGTTTTCCTCCGATGTTTCGTTTTATCCGGACTCGCTCAATTCCACCAGCAACGTCGCTCGTAATCCGAACGGCGACGAGGACGACGAGGACGACGACGAAACGTCATCTAGAACGGGTTCAACGCGCGTTGAATTTATAATTGGCTCACCGACGCGGAAGCGGCTCTTCCAGACGCCCTGGTCAGTGCCACATTACCTGGACAGCATCGACACGGAACATATGATGATGAACGATAGCTACGAATACCCACCGGATAACGGCGAAGCGCTGGCCGAGTGCGATTCGCTCGAGTGCGACGAAAGATAATAACGAAAAAAAAAAACTGTTGATATTGTTTAAAGAAAGAAAGAAAAGAAATTTATTGCCTGTCGATTTTGTTAAACGTTACCGAATGCGACAGTCGATGAAGTTGAACGTAAACGCTTTTGGGGGATTAGTGAATTCGAATAGAATATTTCAAAATGAAATTTGAGCGATGAAGACGCCAAGTGCAATAAGTTCGTTCGCAATTCCGTTATGTAGAAATGCTTGTTGCATTTTCCTTGTACGAAGTCGCAGATTTTGGCTTTTATCGATCCGCATTGCTACAATTTATTATTATTATTTTCATTATTATCAATATCATTATTATTATTATTATTATTATTATTATTATCGTAATATTAATAAAATTAACGATCGCAATGTTTTCTGTGAAAATGGATAATAATACAAGTTATTATAAAGATTTACAAATGCTATCGATTACGCTTGGCTCTCGTATTATAAAATAAAGATCAGATTTCTGTTGTACGTGTAACCTACTTGGATAACAACAAAAGTGGCTTTAAGAAATAGGTTGTCGAAGAATCTTGTTAAGTCCGACGTAGACGATTCTGAGGAAGCATTCGATTACAACTAAGGAGTTACGAAAACGGATCCAAATTACATTCCTGGTCATTTGTGCCTAGAAGCTCGATTTATTGGAGTTGTCAATGCTGCATTGTAATATGAAACATTTTTCCAAGCACACGATACGATAAATATTAGAGACTCTCAGGTAGTCAGGCGGAATAAAAAAATACAAAAAAGACTGGCATGTTTATTGTCGGCGATCAGAGCTGCTTTTTTCACAAGACGCCAATTCGAACTTGTACGTGTAGATGATATAGTGTCGATTCCCGATCTTCCGTGAGAACGTTTTATTTTATTAACCGATTTTTGACGATCGATACATCGAATATCATAAAAAGAATACAGAAACGCTATAAGCTCCTTTTATACTACTAATATTCTCATTGACTATCTGAGGATTTTTTAAAAATTCATTCGTTCAACGTTTACGAAGTAATAAGAAGCCTTTATACTTAATAATAAACGAAACGTTTCAAAGTCTACTCACTATGCTAGCCAGTCTTGATACCGCGATTTTCTGTATTGTACTGGAAAACGGATACTATATTAATTCTATATTTCGTTTAAATAACAGTATTTGCCTCCTGTTGACTAAAGAGTAAGAATTCAAGAATGAGTTTGTATCGCAAACTTTACATTACTTGGAAAACTCAAGTATGGTTAAACGTAGAAATTGTATTTCGAGCAAATTACTGTTTCGAAGTCGAAGACCAAAATAACTCTTGCTGGTTACAGAATAAAAATGTTAAAATTTAATCGATATACCGTTACTGGAAAAATAACAGTCTAAACAACATTCATCGAAATCTAATGTATTCTATCTTCGCGCATTTAAGAATTTTTTATACGATACGTTATCAGTTATTTCAATTACTTAGCAATGATACGTCGGACAATTTCTTTCTTTAACGTTTCTTTGATTTTTACAATTATTTAATATAATTCAATACCTTGACATATCAAGCGAGAGTGACAAATATACGTTTTGTTATTCGAGCCCGAAACGATTCATCAAGGAATCAATCGAGTTCACAGTGATCCATTTATAAATTAGCGAAGATAGACTTAAGCTAGTACATAATTATTATTTTTCGGCTTACTTTTAACAAAGTGTCATACTGAATGTCATAACTATTCATTAAACTAAATGAGAAGCTCCGAATATAAAATTAAACACTTTATGTTAAACTTGTCGCCAATTATTCGTAAGAAAGAAATAACAAGAAAAATCAAGTTGAAAGTCATATGTTATACAAATAGAAATATGTAAACTTGTTATATTAGCCTTTTTTACGTATACGTTATTAGGAACTTATGGATGATTAAAGCTAAGCAATTATTGCGACTCACTTAATTATACCGTAATTTGTGAAAAAAAAAACATTTTATTTTACGAAAAATTGGCCAAGAGGAAATTAACCCTTTCCAAAAGCATTTCAAGACTATTGAACACTATTGTACACACAGTTCCTTGCTTTAACCAATTCTTTTTTTTTTTTTTTTTTTTTTTCATTTCTGTGTGTGTCTGTATGATTGTGTATCTGTCCGGATGCCAGTATTCCTGTGCATCAGTGCATGTGGTATAAAATACGAGAGATGCCGATGACTCAAAGTACGAGCGATCACGGAATGTGATGTTAGTTTTTAATATTGCGAATTTGTGATTAATCGTTTTAATGATTTGAATAGGACTGAAGGACATTGCTGTTAGTGTCCAAACTTTCAAATTGGACGATTTTTTACACTGGCAATAGTCCGAAAACACTGTTAAGAGCTTCGATTGTAAAAGCTTGAAATTCAATTCAATGGTGTGCTCATGATTTTAAGTTTTCTTTTTTCTACAACAATGAAGGAAATATGATTAACGAAGATCGTCTAATTTGACGGTCTTTTCTTTACGCCTCCATTTTATCGTTGCTGCGCAAAAAAAATTGCCTTATCGAATCCGATATTTCTTTTATTAAAAGCAAAAAAATCTATCTACGTATGTAATTTTCTTTTTGTTTATTATATCTATCGATATATAGCGGGACACAAAAGGCTGCTCACGTCGTTTGCAAGATTTGGCAGCGGAGGCTATTATTTTTATAAATGAAAAAAAGTTGATACAGTCACGAGAATTAAAGATAATAGAAAATTGTTTACGAACGATACTGTGCGTACTTTGTATATTATTCTGTCTTGTGTAGGTATGTACGTATTGTAATTGTAATATGGACATTATTTTATCCAAGAAATACTTCTCGAGAATTTTGTAAATATTCAATACTATTTAAATAGTTTTAAAATGTACATATTTTAACGTAAAACTGAGATAACGTGATACAGTTATTATAAAATAAAATACTACGCAATTCCAATAATACTTGAATATTATTGCCGTATTTTTTTTCATTCTGTATTACCTACGTGTTATTTTTTAGCTAAAAATTATATACATATTTAAAAATGTATAATGGGAAATTCCGCGTTACCGATGCAGTCTATTTTGGAATCTTGATCAAGTTTTGAAAAGTTTATCGTTAACCTGCGATTGTAGGATAAGACAATCGTAATCGAATTTTATATCTTTTCAGTAAATTGCCGTAACTTAATAAAAACAAATCGTTAAACGAGTAAAAATTCAATTAACATTGTGTAATTGGAATTTATTTATAACGTAAATAATAATTTTATCGTTTCTAAGTTGTCAAGCGAGCGTTGCGTTCGCATATTTTATATTTTATTTGATTTTCACGTTAGCTTTATCGAGCTATGCAGAGCAATAATGAATGTTGTTAAAATTATAAAAATAATTAATACAGTCTTAATCAGCATTGAACAAAAATTAACATTAAAAAGTTTTTAAATAAAAATTGCATTATCAAGGGGCGCGATAGCGTACCGAAGGTAAGTAGATCTTGTATTATCAGCGAATTTCAAGTGCTAAATTTCATTTTTCTAATGTACTTCTCGCTCGTTTCTTTAAGTATAGTCAAAAATAACCGCACTTAACTCATCGAATACTCACTCGATTTCGACTTTTTCCGAGGACAATTTTTCGATATATTTATGATAAACACGATGATATCAGAAATGTCATTCTGAGCAAATATAAAAAGTAACTTTGAATATTTTTTTTTTTAAATTAAATTTAATAACCTATCCGTAAATGTTTTTGCTAATTTAACAAGCTTTAAGCGGACACTCATAATTCATTGGTCTCCGGGGATTTAATCTAATCAGGTGAGCATTCCTAAGTAAGAGAATCTTAATTAATTAAGCTGAGAATTGAATTGATAGTAAAAAAATTTCACGTGATTGCTCTGCACTCGACGCAATTTCCTAATTGAATTGACGATTTTATATATATACTATATATATATGTGTGTGTGTACATACGTACGTAGAGCCAAAGTTTACATACTCGTTTTATCGATTGAGAAAAAAGTCGTCTTGTGGACATCGTCAATGAGATTATGGCTCATATTGATCAAACATTGATCACTGTCAAAACGAGCCGGAAGTCATTAATGTCTTACACTTTTACATTTGCAAATATATCAAACGGGTCAATCACCCATTGGATTTTTATATTTTGTTGCCGTATTAAAAAAAAAAAGAAGCAAAATCATAAGGAAAACAAGGTTATAATGCGTATAGCGCGAAAAGACTTTTCGAATATGGCTGTAATGAAAATATGAATTTTTCTTCGCGTAATTACTATTTAAGAATAATTTTTACTGAAATAAAAGCTATATATTAACCGTCTGCGACGTGTGAATAGAAGTGAGCAATTTGCACATAACGTGCGAGAATAAACTGTGGATTACAATAAACCGACATTCCGGAATAATTATAGAAGTCTCTGTCATTATTTTCAACGAGTCATCATCAAAAGGTCCTTGACGTACCACAAATTACTATTATGTATAGTACATGCATTAGATAGAGATTTTTTTCCTTTGTCGGCGTTTAAATTTCCATGTATTCCATTATTATATATCTATGTAGTAACAAAATCAAATCTCGCTAAATGTGGGTTTTTCATTTTTAAAGAAAAGTACGTCGTTATTACTTTTCGATATACGTCGATAATCGGATTATTAATCTTGAACAAAGAGGGAAAAATAAAATTCATTCTTTATGAATAAAAAGCTCTGTATTTATTCTCGCGATAATAACCGTTGATGTGAATGAAAAATATAGACGTGTTGTTGTATACCTTGATCAATTATTCTATTCGTCCGCGGAATAAAACGTATGGAAATGCATTGCGCGTTAACGAGTGAAAAGAAAAAAAACATTTATTTCCATAAGAAAATTAATCGAAATATTAAAAATAATAGGGAAATTCGAGAAGTAAAATGCAGAGATTCGAAGCAGAAGCAGGAAACGCTTCGAGAGGAAGAGACGACGATTACGTTCCCGAAGAACACAGAGCACCGGAACACCTTATTTCGTGCGCCTATACATTGTTCTTGCTATACTCAATTGTCTTCCACAGAATTAACTAAAGATCGGTTGAAAAAAAATTTTTTTATTCCCAACAGTTCTTTTGCCGCTTTCATGCATCTTATGAAAGCCGCAATGGGTGGTGGCATACTGTTCTTACCGTACGCTTTTCGAAGAACCGGATACGTCGCGGCTATTTGGTGCAGTATTTTCATCGGGACTTTGAGCATTCACACAGCGATAGTAACGGTAAATTCGATTTTTCATTGAAAAGAACGAGCGATTTATCGATCAGTCGATACGAAAGGACAAACCGAGATAAGAAAGTCGCGTACGAAGGCGAACGATGCAACGAATCGATTGCGTGTATCCTTGAGAATCTATAAAATTTTTTTTTTTCACCTACACAAAGATAGGGGACTTTGCGCAATCAGAGATAAATCCTCTTATCAGTAGCTGCATTACAGGTGCAATGCAGCCAGGTATTGTGCAGACGAGCTCGGGTACCTTCGATGAATTTTGCCGAGACGGCTGAGGCCTCGTTCAGATTGGGGCCTGAGCCGTTTCGAAAGTATGCCGGTACTTTTGCACTGGTCACCAATTCTATCGTCTGTTTCGTCCAGTACCAGACGGCGGTACTCTACGCCCTCTACATTGCCTCGTCTTTCCAACAGGTGAGAAATCGGTACTAGCCCTGATAGTCGGCCGTTTATCATTTTTTCTACTCAACGATTTTGACTCAACAGTTTTATCTTCAATGTGAAAGGTGTAGCTCTTCTACGCGTCCCTTCGATAGCCAGTTATAAAAGAAAGTAGAAAATTCACTCACCGTAGGATTCAAAGTCAACCGATGGATAAATTGAGCTCAAACTTGGTAGTAATACTCTTTGATACACTCCTTTCAGTATTAATGTAGGGATTTTTAATCAATCATTAGAAGAAATTTTACACTCTAACATGTGTACATTTTTTTGAATAATTAATTAAAAATCCCTACATTCATACTGAAAGGAGTGTATCTAAGAGAATTACTAGCAATTTTGAGCTCATTCTATCCATCGGTTGACTTTGAATCCTACGGTGAGTGAATGTTCGACTTTCTGTTGTAAAGACCTCTCGAATTGAAGATAAAACTATCTTCTCTAATTAAAGTTACTGTAGATTATAATTATATTATTATAAATATTTAAAAAATTAATTTAGTTACTTGCATTTCATAGGTGTCCCCATAAGGGGATTTGTGGGTATTATCTTATTTTCAAGAAGAGACTTAAAGAAGTCCACTTCAATCTTGGTAATTTGCATTTCAAATGTTGCTCCCTTAATGTAAAGTAAAGGGTAAAGGGTAAATTTATATAGTTTGTGCCTTTTTCGTAAATTTGTTTTGATTATGGATTCTAAATGACGTTCGAATTCATACCGAGGTAGACATAAAACTAAAAAAGTTATTTAGAATATGCATTTATCGACTGAATATCTTAATCGTTAAAAAAACTCTAGAATGTAATGGTTTACAAAACAATTTTGCAGTGCGTAAAATGAGTGATATTAATGATAATGAATTGTCTGTTGACTGGGATTGTAATACTTCAAAAAGTTACGAGTACAAAGTTAACACTTTCATAAATTACGAATAAAAAATTAGTTAATACAATAATTGTGGTTGCTAACCAAATAATAGGCTATAAAACGTGATTTAAAAAATGGTTAAATTTGAGCAACCGTAGATCAACCGATAGCGTGAAATGTGACAAAAATAACGGTTATTTTGTTTAATTTTTTTTACCACGGAGTGGGAGGATCTGTTTGCTTTATTTTTTATTTTATTTTTCTCGAGAACGGAAATTCCAGTGGCTCCGTGTGTTATATGGAGACGTCTGATGTCCTTCTATCTTTTAAATGATAAATTACTATCTACGATGATGCAATGGCGAAAAAAATATATGCGTAAGAGGCTGTCGGTGAAAAAAATGCGGAAGCTCGATGTGTATAATGAAATTTTCAAATTTGTATGTATCGACGAGTTAGTTATTTGTATAGACGGAAAAAATATGCTGTCGACTGATGATACATTTATTTGTTTATTTGTTTAAATATACAACTGTGCGTGTATAGTCATTGTAAACAAAGTACTTATCTGCAATGAGTTAATCTCTAACTAGGCAAGCGATTAACCGATAAGCGTATAATCTACAAATTTTACGTAAACTATGAATTAATATTAATTGTGGAATTTGATTATAAATTTTTATTCAATCTTTTGCGCGATTAATAACGATTTCTGCTGATTAAGCTCCGAAAATGTCGAACTAGGTAAGCGATCAACCGATAACCGTTTAAATACAATCTACAAATTTTAGGTAAACTATGAATTAATATTAATCGTCAATTTGATTATAGATTTTTATTCAATCTTTTGCGCGATTAATGACGATTTCTGCTGATTAAGCTCCGAAAATGTCTAACTAAGCGATTAACCGATAAGCGTATAAATACAATCTACAAATTTTAGGCAAACTATGAGTTAATATTAATCGCGGAAATGGACTTAATATAAAGATAAAGATTTTTGTTAAATCTTTTGTGCGTTTAATGACATTTTTTTTAAATCTATTTTCCACGAGGAAACGGAGGAAGAAGTGTAATGGGTGGAATAATTTCTGTGCATAAAGCATAAAGGGGCTAAAGTTTCAAGATAACTGATATGAAATGGCAGTTACCTTCTAATATGACCCGTATTGCAAATGTATAATACTTATACTTACGTTTACTGAATAATAATTGTTAAATTAAAAAATACATTTATTATAAGACACTAATCATTGTAAGTACATTTACTACAATTCATAGCGAATTTTTAAATGGTGGTTAGACAAAAATTGACTCTTTATCTTTTAACACGATTTTTATTATAGAAATACATAATACACGTTCGCTGAATATTAATTCTTAAATTTAAAATATTAAACAAAAATGTACTCTTTACCTTTAAACACGAATCTTATCGTAAAAATATAATACTTACGTTTACTGAATAATAATTTTCAAATTTAAAAATGCGTCCATTTATACAGCGGACTTATTATTTTAAATTCATTTATAATTCATAGTCTCACCGTATTAGCATTTTTATTTTAATTTTCCGAAACCTTAACCCATTTTTAACCAATTAATTCAATTTAATTTTTACACCGAGATGTAAATAGTGACCTCGAAAACGTGGTATAAAAAAGCTTAGTTAAAATCTACTTTTCAATCATTCTATATTTTATACATTAAATCAAATTTCAATGCGTTTGGTCGTATGTTTAAAATATAGAAGTATAATATTATGCAAAAAAAATAATTTTTATTTAACATTAAAAACTGTTCATCGTATCAAATGCCTTTTAAACGCGAAACAAAACGGAAATTATGCATTTTCAATTTTCGAAATGTCCATTAAACGCACACGCGCGAGTAATATTCTATTATTTCCAAGAAGCCGCTTTATCACAGTATCCGCGTGTTTCCGCATTAAATCTTGAACTTCGCAAAATTTCACTCTCGCGCAATGGTCGCGCACAGCAGAAAACGATACGACCGTTACGAACGGACCGAAGGAACAATGAGTGTCGCACCTTAAACGGCGTCACAGATGCAAACGGGTTGTGAAATTATAGAAATAACTCAAAATTCCATCGGACTTTAAACGACGAAGTGACAGCTACTGGTGCCCATTCCACGGTCACGCCGTACCGCGTGGGATCCATATAGGTATAGTGTATGATATATGCCTATACACACACATACGAATAGGTAGAATGAAAAAAATATTCTTCGTAATGTTCTGTCAGAGCTATATAGTCGCTCTGGTCTAACAAGATCCAAAAAACGAAATATTCGCATTCAGTGTCAGTTCCTGTATGGGCCGACCGTAAAAATGTAAACTACGGACAAGACGGAAGTGTCTACAGTTGGGTGATACCGCGTATATGCGAGGTCGCGTTGAGTAACGCGCTGTCACGTGAAAATTAAACGATGCATATTATTGAGAATATAGGGTACTTAACACTAATTGCCAACCTTACTTTTAAGCACTCTCGCGCGTTTGTGGACGAATTACGCACTTGTGGTAAGATCTACTTTGTATTTTGTTTTATTATGTAACGGTTACATTTTTTTTTCGAGTAATCATATGTTGGGTTATTCGGTTGGCTTTGAAAGATACCAGAAATTGAAGAATTCACGTTTGTATTCATTACATTGCCTATTACAGTTTGTCGAACACTTAGAAGGAATATTTTTAATTTCACTGCAGTTTTGTTGGATAACTTTTTTGTTTTTATATATATAATTGTGATGATTTGATTAAATTACTAGAAATTACGGGAGCAAAACACCGTTGAAAGGCAAATTACTAAAATCATAATTTTTAATATTGACAACAATGTAACTATAAATTACACTTTGGCTTTGAATTCGAAAGGTTCTTCTGTAAGTCCCTTCGATAGCTAGTTGTAACAGAAAGTAGAAAATTCACTCAGAATTCAAAAAGGGAAAAAGCATAAACCACCTTTGAAGGTACATGGTAGCCGATGATTTAAAAAATTATAATTTATCTACAACAACTAATAAAGGGATATAGAAAATTTCGAAGTTTACAGTATACATTCCATGCTTAATTAGAGAAAAAATAGAAATTTCCCTGGTTATTCACTAGATTAAAAGAAAACCATAGATGGATCGATCTTAAACATTATAGTAGTAATATATATTATATCATTGAGATACTCCTTTTCGGATGAATGTAGGAATTTTAAATCGACTGACCATAAGTAAATTGACATTATAATTAGCATATCCATCGGTTCCTTTTAAATCTTACTATAATATATAATGAAATTCGTATGACTACATAAGTAATTGGTCGTTGAAGAGGCTCAAAGAAGTCCACTTCAATCTCAGAAACACGTATCTCCTAATATTGAAATAAGTTGAAATGACGAATAAATTATTGAAAAAAAAAAAAAAAATTCAAATTCCAATTTTCGGAATGACGATTTCACAGACTTCCTGTCCTCTTAAAGAACTCACCTACTTCAGGAATGAATTCGATATCTTTACATAAGCTTAACTCCCGCATCCGTTGGTTTTCCCAGGTGATCGAGTATCTACTGGGATGGGAGAATCAAAGCATTCGTCTATATGTTCTCGCATTCCTGCCAATATTTTGCCTCATGTCGCTCATCCCAAACTTCAAGTATCTCATACCATTTACGATAATGGGATCGTTTTGTCTATTCACGGGTTTTTGCGCTACAATGTACTACTTGCTGGAGGACTTTCCCGCGACAAACCGATTGGAAACTTACACCAATATTAAACAATTGGCCATCTACAGCAGCGTCTTTTTATTTTCTGTCCATAACATGTCGGTCCTTTTGCCACTGGAGAATGCGATGAGATATCCTGGTAAGATGCCTTTGGTCTTGGCAGCTTCGATGACGTCCAGTATCTTCATCAATGTGACCTTCGGATTTCTTGGTTACAACAAGTATACGGACGCCTGCGATACGGTCATAAAAAATCTGCCACTTGATCAGCTGTGAGTATAGAGTTTGGTGATGCTGCGTTTCGCTTACGGTCTATTTTCGATCCGACGATAAGAATGTTTGAAGGAGGATTTGCAAGTTTTTAGATTATTCGACAAGGTCGTATATGCTTACGTTTGTTGAACCCAAATTTACGCATTTCTTATATTCTTATTATCTGGATTCGCGTTTATGGAGATATACTTCGCTTAATGTGATTGATCTATTCGTGTATACATATATTTTACATATATTTTACATATATTTTACATATACACTGAAAAAAGTCTGTCATATTTAAGAAAATTTATAAATTACAAAATGCATTTATTGAGCGAAGAAACCGTTTAATTGAATTCAAAGGAAACTGCGAAGAAATGAAAGTTCGCTTGAATGCGTTAAATAATTTTTTTGTTAATATCAGAAAGTACATTTAGTTTAACGCTGTTTGTTAAATGTGTATAAATATTTATTAGATTATGATATTAGACAATCTTATTTTTATGATACAAATTTGATCCAAATACATATAATATAAAACGTAAATTTCTTTTAATCAAATAAATGCAATGATTATGTAGATCCGAGTAAATATTTTCATAGAACTGTTCAAACAAATGACTCTTTGGAATCAAACAATTTTTTTTCCAGTGTAGCCAGAGGTACGTTTGAAAATACTTGGTATTTTTATACGGATTGATGAATAAAGACCAAAAAAGTTCCATTGCTCCTTACGGTTCGCGACGATACGAAAGGCCGGAAGTCGCGTAGCAAAATTGTCGTTTTTCTTTTTTGCAATGAACTTGATTTAATTTAAAAGACAGATACATTTATAAATAATGCATATATATGAGGTGATTACATTCTCACCTCACCTTTTCAACAACCGATAAGGACGTCGAATTTCGTCGGATAAATTATATTTAAAATCCAAACGCGTCATTAATAAGTCGTCTATAAAACATTAAATCTATAAATAAAATCGGAAACGCAACAGCTTTAATGAGCTCAGCAAACTACGATCAATCAAATAAAAGTCTCCAGAAAAGTTTGTTTTCCCAAATTGAACTATACGATAGTCGATTTAATCGAGTGATTCATCGAGAGGAAGCTTTTACGCATTTCGACCTTAACCGTTTATTCGCTATTGTTAATTCACGTCTTGTTTTGGTTTACCTTGCCAATCGTTGTGCCTGCACGCAGTTGATCAAGGATTCTCAATTAGAACTTCCGCGTCATCGATCGCGTCCTCGGAAAACGCGAAAGTAATTTTTTCCTTCTGCAGACGTTTTTACGAACTTGTATCGGAATTCGTTTAATTCAATATTCATTACAAACGTAACGAACGATAAATATTCACTGTTAACAAGTTTTTCATCGATTCAAAATTATTGAACGATTGAGCTCGACTCGAGAAGATAGCATGACAATCGAAATGAATAAAAAAAGAAAAGTTTTTCGATAATTATTCACAGACTCGCACAGATGATAAAAATCGCAGTTTCGACGTCGGTACTTTTCACGTACGCGCTTCAGTATTATGTGCCTATTACTATTCTATGGCCGATGATATCTAAGAAGGTAGGCGAAAGGTACCTCTACGAAATGTACTTTCGACTGGGTGGAGTTATTTCGTGCAGTGAGTTATATCCACGAGGAAATTAGCTTATCATAATTGTTTTACATCACTTGTCTCGCGTACATATATATGGGTCCTTCTCTGACAGATTGACCGAAGAAAACAAATTTTTAAACTTCAGAATTTTTTAGATTTTTTTCGTCAAGGTTTTCGAAATTACAGTACGTCAAAGTTGGCATTTTTATCGATTCTGGCATTCGAAGCCAATTTTCCAAAAATTCTAACTTCATTTGTCACTAAAGCACGCAACAGAGACTTTTCTTCTAAAATAAGTTAAACTTTACAAATAAAATACTTTCAAATCTATGGATATAGGTCATAACGATCTCCAAAGTCATCAAAGTCTTGAAATTCATGTATGAGAAGGTTCGATCATTAGTCTCAACGTGGAAATATCATTAAGATGTCTTCGATGAATTGAAAAGTGATATGAAGGTCACAAGTTGGGAATCAAGCTCTATTTCTATAGCTAAAAATAAAGTTATCTAGTCATTTTCTAAAACTACGATCACCTCATACATAATGACTTAAACTGCATTAAATACAGTAATAATAAGATAAGTTTGTTGAGGTTGGCGACGAACCAAACCAATCAATCACGACATTATTTCATACCAATAATACCAAAGTCTATCGATGAAAGCCATTCAGGTCTTCACAGTCAGTTTTGAAAAGGTTCGATCATGGCTATCGAGATGAAAAAATTCATGAAGATGCCTTGCACTACTATATAAGTAGCTACGACGATTTTAATTAAGGAATCAGGGTCAGATTGACTGGTTAAAAATTCTTTTTTATGCCTGACTGATCCAGATTTCCAGTTAGAAATAGAACTTAATTCACAAGTTGATACCTCTGTATATTATACTTTTAAAATGATGCAGGACATTGTCATGAATTTTTTATGTCGATACCAACGGCCGAAGCTTCTCAAAGCTGAATTTCAAGACTTTTACGACTTAGTAAATTATTATAGCGCATATATACATACAGTTTTTAACGTATTTTATCCGTAAAGTTTAACTAATTTTACAAAAAAAAAAAAAAAATCACCTTTCGTGTTTTTAACGAGAAATGCTTTCCTGGTGAGTTACAATTTTTTAAAAATAGACATAAGATACCAAAATTCTTTAGATTACTAATCCTTCGTGAAAAAGAAAACACAGGAAGGTACACAGCGCTAAAGAATAATTTAAAAATATTTCAAAGAAAATCTAATGTTTGACCGGTAAGTCGGTCAGAGAACAACTTATATATACATATATCTAAATGTGTTTAATACCGTAATGACGTTTAGCTCTGCTGGCTATAGCACTACCATATTTGGCACCATTGCTTGGCTTGTTTGCTTCTCTAAGTATGACATCTGTAATGCTGTTGATTCCCGCGATGATTGAGACAACGACCAAGTGGAACGACACGGGAAGAGCCATGCATTACCTCATGATAATCAAGAATGTCTTTATCCTATTCATTTGGTCGATAATTATGGTAATAATAATGATACAATGCGCACGTGCGCGTATAATATCTGACTAGATAATCAGACACTTCTACACTTAGAGAAAAGATTGCTTTATTTACGAATATTTATTTGTCATACTTTTTTTTCTATGGGCATAAATATTCACCTGAATTCAAGGGACTGTATTCTGGTTTTAAAACATATTTATTCGAAAGTAACATCGTTTTCTACAAAACGTTGCTTACTCTATAAAAATTAAAACTAGAATCTAACATTATTTCGTGGATGGAATCGCACGAAGTGATGTAATATGCAACTATTTCGAAAAAAAATAGTTTCTATTCATTGCATTTTTAATTATAATATTTAAACAAAAATTACAGTTAAATAAATGTAGCGATCAGATCTAGGCTATACAAAGAAATCATTTTTTTTTTTAATAAAACAATTTTTTTTAACGTATATAGACGTTTTTAAACTTCATGAAATACATATCTGTAACTGCAGATACGATTATAGATTTGAGAAATTATTACGAGTATTTTTGTACTAAGGAATTGCCACTGAAAGATAAAATTACACGAAGTAATGTTTGATGTTACAAGCCATTATTCATTATTCACAAGTATTCTGAAAAGGAAAGCTTAAATTTCGTGAAAAACTTGAAGCTTTGTTTTGTGACTTAGTGACTAAGTGTATAATCGCTCATTATAATTGTTCATAAAAGAGCGGCAACCAGTAAAGGATAATAAATTCAAATAATGAGGGCTAATACATAGAAAGTATCGTAAAATATCGTGGAAACCTCCGGTCTAAAATTCACTTTGAACCATGAATATTTTATCAATAATTAAGTACATTATTTTTACGGCATATAGATATATAGATGTTTATACATCATAGGAAGTCACTGCGTCCGTCCTTACTTGTGTCATAGAATTTAATCAAGATACAAGGTAAAAGTTTCTTGAATGCATTATGCAAATTTATAAGTAAATAAATATTATCGGTGATAATTTTAAAATCGAGTTCATTGTATATAGTAAATTGTAACATAGTGTGTACAAAAAATTGCTCATTATACAAAAAGAAGGTCATTACCGCTATGCTTAAAAATAATAAAAAATTAAATAGACCATCGGCTATGTAACAACTATTTGTTTTATATCTTGGTACTCTGATGTTATTCTACCCGCTTTTTTTTAGTCATTGGCCTCTTTGATTTTAATACGTTTGATTGATGTCACCAATGCACTCGTGACCGCGACTCTTATCTCTATATTCGTTCCAACATTTTACCTTGCGAATGATCGTTGCGTTTGTTTGCCTATAAAACGCATTAATCTTGGATTTCGAAATCCGTAAGAAGAGTCCATGACGTATATATATATATATATCATGTGCGTGAAATATAATAAAATCGTACATTTTATAAGAGAATTTTATTTTAATCTTTATATAAACTGCGAAAGGTTGCGAATGATCTGATAATGACTTTGTGGGAATTCTTTACAACTCCTTTATTTACTCCAATGATATTATTGTGAATACAATGTAAAATGCCAATTATTTACTAAAAGATAAAATTTCAGTCATTTCTGCAAATAAAAACCAGCGCAAACAATTCGATAAAATTCACGATATTATTATAGGAATAAATACAATGTAAAATACCAATTGTTTACCGAATGATAAAATTTCCGATATTTTTTAATTATATTTCGCGAATTATGCGATTCCAGAAGGTTCGAATTAGTTATAATAAAAAAAAAAAAAAATTCAAAATTAATAGCTTCTCATTATTAGCGGAAAAAATCCTATGCTTATAAAGGTTTACAAACTAACCGATAAACGCATCGAATAATTACAGGTTTGCGGTACGGTCGAGAACATACGGGATATCATTACCCAATACACGGACGCCAAAGATTCATCCAGTAAGACGTGCGGTTAATCGTCGGCAGTTGCTTCGCGCCATCGACGGTTTGCCCCCTTACACAGGTATACGTCATAAGATCGACAGAAAAGCGTCTTCCGGCACTTTCTCTCTTCCTCTCGTGCGCCGACGTCTTCGCCTCGACTGTATATAGCCAAGGGCTATACGGACGGAGTCGCTCAATTGTCTTCTCCGAGAATTATTGCGCATAGATCCAATGCGATTCCGCAACGGGGGAAAACACATTTATATACGTATATACAAGGAAGCGTAGGGAGACAAGCGCGCTAAATTCCATCTTTCATCGGCTTGTCCAATCGCTACGGCGACGATCGCTACAAGAGTGTATATATATATATATATATATATATATATATATAGACAAGTCCTTGGATCGGAATAATGATAGAGGTATAGAGAGAGGGGAAAGCGAGAAAGTGCATGTAAACGTTTAGAAAAAGGATCAGCGGATGATGCGAATGGTTGATTGCGCGAACGATATACTTTTGTTGAGATTGCGCGTCAATAAAATATTACGTACTTTGTCGTGGAATAGTCGATTTTTCTTCGAACTTTGCTTGTTCAGAGCGGCTTCTAATTATTTTTTATGCTTTGCAGACAAATTATGTCGAAGCGTAATTTTTACTCGCTGCTATCCTGGTTTTATGTGTACGTAATATATATATATGTGTGTGCGTGTTTGTATTATATATACGCGGGGAGAAGAGCATTGTTCGTTACACATTTTCGCGTTGATAAGGAGTGAAAATTGCATTGCTCAATTGAACGTTTTTTTTTTAACGAAACAATAAACACTTACGCAACGATTTAGATACCTGATTTTTAAATTGGTTTAAATATGCTTTATCACGATTGGTATACGTTATTATTATATGTACAGGTACTTTTATACGCATTGGGTTGCTTAACTCAGTCATAACGGGTTACGCGTAATTTCACGGAAAACGTATTGTTTGAAATATTTCGTGAAAACATATTACACGTAAATTTTCTTACGATGCAAATAGACTGTTAGCACAGTCGTAAGGATAATTTCCGTTTAATAAAAGCAAAAATGTCATTTGCGTATTAAAATTACATCGCCTTTACGCTGTTTTACAAAAAGAAAATTCCGTGCATTGATTTTACGGCGCTCGAAGTATTTTACGCATTTTTTTTTTACTGATAGAATTAATTTTTATTTAGCCGTGAGTTTCTTACAAAATCTACAGTGGATAGAGAGAGAGAGAGAGAGAGAGAGAGAGAGAGAGAGAGAGAAAAGACTCGTACTTATCAGTGAATCGCCAATGAATCTTATTAGATTTTGAAAATGATGTTAAAAACTTTTTGTAATAAAGCACTAATATTCGAAATGCAACCTGTTTAAAAGTCGATACGAACGTCGAAACCGGATTTAATTGATGCAAACAATGTAAAAAAAGTTCAATTTGAATTTTTAACCTCTTATCAAGATTAGGCGTTTGAAATTTTTATAGCCTGAGTCACGCAGAATTGTGTTTTGATTACGCAGGAATAAAACGAAATCGTCTATATACCTATATTATTCGAGTGAAAGGCATGACGTTTCCCCTTATAGATATCGCGTATATCCCCCTATAGAATTAAATGATCGCGATTAAATCTGGATTGAATATCGAATTCACGTGTGTTCTTCGTTTAGATTTGAACCGGACGTACCGAATCACCGAGCCTAATTACAATTTACTTTTTATTATCCTTTGACAGTTTTGGGCAAAACCTTTCTTTAACAAAAAAAAAAAAAAAAAAAAAAAAGTCACGCGTTAAAAATAAGTGAGAGGTGTATGTAACTGCGCGCGTACAAAACAATATATTCTTACACGCTTTTATAGCCGTTCGTTGGTAAATAAAAACAAAGAATTTTTCAATTTCCCGCTTAAAATTATACTCATTCATTGTAACGAGTCAAACCTGAAATTTTCATTGCATTTAGTCTCGGTACTTATCAGTGTGTTAAAGAAAAAAAAAATTATAATGACAATATTTACCAATGGTAACAGGGTAATGTATCATTTTTTAATATTGTGTACTTAATGAATTTCGACATATTTTCAGTATAATAAACGAAGTCTCACTTTAATTTAAGTAATGATATATGTATAGAATGATTAAGTACCTTCTTTAGCGTTTTCCACACCATTAATGTATGTCAAATATAACTCTGTAAAATGAAAATAATGTACATGTATTTTTGTTCTAATTCTGCTTGCTCTGTACACGTGCACAGAAATGTATGTATGTATCGGTTTGTTGGAAAAGTTTTTCATTGAAAATTTCTTAAATACTTATGTAAAAAAGGCTGAATAAGATAAGAGATAAGAACGTTACATCCATAAAATATACGTAAAGTAAGCAGTAAAAGTTTGAAATGAAGAAAAACAGTGTATTATCTCTGTAGAAGATCATCAACGAGCTATAAAAAGATTCGCAAAGAATCTCGGTGCTCCACGCCAAGACGGATTAAGACTGTTGTTGTTTGAAAAAAAAATTAATTTTTCGCCGTACAGAGCAGTTTCTTCGCATAATAATCAGAAGAGTCGACGCTTGTATACATACAGCTTAAAGTGCCAGTAAAGCAAAACCTCAAAAAGACCTTGGAACGGAATTTTATTATCTTTGTTAAATATGCACTGGATTAATAGTACCTCGTAATAACAATAACAATAACAATAACAATAACAATAATATTAAAAATAATAAAAACAACGATAATGCTGCATGTATATAATCATAAATATTAATTATACAAGTTTGAGCAAGGGGGTATAAGCAAGGTATAAGGAAGGCTCTTTACCGATCGAGCTTGATGGTCACTTTAAACTTATTACCGAGGATATATCGAAACAAAGTAAGTTTCCTGTATAGATTGGCAAATAGTACAGTTTCTCCGACGTGTCCTGGCGCAAAATCTCGATGGTTGGCGTCACGGAGTAAAACGGCGCCAGGTTCGGAGCCTGTTATAGCCGAAGGGGCCCTCGCCGAGGTCACAGCGATGGTCATGGACATCGCGGCTGTTGTCGAGTGGAACGCTGGTGTTAAGAAAGGAGGAAAGAGGAAGAACAACAAAAAATGCCAATGGACGTCTTAAAAGTTCGAAAATTCGACGTGCTATAACACTCGGCTTTGAAATTCTATTCTGTGAAAAACCGTACTCCTCTATGTACATCCATGCTCACGCATACACATACGCATATTTATATATTTGTACATACATGTATACGTACATGCTTGTACGTGCACGTTTACGAGGAAATTATAAAGCGCTCGATTTCCTGCTGTGAGTCGCTAATTCATTCGCAAATAGTGCATAAAGCTGCTGATAAATTCATTAGAAAAAGAAAAACCGAATGCAAGTCTCCTTCAAAACAACGTGACTCGCAAAAAGAATTCTCTTTCGGAACGTCGAGACCTGATCAATCAGTCGATTCTGTCAGATCAGTCTATTCGCTGAAAATTGTAAATTCTAAATTCAACGTCGGTCAATCGGACGCCCAGTGCTAGAAATCCACCTATGCGAGTGTACATCGAGCGATTCCTATAAAGAAACTATATACGTTATTGGGAAGTGTAGGCTTCCCTACACGACTCGCATCGAACTCTCGGGTTCTGCTGCGACTGCGACGTACCGTGTACCATACGTACTCAAACACACACGCACACACACATACACATGCACACAATGGCAAAAGTACTTTTATAAGAATGCCGAGCAGCAACAGCAACAGCAGCAGCAGCAGCAGCAGCAGCAGCAGCAGCAGTAGCCTCGGTTTCGCGAAACGAGAGAGAAAGGCGAAGATATACGATCTGCTGTGGCTACCACCGCTGCCGATGACGACGACGGCGACGTCGAGAGTGAAAGGAAGAGAGGGAGATACGCGCTCGGGTTTGTCATGCGCGCCAACATACGTATATATATATTCCTCGCTGTATTAAAGACAGGAGAGCAGTATACACGTAAATTGTGTAGGTCGCACGTGTCGTTATATATGTGTATATGTGTGTGTGTAGATGCAGGATATGTATATCGGAGGTAGATATCTCCGAACCGAGTATTTTCAGGAGTTGGCCAAACGGTGCAAGAATTGTACGGGAATCGCGGAAAACTATGCTGTCCTATACAGACAGACGTGTGTATATATAGATATATCTTGGGATAGCGTTACATAAATTCACGTCAATGCTCCCGAGCCGTCCGTATTAATAATATGTCCTTTCGAGAGTTTTTCTCTTGCTCCAGAACTACTGTATATATATATATATATATATATAGTCTAATGTACGTACAGTGTCAAATGTGAGTAATTTGAATGAGCGTATAGGTTTGTTTATGAATAACGTTCGCGTTATTGCATTTCTAATGCTCACTTAATGACACTTTGATTGCGCTCTCGGACGGCGTTAAAAGAGTTTTACAGCAGGATATTCTTTAACGCGTGTATAACACGTGTATATATATATATATATCTGAAGTTATTGACGATGGAGGGGAGGGAACCACTTGAAAGCAGTCTTTACTCTAATTAGTCCAGTAGTTTTCCACGAGACAAGTTTTCGATACGTCGAGCGTTTAAAAGCCCTGGAGTAAATTACAATTCGTGTAATGAAAATATAAAATTAATCTTTGACATATTTTACTCGTTTGTCGACGTTTCTACTCGGCTCGTTTTTAACTTTCGTTGTTCGTTTACGAAGGAAAAAAAAACATTGTCAATCGATCTTTTTCGCTTATATAGTAAATGATTTATCGAAATAATTCATTACTTCCAACCAATCGGTTCTGCGTATCTTCGTGGAAACGTTGAATATACTGTTAAATGGCATTTTATCGTATAAGACACGAGTGTAGGGGATACTAGAAGGAGAAGAAAAAAAAAACAGGATTCCTATTATTGCGATCTCACTTACGTCAGAACCAAAGTAATCCAGACAATGAGAGTGCGCTGCGGCGATCACGCGCGTTTTAATGAGCCTCTGCTATGCTTCGATTTTCCTTTTTTTTCAGCTCTAGATTCCGATAGAATAACTGATTAGAATTTAATTACAGCGGGAATCCTTTTGTCTCGCATGTGAGATCACCTTTGCTCGTAAGAAGCTTTACTTATGTATACATATATATGTATATGGATGTACGCGTACGAATTGGAAGCTTCATACATCACGTTAATCCACGTTAAAGTCTCTGAATCCTGCGATTTTCAAGAAAGAACATTTCGCATAACTGCCTCGTTGAGCTTTATACGCGCGTCTGATCAGAGCCGGTCGTTCTCTACTGTGGCGTATGCTAATTCAATATTTCCATTATTACATGTGCCGTATCGCTGAATTGCAGGTTGCACCTTATTTTGAATTAAAGCGCCGATGACTATTTATAAACGTGTCGCTACAGCTAAACGCGCAGCAAAGAGGAGAAAAAAGTATACTACTCGCTTGGAGGTGCGTACGTTGGCGTGGCGCTTGCAAATTATCGCCTAGCGATGGAAAATGGCGAAAAAAGCCAGGAAAATAGAAGAAAAGCGAGAAAGAAAATAAGCAAATCGGGGTAAGAGCAATTACAGATAAACAGCAATGGTGATAAACAGAACATTATCTATGTACACTTACTCTTGAAAGCGAGATAAGCTTAAACGCCGGCACGCGATAACAGGTGCGAATGTGTCGTATAGAGGCCTGCGAAGAGAAACGAAACGCATCATTGTCGTAAATCCATGCGTCGTATATAGTCGTACAATGTCTGATATACATACGTAAAAGATACGGCGTTATCCCCACCCAAATGTGTCGTCGTTGCACGTGGTGGCCCCCGCCGTCGACCTATCGGTCGGTGGTATATATATTCCTGCTACCACCAAGCGGGGCCTGCCTAGTGTTGCGAGCGAGCGGCCGGGCCCGATATTCTCTTAAAATCTCTTTCTCTCACTCGCTCTACGTTTTCTGCTCTGTCGCGCGCGCTCGCACTCTCTGCTCTAGTACGGTTCACGCTCTCGGCTGCTGCAGACACCGTCGTGTCACGTGCGACTCTGCGTACGAATTTTCCGGACTCTTCGGCTCAACTATCTCCATATATATATACACCTCCAGTGCTCTGTCTCGTCGTCGTCGTCGTCGTCGTCGTCCGGTGCTTGTCAGTGAGTGCGATTTAAGAAAGAAAGAAAAAAAAAGTAGATCGATAAATAATCAAGGAGGTCTGCGAAGCTGCAAAGGAGCCGTATCGGAAGATTGTTCAAGGGTCTTGTGAATCGCACTAGCCGTTACCACGACTCGCAAGTAAGTTCAGTCGAAGAAACGAAAGTGAAACGTGTGTATAGATATGTATGTGTGCGTATACCTTGAAATAATATCGTCGATCGAGTAGTGCGGGTATTGGTACCTTGTCCGTATAGTCACCGCTCGCGAAAAAAAAAGTGAGATCGGCAACGGATGAGGAGAAAAAAATTCGTATGGGTTATTGTAACGTCTAGAGAGAATTAAAAGAGAAATAACGATTTCTCGTCCTCGGAGCATGTAATAGTGTGTATATAGCCTTTCGAGGATCGGTACGCGCGTCGGCGGAGATTTCGCCATCGTTCGCAGCCTTGGTGCTATTCTTTTTATTTAACATCGGACTACTTATATGTCCCCCTCCCCCCATCTCATCTCGCACCGAAGTATTAAATCGTTTCTTTTCGGCGCTGAACATTAAGCAAGAGTTTCGTAAGTGCGGCTCGATAAATGAAAAAATGAAAAAAAAAAAACGAAAAAAATTAAATAAAAATAAAATAAAAGCAGAGCCAAAGCGCGCCGGGAGAAAGACGACGAAAAAAGCGGTATTATAAATTGCTCAAAGTCAACGACATGGCGCAGGAAAGTATAACGCACTCGTAACCTTTATTTTCCTCTCGCGCCTCTGTTTCTCGATGCACACAAACGCATAGGCTTATATGTATATATAAAGTGAAGGCTCTCGTGTGAATCACTTTCCAACTATTATCGCATCGCCGTCATCGTCGCTGTTGGTGTACGCATATATATATATAAATATATATAAATACATACATACATATATGCGTGTGTGTGCGTGTGTGTACCAAAGAGAGAAGCGCATAATTTGAAATTAAAAAAAAATGCAAATCTCACGCAGTCTTTCATCTCTCTCTTTCTCTGGTCTCTCTTTCTTTGGTGTAGGTTCATACTGCAAGCATATATGCGCAGCCGCAGGTAATTGCTCAATAAACTATATATACTAAGGCAGGAGCGGAGAACGGAATTTACAAGCAAGTACTTTTGCAGGACGTATGTGTGTGTGTGTGTATATGTGTGTGCGTTCTTTCGGCAGTGTCTTAGTTTATAGGATAACCGAAGAAATTTATAAATAAATCTGACCCAATGATTTGGAGATGACCAGTGAAGCGTATCGAGACCATAGAAACATTTTTAGTAAAAAAAAAAAATACGCGATGATAAAACATTGTCTCCTCTCGTTCAACATCTAAAATTTTCAATGGACGTTTAGGCACACTGGAAATACCAGTTTCACAACTTGCCTCATTTTCCACAATATATACATATAAATAAATTATTTATATTAAGCAGACACAAAATACAAGGCGAGCCCGTGTCATCGAGGTATTTTTCAAAGAAGAGCAAAAAGTCACCTCCTGACACTCTCCAAATACGTTGAACGACGACTATGACATGTGTGTGTATATATATATATATATAAACAAGCGATCTAACAAGAAATCGTAAACGAGTCTTAGTCATCGTTAAACAGATCGCGCGCATCCTCAACGGACACCGCGACACGTTGTCTGGCTCGACTTCGAGCGGAAAACGAATTCCGCGCAATTTTCACCTTTCAAGTGCGCCTCCAAGCTTGGTGAGAACTGGTCGAGGTTCAATCCATACGGGAATATATAAGGCGGTGAAACACGTAGAAAGATATCTGGGTTGCGTTCGAGCTAAAGTGTACTTCTTATATTGTATATATGGGCGTTCGTCTTGAATTTTCCACAGGCTTTTCACGCTCTGGCGAGGAAATGTCTGATGTCATTTGTGACTTTGAGGCGTAGTTTGTCTGTTATACACGTTTAATTACACACACACACACACACACGCGCGCGCGCATATACACTAGACCTGATAGTTAGATTTGAATTTTCCGGAAGGAAAATCAAAACAATCGTAAAAATATTAATGGCTATATCGTGTATTCACCTTACCCGATGGCCTTAAATTCCATTACGTCTCGCGTCGGTATTGTAAGCTAACTCGCTGGTTTCCAAGTCCACGAGGCTGTTACTGCTTTAGCTCGACAACTTTTGATAACATGTAACGTTGCGCCGGTTACACATGACTCGACATACACCGTTTCAGATCAATTCATTCGATCGAGCTGTTACCGCTACCGCCGCACGTGCAGGTCCCACGACTCGCCTCTATTATATCCAAGTTTCTTATCCCATTGACGCAATACTGTATATACCGGATCGAACGTTTCGTTTTGCTCATAGGTAAACGTCGAGTTTCGTAAACAAAAGGATACGACTGATTATAGATAATATATATATATATATATATATATACAAGCATAATTCGACGTGATAATTCTCTCGAGCTCTTTCTATCCGTATAAGCGCATCGGGGAAAGCGCACCGCGGCGCGTGCTACTTGTTAAAACAATGAAACTCCAGGAACAGTCCGTACGGACTTGTATGTGTGAATTTATATATATATATATATATAAAATTCAAATAAGTCAATCTTTATGCATGTATGCTATTACGCTTTCATTGATATGTTAATCCCGCATATATGTCAATGTTGAGGATGGACTGCTCGAGTTCGAATGATTGATAATTGTTGCATATATCTACATAACGTAGCTATTCGTATTTGCATGTGCATTTAACGCAGACTCGCTATCTATAAACATACCTTACAGTGTGTTATCGAGCTTTACTGCGCATTTCCCGTACATTATTTCCTTCTCCACTGACGGTTTACCGAACAAAAAAAAAAAGAAAAAAAAGCTACTTATTACACCTACGTGTTACATATGCAGATCTAATACTTCGTCGCTGAAGGTGTGTAGCTTTGAGTATTGTTAAGGTGTCGTCCGAGTCTATTCATTTGCAAATGTTCGATTTCCGCGAAGAGGAAAGAAAATTTCGTTCTGTCGGGCATAACGAGTGAATTGAAGCATTGGGTTTTTCGGCGAGCAAGACCTGGAAAATAAAGACTACTCGGATCGTCGTACCGTTTTTTCGCTCGGACCATTCATAGCGTCGCGATCGCACAATGGCCGTGTTTAACCAGCGTTTAAAACAAGCTTATACAACAACCGTCGGATTAGTTATATACGTATATGTATATTATACATATGTATTTAACTGTACACACACTCGTATAACAACATCGGACACAGATGAACTGAAGGCTCTTACGGCAGAGATTTGTTACATTTACTGGGCTGATCCAATGATCAGACGTGCGTTTGACAAGCCAAGGTTACACGTAACGTACATGTGTATGTATGTATACATATAAATGTATTTAACCAATTTCAAAACGAAAAAATGTTAAGCCCGCCAAGCGCACATACACTAATCCAATCAAATACGCTGATGGCTCGACGATCGGATGATTATTGAATTTTTTTATATATATATATACATACAAGTATTGTAGGAATTTAAAAAATTCCCGTCTAGCGCGTCGAATTGCTTATATATACAGGTTGTAAATCAATCAGACACAGCGCACGGACACATTTCGTTTTTAATTACATAGAGATCCGTCCCACGTATAAGAGTGTTTGCAGTACCTTTCGCTTTTTTTTTCACCGAGATGGAAAGTACGAGATTAGCCGCGGAGGGAAATGGTACGTAGAAAAATGTCAGGTCTTAATTAGCATTGTGCAACGTGTCACACACCGGCTTTCGTATACGATGATCGATCGGCATGTCATTTGATTTTCACGCGAATTTATTTTTCTCTCTCGAGCAGTATTATATATTTTAAACAACGAAATGTCTCTACAATGTTTGTAAATAACGCGGTTATATTTAATCGTCAATAAGTATTTAAGCGTATAAATAATACACACACACACACACACACACACACACACACCTGTATACGTATACATAGGCTATCAGTATATATGTATAATATACACTTGGTACAAAAGACGAAAATTCATATCAGTAGGATCAATTTTTAAAATACACTCGAACGTTCGTTGCGCAACGTCTACGTTTCCAAATAATCAAAGTACAGTCTTCTGATGAAACATCCGGCGTTAATTACATT
Source organism: Apocrypta bakeri (assembly GCA_018906985.1). Classification (NCBI taxonomy): domain Eukaryota; kingdom Metazoa; phylum Arthropoda; class Insecta; order Hymenoptera; family Pteromalidae; genus Apocrypta; species Apocrypta bakeri. Next base: position 21,528,897 of record JACCIA010000001.1, on the reverse strand, counting down.
ACCCGACGAGTAGACGTCGTCGAAATATTAGCAGAGATTCCAAGCTTTCCACGATCCTTCTTTTATCTAATCCCATGAGCCATCTAATGAAACCGCCTTTGAACAGTGTATATACATTAACACTCACGTGTATATCCATCTATATATATACATATGTATCTGTATGTGTGTGTGTGTATCTATCTATATCTCATATACATATATATATGTATGTATGTATATATGTATGTGGGTATATTTATAAGTACATAATACACGTGTATCGTTTGTAGAAGGAAGGAAACTGACGAGTCTACGCAGAGAGTATGTATATATAGTGTGTATATATATTGGCTCGAGGAAATAAGCTGTTGATGATTAATTACGAGTTTACACGCGCGACGATAAAAGTTCTTGTATATATATCTATTGGCGAATTTTTGCCCAGTCTTGTGCGACGCGACAAAGCACAAATAAGCGGTCTTTTTAATTTCAAAGGCGATGCCACCGATCCGATAATACACGGTACATTATCTGCGACGATTACGACGAGTTCGCTTGCCTTTGATACATTCCGTTAGATTAAGATCGAGGGCAGAGCGCGAAATATCACATACCTGTATAGACGACGCGTTGCGAAGTTTCAATTTTTCTCGGCATTGAAAATTGAGTGTATTAAATTTTCCGAGAATCCGATATAGTGCGCAACGCTTGAATGTAAAGGTACGTATTAGACTAGAGTACATTAGTACAGTTATTAGAAGGTCAAAGCTGATAGGCCGATATTTCCATAGAGTCGAAAGTAAATCGCTCGTTGACGATAAATAAATAATATTGACTCTTTTGAAAAGCTGAGAAAAAAAGTGCCCGAGGAAATAGAGAAAACTAGTTAAGCCGAGGAATGCATTGAGAAACCTTAAATCGTTTAGGTATTTATAGGTTTTTAATTGAAACAAACTATATTTAAATTAGGATGTAAAACGGAGAATAGCGTCGGCAGCTAATCGATGATAAAAATAAAACTGTGACGCGTGTCATTTGCATTTTCAATGTATATACATATAAAAACGATTATTTTAACGTCTGCGTGCGCATCGCGCATTTTATTTTTAACAACATTGTATACGAGGTATTCGATAATCGTGCGTTTCGATCTCTGTACGAAAATACGCTGTAGGTAAGGGGGAGTCATTTACGCGATCGTAAATCTCGATGAATTTGGCTATCTTGGCTACATATGTACTCGATATATCGAGTCAATTTCAGGCTAACGACCAAACGTCTTACTCGAGGGGGGTCATTATCAGGTCAGCTTCGACATTCTTCACAGCAGCTCCTTTCGCTACGAACAAATTTGACAGCTCAATGAAAGAAAGATAGAGCGTACACGTTTTCTTGAATTACGATCAAACTGGCAACGTCGCGCCTATTCATCATTAGCTGAAATCGTTAATTTTTCATAATTCCACTAGTAAATGTTTTTTTTATTGCGTCTACTGGTCGTTAAGACAAATTGTTTACATTATTTTTTATATCCCTTCGTGTAATTCTATACATTTACAGAAACGTTCGCGCACCGCCGCGAACCGCGAGTACCGAGAAATTAAACCGATAAAATACCCTCGAAATTTACGCGTAACACTCGCGATATTTTTTCATTCAAACGCAAGTATCGAAGTTGAAAGTCCATCGCGAGTAAACGACCGCGCTTCGATGGTACGCATACCGTCGTAAATCTTCTTTTGCAAGTAGGGCGCGATCGAATCGTATTTTTTCTTCGTCTCCAACAAGTCATCGCTCACTCTTGACACGAATGAAAAAACTATACCGCGCGACGAAATAGTGCATCTGCGTGTCATTTACATTTACCGTTCCGAAGTGTACACCTTTCAAATGAGGTAAAAATAAACATTTACGGCGCGGCTCTACGATGCCGAGAAATCTCGATGGCAATTGGAATGTTTCTCTACATAATTCGCATTATGTAGACGTTTACAACGTGTCCGCGTTTTTTTTTCTTTTTTTTATTTGCAACCGACGATAGATTTATTCCTTAGCGAGCGAGCGGCTGTTAACGATTGAAATTACTTACGTTCATCTCGATGCGTTTGTTTTTCAGATCACCACGATGGGTAAGAAGGAGGAAGCAAACGAGGCTCCGGGAGAGCAAATGAGAGACTTCAGCAGCACGTGAGTGTCCTCGTATTAATATTAATTGTAGCGAGGTTAAAAAAAATGTGAACGTAAACATGACCGCGAATGGAGTTTGTAAACATGAGTCTCTTTGGAATACATGAGAAGTCTATATTATTCGAACAGAAAACAAAATTAACTGTGAACGACGGTTTGCATTGTTTAAGCTCTATTTTGCCGTTGATTTAATAGTCTAGATTTTAATCGATCGATATTTTGATCAGATTCATTTTCGAGCTACAAAAACTGCACCGACTAGAATGCGGAAAAAATCAATGACGATTTAACAACGTCGTTTATCGCCTCACTTTTTTATTCCCGATTAATCGTCGATTTTTCGCAGAAATTTTCAGATGGAAAATCATTCTTACCTTATTACTTTGCACTTACGAAAATTTGTTCTCAAACTACATTTTTATCTTCTATCTTTACGACTCTATGTACATACGCAGCGATTCGATAATTTATCGCGAGTCTCGAAGACGTAGGAGTAGCACAGAAATTGAACGGGAATCCTTGGCATGAATCACGGTGACACGCGGTACGAGTGAGAAATTGAATAGAATAATTTTTCTTTTTTTTTTTTAATTTACAGAACGAAAATAGCACCAGTGATTGGTCAGTATCACGAGAAGGATGAACTCTACGACCCGTTCGATCACAGAGATAAGCGACATGCGACCTCGTAAGTATATAACGTATTATTTCAACGCGACACGCTAATGTACTTTTTCTATTTACTTAATTTTCGTTTCTAACTCCTTGAAAGTACTCGGTAAGAAAATTGTCGTTAATTAAGTGCGCACACGCACACACACACACACACATATATATATACATACAAATGTGTGCGTTTTTTTTATTTCAATCCACTTTACAACTATCAGCATTGAACAGTATGATCAATTCCAATTAAATATAAATTAATCGACGCGTTCACCTCAACTCGACGATTTCCGGATCTTTCTCTCGACATGAATTTCAAATTAGAAACTCAAAAGTCCCCGCGCGAAGGCTTACGAGTCGTAACTCGTCGTTACTTTTCCGAAAATATCTGAATATTCATCGCTTCTCGTGATTGAGAAAAAAAAATGCATCGGCGAAGGTTACGCTTTTCTCTCTCAATCTCGATTCTCCTATAAACACACTTGCATTATCAAAGACAATCCAATGCCCGTACATACAGATATACATCGAAGCGCAAGAGTCAGTCGGTCACCTGTGTCGCATAAATATCCATCGAGCGCAACGAGAGAGAGAGAGAGAGAGAGACAGATTTTTATTTCATTATGCAGCAGATACTTACACTTGCAACATAAGTTGCGAATATCACAATTTTTACAAGTAATCAGTTGTAATAATACGATATTAGAGAGAGCGAGAGATGAGAAAGGCAAATCGCGCGCGAACGGATAAAAAGACGGATGAGTTTTTGCGCGTTCAGAATTTAGTGGAGGCGAGCGAGTCACACGGAAATGAGATGGGCTTTTTCAGAAGTCTGTAAGTGCCACACAATCCCAACGCTCAAACAACGTATATATCTATATATACACAAACAAGAGAAGGAAACGCTCGAAAGCGTGAATTATTATACGGGCTAAAGCTATAGTCGCTCGAGAGGTAAACGTCGATTCGTCGCGGGCGATGGACACTTTGGCATTTGTTTTGCTATAATATTTTCTTTCTCTCTCTCTCTCTCTGTTCTCATTGTATTCCCGCGGAAAGCGCGCGCGCGCCGCGACTGAATTCGTAATGAGTTTCGGGTTTAATGAAAGAGCGACGTTTTTTTCTTAATTAAATCTGGTATACTTTCTCTCCGCGGTTATTATCGTTACGCGAACGATTTTCTTTGTGTATAACAGTGAATGGACCTAGCGAAGAGTGATATAAAGTGGAATATAAACACTGGAACTCGGTGGATGTATTGCGTAATTGTTTCACACGTATTATATTGTCGTTATAAGCTTAGTCATTATTAAGTTTCACGTACGATTGCAAAACATTCATTCGCCCCCCCCCCCTCCCCACTCTTCCTCTTCCCGCTAGATTAGAACGACTCAATCGAATCCTGATGCACGAAGCATCGGCGATAAATATTTATTCCCCTAAATGCTCTTGCGAGTTGCAGAAATGATAATTCAACGTAATCATCGTTCGCGTCAGTTAAATGCTCTCGACGAGTCGTTAAGTTTCCGATGTATATTTTTATGTCTGTATGTATGTACATATATTTACATACGAGCACTCATATATATATGTGTGTGTGTGTGTGTGTGTGTGTGTGTGTACGTATACGTACAAACCTACTTTACAACCAAATCATTCGTTACATCGTGTAAGCAGACGATATTTACCCATTGAACCTTGTCGCACGCGAATCGCGAACGAAATATCGCTATAATGACAACAGACAGAATTCCGTCACGTATTAAAAAGACTATATTGCATTCGGTTGTTCGAGACCTTCAACGAGTCAACCATACCATCGTATAGTCGATTAATTTTGAATTTTGCCATTCCTATGCCGTTTTTTTTCTTCTTTTTATTCTTATGGATAATAATGACGACGACGACGACGACGACGACGAGGAGTGACGATGATGACGGCGATAAAACGACCGAGTACGGGTCCGCGCAGGCGCGATCCGCAAAGACCTTTCACCTGCGTTTTGTATGAACGGGATCAAGGTCGCATTACTTTGCGCACACGCGGTGTAAGTGCGAGAGGCGCAATTACTTTGTTAGTTTGATTATTATTTTATGCACTGGCTAACGACGCGCTCAGTGTGAATAAACATATACATTTTAGTTTCTAAATAATATATATACATATATATATATATATATATATGTGTGTATCTGTGTGTGTGTGTGTGTAGACACACGACGGAAAGAAACACTTATCGATGGTTAGAAAAAAAAATCCAGTAAAGGTAAACTTAATATGAGCAAGTGAAATGGTAATTGATTACGCGATATTTTTACGGGATAAAGCGAGAGATAATTTTCATAGTTTTTTATAATTTGAGAGAAATTAATTTTTCGCCTGTAAAATGTACTGAAGCGAGACCATTAATTGAAATTTCTTGGATAAATCGAATTGTTTTATAATACGCAGATTTACTTCCATTCATTATCGAGTCTATTTCTGAAGTTTATTTTTAACCCCCTTTACTCGAGATTTATTATTCACTGCGTATAATAAACAACAAAGGGACTTTTTACTTAAAAGTTGAGTAAACGATCTTAAGGAAGTTATGGAATCATTGCTATTAAATTTCGTCGAGTTCAGTTTATCTATAACCGGTAAGACACACGTATATATAGCGTAGGAGGTATTAAGTATGTAAGCAGAAAGTATTTTTTTGAGATTTTACGAGCCGTCTTATTTATAGAGATTAAACAACTTTTTTACGAAAATATCACGTAGTCTCTGTCGCGTAGAGGTAATTATACGTGCACGAAATTTTGTAATTTCTTTTTTTCTTTTTTTTTCTTTTTTCTCATTTTCGAATTTTAAATTCTGATCCGACGAAGCCTTCCTTGACGTGGAATTTACACTGAAAGAAGAAAGAATTAACAATTCAAAAAAAATTTTATTGACTTTTAATATGGATTTACTTACTGTATCTTATTGAATGTCAAGAAGATTCACAACTATTTTTAGCAGTACGTTATGTTCGTTGGTATTTTCAAAACAAACATTGAAGTTAAATAGAAAAAGATAATTTTTACAATTGCTCGGCACACATTCAATTGCTCTACGAGCGACGATATCCTTGCGATTACTGACATTCAGGGTAATCCGAACGATTTTCCAATCTTTACTGAAAGTAAATATAAAAATGAACAAGCTTTTATAAATTTAATATCAAATTAAGCTTAATACATATGAGGATTTATGAAATTTAATTTGGGAATTCGATTTTGTTATAAATATCAAATTTCCCAGAATACATTTAGCATAGGCTATTCGTATCAGTGCATTGTCCGAGTAGAGCATTGAAAAATGACACCCGCGTATCTACACTCTTCAATCGGCGTACATCATTATCTCACCGCACGGAATATAATCAGTTTAAATAATCGTGCGAAAAATTAACTCTTCTGCAATCCCAACGATTTTTATCGTCGCGAGTATTTTTCATTCAGCAATCTAACCAATTATAAAAAGCGCGCAGATAATCATCCAGCGTTAAATTTTTTTTTTCCAAACTACAAACGCGTACGTATGCATAGACACGAATCGTCAACGTCGAGGAAAAAACGCCACTGCAAAGTATCCCAAAGAAAAAAAACGACTCTTCATTCACAACTCGAAGGAAAATTTTAAACGTCTGTTTAAAAAAAAAAAACAAAAAGAAAAAGTTTTCAGTCATAAGGTCGCGAATGATGTCATACGTTGCGTTTACAGGGACGTTGGTTCAGCGACGCATCTGATCAAGTCTTCACTGGGCACTGGTATTCTCGCTATGCCCAGTGCGATAAAAAACGGTGGTCTACTGGTCGGCGGCATCGGAACCGTCCTCATCGGTATCCTTTGCTCGCACTGCGTGCACATTCTCGTGAGATCATCGCACGTGCTTTGCCGAAGGACGAAGACGCCCCAGATGACGTACGCAGAGACAGCTGGCGCGGCTTTCGAATCCGGACCTAAGCCTCTGAGAAAGTACGCTAGCTTTGCTAAAAACCTCGTTAACTGGGCGCTTTGCGCTACGTACGTTGGTGGTTCCTGCGTGTATATTGTCTTCATAGCTGACGCGATCAAAGTGGTAAGTTGATTATTCATTTTTAACGACGATTTTTTCAATTATTAATGGTACTGGGGATAGACACTTTTCAGTGAGGCTCGATGGAATTGAAATGTTTAATTTGTTATGTTGATTGTATGATTTTTATACGTAATATTGACGTTGTAGATTGATATAGCTTTAATTTGAGCTTTGTTTTACGGCTTTAAGTCTCTTGGATGATCGCTCATAGAAGGTTATTGAGAAATCGCTCTGCTCAAGGAGGGGGGATCTGGTTTAGGACGCCAAAAGCGCTGTTTTTCAGCGATTTTTTAGAACGGAAGGAGTGGAGTGCTTTTTCGATTTTTTGAGTCCTGTAAACCAGACTCCCCCCTTAAGATTCAAGATGTAGTGGTAGAACAGATTTCATGAAATTAAATACATCGAGATCTAAAAGAAATAGTTATAAATATGGCTTTTGAGTTTTAATAATTTTTCTGTACGTCTATTAAAAATATTAAATATATACAGAATGCGATTGATGTGACGAATTCAAATTTTCAATTTTTGGTAGTCTCGCTTAATGGTGTATTGCCTCTTTAAATTCGTTAAATATCAGACTACTTAGAAATATTTATACAAATTAAAAAAGATTTCTTAACTGCAAATTAATTACATAAACACATTTGTTGGATCTACAACAAAACTGTTTAGCTTATTAATTATTAAGTAATTCGAAATAATTTTACTTTCAAACGAATGTTATTTTAAGTCGAACTTTTATTTTTTACACAAGGCAACGTGTTTTAGTTTCGACGCGACTGAGTATACTCAAATTTGTCATTAGTTCTTAAAATCTGTGCAAGTAAATTTAAAAAAATGAATATGTTTAAAATTTATTGGAACAAACGTTCGGTTGAAATAATTCAGTCACAGAGTCTGCAACAACTTGTCCCACTCGTAATTGGGTCTGCGACAAGGCTGTAAAAATCATTGCATAAGTTCATGTAAACACAAAATGCCATTATGTACCAAAGTTCGTATTAACGATTGTTCGAAATTTAATGAACCATAAAGACGCTATCTTCAACCATTTATAAAGTCTATAAACGAGAAAACAATATTTGTTCGATTCCGAAAAATGATTTCTTTGAAAAGTCCTAGAAAAATATCTACTTAAATTGTTTCAAATATGCTCATTCGTTATTCACGCTCAATTGACTCTTAATGAATATTTATAAAATTTAAACAAAACATATTGCGTATGCGATTAACATATGTCACGTACACTTTTTAATTTGCAAAAACGTTTTGCTGAAAATAATCATCACTTTCAATCAAACATTCTTTAAAATCGAAACATTATGTTTCAATGCAAGCGAATTTCGATTAATTTATTATTCGAGTGTTTTTTTATGTTATTTTAAAATTTTCCGCGCCTTTTTTTTCGTAAGAAACGAGAGATTGTTTATCGCGATTCTGCGGTGTGCAGTTTACTGCTTCACGTCCCGTAATTTACGTTCGCACTCTATTTAAACGTGTGCGCGCATATAAAGTTTCATAATATATAATACGAAGTGCAAGCATGCGCGATATATCACTAACTGATTATCGCTTTTGTTCGCATGGCGTTAAAGGAATGAGCTCGTCCGCAAGTTATCAGAAAACCTATAAATCGAATGAAAATTTACGATGACAATGAGTTTCGAATGAAAAAAAGTGTGCATATAGCTGTGCGAGAGAGAGAGAGAGAGAGAGAGAGAGAGAGAGAGAGAGAGAGAGAGAGAAAAGAAAGGTACTAAATTTACAAAATAATTTGATCTTTTTTTCGCTTCACAGTTGGGCGACGAGTACAGCGGAGTTGACATACCAAAGCGAACTTACATGCTCTGCCTCATCCCGGCTGTGGTCCTACTGGGACAGATCCGACATCTGAAAATCCTCGTCCCATTTTCGGTGGTCGCCAATATGAGTTTGACCGTTGGTTTTGCTATAACGCTTTACTACATATTCAGCGACCTAAAGCCTTTGAGCGAAATAAATTTGGTATCCAGCTGGTCTCAGTTACCCAAGTTCTTCGCGACTGTCATTTTTGCCATCGAAGGAATTGGAACCGTGAGTCTCTTGCGAGATTAGCTTGTGTGTTTATAGTTTTTATTACGAGTGTTAAAAATTTGTTTCTTCTTTCTATTCGCGAAGGTGATGCCAATCGAGAACAGTATGGCAAATCCGAGTCACTTCATCGGCTGTCCCGGTGTCCTCAATATCTCCATGACTGTTGTTATTTCTCTTTACACGATGATGGGAGTATTTGGATATTTGAGCTTCGGTGACAACGCCAAAGGCAGCATTACTCTCAACCTTCCGCCTGGAGAAATGTAATTACGCGGATATATGCGAATTAGTAAACGTAAATAAGCTGCTGTTGACATGTACTAATTATTATGCTTTTTTTTTCATGTTCAGCCTTGGACAAGTTGTAAATATCCTGATCGCGTTGGCTGTAATACTCACATATGGACTACAATTTTTCGTGCCCTTGGAGATTATTTGGAACGCTATAAAGCATAAATTCAGTCATAAGTGGGAAGTTTTCGGAGAAACCATCATGAGAATTCTGATGGTACTGTTGACAGGTAAAGACGATGTTTTTCTTTCTTTTCATTCAATCGCGATGTATTCACAAGTGGTTAGACCAAAAGAGAAATTCCTTGAGCTAACTTACACAAGAAATTACTGTCTCGTTCAGTACGCTGTTGCGCGATAAATATGCTCGAATTTTCTTAAGCGAAAACAGCTTAATAGTCGGTTAAATAATATTTGTTGTATGTATAAACTCAATTATTTGCTTTTATAATTTCGAGCGTTTAAGACTGCAGTTAAGACTCGAATGGCATGGAATTTGTTGCTTTTTTTTCTTTTTTGCTTACGGTTAATGAACCAGGAATTCTCATTCGATTTCTAAACTTAACAAGTTCAATATATTTACGGGGAATGCGATTTAATTCATTATCTTTAATTATTAGTCGATTATTATTTTCAAACGATAAATTATTAATTATGGATTATTATTTTAAAATAATAAACGACTGCGCACATTTGCGAATTTCAGTATATTTTATTGCGTATAGTTTTTGAGAATACTATTTTTATTCGTGTTGCTTGTTTGTATAAATGATATGAAGATCAGTAATTGAGCTTATTTTGAAAATTGCATAATTTTACGTGTATATCAAAATTGGGGAGTCCAGAAATTCTTGAATGCCCTCCCTAAACTGCGAATTTCTGCAATGAAAAATGTCATACCTTTTAGAAAGATAAACCTTTGTCTAAAAACTATATTAAAAACATCATTCAATATTGTACCTACAAGAAATTGATGTCACTATTCTGTGCAGAGACATTATGTTTTTCTAATTTTTCAATTGATGTTAGTTTAAAGTCACTTTGGGTTATCGAATCGTATTTTATTAATTCATTGCTAATATTATTTTTAACGCGTAGTTTACCATAATTATATATTATGAGATGAATTGTCAATTCGATAGCCGAAAATGGCATCGTTTAAAATTTGAATTTTTAAACTACACTTATTAAGCCAAAATTACAAAAGAACCATATCTAATCAGGATGATAAGGAGAACTTGTGGTGCGTCTTATGAAATAATGTTTTGATATATTTTTCAGAATAACAGTTTAACTTGGTAATTATGTCGCGTAAACCCGCCTTAATACACGCAGTACACTGCACAATACTAATTAGAGAATAAATAAAAAATAAACAGTAGAGTAAATAATAAATATAAAAGACTGGATATACCGAATAATATTTGATATATTGACCTTGTTTTCACGTGCAATTTTTATAACTAAATGAATGGTTGTTTTTGTCAACAGTGAGCGTGGCTATGTTGGTTCCTACCCTAGAACCTTTCATCTCTCTAGTCGGAGCTATATTTTTCTCCTTCCTTGGAATCTTCATACCAGCTGTAGTCGAGACCGTGTCCTGTTGGGAATGTCATCTGGGCACTGGTTACTGGAGGCTCTGGAAAAATTGTTTCCTCGTTATGGTCGCTATTTGTGCTCTGATATCCGGTACCTGGATATCGTTTTTGGACATCATCAGTCTTTACACGACCAGCAGTCCTGTCAACAGAAGCAACGAGGCTTTCAACTCGAGTGTTCAGTCGATTTTATCAACCACCTTAGGAGTAATCAACAGTACGACGACTCTTGGTTCAATCGACTCTGTCACGACTACTCTTAGTTCCGTCGATGCTATTGCGACGCGCTTTCCTTGAGCGGATATCGCCTTTTATTTCGATAAAAATCTTTGTAAATATATACACATTGAAATTCGATTATTTTGACTTCAGGCAAAAAAGACAACGGAACCGCGAGAAAAACGTTCGCTAATTCGCTGTAATTTATTCAGTTATTTTAGACTAAGAAAATTATTTATTCGACGTACACTCGCATTACTTTATTGTAATTTATTGTAACTATTTGAGAATGCAACTATATATATTTATATACACGCGTTGTGAGAGCTCTTGCAGAACGAATAAAACGACAAATTAAGGATAAAGCATTTCGCGCTTCAAGTATGCGCAATTAAGTTGCTACTTTTTTAATTCATCGTTGTATTTCAATCGGAGCTCAAAGTCGAAAAGTATTAAAAAATTGTTTGCATCGACAATTTTCTCTGTAAATTTTCAAATCTCACGCTTTGCACATATTGAATCTAGTGATCAAGATGGTCAAATCGTGATCGAATATTTAAAGATATATTTAACAACTTGCGTTCGATATATACATATATAGGTTGATCGATATCGAAGTCAAATCCTTAACGTTCCAAGTGACTTTGAAGACACGCCAACTCCAAATGTTGTTACAGGGCTTACGGCCCAAAACTAATTTCACAGATATATATATATATATATACATATACATATATACATATACATATATACATATACATATATATATATATATATGTATATATGTATTATATGTCGTTATTTGTTGACAATGAATAGTACAGAGTTTTAGATTAAATATAACTATAATAAATATAAGTAATATCGCTTGAGGTATAGCTAATCTAGAAATAAAATGCGTCCCATGATAAAGCAGAGTTTTATCTGATATTAAATATGCGATGACTCGTGAAAAAAAAACCTTTGTAAATAAAAACTATTAGATTTAGTTGATTAGTTTAGACGTAGAAGTAAATCTATACTTTTGAAAAACCACATTTGCGTAAACGCGCCTTTTCGTAATAGCTATTTTTTCGTTTCTTTTGTATATTTTGTGACTAAACATTTTATTGCGTTATTACTATCATTATTACCACTACGAGTACTTAAAACATTATAAATAGTGTAAATGTACAGATAATAATATTTTACCGTAAGAAAGAAATTGATATACAACCAATGCGATTCTGTTTTTACAAAATATGCATTTTTTATTCTCTGTTATTATATGCTATAATGGTATTACGTAGTATACTGTGTTCCGATATGCGTTCCGATATCACGAGTAAAAGAGATTGTCGTATTTAAATTTCATACTTTAGCCGTCAATTTTTATACAAAAACAGTTCTTGTTCCATTGTGCAGGTTTCAAATAAACGTTGTTCTAATTTTCTTAAAAAACTTGTTTTTTTTTTAATATATTCATTAATAAAAGAATATGCCATACCTCCTTAATGCGCAGAAAACAATCTCAATACGTAACGATTAATTTGTCAAACTAAGGAAACTATTACGCGATCTTAAAAATTTCGAGGTAAATCGATTAATGTAAATAGGCCACTAATTTCGACTTTCTAATATTTTCGCTGATAATAGAAACGTGGAATTTCTGGAAAAAGTATAAAAGCCGACAAAGTAATGCACGCTCGCTTACGTTTCATTTATTCATTAATGCAAATCATAGATATCTCACATTATTATTATATTACGAAAATATTGACATAATTTTCGGATGTATTACGCGTTTTTTTTTTGTTTGTTTCGTTCGCGTAATTTATTCGCGTTATTAGTGAGGACAATTTGTTATGCAACTGTTTCGTAATTTTATGGCTTGTTTCGATATCTTTTTAATTCCTAAGCAATTAAATTCGATCGTGAAATATTTTTCAAAGTGTGATTTAATCGTATAAACGTTAATTTGTTTATTTATTTATTCAACTACTTTACACATCGATACTGTGTTATCTTACGACTAATATTGAAATACATAAATATATGTACGATTACAGCATATTTACATAATTTAATACTTCGAAATTATTAAAGGAAGTAATCGTACACGTGCTGGTATTTAAATTGTACATACATATATATACCATTTAAATACCATGTACACACATATATATATGTACGTAACCTACCTTATCGACTCGTGAATTGCGCTATAGCTATAGGTACATTATATCGTAAGCAATACCAGTGCAGACGACACGTACTATGTTGACGTGTAAACAAGTAGATTTTCTAACCCCAATTGGAGGAAATGCCGCGTTTAGTAAACCTGTGACAATAACTCAGTAAAAGTAATAACGATGGAAGGAATTCAACGTGATAAACTACTCGTTACAACTTTTGTTTTTATTAGCTGCATAAAAATTCTTCTATTTCCAACATAGTAGGTAGACGACTGGTTCTTTCTATTATTTGTCGTTTGTGCTAATTTATGCAATGATTTATTATATTTTTTTTAGTCACTCGACAGATTTTGAAGTACATCGCAACTGGCTTGCCATCACGCATAGTTTACCAACACACGAGTGGTATACCGATGAAAAATCTCAATGGACTCTGGATTATCCACCTCTTTTCGCTTGGTTCGAGTATTTTCTTAGCAAAGCGGCTGTTTATTTTGATTCTGAAATGTTAAAAGTTAAGAATTTGAACTACGCTTCTGAATGCACTAAATATTTTCAACGTGCTTCGGTTGTATTTACTGATTTAGTTTTTGTCTACGGCGTAAGGGAGTAAGAATAAAATAACTTAATAGCTTGTATATTAATTGCGTATTTAAATTGATACTTATTTAATTTAATACATATTTACAGAGCCGGAGAAACATTTTGCAAGTCGAACCAAAGTTTTATAATGTTAACTTTACTATCTTTGTGTAATATCGGTTTACTTGTAATCGATCATATACATTTTCAATACAACGGTTTTCTTTTGGGAGTATTGCTTTTATCTCTTGCAAAAGTATCAAAAGTTTCAAAAGAAGTAAGTTTGTTTGGGTAATTTATGTACTTTATATTGTAACCTGTATACATTGATATTGTATTGCAGAGTCAGATCCTACAAGGAGCATTTTGGTTTGCAGTTTTACTCAATTTAAAGCATATTTATCTTTATGTCGCACCTGCATACGGCGTTTGGCTTTTGAGAAGCTATTGCTTTCAAAATAATAAGTTTATTAATCGTGTTATAAAGCTTGGTATAATTGTAATTTTTGTGCTATACCTGTCATTTGGTCCGTTCATACATCAAATACCTCTAGTCAGTACATCGTAATTGTTAACTACTATTAATATTAAATTAGATTATTCTGAACTTAATGTTAAAACTAACTTTTTTTAATTAGGTTTTATCAAGACTGTTTCCATTTAAAAGAGGTCTTGTACATGCATATTGGGCGGCGAATGCTTGGGCACTATATGCAGGAACTGATAAACTGTTATCTGTGATATGGAAAAAGTATGGATGGTTGAGAAATTTAAAAACTGCTTCGATGACCGGTGGCTTAGTACAAGAAGAAACGTTTACTGTCTTACCTACTCCAACGCCATTTATTACATTTTGTATAACATTTTTACTGATGATAGTAAGTATACACGTAATTATTTGCTATACATATTACAATAAAGTTTTATCTTTCTTAAAATTACTGATTCTTATTAAATCGTTCCATAGCCAGCGCTTTGGAATTTGTTCTTCAATAAGAAATCTTACGATAATCCAAGGAAATTCGTACGATGTGTTGTTTTATGTGGTCTCACTTCATTCATGTTTGGCTGGCACGTGCACGAAAAAGCTATTCTCACAGCCATCATTCCTTTATGGTAATTAATAAAATAGTTTTAATTTCATTTTATACATACTGATATGCACAAACGATTAAACAAATATTGTATATGATTTTAGTATTCTCGCCACCACTGAAGCGAAAGATGCCAGAATATTCCTTTTACTAAGTTCAGCTGGACACACAGCATTATTTCCATTACTGTATCCAATAGAACTAACTCCTTTGAAATTGTTTTTATGGTTAGCATATTTTTCTGCAAGTTTATTACTAGTAAAAACCCAATTTAATTATACTTTATTAGATTTGTACGAATGGATCTATATTAGTTTTCTTCCATTTATTACTGCCTACGAAACTGTATTGCACAAAGTCATTTTTGGCGATAAATTACCTTTTCTGCCGTTGGCATTAACTTCCATATACTGTGCATTAGGTGTAATGTATTCGTACTTAATTTATTATTACGAATACATGAGAAGTGATAAATTATCAAATAAAGATGTAAAGAAAAGCGCAAATGAAAATATAGACTGTGAAAACTAGAAAAACAGCTGTAACTTTGATATTCATATAAATATTATGTAAATATATTTATAACAAGAAAAGTACATTATTATTTAAATTAAGAAAATAAATGTGTTCTTTCATTAATTATTCAACAGCCAATAGAATTTAATCACTGTTTTATGTAAACTGCCAAAAAACATTGTTAGGATATTACGAACAAAAGTTTATTTATTTTCAAAAAACTGATTTGCTTGGATAGTCTTAGGAAAATATTTACCTGAAATTTATTTAAATAATCAATCTATTTTTTGTATTTATTTGTTTGCGTATTATAATTAATTCAATAATTTAATAGAAATACAAATTGCAAATGTAATTAGTAAACTTGTTACATATTCATAGGCTAATTAGAATACAACAAAAGTGTCACATTAACTTAGTTATTTAACAAAACTTAATAGCTAAAGTTAATTTCAATGCAGTCAATTCATAATTTCTAGTAAAAGTATTAATATTAATCAGCGATGAAAATGCAATTCGTTACACTAATGAAAAATCTCTTGGAAATTAACATATCTAGAATATAATTACAAATTTTTCGATTACTAGTTTCGAACTTTTGTTCTCACCGCCGTTTAAATAACGAAAAATCAATTTTTTTTTATTTTCGACGAAATTCTACGTTTGAAAATCGGGACACTCTAATTACTATGTAATACGTATACTGCGGCAATTTTCCTGAGGTGGTTTTCGTTCGGGATAACCCATCGAAAGAGGACGAAAAAATGTCCTATTAACGGTTAAACATACATATTTTTCCGTAATTATTCAAAAGTATATATTTTTGATAATTTTTAAATAATATATATCAACGGTTCGAATTAAGTTTGAAGAAACGCAGTTCAGAATTTCAGTGAAGAACCCAACTACTACTCAGAACAAAATAAATTATATGGACTCACATATATTATTATACTATATATATGTATATAGTATAACAATATTAATAAATACTTGACATTAAAATATTCCGAATTCTTTTATTATTTCATACACCCGTTTCCAATACAAAATATTTAGAAAAATAATAAAAATCTAGTCTACTGTTGAATATAATGGATTACGGTATACTGTGTGAATTGCATTACGAACATTATTTCAGAAAAATTTTCTATTTATAATAAGGATCGATTTTATAAATATCAAGATCCATGCGAGATCACCTCTGAGCGGTTACATAAAAAATGATTATAAATAGAAACCCAAATGCAACCTCCCTGGGTTACAGTTCTGTTTTATTAAGTAATCTAAGCCAAAATATAATTATATGTGAAATAGATATAAGATATAAATGAATAATTGGCAATTTAATTCAATATTTATTATAAGAAACCATTACATGTCCTATAATTAATATATTAACAATATGCCTATAAACAAGCAAAATTAAGCTATCGAAGCTACGATCGTTATGTCATTTCGATTATTTTTTAAAGTAAATTGACGAATGTTATTATGATTTTGCAGTTAAAAAGGTAATTATATATATACGGTAATTTAACATTGACAATACAAACAAATCCATTGTGTTTATTTATACGTTTTAGAAAACATTTTTTACCAAACCGAGCAGCAACAACCGAAATAGCGTTTCTGTTTAATTGTAATAAAATTAAAATTAAACGATCTATACAAGTTTTTACTTATAAATAATAGTAACGTAGATATACAAACTACTTATAACACATTTATTAAATATAAAATCGAATAATTAAAATGAAAAAAAAAACAGTTGATACAAAACGAGCGAAAGTCGCACAGCTTTGTGCTCACTGTACAATTCATGAATTAAGTATTATACATGTATATATATATATATTATACACACGCGATCTCATTCATTCAAAAGCGAAAAGTCTCACGAAAATATACAATGCAATACTAACAAGAACAAGTATACGCACAATACACCTGCGATAAATGACAGTCACAAACCGATTGACGCGGTCCGAGATACAGAAATAGCAATGTAGCCCATTGATGATGCCGATGATTGCTGACGACGAAAATTCTCTCTCTCTCTCTCTCTCTCTCTCTTACACACTGTCGCGAGCCTTACACATCATCATCGCACGATGGCTGCTTACGTATATCTGTGTATATATAGCGTGTGTCTATATATACGCAGTGCATAAACTATGGAGTTACACGCCACACTTCGCAAGTGCACACATTTCAGTGAGATCAATCAGTTCGAGCGAGCGGAATCGTCATTCGACGGAACAGCGATGAAAAGTAATAAGGAGAAACGAGAGAAAAGAGCCTAAAGCTAACTCCAGCTAAAAATAAACATCTTTACACGTACGACGCCAAGATATAATATAAAATATGGAGGCCGCTGACGCTTATCACGAGCACATTTACGTGTTTTCCTCAGCTTATTAACCTACTGCGATCATTCTCGCATTTTATAGCTTTGACATTGTAGTCGCGCGGTTATCGCAGCTGATATAACGGCTTGTGCGTCTGTCTCTCTCTTTGGCTGTTTCTCAATACAAAAGTGCGGCAATCGACATAAACAACGTCACCGCGACAATCGAATTACGCACAGGGGGGAAAGAGTCTCGCTGCGGAAAAGTGAAAATTCGTGAGTCAACGCATGCATACGAATACGCTTGGATCGCGGAGATTTTCCGGAGGTGCTGCTGTGAGCTTCGAGTAGTGGAGAGAGGCAAAAAACAAAATGAGTTGGCTACGGAGTAGTCCTCTCAGGAGTAGCTTTACGAAGCAACGTTCCAGAGATTCGCCACCCAAAGATGCGGATCCCGTTGCCTGCTATGACAGCTTTCGAAGACATTGGCAGCAAAGCCATGATATCATATGTCAATCGATGGTGAGTTTGTGATATGGCTGTTTTTCAATGTCGATTGACCACCTAACCTATGTAGGTGTCTGTGAATAAGACTGTTTTTGCCTTGTCCATAGTATTTGTTTGCTTTCGATGTTTCAGCCACCTAAAAACATACCTAGTCACGACGATGTGCTGGCTGTTGTTAGTCACGTCGATCACATGATGACGTTGTTGTTGGTGGAGTTGAGGGATTTCTCGTTGCAACATCGGCATCAGATCCAGCGTTTGCAACAGCAGAATATGGTATCTGCAGCGCAACTTAATACAAATTGCTCCCCTTGTCTGGAACATTTGTTGAGCGAGAATCTTCTTGATAAGTTGTACGATTGGAGTACTCATACTGGAAGGTAAGAGAGTAATGACTGGTAATAAGTTGGCTAGGTTTAAGAATCTATCTATCGTTTTGCTGTTGTTTCAGATTTGGCGATGCTGTCCGACTAGAGCAATTGAAACTGTATGAACTGTTGATATCTCATGACAGTTCTCTTTTAGCGAATGAACCAGTGACCAGACCTTTATTACGGGTATTAGATGACTGTGCTGGTGATATTATGCCAGTTGAGGTGCAGAAAAAATTAGTTATTTTGTTGAATCATGTATGCGTGGCTCTTGTTCAAAATAATGAACTGTTACGATTGTTTTTCCGTCCCACAGCTACAGGAAAAAATCGGTACGTCAACTCAGTTTACAATTGTCAAAAGTGGTCGATGTTAATTATTTTCAATACTAGACTAAAACAAGACATTTTTTTTACAGTTTTATTATATTTACATTATTGATTCCTTATATACATCGCGAGGGTGGTGTTGGTCAACAAGCAAGAGATGCAATGTTATTGTGTATGTCATTGTCAAAGAAGAACGACGAAATTGGAAATTACATCGCAGAAGAATCTCACATTTGCTCAGTATGCTATAAATAATGAAAAATGACTTAAAAAGGAATTTCGTTCGCACAATTCATTAAGTAATTAATTTATGTGTCTCACAATTTTAGGTATTAGCAACGGGTCTCAGCGGTTTGTATTCTTTACTTCCTAGAACACTGGACATCGAGAGCGAAGATTGGCACAGATTAACCGTGGATGATATAAATGATTTGCCAGCTCTTACACAGTTAATGAACTCGTTAGAATTTTGCAATGCAGTTGCTCAAGTAGTCCATCCATCGGTGCAAAAGCAGCTTCTGGAATTTCTTTATCGTGGCTTCCTTGTACCTGTTATCGGTCCAGCACTTCTGCAGGTAATTCTTTCGATTGCAATCGAGTGAATGAATTCAATGATAAATTCTTCGCCTTAACATTATGCATTAAATTGGTATGAATCAATTTCTAATGTGTACAACATTTTTAATCTACAATTGAACGCCTGATTCTATTCTCTAAAATTTATTCACTTGTGATTGTTGCTCTGTGTGATGGTGATGGTGGCTTTGTACTGGAAAATGGTGATGGTGTCGATCTGTTTGGCGAATATTATAATGATGCTTTGCATCGTTTTAAGGAATCTATTGACTTGTCCTTGGAAGAGCTTGACTCGCCGATGTACCGGGTTTGTATTTCTCGCATCGTGTTCGCTTTTGTTCGTTGATTCATTTCCTTCACGTGCAGTATCTTTGTGCTTTCGATTTTCCTGACTTTCCTCAATTTTCTCACAATACATTTTTACGTATGACACGACTAATCTTCATTCTTATTCATTAACAACAATCCAAATAAATGTGTCATTTTCTAGCAATCCATCAATTAATTTCAGCCTTTGACGGATGCATTCGTAAGCGGATGCATTCCCCCGTTATAAGCTACGAAATAGTATTTAGTATAATTTTTCTTTCCGAGCATGTTTTGTTGTTATAAGTAACAATTATTAACAAAAATTTTTATTAATTTCCATTGCAATTGAACAATTATACGTTTTTGTACAGACGTCCGTGGATGAACTGGTAGCAGCGACGGCGTATTTTGATCTTTTCCTGAGGTCAGTTAACGAACCAGGGCTGTTGCAGTCGCTTGTGCGATTCTTATTAGAAGAGAACTACGATGATCACCGGATCCTCGATCATCTCATTCGACGAATATCCTCTCAGTGCTCCAGGGTATGATTGAAACATTTCTTTTTTCCGGACGACCTTCTGCGATTACAATTTCTAACAGAAAAAATTTCGTTTAACGATTTCGTAAAACAGCTTAGCATAGTAACACTAGCTTTGTTCGAAACGCTCGTCGACCTGAACTGCGAGGATGTGATGTTGGAGCTGTGTTTGGGAGCCTTAGCGCCTTGTTCGCACGTTATGTTATCTCAGCGTCGTAGGCTACTCAGGGATCTTGATCCATTCGGTCGGTGTGCCGAAAAATTTTTATCGCTAGCGCCAAACTGCTGTGCGACTGTTTCTCCGTCCATACTTATGGCTGCTGCAGCTCTAACTGCAGCGTCGTCCAGTGCTTCGTCGAATCCATTGATGCAATTAGTGCCAAATGCTGCTTCCGTCGTTACCGTTCCTCCGTCCCAGGTAAATGATAAATAAAGGAAGTTGCTCGTGAGGTTTATTGATTCTTACAAATTCGTTTCCTAAACAGCAACAGCAAACTACTGCTTACAAAAATTCAAAACTTCCCGCGACGGTAGCTGCCGAGAGTTTGTATAGCAATTATTACGCTTATCTGAGAGACGCTAGACAAAAGATAGCAGCTTGTCAGCTCGCTTGTTCCAATTGGTCCAGGAGATACGAAGACGAAGAGGAAGAAGAAGATTACGAGGGAAATACAATCGATGGCGCAGACGATACCGACAATGAAAACGATCATTACGACGACGAGTACTATGAAAACGACAACGTCAGCTTTAGCAGCAACGCACAAAATAGCCCGGACAAAGAAAGGCGCTTGAGTCGACAAGTTAGCAATAACGGTACGTAAGGGTGAAGTTAAATAATTGAATGATTGAATGATTGTATGAAAAGCGTGTACGAATTTATTTTTCACTTGTTTTCTATTTGTTAACAAAAGCAGTTGAGAGAAAGAGCAGCGTTGACGAGAAGGTTGATAGAATCTTAGCAAGTTTTACGAATAAACCGATTAAGACAACGGACAACAAACAGAACTGCGAAGAGAATTCTTCGGAAATGACTAGCAAACTTACGTTGGCAGAACGAGAAAAACTCGACGCTGACATTGCTGAACTTCTCGGAGAAAAGGTTGACGATGTGAAGAACAGCGAGACCGAACTAGAGACTCTGACCGCGCGAAGTAGCCCAGCAGATGCCAAATCGCCGATTAGTACTGTCGAAGAATCAAACGCAACGTTAAATTCGCTACAACTTTCGCTTAGTGGTGGCGATAGCAGTGGTTATGAAAGTTTTGCCTTCAAAGGCTCAAGTGAATCGACACCTATCAATGAGGACTACGACGATTGTTCTAGCGAATCCAAAACAAGTCCAGCTCAGATATCTCCAACTCCCGCTGTTGATTCTTCTTTATCAGTTCGTGAACTACGCGAAAGGAGTAGTCGTCAATCGTTAACAGAAGAAACGACGGACCAAGCTTCATCGTTGAAGTTTCGACGTAGTCAGACGCAACAAAGGCGACATCGATTACAGAGAAAGAATGCTGTTTCCAAGGATTCAAAGACGTCTGCCTCTGACGGTAAACCAAGCGTTGGGATATTTTTGGATGTGTTATTAAAGAAACTTGAGTGTTTGATGGATAATAATGTATACGTTAATTTGCATTTGACCGGTCTTATCAGTCGACTTGCAATCTATCCTCAACCGCTCTTGCAATCGTTTTTACTCAATCATTCGTTGGTCTTCCAACCAAGCATCCGATCTCTATTTCAAGTAAAGAATATTCATTTTATACATTCATTTGGTTTTAGTTTAAATAGGTAGACTAGTTACTGATAATTATTTTTATTTTAAGGTTCTGGCATCTTTAAAGCATAAAATCGACGGGTTTATTGAAAAGCATCAGGAGGATGCTACCAACATTTTGGTAGAGCAAGCAAGAGTTTTTTTAATTTCGCGAGAGAATAGATTAGTAAACGCCAGAAAAAATGTACTCGAAGCCGCCGCTCAATTTCCTAGTCCAAAAAAGCATAGCGTAAGCGGAGAATTAACTAGTACAACTTCAGCGTCAATGTCGTCAATGCCAACTAGAGGTACGATAAGATAATATTATAATTAACTTACAGTTGCTATAAATTTCTAGTGCGTCGCACACAATACAGTACTTTTGCTTTTAAAATTTTCCACGATTAGTAATTACGTAAATGGTCATTTTTCTACAGGTATAGAATCAAAAAGAAGAAGTTTAACGTCATCACTAAAGCAAATGCTTAGGAAAACAACCAATAGCTTAGAGGCGCATATTGTTCCACTGGATTCCTTCAATAACAATGACTCATTTTCGTATATTACAGAAGAAGAACCTAGGAATGGAAGGCATAGGTAATGACATTTAAATTTAACTGTTGTTAGAATTCATATGATTTTGATACTTTGCTCTCTATACGAATAAAAATGACGTGTTCTTTTTACAGAAGTGATCCAAATTCGTGGGAAGTCGTGAATAAAGCGAACCGCATGCAAACTTTTGTAATATGTGCCGTCATATTAGACGAGTGGCTTAAAGAACTTGCTGCTATAACGCAAGAACACACTATTATCAGTTGGTTCAATGCTGCTGCCGCTTCTGAAAATCCAAGTCTTTATTAATTTCTTCAGTTTAGAAAAGTACAATGAAAATCGTAAGCAAGCCAATGAAAGTAATTATAGAGTCCTTCAAAGTTCGAAACTAAAACTTTATCAATTCTTTCTTTACTAATTTTAAACGCGCCAATATGCATAGTTGACAATTTTGCTGCAATACCGTTGCATCGAAGTTTTGGAATAATTGAAATTTTATTTTTTCATAGTCTATTTATTAAGAAGGATTTTGTGTTATATATACATACATAAAACATTATTTAGTATGTACATTATTATGATTATTATTAAGATAGAAAAACCGAGTGATTAATGTACATAAATATGTACAGTTAAAAATAAAAGATTACAATAATTGTCAATTTTAGACGAGCAGAGTAGATCTCTGTACGAATTAGTAGATACATACAAGTAGAAATTATTTCAATAAAAAAATGAAACGTAAAATAACAATATCAAATGTTAATGCATAATAACTAGTTAAAAATTATGTCTTGTGGCGCATAGTTACAACTGTATTGTAATGTATTCTTCCCAGTTATGTTTTGTATGTCGTTAAGGCTTTTGATGCTTATTCAGTCAGGAGCAAACATTTCCGTGCCAAACAACAAATTTTTCAGAAAACCATTTTCATAAAATAACGTTGTTAGAATTTTTAACATTTTAATGTAAACGTATATTTCTTATCAATTGCGCACTTATGTAGATAGAATATTTCAATATACATACGATTGTATACATAAATTTGTATTTATTGAGACTGAATTGTAAGCGTGACGATTTGCCTGTGCTGTAATTTAAAAAATTAGATTGTCTTTGATTTGAACAAATTATTTATCATAAGAGATCGTCTTGTCCATGAACATTCATTGCTATTAATTCTATTGTAAAAAAGTAATGAAAGTTATAATAATTCGAAAAATGTCAGTCAATTAATCGACACTGCCAATTGCCAAAATTTCATGCTGAAAAAATACGATTAGCATTCGCTATAAATTGAAGCAATTGAAAGCTGAGAATGAACTATGAATTAACATATATATATACATACAATTTCATAATATTGTACTACAAGAATTAACAACAGACTTTCAGATGTAATGATTTACCTTTGAATCGATTTAAATGTTTTAATGCAATTACGCGCTAATTTTTTTTAATTCTCTTATGAACTTTTTAAGGTAATCACGACACGCATACGAAAAAATACAGATAAAACTTGTAAAATTATAAAAAGCTCCTTTAATAACATTTATAATGACAAGTGCAGTGATAACAATTTGATGTAAATATTAGCAACTATTATTGTACATAATGAAAATAAAGAACTTTATAAATCTGATATATCTGCTGAATCCTAGCACACGATATAGTCAAAAGAAACGAAAGATTGAACGGATTTTCGTAAATACCCATTTTGTTTAATATGTTTTAAAACACTCATAACATTCTTCTCGAGTTAAAAAACGTTTTTTTTTAATTAACGCCTCGCGTGCTAATTTACATTTTATATACATACACAATTATAACTTTGTTCTCCAATGGTCTATTGTGATCTTTTTTTTAAATATTTTAAAAAAACGCTGAATGGTTTACCTTTCATTTCATGCATTAAATATCGAATTTCATTATTTAATTATCTAACTATGTGTTTTCAAACCCAAATTTTATTTTCTCAATGAGCATTGATATCGACAAAAAATAACGAAATTCAATACTGAAATACATGAAATCAATGTAAAAGGAAAGAGCTTTCATTAAAAAAAAAAAAATAATCATTAAAAAAGGCCTTTCAAGTGTCAAGTTTTGAGCATTTGAACTGCGGGAGTTCCCGGTATTACGGGATCTGTCTGTATTTATCTTTTACTTTTTTACCAATTAATATACTTTTAAGCGGCATATTTTCGATCGGTGACACAATGTTAATGGCTAATAACGACTTCGACGTACACAGGCGAAATTCCAGGGTGTCAAAAGAAATAACGAAACATTTAATAAATAATGCCGATTCTACCCTTAAATGGATTATCTTACAGTTGAAAGTAAAAATGGTATAAAGTACGCTTAATAAAAAAATGAATCTCGCAAATAACAACGAAAAACAGCGTCTCTGAGTTATATGCCAATATTCAATTATAACATTGTGAATTTCGTTCATATTTGAATTAATCTGAATAGTATTAAAAAGTAAACACAATAGAAAAATAGTGCCGATAGCGTCATAATAGATTCTATTTTACGTATACTGTGTGAAATCCAGGGTTGGTCGACTTAATCATAGACGGGGTGTGTACCACAGTACAAGACCTCAAAATGAGAAACCAGACAAAAAAAATAAAATTCAAAACGTCAATGGTTCTTGGATTTTAAACTGCGATGGCTGCTTCTTAGACTTCACATTCGATTGTCTGATTTTTAAATTATATTTTAAACTGTCTGGTTCTTCCTCTTAGTAGTTGGTATACGCGATATCAGACATGTTTTTAATTGTCTGGTTATTGAAACTTTTTTAATTTAATCGACTGATTCTTCTCCTGAGAGGTCGGTGTATGTACGGTAACAATGCATTTCTATCAGGGAACAAAGTCAACAATTGTTTTTTGTTCAATGTTGTACGAAGGTTAATAAGATTAACTATCAGTATCATATTTAATTGTCTGGTTATTGAAACTTTTTTAATTTAATCGACTGATTCTTCTCCTGAGAGGTCGGTGTATGTACGATAACAATGCATTTCTATCAGGGAACAAAGTCAACAATTGTTTTTTGTTCAATGTTGTTCGAAGGTTGATAAGATTAACTATCAGATCTTTCGGGTTTTCTTATTTATGTTCATTCATATCTTAAAGTTGCAATAAGGTATCATTAAGAATAAGTCATGTCTACGTTGATAAGAGGGAAAGAACGCGTTTGACGGTACGTATAAAGTATAAGCAAAATTCAAGATTCGAACTGTTTGACCATGGCTTATTATTATGTGTTAACGGCTCTTCTCGCGCTCGTCGGTTCTTTATTCCTTCACGTTTATTTACATTATTGTAGTAAAATTGGTATATTAGTGAATAAACTAAAAGGACCACCTTTGTTACCGATTATTGGCAATATGTTGGATTTTAACCTACCGTTAGGTATAACAGTGCGCATATCATCTTATTAATATATTCTTAATATCTTTGTAATATGATTTTTCGTCGTCTATTTTTGTTGACATTGGTAAACATCGTCGTAAGAATTTGCATCTGACGACTTTTGTAACTTATTTCTATTCTCTGTACAGTTTTAATTTGTATATCATTCAAGGGGACAAGTCATCTTCTAAATGCAAATTGTTAAATCCAAAATTTTAAATATATACAATAATGTAGTTATATTTATACTCGAATGACAGAAGATATTTTCTCTACAATTTCATAGGTCTGGCACTTCTATAAGTCCCGTGGTTATCTAATTACAATTGGCAGTAGAAAATTCATTTAGCGTAGGATTCAATGTCAACCGATGGATGGATTGAGCTCGAAATTGGTAATAATTATACTCTTCGATGTAGTCAGTTCAACAAGAATGTAGGGATGTAGAATTGAATGCACGGATAAATTATTAAAAACTCTAAAACTGCTTTTTTAATAAATTATTCAATAACAACTTTACACATTTTATGATGTCGAATTTTTTCCGATTCTTCGGTTAAAAATCCCTAAATTCACATTGAAAGCTGTGTATCAGAGAATCTTACTGCCAAGTTTCAGCTCAATCTATCCACGGGTTCTTTACAGACCTTACGGTGAAGTACGATTAATAAAAAAATCAATTTTGAGGAAAATTAAGTTGAACTTTGGAATCATCAAAAATGAGACTTTCAACCAGACTCTTGGAAAGATAATTTAGTATAAAAAGCAATAAAAACTAAAAGTTCTTGATAAATACGTATTATCTATACTTTGTAAAAGCTTTATTTACCAATTTACCACATTACTCATATGAGCATTTTAGATATGAACTGAGTATACAAGTACTATATTTCAGCATGTAATAAGTACTGTAATGACTTTTTGATTCAATTAATTATTTTATTGAATGAAAATTGATTTCTTCCTGAATAATTTGCCATTAACAGGCAGTTTTATACTGTCAAAAGGTATGCATAAGAATTGTTTGGTATACCGAGTCTTATCCGTAAAAATTTAGGCAGTTCGTTTTTATTTTGTGTGCAATTTGGTAATGAATTTATTTAGCGCAATAAGCCTAGCAGAATTTTGTAGTATGAGGCGTTTCCTATGAAAATAGACAATAAAAAAAATTCCCTTTTTTTACTTTTTAAAGGTGTCTTGACCTTAAAACAAGGCAATTCACCAAGCCAACTATGAAAATATAGATTAATAAAGTAATACGAGGATTATCATGATAATAAGGGAGACTGAAATAATTCAGAAATATCAAAAAAATTATAATTTGCTCCGCAATTGATACAAGTCATCTTTAAAAATTAAACACGTTCAATTTTCTTAATTGTGTTCAATTTCATGCGATATCAAGAACCATTATTCAATCTTTTAGATAAACTTGATCTCTTGCTAAGAACATTTTCTGATAAATACTACCCAATCTCCAGAGCATGGATTCTTTTTGAACCAGTAGTTCTCATACGTCATCCAGACGACTTGGAGGTAATTAGACTAATAAACAATTGAAAAATTGCATTCAATAAAATTAATATGGTTTCAAATCATCGCTATATCAGGTAATATTTACAAATCAAAAGTGTATTAATAAGCATTTTGGATACAAACATTTCGTACTATGGCTAAACGAAGGACTGCTGATAAGCAATGGTAACATATGACCATTTTGTTTTTCATCCAAATAGCTATTGCATCTAAAAACTCACTTCTGTGTAACGGTATTACCTAATAAGGTTCCAAATGGAGTCTTCGCAGAAAAATGTTGACACCGGCTTTTCATTTCAACGTAATGAAGAGGTACATGGAGATAACGATTGAGGAGGGAGATCGAGCAGTTACGAACTTACGATCCCAGTCGAAAGAGACAATACAAAACCTAATGGAATTCTGCTCAAAATATACTTTGAACATTATTTGCGGTATGCTTGGTAAACATAAGTGAAAACCTTTCTCTTTGCATAATTGTTTTTATTTTCTGTGTGGATGTATTCTAGAGTCGGCTATGGGAGTAGAATTAGACGGTCACAAGGACAAAGAGCTTGCAATCGAATACAAAAATGCTGTTCACAAGATTGGAAATTTTATAATATACAGGTTTTATTTAATATATTAACCAACATAACAAACGATCAGTATTTTTGTAACTAAATAATTATTCAGACCAACGATTTTTTCAATAGGATCACCAGGCCATATATTCGCGACTGGATGGTGCCATTCATGCCTCGCTATAATCGTCAAGTTAAAGAAGTACTGGCAAATTTAAATAATTTTACAAATAAGGTAGCCTACTAAGTCTAAAAAATTTCAACTCATTGTACAAAGCATATTTAGCAGTCTTTAATATATCAAATTAATTACCACATACCAAATTAATTATTTAATTACTCTGTTTGCAGATTGTCATGGAAAGGCGTAAATATCACGAGGATAACGAATACAAGGACTTGAACTTTGATTTGAACGAGAATAGCGAAAATATTTATGTTGGCAACAGAAAGCGATTAGCTATGCTTGATCATTTATTAGCCGCGGGAAGGAAGGGTCAAATAGACGATGCCGGCATCAAAGAGGAAGTGTCCACGTTTGTGTTCGAAGTAAGATTAGCATGATAAAATTGTACACATTAACTATCCTTCAATGCTATGCATATTATGTTTTTGAATTATTTTAAGGGACACGATACAACAGCTATGGCAATGTGCTTCGTTATTATGCTACTTGCTGAGAACAAAGAATGCCAAGTAATTAAAATCAATAAAATACTTGCTATGTCTGAATTCGATTAAATAAACAACTAATTCATGAATGTGTCATTTCTTAGGATTTAGCCAGAGAAGAAGTAGAGCGAATTCTCGGACCTAAAAATGGTCAGCTCGAAATTGCGGATCTCCAGAGCATGAACTATCTCGAGCGATGTATCAAGGAATCACTCAGACTCTTCCCATCAGTTCCATCAATTTCGCGACATCTACAAGAAGATGTACAACTGAGTAAAAATTGCTTTTTAGGAAAATAAGTAGTTACAATGTACGAGATGTTATAATATCTACTATTCTTTTCAGAAAATTGCAAATTACCAGCTGGAGTTGACGTG
Organism: Apocrypta bakeri; assembly: GCA_018906985.1. Taxonomy (NCBI): domain Eukaryota; kingdom Metazoa; phylum Arthropoda; class Insecta; order Hymenoptera; family Pteromalidae; genus Apocrypta; species Apocrypta bakeri. The sequence goes on along the minus strand of JACCIA010000001.1, from coordinate 21,499,539 downwards.
ATTCTCCGCATTGTAGATGTTCACAGAGATCCGAATTTTTGGCCAGAGCCAGAAAAGTTCGATCCGGATAGGTTTTTGCCAGAAGAAGTGGCGAAACGTCATAATTTTGCTTATGTACCCTTTAGCGCTGGATCTCGTAATTGCATTGGTAATTTTGTTGTTTTTTAAGAATTCTGTTTTGCAGAAATGAAGTCACAGACGTTGTTTTTAGGTCAAAAGTTCGGGATGATGGAATTAAAATCTCTGATGTCTCGTATTTTATACGATTTTTACTTGGAGCCGATCGACTATACACGTGACGTGCAGCTTATAACAGACGTCGTTATTCGTCCAAGTAAACCTATGCATACGAAATTTGTTAGAAGAGATAGACAATGTAATATTTAATTATATAAACTGTGTTTGTTGTACCTACGCCTGAGAAAACTTTGCAGCACAATAGTTTCCAGTTATGCTACGACTATAGGAAAATTCGTTTAAGGCTTTTGAAATTTGAACACGACAATCTCAGAAGATATGGATATGAAGCAGAGAGCAGTGAGCATGAGATTTTCTACTTGATACTAAGAAGTGTTATATTTCGTTTATGATTATTGACTGGAATGTCACGTGTTCGAGTACTTTTATATCCTTTATTAATAGCGATATGGTGTTTTATAGTTTATGCCAGTGGCAAACAAGATTTGTACGAGGAACGAGTATTTCTTTGATAAAATACTTCTCCACTGTTCTTGCAAATTTATCACATATTTTCTTTGGTATCACTACAATACAATATTACTTCGTGTGAAATTTTATCAGACTCATACGGTATTACGAACATATTGCGAAGAACTCTTTCATTTATTGTGACAAGGAGATTTAGGATTCAATTAATTAACTGATTTAATTCCTAAAGAGTCAAGAATCGCATAACTGCATGCATCCGAAGGTCATGTAGTTAGTGTTTTCAGGTGCTCTGTAATACAAAATTTAATATATTATTAGTTATTTTATAAAAAATATTCAATTTTTTTTAATTGCGGTACAAGGAGATATATACACAATATATCCCATTATATTAGCACTTCCAGGCGAGTATTTTCAGACGCTGTTCAGTAATGATTAGTATTATCAGACATTGTTTCGGAGTATATCAGGCTATTGCAGTCGACTTAGAATTATCTGCTTATGCAGTTCCAAGAATACTAATGGGGGAAGGTATCATTCGTACAGAAGTTATAAAAATCTTGAATAATCGCAGAAGTTATTGTTTGATTACAAGTCACGGAAATAATATCGCTAACACGTCATTCGCCGTGAAGCCATGGCCATGTACTGTCTCATCTTGGCTGCATTGGTCATTCTGAGTTTGATATTAATTCACTTGTACGTTCATCAGGGCACCAAAGTTGGAAGACTAATAAATAAGATTCCTGGTCCTCCAATAACAATACCCGTTTTAGGCAACGTAGTGGACGTAAATTTAGTTACAGGTATAATATTGCAAATTGGTAGTGAATCTATCATCTTTGAATTACAATTTTTCAGTACAAGATTGAGTGCGTTTTATTAGAATAACAATTTTTGATAATCAATCGATTAACGAAATACTATATAGTGTCAATAAAATTTTAAACACTATTTAATAAAATTATTGAAACAGGTTTTTTACGAATTGTTAACAGCTTGGATTTGTATAGCCTATAAAACCAGATAATTTACCAAGACAACTATAAAACTAGAAGTTAATGATGTATAACGAGGATAATCATGATAATAAGTGTAGATTTAATCATCAATTATCACCTTTCTATCCAAATAAATCTATGAACTATTGTAACCACATTTGGTGCAATACATCAAATGATTATTTCTTATTTCAGATAAACTTGAATTTTACATAACAACTTGTGCTAATAAATACTATCCAATCTTCAAAGTATGGCTGCTTTTTAAACCAGTAGTTCTCATACGTCATCCAGACGACTTGGAGGTAATTAAACTATTAAATAACTGAAAAAATGCATTTGATAAAATTTTAATGGTTTCCAATTCTTGTTGTATCAGATAATACTTACAAATCAAAAGTGTATTAATAAGCATTTTGGATACGAACATTTCGTACTATGGCTAAACGAAGGACTGCTGATAAGCAATGGTAACATATGACCATTTTGTTTTTCATCCAAATAGCTATTGCATCTAAAAACTCACTTCTGTGTAACGGTATTACCTAATAAGGTTCCAAATGGAGTCTTCGCAGAAAAATGTTGACACCGGCTTTTCATTTCAACGTAATGAAGAGGTACATGGAGATAACGATTGAGGAGGGAGATCGAGCAGTTACGAACTTACGATCCCAGTCGAAAGAGACAATACAAAACCTAATGGAATTCTGCTCAAAATATACTTTGAACATTATTTGCGGTATGCTTGGTAAACATAAGTGAAAACCTTTCTCTTTGCATAATTGTTTTTATTTTCTGTGTGGATGTATTCTAGAGTCGGCTATGGGAGTAAGATTAGACGGTCACAAGGACCAAGAGCTCGCAAACAAATACAAAAATGCTGTTCACAAGATTGGAAAATTTATAATATACAGGTTTTATTTAATATTGTAGCTAAAATACAATAAATAAGTATTGATCTTGTAAATCAATAAATATTCAGACCAACGATTTTTTCAATAGGATCACCAGGCCATATATTCGCGACTGGATGGTGCCATTCATGCCTCGCTATAATCGTCAAGTTAAAGAAGTACTGGCAAATTTAAATAATTTTACAAAAAAGGTAGCCTACTAAGTCTAAAAAATTTCAACTCATTGTACAAAGCGTATTTAGCAGACTGTAATATATCAAATTAATTACCACATACCGAAATAATTATTTAATTACTCTCTTTGTAGATTATCATGGAGAGGCGTAAATATCACGAGGATACCGAATACAAGGACTTGAACTTTGACTTGAACGAGAATAGCGAAAATATTTATGTTGGCAACAGAAAGCGATTAGCTCTGCTTGATCATTTATTAGCCGCGGGAAGGAAGGGTCAAATAGACGATGCCGGCATCAAAGAGGAAGTGTCCACGTTTGTGTTCGAAGTAAGATTAGCATGATAAAATTGTACACATTAACTATCCTTCAATGCTATGCATATTATGTTTTTGAATTATTTTAAGGGACACGATACAACAGCTATGGCAATGTGCTTCGTTATTATGCTACTTGCTGAGAACAAAGAATGCCAAGTAATTAAAATCAATAAAATACTTGCTATGTCTGAATTCGATTAAATAAACAACTAATTCATGAATGTGTCATTTCTTAGGATTTAGCCAGAGAAGAAGTAGAGCGAATTCTCGGACCTAAAAATGGTCAGCTCGAAATTGCGGATCTCCAGAGCATGAACTATCTCGAGCGATGTATCAAGGAATCACTCAGACTCTTCCCATCTGTTCCATCAATTTTTCGAAGTCTAACCGAAGATGTGCAACTGAGTAAAAATTGTTTTTTAGAAAAATAAGCAGTTACAATATATGAGATGTTGTAATATCTACTATTCGTTTCAGAAACTTGTAAATTACCAGCTGGCATTGACGTTATTCTCCGTATTGAGAGCGTTCACAGAGATCCGAATTTTTGGCCAGAGCCAGAAAAGTTCGATCCGGATAGGTTTTTGCCAGAAGAAGTGGCGAAACGTCATAATTTTGCTTATGTACCCTTTAGCGCTGGATCTCGTAATTGCATTGGTAATTTTGTTGTTTTTTAAGAATTCTGTTTTGCAGAAATGAAGTCACAGACGTTGTTTTTAGGTCAAAAGTTCGCAATGATGGAATTAAAATCTCTGATGTCTCGTATTTTATACGATTTTTACTTGGAGCCGATCGACTATACACGTGACGTGCAGCTTATAACAGACGTCGTTATTCGTCCAAGTAAACCTATGCATACGAAATTTGTTAGAAGAGATAGACAATGTAATATTTAATTATATAAACTGTGTTTGTTGTACCTACGCCTGAGAAAATTTTGTAGCACTACAGTCTGAAGTTATGCTAAAACTATACAAAAACTCGTTATTTTTTGTATATTTTTGTGTAATATAGAAATGTATTTAATTAAATATTATTAATTGAAAGACTTAAATTTTTATAAGTGTTTTAGATCTTCGGTAAGCTATTATAATACTCATTAAAGTGACGAACTGGTAAATTAGAGAAATTAAATAATAATCCACAGAAGAGACTTGGACGGCTACTTATCGAGAGTGGTATGACGATGCTATTAATAGAGTAGCCATTAATCAGTCCCCTGCAGTTATTATCGATATGACTATATCGTTGATGTCGAATAACTGGATTGTCTAATGCTTGAGTTATTTTTATCTTTAGTTGATAGCGATTCGGTGATTTTTGGTTCATACTAGTTGCGAAGAACAATTGATTTGAGGAACGAGTAATTTTTGAAAAACTGATGTATGAATGTAGATAATACTTTTTTATTAACGTAGAGAAACACCTATAACACGATGGTACATCATGGTATTATTTATTTATGAAGATACCTATATCGACTACAAAACTATAAGCATTGATCATAATTTATGAAACAAGTTCTGCTTACAGTGCATGTAAATGAGAAAAAGTTCTGTTTTTCACGATCTACAACTTCTCTATTAAATATTTTTATGTAAAATACTCGGAATTTCACTTATCAAAGCAAACATCGTTATTAACAATTTGTCAATGTTATTACAGTTCATTTATAAGAATTTCACTATGTTAATTTTCAATAGGTCACGTCGTTAGGATAAGGGGAACGTCCCAAAATTATTAAGATAATCGTTCCGCAAAAATTTTTTTGTTAACATTATTAGATAAAATTAAATATTACTCCCATTTTAAAATTAAAGAAGAAAAAAAAACATAATATCTTTTTTGGTTTGTACAAAAGGTATATTTGTGTAAAATTTCAACTTGATTGATCGATAATAGTATAAGTAATTAATTATTGCTATTAATTCGATCGTAAAAAAATAATGAAAATTATAATAATTCGAAATAAGTCAGTCAATCAATTAACACTGCCAACTGTCAAAATGTCGATTGTAATGATTTACTTTTGAATCAATTTAAACATTTTAATGCAATTACGCATTAATTATTATTTATTCCCTTATGAACTTATTAAGATGAACGCGACACACATAACAAAGAATAGAGAAAAAGTTTGGAAATTTATAAAAAGTATAACGACATTTATAATGACAAGTGCAGTGATAACAATTTTATACAAGTACTAGAAACTATTATAGCACATAATGAAAATAAAGAACATTGGACGAGTCAATCGAGAAGTGGCTTTTTAATGATTACAGTGAAAACAGTAAAGATAAACATTAACAAGAGAAAAATAATATCAAACATCAACAACGTGCTTATTCAATTCAGTTATAAGGTGAAAAGTCACAAGCAAATTTATATTCTATTTGTTTTAAGAAACCGTTTTAGCAAATGTCGACGCCTTTTGTCGAGGATAAACCAGCGAATTCAAAGGCAGATTTCAAGTACCCGTCAGTTAAACAAACTGAACATACACAAATTTATATTAATCGAATTGTTTACTTCTGTGGTGAGCGAGCCGAAAATGCGTTGTTCACGTGTGTGGCAAATATCATGTAACGTTAAAAAACTAATAATTGATTTACACGTACAAAGAAGTCAATGCCTCGTTTTTCAATGCACTCTTTTTCTCATACCCAATGAATTCTCATACAATTATAAAATCTAATTGACATGACCAAGAACTGATATTATAGCATTGTACATATTCCGATGCTAAAATGTGTGCTTTATCGCTTCGGTACGTTCAATACGATGATGCATCTAATGAAAAATTCATGCGATCTTCAAAACAGTTTCTATCGTATCAAAAGACAAATTTTCGCTGCTTAAACAGAGTCTTCATTTGTTAAAGTCAAAAGCGTGAATATTCACTTAAAGTCTGTGTATCCGTGTATCCGTAAATGAGACAATCCACAAAATACGCAAACAAAGTCGGTCCCCGAAAATAGAAAAGTCACTTGTGAGGGCATTTAACTTGCCACTCAGTTTTTACAGCCAAAAATGCAAACAATTGTTTTTTGATTATTTATATTTTCGATTCGACGAATAAATATTTTTCAAGTATGCATGCATTAAATATTTATTTAAAAGTATAGTTATATATATATATATATATATATATATATAACGAATCTCCTTGATTTAGATATAATGAATCGTCCGGATTGGATGTACGGATTAGAAGTTGGGTAAATTACTTTCAAAGTTCATTTTCCATAATATTGATAAGAATATATGTACATAGACAATAGATGATAGCCTTTTCAAATGTTAATAAAAATTATTTAATCTGAAAGTAGACTTCAAAAGGTTCAAAAGCAAATTTCACTGTAGTACGGAAAATTTTAATTCATGGCTGGTTCTTAGACTTCACATTCGAGTGTCTGATATTTCTCCTCTCAGGAGTCGGGATACACAATATCAGACATGTTTTTGACTGTCAGGTTATTGAAACTTTTTTATTTAATCAACTGATTCTTCTCCTGAGAGGTCGGTGTATGTACGGTAACAATGCATTTCTATCAGGGAACAAAGTCAACAATTGTTTTTTGTTCAATGTTGTACGAAGGTTAATAAGATTAACTATCAGTATCATATTTAATTGTCTGGTTATTGAAACTTTTTTAATTTAATCGACTGATTCTTCTCATGAGAGGTCGGTGTATGTACGATAACAATGCATTTCTATCAGGGAACAAAGTCAACAATTGTTTTTTGTACAATGTTATGTAAAGGTGAAAAAGATGCACTAATCGAACTGTTTGATCCTTCGGATTTATATTCATTGGTATATTGAAGTTGAAAAAATGTATTATTAATTCAGTTACGTCTATGTTGATTAGAGAAGAGACAATGCGTTTGATGGTATGTATAAAGGAAGCAGAATTCAATAATCGTACTATTTGACCATGGCTTACTACTATGTCTTGACGGCTCTTCTCGCGCTCGTCGGTTCTTTATTGCTTCACGTTTATGTACATTATTATAGTAAAGTTGGTGTATTAGTGAATAAACTAAAAGGACCTCCTTTCTTACCGATTATTGGCAATGTGTTGGATTTTAACCTACCGTTAGGTATAACAGTGCGCATATCATCTTATTAATATATTCTTAATATCTTTGTAATATGATTTTTCGTCGTCTATTTTTGTTGACATTGGTAAACATCGTCGTAAGAATTTGCATCTGACGACTTTTGTAACTTATTTCTATTCTCTATCCAGTTTTAAATTGTAAATCACTTAATTTGGAAATTTAATATCACCTTTTTATCCAAATAAATGTACTATTGCAACCACATTTGGTACAATATACCAAATGATTATTTCTTATTTTAGATAAACTTGATATTTACATAACAACATCTACTAATAAATACTATCCAATCTTCAAAGTATGGCTGCTTTTTAAACCAGTAGTTCTCATACGTCATCCAGACGACTTGGAGGTAATTAGACTAATAAACAATTGAAAAATTGCATTCAATAAAATTAATATGGTTTCCAATTTTCGCTGTATCAGATAATATTTACAAATCAAAAGTGTATTAATAAGCATTTTGGATACGAACATTTCGTACTATGGCTAAACGAAGGACTGCTGATAAGCAATGGTAACATATGACCATTTTGTTTTTCATCCAAATAGCTATTGCATCTAAAAACTCACTTCTGTGTAACGGTATTACCTAATAAGGTTCCAAATGGAGTCTTCGCAGAAAAATGTTGACACCGGCTTTTCATTTCAACGTAATGAAGAGGTACATGGAGATAACGATTGAGGAGGGAGATCGAGCAGTTACGAACTTACGATCCCAGTCGAAAGAGACAATACAAAACCTAATGGAATTCTGCTCAAAATATACTTTGAACATTATTTGCGGTATGTTTGGTAAACATAAGTGAAAACCTTTCTCTTTGCATAATTGTTTTTATTTTCTGTGTGGATGTATTCTAGAGTCGGCTATGGGAGTAGAATTAGACGGTCACAAGGACAAAGAGCTTGCAATCGAATACAAAAATGCTGTTCACAAGATTGGAAATTTTATAATATACAGGTTTTATTTAATATTTTAACCAACATAACAAATGATCATTATTTTTGTAACTAAATAATTAATTAAACCAATAATTTATTCAATAGGATCACCAGACCATATATTCGCGACTGGATGGTGCCATTCATGCCTCGCTATAATCGTCAAGTTAAAGAAATACTGGCAAATTTAAATAATTTTACAAATAAGGTATCCTACTAAGTCTAAAAAGCTTCAACTCATTGTACAAAGCGTATTTAGCAGACTGTAATATATCAAATTAAATACCACATACCGAAATAATTATTTAATTACTCTCTTTGTAGATTATCATGGAGAGGCGTAAATATCACGAGGATACCGAATACAAGGACTTGAACTTTGACTTGAACGAGAATAGCGAAAATATTTATGTTGGCAACAGAAAGCGATTAGCTATGCTTGATCATTTATTAGCCGCGGAAAGGAAGGGTCAAATAGACGATGCCGGCATCAAAGAGGAAGTGTCCACGTTTGTGTTCGAAGTAAGATTAGCATGATAAAATTGTACACATTAACTATCCTTCAATGCTATGCATATTATGTTTTTGAATTATTTTAAGGGACACGATACAACAGCTATGGCAATGTGCTTCGTTATTATGCTACTTGCAGAGAACAAAGAATGCCAAGTAATTAAAATCAATAAAATACTTGCTATGTCTGAATTCGATTAAATAAACAACTAATTCATGAATGTGTCATTTCTTAGGATTTAGCCAGAGAAGAAGTAGAGCGAATTCTCGGACCTAAAAATGGTCAGCTCGAAATTGCGGATCTCCAGAGCATGAACTATCTCGAGCGATGTATCAAGGAATCACTCAGACTCTTCCCATCAGTTCCATTAATTACTCGAAATCTACAAGAAGATGTGCAACTGAGTAAAAATTGTTTTTTAGGAAATCAAGTAGTTACAATGTACGAGATGTCATATCTACTATTCTTTTCAGAAAATTGCAAATTACCAGCTGGAGTTGACGTGATTCTCCGCATTGTAGATGTTCACAGAGATCCGAATTTTTGGCCAGAGCCAGAAAAGTTCGATCCGGATAGGTTTTTGCCAGAAGAAGTGGCGAAACGTCATAATTTTGCTTATGTACCCTTTAGCGCTGGATCTCGTAATTGCATTGGTAATTTTGTTGTTTTTTAAGAATTCTGTTTTGCAGAGATGAAGTCACAGACGTTGTTTTTAGGTCAAAAGTTCGGGATGATGGAATTAAAATCTCTGATGTCTCGTATTTTATACGATTTTTACTTGGAGCCGATCGACTATACACGTGACGTGCAGCTTATAACAGACGTCGTTATTCGTCCAAGTAAACCTATGCATACGAAATTTGTTAGAAGAGATAGACAATGTAATATTTAATTATATAAACTGTGTTTGTTGTACCTACGCCTGAGAAAACTTTGCAGCACAATAGTTTCCAGTTATGCTACGACTATAGGAAAATTCGTTTAAGGCTTTTGAAATTTGAACACGACAATCTCAGAAGATATGGATATGAAGCAGAGAGCAGTGAGCATGAGATTTTCTACTTGATACTAAGAAGTGTTATATTTCGTTTATGATTATTGACTGGAATGTCACGTGTTCGAGTACTTTTATATCCTTTATTAATAGCGATATGGTGTTTTATAGTTTATGCCAGTGGCAAACAAGATTTGTACGAGGAACGCGTATTTCTTTGATAAAATACTTCTCCACTGTTCTTGCAAATTTCTCACATATTTTCTTTGGTATCACTACAATACAATATTACTTCGAGTGAAGTTTTATCAGACTCATACGGTATTACGAACATATTGCGAAGAACTCTTTCATTTATTGTGACAAGGAGATTTAGGATTCAATTAATTAACTGATTTAATTCCTAAAGAGTCAAGAATCGCATAACTGCATGCATCCGAAGGTCATGTAGTTAGTGTTTTCAGGTGCTCTGTAATACAAAATTTAATATATTATTAGTTATTTTATAAAAAATATTCAATTTTTTTTAATTGCGGTACAAGGAGATATATACACAATATATCCCATTATATTAGCACTTCCAGGCGAGTATTTTCAGACGCTGTTCAGTAATGATTAGTATTATCAGACATTGTTTCGGAGTATATCAGGCTATTGCAGTCGACTTAGAATTATCTGCTTATGCAGTTCCAAGAATACTAATGGGGGAAGGTATCATTCGTACAGAAGTTATAAAAATCTTGAATAATCGCAGAAGTTATTGTTTGATTACAAGTCACGGAAATAATGTCGCTAACACTTCATTCGCCGTGAAGCCATGGCCATGTACTATCTCATCTTGGCTGCATTGGTCATTCTGAGTTTGATATTAATTCACTTGTACGTTCACCGAGGCAGCGAATTCGGAAGATTGATAAATAAGATTCCTGGTCCTCCAATAACAATACCCGTTTTAGGCAACGTAGTGGACGTAAATTTAGCTCCAGGTATAATATTGCAAATTGGTAGTGAATCTATCATCTTTGAATTACAATTTTTCAGTATAAGTTTTAGTGTGGTTTATTAGAATAACAATTTTTGATAATCAATCGTTTAACGAAATACTATTAAGTGTTAATAAAATTTAAAACATTATTTAATCAAATTATTGTAACCACATTTGGTGCAATACATCAAATGATTATATCTTATTTCAGATAAACTTGAAATTTACATAACAACAGTGGCTGATAAATATTATCCAATCCTCAGAGTATGGCTGCTTTTAAAACCAGTAGTTCTCATACGTCATCCAGACGACTTGGAGGTAATTAAACTATTAAATTACTGAAACTTACATTTAATAAAATTTCTATGCTTTCCAATTACACTGTAACAGGTAATACTTACAAATCCAAAGTATGCTAATAAGCATTATGCTTACGAACATTTTGCTCTATGGCTAAACAATGGCCTGCTGCTTAGCAATGGTAATATATTATATGACCGTTTCATTTTTCATTCAACTAGCGATTGCATCTAAAAACTCACTTCTGTGTAACGGTATTACCTAATAAGGTTCCAAATGGAGTCTTCGCAGAAAAATGTTGACACCGGCATTTCATTACAACGTAATAAAGAAGTACGTGGAGATAACGATTGAGGAGGGAGATCGAGCAGTTACGAACTTACGATCCCAGTCTAAAGAGACGATACAAAATCTAATGCAATTATTCTCAAAATATACTTTGAACATTATTTGCGGTATGTTTGGTAACGATAAGTAAAGACGTTTCCCTTTGCATAATTGTTTTTATTTTCTGTGAGGATGTATTCTAGAGTCGGCTATGGGAGTAAGATTAGACGCTCACAAGGACAAAGAGCTCGCAATCAAATACAAGGAGGCTATTCGCAAGATTGGAAATTTTATAATATACAGGTTTTATTTAATATATTAACCAACATAACAAACGATCAGTATTTTTGTAACTAAATAATTATTCAAACCAACATTTTATTCAATAGGATCACCAGGCCATATATTCGCGACTGGATGGTGCCATTCATGCCTCGCTATAATCGTCAAGTTAAAGAAGTACTGGCAAATTTAAATAATTTTACAAATAAGGTATCCTACTAAGTCTAAAAAATTTCAATTCATTGTACAAAGCGTATTTAGCAGTCTTTAATATATCAAATTAATTACCACATACCAAATTAATTATTTAATTACTCTGTTTGCAGATTGTTATGGAAAGGCGTAAATATCACGAGGATACCGAATACAAGGACTTGAACTTTGACTTGAACGAGAATAGCGAAAATATTTATGTTGGCAACAGAAAGCGATTAGCTATGCTTGATCATTTATTAGCCGCGGAAAGGAAGGGTCAAATAGACGATGAAGGTATCAAAGAGGAAGTTTCAACGTTTGTGTTCGAAGTAAGATTAGCATGATAAAATTGTACACATTAACTATCCTTCAATGCTATGCATATTATGTTTTTGAATTATTTTAAGGGACACGATACAACAGCTATGGCAATGTGCTTCGTTATTATGCTACTTGCTGAGAACAAAGAATGCCAAGTAATTAAAATCAATAAAATACTTGCTATGTCTGAATTCGATTAAACTAAACAACTAATTCATGAATGTGTCATTTCTTAGGATTTAGCCAGAGAAGAAGTAGAGCGAATTCTCGGACCTAAAAATGGTCAGCTCGAAATTGCGGATCTCCAGAGCATGAACTATCTCGAGCGATGTATCAAGGAATCACTCAGACTCTTCCCATCAGTTCCATCAATTTTTCGAAGTCTAACCGAAGATGTGCAACTGAGTAAAAATTGTTTTTTAGAAAAATAAGCAGTTACAATATATGAGATGTTGTAATATCTACTATTCGTTTCAGAAACTTGTAAATTACCAGCTGGCATTGACGTTATTCTCCGTATTGAGAGCGTTCACAGAGATCCGAATTTTTGGCCAGAGCCAGAAAAGTTCGATCCGGATAGGTTTTTGCCAGAAGAAGTGGCGAAACGTCATAATTTTGCTTATGTACCCTTTAGCGCTGGATCTCGTAATTGCATTGGTAATTTTGTTGTTTTTTAAGAATTCTGTTTTGCAGAAATGAAGTCACAGACGTTGTTTTTAGGTCAAAAGTTCGCAATGATGGAATTAAAATCTCTGATTTCTCTTATTTTATACGATTTTTACTTGGAGCCGATCGACTATACACGCGACGTGCAGCTTATAACAGACGTCGTTATTCGTCCAAGTAAACCTATGCATACGAAATTTGTTAGAAGAGATAGACAATGTAATATTTAATTATATAAACTGTGTTTGTTGTACCTACGACTGAGAAAAGTGTCCTGTACGCTAATAATATACAAAAATTCGTTTAAGGTTTTTGAAATTTCCACTTGATTCTAAGATATGTTATATTTCGAATTTCATGTAAAATATCGAAATAATTAATAATAAATAAAAATAACAACTAAAGGCTTTAATTTTTAAAATTATGTTTTAGATATTCGATAATCTGGCATAGTTTTCATTGCAATTATGAGAATTCATAGAATAGTCTGTAAAAAAGACTCGAACAGTCTCGAACGTATCGATAGTCTATTGAGTAGTTTTATTAACAAAGTGCATTTAATCTTCGATTCCCTTCGGTTATTATCTACATGAGTGTCGTCGATGACGAATAACTGGATCGTCGTTAATATCTATAGTGTGACCTGTATCTGTACTTTATACAAGTTGGAAAAAAGAATTGGTTATGAAAAACCAGTAATTTTTCAAATAAATACTGCGGAAATAGAAAATACGACAGATTAAATCCATTATTTTATGTGCGAATCATGATATGATGAAAATACCTTTAGTAACTACAAAACTACACATATTGGTCTCAATTCGTGCATCGAGATCTACTTCTAGTCAATATTAATGTTATTGGTCAAATTATCTCAGTTTTCTGCCTAATTTGTTGATAGAATACTTCTCAACTGTTCTTACAATATTTTCACATATTTTCGTTGGTATCACTACAATATAAAATTACTTCGAGTGAAGTTTTATCAAACTCAGATGGTATGGCAAACTTTTTTTTTCGAAGAATTTTTTAATTTACTGTGAAAAGTAGCTTTATCGACCTTCATCTTAAGGCGTACAATATACAATGTGATCTATGCATTATTTTATGTGATTTAATTCCTAAAATGTAATGAATCGCATAACTGCGTGTATTTCAAAGTCATGTAGTTAGTGTTTTAAGGAGCTCTGTGATAGAATAATCTAATATATTATTAATTATTTAAGAAAAAAATATTTAATTTTATAAATAATAGCGATACAGTGGAGATTTTTTAGCACTTCCAGGCAAAATACTTCCGCACCGGCTTTTCACTATTATCGATGTTTATTTTAAATATTATCAGACACTGTTTAGTAATGATTAAAGCATTTCAATATTTATTAAGCATTGCTATCGACTGAGAATTATGTGTCTCGTGCAGTTCTGAAGTTATTAATGAGGGAAGGGAACACTATTCTAACCGATAAATAAATCTTCAATAATAACACAAGATCTTATTTGAAGCTACGTTCACCAGGGCTGTGAATTTGAAAGATTTATAAATAAAATTCCTGGTCCTCCATTATGAATACCCGTTTTAGGCAATTCGTTGGACTTCAATTTAGCTCCAGGTATAATATTGCAAATGTGTAGTGAATTTTTTAGTATAAGTGATAATGAATCGTTTAATGAAATAACATTTAGCGTTAATTAAATTAAAAAAAAAATTGAATATTGTTTACAAAGTTTAATTTTTTACTTAAAAGCATATTAAATCATTTGTAAAACGTAATTTTGTAAGTTTTTTCAATGAAATATATGTGACTGAAATTAGATGAATATAAAATACGTCCTTAAAAGAATGTTGATGCATTGAGTCATCAGCAAACATTTCTCTGTCATCTAAATTATTGAGTTATGAGAATTTATAACATTTCAATGTAAGCGTATATGTGTATGAATCACTCATTTGTGTAGATAGTGCATTCTACCAGACACACAATTGTCTACATAAATTTGTATTTATTGAGACTGAATTGTATAAGCATAAGTCAATAACCCAGTGCTAAAATTAAACTGGCGCGCGACACTTACTGTCATAGATAGCTTCGCGTTTTGCACACGCATACCACATCATTATTACATACAATTATTCCATTCTTTAAATAATAATTTTGAATAAAATTTATTTTTGTCACATTAAACATTAAGACAAACGACAATAACAACAAAATATCCAGATTAAGTGTATTTCAATCTCGTGAAAGCAAATAGTACACGTTTTGTAGTATAAATGAGAAAAAGTTTTGTTTCATCAACTACAACTGCTCGATTAAAATTTTCTATAGAGGATACTTAGAATTTCACTTATCATATAAAAAATTGCTAAAAATCCCTGTACAGCGGCTCCTCCGATTTGGCATTGGTATTCTATTCTGAATGTATCGCTGTTTACGGAAATTGGTCCAGATAACGCCTATTACAGTACTTAACGACTGGTCGTTCGGAGCACACTGTCACACCAATCCGTTCAGATTCTCAAACTCAAATGCAAGTGTTTACTTTAAGACATCGTAGAGCTAAATACTACTCGAAAATACACACACAAGACATACATAAATCACAATACATTCCTTCATTCGGATGACTCCACAATGACGATCGTCAATTCAAATCAATCGAAATATGTCCTGTTGTTGTATGACATGTTACCTGCCTTAAGCCTTGTCTATCATACATACTAGGCATACATCCTAAATTACTTTATCACACACGCAAACTCGCACATAATTACAAAATCGTTATGAGATAAAATTCGCTATTTTGATAATCAAAATATTAAAAATGTAGTTCTAGGATTATTTGTAAGTAATCAGGCGGTTCCGTATACTAAGGAGCTCCGCTCGGGCATGAATAGCAAAATTTATAAATCACTTGGGAGTGATATTAAGTAAATGGTGTTTTTATTGAGGAAGCTGAGAGCCAACAAAAAACCTAGTTTTTCCAATGACAAAGAAATAAATAGAGATAATAATATCAAGGACAGTGATAAACATTGAGTTTTAGAAAATCTATATTGAAATACACGAGCCAACTATTTTATAAGTTGGCTGGTTCTTGTATGGTCAAATGTATGGTAGTTGAATCTCTGTTTGAACTGTCGGATTCTTCAAATACTTGTTCCAACTGCCTGTTATTGAAGTCTTCTCGCGAACTGGCCAGTTCTTCCTTATAGACGTCGGTATACATAATAACAGATTTTTTTTAATTGTCTAGTTATTCAAAAATTTTTTTTAATGCTTGCTCGAAACTTCATTTGAATTGATGGTTATTCCAATTTTTTTTAATCAACTGCAATGAATAATGAAAACAATGTGAGGTAACGATGCAAAGTATTAAATAATTGAAGTATTTGATCCTCCACGTACTTGTTCATCGGTGTAGTAAAGTCACCATTTTGTATAATTAAAGATAATCCACTTCTATGTTGAATGGAAGAAAAACAATCGTTTGCGTCAATCGAGAAACTAATGGACGGTCGCGGTGTTTGATTGATTTAGCAAACAGTTTCTGCGTTTGATGGTAAGTTATATATAGTAAGCAAGATTCGACACCTGAAATATATGTGCTAACGGCTCTTCTCGCGCTCGTCGGTTCATTATTGCTTCACGTTTATTTACATTATTGTAGTGAAGATCGTGTATTACTGAATAAACTAAAAGGACCTCCTATGTTACCGATTATTGGCAATGTGTTAGATTTTAACCTAACGTTCGGTATAACAGTTCACATATCAGCTTATTATTATATTTTTAAGATAATCATAAGATTAATTAATAATGTTTAACGAGATTAAGATAATAATAATAATAAGTGTTGTATACTCAGTTATCTTATAAATCAATAAATATTCAGACCGTTTATTTATTCTGAGAAAACATTGCAGCATCATAGTTTTCAATTAGGCTAAAACTATACAAAAACTCGTTTAAGGTTATTGAACTTTGATGACGACATTTTTATATAATATCTGTATGGACGTCAGCGTGTGTAATTAATATTCAAATGGCTTTAATTTTTAAAAGTGTTTTGAATCTTGGATAAGCTGTCAAATTACTCATAGTAGTTATGAGAGACAAATTGTCTGAGGTGGCTTCTGATCGAGAGTCAATTGAGTGATTCTATTAGTAAAGTAGATATCAATCGTAGATATTATCCATTCCTAAATCGTCGTTGATAGCTATCATGTGATCTGTATCTGTAGTTTATACAAGTTGAAAAAAACAATTGGATATGAAAACCCAGTAACTTTTCAAATAAATACTGTGGCAGTAGAAAATACGACAGATTAAATCCATTATTTTATGTGCGATTTATGATATTATTTTCTTACGAAAAACTCACTAATTTGTAGTACATTTATGTATTATTTATTTATGAAATTACCTTTAGTAACTATAAAACTACACATATTGGTCTCAATTTGTGCATCGAGATCTGCTTCTAGTCAATATTAATGTTATTGGTCAAATTATCTCAGTTTTCTGCCTAATTTGTTGATAGAATACTTCTCAACTGTTCTTACAATATTTTCACATATTTTCGTTGATATCACTCCAATATAAAATTACTTCGAGTGAAGTTTTATCAAACACGGATGATATAGCATATTTTTTCTTGCTCAGAATTTTTTAAGTTATTCGCTTAATCTTGCTTACTTGCAATTTGTTTCATCACCACGATCGTCTACTTAAAGTCGCCATACATACAAGTGCGAAAATATGTCGACGTATCGAGTAACCATGAATTAGAACAATAATAAAGTACACAGTATGTTTTTCAAAGAATTTTAAGTGCATGATTGTATTCTTAAAAAAATAATAAGTACTTATTAAAGTTTTCTGCCGCTTTATAATGTATACTTTAATATATTATGTATTGTAATTATGACAATCCGGTTACATTCAATTAATGAAATTTAAAAAAATTAGTAGAAAAAATAGAAATAGAAAAGTGGAAATAGATATATGTATCAGGAATTGCAGTAGACTGAGAATATTTATTTTCCAAGTCGCATGAATGATCCGCCTCTCGCGATCCCAAGAATAGTAGTGGGGGACGTTACATTACGTGTATGCACAAAAGAATTCTTCTTCAAAGGCATGTACGAATGCAAGTTTCTGAAACATCATTCGTTGTGAAACCATGGCCATGTACTATCTCATCTTGGCTGCATTGGTCATTCTGAGTTTGATATTAATTCACGTTTACGTTCATCAGGGCACCAAAGTTGGAAGACTAATAAATAAGATTCCTGGTCCTCCAATAACAATACCTATTTTAGGCAACTTGTTGGACATTAATTTACTTCCAGGTATAAAGTATAATTCGATCAGTCATCTTTGTTCAATAATTTCTTGAGTTTAAAATTGGATTGTGTTATTTAGAATATCCATTTCATATAATAAAGTGTTTAATTTAATAACTTAAAGTATTAATTGTGAATAATTAATTTTAGTAAATATATTTCTGATATAATTATTTTAGGACATTATTTTTTAAAACAATTTATTACTTAGTGTTAGAAAATTAATAATGTTGTTTTGTATCGAAGCGAACAGCTTAATAGCAGAGTTACAGAGTGCATTATATTATATCGACAATATTAAAACTACGAGTTAAACTTATTTTAAAAAACTATATTTTAAAAAACTATTAAGAAAACTAGTGTTTTTGTTGGAATAACACTACATTATTTGTGTCATTCTTTGTTTGAATAATCATTCGTGCAATGCAATTTTTGTTTATCATAACACGAATTTCATGATATAAGATTGCTTGAATAATTTTCCTGTGACGCATGAAGTAATACATATGGATCTTTAGGCCATTAAGATTGCACGGAATTCGGACTTAGAATTTATTGCTCAGAATTTTCCAAAACTGCACAATTTTTTATTCTAAGTATGTACTCTAATAATATATCACATGTCAATTTATGTGCAATTAAAAGGAGAATGATTTCATAAAATTAATCTACACAGTTTATAGTAATACATTGAAAAAAATTGAAGTGCGTTGAGAAAATATATAGATTTATTTGGCGCAAACAGATAGTATTCACAAAGCATGCATTGTTTTTAATATCAATATCAGTGTTATCTCCTCGATATCCGCAATAACTGTAACAACGTTTTCCTTGGTATAATGATCGTGATTAAAGTAAAAAAATATAATCATTTAATTCACGCGAAAATTCACGCATAAGTGGTTAAATTTAGAAGTCTGATTTGATCACTACTATTTCAGTTGAAATTTATAAATTATTACTAAAATGGAGCGAAAAATACTATCCGATTTACCGAATATGGTTTGGTCTCAAAGCACTAATTCTACTTCGTCATCCAGATGACTTAGAGGTAAGAAAATATTGTAAATAATAAAATCGTTATTAAGCCAACAAATAAACATTGTTTCGCATCAGATTATTCTAACCAGTTCGAAGCACATAAACAAAGATTTTGCATATGAACATTTTCAATTATGGTTAAACGATGGCCTCCTGATCAGCAATGGTAATATTCTAAAATACATTTTTCTTATGATTTATAATTTCATCGAAACATAGTTAACGTTTTGTGATACAACTAGGAAATAAGTGGCACGAGCGGCGAAAAATTTTAACTCCGGCATTTCACTTCAACGTACTGAAGAAGTACATGGAAATAACAAATGAAGAGGGATCCAGAGCAATTACTCGTTTAAAATCCCAGGCAAAAGATATGAAACAAGATCTACTGTCGTTTTGTTCAAACCTTACTCTAAACGTTATTTGCGGTAATTAAGAAAAGAAAATTATAATGGTTTTTGTGAATCTCAATAAACTTAATATTGCGATTAATTATTAGAATCTGCTATGGGGATCCGATTAAATGGCAGCGAGGATATGCAAACCTCGTTAAAATACAAGGATGCAGTGTATAGAATGGGGAACATCATAGTTTACAGGTCTAATAAAATTATTTAATAAGTATACAATAATCGAGTATTCATCTCTAGATCAAGTGCTGATTAAAATGATAATTTATTCAACAGGACGTTAAGGCCTTACATATGGGACTGGATGGTACCATTCATACCTGGATTCAATCGCGAGGTTAAGGAAGTTGAAGCTAATTTAAATAATTTTACAAATAAGGTACTTTAAATTTTGATAAACATACCCAACTGTAAAGTTCTTTACTTATTAACATAGAGTCAAAAATTACTTATTGCGCTTCTCTGCAGATTGTGAAGGAAAGGCGGGAGTATCATCAGAATACGAATTACAAAAACTTAGAATTCGAAAACAATCAAGATAATGTTTACTTTGGCAAAAGTAAAAGATTGGCCATGCTTGATCTTTTACTAGCTGCTGAACAAAAAGGAAAAATAGACGATGAAGGCATTAAAGAAGAGGTATCAACCTTCGTTTTTGAGGTAAGAATGATGATGATTAAATAATGTTTATTAAATATTCTTTGGAGTTACGACACTTTTGAATCTGTTCTAAGGGACATGACACAACAGCGATGGCTATGTTCTTCACCATTATGCTGCTTGCTGAGAACAAAGAATGCCAAGTAATTAAAATCAATAAAATACTTGCTATGTCTGAATTCGATTAAATAAACAACTAATTCATGAATGTGTCATTTCTTAGGATTTAGCCAGAGAAGAAGTAGAGCGAATTCTCGGACCTAAAAATGGTCAGCTCGAAATTGCGGATCTCCAGAGCATGGACTATCTCGAGCGATGTATCAAGGAATCACTCAGACTCTTCCCATCAGTTCCATTAATTACTCGAAATCTACAAGAAGATGTGCAACTGAGTAAAAATTGTTTTTTAGGAAATCAAGTAGTTACAATGTACGAGATGTCATATCTACTATTCTTTTCAGAAAATTGCAAATTACCAGCTGGAGTTGACGTGATTCTCCGCATTGTAGATGTTCACAGAGATCCGAATTTTTGGCCAGAGCCAGAAAAGTTCGATCCAGATAGGTTTTTGCCAGAAGAAGTGGCGAAACGTCACAATTTTGCTTATGTACCATTTAGCGCTGGATCTCGTAATTGCATTGGTAATTTTGTTGTTTTTTTAAGAATTCAGTGTCGCAGAAAAGAAGTCACAGGTTTTCTTATTTTTAGGCAAAAAGTTCGCAATGATGGAATTAAAATCTCTGATGTCTCGTATTTTATACGATTTTTACTTGGAGCCGATCGACTATACACGTGACCTGCAGCTTATAACAGACATCGTTATTCGTTCACATAAACTCATATATACAAAGTTTGTCAGTATCAATAGGAAATAAAATTTAAAATAATTTATGAAGCCCATTAAGCATATCGAAATTTGACACACAAACTCACTCATCTACATTATTATGTACACATAATATTGTATGCCTAGAAGTTTATCATATAAGCTATTGATAAATAGCTTATTTTAGTATTTTATACTGATAATATAGTTACATAGTTTATATAAGTTTATTGTATATGTATTTTGACGGTTTGTTGGGTTACACTTTCTGTTGTTCTTGTAATATATCCTCTCGGAAAGTGCGGGGCATAATACGAGTATAGAATGTCACCGAGTTAATTACAAGTGTTTTCTATGCAGCCCTGTACGATTGAAGGCTTAAGTTCTAGAAAGTTGTATTAGAATAATTAAGTTAAGCATTGGATTGTTTTATTGTAAAATGATATGTTCCAATCCATTGCTTGTGACAACAAATTATTCAGATAAAATAAATACTGGCTCTCCAACTCTATAATGGCTTCCGCTTTGTTACGAAAATATTTCGAAGATCTGAAAATTGTAAACGGTTCACTGGTATATCACCGTAAACGTTGAAGAATAGCCAAAGGTCAGTCAGTCTCCCGATCATCAGTGATACTAGTCGGAAAAATTATTTTCTATCTATATTCGTGGAAAGTACTGAAAATAAAAATTATTTTCGAAAAGTAATCGAGAAAATCGAAGACGTTACTCTACAGGAATATTTTAAGCACAGTTAAAAAAAGTCGATCATTACAAGGCTCAAACAATCACCAGCGCAGTCAAGCCAATTTCTGCGGTCAGTTAATCACCATGGCGTATAATTTACGAGATAAAACTCAGGCTTGATCACAGAACATTGTCTCGGTGTAATCTCAAAGCCATTATCATTAAGGCAATTCGTTCTTACAAGCAACGAACTGAGCACTATTCGAACAGCGATCTTCCAGAGTCCACGATGTTTTATCCGGTGGTGGCTGCATTTCTGGCTATCGCGAGTTTATTATTATCAAACGTCGTTATTCGTCCAAGTAAACCAATACGTACGAAATTTATTAGAATAAATAGATTCATTTCTTAATACTTTATAATTATTTAGCATTTTGTAACCGAAGCAATGTTATATTCATTGCTGTTGGCTGTTTCTATTGCTATTAGCACTCAATTTTAAATAAATCTCGAAGAATCAGGCAGTTAAGAAAATATGTACATATAATACATAACATATTATATATTATAATAAATAAGTGAATTAATTAATTGAATGAGATATAATTAGTTCTGTAGTCGGTTGATTCTTCAAGTCTTTTTTTAATTGTCTGCGATTACTTCTCAACCTATTTGATTCGACCGATTATATTTTCCCAATAAATTCTAGGTGTCGTCATAAATACTTACCATTACGATAATCGGATCTACCGTTGATGTAAAAATTTCAACGTCGTCTTCGTGAACGATTCATTGCAGTCAAAAAGAAAATTCGAATACGTTCTTGGTAATAATATGTCATGGAGTAATAAAACTATATTAAATAAACAACACACGTCGTAAAAGTATTTTGATTACAACAGCTTTTATTTCGTACGTTATCGCACTGAAAATTAGCCAAACTAGTATTTCGTTTATCTGTATACAAAGCTTCACGTTCCCGCCCAACCACGGGAGCGGACGAAAATTCCGGTTAGTAAAAAGCTCGCATACATGCTACAGAGCTTCCTTCGTTAAAAAAAAAGAACATTCGCTCTCGACACTCGCTTACTCCGTCTATTTTCTAGCCTCAGACGACTTGTTCGACTTTACGCTTGACCTTTGGTTCTATCCCACGCGTTGGGCAAGACAAAGGACCGGGACCAGGTTCCGTTCTTTCGATTGCGACCAATGACAATTGAAACAACGGAACCACAGGCTGATTCGAGAGATTCAACGTTACATCGATCGTTCGGTTCAGAGATAACCTTTTCTACACAATTGTAGAAACAATTTTCAATTTCTTTCTACGACGACAATTCGAAGCGATAGAACGACCACTGTAGTCGATTCTCCGTACGATCGCAAGCCCCGCACGAGCGAATCTCGTGCATATCACTTTTTGTCGCGTTCGAAACGTACAAATGACAAAAAAAAAAGAAAAAAAATAATAATTAGACGGGTGATTCGTAAAAATCGTGCGTTTGTGTAGCGGCCGTATCAAAAATAGAGAGCAAACGACGCGCGGCGATGATCGTTGCAAACGTCCTCGCCGCGCCCATTTTATTCGAGAATCGCTTCGCGCATAACAAATCATACGTGCGATTTCTCAATAAATATGCCTTTCGAGGTTCTTGCGGGTACGGTATACGTGTAAGGCGCGAAAATATTATAGGAACAATATTTGGATACTACGTATAGTCCCCCGTAGAAGCGCGTTATGATTAACAGTATATTATTAATAATATTATCGTTACAGTATTATTGCATTATACAATATGTAGGAGACGCATCTTTGGTGAACGCGGCACCGAGACAGCGGAAGCTTCACTTTTGCGATCTTTGTTACGCGTAAAGCACTACTTGAGTAAAAAAAAAATAATAATAATTAAGGATTAAAAGTTTTTTTGGGTCACCGTGCGAGACGCGAATTTATTCCTCGCTTAATTTGGACATTGACGTATAGTAATGTTGACAATTTGGAAAGACTCGCTGGGAATGTTTGAATATGTTAAATTATTGAGAGACAAAGACAATTCATCGATCGAATCGGAAGCTTCCTTTCTCTGTGCGATTTGGTATTCTTGCATATACGTTAAAAAGAAAAATATAGAGACGAAAATGTAAAAAAGAAACGACATAGAGGTCCGATTATACACGTTCCTCAAAGCAGATGCTTTAGACAGTTTCATTTTGTACGATTAAAAAAAAGAGACGTAATTAATAAAACTTTAAAAGCTACGCATCACAATGTGGTTTACATCGGGGAATTCGTCGTACAATCACCTTTAGGATGTCTGTGAAATAACAGCCTTTTGCGAGAAAACGTTAATGAGCGAACGCGCTTTTAAAAATTTACTCTACTAAAAGAGAGAAAACATTGCAGATCGTTGTGTTCGTTTGATAAAAGTAAGATTCATTTTTAAACTAATTTAAAAAAGACAAAAGAAAAGAAAATGAGATTGCGATCGAAAACTTAAAATACAGGTAAATAATGTATATCGACTAAAGAAACGTGTGAACTTGAAATAGGTAAAAATTAAAAAAATCACTCTAAGTCAGCTGTTACAACACAACCAACGTAAAGCTATTGACGATTAACGAGCTATTATCAAAGTTTACGTTTTAGTTTTTCATTTTTTTCTTCATGATTCGTTTTGTTTTGTATTGTTCGAGATGAAAAGCAAATGCAAGACTATCAAGGTGGATCACCTAGTTGCGTATCGCGAAAAGCTCATACAAGCGTCAGGTGCTTATAACTGCGTTCATTTTATATTTCGTTCGTTTTAACAACTTGATTAAAAAAATCGTACAATGATAATATTCATTCACACTGGTAGACACCATATAGTAAATAAACAAAGTGGTATTATTAGAAAGAAAAAGTAATAGAATAGAATTAAAAAATAAGTCCAATTCGGCACTAGTCATCTAAAAATCTATCCTACATCACAATAAAAATTATTATCATTGTGTATTTTTTTAATTTTAGTCCATACTTAAACTAAGGTGTACTGCGAATAGTTCATACACTCCGCACAACTCGTGTCTACGGAATCTGTAGATGAAGCATCCGATGTACAATTTTTTTTTTCTTTGCTTCCTTCGTATTTATTCTGTTGTCTTTTCCTCGTTGTCTCGACACAAACGCAATAAAATAAATATAATCGTTATATTAGAAGCGATCTGTGTTTTAGCATTACCTGACAAATAACAGATAAAAATGGTTTTTTCTACACTTTGGCTTCGGTCGAATATCGAAGTGACTTGCTTTATCATCGATGAGCATGGAAATATGATTATTGATCTTTTTTGTTCGTTTCTTTGAAAAATTAAAAATACAACTATAAAGATTGTGTTTGCTTTGTTTCATATCTTGTCGGCATCTAATTTTGTCTGTCTTTTTTTTTATCGTTTTCAGTCTTATGTAAGTTCTACTCTAACATTCGTTGAGAGCAGTGATGTGGCTCGAAATACAGTTTGTGTTTGATACAGTATAAATATATTTTTCTTTAATTAGTATCTACTACGTAAGGCATCATCGCGATTTCTCTTTAGCTTTCTTCCATTCTCGTATTTATATCGATAAAATTCCTCTATTGAACTCGAGGAGAAAAAAAAATAAAATTTAATTTTTCTTGCCTTTAAGACAACGCGTTCTCAGAGTCGAGAACGTTTCGGGTAAATATTTTGTGTGATCGTAGAGGCAACGACTGCAAGAATACTCGCATCGTATTTTCGTGTAAAATTGACAAGCGGTACTCGATAAGTTTAGATTCGTAGTTTGTACATTAAATGAACGTACGGCGATCGAAACGCGCGGAGTCAGCTGATGGAGCAAACAACGAGAGCTTGCGACGCGTATATCCGCTACCATAATTAATAAATTTATACAATTTCGGTATTATACACATTTCGATAGAGCCTATGCTTTGGAAGTAACAAACTAGAGGAAAATTTGCGTTCACAGCCAATGGTTCTCCACGGGAAGTCCGGTAGCGAATCTGCGCGAATGCTGCTCCGTGCGCTTCGTACATCAGCATCGTAACCGGTAGGTTATCGTTCACGACGACAAAACGAAAGAGAAAAAAAATTAGAAAAAAAAGAAGTATGAAGAAAATGAACCTTCCCTCGCTGCGAGTTTTACTTTGGTAATGACTAGGTCATACTATGTAACATACACAATAGAATAGCGCGTTACGTACATGCGTGTTGCAGACTCTCTGTGCTGCGCTTTATGGCGGGCGGACATGGACAAAGAAATTACAATTCAGCAGCAAGATTATAATAGACACA
The DNA here is from genome assembly GCA_018906985.1 of Apocrypta bakeri. Lineage (NCBI taxonomy): Eukaryota > Metazoa > Arthropoda > Insecta > Hymenoptera > Pteromalidae > Apocrypta > Apocrypta bakeri. Next base: position 21,473,514 of record JACCIA010000001.1, on the reverse strand, counting down.
CAAAGACACGCGCGCGCGCGGACACCACAGCGCAGCCTCTAAAACTGGATCCTGTAGTTGCTCGGCCGAGGTATGGACCTGGTGGCTGGTTTGAGCATCGGCTGGGAAGCCTCGCTCTTGGTACTCATGATGCTGCCGGTGGATTGTCCTCGCGAGGACGAGGATGACTCGTGCGACTTCCTGGGCTGCTTGGCATCTCCGTCGCTCAACCGACCGTACTCCAAACCGATCCTACGCGAAGGTGGTGGTATGAGCGAACGAGCCTGCGTTTCTCGATGTTTGACCTGTTGCATTTCCGGCGGTCCCACAACCAGCTTTGGTTCCAGTCGTTCGTACTCCAGTTGACATTTCTTGTGCGCGTGACTACTGCCAAGTATGCTCTCGGTGGATTTCTTACGACGTAGCACTTTGGCCCCGTCGAAGCGACCGTACTCCAGAGTGCAATTGCCGGAATCGCGCTTCGCCTCGACGGCTTCCTTCTTCCTGGTCTCGGAGTCGCTCAGTCGGCAGTAGCGCGAATTCTGGCTGGACTTGAGGCTACGCGGAGGTCGAGGCAGCGAACTCGGTGGCAGACTGCCAGCTCGTCTCGGTTCCGCGGTTGTGGCCGCCGCTGCCGCGGAACCAGACGAACCGGTCGGCGAGGGTGGCTCCTGCATGCGCTGTCTCTGGGAACTGCGGCCTTGTTTCTCCAGGAGCATCATGTCCTCGGGCTTGCCGTCCGAGAGCCGGCTCTTGAAGCGCGACGCGGCCGCGGCGAAGTCAAGGATACCCGAGGCCGCCTCGGACTGATTGGGCGAATCGTCGAGCAGACGGCTCTTGCTCGAGGCGGTGCTCGAGCCGCCTGCTGACTCTACACCCGCCAGTAGTGGCTTGGGTATTTTTCCTTTTCGCGACGTAGCGCCTGGATTAGAGAATCCTGGAAAACAGCAAAGTGCCCGCTGAAACCAGAAGAAGAGAGGCGCACCGATACTCGCTCTGATGGGTGATAGATTGACAGAGGGGTGGGATAAATGTTTTTTTCATCGTTTACGCTCTCTTCTTCTGATCTCGTGGTGTCGGTGGGATTGACACGACACCCAAGAGGTTTTTGTTGGGGAAGAGAGGGTTAGTGGCACGCCACGCACACGGCAAACGTGCATGCGCACGCGGGTACATTTAGGAGAGGGATTTCGTGGATTTAGCGTATGATAGCAAGTTTCGCTTCGGTATAGTCATGATTATAACGAAAGAAAATATCAAAATCAAAATCATGTGTGGTGTGACGGTGATGATGATCGGTATACAAGATGATAGTGGTCGAGTGCATGATTAGTGGCGGAAAAGGAGGCAAACATTAGTGCTGCAGCAGTCTAATGTCTGGCGAACACTGAGAGAATTTGAGAAATTCGTTGTTTCTTTTTCTTTTATTCAAGGAGATTAACTAAAAACTTTAGTCGCACAGCGAGATTCTATACAAAGTTTTTAGTTAACTATATTTGAAGAGGCTACTTTTATTTATTATTATAATAAGATTCTTTTTTTACTTTTTTTACGATAAGTTAGAGATTAAGAGGAATGAATTGTAATAATTAAACGTTATTGTTTCAGAGTCTTGTGTTTTATTTCATTGAACTCGTCTCTTCTTCTTTGAAGAAGAGCATCGTAAAGGCCAATAAATACGTTTAAGATTTATATTTTAAATCTACATTAGAATTAAATATTTCTATGAGATATCGCTATGCGATAACATAGTACAATTACAAATCAGGTAAATTTATGTAACATAAAAGCTATTCTAAAAATTACAATACAAATACGAATGATCTAGCTACAGAATACAGCTTTAATGAATGTAACTAAAAATTTTGCAAACTTCACCGTTATCGCATTATAAATTCATTATCAAAGTTTACGTTTTCATCTATTCTCGCGCCAATTCAGTTCTACTGGGAAAATTCTCTCAGTGGATGGATGATAAAACTATGTAAAAAACGCACAAACTATAACAAATCGTTAAAAAAAATAAACAAAAATAATCTACCACGAGAGCGGTCAACACAACGAACGGAATGAAATGTACAATGTGAATTCTTGTGTTTACTGCTCTCGTTCAAATTTATCTCTCTATGCACACACACAAACGCAGTGATACCTTTTACTACATAACCTGTAATACTTTTGTGATCAGCTGGATGCTCTATAATTTGTAAGTGACACGAAAATTCCTTTCTTTTGTATAGAAAAAAAATAATAAGTCGAGCTCTACGAATTGGAATCAAGCCACAGATTTTAAGAACTTCAATACTGAGTATAAGTTATCTTTGAGATGCGAAAAGTTCGCGTCCAAATGAAAGTAAAAAAAAATCATTTTTGTTTTAATTTACGTATATGGACAAAAATTACGTGGCTTATCATCGAAAATGCTAAACTGACTAAAATGCATACGTAGATGAACGATGACTGTGTGGTCTACATATTCACGCGATGAAACAGTGAGTGCTACGCAGTAGAAATTCTTCCTACCTTGCTGAGTAACTGTGAGTCGAGTTCTTTGAGCTGGTCGTCTAAACTCTTATTGGTTTGCTCAAAACTCCCTTGTTTCCTATACTTATAACTGTCCGACACGCCGTATGATGCTGTACTTCCATAACCGCTGCCACTACCCAAGACACTACTCACTGTAGAAACACGTGAATTTAAACAATTTATTCATTATCTAAATGCATAATTAAAGATTAACTAAAAGTCTAATCTGTAAGTCATTGTCCTCCCCAGGATTTCATGCAATTATTGTTGGATTAAAGTACGTCATCGATCTTGCGTCAAAGAGGAATGTGAACAGTAAATGCCATTGTGTGCTATAAAAAGTTGTGACGCAACGGCGATAACGAAAGCAAACCTTAGACCAATGACAATTGTTTGTAATAAATCTTGAAAAGGATAAAGAACTCGTTAAATAAATACGAAATAATACTTTATCGTTAACGACTGTGACATAAAAAGTATCGATACTAAATAAATTATAATAAATTATTGCGAGAAAAAAAAACAAATCGTTTACTCACCAAGCTCTGGAGTACTGGTAAGTGCAGTATGATGGTCTGCCGATGTACTGGAATGTGAAGAGTGAGCCGCTGGATAGCTGCCTACACCGCTACTACTGCTACTTTCCTTGTCATACGTGTGCTTTTGAAGCACTCGAATCATGGCATCTCTTTCGGCTAACTTTGATTCCAAATCTTTCATTCTGAAGCACATCAGTTTATTTCAATTATTACACTCGTTAATAAATTAGCGGAAAAAGTCCAATATTTCATAAATCAACGACTTTTACCTAGATTCGAGATCGGCCAACTTCTTTTGTGCAGCATGCACCTCGTCCATATGACGCATTTTTTCAGAACGGGCTTCGGCGATTAATTTCTCTGCATCTTGACTCGTCTTTTCAAGAGCAGCAATTTTGGCATCCCTTAAAGTATTAAAAAAACGATTGTTAATATCTTTAAAATTCAAAGGTTAATTTGAAATAAATTAAAACACTTACTTAGGAAGACTAGCAGCGTCGATTGCGGCTTGACGCAAGGCGCTCTCTTCAAGATAACGCTGTTCCCATTTGGCGACATCACCCTCCAACGACATGATCTTTTCATCGCGTTCACGTAGCTTGCGCTTCAGATCGGTTATCGTTTCACCGTTAGATGTGATGTCATTGCCTCCGCCTTCCCTTAGCTCGCGTTCAAGTTGACCTCTCAGTTGACGTTCTGTTTCTTCGCGTCTATCGCTAGACGCTTGTAGAGAAGACAGAGCGCGTTGCAGCTGACCCACTCGTTCGACGTAGACTTGTTTTTTTCGACACTGGACATATATTTATTTTTAATCATATTTACTTTTACGAGAATTAAGGAGTAAATTTGTTACTCTTATTTTACCTCCTCTTCCAGACGTACTACATTGCCCTGAGCATTAGTAAGCGCTGTATCTAAAATGTCAATATGCGTACGCTGTTCCTGTAAAGTTGCCCGTTGAGCAGCTAATTCAATTTCCTGACGCTCTTTAGCTGCTGCTAATTCCTTGGCTAAAAGGCATATTATTCATTATTAGAAACATTTAAAATATGAATCATGAATATGAATCACGTAAAAATCGACGAGTAATTACTTTGTGTTATAAGTTGTCCGATAAATAACTCTTTCTGAGTAAGTTCTTTTCTCATAGATTCAATCGTGAGAGGACTTTCGTTACGCGTAGATAACAATTCTATCTGGTCCCTCAAGGCTCGATTTAACTCTCCCAGTCGTCTACAGTCGCTTTGCAACCTAAGGCGGGCGGCGCGTTCCAGCTTCTCTCGGCGTTCGCACGACGCCACGAGCTCTTCGTGTGCTCGATGTACTTTTGTAATCTCTTGTTCCAATTGCTGAGACTTGGCGACTTTCTTGTAGCATCGCTCCAGCTCCAGTTTTAAGGCACTATTTTCCTGAATAAGGATCTGTACCATTTCCGAGGTCGGCCAGATCTCACCGGTTGTTGTTTCAAACTCTTCTCTACCCTTCGTTTGGGGGCTGAAACAGCAAGTTATAATTGTAATTAAAAATTGGAAGAAATAGTAGTAATGGATAAATTATTAAATGGAATTGTTAATATTCACCGTGGAGAGGTTGTTCTTGGGTCATAGGTGTCGATGTCAGTTTTATTGATTCTGGATAAATCAGGTTGAGACCTAGACAACGTTAATTTTTCCGTAGGGCCAAGTAGTCTGTGTTTGCTTTTTACGGGTAGTAAAGTTGTGGTATAATTAGGTGGAGGTCTGTCCTCGAATTCGTTTTGTTTTCCTCTATCACCTTCTCGCATTCTCATATCTATACTATTCTCGTTACCCGTAAGCTTACTATATGAAGGCACTTTTACTTCTTTTGCTAGGTGTTTTAATACCTAAAAATAAATAAGAAATGATGGAATTTACATTTAAACATGAAGTCGAGTCGTTAATGAAGTATTTTGTTATTGTACTCTGCATACCTGTGATTGACTAAGATAATCATCAGGAATATCAGTAATTTCTTGACAACCACTGCTACCAGTTTGTTCATACAAATGATCATCATGGGGTAGGCTAGATAGAGATTGGATTGTTGGACTATTCGAATGGCCTTTGCCTCCACCTTCGCAGTAGAGATAACCCATGTCACCATGCTCTCTTACCACACCAGATAATCTATAAGCAACAATTGAGTGTTACAAAACTGTATGCTTTTTCAATTAATTATTAATATTAAAAAAAATCATACCTTGACGAAGGCGTCCATGAATTTTCTTCATTAGCGTTGTGGATAATGAGTGTGTTATATGAACTGGTGGACACATCAAGGCTACTCCTATTAGATCCAACACTGGTACGATTGCTTAAATTGTCTTTCAAACTGTTTCTGTTTGAACCGTTAATGCTATCTTTTAAACTGTTTCTGTTAGAACCGTTTAAACTTTCTTTTAAACTGTTTCTGTTTGAGCCATTTAAACTCTCTTTGAGGCTATTCCTATTCAGGAGATTTCCCTAAAAATAAACATGTATTTAGTTTAGTTTGACTGAATCATATTTTTCTAAGAAAAAAATGATTATATACCTGAATGTTTGGTATATTTTCTTTGTGACTGGATGACCTTGAAGGACTGTGTTGCTGATTTTCTTGTCCTTGAGGTTCTTGTCGTGCTGTATGCCTTATAACATATCGTTCTTCGTTACTTAAATTTTCATTTGATGTGGAAACATCTGTGTCGCTGCCACTCAAGCTCTGTGGTAATCCCCCTAATATATTTAAATATCGCATTAATATTCAATTTTGGAAACCAACAAGCTTTTCTAATTAAAGATGATTGAGTGTACTAAAAATATATTGGTTTTTAGATATATTACCTTGATTTGATAATTGCTTTCTCTGTATATTGCTACTTGCAAAGGGAAGAAACCGACCAGTTTGCTGAAGAGAACTCATGACTTTATGCATTCATTTAAATACTATTTCTCGAATCTGCAAGAAAACAGAAATCATTGCTTTAATAAAAAACCTATTAGTCGTTATAAAAGTCTGATATGAATGGTATGAGAAAAATTTCAGTTTATCATATGTACGAATATCATTGATAATAATTTAAGTATCATTATATCTCCAGTCATTATTTTTAGATTCCTCAATTTAAATCTATGATTACATCATACGATCTACAATACATATATGAATTGAGCACAGATTTTTCTTTACATACAGATAAGTGAATTCTCGTTAAGTACAGCTTTCATTCTCAGTATTTGTTTTGAAAATTCCAAAACAAGAGCTACATTTTCATGCTCTTTATCTCAAACTGATAATACCGGTCAATCGAAAATATTTGGTATCTTTCTGAAGGGCTTTATCGAATTTAATCCATAGAAATTAGCACTTTGTTGTAATAGATTACATAAAAAAAAAATCTTTACCGCTACTCTCAGAGAAAATGTAATACACTGCACATATTCGAATAACGTTCAGGTCATTGCTCCATTATTTAAAATAAAAATCCGTCACTATTAAACATCATCTGGTGCGCAATCATAGTTTTTTTAATATTTAGCAAATTCCAACAGACCTTAGTCAGTCTGTTTAACTATGTTATCAGAGTAAATATTGAACCGACATCGAAATTCTTTTTACACTATCGCGATAACGAAACAAACCTCCAAAGAGGCTTCTGTTTCTCTTCCTATTCTTGAAAAAGAAAAGAAATTTTACCGAAAAACAAAACAGTACTTTCACCTCACAGATCCATTCGAATTTCTATAAACTTAAGATTCACGAGAGGAAAAAAAAAGATCAAATCTCGATCTTAGTAATTTACAGGCACATTATCACCGTAACGACTAACGACGCTTCTTGGGAATCACACATACGCAAGTCGGAAGAAAATCGGACACTTCTTTCTCTTATATACTACATCATTGCTAAGAGCTAAAAAATGCCAGTACCTCCTCCGAAAAAGGGCAGTCTTAACAGCGACAGGCTCGCACATCCTACGAATCACTTTCACTTCGGATTTCCCGAATTCCGAATGTGTGCGTATGCATACAGCTGTATATACACACAAACACACACAGAGAATACATTAAGTGCGCCGCGTATATATACATTCACAGCATCGATCGAAGATCCAGAGAAACACACGCATAGACACACACACACTGTTGCGCGCGGCCGAAAAACAGAGACTACTGCAGTCGTCGCGCGGCAGTCTTTGTCGAGCTCGAAAGAGGAAGACAGCTGCTGTTTCGAAGCGAGGGAGAGAGAGAGAGAGAGAGAGACAAACGGGCAGATGTCGGAGCGGAGAGAAAGGAACGGATAGCCGATCCGAGAGCAGCTGGCCCCCAGGAAGGGGAAGAGAGGCACGCGCGGTGGCGGCGGCTGCAACAATCCGAGTCAGTGTCAACACTCTGGAATGTTGATAATCGGGAGATATCGCGCTCGCACACTTGCGAAACGATCTCTTACGATGAGAGATTCACTCGAGTATATATCGAGATGAGATATCGGTGGAGAAGATCGGGTGGAGGGGAAAAAACGGGGGGGAGGAGGGGGAAGACGTATAATATGCGATCGAGAGGAATCGTGTCCAAGAGAGAGAAAAACTCGTTGGAACACGGGATATATGCCCGAGAGATTTCTTTATATAAATAAACAAAAGTTGGCCAGACGGACAGAGAGAGATATAAAGAGAAAGGGAGGGAGTGAGAAAGAGAGAGAGAGAGAGAGAGAGAGAGAGAGAGAGAGAGAGACTTGGCTGGCTCGCGTTCTCGCGTATATTACGGACACATACTCGTGCAGCGCACTATTCCTCTAGACTCGCGATTCTTGGTGGAATTCCATTCTATATCCCTGGTTGCTTCGCGCACCTAGACCGAGAGACCAGTTATCCTAACTATTTCTACGGACATTAATATATATGTATATGTATATATATATCTGTATACATCTACGTTTATATGCCTATGTACGTGTATATATATATATACATACAATAGAGAGAGAGACCAGACGTTCTCGATTCCGCGGAACCTCTAATTGCCATACTCACGCGATCCGAGGAGAGAAGAGAAGCGCACAATCGGTATATATATATCTGTCACAATATCCTCTTCTCCTTGGCGAGTGTTGGAGCAGCACTACCGGTCCACGAGGAAGAGGTTGTTTTTTTTTACGCGACTACGAGGTAGCCAGGTGCCCCCGTCGAGAGAGCACGGCAGTCACAGTCGTCCCCCGAACTCCTCCGCGCGCACCACACGAGAAATAAAAATTCCGCTTGCTTGCCGCATTCCTCGGCAGAGATCGCTAGCTATGCCTGTGTAGATATATGTATAGCGCATAAGCGAGAGAGAGATAGACGTAGGGGAGAGCGGTAAGCGCGATGCCCGCTTCTTTCAAAAGGATTTCAATGATTTTCGAACGTGTCGGCAACGAATAAAGCTTTATTAGCATAACATTGAACACAATGAGTTTATTCGGGGAAAAATAATGTCTGCATGCGAGAATTTTCCATTTTTATCGATGTTACGTCGCTCGTTAACATTCGAGAGATATTTCCATTTCTGAGAATATAATCGGCGATTAAAAAGAAAAGTCGTTCAACTTATCAAAACTCTGTACAGTTTAAATGGTACGAGGAAAACTTTTTACAAACTATGTACAACGTACAGTACATTTATATAGCGATAAAAACAAATTCTCAGTCCCAGTCACCGTTTTTGATATCACGCACGATATCGTTTTGGTCTGCGTCGACTTCCATATCTTCGTGGTTCGTTAATTTCACCTTTTTCTTCGGTTTTTTCGGCTTTTTGTCCCTCTTCAGTCTCCTTTCCATTTCTTCTACGGGAATATCAAGATCGCTGTCTTCGTCGCTGTCGCGTCTCTTTTTCGATTTCTTCTTCAGAGTCGGTAATTTCGGATCGGCATTTTCGTCATTTTGCGTCAATAATTTGATTTTCTGCGCTTGGTGAATCTTGATCCAGTTATCGTAGAATTTGCTTACAGGTGTACCCGTTTCTTTAATCTTGTTTTCCCATAGCTGAACGTCCGCGAGGTTTAGCAGGTCGAGTGTCTGGTTCGATTGCTCGGCTTCTAGGTATTTGCAGCTTTCTTCAAATTTGTTTAGAAGTTGCTTCATTTTTCGACAATAATTTGCCACGTGACATTTTTTAAGGAAATTTTTCAGCTGTGGATAAAAGCAACAGGAGTGAATGATCGTCCTTTTCATATTTATTTGAAGTGAATGAATTTTACATTTCCTTTTACATACCTCGATCATGCAGACGACGTACATGTGTGGGAAGTATACGTTGTGACTGTCTTTAGCAGCACTTTCTAAAATAAGTTCATATATGTTTTCGATAATGGCATCTTTGTATCCGTGTGCTTGCGCTTGACTCTTTGAAACTCGCAACATACACATAAGCGAAATCGGTTTCATAGACACCGCCTTGTTTCCTTTATTAAAATCGTAGCTTTCTAAAATCTGCCAAAGAAAAATAGAAAATATTAATACAAATGTCACGTACAAGTAAGTAGAAGAAGGATAAACTTTGCTTACATCAACAAGGAATGGTAACGATGGGATATATACATTAGCTTCCTTAGACATATTGATCAACATTTTTACACAGTGGAATCTCAGAGGATAGTAGTATGCAGTAGGGATTAATTTTATTACTCCAACCGTTATCTGTAAAAATAATGTAATATTGAGATGTACAATCCTGTCAGTAATATTAAAATTATTAATTTAACTCACTTGAACAATTGGATATATTAACTGTCGTAATAAAGACTGTTTTTTTGCTCTCGGTACAAGCTCTGCCCAAAACCAGAGAGAGTTAATGTATTGCCAGTTATACACCATTTGGAAATTCTCTTTCTTTTTTAATGTCAATGCATTCCGCAAATGAATAGCCAATTGTCTGACGTACAAGAAAGCATGGAAATAAGAACTGTCTTCATCGATAAGGTACAGTTCAGTTAGAGAACGACGCATAAAGTTTATTCCCGGTAGAGTTGTTGGCGAAACGTATTTGGAATTTTCAACATATTTAATATACATTGTCTATAACAAAAAAGATGTACTTATAGTCAAGGCCAAATATTTTTTATTGTAATTAGATTACCTTTAATAAACTGTTCAGAAGTGCTGTATTTTGGCTGGTTGCTATTTTAACAATACAGAAAAATGCCACTACACGAACAGTTTCATCTTCTGCGGTAGACCAAAATTTCAACAAAATGCGCAATAAAGGCTTGCGCAGTGAAGAAAAAGAATGTGTATAGGGTAATAGGCTGTGTAAATGTTTTAGTAGTGGTGTGATAATATGAGGAGACGATACATTCTCAAAAACCTGAAATATTTTACATACGTGTACATGAGACAATTAATGAGAAAACTATATTCTTCAGTTATAATAATTACCTTGATAAGATCAGCCAAGTAAGATTTAATAAGACCTTTAATTTTTGGAAACCTCTTAGCTTTGTGAGCTTCAAAATCAGGTCCATTGCTAAGCTTTAAAAACCTTTTAAAAGCTTCTGGCAACTGGAGCATACAAAGTTGAACGATCGCATTGAAAACTGAAACAATCAATAACATATTGAATATATCCAACCTTGTATAATCATAATTTTGATTTAAAAATAAAAACTTACTTGCTCCTCCTTCAACTCTATATTGGGTAGTTTGGTATTCAGCATTACTTATAGATTCTAGAGCTGCATGAAATGCTTCCACGACATTTCGCATAGTTTTTGATGTTCTGAAAATGCACAAATTATTAATATTCCTGTTATTTATAATTAATGGAATTGTTCATAGTAAAAGATTATTACTTGTCTTCTTGTATCTCTTGCTGCCAAGTTTTAATTAATTTCAGAGTGATTTTTATTTGATCACCTGAGTGTTCTTTTTTTTCCACACCTTCTGCTTCATAATCAGATTCGTCACTTCCAATCTAAAACAAAAAGAATAATTAATTCAATTTAAAAACAATAACAGTAGTTAATATTTTTATTAAATTATTAATAACAAACCTCTAACTCATCTATAGTTGGAACATGTGGTTTATCGTCATCGTCTGCTTCTGACAAATTATCGTACTCATCATCCACGTTAAAATCCAATAAACGTTGATCATTGTCTTTTAAGTATTTAAAAAACTCTGGATCTGTATCTTTCAGATTCATCAAAGCCTTCCTGTGCTCTTTCGGATCCAAATTACTCTCTCCACTGTCAGAATCGTCTGCTGCTTTAGATGTAGAAGCTTTCGGAACTTTCTTCACTACAAAAGATTAAAAAAATATGAATATTAAAGTTTATAACACAAGAATAATGCTTTTAAAATAAATTTACCAGTTTTCTTCTTGCTTTTCTTCACTGTCTTTATCGCTTCTTCTGGCTGTTCTTTCTGTTCGTGTTCTTCATCCTCAGCATCACTCAGATCCATGTTTTCAAAATCTTGATTAAAAAACTCATCTGTAGAGATCTCAGCCATATTTTTTTTCTTCTTCTTCGCCATTCGTTTCTTCACCATCTTTTCAACTGCTTTGCCCTTCTTCAATTTCATTTTATTCTTTCTAAACAAATAATACAACAAATAATCTCATGAACAACACTTTCAGTTATATTTAAATTTAAATAAACCGAATAATTTCTTCAGATAAATTATATTAAACTTACAATATTAAAGAATCTATTCATGCAATAAGTACATAAAATCAGTAAATTAACTTTATTTTATTATACAAAATAAAAAGCGTGTTAGTCTCCGCTGCACTGGAGGTTAGACGAAAACACATGGAGAGCTCTATGCGGAATCCAAATAGCAACTGATTGATGCCTTTAGGAACAGTCACAACTGTGACACATGCGCTTTTTTCATCATTTTATCCTCAAATGCGGGATCTTTTAATATATTCAAAAATCCATTTGCAGTAATTGACAAGACATTTTTTTTCAAAATAATATTTCAATTGCGTAAAATAAACTAATACTCTCTTTGTTGAAGTAATATGAGATGTTTAAATATTCAAAACTTCATGCGCCATTGTTGAATATTCAATGTATTTTTGTTTATTAATTATTATTGTAAACTCGAAAATACTGCGCTTATTTCAAAGTAATATTTACGATGTATAAAATAAAATATTAATTATTATTACTAATTTTAATTTAAAGAATTTTTTTCTAATCGAATTTATTTTCATAAAATAACGACGCAAATTCAAAAAATTCAAAAGATTGTTCGAAAAAGCGACGGTTAACCGTTAACGGATAAACCAGTCGGTGCATGATTGAAAATTCGTTTCTCATGTCGGAAGTGTCGACGCGTTTTTGTTTCCTGTGCTTTGTTATCGAGATGATATTTCGCATAAGATCAATTTTATAATTTTATAATAATCATTCAGATTGAATATTTGGATCGTGTTTTTTGGGAAAATTTTGCGAGAAGGAAGATGATTAGTGACGACCGAAATGTTCGGTTTTTGGTTCGGCCATTTTCCATTGTTCACGTAGACATGATTGAAAAAAGATTTTTGTGGCTTACGGTAATATATTTAAAATTTAACGAAGAATGTAACAATAATAATGTTAGTTATACAAAATTATCATTTTATTTTGCCTTTTTTTTAGATGCAGAACGATCTTCGTGAAGTTTCTGGGGTTAGCTGAACTCATCTTTTTGAATATGTTCATTTGTCATGATGTTGTAAGCTATTTTTTTTATTTATAATCATTCGTTTGCATGAACATAAAGATATATAAGATTATTTGCTCAGCAAACGTTGATTGACTTCTGTTGAGTAATTAAAAAATTATAAAATACATTATTTGGCTCTGTTGAGCTTACAGTTGATATTTAATCGATATCTTATTATTGAATTGGTTTCCTAATCTACTAAAGTATTTGAAAAAAAAGTAACCTATCTGCTTTATTGGCGGATGATAAATATTTTGATTTAAAATTTTTGGAAAAGTTTAATTCTTTGGACTATTTTTACGTGATTTAAAAATGACAAGAATAATGACTATCGTCTGTAATAAATTAAGTCGATTGCATCGATCATCAATTATATCCAAGTGCTTTAACGACAAGCGACTTTACACAAGTCTTGTAAATAATTGCATCAACCACTGTTCTAAACACATAACCTCTACAAGTAGGTAAAATATTGTGATTAATAGCTGTAATAAATAGTTATTTTTATTTATTTTATGTGAGTAATAATTTTTTGCATTGAATGTTCTGTAAAACAATATTTTTTTATATTACATAACATAAAGACACATATATTTGTTATCTAGAAAGTCCAAAATATAGCAATATCTTATCAAAAGGTATGTGTGAAGAAGGTAATAATCGTAATATAAACTATGATGAGCTTCGCAAGGCCCAGAAGGATGAGAAGGTCTTTATTATAGATGTTAGAGAAAGTTCGGAAATTGAAGAAACAGGAAAATTACCAGGGAGTGTACACATTCCAAGTATGTATAATTCTAATTTCATTGTATTCATTGTTATCAACAATGGCCCTTTACTATCTCTTAATTATTTATTTACAGTGCGTGAAGTTACAACATCATTCACAGATCTTTCAGATGAAGAATTTGAGAAGAAATTTAACCGAAAGAAACCAGACAAAGATGCAAAAGTAATTGTAAGCTGCAAATCTGGTAGAAGAGCTAGTATTGTTCAATTGCAAATGCAGAGATTGGGATTTCAAAAGTAAGCAATATTTTTTAATGTTAGTAATAGCTTTTTAATTGTTCTGTGATTTTTAGTGTTTACAACTACAATGGTGGATGGCTTGACTGGATAAGTAGACAAAAATAAAAGAAATTATTCATGTTATTCAATTTATGAAATGTATACCTTTGTACAATAAAAATTAATCAATTTTTTATTGCAAAGAATTTTTATTTATTTCTAGTTTAATATAATCATTCCTGTCACTTTTATTTATAAAATATATTTGTAACATATATACAAAATGTTTTGGGAATAAATTAGAATTGAACTTTTATTCTCTCTTTAGATCAACTTTCAAGACAGTTTACTTAATTCTCATGATATTTACATAGTTGCAACACATTTAGTTTTGTCAATATGACAAATCATTTGCCTTAGTATTTAGTCACATTTAAAAGATTAATTTTTGTTTTGTTCTTGCGCTAGCTTATGAGATATCATATCTCTAAATTGTCCCAATATAAGATTTTCTCTCTTTTGTCTTTCCTCCTTGCTGAACATAGCAAGTGCTCTCTTTTCATCAGCAGAGTAAATCTGGTTTTCCTTACGAATACGAACAGCCTCCATACGACGATGCCTAAATATCACAAATTTAATGTCAGTTTTCAATAATACAATCGAGATAAAATTTAAGTTTTAGAGCATACCTGCTACCACTCATAACATATCCAACTGATTCATACGATGCAATTTCATCTGATGTAAGGCCAATTTCTCCTCTTCTGGGAATACGCTTTCCTTCAGCAACATAAGCAGCCATAGCAGCACCTTCTCCAGGTAGCAAGGCTTTTCCAAAATCTTTTGCTGAAAGCGTAACGTGTTGTTTCTGAATAGGTCCTACAACGCTCTCATCTCCACTATCCTCAGAATTGGAATCTTTCTTGACTTTAGGTTTAGCTATCACAACATTCTTTTCAACCCATTGATCCTCTTCATCAGAGCTGCTGTCTGAACTACTACTGGAATACTTCTTCTTTTTCTTCTTCTTTTTTTTCTTTTCTTTTTTCATCTTTTTCTCTTTCTTCAGCTTCTTACTCTTCTGTACACAATGAGAAGTCATACATTTTATTATAATATTTACCAAAAGTGTTATCATACAAACTTCGTAATATACCTTTTTCTTTTCCTTCTTTTTTCTTTTGCGACCATTTGCAGAATCTTCATTTTTTATCTTTATTTTATTAGAAATCTCATCTTCCTCTTCAGTGCTGTAAAAGAAATACAAAATTTTACTGTCGAATTTATTTTACAACACCAGAATTATACAAAAAAAATTCACTCACTCTTCTACTCGTGTCGGCGATTTACCCCAAACTCTTTCGACTCCTCTTAATCCAATTTTTTCTCTATCTTTTCTTCTTGAAGATTCACTTCTTTCTCGATCTCTATCTCTATTCCTGTCCCTGTCCATGATTTTTTCACAAGAAGAAGATTGTTTAGGAGTCGGGACGATGCATCTATAACCAAAACATAACCTATATTTGCGCCGTTTGCGATGGGGACGTGTTACTACACAAGTGCAATGGCGTTTGTGTTTGTATATAGTCATAAAGACTATATACATATACAGTTGGGATACTTCGACAAATCTGTTGCTTTTTATCGAGCGTCAAATGTGCAGATATTTACCTGGCCTACGTCGGTTCAAATACCGGCATTAGGCAAATTAATGCTGCATAAAATCTTTCTTATTGAATTGAATTGAAAAATCTATAATTTGTGAAAATAATTACGTTAAATAGAATAGAACAGAAAATTAATTTGAAAATTTATGTGATTCCAGGTCTCATCCGTATATGACAATGCAGTGCTTAAGTGCTTTTGAACGTTCGCTGAAAATTTTATGACGATTGTCTTTCTCTCTCACTATTGGATGGATTTTTTAAGTGTACAGTAAAGTACATACACTGAAAAACATGCGGTTACAAAATATACGAGCATCATCACGTCACAACACAGCAATCGTATAGTTGAAAGGCTCTTATCATTTGGATACTCGATGTTAAAAATACCTGCTATTATACAGGTTTGTTTGTGCTTTTACGTTGCTCTCGTCTTTATTGATATTTATTTTAATTTTACAATTTCATCAATGATTAATTAAAATATTTTTGATTTACAATGAATTGACAGAAGCATTTTTAATCAAAGCATAAAGTTACGATTTTCATTCGAAATAATCTGGATGTTTGGGATTGTTTAAATACTATAAAAAAAATTTCATTTAAACAGTCGGTTAATATTTCTTTTACCTCGACGAGAAATTTTCCGAAATTAAAGTTTAATTCATTATTTCAATTATTTCAGATCGATGTCGATTGTAAAGGAAGAAAGAATGTGGAGTTATAATAAAAATTCTGATACTCTTTGGAGTGCTTCATGTAGCTTCGGTCTTCGATTACAATTCGCTCGAAAGAGTGGGTTCGGAGGGATCTCCGAGTTCGTAAAGTACGAAAAAGAAAGTCAGAATTTCCAGCTGCAGCAATTCATTTCTTCATCTCTCAATAATGTACCATATACGACCCTTTATAACATGATACAAGGTAAATCCATTAAGCAGTTACTATTAAAATGCACAATTAAAAACATAAGCTAACGTTTCAACAGCAGAACACATTAGCCTTAAATCTTATTCTAATGGAATACTGCTAAATGGAGCAAAAATGTTGTGTATCTTTATGTTCTGAATACTATAAAATGTGCATTGAAACAAAGACATGAAATGTCAACAAAAGCATACTGGTCGAAACGTAAGCCACATATATATTATTCCCTCGACTTTCTTGAATAATCTTGCAAACAAACTCAATGAATGCAGATAAGATCGTATAGTTTACAATCTACCCGAGATGAGATCGCTATTGCAGAGAGTTAACGTTGCAGCGAAAGCATTTAAAATTCCAAAGAGTCACTCAATATCTCATTACTTCCAGGGAGCTCTTATCAACGTATAGCTACATCAAATACTATCTCTCGTCCGTGGCTCCATCCTTTGCGTTTATATACCCCCATAACCAGCAAAGTGAGAGAGAGTGAGAGAGAGAGAAGAAGAGAAGAGAGAGAGAGAGAGAGAGAATCCCGTTGACGTTTGACTGGCGTTGCTCGTCGTATTCCGCGCGCGCGGAGCTTAAAGCGCCCGTATACATAAAAACGGGATATATAGAGAGCAGGCGCGGAAAAACGAGCAAGTCCCGATAACACGAGTAGCAGCACTGTGGAAGACACTGTTTGTAAAAACCGAGCACGAGTCGAGGGAAATAAAGCAAGAAAAAGAAAAAAAAAGCGACGAAGGATATAAAGTCACTATAGATGTCAGGCAATCTACCTAGCTCTTATCTGCTCCAAAATAAAGAGGTGGAGGAGGAGAAGAATAAGGAGGTGCATCCTAAACGCAAATTTCGCGCTGAGAGAGCGAACGAGGAAGTGCGAGAGTATAGAGTGGCCCGCTTCTCCTTTCTTCTTCGTTCTTTCCCTTCTCTCTCTCATTCTCCTTCGACTTCCTCATTTTTCGATTCCTCTTTTTTTGCGTCCTGACGGGCCCGCTATGTGTATACTCTGCTTCAGCCTCCTCATCCTCCGCCTTCTTTGCCTTGTTCCTCGTCGCTCTCGTGTGCTGTTCGCTCGATCAGTGAGTTTTATTCCTTCCCTTTTTCCATCTGTCTTTCCTGTCATTGGTTTCGTTTTGTCTTTGTGTATATCGTTCTCCTTTTATCTCTTACTCCTTCAGAGCTCTCTTGTTTATTTCCTTTCTTTCAATTTGTTTTCTCTCTTTATCTCTTCGCTGCGCGATTCTCCTTTCTCCCGTACTGGGCTTTGTACAGAAAAATTTCTGCGCCTCGCGCACGCGTGCGTGCGTGACGTGCAGAGTTTTGTTTGCCGTAAAACAGGTCATGCTCGTGTAGGTAGGGTAGATGCAATTATCCTCGCGGACTGTTATTATTACGTACGCGGCAGTGCGTTATCATTGGATATGTTTAATTTTGTTTGAATATCGATGATTTCATTTTTGCTTTTGATGTTTCAGTCGTATAGGCATGTCCATTTTAATTATAGAAATTGTTTGCCATAATATTACAAAAGAGGAGCTAAGGGAATGACAAAGTTAATTAAAATCAATATTATGGAATTGGTTTCGCTTCGATTTTTCAAATAGAGAATACTACTTTTTATACAGAAATTCTTATAATAACGTCATTCGTCAATGCCACTGTTAGAAAGTTCACCAAAATTTTCTAAGTTCCTGACAGGGATGGATATTCTGCGATACCGGTATCATTTTCATCTGTGCGAAGGAAAAAAGTGGAAAAACAGGAAACGTCTAAGGGAAAGTCAGCGTCTACTTTACAAGGCTAAATAATCTTCCGCATTTGACTCCGCAACTTTCTCAAGACGAGAGTATTACAAATGTAAAGGATTCTTAAACGATTCTTTCATTATTCAGATAACCAGTTACCTCCAATTTACGAAAATCTCCAAACTTAATCGAATTAGATTAAAATCTTTCTCTTGCCCAATTGATGTTCGTATTTTTGGAATTCCGTTCTCGCAAAACTACACGCCCGCCAGCTTAATTTTCTCTCGTATACCCGTGTGTATGGGCTTTTGATTCTTTTTATCTCTCTCTCTCTCTCTCTCTCTCTCTCTCTCTCGTCCCTTCGCTTTTTTATACAGCAATAGTACTTACACACAAACACACACACATGCTCCTTCCCCTATACGCTCCTCCTACTCTTCTTCTTCTTCAGTCGTGCCGATGAAAGTATATACGTATGTATACATATATACACACATAACCGGTTTGCAGCTGGCGACGAAGACGACGACGACGAGAAGAAGAAGAAGAAGAAGAAGAAGAAGAGAGGGGCATCGGCCGACGGCGGCTCTCGGGATGACAGTGTGTGCCGGCGATCGGGGCCCGCGAAACGTACGACGCTGTATCGCGCGACTCGTCGAGCGGAAAAGCCTGGCGCGTGAGAGTTCAACGAGCTTTTTACAAGGTTTGCTCTCGGAGGTACTCTTTCTCGAGTGTTTGTGCGCGTGTGCATACATATATACGTATATTTGTGTATTTTCGCAGATGGTTAGAGCCTCTAGGTGTCGATCCTTGGCTTGGGAAATGACTGTTTGTCTTTAGAGGGGGGGGGGGGAGGTAAGGGGGAGAAGGTGCGAAAAATATCCAACTCAACCTGGATCGAGATCGTTTGAAAATTTAATTTTTGTAAGTTTCATCATCGTGGACGAGACACTTTCGTTTTTCATTCGCATCGATTAAAGACAAAGAGCAACGAGTTGCATTGTCTAATCAATGTATTGTTCGCTGCTAACGAAGCGAACGTTCTCTCTTGCATATACTCGCTGTATCGAAGGTATATATACTCGGCGAAGGTCACTACTGTCAACTGGTACTGGTTGCGAATTATTACGTTGCTCTAACGTTATAACTGTGCGCATATGTTGTTGCGCTGGAAAATAAATTCCATGGTTACTCGAAAAGCTCTGCGTTGCGCGAAAAGTATACTGCTGCGTCTGAGATATGCATACAAACGTAGTTTTATCGACGCTTTGGCAAGGGACAAGGAAAGTTGCTCGGGGGAGTCGGTAGTTTTACTATAAGATGAATGACTTTGCGTTTTTTTTTGTAGAAAAAGATATAGAGGAGATACGTCGAAACGGTGGAGTTTGGAGGTCGATAATTTTTCGTAGACGCGAAACTTGTGAATACATTTGAATTCTGAAGATTCCTTCGACGAAATGTTGTTATTTCTGTTTGTATAATTTATAGATCATATACTAGAGAAACAGGAATCCAAACTATACGTGTCACTCTCGTGCTCTTACTTCGACACGTTCTATTTAATTTATGCGAGTAGTACATTAAATTTAATAGCGTCGCACTTACAGTATCTTGTAACGATACTCACCTTACGTATGCCTCTATAGTTTATCTACTGAGTATTCCATAAGAATTTTATTACTTCATTCGAACGTTTACATATGTTTTTGAATTTAATTTTTTTTTCATTTTTATTTTTAATATTACTTTTCTTAACAGCATCAGCCTGTCGACGTTATCGGACGTGTGTAATGAAGTTTTATTCATTTAATAACTTGTTGTCGTCGCAGTCAGCTGTAAATTCGTAACTATCAAAAGAAAAACAATCAAAAGACGCAAGATTGTCATCTCGTAGTAGCCCTATCGATATCAGTGCCTGTTTCTCTTCAGGAAAAGAGCCGCTTGGCTCACCTCAACGTCGCCTTCGTCGTCTAGAGAGCCCATTAGCGCTCACCGCCCATATACGCGTGTATCGCCGAGAGACGACGACGAGAGGGCTTAATGGGGGTCCTTTTACGCGACTGCACTCACCGCTGAGGTGTGTCCGTATAGAGGTACACATGTGTGTGTACACATATGTATACGTATGTATGAGCGAGCGTGAGTGCAGTACGCGTATAAGCCACCATAGCGAGTTAAAGCACACTGTACAGTGTCGACCACTGGAGAAAGGGCTTATCGGCTATTCGCGATGCAGCTGCCATTCGATTCTTTATTAGTCCTTGATTTTTCACGATGTTTCAATATAAGCGTATCAATGTTTTTTTATCCTTTTCTTGTTCGCATACATTTACTGTATTATAAATGTACTCAAAGGTGAAAAATCTTTGCTACCCTGATGAAACGGCTAAAGCGCGAACTTCCTCATCCACTTCTCGGAGCTTTTTTTTTACAGCCCATAAATGACCTATAAAACACTCGGCACAAAGAGCAGGGAACGTTAAAGACATTCGAGGGCGTCCAAGTTATTCCTCCGGCGACGGCGGCCCGCATTAAGTAATTCAACGAGTCACCTCTCGCCTCTGCTTTCTGGCTCTTCTAGGAGGGAGAAAGAGAGAGAAAGAGGCATTCGTTATACGCTTCGTGTTCTCGCAAGCAAGAAAGAGAAGAGATATGGAACAGGCGTGGTGGTGGTGCGAGAGCTTTCGCCGTTGATTTTCGATGAAATCCGACGTTTTCTCGCGAAGAAATAGGAAATTTTTCACTCGGGAACAGAAAATGAATCGTGAAATCGATGTAACCCGCATCATTGTCGTACGTACACATTGTATAAAAAAAGAACGTCTCCGAGACGTTTCTCGCAAGGGGTGCCGCTTGTGTTGCGTAAATCGTGCGTAAATTCCTTCTTCGCAGTTTTATGGTCTTTGTCGTGACCAGCCTTCCTTCTTTCCTAGGCTGGCGAGTGAATCTTTGTTTTATGGGGGCCGCAATCTCGGAGACCTTCATTATTTAACGACTTGTTTCAGGCGAGCAGCAACTCCGATCAATTATGTCTTGGTTTATCGTTTAATTCGAGAAGTTTTGTACGCACCAGACCTAAGGCGAAAATAATTTTTTTAAGGATGCGTGAACGCTGAGGCGACGATATCTTCTTTTTTTTAATGCTTCCTTTGTCTTGCGCTATGTGCTGAGCTCAATGAGCAAGAAATGAGACGTCGTTGTGATTTTATGGTGTGAATCGAAACGATTGTAAGGGCAGCTGTTTTTTGTATAGCTGTGTATATTTTCGTCGAAATACGTCTACATAGGTTGTAGATCGTAACGATTAAAAAGTATTGCATCGCTTAATAAAATGGTATGCGATAATTCGGTCAAATATTCGTAAAATGCAAGTTCCTCGCTAAAGTAGAGAGGATTTTACAGCTGGGATATTATCGCATTCCAGTCTGCCAAGGCTATACGCCAGGTTTTATAACCGTCGAAAAATGTACAAGAGAAACGGTAGTCATCGAAGCATCAGGCCTTCATAAAAATTTACACTCCATAAACGTCATCGGAGATTAATAATTGCGTGCATCGCTTGGTGGAATGACTCAGAATTTTCGCTCAACGGTTTCTTTCGCGGCTTCTTAACAGCAAGATTAAGTAATTCCGGTCGACTGTACTTGCTTCGGCTCTTCGGAGGTGATAATATCTTCTTTAATGGTCGCTCGTGATGTTCATTACGTTGGATTAGGGATTAAAATTGCAGTTCTCGAAACTATAATACAAGCGAAAAGTGCGCGATATTTTATATTCATAGTTTTTTGTCAACGAAGTAACGTCGATGAATAGTAATATGAAAAAAAATGTCGGGCGTATATATTAACCAAAGTCACTTGCATCTCAAGACTGCGAAAAGTTACTCTCAATAAGCAAAGTTTCACCGAGAGGAACTGTACTCAGACGAATGCAATTTTCGCGAGCGAGTGAGTGAGAGAGAGAAAAAAGAAACGAGACGACTATTTTCGCTGCTTCATAGAAGAGTCCTTTCTCTTATTAAAGCTCCTGCTCTGTCTTTTGAAATCTTAAGTGACATCTAGAGACTACTTCCGAGCTATACATAAGTCCGTTCGTTAAATAAACTCATTCGAACCTTGAGAGTATATTGCGCTAGTGAGTACAAAAACAGAAAGAATCATTATAATTATTTGAAACAATCGATTATCAATCGAAGGCAAAGAAAAATGTCTCAATGCAGCATTAATTGAACCGAAGAAACAGCCGCGAACTTTTCAATACAGCGATTAAGTAACGAATTTCAGTCAGCGAACTTTCCGTCCCATTCAGTCCGATGAGTTTGAAAGCTACCGAAAAGTCTTTTTTCTTCTCTACTACTATTACTACTACTACTTACACATATACAGACACATAGAATTGCTTTATCCAGTCTCTGCCGATCGTTAAACAACTTTCTTTTCTAGGGCGCGAGAAGAGCTTGCGACATGTGTCGCTCTGCAGTTTAATCGCTCGGCGTATCCGTTCGTGCGACCTTATTGACTGCAACGAGGAAGTCGATCGTGTCCAAGGATATATAGATCTCGGGTACGAGAGACAGGTGCAGTCGGAGGAAAGTGGAGCGAGCTGCAATTACGGATGAGCCAAGTTTTGAGAGGAGAATATATAGCGCAGGAAGGACGGATGTGTGTCGACGGATGAAGTTCTGCTATACTACTGCCACGTGAAAGATCCTATTTTCGCTGGAGTCGAGGAACTGTGTCACGCGTCGTGAGTCAAGGGGAAGATTTGAAGGAAAGTTATGTCTACCTATTATGGCAGAAACGTCAAAGAAGAAATGCATTACTGCTCAGGTATTTTTCTTTTTCTTTCTCTAAGTTATGCGTTAATTTCTATTGTATACATATTGGCAGGTGTAAAAAATGATATGCAAACAGCAGTGAATCGTTCGCTAATGTAGGAATTACACGACGAGTTCAGCTGCTTCTTCCGAGAGAACGTTTCCTTCAAATTATAAGCCTTCACTCGTGAAATTACGCCTCTCTGATGCGCGTATAAACAAAACGGCAGTCAGTGCCATCGACTAATTTATTTAAATTGATACCTCGAAAGATCATCTACCTACCTCTAATTTTCACGGTTTATTGAAAACCTCCAGGCAGTGTGTGCACACATGTATATCGAGAAAAAAATGGGGGTTAATGGACGTCGATCTGGTGAGTGGCACTTCTCGCGCTGTCATTAACCTCGTCGGCGACTCAACTTTGAGTATAGAAGAGGCGGCTACTTGAAGATAAAAAAGAAAATCTCGAGCTTTTCTCTTCAACGACGTAGTCACGTTTGCCACGATACATATTTTGGGCAACGTTTGAGGAGTATACCTTTCTCGCAGTTGAAAACATTATATATTTTTTCTTTTTCATGTTCGTGTAATCATCAATCTTATGCGTACTCGTAAAACCACCGTAACGTTGCGCCCTGTATGCAGTTCGATGAGGTCGAATAATCGAGATACGCGCAAAGGGAATACCAAGGCTTCTCCGCAACGCATCTCAGAAATTTGGCCGATCCGTTCACTTAATGAGCCCCTCTCCCGGGAATACGGGACTTTATTGTGTTCTCCATTCTCTACCAACATGTTCCTTCTCGTGTATCGGCCTTATACGACTCTATGCATTACACGGATATACATCAGTATAGTTCTCGTTAATTCAAACGAACTTTTGTTTTTCTGTCAGCGTCCGTTGCATCGTCGTCATTGCGCCTTTCTTATAATGGCTGTCCACTCCAGGCACTCGCGGATTGACGTGCCACTACCGAAGTGCAGTGCGCCTACGAAGCTTGTTTTCAGCTGAAAAGCGCTTTTGTTTCCCCCTGACGTTCTCGAGAGTTTACTTCGAGACGCGAAACAACGGAGGGATAGAATGCACGTTTGTTGATAGTTTCAATGCTGGTTAATGTTATTGCTCTGTATATATATATATATATATATATATATATATATATTGTATAAATATGACGTTGAAGTTGTATTGACGGTAAATCGTTCGACTACTTTTTATGTTAAAATAATATTGATTGATAGAACAAAAGAGCCTCGAATCGTATGGAATCGACAGTGGCTCCTAAAGTGTACATACGTTTTATATTGAAACGGAAGTACTGAACAATTTTTATATATTAGTAGTTAATTGACGATGCACGTGTACGTGACGATGTGAAATTGCGTAAATCGTTATAAAAGAAGAGAGCGTTTACAAAACGATGACAAGCAAGCGCGAAACTTAAAAAAACCCGAATCGTTTAGAAGGTAAATCATTAGCACACGTTATAAATCATACTATTTCACATACACTCTCCGCGACATTCGTTTTTCTTCCTTGTCCAACTAATAATTCATCAGGCATTTATTACCATCGACAGACATGTTTAAATATTTGGACTCGTCGAAAAAACGATATTACAACGTGGCTGGTTGAATTATTAAACCAGGATTCGGATTAAAAGCCAGTGCTATGTAACCAGACAAAATTTGAATTCTTCATCGCACCTCGCGATAACAAAAAAGCCAAGGAAGAAGCGTCCGCGAAGTTTATGCACGCACGTAATTACCTTAATTTCAAATGCAAACGGCTGCGTCGCCCGGATTTATGCTTCTGCGCGAGAGCGTGTGTGTTTGCATTAGCATAAAAGGTCAAAGAATAATAAATCTCGACGTGTGAGCACCGAAGACGGATAAATTTTTGCGGAATGTCTGAATTAAAAATGCCTTGTCGAGAGATTTTTCTTCGCAAGTATATATTGTACACACACATTATATATATATTTCTACACGAGTAGTTGCGTGATGGTCCGTTTGAGAATTTAGCTTTGTCATTAAATTAAGTGGAAAATTATTCTTATTATCGGTTATTTGTAATGTTTTTTATATCAGAGCTTATAATTAATAACTTTATGCACCGCGGAATTGTATAAGAATTCGTTGTAAAATACTACGTATACTTCATCGTAACGAAGCAGTGTATCTCCTTTCATAAGCGTTTACGTTTGAAAAGCCACTGAACTGGCTGAAAAGTCAAGCAAAAGATGCAATTCCAAAAGACGGGTCCGTCACGACCCCCCTCGACGATGGCTCTCTTGTCGTAAAAGGAGCGAAGATCGTTGCAGGAATTTGGAGTGGAGTGGGAAGAAGAAGAAGCGAACCGAAGTAATATGGCTCTCGCGGTTTTGCGTTTCTTTTGCTCTGCTCTATAGTCGAGAGTGCGTGTATATGCGGTCAGAGTCACGTGCGACGATGCCGATGCTTCTTTTTGCCGCTGGTAGCCCTTGAAGCAAGTATCGCGCGGTTATTGCTTTATTCGAGATTGCGTGCACTCAGTGTATACGTAGTTTCGCAGAGTTTGTTCTCCATCGAGCAAATGCTTTCTGATTTATTCGAGTTCGAGCGGATAGTATATATATAGGCGAACTTAAGGCCTGTCGGTAAATAAATCATTGTAAACATATGAAAAATCAAGATTTCAATTACCCGCCTCGATGGTAATCTTTGGATAACAGTAAAAACCGTCTGGGTCCTATCATTTAAATATGATCCGAGGAGGTACGTAATCGATAAATATTGCGAAACACCCGCAATTAGCAGCGGGAATCCAACCCCCTCTTTAAAGAGCTGTACTGCGGAGAATGAGTAAAACGAAAACAAGAGAGAGATAGGTGATACACGTACCGGAAAAAACTGCCGTGATCATATAGCTGTCACATAAAGATAAAGAAAGACGCGAAACCGAAGCTCCACTGCTGCGAAGAGCAAAAGGAGGACGGCTCGCTTCTGAATAGCATCGGCGGTGCTGCTGAGCAGAGCGATAAATCAGTTGGCTCTCTCACTCTCTCTCTCTCTCTCTCTCTCTCTCTCTCTCTCTCTCTCTCTCTTTCACGTGCGTATGTATTTTCGGCGTTGTACAAGTCGGGAGCTTCATCATTTTGGTCCAGTACAGGGAGAGAGAGAGGGTGTATTCATGACGGGCTTTTTTGTCTGGGCTGTGGTTATTATAATATTTTTGCGAATATGCGCGAGAGATCTACGGCCATATTTCGCGCTTTCGACGGATGCGTATCTCTGGAGAGAGGGATATACGTACCAAAACAAAATATAAAAATAATCCGAGAACGAACGATTTTATTTCGATGCAATCGCAGGGGTGATACGAGAATACCGCATAGACTACTGGAAATCGAGTCGTGCTCATCTCCCGAAATAAATCACTCGCTTCCTCGGATTAATTACGTGGTTCGAGGAAGAAAATCGTCTTAAAGGGAGTACGCGAAAAACTTACTTCGAGCGGTAAGAAAAAAAACATTGTTGTTTTAATGAGCTGTCTTCTGGGTCTCTCTTTCTCTTCCTCTGAGAATTTCTTAAGAGCGATGGGTATTTCGCTATGAATTCTCAACTTTTACTTTTCTAAACAAAGCGCGCTCTTCGAATTGCGTAAGCAACTTCTTCTCAAGCTGCATTATTTGTATTGTCCTCGGAGAGACAGAGACAGAGAGAGAGAGAAAAAGCCAACTCCTGAAAACTGCGCTATGTATGTGCCTCGAAAACGGCTTTCGACCACTGGATTTTCGAGTTGAGAGCTGATATATCGGCGTTCCGCGAGCGAGCCATAAAGCAAGGCAATATTTCTCAAGGTCGGCATAAAGAGTTTTGAATTTAAACGAGCTCGTATGCGAAAACTGCTTCACGCGTCTCTCTATATATGTATATAATATATATATATATTACACGCATATATGAATGTGTGGTTGGATGTATAGTAGTGTATTGTCTGTACGAGTGTAAATAATGTAGGCGATTTAATAATTGACCCCCTTTTCTGCGAGCTCCATAAATTTTTCAACCCGACCCGGTTGCAGACCAGTACCTGACGATTCTTCATTCGGTATAGAAGTTAGTTCTGTACGTTATTGTATTTGCGAAACGATATTTTTGTGCTTGCGATTGATTTTGGTTACGGGATCACGTGCGAGACAGATGTGCATATGGAGATAGGCACGAAGCTCGAACGTTTCCTGCGAAAAATCAAAGGAAACGAGCACGACAGTTCGAGACGAATATCCGCTAGGTATTTTTTGTTCTTTTTTTTTGTTGTCGAGCTGTATTTAAACTGACACCCTGCCAAAAAGATAACGTTGTCAGTATACATAAATAATTTACGGTGTATACTCTGTTTCGTGGTACGTTTTTTTTCACGTAGTGAGTTCCGCACGTTGAGCTTTTTATGCTCACGTCACGCTTGATTAGAAAGGATATATCCCTGGGTTATGTATGAATCAGCTCTAATTTGCTCTGTTGCAACGTTGCTGCACTTGCTCTCAAGGTATATACATATATATACATATTTATACGTATGTAACGAGAATGTCCGCGTGGGAGGCGAAGCGAAATTCGAAAACTTATCTCTCTCGTTTCTTTCAGCATCGAAACAAAGGGTCTGGTACAACGGACGCGAGGACCAAAAAGTTCGCGAGAACAAGGAGTGAATAAAGTTAGCGGAAACGAGCTCGGCATAAGTTGCACACGTGTGGCCAAAAGGAAGCGTCATCGTCGTCGCCGTCGTCGTCATCGTCATCGTCTTTGGTACCGATGCTACAAGGCGCGAAAGAATGCGAACGGTGCAGCAGCAGCAACCACTACCACCCCGACGACTAAACGAGAAGGAGAAGGAGAGAGAGCGTACGGGAGATCGGTGTCCGAGTGGCAGTCAGTCGTTCGAGCGAGAGTGAAAGGCTCGAAGCTCTCGAGCGAGCGGAGAGCAAGTTGTTGCGATTCGCAAATACGATAGCGAGGCGCTGTTTCTGTTGTACAGTGTAGTTGCAGCACGTGGAGTTCATTGCAGCATGCGCGAGTGTACTTTTTTGGTGAATAGGGCTAGGTATACACTATATATATGTCTTGCGTGCGTACTCGTGTGTATAGTTTTGTTTTTAATTTTGTGTAATTAGTTTGCTTGTGCATCGGTTGTGCTTTCATGGGATTTCTCGAATGCTTTTCTCGGTTGGTTAAGAGAATCTTCAACAGATATTAATCTTCGCGTCAGCGCCTCTTACCTGTGTCTCGTCTACCTTTTTATTCGCTGTTTTGAATGCACGAGCAAGTACGCACGCTCGTGTGAAAGCGTGACGACGACGACTGCTTTGGCAAGTGCGTTCTCTTCCATGAGAGGGAAAGAGATGATGAAGAAACCGGCGCTCCGCACGTGGCGCTTGATCGATCGTGCGCATCGAAATATCATTGTGCAAACGAGTTTTCTCGCGCTTTAACACATCGAGCTCGTAATTGAACAACGAGCAGTGAAATTGATTACGCCTGGACCAATTACCTTACAGCATGGATAATTTTTCTTTATCACGTTCATTCGATCGGTTGATCAGTGACAAATGTTTGCGAGTTATAATTATGCCTGTCTCGTTGCGCAAATAGTTTCAAATTTAATACATTCGTGTCGATAGCGCTATCTTTGAAACTTATTGCACTGAGAGCGATTAAAGTGAAAGACACCTCGTTGGGTAAACAGCAAGACAAACTTTGCGATTTACAAGCGCTTAATGTGCGCCGTCGTAAATATTTATCTAACTGGAGAAAAAGAAAGGTCGATCGAATTCCGAATATTGAAAACACCGTGTGTCTGTAAGCGAAGTGAAAAAAAGGAATACGATCAACCGGTTCACCGTGTGTAGCTTAGAATGATAAACGCGAGCAGGAGTAGTGATTCTTTGTTGTTCTTTTACAATCGATGCTGTGGAACCGATACTTCGATTTATCGACTCCAGTTTCGAAAAAGTGAATACACCAGTGTCTCACCTTGTGTTTCGTGAGAGGAAGAGAGAAAAAAAAGAATGTCTACGTTTTAGCATACAAAACGTTTCCGAGAAGAGGCCACAACTCATAGACCACAAAAATTTCAGTGTTTCGTTGTACATACGTAAGTGCGTCGTACACCAGTGTGTGTGTGTGTGTATTTTTTCTCCTGATCTTGCGATACAAACCCCGCATGATCGGCAACGATGGTTTCGTTCGACGCGGTTAACGCTGACTACAGCAACGTCACGGAAGATCCGGAAGATGAGTACATGCCAGACGCGGAGGAGGAGGACGAGACACCGCCTCTGATATTCCGGGGCGTCCAGGTATGCACGATACTAGCTACAGATAGGTATCCCTCCTAAAAGCCATTCAGAGCTCTGATGCATGAGCGCGTGTCCCTGATGTTTTTTCGGGATATACGCGCCCTCTAAACAACTATTACTACCGTGTCTCGACTGCGAACGAGTGTTGCAGGTATATATATGCATATATATATATATACATCTACCGCGCGTACCGTTTGTTTGGCTCGCCGGTCACGGAAGCGAAACACGGCCGTGTGTATATGCAGTACTTTTTTTTCTCCTCGTCGAGGTTGGAATGATAAAGGAAGGGTAGAGGAGTAGGGAAATTTACGTCCCGTGACTGCTGCAGGTTTACGGGACGATAATTTCTTTTATTGTTTTTTCAGATTCTCCTGCAGCTGTATATGCACGCGGAATAAAAGTATGATGCGACAGTACGAAAGAGAGAGAAAGAACGTTTCTTCGCGGAATACGAGGCATTTTGTGTGTACTTGTACTAGGGAAATAGTTGCAGTTTCTCTGCTTTTTTTTCTTTCCCTTTCGCCGTGTGGAGAGGAGAAAAATGCCCGGAATATAGCGGATTTATTTTTAGGTCGGATTTGTCATCGCTTGCTCGTACGGTCGTGATTTTTTTACGATGGAGAACGAGTTTTGTTTGAGTATGCGCGCGCGCTCGAAAGTACTTTTGCAAATGCGCGCTCCCTTTCTTTGGGCAGCTTTGGGAGATAGACGCTCTTTGCTTTCGCCGGAGAGTTGTTTATCTTCATAACCGTTTCGTCTCTGATTTTTTAAAGAGCAATGCCCAGGCTGTAACGTGCAATGATACAGCTTTGTACAAACAGTGATAGTTTCGTTGATTTCTTTTTTTTCGTTTTATTTTTCTATCCAGCTTCACCCGATATCGTTCTATTATTCGCCAAACGGCTAAGGTATATACGGGAAGAAAGAAATTTACGTAATACAGAGACGAACCGGTGAGCATTTTATACATCCCAATTCGGCCGAGAGATTTTGGTCGAGCTTGGAATCTCGACTATGCGATGCTTCTTTCAAAATGAATTTTTTCGACCGATAACGTAGAGGATGAATCTCGTTTTCTGTGATTCAGACCACCGGGTAAAGTCAATTCGAGTTTCAAAATCCACGGCGATTGTAAGTTTTTCCACGTCTTCTTACGAAACTCTTTTCTCTGGTGAAAAAAACCTATGATTCATAGCTCTATAAATAGAATAATAGATCTACGAATGCACTTTTTTTGTCCAAAATAATTTATCTTCGCCATTCTTATTTCCTTTGCTTGTTCGTGTAAATTGAAGCACGTCGACGGCGCGTTATAATTATAGAAAGTTAGGGAATCGCAATGTTGATCGATCGTAAATATATTCGCGTGGCCGAAAATGAAGTTTGTGAAATTAATAGACTCGACGACGCGCTGAAACTGGAAAATAACGAGAACTGACGCTGTGGTGAGATCAAATGCCAGGAATGAGAATGCGGAAAGAGCGCGTGAAATTTATTATGATTAAAAAGTCTGCTACGTGTCTACGTATGCGTGTGTGTATATATATATAATGCAATTATGCATACATATATAATCGTTAGATAGCGCCGATGCGGGCGCGTGCTTTAGGATCGTTCTCGAGGCTTTTCTGTTCTTAGCGTACGTGATATTTTTTTTCTAAATGTATCATTGCTCTGTTTTCTCTTTCCCTCGATATCCTCGTTAAACATAATACGGATATATAAGCAAAAATATGTATACAATTTTTTACATCGCGCTTTACGGCACTTTGAAGCATTGAAATTCATGTAAGCAAAGCAGATACGATTCTCTCCTGAAAAAGTGCGATCTCCATGTTTTTATTCTCTTACTCTCTTTTGCACACATATACACATACTCTAGAGTCATCGTAAAAAATACAGATTTACAATAGTATGCGACAGTCCAACGACGTCTTGGTAACAATTTTAACGAACTTCGCCAGATTATGCACGGTAGATGTACAATTAAGACCTCTCGTGGTGTCGCGCACAAATTAAAGAGCGAGATACACCTTCATTAACGAGTCGATCGACCATTCCTGATTCTCTCTGTCTATATATATATGTAGGAAATGCTCGTTTTGTGGTTTTGCAATTCTGGGCGAGGGTAGGAGCTGATTGCTTCGAGTGGCGGTTCGTTAATTCGCGTGGACGCACGTACGCACACATACGTATGCTCAGCCGAAGTGCAGTGTCAATAGATCAATTTTATGCGGATAATCGATTCGCTGGTGTGAGATGAGGGAGGCTTTGGGACACCTCCGTTATATTCGGCTATTGAGTGCGTTGTTATTGTTTGAGAGGGGAGACTGCGCATTGGAGGGTATTGTCTGGCCTGTATTCGAGATAAGATATTATATGCTGTTTAAATTAATAATTGCATTTTGAACTAGAAATATCTATAAATCTGGCTGTATACTAGTTGAATATTTATTTTCATCTGGCTGCTGTTTATATTAATAATTGCTTTTTGAACCAGAGAAAGGGTATTTATAGGCATATTATTAATCAAATATTTTTAAATACGGAATACTAATTGAATATTTACTTGTATCTTTTCGCTGTTTAATATTAATAATTGTTTTTTGATTTAGAGAAAGGACATTTTCTATGTAGATATGCTATTTATGAAATATTCAAAGATACGGTATGCTAGTTAAAAATTTATTCGAACCTTCGAGCGGTGTTTTGTTGGTGTATTAAAATTAGTATTTCGATTTTGCAATTATCGAGTATGAAGAGTTGACGCGCAATGAAGCTTGAGTAATATTCCATATATCGTTAATAAACGAACTTTATAATTATGTATACACGTTATCGAAAATTATAAACGGTTTATACCCAACGAAGATTAGAATATATCGTGATATTACTGATTAAATTTTATAGTGAAAATGAATTTATAAGAGTGAATTGTATATAATTCTCCATATAATTCTGTATTCGAAGTTGACCATTGTCCTTTGCTATTAGTAAACATTCACTTATGTACTTCTGTAGCTTGGAGTTTTTATTTACTCTTATGACACACGATACACCTTTTGCAGCGATTTAAAGTTACAATTCCTTTTCGCTTCAATTTAAGTAACAAAATTACTGTTACAATAAAAAAAGCATAGCTAGACTAATTAGTTATTCATTATTTTATATTATATTTCATAGTAATGATAATACAATTTACAATTTACATTAATTACAATTTGTTTGTAAAAGTATTTCTTACAAACAACCATATGTATATTTTGAATTTTATTTATAAATCGAAAGAAAATTTTACGCTTTAGAAATAAATATTATATTGGAAGTGTAATTATATTTTGTAACTAAAATAGTGTATTCAGGTTTGTTATTCCAGCTTTAAAGTTTTTTCTGTACGTACCAAAATAAAAAAATAGTCTTAATTTTAGAGGGAAACGTTCACTGGAATATGCCATTCATCTTAAAATTCACGTAGATAATGAGTATTTTAAGCAATGGCATATATGTAAATGATATTTTAATTGATATTTCACTTATATATAACGAATAATTTAAGTAATAGTATAGAAGCTTAAATGACATTTTCATGTCACTCTAGCTTTAAAGTAATTTACGAATCAGATTCAACAATAAGCTCAAGAGTGAAAAATTACTGTGAATATCCAAATGAAAAATTTTCATACCAAAAATTCTCTTTAATTATAAAAATTCGTCTATTAAAGTTAATGTCGGAAACTTCAACATTCACTCGAACATGGAGTAAATCGAAACCCCGAAAATGTTAGTAGCAGAACGTATATTATAATTTGTTGGAAATAACGAATATTCGATTACTCGCCAAAAGTACAAGCCCCATTCGATTTATTCGAACTGTTCAATTTCCAGTATCGCAATCAGCCAGAAGCTTCATCTTAATTAATCCAAAAATCCTTTTGATGAATCAAGCATTACTCCGATAACGCCATCATCTGTCCGAGCGAAAAAGCTTCAGGACTTCGCGCAAATCGAGTTAAGGTACAGCTAAAACCGCCGACGTAAACGTCGCGCCGATATCATCACCACAATTAAAACTTTCGTCGACGCCTCTCTCGTGCATTAAATCTCGAGATTTCTCGCAGACTCTTCACTCTCTGTCTCGAGCATAACGATTCGTCGTCCGCATTATATGCAGCCACGATCGATTCAGCTAAAAAGACAAAAACACTTATATTATATAGCTACGTGTACAGAGCAGAGTCGCTCCCAGGAAACGAGGCGCATCGACTACGTTGCACGTGTATGTATTTGAGCGCATATATGTGTGTACGCGAAGTTTCAGAGCCGTCGCACCGCAAACAATCGTTCTCTCTCAACCCTGGCCTCGAGCTCGGACAGTTATTGACTTCGTCGTATATCAAGTGGTACAGTCTGCTCTGCTCTGATCTGTGTATATCGCCAGCTCGGCAATCTACCCGTCTGTCCGTCTTCTGATTATGAGCCGCGCATAGCATAAAGGAGAGTAGCCGAGGGGATGAGCTCTACTGCTGCTGTTGTTGCTGCCCTTAGGTTGGAGCAAATTCACGTATACATGCGGGTTAGCTGCAAGAGGCTGAAGCGACACGTTCAGGTGCATCGTTCTGCTGGGATTTATGAGCCTAGTAGGTGTTGCACGCTATTAGCTAGGGCTGATGAATTCTCGTTACAAGCGCTATTCTTTCCTTTTGAAATTAAACGATGTATTGCGCGAGATACGCCAAATTAATACGTTTAAAGCATTATAAAGGTCTGTAAAAAAGCCAAAAAAACGGAGCTCAGGGTCGTTGCGAGACAAAGAAGGCAGCGAGGGGGAAATTAAATTACGCCTCGAAAGCCAATTTTCCGAGGATGAAAAAATTGCGAGTTGTAACCATGTGTGCGGACACATATGCACGTGTATAAGAAAGAGCGAGTGGATGCAGTAAGGGCGCTGTATATTCTCAGTTTTTGACATATCTTGTAATAGCCTTGCGTTCGCTCTTGCGCGACCTTGTGTCCAATCTTCTTTTATGAGGGTACACACATACACACGCACTCATGGCCCAGAGACGATTCGCGCGAATATGTTCATGAGCTCTGGAGATTATGAAATTATGTGGGTGTTGTACCTGGTCGACCGGAGGTAAAACTCACCATGGTTAATGCAGCTGTTTCGCTGGATTAGGTCGCTTTCGTTCTGTACATTTATATATATAGCTATATATGCTTAGAACCGTATGAAAGGAATATAGTTTTAAGACAGTGTGTACATTGTCTTCTTTTTTTTTACTGTTTTTTTTTAATTTCATAAATCACGTACTCGGAACAGAACCAGTTTTGTATATCCGTATTCGAAAATTGAAATTTATTTCTATGCTTGCTTCCATATATACATATATGTGTGTGCGTGATGCTGCGATCATTTTTATTCACATCAGCTTTTCTTTCTGTTTCAGTACATGGGCTCCTTTCCCGTAGCCGGTTTCGACGCTGCCTGCCGAGCGGAATATCTACGCGCCAAGCTTGAACTACTACGGGTATGTACACTCATATCTCTCTATAAAGTAATACACGGTATAAGTGTACAAGTGCGATTTTCAACGATTAAAATTACCTGGAAATAAACGTTCGTGTACACGCGCCGATCAATAAAGCAATGCATATGAACCTCTTGGAAAGCAATAAAGCTAACGGTTCTCAGCGTGCGTTAACACCCTGTAGATGAAAAAGCAATCATTTGCAAAGCTACGGAACTCGTAAACTCAAGCTAGAGTCTTGTATATAATCACTGAAAAAAGACGCTAATTTTTCTATCAGCGACCAATGCGCATATGTATAAATCAAGCGCAATCGTAAAACTCAGGGCTTCTTATATTGTCGCGAGAGGGAAAGAAAGAGAGAGAGAAGGGGGGGTGCGTTATTTACAATCGCGAACGTAAACTCGCCTCCTTTAAAATGCAAATCGAGCGCTGAATAATACATTTGTATACCCGCGCGCGAGCAACTAGATTTAGATTGAGTTCGAGGGAGGAGCCGAGATTCCTGGTGTGAGAACGAGAGAGAGAGAGAGAGGAGATGCGAAAACTCACAACGTCTCGAGAGTCGTCTTTCTGAAATTAAGATCCGAGTTTGTCGCGGGAAAAATGACTACCGTTAAGATTGGCAGCTTCGAAGAGAAGAATATTTATTTTTTTTTGTTGGCGTAAAAGAGTTATTGGCCTATTAACATTCATGATTTTCGACTAAACGCTTCATAGTTCCAAGTGTGAATTATGTCTCATTTGCATAACGTTTTGTATCGAAGACGTGACTTATGCGCTTTAGCAAATGATAATAGCTTCGATCTTTCAGTCGTAAATATGCAAATTTTTCAAAGTCTCCGACATCCTGATTACAATCAATGTCCTGTTTGTCGTTACACTGTCTTTATATGACTACATATAAATACAGTACAACCGTTCTATTTTTTTTTAAATTGAAACAGGTAGCTGAAAGAGCAAGTCATAGAAAGTAACAACGTCGTAAAACCGTAGGTTTACCAACGATATTACACTTTCAATTCACAGCGTTGATATATATATATCAACGCTGGTCGATAGAACTATATATATATATATATATATATAGTTCTATCGACCAGAACAAATTTACAATTAAACCAGGATGTCAGGTATATAGTAACAATTCGAATTAGATCGCATTAAGGTATATCTACACTGGGTGGCTAAACGCTATAGAGAACATATTTTAAATTTAAATGCTAATCTATTTGAAAGTTAATTTGTCGTTGGTAAAATAGATTTTCGTTAGTCGACTGCCCCTGTGTAAGGTTAGTTAAAATTGGGTCGTTCGACCCTTGAAAGCGTAAATATTGTCTTTTCTTTCGGATAAATGTTTTTACAGTAAGTGAATTTCACAAACTCCCTCCGACCTAAATTCCAATACGAATATATACTACCAAGGCATTTTACAATCTTTCAATTTGATCGCTACGCGAATTGACGTTTTAATTAATAATATATCCGTGTACCATACGCTATAAAGATCTAATAGAAACTGTCAACGTCAACGATTCTATAAATATAACAGAGATATTACGCCAGATGAACGTCTGAATTTAAATTCCAAACGACTCGGTGTACAAGCGTATCGAATGTGAAAATAAAGCCGTGGGTAGTACACGAGCTTCCTTACAATAATAAGCAATGCTTGGGTTAATCGCCGGCCAAGAACAGTTTAGTCTGCGCTAACTACCTCCAATTTCCTCGGTTCGTCTCTTGATGCAGTACTGCTGCTGTTGCAGCGGCGATTACGGAGCCGTACCCAGAAGGCATTGTAAACGCTCCGATTTATCGCGACACAATGGAACTGATGATACGAGTCGGCGACGAGGACAACGACAGCAGCGGCGGCGACGGTCGAGAAATGCAATTGATATACCCCGTTTATTTATGGCTAATTGAGCGTGACGGCGGCCGCCTTAGAATTCGTAATTGCGATAGCAAGGCACAACGAATCGAAGCGGCTCTTATAAAAGTGCGTACACTTATATATGTGTGCCGGACTCAGATTTTAGCCCTTGGATGTGCAGACGCGTAAATACCGGAGCATATAATTTGTCTGCTGGAATTTTATTGCTTGTGTATAAGCAATATATGTGGGGTTTATGGCATAGTTTTATGAGGAAATGCGCTGTATCGCGAAGATCGCTAAGATATTAAGTTCCTCGTAAAGATTGCTATTTATATTCGTACGTACGAAAGTCGCGTATTATACATACGTAATTTTTCGTAAGATTATATATATATAACCTATTAAAATATTGCCCGGTAATAAGACGTCGCTGATTAAGAGACGACTGTGTGCAAACATTTGCCAAGTCTTCGAATTATCATTGGGCGACGACGAAATTATATAGGTATTATCACTTTGACGAGCTAAGCTCGCGTGAAAATTTAATTTAACGCACGATTCCCTCTTAACGCGAAGAACAAGCGCTGCGAAGAAAACTGCGGAGGAAGAAGGAGAGTGAGAGATGGCGGAAGAGCAAATAGTGCAGAGGATCCCCGACGTTGAGATAAATTATTCCGAGACGTCGCGGTGCATAATAAGAATCAATAAGACCCCGTCGAGGTATAATGGACCGAGAAGCATCTTCTTAAAGTGTGTGTATGTGTGTGTCGGAGTATGTATAAAGGATGAGAGATGGAGACGGTTCTCAGGTTTCTACCAGAAGCCTTTAGCGTATGCATGATCGAGTCGCCGGTTCTTACAATGTCGTCCTTCGCGCTTCGATTGTACCGCGGACGAGCTGTTTTGCGAATCGAGCTTTGTGCCAGCAAGCATATTGAAGTAACCGACTGTAAGAGCTTTAGTGGGAATTTCAGAAAGCTAACTTCCTTAATAAAGCTCTTCCGATGGCTGTAATGTCAAATTTATGTAACGAACGATACGTATAAACAAACGATGCCTAAGAGTATTGTTCTCGTATAATACGTAATGCATCTCTGCGTAGTCATTCAGGGTTCCCATTGGAAAATATTCCAAGTCTGTCTCGGCTCAATTACGCTTTGGCTGACTTATTTATCCAACCGCAAATCGTAGGTCTTTATCGTTGATCCGTAACCGAAAAAGAGACCGTGTCGTTGCGTGCAACAAAGCAAGCCGGTAATTCACTTAATGAAAGAGTATTTAGATTGTTTTTTTTTAGATCGATCTACAAGTTGTTATCGTTCAAATAAAAAAGGAAAGGCTGTGGTGCATGTCTTGGTTGATGAAACGAAGAAAACCGGCGGATAGTCAGTTCTTTCGCGTATATTAATAGTCGATTAGAGCGCGTCGTGCATCGTCCGGAAACCTTAAGACGATAAAATAAGTTAGCGGTAATCGTGGAGCATGAATTGGCGACGGGCCAGACTATATACTATGTAATTTTATTTTTCATTATATACGGTCCCTTGTGTGATAGACGATTTTTCGCTCATAAAAAATAAAATAAATATATAAAACAGGACTGTTATTAGAACGGTATTTATGTGGAAAGGAATATATGACAATACGTTTACGTAAGGATGGGAGTCGACAGTGTATATATTATGTATATATGGGTGATTCTGTTACAAATCGTCACTTTGAAAAATCGTTTTCCTTCATCGTGAGTAATGCATCTTTTGATACAAGAATAATAGTGAATAATTATATAGTATTCGAGTCGACTTGTCTTGCAGTACTTGCAATTCTTTCGGAATATTAATGTATTGGTATGAGAATAGTTATGTCAGCTCATTAAAATAATGTAACTATCTATTATTCGTGTTTATTTTATCGCTGTTGTGTTGTAAGTATTGACAGTATTGGAACAACGCACCAGTACTGATCCAACTATGGTTTGATATTGGGTTAATAGTAACAACGGCCCCTAGTTATAATGCTGCACTGGTACAATGTTGACAGATTGGTACCGCAATTAAAGTATGCTTTTAAATGAGGAAGATTGCAATTTAGTAGTGATAAATCTAGTTATGGGAAGTCAAGTACAGGCGATGAAACGTTTGATTCGGATTGTTAAATAAATCATATAATTTACTTGATATATTATACATACCTTTTATAACGTTATTATAATATAAAGATTGAAAATATTCTAATATTAAAAATAACAAGAATTTTAAATATATGAAATAAAAAAGAAGGTCCGCACAATATTAGACTAATACTGCCACAGTACTGGTTTGAAGTGCTGTACCAGTTCTTGACCAGTACTGACTTACAGTACTGTTAATAGGATATCAGTATTAATGTAATACTGGGCGGTGGCTCCATTCCTACTAAGCAATAATTCTAGTTATCGAAGACACTGTACCTGACCATACACTTTTATGTAAATTAATTTTATTACTTTTTGGTTTAAAATTCGGTAATGATCTTATTTGTACCCATACTGAATAAAGATCCGTATAAGTTATTATGGCGAGTTTTGGAGTAGTCGATCACTTTTCCAAATATGTCGTATATACTTTTCAATGGTTGTTTAGTTAAATTGACTACTATAATAATTTACTGCAAATAAACCAACTTTATTCTTGCAACCAGTTTGTAGTCATATTTGCTTTGGTTATAGGTCTACACATGAATTTTCTAGATTCGATAATGAAGATCGCTCCTTCACTTTTGGCATTCTTAACATTTCGTTCATTAATAACATATTGAAGGCAGACATAATATGATTTTCAGAGTACGTTATTCTTAAAAAATTTCGATTTTTCATACTCTGTTAATGTCTATAAAAGTGTCATAAAAATTCTGTTAAAACTCATGGAAACTTAAGATTATATTTTTCCCACAATATAAAGGAAAAATATTTTTATACTGACTAATTAAGCGAGTTTGTCAGAGAATCACCTCTATATACAATATATATACATGCATGGATTAATCACAGGGTTGATCACTTGTTGCGGAAGCTTGAACATTGATACACACTGGCAAGCACACGCTGAAATGTACTATCGATACTCACGAGATGCAAGCGGTAAATCAAGTTTATAGTGTTCGCGCCGAAGAAGTATATATGCGTGTATATAGACATTTTTTTTCTATATCGGTTATCGGCATAGATTCCTACGTCTACTACTCGTGAATACATCTGACCGTTGAATACGACTTCCTTCTAATGATTTACAGGTGAATTTGCAGCTATTTTAACAATGCGATAAATAACCTGTAGTTATTAAATAGCTTTTCACCTCGATGCATACCTAGACGACATTCTTTCTCGTCAGTCTTCGAAATGTCATCGGAATTCACCTAAATACCCATAATTATTAAATCAATTGAATCGACTCGAAAATTCGACTCTTTAATCCAAGCACATCGAGAACAGTCTCGCCGTCCTACATAATATATGCTATGGTTTCCTTGTCTTCGGAACTCGACCAAGAAGGGAAGTGGAGTGTAACCCAACCAAGAGGAATGCAATTGCGTCGATCGAACGAAAAAATCCAATAACCGCGCGTCGAATGTGCATTTGCATAATGTTCGTGTTTGTCGTTTTTCTTTTATTTTGCGCTCACTCACTCTTTCTCTTTGGCCTCGTGTTCTCGAGGGCGCGAGAATCGCTGAGATTTCGAGACGTCGGTATGTGAGGAACTTAGCGGGTCGACGTTTATTATGTGAGTTAAGCGGACGTGGACGTTCGTTTTTTTTGGTAAGGAAATTAATAAAAGTTCGGCTTTTAAAAATGTTTTTTATTGTCATTATCATTACTATATTCTTTACCAGTAGCATCATTTTGCGAATGTCTCTTTTTATGCACTCTCAAAGCTTCCCCGACAGACTTTACTCCCCTTTACTCTGTGTCTATATGCAAGCGAGGCTCATCATCTCGAAGGCGGCATTTCCTCCGTCGCATAGCTATTATTATTTTTCATACCGGAATCGTTTGCTCCGTGACAAATTACCTCATTACGTCGTTTGCTGCCGGTATGCTAGAAGAGCGTATTCAATGAGTTTCCGAGACGCGTTCGCTTTATCAATGCTCACTGTGCTTCGTTAAAGTTGCCGGTAGTCATTTTTGCCATGAGTGTATGAGATCGTAACTCGACAACTCATGCAACTCTATTACCTTTTTTTCTTCTTCATCTTTTTCTTAATCACCATAGATTAAGGTAGCAGAAATAATGAAATCGCTTAGTGTCATCGATTTGTAGTTGAAAAAAAATTGCTATGCCTTTGAAAGGATCTTGAGTTAGTTATTAAAATGAAACGCTGCAGAAGTGATTGGCAAACAATAGAGAGTATAAAAAGAAATTGTAATCAGCCGAACTCGTGGTTAAAGTTATAGATTAAGCGATCGTCCAATTGTTCTTGAACTTTCCAAATATAGTTTATTACTTTTTAAATTTGAAAAGCTTTAAACAGCGAAAATGTCACTGCTTTTGCTAGTGACCCTATTTTTTATTTAAAAAACAATGAAATCATTAACTTAAAAATAGCTAATAATAATTACACTATAGTTTCGGAATTTAGTGTATATTCACTATTCATTGGTACATTTTTCATGTCAACTGTTGTGTTTAGTGAATATTTATTAAATACAGAATATAGCGAAAAATCACGATTTAAACAATAATTTTTACTAATACAGAATTCATTAAATTTATATCGAAAATTGACTATTTTAAACAATCATTATAATTGATAGAATAAAATAGTGAATATTCATGTAAATTACCATTATAACAGTGTATTTACATTTTTTTTTTTTTTTTTCAAAAAATAAATTATTTTTTATTTATGTAAAAGTTAAAACTCACTATTTCGCAGTTGCATGTTTATGACATTTGGAAACGGAGAAGATACATTGACAAATAGTGATATTTCACAATTTCAATTTTACGGAGAAGTCTATAGTTTACGAATTGGTAATTTAAGAATTTTTTTTCAAGATTTAGACTTTGTTATTCTCTCAAATATATTCTAAATCATCATAAAGAAATACCGATACTTAAATGTACTGCATGACATCCTTCCACAAGATGAAATGAATAAAAACTTTCTCTTCCTCTCTTACTCGGTAACAAATTGTTCGGTGATTATGATTGACGT
The DNA here is from genome assembly GCA_018906985.1 of Apocrypta bakeri. Lineage (NCBI taxonomy): Eukaryota > Metazoa > Arthropoda > Insecta > Hymenoptera > Pteromalidae > Apocrypta > Apocrypta bakeri. The sequence goes on along the minus strand of JACCIA010000001.1, from coordinate 21,431,668 downwards.
TAAAGACTCGGCTTGGCTTATTATGAGTTTTTTGCTTGGCTGGAATGTTGGGATTAATGCGCCGAAGAGTGAGCATGTAATCGTTCCCAGGATTATTGAGAAAAAAATGTTTTTTTGCATCTTTACAACTTCTTTCTCGAGAATATTGAACAAGTAGAAAATCGACTACTTCGTTTCTTCACTGCATCTAGTGTGGCGTCCTTCCCTAGTGCTATAAACGCGGGTCTCTTTGATCTCATTTATGAGAAATATCTCATTATGACAGTATGAATCTACACCACTTCGTTAATTAAAAAGGCTCAGCCAGCTCCGATTCGCTTTGTTTTTCGGCTGGAGACGTAGCAAAAAATTTTAATAATGCCGACGACTATACGTAGTAGATACACAGCTACTTTTTTCTATTCAAACGGGAGCAATCGCTTTGTGTGTTTGTGTGCTTAGAGGCAGTGGCCGTAACTCCCACAGGCCGTTGATATTAAAATGGTAATTTTAATTGGTGCCGGAAACTCATGCGCAAAGGGTTATCGGGAAGAATAAGTTAATGTGAGAAAGAGAGAGAGAGAGAGAGAGAACTACGAAATGAGCGAGAGTTTTTCTCCGCGAATGTAATTGAATCTGCAGCGTCATCTGCATTACTTCTTTATCGGTCTGCTGCTGATTAGCAAATGACAGATTCCATGCATTAGAAACCTCGTTGAATATACAAGACATATTATGCATTTCTAGATGTTTCACGATGACTAAAGAACAAATTTCATTCGCAGACTCTACTCGCCCTTTCTGTTTCTGGTCAAATTCATTTATTTATTCATTAATCAGAGATTATTTATCGCGAGGAAATGCGTTACGCGTGTGCTCTTTTTATTTCTCATATAAATAATCAGTTACTTTTTATTAAAACCAAGATAATTAAACAACGAATTAATTTTCTTTATCCCCCTTTATACACTAGTTCGCTCGTACCTAATTCACATCCGAAGATTTCCATTGCGAACCATTTGGAAAACAGACTTTTTACACTGAAACCTGCATATTGAACAGTACGAATTGAACTCGGATCCCGAACTGATTCCACCTGAAACTTCTAAAAGCGTATCACAATAACCCGCACACGAATCGAAAGCTTCTCACTCAAAAAAAAACTCTCTATCCCCTCTCGGAAGTCCTACTCGAACTATATCCCACCTCTCGAAACTTGGTAACAGCGGGCGTAGTATATATATCTCTCGCTATATATACATCTTCGAAATTCCCTGCGCAGCAAACTCAATTAAACCTCGACTAAGAAATCACTATTCGCGCTGAGATCTGTCCATCCCTTATATACGCTGAGTTCCTCCTAGTTTTTTTCCCTCATTGGTTCACCAGCGAAATCTAGGTCAGACTAGAGAGAAGAGTAAGAGAGATAGAGCCACTCGTTAAACAGCCCCCGGGCGCAGTTCAATGGGTGGCGAGATTGCTGTCTTTTGCACACCCCCTCCCCTTTTTTTTAAATCGCGGCCGAGAGGTGCACGCTGGACTTGCCAAGAGAGCCGGAGGGGTCGTTGAACTTTACGCGTCACACATCGCTCGTTTTTAGCGCTTGCTTCTGTCAATGTTGGCTCGCCTCGAGCTTTGCCGCGAAAAATATTCCGTCGTATCTTAACTCGATTGTTGCTCGTTTTTTTTATTTTCTGTTCGACAGACCTTGTATGCGCACGATGACAATCGCCGAAAATCGTTCAATAAATTGTCATTCTTTCGAATCTTCTTGAATTTCTCTCCGTTATAAGATTGTTTTGCCGAAATATCTTCTCTCTCTCTCTTTTCTCTGACCGCATCAACTGCAATTTGCGTGTGTATATGTACAGACGCCGCGACGCATTTTTATAAGGCACAAGCTGCTTCTGGTGCTGCAGGGCTCGATTTCGACTCGATAAGATCGCCGGCACGTCTCTTATCCTTTCGGCAACTCTCGAAGCGTGCGAATAACGAATTATACTCGGCGGGAAAGGAAAGCCGATCGCGCGCTATACGCCTCTCCGTGCTGTGCAGATATAAATCCTTCGCTGACGTTGCTTGCTGTATATACTCGTATGTATATATATATATATAAAAGCATGTGGGAGGTACTCGAGCCTTTCTTTTCGAGAGCTTCGCGATGATTTTTCCCTCGATATTCTCCGCGCGAGAGAAGAGAGCTTTGCTCTAACAGGATTTTTACATTTTCTCGCTACGACGTCGCGATCATATTCTTATATGCTGTTGCTGCTTCTACAGCTACCGAGTTCATGCAAATTTTACGTCGGCGAGTATTAAGCTTCGCGTCTGCTGCTACTATATATATACCGTGAGATCGTTAAAGGGAATATTCGAGTATGGTTCACGTGCGTGAGTTCGGCTATCGATTTCATATTCCAAGAGGTAATCGCACGAACGACATTGTAGATATACACTCGTTCCTAGTTGTCATCGCGAGTGCATCGACCTAACGAGACGTGAATATCGGCTAAATTTATTCGCGAGTAATCATATTTTCCAGAAACTATACGCACGGCTACGTATCGTGCATTAAAACGCCCGTTTAAATTCAGCGAAGATTAAAAAAAAATGAAGAAAATACGCAAGAACACCGCATGAAAATTCAATGAGCAATTTCGCAGCTTTAATTAGCAGTGGTCTCGACGTGGAACATATCAGTGTATACTTATATACACACAGCACGGAGGAAGCCAAACGTTGCGAGTTATCTGTACGCGCAAAGCGATGGGCTCGCATCCAGACAGACATCGCGTCGTTTCGATCTCTATTCCTCGTATACACGTGTATACGTTGCGTCCAGGGGATCTGATATGCAGAGAGAAAGAGAAAGAGAGAGAGAGAGAGAGAGAGAGAGAGTGGACGAAGCTGCTTTTCTGCTATGTTTCACTGAGAAGGGGAGCTTGCGCTGACCGTTCTGAATGCATAGTTTCTGAAATAAATGCTTTCGTAGGCTGCTTCTGTTGCGGGTTTGTCGTGAATGGCTCTCCGGTGTGTGCGAGCTTGCGGAGATTGAATGGGGTTTGTATATACGGAGACTTGCTTGTCGAGATGTGCGTTATTTTTCAACCTCTACTTTGCGAGCTTTTATTAATATCTCGTCGAGTTTTGCGAAGAATGGAAAAGCCGAAATCTAGTAGATATTTATCGGTATCCGTTTCGAGATCGTAGAGGAAAATTCGTATTCTCATTTCGTTTTCATCCGTCCTTTTGCGTCTCGATCTTTTGCAATTTCCCTCTCTTTTCCGTCGTCGTCGGTTTAGACCCCTCGTTTTCCCTCAGTCAGTACTATAGGCAATGACAGGATATTAAAGTAGCACTGCAGACTGTAAATATCCGTTGCTGCTCGAGCTTCCGCAATGTTCTCTCTGTTTGGATTGTCTGCGCGAGTTGCCAAAGGACACTGGCCTATACTACTGTGTAGTTGGCAATTAAGCAAAATCGACGGAGATTTTTCAAGTTTATGGCTGGTACGGCTTGTAAAAAGTATACAAACACGAAGAGAGACGAGGAACTCGTCTCTCGTTTTACGAGATTCTCGTTTGGCAGAAAAAAGAGAACGTGTTGTGTATATACAGTGTTTACGTTTCACACCACACCAGAACGAGATATAATTCATTATTCTCGTTTATGAAAAAAAGCCACCGGGTTTATATTTGGACAATTAAGGGTATTTTATTCTTGAGCGCATGTGTAAATAGAACGTTTTCGTAAAATAAACATTATATTCCACAGTGTCGTGGTGTGTACTTAGCGAATTTACTGTTATCCTTGAACGCGTGCGATAATGCTGATTATAAATTGTCTCCCAGCATCATTCAAAACAGCTTAATTAAATATGCGGCAACAGCTATCGCGCGGCAGGAAACGTATTTGCATATACGATCGTTGCCCAATAAATAGCGAAAAATTGGATGTTAATAGCCCGAGTCGCGTTGGTACAACGTGGAAAATTATTTACGGTCTGCTTTATTAAATTCTCTCGACCGCGTAAAGTTTCGAAAGAAACTTGTCGATCGCTCCCCCTTTTTTCTCGCTCTCTTTCTCTCTTTACGGTATGAAATTTATATCTATAATAACGGACACTCGACCTTCGCTCTCTTCGCAGTTCGAAATTCACGTTCACGCGTGCTTTCCTTACACGTATTTATATCTCTTGCCGAAAGTGTACTTATAGTTTTCGCGGACTTTACGCGTCCAATAAGCGCCGTTGGCGACGGGAATTTAGCGCGCGAATACATGAATTTCAATGAACTGCGGACGTAGAGAGAATGTTACAACAGTCGTGATTCTTTAGCACGGAAAATCCGATAAGGTCTCGCCGCGCCGCGATAATTTAAGGGGAGGATTAAATGCTGCTTCTTATGGCTCGGTCGAGTCGATCGGACGTATAAGCCGGGACACATGCGCGTGCGAGCTATGTCGGTCTTTAAAGAATTATGAGAGGTGTGCTTGAACGATTATATGCTCTTTTTGCGATCTTTGTCTTGAATTTTTTGCGAATAATTAATTTCACTCTGTTATCGCGGTACGAATCGTTCTTTTTTCTTGTACGTTCCGGACTTGCTTTTTTCTCTCTCTTCACTCAATCCTGTGTTTGATAATAACTCCGTCGATGTCTCTTGTGGCACGACTTTGTAATACCTCGGGAAATTCCAGTGGATTTCCCGATGGAAGATATTTAACTATGAAAGCTATCGCGGCGTGTTTAAATTCCTCGTCCTGCAGCGTAATTAGTGCTAGGGACACTCGATTTTTTTTTCGCTCTTGTTCTCATCCAGTCTTCGCTTACGCACAAATTCCCAAAGCTATATATGTATACCATTCTTCATCTTTTGTCAGATTTAACTCGCGCGACTCCCCTTTATTTTTCCTCCATGAAATTCGACGGCGGAAAACTAAGTTCATTTTCGCAAAGTAGTTTTTTTTTGTTTCGATAAAAAAAGAAGAGAAAAAATGTACGCTTGCGCGTGTAATTGAACGTATTTGAAACTGCTCTAAAAGCTATTCACTCATTTAACCCAGTTCCGTAGAGAGAAACTATAATTTTACGTACTCAAAGATGTTCCGCTTTGATTAGAGTCACGCGCGATAAAAAATGGCCGCATACGCGAGCTTTTGTTACGTGCACAGCATTTTGATTAAAGATCCAGTGAAAATCTCAAGATTAATCTTGGATAAAAAGCCTGGGCTTTTAATATCAGCCGCTTTAGAAAATTGACATTATGAATGCAAGATGTATATAATATAGCGAGAGATTGACCGGAGGCAATCTTTATACGGTGTATAGCTACTCGTTGCGCACGTACATAATAGCAAAGAAAAATTCAATTTACTTCTCTCGATCGCGCGAGTATTAACGGTGCAGGATGTTATTTCGTAATTTCGCGATATTTACGTCGACGTTCCACAGCTTTTTAGCTTTTATTATTATATATATACACACCGTTGTACCTCCCTTCATACTCGTACAACAAGAACAAAAAAAACAATAGAATTGATATATACGGATGAAGAGACGTTACAACAACGGCCTGTTCATCTCGTATACTATCTGATGCAAGTCCATCAACGAGTACGCTTGGAAATTCGACCAGTTACATTATACACAACAATTTGATTTTCCAGTAGCGCAGCATTGTTTGTTCCGCGCATTGTTGCCGCGTCGGGGCTCTTCGGACATGCGAAATTCGAGCCTCGGGGCTACTTTTCCGGCTCCCCTTTACACTCTCTGCTATCTCTCTCGCGCAGGTGCATACATATGTGTGCATATACATACAAAGAGAGAGAGACAGCTGATACAGCCCCTTTGAAGGAGGGGGGAGACAAGAGTTTTGTTTATTTTATCGGACGAGAGTTAATTTGTCGTTCCAGTGAGTTTTGGCAATTATTTGAACGACCTGAGAGACAGTGAAAGGAAACGGCGATTTAATAGCGAGCAAAAACGTAGCATCTCATTGTTTTTGGTACATTGACCGTTCGCCAGTTGAAAACTAGGTTACATAAACACAAACCAGCTTTGTTCCCTGCGGATCTCATTATAAACAACTCGTAATTAGTTGGTTTCGCTCTAATGCAAAGCGATTACGTTCGTAAAGTCCTTATCAAAAAATATCGAGCTCTCGAGCGCGATAAAAACCGTGTGCAGTATGCGGTTCTTGCATAATCGTCGATTTTAACGAGCGGCCGATCGACATTGCGGCTGTTGCTGTTGCTCCCGAGAGATGCTTGCTTCCGCGGAATTCCCCCGTCCAAGTCGAACGATAAATTTGATATCGTGGGCGGTAATGGCTGTAAACACGGTTGTGCGTATATTATACATGAATATACAGTGTATACGTGTGTGTAGATGTATGTATATATATATATATATAAACGCCAAAGTGTCCATAGGGATGGAACGTTTATCGAGTAGCAGCTATATTCTATCTTTGAACGACGACGCGCTGAGCTTTTGGAATTAATCATTCGGGCATGAATATATACCGAACGACGATTCCCTTTCGCGGTTATAGAGATTATAACTACGAGATCGAGGTTGGATTTACATGATTTACCGTTTCGAAAGGAAATAGCTCCGAAAACTTCCGAAAACTCGGGCGATAATTAAGACCGAGTGCTTTTGCGTAACAATATACTACTTGACGTACGAGAGCATTACCTTTACTATCCCCTCTCTGCTCGCACTCTTGCTGGTATAGATAAGCTAACTCTTTTTTTTTTATTTGCAAGGCTGTATGCTCTTCCGAGTCGTATACATATATTACGCCCATGCGTGCGGATCCTCTTGAGTTTCTCGCGGGCGATAAATTACATATTGCAGCCCTGTCAGCGAACCGCCGCCGCAGCAGTAAACGCTGGCCCTGATGTAAATCGCTCTCGCGCAATAAACCGTCGGATTATCGATGTTACCTCTGTGTAGGAGAGCTTTTACCTGACGTTCGTAAGGCAGTTTAAACTGTGGGCAAAGATGAAACTCTTCGTACTCAATGGTCATGAAATTATTCAACGTTTTAAATTTGTAAAGGGCACTTTTGAATTCTTAACTTTTCTTTGCTAACTTTGGGCTTACGTCTGAGTATGTGTGCGAATGTTCATCTCGATGGTGTTTTATGAAAATAAAACGTTGACACTTGATAGTCTACTGTGTGTTTAGTTTATGATAAATGATTATAGCCGTAGAATTTTTACTAGTCTCGGGCTGATTTGTATAGCTCTGCCAAGGAGAACTGTTACGTATATTTTATGGGAGTCAAGATATGGGATGTTTTTATGTTTTAGTAAGAAAGTAATAGTTTTACATATTTTTTCTTACACCTATAGAATCGACGTAAATATTTTAAAAATATTAAAAAAATATATTTATATACAATTTTATAAGTCAATAAATTTTTTAGATACATACGCAAAATTTTATGGGAATCTATAGAACTTCTATATAAATTTGATATTTTTATTTATACCGATATTGCACATGTCATAATTATTAAAAAATGTACTTTGCCACTCTGAGATAAATTTCGCAAAAACGATATTGTCAGTCCTGTGCATTTCAACGGTTTCCCTTAAAAAGGCTTCGTAGATTTTTATTTTTAGCAAGTTTGCGCATGAAACTGGATACAGCATTTTTTAACAATTAATTATTGGAATACAAATTAGTCCCCAGCCTTTCCTGTATAAAAACCTACTTCTCAAGGCCAAATACTTGTCATTCCGCACAGTACTGGGGGGGGGGGGGATTGCAAGTATTTCTCGTGCATGTTCGTAAGTAAGTGAGCGTGAGAGAGAAAAAAGGGTAGTTTGTGTTCTGAGAGGGGAGATGATCGAAAAAATTAAGTCGACGTGACGAGAGATCGACAGTGGAATGACACCTGATGCTAGAAGGAAAAAGTTGCGGTTGGAAGATTTTTAAGAGGTTGCCTTTATATAGTACACATTTCAGTTGCATCGGAATTCTATGTTGTGGTTTAAAAAATCCAGTCGATTTTTCGATTGTTTTCTGAGAAAAATTAATAATACACTGTAATATCGATGTTCATCATAGATTTTCAACCTCAAACGAGTCAAATTAGATTCGACAGAGACAAGCGAATAATTTAAGGAGCCCTATGTGAGAGGGATCGATACAAAAATGAGAAGCGAAAAAGAACTGTCGCAAAAGGCACAAAGAAGAAGAAAAATGACCACCTCTCCATTGTGACCGACTCTTTCATGTCGCAGCAGCGATGAAATCTCATCTGTGGTTAAAAAAACAAGTATCGGAATCGTCTGACGAAGACGAGTATTCGGTTACGACTCACTGCTGTCGAGTCCTTGAACGTGACCGCCTCTGTCTTTCCTTCGCTCTTATATTCGCTACAGTATATACGTACACAATTAATGAGATTAAAATTATCATCAACGGATTATTGACTTCGTTCAGAATCTTGTCTGTTAACGAGGGGACATATCGTAATTCCTCTTGTCGAGTAAATATCTATAATATGTAGAAAAGCGAAAGAGATTTTTATTTATTCGGCAGTGAGTTCTTTCAGTCTATCTATGGTCGTCTTATGTATCGTGTTACTGACTAATAATCGTTTGAAGCCTTCATATTTTCTCAAGACTCGGCATAGGTGTATATACACGCATGAATATTTATTTTATTATCGTCGATCCTCCTATATAGGACTATACTGCTTGTTGTCTTCTCGATCGCTATCGTTCCAATATACTTTTAAACTTGTACGATCCGATTCGGTTATTGATATTTTATGCCCCGTAGTTTCGCATTTAATGGAACGAAGATTTCCTTGTCTCCGTGTTTGTTTCTACTCTTCGAGTACACCTATGGCTTTACGATAATCGTCGCTCCTTAACTGGCATTTTCAATATAACGCGCACTTTATATGCGCATGCACAAGTTGATTTTCTTTTTGCGCATTCGCGAACGTAATTCCAGCCCTTCATCAGTCACTCAATCGACGCTAACCAACTATCTGGTTTGCATATATATATATATACATACACACACGCATCGAAGTAAACTGAAAGCCCAAGCACGCGCACACTCGCAGTTCGTAAATTCGAGACTCGCGCGATGTACGTTCGCTTAAATTAAGAGCGAACAATCCGCGTCAGTCGATGCATTCATCGTGTCAATCCCAGGTCCGGCTAAAAGCAAAACCAAACCGCAGCCTGCGCTAATCAGATTGAACTATCGAGCGAAATCAAGACGTCGCATTGTACAGTCGTGGCGTCGTTTCTGAATGCGCGACTAATTGTGAAATATCTCTGTATGCGACTCTTCACCGATACGTTCGTATACATAAACATACACTTATTCGTACACGCAGACATGTACACGAACAAGAGAGTTTGTGGCCGCGGAGCATTTGGTCGGTTGGAATTTATTGCCGCTCGATAGCATCGTGATTGAGTGCAGCCAACGCTATTTGTTTAGGGCGGCGAGATTTTTTTCTCGCTTCGGAAAGGGGAGGACCACGTATGGTTTCTTTTATTTATTTTTCTTTTTTTTGTGTTCGAGTTACGCTTTCTTTCTCTCCCCTCCCTCCCCCTCTCTCTCTCTCTCTCTCTCTCTCTATATATATATATATATATATATATATATATCTTGTATTTCATTAAAAAAGTAATCCCCCCTTCGCGTCCAGGTAAATTACTATGTGTCGGTTATATTTACCATGAGAATATAGCCACTGGTCCCAGTAGCTTATCACGAATGAAGTGTGCTCATCTCTCTTGGCTATAATATTGACTCTCCGGCAAAGAAGCCGCTCGATTCTGATATCGAGTTCCAGAGCTCAGATATTGCAATCTTCGAGTATATTCGATGCGTGCGTTTGTCTCTTGTTCTTTTTCCCATACAGTTTTTTTCGCTGCGGTGTATATGCAGATATTCGGGGGAGGATCTTGACGAATCGATGTGAGCGCAGCTGTATGCAAGTTTGAAATCGAGCCAACGGTATGTGTACCGGTATACGATGCGTATTATTACGACGGTCGTCGATATATACGATTTTTCTTCTCTTTTTTTTCTTTTCTTTCTTTATAGATTGTACTTAACGGAACGATGTCAAGAGCTTACTCATATGTGCTTGGTTATTGCCGAACGAGTATTTTGCTGCTTAAAGCGACAAGCTCTCGGCTAATCAGGTCATGGTTAATGAACAAGAGTATGATCCCGGATAATTAAAAGTACGTACTTTCCGCTGCGCGTAATAAAGTAACGCGCAAAAATCACGAACCAATTAGAACATCTACGAGATATATAGGTATATAATCTGGTAAATATATCTGATTTCACCTTACACTCTCCGAAGTAATTGAACTACTTTTTTTCGTCGCCGGTAATTGTAAGCTCGTATGAGATGTTTCTTGCCGGATGAGGAGGTGAAATTGAATTAACGCCAGGACTCGTGCTATTGATCCAAGATGCTCGTATCTTTAAAAACCGGTTTAAATGATTCGTTTGTGTAAAACAAGGATCGCAAATATATTGATGTATTACTCTTTCACACTTAAAATACACGTAATTTTTATAGAAATTTGTTCGCAACTATTTAGAACTGTGTATGTTTGCATATACAATAACGACATTCCCTAACATATACTACCTTTCCTGTAAGCAAATTTTCTCTATATTAAATAGCGACGACTACGGCGACGATGTAGACGACACAGATAAGAAGAGTCTCGGCGTCGTTGCGCGAGAGGATAAAGCCGAGTGCGCGTGACGGCTCGGCAACTCTCGCGATTAATCGCGAACAGTCGCGCGCTTGGCGTCATAAAGCTCGAAAAGAGGACGGAGCTAGGCGATGCCTCTACCCGTCAAAGAGACTTTGCTGCTACCTCTTGAAGGAGCTGGCTTTTGCTCCGACGAGCTTCTCAAAGCGGGTCACGTGTGTATAGCGTATACATCTTTCTCTCTCTCTCTCTCTCTCTCTCTCTCTCTGCATATGCATGTGTTTAACTATGGATATCAGTGCGTTTAAGTGTATGTGTATGTGTGTGAGGGGGAGTATGTATACGTGTATCCAACTTCCACGGACGGATCTTTAAAACGCGATCTCGGAAACTGTTTCGGGGGAAGGAAGATTCCAATTCAATTTCGTTCCACTGCACGCGAGGATAAAAGCTCGAAAAGCGCGATTCATACAGCCAAGAGTTCGAATGTTTGTATGCACCGATAGATTATATATATATATATATTTCGACTTCAATTTAATTTTCTGAAAAAGTTTTTCATGCTAATTCCACTACTATTTGTATCTACATATATATGAAGAGAGAAAGAGAGAGTTTCGTTAATTAAGAGACAACGATCATGACTTCAAACTAACTGCGGCTGATTATACGAGCACCGCGCGCTAAATTGATAATTAGGTTTATCGAAGGCAATTAGGTAACTGTAGAAAATTGCAGAGGATATTGTGAAAGAGACTCGCTATAGGCGTTTCAAGTATTAATAAAGCCGTTGTATTAGATTACTCACGCTCGCTTATTATTTTTTTCACTAGCGTTACACTGTTTTAAATTAAAATTAAACGCGGGTGCGTTGATTTTTTTTTTATTGGAAAAAATGTTTCTTTGTCCGTATACATTATACCCCAACAGATGCATACCGTTCGTTTATTAGAATTTCGTTTCATTCGTTTGATTAAAACGCGACGGACAATTTCGCTAAAAGTAGACGCGAGGTTCTCGATAAAATAAAATCGCGGAGCGTACATACGTTTTTCGTACTGGACAGAAAGAGTGGGAAAAACGTTGGCTGTGGTTCAAGAGTCCGAAACTTGAAAAAGCATGCGAAAAGAAGGTTTGGTTACACGATGCGTGTATATATATGGTGAAAACCCTCTTAACCCCTTCTGCTCTATAAATTCTTGCTGGATTCTGCAGCTGCGATTTTACGACAAGGTTAGTGCGATTTTTTTCTTTCACACGGACACACCGCACCACGTCCAGGAAATTAACAGAAGACGTATGCGATAAACCGTTAAGGTTTTGTCTCTCTTTCAATGCAAAAAGTAAAAAACAATCATGCGTGTTTTGCATCAGCGGGGAAAGATCATCATCTCGTGTTGCGTCGCGTTTCAATCTTGAAGAAAAAAGAGAAGAGAAAAAAACGCAGCGAAAAAAAACGTGCAGTTCTCGAGACTTGCGGGGATAAGAATCTCAAAGCGCGAGAGTGTACGCGCATTTGGTGCGCGACGCCGCGATATTTGTCACTTAACAAAGCACAGGCTTTCGCATAAAGAGTCTTCTTCTTTCAAAGGACACATGCACCCGCAACGACGAGGTGAACTTCAATTCAAAGCACGAGCTTTTTCTCGAGAAAAGAAAGACCGGAGCTTTCTCAAAGGCGCCGGAAAATTTGCGTTCGTGGAAAAGCTTCGGATGTATAAGATGTCTAACTTCACCTTTACGTCTGTGCATGTGTGTACGCCAATGTTGAGGTTACAATAATATTCCTGTAATGCGTTCTCTGATGTCGGGAGATGCCAATTAGATGAATTCGAGTAAGGTGTACGTGTAATTCTAAATTCGCATTACATTAACCTTTACTAATCACGACGAAGTGTGCGGCATTAACAAAGACATTCCGCGCGTTCTTCCCAAAAGTAAATCTCTCTTTTGCATATAATATAGTAGTGTGATTTTGAAAACCGAGTGAGGTTGATCGAATTTTTTCTATCTCCGTATACCGGAATCAGCAAGTGTATACGGTATGGCCGAATCGAAGAAGTCCAGGCATAAATAAAGGAACGAGTGAGAGAAAGAGAATAGAAGAAAGAGTCCTTTGTCGCGACTGGTATAAAAAGGGCTTTTCTCTCGCTGTGTCCGCGAAACGGAAGCCGGACCTTTCTTTATATATACGCCGCGGGGATTTTCTCTTTCTCTCTTGTCCGCTTCTTTTTCTGTGTATCTGTACATACACATATATATATATATATGTATGTATATGTACAGACATACAGCAGCAGCTTGTTTCGCGCAATCGCTATCGCCTTTCTCGCCTCGACTCGGCGTTGGTCTCTTTCTTATACGACGCTAGCTATAATGCGTCCTGTAAAAAGTTTGTTTAGTGTCGTTCCAGCGCAAGGACGTCTTTTTCTTGCCACGGCTTCGTAACCCAGAAAATTACGGGAGCACGACTTCTTTTCCCAAGAGCGTACAGTTTATATACACCAAGGGATTCGACAAGCTTGTTCATTGTAATAACGTATTAGAGCTTTGATTTTAATCGTAACGATTTTCCTTTGGGAAACGCGATGAAAATCCGTAGTTTCATCGAATTTATGCGTATATATAGGGTAAGCGTGTCAGAACCGATATACCCGAATAAAGTCGACAATTTTGCGCACTCGGCGATTCCTTTTCAAACGGTTATATGATCATTACCTCCAGGTTGCGCGTACTGAGAAATAGTTCTAAATTACCGGAATAAGCGCGCGCGCGAGACTCTCAACGCGCGGTCATGTGTTTTTTATCATCGACAGCAGCTTCTGAATCACGCCTTTATTGCGGAGACTCGAGTATATAGTCGCGGCTGACTTGCCTTTATGTCCGAACTTGGAGAAGAGGAAGAGAGAGAGAGATATCTGATATCGGTAGGGACGGCTCCTTCGCGAAGCATAACTGCACTTCAGTAGCTATATACGCGAGAAGGATAAGAGGCTATGCTGCAGATAAGCTCGAAGAGCAAACGAGTTTGGCTCTGTCTTAGGGTTTACGTATATAACGTACACATACTCGAGAATAACCGAGGAGAATGGCTTGTTTTGATGTCGCCGCTGCTGCAGTGTTTATAAGGGAAAAATTAACGACGAAAGGACTTTGAATTTTGATGGATCGAATTTCACGCCCCCTGTGACTTTATGGTTTGAATAAAAAATGTTGAGTTCGCGGTGCTATCGCGCTCCGAAACTTTCCAACTTCTGCAAGAGTTCATTTTTAAAAATTAGAACCTAAACGACTATACTCCTCGACAAAGTTTCGCTGGCGACGGAATTCTAATGTAAAACGTACCCTAGGGGTAGTATATTCTATATAAGCATGCATACTCTCTTTCTCGAAGAAAGTCGCAGTAGCTAGTCGATAATAAAATAACTAGAAAACACATTTTTTTTTCACTCCCAAAGACGTTTCTCTCCCTTTTGGGCTAATGGAGCGTAGACACTGCCGGTTAAATAATCACAGCCACACCTCCGTAATTGAAAATTTACGATTCGATACGGCAATTTCGTATATATACACCGCATAGGGAATGGGAACTAAGAGGTAGGCGGGTGAGACGACGCTTTGAAAGTGCTCTCGGTTAAAAGCTCATCGGTCCCCCTTTCTCTCTCTCTCTCTCTTCCACGGGCCATTGTGAAATTCGCCATCGTCATTGTCGTCGTCGTCGTCTCGTTCGCGAAGAAGAGAAGAGAAAGAGAGACGTTAAAGTTAGAGAGAAATTGCTGGCTGTGTTTTTATTGCTGGAATGACCGTCGTTGTCGCATTAGCTCGGACGCGTTTAGTCCCTGTACTGGGTATAAAAACCGAGTGTGCTTATAAAGCTTCAGGTATAAAAGTCTCGGGTATAAAAAAATTTTTTTTTCTAAAAAGCAGCCAATAAACGACGTAAAGAGACAAAGTACAAAGGGATACCGAGCTTTTTCCAAAAAATACTCTCTGGTTACTCCGAGTTTCTCTCTTTTCCTCTCTATCCGACAAAAAGCTCGTCGGCGCGAAAAAGTTGGCCGAGAGTGAGAGAGAGCTTAGCTGAAGTTGATAAAGGTCGGCGCTTGCACTCTCCGCCCTCCTAGACAATGGAGAGAAGTCTCTTGCGATCGAGGATCCGTTGCAGCTGCAGCTTTTTCCGGGCTCTTAGTGTATATCGGTTGCGGCCGACCTTTTAAGCTCGGGAAAAGCCGACGACGACCTGCTCCATATTCAGTCGCGGGTATTTGCGCGAATACAACTTTTTTTTTATTCTTTCTAGCTTCTGTCGCTTGTCGGTCCTAATGCAGTTCTGCATAGTTCGCCAACGCTTTGTTACGAGTATATACATTGACGCTGACTTCTCGCTGCTTTTTTTTCTGCTGTACACAGCCGTGCAAAAGCTCGTTTGTCGTTATCTTGGCGAGAAGTTACAGAGCCAAAGCTCGAAATCCCACCTTCGCACTTGTGATAAATTTACGAGATTCAAAGGTTACCGTTATATCTCTCGTTTCTTGTAAGTAATGCGGGCTGTATTGGCGAGAGTCCCAAAAAACGACGGGATACTGATGTATCATTATACAACGCTCTCTCCCTCTCTTCTCAACGATTTATGGTGCTTGGCGCTCACAAGGGCAACTGTGAAATAGCGCGAGGCGCGAGAGTTTTTTTTTACTCGACGACGCGTACGCTTATTTATACGAGTCGCCTTTTGCTTCCTCTCTTTTGTTCGTATTGGAACGATCTCGTCGAGGTGCCTAAGTTATAATACGTGACACGCCAGTCTTGTTCCCTCTTTGTGTATCGAGAACGCGGAAGTGAGGGCCCATAAGGCACGAAGCGTTGACGAATTTTCTTTATACACCATATATAAGAGTGCACTTCCCATTCGACAATCGTCCAAATTTTTCGACCGAACATTCCGTACAATTCTCCGGAAACGAGAAAAGAGAGTCGAAAAATAGCAATGCAGAGATGTTATATATGTATACGTGTCTAGCATTCGTATTCATCCCTGCGAACAATCCCGAAAATTTCCGTCGAAGCGCGCAACCAGCCGGAAATCTCTCCGAGAAAATTGCAAAACTGCAAACCCTACTCTTGTCTCTCAAACTATGTCTGGCAAGATCACGATTCCGACTGCTCTCCTTCTGCTGCTTCTATTCGCGCCCGACGGCCCGTGTTTACATTTCAATTATCCTCGCGCGTTCTCAAGGCTCTCTCCCTCCCTCTCTTTTGCTCTTCCCCGGCCATTATTAGTATTTGCATGATTTAGCAGCTGAGGAGGCTGCAGCCACTCAAGATATAGGAGGTTCCGCATATAATGAGCTGAGCAGGAGACACGGGCGGTCGGACTCGCGTTTCGAGTAAGCGAAAATGCTCACCGTCCATAGCTTTCTATGTGTACATGAGTAAATCCACAAATACACAAAACAACTGGGTATCTGAAAGTCGAAAAAATATTAGCTAGAGCTCTTCGACCGAACACTATTTTCCTCATTCCTGGATGTCTTTCGAGTGAAAATAAAACCACGATCAAAGCTGAAAACTATAGTTTTGAATTTACGGATTTTACCGATTTTTATCAATTTCACTGTTATCTCGCTGATGAAAAATATGCAGCTTAAAAGTGTATTAAAAAAGAATCAATTTTGAAAAAAATTGCTTAGTTCGGATGCGCATAAAATAAGTTATTGTTAAAAAAAGTGGAGAAAAAGTACTAACAGGTTTCGTTTTGCCGGAATGTGCCATTTTTATTATTGATAAGCTGTTTTAAATATAAATAAAAGTATTAGCAAAAAGAATCGTTAAAAAATAACTGGTTGAAAAATTATGAGCATTTGCATTATATTTAAGAAAGAATAGATTTTTAAGAAATCTTTTGATTTCCGAAGTCTTTTTTCCAATGTTCATAACTTTGCAGTCGAAAGGCCTTTAGAAATGATATTTTGTAGATAACAGCTCCGCAATTCAGCACTTTGTATATTTTACAATTTAATTTCGTTATTTGTTTGCCTATATATATGCATATCAAGAAAAAATCTTTTTTATTTAAAAACGTATATATTCAGACAACTAAGTTACGAAATTCAATAGGTAATACATGACAGGAAAGGTAAACCTTTAATTTTCATATAAAAAGGAATTTTCGAACAAGACCAAATAAGTAAAAAGTTATAAACGTTTAAGTAAATAAAATACAATTTAAAAAAATTGTTTCGAAGCTCCGAAGAAAGTTACAAGTGATTAAAGACAAATTAACGTGTATTTTTTTATAATCGTGTTTTCTATTTTTAAAGGTAAATAACTTTGTATTCACGCATTCAATCTTGACGAATTTTTTAAATCAAATGTCTTAAACTGTTCTTTGAAGTATAATTTGAGTTAAACATCATACTCACGGACGTATTTCAAAAGTAGTTTATTATTCTCTAAAAATACGAAAAATAGTATAAAACTTTTTTTGAATTTTTTGGCTTTAAAAAGGATAAAATGACTTCCGAATAATTTTTCGATTTTTAGGTACCAAATCGTTTCCTGTGTTTCGTGGATTTACTCGTGTACACATCTGTACATCCGTCTAGTCGTTGCCTCTACTGCTGTTACTACTGAAATTCTCCCCGTAATATCCGGAGACATAGGAATAAAATCGGAGCATCAGTGAGTGTCTAAATATTAAAAGGTTTTATCTGTTGTATAAGCTGCGAAAAATTCACGCTGCAAAGTTTTGCGGTACTCGCGAGCGAAGTTCTTCCTTTCCGGAACCAAAAGTGGAGCTATAAAATTTAAGGCGCGAAATATTTTATCGAACTTCCGCGAACTGAGATTCCGAGCGCGTAAGTGATCCTCATTACTTCTTTAAGCTTGCGTACTGGCTTGCTCTCCTTCTCTTCTCGTGTCACGGTCTGGCGCGACGAGCTTTTCTGAATTCCCGATAACATTCCTAACATTTGAAATTCTATCCTCGAGAAAATCCTACGAAGGTTCTATTCGAGACTAATCCACGGGAAATTGGCGTCTTTTGCCGCGCGATTTGCTTTTCGATTTTCTTCTTCGTGGTTTGCGCTATCTTTCGCGCTCTTATTGCTATTTTTTAACGCTTTCCTTATTTTATGAGGTCAGCATATCGAACATTGAATAATCTATTATTCAATCGATTGTAATCTTTAATAATTAATGCTAATACGCCAGTTAATTCTTTTGATTCACTATTCGGATATAACCCTTCTTATGTTGCTTCAGTTGCGGATTGAATTACGAATTGTGCGCCATCTTAAATAGTATCAAAGAACTCTTATTTTTCTTCAATTTGAAATTCGTAGTTTCGTAAGGCAACATTGCTCATTTAAATTTCAGTTGGTAGGAATTCGAGTATGAGATATTTGAAATTAATTATTGCATACTGATGTTGAATACTGGAAATTATACTGTACCAACGTCATTTTTTCACAATATTGTAGAATAAAAGAAACCTCATTTTTATAAAATTAATTTCTTGCCTTTTACAAGGCCGCTTTCATAATTTAATCGAAAACTAACACCAAATTATCATTCCAATAAAATTCCCTTTTTTCGATCAGAAACATCAACCTCAGTTCTCTTCGTAGACAGCAAGGTATTGCAAAGGCCCATGCGTCTATACATATATATATATATATATATATATATTTCGTGCATTTTCACGTTCGCCCTTGGAATTCTCCTTTTTCACTCGCGGCTTTCCCTCATCTCTAGTTGCAACTCGCCGCAGGCGTGTTTCTCGTAGCGGCGTGTCGAGAAATAAAGAGCACCGACTTTGGGTTTCGCGTGCTAAACTCCTTGCCAACATTCCTCTATATATATACATACATAGAAACTCACTTCCGATTACAGTAGCTATATGTGCAAGCCACTGCTGGGAGTACGTCTATTTATTGCGGTGTAAAACTTGAACTCGTTGGTGAATCGGATTTTCAGGTTGTCGAAGAAAAATACTCGAGGGCTTTCGTTGAGCTTACAAGAAATAAACGTCGCGTTCGCTTCATTTAGATGCGTAGGAGGCTTGGCTTAGACAAAAGCTCGTCTAATTAACACGGCTGAGAGGCTGCAGCAAGACGCAGCTGGCAGCATGAATAGCAGTCCTCGTCGTTGAAACGGACGAGGTTTCAGGGATGCGCAAGACGTAGACGACGGTTTAAGATTTCATTGAAGGAGCTTGCGGCAGGTGTCGGTATTTTTGCTTGGATAATTATTTCTTCGCTACAATACGCGGTACATAGCTTTATCGAGAGTAGAATTTCACGCTACGCGTCGATTCTTAAACAATACAACGACGAAGACGAAGATAACTTTTCTTGGATTTCGATAAAATATTTATCACCGTTTCCGGGTTCACTAAAAGCAGAACGTACGACCAAGTACGAGTGCAGTCGTTTAGAGTACAACGGAGAGCCATTCCTCCCGTTTAGAGCCAAAGGAATGCGAGCCCGTTGTGTCTTGTCGCTCGTTCCGGCCATTATCTGTTGGAAAGTGGATAATGGTTTTATCGAGGGATCGTCGCGTTCTGCTTTATATATCATACTGCAACTAAGCTGTACGTCCGTTCTCAGTGCCAAGAACTTTATCCGAGGCATACGATCCCATACAAGTGTTCACTATGGCCTTGTGTATTTTTCATCGCGAGAACGCAATTACGCGTTGAAAAATTCGCCTAGTCCGGCTGGACGATAAATCGCGAGAGACAAAAAATAGTCCACGCATTCGTCCAGAGCGAGTGTCTAGTAAATTAAACGCGCCGGTACGTAAGTCGCACCTTTCTCCGTATACGTTCGCGTATGTATTTATATAAGTGTATATACATGCGTACAGAGGCACTTTAATCTTCGTCGAATCAGCAGGAGGTGACACTGCAGCAGCCGTCCAGACGTTTCGCGTAATAAGCGCTCGATATATATATATGATATTCCACCTTCTCTCTCTGACTCATTTAATCCGACAGAGAGAGAGAGAGAGAGAGAGAGATAGCGCGAGAGAGTCAAAGCGCTGTAGCGTAGAGGCACAGGTGCCGGCGGCGAATCCTCAATTCGGCTCTGCACCGAACGCGTGTGACTGTGGAAACGGCAATTTCTAACGCTGAGGTATACCCTGCAATAGCATTCGAGAGGATTTGTGGCTGGATGTCTTTTTCTGAATCTTGAGAGCGGAGAGATTATTTTATAGAGATACCTAGTACGGACGATACTTGAGATGGTATGAGTTTTTGGGTACTGAGTTGGTGTACTCAGTGCATGACCTTTTCTACTAAAAGTCTAGTACCTCTAATAAATAGAAAGTTGATTAAAATTAGGAAAAGCAATTTAAAGTAATGACTGTTCTTGAATTAATTATAATTGAATTAATATTAATTATAATAATACTATGCTCAAAAGTATTATGATACAATACGTTTTATAATATAATATTAATATTGTCGGGTGTAAGCTTCCTGAGATATTCTTTGTAGAATGAATTTTTACACTTAAAAATCATTTTAAGCGATTTTTCAATAAAATCGTAATTCGTTTCTATATATATACTCGATCAGGCTTAATTTCAATGAGTCACGTTGTTAGGATGAGGGGAATGTTGCAAAAAATTTATTAAGATTGGCTGTAATCTCATTCCGATAACCGTTTCTCAAAATATTTCTTTTATTTAACAAGAGAAAAAAGAACAATTGCTCCCATGTTTTAAATTAATAAAAAAATAAAAAACAAAAAAGAACTTTGTTTGGTATTTACTTTTGTAAATACCAGTCACATATGTGCAAAATTTCAGCTTGATTGGTCGATAATATTACAAGATATGGCAATACATGGTTTGCGATGGTAAAACTATATATGTCCCGTATGACGGTCGTGCCTAAAAATGTACTTTTGCTTTGAAGTTAGCCTGAATGTTGAATTCAAAAGTATAACTTTTTTGAATTTGCATATAAATATTTTCAGGTCAAAGTCAAAGCAATACTGTAATCTTATTCACTTGTTGAAATTTTAATTTAGCGTCGAGCGAGAAACCGTCAGGTAAAGTCGAAATAAAAATTCAATACGGAAATGCTATATATGATATGCCGATGCAAGTGTATTCAGAGAATTCAAAGGTTTGACTGCGAATAAAATTTGTTGTGAAAATTCAATTCGTTTACGCTTTATACCGATTCTATTCATGAACTTAAAATATAATAAAATACTCGGGGAATATATAAAAAGCGAAAGGAAAACGAAATGAATTGCAAAGTCTATTCGTTAACGTATTTTCAAGTTGTAAAATGATTTACCTGTTTGGGAAATCACACATGAAGTTATTTATTTCATTTTTCAAACTATATTCAATGCTAACGAGTATAAATTAATTAACATAATTAACTTTTCATTGTTTCAGGTGAGTTTAGTATAATCAATAATTCACCAAATATTCACAATTACGTAAGTTAAATTGAAAATACTCTCGCTTCGTGATATATTATACAAGTAGAATTTTATTAAAACCCACTTTTAACGACAGAATTTCGTGCTTGAAATTAACTCATGCGCAACGCGCACTTTCAAGTAGTAAACATTAAAACTAATGAAGCATTAGAGAAATAACTCTATAAACATTGGAGATATATAATTCTTCGAAATTAAAACTGCTGCATAAATTAATAGAAAATCGATTTGCCTTATAACTGGCTATTAAAAAAATTCCACCAGTGCAGTGCATAAACCTACAGCGAATATCAAAAGTAACTCACTAAACACCTTCCCGACTGAATTAAAAAAAGAAATAAAGGGAATATCTTTTTTTTCGCGCTTGGAATAAATCACGATCCAAGCGTAATCGAAGTATCGAGAGTAGCAGCTGTCGCATTTGCAAATCTCTCTTGACCGTGCGAGCGAGTAGCCGACGATGCATAATAAAAATGCGTTACGCGCGCGGCACGTGACATATTCGAGACTCGTGTTTTATTGGCGGTTCGTTAACCAGTGCATTTTACGCCTCTCTAAATGTTTATACTCGGCTTGTAGAATATATCTCTATTAAATTCATAATTTTGTAACTTTATGTTAATTATTATTTATTACCGGGAATTAAGTCATTTACGCACGTCCGTCGTATTATCGCCGATCTGCTTTCGATTGATTAATGGCGTATCATCGACTCGTTTTTATTTATGCGTTTTAAAGTGTCTGCTTGTCGTTTTTACACTATATATGACAGATGTACAATAAATCTTGATGCTTATCGGGAATATCCAGTAGCATCCAAGCGTTCGCGTGCTATTCGACATAAATCAGATCATGTTTGTTAATTAGGTGTCAAATCACGTTTAGTGCTATTTTCTAAAGCAAACATCTCGTTTCTAATAGAACAAGCGCTCGTTCATGACGAACATGCGAGCAGTGCTGTACAAACTTTTCTCTGTCAATGCGAGCTGCCGTTACGCAGGAATGCTAATTTTACACTGTTATTACGCAAATTACTCTGAATTATGCATATAATATATATTTGTTTATACCTGCTCAATTAATTGCACGAATGCAAACGCGTAAACGGCGGATAATTTTAGCTAAGCGACGAGTAAAAAGACAAAATAAACAAAAATTACGCAATTAACCATAGCTTGCGAAACGCAAAGCGTTCATAATTTCATGGCGAACTATTTACTAAAAATCAAGTGTATATATGTATATATTTATATGCGAGAGATGGAGCATTGCGCATGCACCGCTAGGGTAGAGGGGCTGCAGCAAAGTAAGAGGCAGGGGTGACTGCCGCTCCACGTGGCGTCGCCGAGTCAGTTGCCTCTGGGCCGCCGCGCGTTTAACCAAGTCCCTGTCAGTCGATAACTCGCGTTTACTTTTGTCACGTTGACGAGGTGACGACTGTTTTAGTTAGATGTGAAGACGTTTGACGATACTAGAGACAATCTTCACTGCTAATTGGGTGAGTGAGCTTTTGTTGTATTTTTTTTGTTTAATTTACACGATTTCATTGAAATGTGATGTTTGCAATGCGCATAATTGATATGGATAGCTAGTACTATAGAGGTGAAAATTGTAAACAAAGGCTAGCGAGGGTTTATGTATACGGCTTCATAGCGCATTATGGCACTGTGTACACACCGCGAGCTACTCATTAGGCTTTGTTGACCAAACTCGTCATCAGTCGCGCTAATTTGCGTAATAGAATTAACTTATTCGATAAAGACGTCTTTTTCATAGAAAATGCGATCGTTATTTTTTTAAGCTACACTTAGCAAGGAATTCAAATGAAACTGCGGTTGAGATCAGAATTTTTTTCTTAATACTTCGCTTTAAATCGAGTGTCAAATTTCGTCGATGCGAAAAATAAATCTTTAACGAGATAAGAGTCCTATCCAATCTCGTAAGAAGAAAAACTGCGAGTGTGATGAACAGTAAACAAAGTTAATTAATCGAATTCGCGGATCCAGTCAAAATCGAATCAAGTGTTTGACCGATGTTTTTCAACTGCCGCTGTCGGGAAATTGAATTTTTTCCATTACTCGTTCTGCCATTCGTTATTCGCTACGTCTTCGCTCTACCTTCTACTGACTTGATTTTTTTTTTAATCGAAAAAATAGAGAGAACGATGTATGAAATGCCTAAATCACAGCGAAAAGTTATTTCTCGAGAAGCAGATGCTGTAAAAAAACGACAATTACCGTCTTTTTTGGAAAGCAATTTTCGAATTTCAAATTTATCCCTGCCTGGAATATATAAAATAAACGAATCTACGGAAGGAATTATTTTTGTTTTTATTTTCCATTCGAGCTGGAAAGCTTTTAGTGGGATTTAGCTTAAAAAGCGGTGAATGGCCTGTCCGCTTTAATAGAATAAAGTGGATATTTTGTTTCGTATAATTATTAATGTATAGTGTAAAATATAAGCAGCTTGAATATTTATGTTGCATAAACAGTAAGTTAATAGCTAATTTAAAGTGATAACTTTATTTCTCCCTGTCTTTCTTCTTTAATTTAATGCAGTTTTTTTATAGTAGTTCTTATAATTGTAAGAAAACTTTCGACTTGCGGGGTCGTAGATTTAAAATTCTGTACATAATTAATAAGCGTTAAGAATAATTCAAAAAGCAAATAATTCATGAAAATGATCGGAATGAAAAGAACGTATTTACAAGCTGACAACTCGATCGGAAAACGTAATTGCCAAATGAAAATTGCTCGAGCTGCGTCAAACATCCTGGCACTCGATGATATACATATTACAGATGCAATAATGAATTTGTACGGTTGCTCGGGGCTACATCATTCTGATGCCACTGCCGTCTGGTTTTGTGGCGCTTCCTATTCTACTATTACCTCGATGTGTACATATGAAATATTCGACGCCGAGAGATAAATGACTGAAATTTCGAAATTATTCAATTGTTATGCAGGTATTGGGCTATCGTTGTTGAATAAATTAATATAATATTAAAATTATTAGTTGATTGTAAGATTCTCATTGCATGCTCTCCTTTAATATATTAAGAAGGCACGACGATAATTACAGAATATAAGATTTAAATATTTTCAATAATAATAGCAAAATGATTTCATTATTCAGAGATAGATTTTTTTTTTAAATCTAAAACTTTACGTAACCGCAACATGAGTAGCATTCTTTAACAGACTGTTTTCGCTTTTGCGTTGGGGTTTTCAATTGAAAGATCAGAAGAAATATGATATTATAAAATGTATTATTTCTTTTGAGTAATTTATTGTAAAGGCAAATTTCCATTTTAAATTATTTTTCTGTTCATTCAACATAAATTGAAAAACGACTATCAAAGAATATTTTTATAAGTTCTTTTTAATTTTGTGAACAGTGAAATTACTATTTTTTGTGTAATTAGCAATCAAAAACTTTAGAAAAGCCCCTCTTCAATCATAGCTATATTAGAATAAGCGTAAATTATAAAATATCATTTAAAATATTTAAAGTCTAATTTTCGAATGGTAATTTTATAGGCGCCTTGTCCCCTTAAATAAAAGGTTGACCAATTGTTGGACGATGTATTCTTGGTGTTTGAAAATTCATTACCGTTATTTTATTACGGTTATAAAAGAATATGTTGTGCGCTCTTTTATGATTATACGTTTTTAATTTATTAAGGCTTTAGCATAGAGGCCATGAACGTGTAAACACATTACATTTGATTGCATAGAAAAAATGTAATACCCCATAGTAACGTGTGTTATTAATTCTTTACTTTATACTTTGTATTCAAGTATTCAGTGCATATTTTCCAATCTACTGAATATCCTATATTACATGCAGTTTATAATATATCGTATTTCAAACGTGTCAGTCATTTATACATAAAGAACTGTTTATTGAAGATTCGAATTTGACGAAGCCAGGCAGTAGCAGAGTAGCGAGGATTAAAGCCAATACACTGGCATATCGAAGAACACGCGCAGCGGATCAATTTTAAGCCGTGTTTTATAGTCGCATATTTCGCCGAGGGTAGATACGGACCGATTATGACGTATATATGATTCGAGCTATAAAGGGAAGGGTAAGTGGTACTATATGTATATATATATATATATATATATATATCAGAATCGACTTTTTGGAAAAGAGAAAGAGCGAGAGATGGAAATGGAGTCAGTTGATAGAGAGATTATTGAATTGAACTAATTCACCACTTGATTATTCCATCAAAATCGGCAAATGATATTTCGAAGGGAAAATCCCATACACAACCTTCACCTTTTTTTTATTCACATTCAATTCGCCTCCAGTGCGCATTTAATTTTCTGACTATCGACTGCGGAAGCTCGGCTAAACGGACTAATAAACTTGTGAAAAAGTTAATTGCTGCCGCAAAACAGTTACTGTAGCGGTTTTTAACGTAGCAATTAAAACTTTTAAAATTCGTTTCCAGAACACGTTGAACTTTCTGTATCACGAGTACAAGCTGCAAGAGTCAAGAGTCTGAGAAAAAAAACGCGCGTTCGCCCAGGATAGAATTAAAAGAGGCTCATGGCAAGCTGAAAACTTTGCGTATCAATCGGGGATTTCGTCGTCCTCGCTAGTGCACTGAAAAAAGTGTCGATCACGCGAAAGTCGGCCGATGTGTATCGCTGATGCTTTTTTTCGCCCTTATTTCTTGGCCTCGATTCGCCGGTGATTCGCGAGGGAAAAAACTGATGCTGTAGTGCGTGCGTCACCGCTTTGATTCGAGATAATTCCCTTGAAGTTCGAAAAAAAATTGGTTCTTATTGATTCCGTTGAAGGTTTTTTAAGTACGTATTTTTCAGTAAGTTTATTTTTTTCTTTTTGTACTTTGAAATCTTAAGATGAGTAGCGCTTTTTTCCCAGACACCTCTGAACTAATTATCATAATCTTCCGCAGACAGTCTTCTCGTCTCGCATAGAAATAAAGAAAAGGGAAGCTACGGCGCTAAAAATAGCTCAATATCATCATTCATCGGGAGCATTCAAAGTTTTTCATCCTGCAGAGCCGCTCGAGGGCCGTCGTCGATGTTCTCCAACCGGTATATATATATATAGCAGGAGTATACACGCGCGAAATGGAGCAAGCAGGCGAGCTCTCGATTCTCTTCTCTTCCTTCCTGTGCCTCTGCTTTTGATGGCTTCCCTCTCTCTCTCTCTCTCTCTTTCCCTCTCACTCTGCGTTTGACGTTTCGATAAAGAGAGGGCTATAGGCAGAGCTTTTCTCTCTCTCTCTCTTGCTTGAAGAGACAAAAAAGGGGGGTAGGTGTATCGATTATGAAAACAAAGCTTGCACTTTGACGAAAACGAAGCCATTCACAACACTGAGAGAGGGACATTTTTTCATCCGTTGTGGATGTACTTTCGCTCTCATTTTGGCATTTATTCCGTACTCAACGGCTTTGTTTTTTCTTCCGACTACAGATTGATTAATATGTATATTGCATATATATCTACTTTTTTTTTTGTTCACATAATGAGATCGCACTAGAGGTGATTCAAGCTCTAAATCGTTCTTCTCCGCAGCGCGCATAAAGTTTGATGAAGACAAAGCTCGCGCTCGATTTTTTTTATTCTCTACTTTAGCGACGCTGCTACTATTTTCGCAAGCTCCATTAATTATCGCGCTTACTATATATTGTATTATTATATACCAGAAACGTTTTCTTTAGCGCTCCGAGGAATGATATCAAGATAAATTGTGTCGGGACGTGAATGAATTTGCGTGACAAAGCTCTCTGGTCCATTTAATTGCCCGCGATTTTCAAAGTAGTCTTCTCTTTGTCGTTAGTGAATGTACAAAAATATTCTCGATCACGAAGAGCACGTAGTCCTTGAAAGAGATTCTAGATTGAATCGTCCAACTCTTATAACAAGCCTACAAATTGCACAGGAAAAGTTGAAACTTTTTCCTTCGCTTCTCTCATTTCCATTCGTCTGCACTTACATGACTCTACTCAATAAAAAAAAGAAACCTTAATACCCATAACCAAGACAAAAGAAACTTTAATAATTTCATTCCCATTAGCCATATCCGCTTTTGAAAGAAGATAAATCTTTTCTAACAATATAACTCTTAGAGGCAAGAGTCGAAGATGCGACGAATAAAGTATATACTTGACTGACTCGAGTCTATTTTCTTTTAATAGCTTTCGTCGCAAAATTTCCTTACTTCGGTGAAGAGGCCATAATGAATCCGCGCGTGAGAACAAATCATTATGCACTTGAAACTACTGCATATCGATCGATAAAGCCGCACCGCGCGTTCTTTGGAAACAAAATTCAACTATTCCCTCTCTCTCTCTCCTTTCTCTTTCGTAGATGGTTGGTTATTCGCATGACAGTTAAAGGGAAGACGAGATTCTTGGAGAATTTCGAATGAATGACGTGCTTTCTCTTTCCCCGGGGGGTTTTAATGAAATAAGAGCTTCTGATGAGCTGGATTGTGAAGAAGAAACTATACAGTTTTTACGCAAGCTCCTTCCTATTTTTTAAACGGGAATTTATCGAAGCTCATAAATTGCTGCACAAGAGAGTAGCCTCACACGCGTATAGCGTCTTTAACCCTATGACTTTGGAAAAACAATTTCCGATTTCTGCAAAATTCTCTCTCTCCCTCTCTATCTCTGCATCCAATAACAGCAGCAGTGGATTCAAATGCAGCAGCCAGAAGAAATAGATTAACCTGCAGAAGCCCTTTGACTTACTGCTCTTCGTGCACGTTGCCGTTGCAGCTATCTGTTTGCCAATAAAAATCGACCTTAAAACAGGCACACGGATTTTAATTTCCCATGCGCGCTTCACGCTCGACTGGACACTGCAATTTCGACCGATATTGCCCAGGCCGTTGCATTTTTTTCTCGCTTTCTTTTTTCGTTATGTATATAATAGTAGAAACGCATAGTACTATTTTGCGTGTAGCAGCAGCTCGTTGATTCTGCAGTTGGATTTACATATATATATATATATATATATATATGTACATTCGACTAATGGATACTATCGATATAATCACGCTAATTATAAAAATTGATATACGGTATAAAAAGCCTAATGACTTTACCCCGAAGTAATTATGGAAATGATAATTGCGCTTCGGCTCATTTGTTAATCCTTCAATTATCAAGTGCTCCAGGAAAAAAAAAGAAAAATTTCGTCTAATGATATCCCGGCGATTATGCGCTCATTGCATATTTCCCGTGTAGATCGTCGCTTGCGGAAAACATAAATCTGCATTGCAGATACTTGAAATTTCCATTCTTCCGGAGTGAAATTTCGAAAATGGCAAGACTCGTGTAGTATATATATCGAATGTGGAGAGTCGACGGCTTTGATTACTTCGGATATAAGGCGCTTCTATATAGACACCGTGTTTCCGAAATTCAATACTGTGTATATATACGCGTGCATGTTTCTGAATGGACCTTTTTATCCTCCGAAAGACTTAATAAAGTGAAGTCGATATGTGCGGGGCACGAAATGAAATTAAGACGGCGGGTGGACGAAAAAATAAGAGGGTATATAATACGTGTAGGCTTATAAAAAGCATCGATTGATTGATTGGTTTTTCTTCATGTAATAATGCTGTAATTAGATTTATTTCGGAAAACAAGGTTAGGGAACAATTGGTATGCTTGAAAAGAATTCGCTTTGTAAATCCAGAACCCGTCGACATATCAGCGATAAAATTAAGGGAAATTGCCTGCAGCTCGCGTGCAGTAAAATTTAGCGTGCGGAAGTAAAAATTCCATCGAATTTCTCTCAGTGCTACACAGAGCAATCTGCAACACACTCGACGGTATAGTAGTCAATAAAATTACGAGAAACATTCCGCAGTCGTACACAAAAACTCTGTCAATTTCGAAATACCCTTTAAACTCTATTTCTCTCTCTCTCTCTCTCTCTTACAGCAAGTAGCAATAAACTCGAGTCGTCTTGAATGTTCTGCTACTACCACCGCCTCGGAAACAAAGTCGTCGTCGTCAGAGAGACAGGGAGGAGAGAGAGAGAGAGAGAGAGAGAGAGAAAGTCCAAGACAGTCGTATTTACCCGTCGGCCGTCGACAACGCGTACTTCCTCTCGGAAATCTAATCTGCTAGCAGCGGAAACCACCAGCAAGACACTCCTTCTTCGTATTTGCACCCGATCGCTCGATCACTACTGGGTCGTCCTTTGACTTTCTTCTTTGTTCTCTTCTTTTCTTCACATCGTAAAGAAAAAAGACGCCTGTGCCTTGATTAACGCGGGGTAAGAATAAGAGGGAGATACAGTTGTGCGTCTCGAGTAGGTAGTCGATGAGTCATTTCGTCGATTGGAACGCAGTGTATAGGGATGGATGTCTGTAGAGGCCGATTGTTTCGCACCTCAGGTCGACATAGCTCTATCTCTAGAAGTGTATACGTATATACATAGGATGGGTTGTCGATAGCTTGGAACTAGGGATTCTTTAATTAGCAACGGACGATCGAGTACAGACTGAGAGAGATGCGTCGGATCTGGGACAGGGAGGAATTGTTCTGTAGGTCGACTACGATTAATCTTTTTTTTAACTTTTTTGGAGAATTGTAAGATTTCGATAGTCTAGTTTTGATTTTAACGGCAGGAAATGAAAATAAAATTTTATTGTATTCTATTAAATTGAGCAAATATTTTTATTGATATTAACAAGTATTGTGCGATGAGGTAAAAAGGTTATGGAATAATATTTTGGAAAGTTATAACTCTTACGAAATATATTATTACAGATTTCAATTGAAAATTGAAACTGACATTGAAATATTAGAATTTTTAAAACTTTTTCGGAGATCGTTAATTGTGTAATTATAGTTTTTAACATAACCTATTAGAAATGAAGTAGCAGCTCAGTACTGATATCCTGTTAGGAGTACTGTAAGTCAGTACTGGTCCAGAATGAAACCAGTACTAAAATTACAAGAACGGAATAGATTTTAAAGCTAGTACTGGTATTGAGCTTTAAACCCGTCTTGTTTTAGTACTGTAACAATATTATGCCAGTTTTTTTTCAATTTTTTATTTGAATATATTTATATAAATACTTGTTATATATGTTGTTATATATTACATTATAAAAATTCTATGATTTATTTTATGCGGTGAATTAAATCCTTCAATAAATTAACGTACTCACTTAAATCAAGTAAAAAAAATAGTATAGTATAATAAAACAAATCTTATAAATCTATCGATACGTAAACGAGTTACTCGAAACTACCTCTTTTCCGCAATCACAATAAATACCCACGAAAATACATCACATTCGATATCCTCTCACCACCAGACACCAACACGTCTAATCCCCCTTCATCTAAATCCCAGAACTTCAATTAGTAAACCAGACACCCCAGTACAGAAAAAAGGACAGCAGCAGTAGCAGCAAAATCCCAAAACCATTATCCGCACGCATCTCTCGACATCAAACATCCCGCTACTGCTCCCCCCTCGTAAAAACTTTAATCATTATGCGCGTCTCCGATATCCGCGCTCGGCGTCAAAAGGCGAAGCAGCAGCCACTCGGAAATCAAGATACGCTCTCACTGAGATTCGTCCTCTCATCGCGAGGGAGGAAATTGGAACGACATCCCTCGCGTTCACGCAAGAGAGTGAGAGAGTGGATTTTGCAAAATTATTGGGAGAGAGTGAGAGAGAGGCAGGCGCGGGTTAGATTATCACGGAACGCGCAGTGCTGGTTATAGATCTCAGTGTAGCGGATGGAGCTATGAGGGATGACGTCTATGCGTTCGGGAAAAAGATGGGAGATTTCAAAGTTAATGGCTTGGAAGACGTCTTTCTCTGTCGGTGCGTAAAGTATGCTAGTGCTGAAAATTT
Organism: Apocrypta bakeri; assembly: GCA_018906985.1. Classification (NCBI taxonomy): domain Eukaryota; kingdom Metazoa; phylum Arthropoda; class Insecta; order Hymenoptera; family Pteromalidae; genus Apocrypta; species Apocrypta bakeri. The sequence goes on along the minus strand of JACCIA010000001.1, from coordinate 21,400,619 downwards.
AAAGAATTTTTCCTCAAGTATTATATGAAAAAAAAAATTCACGGCCTCGTATATCCGCGTGTAATCAAGTACGAATCTCGATTTATGGCTGTATTAATAGCTACGGGAGGGACACATAGCTTGGTCGAAATTAAAATCGTTGAGTTATCGCGTCACGCAGGCTCTACTCTAAGGCTTATATTTTCCTCTACTCGACGACTCGTCTTTTGTCGCGAGGAGGAAGTTGCTTTAATTAGTTTTCTTCACCCCTATTATGAGCTATCGATGAGACAGTTATTATTCAAGCTAGTCTTATTTAAACGCTTCGTCATCTGGGGTCGACAGATTTATATTCTCTCCTGTAGGTACACGTTTAAAAAGTAATAATTTCCTTGTGCCAAACAAAGAATAATCCTTCGGAATTAAATGCTCGACGCAGACTAAAAAAGAAAAATACATTCGACATTCAAATATTTGTCACGAACCAGCTGAGCTTGCACATGCGTTATTTTAAATTTTTCGAACTCGTCGAGCTTTTTGCTTTGCTTACAAAGACGGATTTCATTGTATTTACGCTCTTTATTTGCTCCGGGCTAGATTTCGTTTATTCTCATATTTCTCTCGTTCTTACTCCCGCGGATACACGTACGAAAGAAAATCCAAGTCGTACCTCATTTTTCTTGCCTCGGAGAGTCGAGCTCCTTAATTCTTCCGGACTGACAGATGTTCTTCGCTCATTTTGCGGATTGTCGTCGGTGAACTGGCTAAAAAAAAGTACAGAGATTCTCTAGTAGCAGTGTTGTTTTGTACACTACAGATCATAAATCTAAACGTTTCAGTTCGGCGTCACTGCCAAAGGTTTTCTCTCTCTCTCACTTTCTCTCACAGGAAAAGTGGCGTAATCGTATCACGACCCTGTAAACGAGATTTTCCAGTGGATCGCTTTTCTCGCGCAGCTATATAATTCACGTCGTCCTATTACTGCTTCTACTGCCGCTGCACTTAAATTAATAATGCAACAACGATTGTGTCGTGGAAAATTCTTCATTTACTCAGAAGGAAGTAGAGCTGATGTAATGGTGTTCTGATTGCTTTCTCGGGTATTGTTTCTCCTTCTCTTGCTGTAGGGATTTAAATAATAACGTTTCTATGAGTCGAGGTGGAAAAAAAACCAAATCGATTCTAATGTCGCGATGAATATCTCTCATTCTAGGCATCTACATATTGCAAAGCTACGCTGCAGTAGTAAAAAGAATGAATCATCAAATGCTCGAAATATTCAGCGGAGTGTTTAATGAAAACAAAAAATATATGAAAAATAAAACTCATTTGAATCAAGCAAGATAATACTAAAAAAATATACTTCGTATCGCAGAAAAAGCTTCAGCAGTCCTACTTGTTCAATCGTAAAAGAGACGGAAGAGCTGTACTAGAGAAATGCACCGAGGTTGAAACAAAATTTTACGGTGACCAAAGTTCGCATGCGTGCAGCGCAAAAAAATAAAACCCACAGTTTACGATCGCAGCACTGGACAATAATAACGACGCGCGGCACCGTGAAACCGCGCATCGGTCATTTTTACGTGAGCGAAAATTCTTTTTTTTTTTTGTTGCGCGGAGCTTTCGAAAAATGGCGCGATCATTAAATTTATTTTGCTCGTTACGAAGATTTAAAAATATAAAGAAAAGCTTTTTTTCGCCGAATCAATATAGAAGCGTATAAAATATCGTTAAAATAACGTGTAACTATACAATAGTCCTCTACGCAAGACCTCACCGTCGTGTAAATCCGAAAAGCACCTCCAACTCTAGTCTCAAGCAGCAAAACACTGTTCGTCCTACTCCGCCTTGTAAATAAGAACACACACATATACACACTTATACAGTAGGGTCGGACGACTTGCGCACTTTGTCTCTTCTCGTGCAGTAGGTGCATTTTCGCCGGGGAATCCACAGCTAGCTGCTCGCTCACTCGCGAGTATTTACTGCTATGTCTCTCGCTTTCGCGCTATGCTCCGTTATTGCCACTTTGCTTTGTGCTACTACAGTCACCTGCGCGCTAGACCTGATTTATTAGATTGTTAGCGCAAGGATGGTTATGCATACTGGCTTGAAATTTCTCTCCCTTCGAAATGCTAATTTCCATTACGTTATATATACTTAGAGAGCAGTAGGAAAAGAATCGAATCGACTCTTAAGCTGTGTGTAATTTCATATTGAGGGGTTAATTAAACGCAATGACGAAAAAAGCCGCTGATCCTCCAAGTTATCCACTGCACGAAGAGAAAAGAAGCTACTTGGTACTGTCGTGTATTCATTTGAATAATTGAAACATCATATCGCAGGCGCGCGCGCTCTTTCCATTCGCGTAATTACGTCGTCGCTGATAGGACTAGCAAGAAAAAATTTCGAAGAGACGACGAGGAGAGCATAAACGTGTAGTTCTTCCATTTTCCCCTTCTGCTACCGGTTTACTCCCATCGAAGGAATCAAACGGAAAGGAAGACGCGAATCGTCGTTTGCTCCTCAAGAAGCTGCTGCCAAGCTTCCCCTTTTTCGTTAATTCCTCCTTCACGATCCTCGGGACTTCCGGGCAAAGAGCGCATTACTCCCGTCCTCTACCCCCTCCCCTTACCATCTTTCTTGGTGGCCCTTGAGCTTCTTAATTGACTATAAGCGTTTAGTTTTATTTCCGTCTTCGCTCTCGTTGCAAAGAGATTTTCGCAATGGGACTCGTCGACTCGACTCGAGAGGAATGAATATTATTTTGAACGGGGGGTGGTACGGAGTGAAAATGCGTTGGAAGCAGCCTTTTTCGAGGAGGAGTCTTCAAGCCTTTACTGCAGCTATGTATTTGTATGTCTGCTTTTGTTGAGGGGGTTGGTGTAGGCTTTGTGTACTGGCTATTTTTTCGGACGTTTCTCTCCTCAGCCAAGGAGGCGAATCGCGTGTTTTTTTCGCGTCGATGGGCTCTTTAATACTTTATTATCGAGGCCTCCTCGTTGAGAGAGCTTTGTATATTCGCGTATACAATGCAGCTTTGAATTACGGAAGTGTGCACTCGAGCTTTGTTTGGCCATGCATTGCATAGTAAATAAAAATCCAATTTTAACAAAGAAAAGTGCAAGGAGTGCGCATCAACCGTTGGTATGAAAAGACTCGGGAGGGAAAAAACAGTGAAGCTTCCCTTACGAAATAAAGTTCAATTACAAGTAGAAAAGACCAAAATCGATCAGACCCTCGGGAGAAAAATGAGAGAGAGAGAGAGAGAAAGATGTCTCGCACAAAAAACGTCAATCTCAAGAAAACCCAGGCGCGGCGAAAGAAGCGATCACCTTGAGAACAGGGTAAAAGAAGACGTACGTTACGCCCCCCAGTAGTGGAAAAGGGCAAGATCGTTCTTGGAGAAAATCGTTGATCGTCGTCCACGAAATTTCGAAAGAGCGAGAACGAAGTCGAAAAAGTCAGCAAGTAATTCGACTCGTTGAAGATGAACGTGTTCGCAAGAGCGTGAATTTGAGGATAATGTTTTGCAAGGTCAGCTCATTTTCTTCGACTCCCTGTATTTTACGAATTAAGCTTATTATTTTTTTTCTTCGCGTGTCTGCGTAGTACATACATCAGGCGAAATTTAGACACGCGAATGAATTGCGTGGGAATTTGCATGCGTGTCTCCGTTTTATTGAAAGTAAACCACATCGGGTGTTTATATGTGTACTTTAGATATATATATATATATACTCGGTTTACCTATCTCGCTAATAAAGTAAATGTATATTTGCTGGAAACAAATAAGCGTCGTTTGTTTCGAGCAAACATTCACTTAGTATTTGCACAGGACGTTTATTTTCATTCGATGCAATATATCCAATATATATAAAAACGAATATATAATTTTCGATACGTCAATAAATATCTCATCTTCGAGATTGTATTAAACTTCTACAATAACAAGATATACGCATGTTGCACGTCGAGCCTTTAATGTCAACAAATTCGTTTTACGATCGAAATAAAAAAAATGAAAGAAGAGTTAAAATAACGTTCCTTTTATGATATCGATTTCACGCGTGAATAATGTAACCAGTCATATATATATATATATATTAAACTTATACACGCACATGCCTGCAGCTATAGGAATTTATGTATTTCACAGAAGGGATATATATATATACATGTATCCCGTGTAACTTTTGTGTAACGATGTGAAAGTAGTGGTCGCTATTGATTTCGAGCTATTGAAATCGTCAAGATAACCACTAACACCTCGTAAAGACGACTTTTACGGTACAGCTTGCGGAGTGAGAAAACGCTATCATTCGGTTGGTCGCTCTCTTAAGAGAAATATCGTCTTCGCGTTCGTTGCACCATCTTTCTTCTTTTCTCCCATAGATGGAGAGAAGGAAAAAATATTAAAGTCCTGTCCATCACATCCCTCCGGATTTAAACTGGAAATTCTACGAAGTAGACGTTATATCCTCCCCCCTCGCTAGAACCGTCTATTTATCTCACATAATTTTCGCTCTCTTATCTTTCCTATGCACATATACGCATATCCAACTTCATATCGTATATAAACCCACCAAAGTCTTTTGGCTTACGTTTTTCCGAGGGATTAAAGGCATATTAGAACTGCTCCAGCTCTCGAGAACCCCCTTCGGACTTTCGCGGTTCGTCCGATGTGCCGATGCCATTACTGCGTGTATTTAAGTCTCGGACTCTTTTGCAAGGGGCGCTCCTTTCGAGAATTCGTTAGAGCTCGCGTAATGCGTTTGCTGGAAGTTTTCTTTATTTTTGCGGCAGGGGAGCTTGAACTTGAAAATTTTTCGGAGGGAACGTGCAAGTATGAGAGAAAGAGAGAAAGAGAGAGATATGAATATTTCGGGGGTGTATATCGGAGAACTCGAGACTGTAATTAGACGGGCTTTTTTCGATAGCACGAGAATATTGTTCGTAGTATTAAAACGTGTGCAAATGCCCGGGAATATGGAACGGTAGAGTGATTACATTCTGTCGAGCGAACTCTTGATGTAAATTAAATATGGAATTAAAAGAGCTTTCGGTCCCTGTTTCAACAACTAGCGGGTTTTGCTTTCGGTTTATTTTAAGCGTACGAAGTCCGTTAGATCAATAATTGATTTCGAAAATAATTGACGCTTTGGACCGAAAGGAGTTTCAAATCAATTATAGATGTAAGAAAAAAAAGGTAAAAGAAGTTGACTTGGAGCATAAAGGCTGATTGAGAAAGCTATCTCTAGTCTAGCTGCAGTATGGTCCAAGCTCACGCAACCGGCCATCTTATTTCCCAATTAATCCACGGCGATTACAAACCTTTTTCCTTCGCCGCTCCTTCTTTCAACGAAGAAGAAATGGATATTAACGACTACCGCGCAAAAATTCGCTTTCGCGTGCCGGTACCGCGTTAAAGCGCACCGGCGACTGTATAACGAGCTGCCGCGCGGAGCAAAAGGGAAAAGGCCGCCAGATCGTTTTCAATTGGATTAAAATAAATGAAACGGCAACTACTCAATCATTTATCCCCCCTCTCTTCTCCCCGAACGAGTGGCATTAACGAAGCGCGAGCGAGCGGTTCCAATTATAAACCTACGCCCGCACGGAAATATTGCAGCTACGAGACGAGTGGGAGATGAGAAATAATTTCTATCGAGATAGCTGGACAGAAATTTTTCCCTGTTGTTTCATTGATATTCGAAGGAATTGACGTTTACATAGATATTATTTGAGTAATCGGGAGAAAATTGCTCATACCGTAAAATTCGCCGTGGAAAAAAAACATGTTTGTTTACTGTAAGTGTGGAGAACAAAGAGACACGCGAGAGAAAACATTGTTTTTTTTTCTCTATGTTCCAACACAACTGAAGGAGACGTGAAGGGTGGCAGAAGAGAAAAAGTAAATGAAGTAACAAGGTGGAAGACACAGAATAGGAGAGAAAATTAAAAACGCTGCAGAGCAAATTAGAAAAGCGGAGTCGACCGGAAGGTAAATAAGGTTACTTTTAAAAGGGTATACTACGAATTTAGAAAAAAAATGAAAGCAAATAAAGAATAATAGATATAGCAAAGTGAGATACTGCACACATAGGAGTGGGAAATTGGGTCAGTGCAGAGGTTAAGACAGTGAAAGATGAGCTTGCGAAAAAGTGAGTATATGTAAGGTGAAAAGCTCAGAAGACAGTGAGGGATTAAAATATCTCTACCATCTTTTTTTCCCTTTCACTCTCGAAAGCATGATTAATATATTATATGACCACCGACGCGAGAAATATTTTTAATTTGGCACTCTTTCGACACCGACGTGGAAATTCGAATTAAATACTGTCACGCAAGCTCGAGCTTGAAAAATATCTCTTGCTCTTCCGTACTCTTGGATAAATTCACACGAATGATTTTTAAACCCTCCATCGACGCTTGCAAAATATATACACGTATGGTCTCTACTAATTCCACAACGCACTCATTTAGGGACAGAGGAAGTTTGACATTCAATTATAACACTGTATACTGAAAATTTTGGCTTCGTTGCAGAAATTTTATTTATTTCAAAAATGTTTGAGATTTTAAATTTAAATAAAAACTGTATTAAAATGTGTGTTTATAACTATTAGAACTAAAACGCATGTTGTTTTGAATAAAATAAATAAAATTAGATTCTGACAATCTTTTTTTTTTAATCTATGGTTATTTATTACTGACTAATGACTATAAAATTAAAACACAGTGTTCGAAATTATTTTTAATGAATCGTTTTCTGTTTACATGTATTTATTCCAATATAATAACGATGATTGGTTATGCTCGACTAATTCGACGATTTTGTTATTACAGGTTGCAGCTGCTGCCCGCCATTCGGTAAGTTATTTTTATGTTTATTGATTCAAAATCGTTTTTTCCACATAAACTGCAAAGACCATTGTGAAATTCAGTTCTGAGCGATATGCGGCTTCCGGTCTATCATATGATATTTTGCTTTTGTAAAACGAAACCCTTCGTTCGCATAGGCACTCTACATTATTGATGATTGATGAATTCCAATAAGTTCCTTTTATAGTCGACGTAGCTTCAAAAATTTTTTTTCCGTGGATTGCATCCGATATATGTTTTTTATGTTGATTAATTTTCCAATTTGAGCTTTTTTTTTCTTTTTTTACACGAGACTTCTATGAAAAAAATTAAAAATATTTTTATTCGAAATATTTATAACCGTATGTTTTATCTCGATAATTAGAAACACGAAAATTCTCGTAATATTTCGTCGTCTCAGATGAAATTAGATAAAGAAAGTCCACTGCTCTGAGCAACATAAATCTCCGTTCAAAGACTCGTGAAAATTTCTCTCCGCGAACGCTAATCCCGCGGCTCGTCGATGCTTTATTTACGAGCTTGAGTTGCAGAGGGACATTAACGTCGTGGCTGTAGTCCGAGAAAGCGCATGTGCGTCTGCAAACATATACGCTACGAAACATGACCATTTGTCTTTATCAAGCTCATAAATATGGATCAGGTTGAGGCGTGACGTAAATAAATTGATTTTTTTATACTCCCGTTGACAGTTACGTATTTACGCGAGCTTGAGGTCGACTTTTCCGGGTAATTACCGAGTGACGAACTGCTGATTTGTTAACGATCTCAAGCGTGATGCGTGAAGAGGAAATATCGCATTTTTGTTTTTTTATCGCACGTGTACGAGGTTCGAAATTCAAATTGGAATTTCGATGTATAATCTCGTTTCAATTAAACCCAAACCAATATAATCGAGTTTACGCGAAAATGGATTTTCCAATTGTTCGAAAATGACGGCCCGTAAGTAAGCTCTCTCGCTAAAATAAAACTGAACCAATGAAGCCTATAAACGTATTATCTCTTCAGAATCATTGTTCATCTATATAGTATCGATGCATTCATTTCGCTTGGTACACGGAAAATTCCTCTGGATGGACTTATAATTCCCGAATCGAATATATCATATATAAGTATATAAATTTTACTGTGGCTAAAGTGAAATTGCTTACCCGTGAGGGACAACTCTAATGTCTTCTCCTCCGGGAACAGCAGCTGTGGCCAAAGAAGTAGCGATTTACGGTGGATCCAGGCTGATTTTATAGAAAAAAAAAATAAGGTGAAGGAGGAAGAAAACGAGAGACGAAGCAGCAAAACAAAGCGGCAACGCTGCCGCGAGGCCCAGACAGATTACCTTCTCGGCTGACTGAAGGCTCAGAATGAGCCTTCAAAGACTATGAGCTTTCAGTCGCTCTGTGTATACTTGCGCATCGAAAAGCTCGCGGAATATCGAGCTTTAGTTTATTAAAATTGAATTCTCTATTTGTTGCATATCCTTTCTTTCTTCTTAGCTTACATGCAAGTTCTTGGATCTAGAGTCAAGTGCGACGTGTACGTACGATATCCGACAGGGGAAAATTAACATTTTGACTTTATTACACTCGCGGAAGGAGGGGGAGGTGAAACAACATCATTTTCACTCAAGGGAACTTAATCTCAACATGCAAACAGTTTGCGCGCACGCAGCAAGTTGGCAAACAAAATAAGTCTCAGCAAGGCATCTAAGTTACTCTGCTATAAGGAGAAAGAGAGAGAGAAAGAGAGAAGAGAGAGAGAGAGAGAACTTAGTCAAGACGCAACTTTAACATTTGATTTAAAAGGCCTGCACGCGAAACTTTTGTGCTCGACCCGTGTATAAAAGAGCCAGCTCTATTATGTCGATACTCGCTGTTCTCTTTTTTTTCGACTATATGCCCACATCTCCGAGTCATTAAAATTCTTCGTTCCTCACATACTAACCTGCACACACATATACGATAAAGTCCTCGGCTCGGTATTATGGGAGGAAAGAATAAAACTCCGGCGCAGAAAGAGAGAAACATATATATAGTTCTCGCGAGCGTAGCATTATTAAAGGAATCCGTCTGTCTGAGCATTTCCGCGACACAATTAAGCTCTCGCTGTCGCCCTCGGTCTCCTTAATTTTTTGCATTCTCTCTCTTTCTCTCATCAAGCTTCTACTCCAGGGGATGCCCAAGATCTCGTTTTCCTTCCTCCGGCTGTCAGAGCCAATGCTGGCGCGGTTCTTTCCTAGACACGGGAGTTAGTTTGTCTCTCTTCTCGGCTCTTTCGCAGTACAGTTGGAAGCTTTCTGTCTTCTTCGACCTTTACTGCGAGATGTCTGTTTCGATTCTTAGACGAAAGATGCGGGCTTTTATTTTCTCTACTGATATTTCGACTAAAGAATAGTTAATGCACTTGGTTGCTTACCTTCCTCTTAACTTATTCTTAATGGTTTTAATACGATTGTAAATTAGCATATCGTATACGGTAGTTAAAAATCAACACTTCTTCTCGTAATATGTATTTCCAAGGTTTATAGGACATACCGCTCAACAATAAGCACCGCGTAATTCCACCCCACAGCGGCAAACTACGCCTTCAGCACAACGAGAGACTGCCTTAATAGCTCGTCTTCTGTGTAGACTGTGTTTACCCGCGACGTTTACATGCCGGCAGCAACAAACCCTCAACGCATATTCGTCGTTTGCCTCTTGTTGTCGGAATATTGTAGTGTTGTGAATACTGGATCGATCACATTAGCAATTATTGCACGTAATTCCGAGTTTTCAACAAAATTGAAAAATACATTATTAAATTCTTAGTTTTCACATTAGGAAAATCAGAGAAGTGGTCCAGTACTGGGTCAGTATTGATATTCCTCAGAAGCACAAAGTAGTGAAGTGAATGAAAATGGCGAGGATGTAACGAATATAAAGTTTACAACTGAATACTTAAATAATAATGGTTATTTATTTTTAAATTTATCTTTTTTTTGAGATTTTTAGTTTTTAGGAAAGATCTTATAATTGGAGAGAAATATAGGTAGGCTGAATTAAAATTATCCAATTAAGTGTGTCAGATTACGCATCTTTTAATAAACAAATAAAATAATAAATTACTAGCGTAGATTTTACGTTAATGAATCAATTATTGAATTGTTTTGTACGAAAATAGTATAATATTTGATTTTATAATAAATTAAAGTCGTAAGACGTTACAGTACTATAAATCAGTACTTGTTCAGTATTCAACCAATATCGGAGTGATAAGGCCATACTTTGAAGCTAGTACTAATTAAGAATTCGACGACAGTACTGTTACAATATTGTACCAAATTTGATTACTTAAATTCAATCAATATCTGAATTTTATAAAAAATAAATAAAACAAAATAAAATTTCCATTTACCAATGCCATGTAATTGAAAAACGATTATGTATATAATACAGTGCAATGTGTATAAGATAATATAATGAATACGCAAAATATATTATAGTAAATTTAATTTTTTTATAAATTACAGAGGAATATTTCTTATAAATATCTTTTTTTATACAATATGTGTATAAAGAAAAGCTTTCACAATCGACATGAGTTTACAAAATTTTATTGAGTGATACACAATTTCATCTCTAGTTCAAATTTGTCAGACCAGCAATTTTAAATCGTTCTTATGATTCCGATATCGAACCAAGATTTTACCAGAACTGATACCCAGTACTGTCTGCCAGTAAAGAACGAGTATTAATCCGTATTTCCAGTATCGGCAATTTTACCAAAAACAGATGGATGCTTTTCCTGAATTTTCACACTTTTTCCATATACATACTGATAATAGTACTGGTCCTTTACTAGCAGACAGTAGATTATTTGTTAGTAAAGAACCAGTATTCTAGACGTTTTATTTTATTTTTTTTTATTTTGTCTCATTTAAATTCGAAGCAGGCCAATTTAAATGATAAAAGAAGAATATAAATATTATGTTGCATAGGTAATTTTCTCATTTCACTGTTTGACACATTTTCCATTCATTCGAACGAGTCAGCAGCTGGATTCTTAATTTGTCTCAATGTTTCATTCTATATACGTATATATGAAGTCAATAAGTATTGAGATTTTACGGACAGACCGTGCTTTTCTCTTTCTTAAGGCAGCCGCTTCGATATTACGAGACCAAACGGAGAAATCACTTGTACACTACGACTCGATTGTAGAATGAGACAGGAGATGCTTTTCTCTCAATATCCAACCAGTCTATGCCTTTTCTGTTTATTATTTTCCTCGCTTTTTTCATGCTAATATTCGCGAGTGGCCTAGAGGATAGGATTGTACTGGCGCATCTTTTCTTTGCGGCCTCCATCGGACGCTTTCATTATATTCTTCTTATTGCTGCTGTTCTTTCTCTCTTTAGAGGAGTCCTTGTTGAACAGGACCACTCGACTGTATATTTACATCGAGCTTATTGGCGAATTGACTATCGAAATTCTTGTTGCTCTGATTAAGATGCCGAGTATGTCTTCAACGAATACGATATTTTTTAATGATGAAAGATTGGTTTTTACTCTGAAATTTCATATATCGACAAAACTGATTTATTTCCCTCGTATGCGCGAAAGGTTTTCTCTACAAAAATCATCGTCAACTCTCATAAAATGGTTATTTATTGCCGTAAGTATTAATAATTTTTATCTTTTTACGTTCTCACTTTTCGCCTTTTTAACCATTTGAAATGAGTACTTTTTTATCAGGACAGCGCTCAAAAATATTTACTTCGTGCTTTTAAACAGCACTTATTTATAGATGAAATAACGGTTGGTAAAAGCATCGTTCTTTTTTCAATGTACGTTGTTCATGAGTGTCATTCATTCGAACGCAAGTAGAGCAGTTCCGTATTCGGTCAGACATTGAATTTTATCTTTATTTTTTATATTCCGATGAAATTTTCCATGACATCCATGATGCGAAACTAATATAAGTGCAAAACTTAACAGCGTTGAATTTCTGTTTTGAAACTCGACCTTTTTCTCACCAACAAAACCATTCTCACTTACCGCAGACCGAAATCAGCCCTCGGGAGTGTAAAACATGAAAGTGCAACGGTTTCTTCTTCTTCTCACCGAGCAACACCTGCAAAAAATTCGACTGCAGGCCTGGAGAAAAGCAGAGACGATAATTTTCTCGTTGACCCGCAGTAGCACTTTCTTTTCTTCCGAGAAAGACAAGGAGAGAGAGAGAGAGAGAGAGAGAGAGTACACTCGAGATAAAACGGAAAAACAAAGGTGAGACGTGCACGCTGCAAAAGTGCGGTCGGAAAAGAAGGAAAGAGAGGGTTGTATGAAACCAAAGATACTCATGGTTTTACGATCGAAAGAGAGAAAGAGAGAGGCAGACAGAGAGACGATAAGCATTTGCCGCTGTTTGCTTTGGGAAAGTGTTCCGTATTAGCTTTTCATTTGGCTGGCTCGCAGAAGTTTTTGCTGAGTTTGTTTGTTAGTCCGATATTCACCTCATCGCAAGTTGATATTTCTCCTATTAGACAAAACTGTAATATACACATTCATAAATAATCTTCTTATAATATCTATATCCAATAAGTCCTTTCTCAATACTCAAACTGTTGCTCGTAGAACCGAAAACTATTTGGTCTCCGAAAAGATTGCGAATATCTATGACAAATTGAAGTATATCATGAAGCAACAGCAGTGTCGAATTTCGCACAGATTTATATCCGCATACTATATACATAGAGAAAGGTCTGATCCCAAATCTTGGCTAAAAGATAACTCAATTATTCTCCCAACGTCGTGATTCTCCCCGTAGATGGGCCGGTTTTCCGCCGCGAGTATCGCCTCTGGGAAGGATTACCCGCGCTTGACCGATCCCGATGACAACCCCAACAGAGTCGGAGTTAACGTCGTTAGTCCGTGATCTTGGTTGGGATACGTCGAGAGGTGTTTTTCGTGGTATTTGAAGATCGGATATGTTTGATAATCTTTTTCGGATTAGGATTAATTTCATGGATCCCTTGGTGTTTAACTTCAATAAAAGAAAAAAATATCTCTTTAATTAAGAGATACGATATGAAATTCCAACGCGACGTTTACCCTCGAGCAAAAAAGAAAGTCCTCCTTCGCAACAGAGACTATATAGCCGAAGATTGGTCCCGAAACCTTTTCGCCCGTAGGGGGTCAAGCATCCGTCCAAGGGAAATTGACGATTTTATCGACGAGCTCACTGTGTGCGTAGGTCGATTTTATTGTTTTTCTCCTGGCCTTCGCTAGCTCTGTATATGCGACGCGAGACGAGCCGAGAGACTGATATTTCGGAGGACGATGAGTCTAAGGGATTCCTTCCTTCCGAGAGCTGACTTTATTAAGGTCGCAAGACTATATACACAAATATGTATATATATATACGTATGTATACATACATACTGCTGAGTTGACTGAGAGAGTGTTGGTTGCTATAAAACGAGTTTTCCGCTTCGTTACGGAAATTATTGAGATATCGTTCTTTGCAGTATTTTTCTTCCTATACCATAGATTTAGAGCCGAGCAATGAAATGTGAAACGAGTGAAGTAGTTGAGTGGAATAAGGATTTTGAGTGGCTTCGGCTACCGAAGGGGGATAAGTGAATGTAATCGAGCGGCAGAAGATTTTAATGAAGATAGGCTATTGGAATAGGCGAAGCTTCTTGCTCAGCTGCTTTATTAGCGCGAGAGTGTTTTTTTTTTCTCTTCTCGTCGATCGTGCCCCAATGATGAGATTTCATGGCTATGCCTACTTTTCTTTAGCAATTATACAGGTAAAATGAGATTTATCATTCGATCAATTAAAGCTTTAAGTTATTCTGTAATTCCTGACGTATATTTTTCACGATATAAATAATAATATATATTTATACATCTATAGCGACATCGCATCCCTACGATAAATCGACGCGAAGCCGCCATAAAATTCCCATCCACCCTTGAAAAAGTCGGCGATAGAGAGGGCACATTTATTAATCACACGTGGTTATATATGATATATTTCCGCGATGTAAATACACGTTCGAAAAGCCATATAATAAAACAAAATTAATCTCCTTGGCTGTTTTCATATGTCTCTTTCTTAACGTGACAATAAAGGTAGTGTCGCGCTTTACCAATGTATCAAGCGTCCTAGTCCTCCTAAATTATCTCCTATCTCCTTCGTTCGCATCGTCTTACCATATTTCGCAAAGCCATATTATCACTAAGTTTTGACCTTGAGATAGTAAGGAATGGAGCATTAATTATTCGTCTAGTTTTGCCTCGGTGAAATCCGAGACCAATTATACGAGGTTCTCAATTACGGGGTTGTCGGTATACATATATATGTACGCAGGCGATTCGATGCGGGTCTCGTAGTTCGTTTGTTTACTTGTTTGCTGGAGCAGGTGCAGAAATGGGCGTGGGGGTAATCGCTGTCGAGTGAATTTTATACCAAGCTTGTTTCGACAATTAACAGCTGTGCGCGACTGACAAGCGACTATACCTTGTAAAGCAGAGGCTCGTGTTTTTGCGTTCCAGTTTTCGACTGATCTGTCGTTCCGATGTGGATATCTCTTTTATTTTTAGGACTTTGTTAAATTTGTTTTGTTTTTTTTTTATTTTAACGAATTCACTGGGTTGTTTTGCGATAACTTTAAAAAATACCTGTAGCATATCTCTTGTGTCAATGCTACAAGCTCTGTACGAAATTCGTCAATCATCGTCAATTTTTGAAAACAAACAAACAAAAAAAAGAGCAAAAGCCTCCGCGCGATTTCCGACCAAAGAAAACGATCGAATAGCTCTCGAGCGAATATATCCACACATATATACATATATATGTCAGGAAAAAGCTCTTCTTGAAGCCATTCAGAGATATCTTCTCCCGACCATTAAGCAGAATCGGATTTCGACCAGAAAGGAGAGAAGAATCGCTTGCTACTTCCGAGATAATCGCTCTGAATGTGTGTATGTGCGTGTGTATGTGTGTGTATGTGTGTGTATGAGTGCCTATGTATCCGTGAGCAGCGTAAGAGAAAAAGGAGAGTCGGATGGCTTTTTGTCCGCGCGTCCTACCTATCCAAAATACGCGAACAATGCAACGGGGACCGGGTTACGCGATTATAGTAAATCGCAGCTTGAGTAAAAAGAGCCGCTGTACAACGCGTTCCTCCATCCTTCTCTTTCTCTCTGAGTATTCAAGTTTTTACTAGTCGGAACTGGATGTATACCAGCTCACAATAACCGACGACTATATTTTTTTTCTCTCTTTCTCGTATCTCGTTCGCAGAGTATAAGAAGTATCTCGAATAAGAGATACGAGAAATCGATCGCGAGGCAACTTCTAATCCCGTTCAACGATCACACAGCAGCAGTCCATCACCACTATTAGAAAACTCGACGTGGGCACAATCTGCATTCACCTCGGCAAAGCGATTATCCATAACGCAAAATCATAAAGCTCACTCGCGCGCGTACCGTACTGCCTTTACTCTCCTCTGCGTCCTGAAACTCCGGAACAGTATACCATACCGTACGCTCTCGTATAATCCATTAATATGTATGCACGCGTTCCCCGAATTAATAATTGCCGATACTCCTATGTATAGGTACACGTGCAAGGCGTTGGTTCAGGCAATTCTGTCTGACTGCGCACGCGCGCGTACGCACACATACACATCGACAAAAGCAAACCCGCGCACCCATATACAGACGCGTCAACCAAATACCGATACGAGTGCTCCAGAGCTAATTACCCGAGAACTTAATTTGACCGTGTGCGCGTGTATGTGTGTGTACCCGCAAGTTAATGTACGCTGCTGTTCTTGTTGTTGTTGTTAGTAGGTAGATGTGGAGAGGTATAATAGGTTCGCGCGTTTCGTATAATCCGCTAACCGACCGCGGCGCGAGGATATCGCTGAAGTTTCGCGTTGTTGGATTATGTTTTGTCGTTTGTTTTTGTTCTGAATAGCATGTGCTTTGATTTCTTAAGAATGAATGTATCTCGAATTTGGAACAAAAGTTGTAATTAAATTGTTGTTTATACAACGTATTCGATTAATTCAAAGAATTCCTTACCTCAAATTCATTATGTGCTGCTACGATCGAATCGAACATTTATGCAAATATTATAAGCTTGAAATTGTAACTGGTTCGTTAATTCGTTACGCGTGTTCGCGTAATTATAATAATCTTAACGACCGACGGTCTGTATCTCTGACGCAGTTATATGCCCGTATTCAAAGCACTCGATATAATTCTCTTTCTCTCTTTCTTCGCGGATTAAAATTTAAACGTAGTACCGCTCTAGCTCGAATTTCCATATATAACGTAGCGCGATCGCGGGCTTACGACTATTGCCCTCTATTTCCGTCGATCCTCAAATCTGCACGAGTATCGGCAAATTTCCCTATACTAAAAACAGTTTACGAAAATCGGACGCTTAAAGGTATTTTCCATGATTACCAAAGAACTAACCGGTTAATGCGCTTTCTTTTTTACGATATCGTTCACGGAATTCCGCTTCGAGTTTAATTAAAAAGTTATAAGCGAAAATCACGCATCATTTATCCAGAGAAATTGAGACACAGAGAGAGAAAGAGAGGAAGCTAGTTTTACCCGTAAAAATCGGCAGTCGTAAATCCGTAATCGCACGCTTCGAATCACGACAATTACAGAGGCGAGAGAAGCAAACGAACAGTGCTGGAAAGAAGAAAATTGCACTTTTTTTACGATCGGCGCTTTCCCTCTCTATATTATACACATCCCCCACTCGACTTTACGAGTCCATAACCTGCAGCGACGTCCATAACGAACAGGAGCCGATCTGACACCTGCTTTTCTCTAAAGGTACATATATATATACATAGATACAGACATACTTATATGCATATATATATATATACAGGCACACTCACATGCACATAGTGATATATAGAAGAGCTGGTGCGAGAGCCACTAACGACCGCCGCAGATAAGTTATAACGAGCGTAATTAGCCTTCGCGAGATGCCTAACCTATACGGCTGTATGTGCCCCGCGGAAGAAAATCTTCGAGATGCCCCCACCCCCAGTTTAACGAGTTTCTTAAGCAGCGATGAGGCCCTTATAGACGTGCGCGCGTGCTTGTACTGTAGAAATTCTTGTCGAGAATGGTGCTCCAACAATTTCGGCAATTACCAAACTCGAGTGTCGTGCCAATTATTTATTCAGATATTTCGGCAACGTATGCAATTTCGTCAGATAGTAATTTAAAGAAAAACAAACAAATCTAGTGAACATTGTCGGTGGGAGTTACTGTTGGACGAAAAAAAAATCACATTACGAAGTCTCAGCGAGTCCGTAACTGTGCGAAGAAAAGAGCATCGTCTCTCAAAGCCAAGCTGAACCGACTATAAAGAATAGAGCGTCCACTCGAATCCCATAAATTCGAGACGCACCCTACACGCGTATGCCCGTGGCTTTTTCACTTCCCGCAAGCGTCCGCGAAATGTAAAATACTCCTTCCATTCAAAAAAAAAGAAAAAAAAGAAAGTACTGTTTAAGCTCTCCCTCGTATATATTTTCCGGTCGCTCTATACATCTACCCTCTCGTGTGTATAAACAAATAAATTCGACTCAAGCAACCCCTTCTCGTCGCGTCTTCGAGGCCGACCGCTTGAAAAAACGAAGACGTTTCTCTCTAGGGATGAGGGGATGAATAAATTTTAAGGCTGTGGCTCTGTTTACCCCAAGAGTTGCAACTCGAGTAGAAGTTCCGTCATGTGGGAACTAATGAATCTCGGCGAATTCAAAGTTTTCCTCTCCGAGTATATCGGAATTAGGAGAGTTTTTATTTTCAACTTGACATTCGCGACTTCCGCATCACGAGAGTCAATTCGTTAGATGATTTATTTGACGGAATGATACACTGCGATCGATATTTCTCGAACTGTGAATTATTATTTTACGTATACGTCAATGGAAATAGCTGAATAATTAAATTCTACATTCAACTTGTATATGTACTCTGTCTTTCTCTCTTCGAACTATTGTTGTAGATTTATGAGTCTGAAAGATTTATCGTAACGCAAACACTCGCTCGTAAACGAATTCACGCTCTCATGTAAATGAACTCGTTTCCACGTTTAATTTCGATTACACACTCAATGTAGGCTTGTCTCGTTGCAGATATTTCCACGAATAAATGTGTAACGCACGACGGCGGATACCGTTTCGACATCATCAGATATTTATCGCCTCGTGTACGCGTATAAATGTCCCGCATATTATATTTATATTAAAAGAGAAATTTTACGATACTAAAAAGACTCGTTCTTATTATCGCACCAAATGGCTTGGCTTCTCTAATTTCATTAGCGTCGATGCCATTCACGCTTTGCTCGTAAAATCGAAAAAAAGACTTTTCTGATCGACTGCTCGCGCGCGACTTTATTTAAAATTAATTCGCGATATCGAGGTTATAGCGTAGAATGTAGAATGCAGTCACGTAGTCTCGTCTGCTTGATTATGCGTGCAAGTAGCTGCAGCGACGACGACGACGACGAGTCCAATATCTTGCTCCTTCGAGCGTAAAGCGCATCGAGCGAGGTTTCTGCGAGGGGCTGCCGCCGTTTTTGTGAATTACCATCCTAAATCATGGAGCTGATACCGCGGGAACTATGAGAGTTCCGAGTCTTGGGAGAGTGGAAATATTGAACGAAGCTTGATGAGTTTGTTGTTTGGATTTGGAATTGTTGATTAAACCGAGGCTCATTTGAGCCACTCGTGGAACTTTTTCAATTTGGGTACACAAGCTTTCGAGAACGGGTATATATACATAAAGAGAGCAAGAGAGATGGAAAATTCGACGATATTTTGAGGCTACCTCTTTCGATTCGGTTATGAATATTTTATGACCTTACGCAACGTCGATTCGATGGTTTGAGATTGCATCACAGACGAATTTATATCCTCACTGGGTCGTCAAATATTTTTCGAAAAGGTATGCCTCATCGCAAAACAGCGACGTAACCCAATCCATCCAGGAATACTCTTGGTAACAACTCGCAATAGCGAACTTCGATAAGCCAGGATTATCCCGATTAATTAGCCACCCTCTACGCATCCAATAAACAACCTTCCCCCCGTAGTCCATCCCTTCGACCGCAACCCTATAACAGAATGCAAGCACACGCGACAGGGTACGGACTGAGAGAATAGCAAGTCATTCGGGTGCAGTAAGGACGTGCTCCACTCTATATCCGGACGCCTACACGTACCTACCGAATGACTACACCCTCAACTCTCCCTTTCCCCCGAGGAACGACACTGTCCACTTATATACTCGGATCCAATGCATATGTTAGCGAAAACGCGATTGTGGCTTTCAATTTCCTAGTCGTCTCAACGCGCATGTTTCTGCAGAGAATTCCTACGAGTCATTTCAAGATTGCACACTCTCTACATCTGCGAACTTGTGATTTCGTTTACATTCCCTGTCTCTATCTGGCGTTTATATTTATCTCGGGTAGAATTAAGTGACGACTCCAAGTGACGACTCAATCCTCGAACAGTCGCTCAAGGGGTGAGAGAAGTACACGAGAGAGAAAAGAAGTACGGTGAGAGACGACTAATTAAGCAAGTCGATCGCGAGCTTGGCTGTGGCCCAAGAACAAGAAAGCCAGTGTCTTGTGCCCCCGGCACGTGTTCCAGCATTTTTTTCTTTCTTGCTTGAACATATTTTTTTTACTCTCTCGATTCTTTACGTGTGTTGATGTATGGCAAGTTTGACGAGGGAACTTTTAGCGAAATAATGCGCAAGATAATTGAAAATTATTCAAGCTTTAGGAGCTCCGTTGGATGGGCTCGTAAAAGTGAGCTTTATCACCCTCGTCGTATGAAAATGAAGATTTTCCACTAGCGCCATCTATTCATTAAATAGTACCGCACTTGATGTCGTCCTGGATGTCTCAACATTGAAATAGTTATTACGCGTCCTTGATGATGATAAAGAATGTATATAGATATATAACGATCGTATACTCGTGCAGTAAAGCTGTATCACAAATCTGCAAGAGTCCTCTGCAATATCGACTAATAAATTTTTTTCAAATTATAATACACGAGGTATACATATTCTTGGCGTGAAATTTTTCAAGCTTAGAATCGCAAAAACTGTAGCTGCACGTTTAAACTTCAAAACTGTATTTTTACACGAGGATAAAAGTCGCGCTGCGAAAACTCCTGCAGCGTAATTTAGAAAAAAAATGAAAGAAAAAATCGCGAGACAGAAAACGAGCATCGTGTGACCTGCAAAAGTTTGACCGCAACATCGCAAAAATATGTTTTCTGCAACTCAGCGAAATAAATTCAGCTCCATTATTCGTCGAAATTATAATCCACTTTAACCCTTCCTCCTTCGCTGAAAAAAAGAAGAGACGCGAAAAACGACGAAGAAGAAAGACAGAAAAAAATTTAATGCACCTTGCGGCTACCCTCCATTAAACCCAGAAGCTCGTCGTCGTCGGCTTTCAGAACAATGGCTATACCCTTTTCACCTTAAAACTAGTCGCGTCATCGTCCACGACCGGACAATAAAACTCTTCCGTCTGCATCCCGTACGATAATCGCGAACAATTCTCTCTCCCCTCCCCTTCTCTTTCTCTCTCTCTCTCTCTCACTTCCGTATTAACGTACAAATTACGCGCCTCGCCGAAAACCGGTATATATACTTGCATATACCGACGCGGTGTGTAGGCGGTAGTCTCTCTCTGCTTTGTTAGAAAATCCCCCGCGCGATATATAATATAAAGCGCGGAAAGAGAAGAGAACCGCCGCCGATGATTAGTCCGGGGCGCACATATTAAATTCCCCGAGAGCAGCCTCTGCATTATACACAACACACAGGCCTTAATTAATCGCGATAATTAAAAGCAAGGTGAGCTCTGTCCCTCGTGGCTGGAAGAAAATCGAGAGAGACAGGGAACGTAGTAGTAGGAATTCCACCGAGGGAGTGAGAGAGAGAGAGACAAGTGTTATGGCCGCGATTATGCTTCATTTTATTGGCCCGTATGATGAGTTCATTTTAGAGGAGGAGTTGATTAGCCGCCGACTTTTCTCTCTTTTTTTTATTTTCCTTCGTTTCACCTTTAAAGGAGATGCTTTAATGGGACTGGCTGTGCTTTACGCTTTCTTTTTTTCTTTTATCCCACGTGGTGGTAATCACCGCTGTCGAGGACAGTGTATAACGATTATTACAACGATATTACGATTACACAGCACTTGTAAATATTGAAAATTACAAGTTACGCTAAAGAAGAAGTTTGTAATGAAAGCGCAGTGGAAATGATTCGCGTTGAATTACACAAACTCAAGAGCTGTAAATTTTAATAAAAAAAAAAGAAAGAAAGAAATTCGGTCGCCCGAAACTTTCTACGTCTCTGGGATTAAAATTTTCATAAGAAGGGAATGTACTGCGTGCTGACTCGAGTACGCAATAAGAAGAAAAGTACAAAATATTCACGAGGGACAAGGAGAAAAAAGTAAGTTACTTTTTTCCTCCTCGAAAGTGTATCAAGCCAATAAACAAACGTACCAGTGGAGATGCAAAAATTCAAATTCAATTTCAACCCCGACCTCGTTCTAAGAAGCTTAAGCGTAAATAGCAGAAGGCAACATAGCGACAAAAAGAAACCGAAAGAACCAGCTAAAAGCGACATCGAGTAGGCGGTCGGTTTGAATATGCAAAGGCGTACTCTCCAACGTACATTTGCCATCGAGAGCGAACAGTCAGGGAAACAAAAGCGAGAGAGAAAGGAAAGCGATACGATTTCGGAGAGAACTAGTTTAGCAATCGGGATCTCTTCGTCATCTTACGAAGAGTTTCACACCTTCTTAATCCCATTGTACAATAGCAGCTAGTCTAGTTTTCTTCGTTTTTCTCAAGAAAAGTGGGAAATGCTTTTCTCCTTGAAGCTGATAGCTTTTCATTTAAAGCTTTTGCTGTAACAACGTAACCCTTTGTTTCGAGGAGCTTTTTTTATTATCATCCGCTTGATGCCTGGAATTTAAATTGACAGCGGTGTAATTGTTTTCAACGAGAGAGGCGATTCTCTCTTTAATTAAAATGCGTTATTCGTGTTGAAATTTTCGGAAATAAAACAAATTCTCTCACTCGAAAGCACACAGTGTTTCTCCATGCGAGATAAACGTGCGAGATAAAAAAACTACACATGCGTCATCGCATTTCAATTTAAAACCCAAACGCTATAAACGTTCAATCGACCTCTTATCAACAGAGACATAACTATGAGATAAAGATTTAAGCTAATTCACAAACCCTCACTATTCGATCAGACATGGTAGCAGTAGCCTGTGAAAAATATCGCTATACAGCCCACTTATCTTCCCTTCGTCTCCCCCCTCCTTTACCATTACCCCACAAAACCAATACAGTCTTACCCCAATTGAAGATTGCGCTCGCGGGAAATACATACACACCTATCGAACTATACTCGGCGGCAGATAAAACCGAGGCAGTGGCGAGTCCGTGAAAATTGAATTCCCCCGTTCAGCCACAGGTATATGTTTTCGGTCCGTTCTAGCACTGCGTTTCAAATGCCTTCGAGCACAGGGTATTTCGCGGAAGCGAACTTGCCTGTGAGCCGCGATGGAATACTTGACTTGATTAACGATTGAAGAACGCGCGGTAACTTTGCGGCTGCGGCGAATTGATTTAGCGCCCTCTCGCTCACTATGCGCACAGTATGCGCTCGTTATTTCGCTGTGCCTTTGTATTCCGCTAAGATAAAACAATTTATGTTTCTCGATATTTCATTCTCATTAAATTCTTAAAACTCTTGTTTCGAGGCTCGAATAATCGTGTATCAGAGAGAACGATTCAATCGGACAATTCGACGTACCCGTACTGTATAGTGTGAAACGGTGCGAGAAAATAACTCAATCGGTATTCGACACGGCTCTTACCCCTTTCTCTCTGTCTCTGTCTCTCTCTCTCTCTCTTTCTCTTCGAACTACGCCAACAATTCTGGCTATTACCTCCGAGTGTGCACAGTAGTCGCGAGTATACAGCGCAGTTTGGGGATAATGAAGCTCGGCACTTAAAAGCCCGGGAAATTAATTACAGAAGAACCGGGGCATCTGTATACCTGGCGTACGCAAGTACGTATACGTGCCGGACTATAAAGTCCTTTGGGCGCTTCGCCGACCACGGCGGTCCTCTTGAAAGTAATGCAAATATTCCGGGCTTCTTGTTCGGTATACATAGCCAGGTAGCTTTGGGCTTTGTGACGCGCGATTTTCAAGCGCATTGATTTTACTTTCAAAGCGTCTAATATATGCACTGATAGAAAGATTCATTAAATGCAAAGTTACGGAATTAACAGTTAATGAGTCTTGGAACGTCGCATATTATGAATCATATTTTCAGCAAGAGATTAGAACAAGTTATCTATGTCAGGAAATCTGACCTAACTTTAAGTGGCGGCTGGGTAGTTCAAGAATTATAAACAATTTTCTTATACTAAATACGATTTTTTTCGTCAAATTACACTTTTAAATTCATATTCTCGTATAGAAAAAGATGCGTTCTATGTCTGAAACTTATGAAAGTGACTTACACTTTGGGATTGCATTGATCTAGTTTCAAAATCACGTTGGTAGGCACATAATGTACACGTGAATTTAATAAAAGACTATTTGATTTTTTTACTCTTGAACAATTCACAAACCAAAAATTGTTATAAAAAAAAGTATTTGGCAATATTAAAAGAATACGTGCGATTTTTTCTACAGTTTCCGACCAATTTTGATTCGTTTTAAATAAAAAGCTACAACTTGAAAAGTACAGAATTTCAAACAAACAAAAACAAACAACAAAAAATGTTGAGAATTATTCAAAGAATATGTGAGGTATTTTCAAAATATTGTAAATATTTTAGAAATTGCGAAAAATGGCTAGATTCGAGAACAAATTTATTATTGGCCGGGAAACTAAAGAAAAAATACTCGTAATACTTTTTATGTATAAAAATTTGTTGTTACGTGGATCATTCACGAGTTAAAAAATGAAATAGCCTTTTATTAAATTTACATGTAAAATATCTATTTTTGGCGTCTGCAATTTTGAGGTTCGAAATTACATCGACGTAACACCAAATTCATTGTGCTACCACTTCCATAGGTTTCAGACACCGTACATACCTTTTCCAATACAAAAATATGAATATAAAAATGTAATTTGACTACAAAGTCAAATTCTTTTAATACAATTTATTTACAACTTTTTAACTACCTATCAGTCACTAAATTTAATCATTTAAGAGCAGATGCAAAAAGTACAGGTGAGAAATTATTGGTTTGAATTTTTTTTTAACCTACATAACTGGTTCGTATCTTGAATCGAAAATATGTTTATAATTACGATGTTTTGACGTCGAGGGATTGTGACATAATGTATTAAGGGTTAATGCATGTAATTTTGGATGAATAATTTTACTTTTAGTAATATACAAATCAATATATACATTTTCTTTTATTTTACAATTTATTAAAAACAACATGATTCTCTCCTTCGACACGTTTTATGGTAAAAGATGCATTAAAAATCGAGAAAAATTTGTGATTCAAACGAATAAAAAGTTTTAGTGTAAACAATTATTTCTAACAGCGAATATCTGTAGTTTTCTACTCCTTTTATTCATTTTATAATTTCTTTATGAGCAAGAGTCACTATAATTTTCGTACATTTAAAAAGTTTTTTAAATTTTATAGAATACCCTCACAGAGTTCACATACTCAATTATTCATTTTCTCAAATTTTAAACCACGTTTCTTCCTTTTCACTTTCTCTCTCTTTCTCTCTCTACCCACCAATAACGTAGAAAAATTTCGGAGTCTCGAGACCGTAAAGATCCATGAAAAAGCTTCCTCCCAGCAGTGGTCTCTTTACCTTCCGAAACATTGCAAGAGCCGGTGTCTTGCACTTCCGGGCTATATGTACAGTACGAAACAGTAGTAGCTACGATGTCCGTCCGTCCCCACCGCGGAACGCTAATGACTCGCGTAAATTGTTGCCAGTCGGTTCTTAATTACGCGCCGCCACAATCACCACGACAAAGAGCGCAAGAAGGAAAGATCATTAAGTAAGAGCAAGAGAGAGGTAAGTTGGGAGGACCCAATTACTTTCCCAATTACTAACGCGGCGACTTACGTCGAAATACCGCGCGTATTTTGGACGAAAGACCCTCGAGATATATATATGTATACATACGTGTCGCGATTGAGGAGAACAAAGTAAAACGTTCACTCGCTCTTATTTACGAAAGCTGGATGAAGTAATTATAAAGCCCGATTAGCGAGACAGAATATACGGACAAATGTCGCGTGATTTCGTTTTCGCTGAATTATTCCTCGAAGCGTCGCGCGATTACGAGCATTATATTCGGTTATATTTATAATACCGATTTTAATTATACTCACAGTGAAAATTTCCTTCACAACAGGACATGATACAAACGGTCGTTAATTCATTGAACGGCGTGCAAAATTCTCAAAGTTACGAGCAATTTGAATGAGCAAAGCCAATAAACGTAATCACCCTCGAATTTGCCCACCATAAAACAGCTCGGCAAAGTCTCATTATCGAAATTAGCAAATTCTTTCCAACCGCGCACTAAACTCACCAACAATATTTTTTACAGTTTCTCTCTCTCGCGCTCGCACTGGTACACGCAAAATTACCACATGCATTTCCCATCATCGGCGTCATCATCGTAAAAATTGCGAATTTATAGAGGCGCATATGCGCCCCCGTTTTTTTTCACTGGTACCGCGGCGCGCCCGTAAAATTCGATTTTACTTTATCGCATTACCCGATCGTATTTCACAACGATATCATATTTCTCAAAGGGGAATTCGCCCCGATGTATGTGTGTATGTTTGTATAGTCGGTGATCATGAGAGAAAGAGAGAGAAGATGAAAAAATGAAAGAGCGAATTATAATGCTCGCGCTTTTGAAAGCATGCGCCAGGCCAATAAATATCGCTTGTTTCGTACGTTCGCCTCTCTTTTATGTCCTTTTTTTCGCTCCGCGCGCTTCGTTCGGGTAGTTTTCGAATTATAAAATTATACAGCGATATAACGGGAGCGACTTCTTCAACTTGCTCGTTAAAGTCCATGCTTTTGGCTCTTCGGTTGAATTCCCCGCGCGGTATTTTTACGACGAGCAGACATTGTCTTTCTCAATTTGAAAAAAGAGTAGGAAAAAAATGGAACTTTACTCGATCATTACTGTACTCTATACGTATTCGCGGTATTAAGCATAAGTCAAACTTTCATTTTTACAAGCGCCACTCATTGAATCTCCATTTTTGGTCAATGTGAGAGCGGAGAGTCGCAGCATACATATAGGAGAGTTCTAACTTCCGCGTGAGCTTAACTCGTATATCGATGGTGAACTTTCCTCTTTAATTTACCCCTGAAGCGAGAACTTTCCAAAGGCGATTCGCTGACTGCTCCTGCGCAAAATTCAATTCGAGAGCATTAACTAATTAATTAATTAGCCGCAATACAAGCTGCATCTTTTGATCTTATTCAACCATGAATACGCGTTTCATTTCTCTATATCACGATTCCGTTTATATCCTGCACGTAAGAATACTCACTCGATCTCTGGTTAAACTTCCTCGTATCCGACGAATTAATACCCCCGACTACTTTGTGGTTTCAAACATTCGTTTCCTGTATGCTTCATAGCTCAAATCCAAGTGTTACACCATTTAAGACGAAAAGGAAACCTCTAAAATATTGGAAACAACTCGGTACCTGGAAATTGAAAAATTTTTAGCGAAGGCGTACCGTCTGTACTCTATTTTTCTGGGGTGTCTTTCGGGTAAGAAAAAAACTTTATAGATTCTTTTCAGCTTTGCTACTCGGGGTTTAGGGCGAAAACGCAAAAAAGTTTCAAACAAATTTTTAGGACTTTTGAGCACAGGGATTTTGCCAAATTTCATTGAGTGAAGCGCTTGCTCGCTAATCCTATGTATGTAGTTGAAAGTTTATTAAACGCGCTTCAATTTAAAAAAACTTTGTCCAAATTGGATAAGTAGAAAATAAGTTATTTTTAAAGAGACGCAGAAAACAATATTTTTTTCGTTTTTTTTTGGAAAGCGTTAGTTTTTCATGTGTTAATGTAAATGCTAATCACTAAGAAAGGGGACTTTTTAATGCTTTTTTATTTATTCGAGCTTATATAAATTTGTTTTAATTAGGAGTTTATACAGCTACTAATATTACAGTACATTTGTGATTGTTACGTACAGCTGAATATTAAGGATTTTCCCTGATGAAAACGATAATTGATGATCGTTAAATTAAACATTGCCAAAAATTCTATATTCACGGTGGATATTGCTTGTATTTTTAAAGGTTATTGTATAATTTAATTCTTTGTTGATCGTACAAAGAACATTTCCATATTACATGGCTGAAATCTTTCTTTTCACATTCGCACTCACATTCTGTGTATTCTTCGTTACATTGAAAAACAAATTTGCTGCATTTAATTAATTAAATGTTTACTTGAATTGAAAAACAATTCTCTGCTTTTAAAATATATTTATTTCAAAATAAATTATTTTCAGTAAAACGATATGTTATATGTAAATACAGATTTACTGGAATACGTTAAATTATTTTTTGAAAATCAAAAAGTACGTTTATTTAAATGTAATATGAAACTATTTGGTAAATAATTTTTCCAATTATAAAATTTTTTTTTTAAATTTAATAAATGTTTATTATTAGCAGTAAAGAAATTTCAAGTGAATAACTAATTAGTATATTTTATCAAATATTTACTGGAAATAATTATATTGTTTATTGATTATAATAATCATTCATTGGGAATTAATTAATATTTTTTTCATACAAATAAATATAATAATTAAATTCAAGTAAATATTTTCTTAGGATTATTCAAAGAAATTATTTTTTGGACCAAACAAATTGTTTTTCTGTGTGTATCTATTATTACTATAAATTTTTGAATAATTCTCTTTGCAAATTAGCTAACCGTGTAAAATATCGTTTTTTAATTTTTTGCTATGTCTTGACCACCATTTAAATTTTTTACACCCTTCTCGTACCTACCGATGCGGTATCGGCATAATAATCGATAGTAACGACGGTTATTCCGGCGAATTAACCAAGGAATTTAATAACGCACTCTGGGTTTGCTCGACGACATACGTACGTATAGGTTCGCGAAAGGAGTATAGCCGATAAATCGCCGAGGCGAGATTTCGGCTGGGCTCTTCTTTTGTACGCCAAGCTTGACCGAGCGGATAAAGAGCGTCGCGGACAAATTCCGTCCTGATTTATCGTTCAGCGGGAAAACTCACGTAGATTTATAGGCGCGAGAGAAGCACAGCGATAGCCGATCGATTTTTTCGTAAAGTTCGTTGCTGCGCGTACGTATAGGTAAAGAAGCAATTTTTGATTGGGAATTAAATTTTATCAGAGCGGAAAACGTAGAGATTGGAAATCGCGCGCGATATATACGACAAATTGCCCTCGCGTGTATAAATTCACAATTTGTGCTTTATATATAGATCGAACTG
Source organism: Apocrypta bakeri (assembly GCA_018906985.1). Classification (NCBI taxonomy): domain Eukaryota; kingdom Metazoa; phylum Arthropoda; class Insecta; order Hymenoptera; family Pteromalidae; genus Apocrypta; species Apocrypta bakeri. The sequence goes on along the minus strand of JACCIA010000001.1, from coordinate 21,372,142 downwards.
CATGTAATATTCGTTATTTCTATTGAATATATTCGTGTCATGAAGGTTTTCCGTTTATTCGAGAAAAACTCGGAATTTTCGATTGATTGAAATGCTTTTAAAATGACGATCGATTTATTATATATACATTTACATGTATACGTATCGCATCAGAGTACACCTGTATTTATGAACAAGTCACGTAAATCTAAGCTACTCTAACAGTAGCATCTTCGGAGCTCGCATTGTTCCCGCATCTCACTTTTACGGGCGAAGACGCTCTATTGTATAACATACGCGCGTCAAATTCGAATGCAAACTCGATAAGGTCTGATCCCGCGTTCTCTCTCTCTCTCTCTCTCTATCTCTCATAGAATATATCGAAGCTTCTGCTGCTGCTGTTGCGTCTCTCCATTAAAGGCAGCCTCGGCTTATTCCCATGGCAACGCGTACATCCCCATTGTTGCGCGCGTAAAACGCTCGGCGAGTGCGTGCGAGCTCGGCTTTAATGGTGTGACGCTCGAAAATCCCTCTTTTCCGTGAGTAGCGCCATCGATTTTTCATCGGTGAGAGAGAAGCTTCTTCGATGACGATATTTTCTATGGTTCTGTCCTTTTTTGAATTCTATCGGACTGAGCACAGAGCGAGAACGTGTGTTGCGCAACTGACGTCGGGTTTATATCCCTATAATACACGCTTGCGTAAGTTATCGTGACGGAGGTAAGGTATATTTCTCTCTTATTCATCTGTTTGTTTGTATTTGACCGGTTGGGTGTGTGTGTATATGTATACTCACACGACGAAGATAAATCTAAATTATTAGGCTTGTCGCGTAAACTACGCCAATTAAAAATTTCGACAGAGTAAACTTCGCTACTTGGTTGTTAAATGGAGATGGAGAGAAAAGAGCGGCGACGAGACGAGACGTCTCGTAAAATCTAACCAATTAAAAGCAGCGAAGGGAAGAAGTCGAGACGAAAAACTAAATCAATTTCATCACGACAGCTTAGCAGACGAACCCAACGGCAGCTTCGCTGTCCCTTGTCCATTTATGATACCGCGAACGAGCGTCCGAACGCTTTAATTTCCGCCTGTCATTTCCGATACGTGTCAGATGTGTGTGGGCCGCATACAGTTCATAATATAATGTATTAAATAACCGACTGTTCGGAGGAGCAAGCATCAAAGATAACTAGCTACAATGTGGCAGATTTACCTTTTTGAGATCCCGACAAATTTCATGCTCGCGCTTTTGCATAATTTAATTTGAAGTCGTGTGCGTCTGTACGCGTAGCCTGTCTCCGGTAAAGTCAAGGAAAAACAAAAGCTGTGTCCCCTAAAAATCACGCTACTCGGAATATACACGGCAGTTCGTCCTTTCTCTTTCGTGCTTGCTAAAACAAAAGCTCCACCGCGGCTCCCGAAACATCCGGTAGCGACACGCGCCGGGAAAACACAGAGGGCCTCGTAAATTTTTTACGAGATTACGTTATACGTATACGTACACAGCAAGCATACTCCCGTGAAGAATCTCTTGGTGCGGTAATTGGCGGATTGACGCGGGTGTGTCCCGGTCGGTCTCGTGGCATGTCGTTAAACGTTAAAACGCGACGACATTGTGCTGCGCTATAGAAGCTCGTGAATGATTGAACCACGTGGAAAGAGCGCGAGCGAAAGTTTGACGGTGTGGTCCCGTAAATTTTGAAATATCTGCGAAACGAGAGAGAGAGAACTGTGGAAACCTGTCACGCGACGTCTTATAGGCCTCGTGTATTATTATCCCCTCCAATAGCTTCTGCAAGTCTCTCTTCTCAGGTTTCATTGCGCGTGTAAGCGACGGCTTTTATTATACGGGCGATATTGTCTGGAGCCGTAAAAACTCGTCGCTTGCGCTTCTATTCGTTTTTCTTCGCCAGCAGAAGTGATAAGAAAGTTGGCGAAACTCGTAGCGGACATTAGTTGCGCTTTTTAATGACGTTAGCGATAAAATCATCTATGCTTGAGAAATGCAAGAGGGTTTTCTTGAGGTGAAGATGTATATTATACGTATAGAGTTGCGCAAGAGGTGAGACAGGAGAGAAGAAACTTTCATGAGCTGCACTGAAATGGGTTAACATGCAGACAGTTATTGGCCGTAAGGGAGTTTATATATTTAGGATATCGAGGAATGTATGCGAATGACGGCTTCGCGTTCAGCGACTTGATCCTCCAAAGTGTTTAACGGCGCTTTTAAAAAAGTCGTTTCTCGACGTATACTGCTATTGCTCCTATGGATATTTATCGGAGAATCTATTATACATTTTTCACTGCTCTTTCTCTCTCTCTCTCTCTCTCTCTCTCTCTCCCTCTCTTGCTTGACGTCGTGCCTGAGCTTTTAGAAACTCTTTTATAAGACCTACCGCGTTTCGAGTGTGTGCACGTGTGTTTATTTTATGTAATTTTTAAAATGTATCCTTAAATTTTTACGTTCCTCGTTGAATCGCCGACCGAATCCCAACTGGACATCCAGAAAACGTGAATGTTTTTTTTCTGTCGAGAAAGACTCGACAACGTAAAATTTACTCTTTGGAATTCTTTAAATCTTACATCGTAAAATCCAAAACCGTTGACGATCGTTCAAAAACTCCTGCTCATTCGGTGGATTGAACTTTAATAATTTTCGGTGTAGGTGAAATTTGGAATGGAAAATCACTGAACCAGTTCTAGCAATCGATCATTTTCTCTCCGATCACATGCTCCAATTAAAGTTTAACATGACAGGTAACACACGCTATTCCGCAATTACAAACGAATAATATCGACGTATAACCGTTGATCCGCTGGTACCCTTATAGTATCTGTTGTGGAGTTTGACATATGTCGAAAAAACGCCTGCGCTCTGCACACGTTTCATACATTTTTTATTTCCGTGCACGATTTTTCTGCTTTTTCGGAATGATCCAAAAGTATGAGATGCATCTCGCAAATAGCGATCGAAACCTGAACGTCTAACTAGATCAAACTGATCAGAGCCAGAATCCAATCCGAGTTTGTCAATTATCGGTTCGTTAGTGACTAAGACGTTGATTAGTCCGCAGATACACCATTTGCTGCCTTTTCTGGTAACTGTACACGCATATATGTGTACCTGTACGTATATATATAAACTCAATTCCGATAATAAAAAAAAGCTAATCTTCTGAGGAGGAAATTTCTAAAACTCGTTCATACCCTGTACCGCCTAATTGTTCTCGTATTGTCAAAGCCCTGTGCTCTCTCTCTTTGTACACACGTAGCCTCGACTCTCGAGAGTCGCTCAATGCCCGAATCAGATACGCTCCGCTGGAGATTCTCCATTCCTCTCCACTGGTCTTTAACTGCTAATGCTCCCATGTGTATCCCTTTTCTCTTTCGCTTTTCGCACTCTCGCTCGGCGCAAAGGGGTACGTGCACTGAGAGTAGGATATTGGCCTGCCCTTGAGGCCAGGAGTTTTATATTAGCGAGTATACATGTGTGCGAATGTGTAAATAACCGAGAGTATAGACCAGCGAAAAAGCGAACTGCTGCGATATATTGACTTTCGATTATCGCAGCGACGGTTGGAGTACTACAGTGTGCGGATGAATGAACGACTTACCGGGAATGTTATCTGTCTAAGTGCTACTGGCTGACGCGTGAATCTGGTCGTCTTCTACTTTTATCGACTTTTCTTTCCACTTTCTTTTTGTCTTGATTTTAAAGAGCTTATGCTCTTCAAAGTTCGTTAAGTTATGCTACTAGGGTCAAGCGTAAGTAACGAACCGTAATGCTCGTCAAAATTTATAATTATGCTTTATACCTGCTGCAACGAAATTCTCGGTTGTAGAATCCGAATTTGGAAATAGGATTACCCAACAGCAGCAGCAGCATCATCACTTTGTAAAACCAGAAACCCGCCAGTGTAATCTCGCCAAAAATATATTCTCGCTCGTAACTCAGCTCCCGCAAACACACCGGAAGCTCCGTTTCTCTCTTTCTCTCTCTCTCTCTTCTCTCTCTCTCTCTCTCTGTCTTTCGTCCGTTTTAATTCACTTTCCCATTCCCTCCTCTTATCCGCAACGTCGGCGTCAGTCAGCCAGTTTACTCCGTCTCCGACACAGATCCCAAGCTATTAGCACCAGTGGCTCATTAGTGGACAGAGAAGAGTAACTGGTACATATATATGTATCGATCGTAACTTTCTCCCCACTACTGACAAACGGATCCCTAATTCCCGGGCTCTCGTCTCGAATTAAATCGATAATCGCTATTAGGGGAGACCTGTTGTGTCTTTGACCAGCATCAGATAGAAGCTTCTGCATACGAATGCTCGAATGGAGGTGTTGCTTGGCCTGCATTCAACTGAATCTCCAAACACGTTTGGTCTCAGCCAGTCGTACTGCTGTCGAGAGTTTCCGCTTGTAGTGAAAATGCGCGTGTTATAATTTCTTCTAGTTTTATTGCGCCACAAGTAAACGCAAATTCAGTATGATTATTTATAAACAGGAAAGCGAGCTTAGGTGCGTGTACGTTGGATTTAAATTGAAATTAACGTTTGAAATGGACTAGGCGACAAACGCTGATGTCATATGCGTCTTAATTACGCGGAAATTAATGGCTCGCGTAACGGAGAGAGCGGTAATTACGGCGAATGAAATAGTCGTAAATTTATAGAGTTATAACGTTTCTTTCTTAATGCGTGCGATGAAATGTTCACCGGAGAAACAACATACGTCTGCAATATCTCAAACTTTTCAAAACTAGCCGACGAATAAATCTCAATGCGTCACTGTTTTTCCTCTAACGTCCAGTTACTTTCAAAATTAAAACTCCCCTCCATACATCCCCTCTGTTATTCACTCGATCTCCCCCATATCGACAATCCATTCAGAAGCTTCCAATAAAATCACGATAAACGGCCCTGCACTTTTACCCAATGCCGAAACACTGTAAATTTTCAGACGGAAAGAGAGAGTGAGAGAGAGAGAGGAGGCTCGATACCGTGACGACGACGAGACTAACTCGAGACGATAAATCCGTAAGCAGTTCGTTACGCAGCTGAGATACGGTACTATACTGGCGTAGCTCGCATTATCGCCCACACGCTTTCTGCTTCGTAAGCTCTATGTGCTTGGCTGTGTATCCAGCTAGTCGAGAAATGGATGGGTTACTGGACTGTGTGCTCAACTACGCTAGAGGATGTGCTTTATGCGTTCAGCGGAAGAGTTCTATTTTTGATCGAATATATAATTGTAGATATTATAACTCGTCGACGTTTATTTCCTTGAGCTGCGAATCACGATCGCACACATGTAAGTGAGTAACTCTCTCGACGAGTCAAGCTCAATCGTGCAAGCTTTTCTCCTTCCCTCGAGGCAACTCGTAAAATGCTGTCGAACGACCTTAAGGGTGATTCCCTGGAAAAAATATGATTAGCGCTTGAACGAGTCATTGGCCCGACACAGAAACATTCGCGTGAACAATTCCGTTGTCCAAACGACTGTCACTAACGTAAGTCACTACACACTCGAGTGTGCCTACATCGCTTTTCGCCCCACCCCATTGCTATATATAGGAGCTAAAGGCACGCGTGAGTCAGCAGCTCCTGCGGGACTTATATCGTCGTTTTCCATAAAACGATTCGCCTTATGCGTGAGCTTATGCAGGGAGACGACGACGTCGGGTATAACCCTGTTGACGGAAGACGATATCCCCGGACATTGCGACGAGAAGAGAGAGAGAGAGAGCGGACGAAAGAGATTCGGTTTAATGTAATTTGTTATGCTGATGAGGGAGATGACTGGAAGTACTGCCGCTACTTCAGACCTTTGGAATTTTTCGAATGTTGGATTACCAGCGGATACAATGGGAAGTAATTTGTCTTTTTTGTTATGGAAATCGCGAGTTACGAGATAATAATGTAGATAATATTTTGTCTTTCTGCACAGGTTAAATTATTGAATTTAAATCTCTCCAAGTTTACAGTGAGAGTAATCGTAAAATCCTGTTTTGCGATAACTTTTTATCGATACTTCAAGTGACCTTTCAATTTTCGTAATTGAAACAAACCATAAAATCACTCTCGACTCGTCTTTTTTTAAAAAAAGTAAATACCTACAGTATCCGCCGGAAATTAATCGACTTCTCCCGACAGCGCAAACACATTCGCCACTTAGCAATGAAATGAGCCGAAAGAAAACAATAAAAGTAAGCGATGAGAATTTCCTTCGTATATATGCATACGTATATAGGGGTGAGCGTCAGAGCGAATACACGCCGATCCCGAAAACGTTCGTTTATGAGTGGACGCGCTTTCCGGACGTTGACGTGATTGTGAATAATTCATGTGGGACTATACACCGGTGTCTCTCTCTTCGTCGTCGTCATCGTCGTCGTCAGCAACGTCGTCGACCTTGATACCCTCCGACGGGATCAACTAGCCGTGTAATTTGAGAATTCGCTATAGCAGTAGGGAATGGACTTGGTCTCTTGAGGCTACTGCGCCTCAGATTTTTTTATGTAAATCAATCGCATCTCGTGGTCGTATCGAAAGAAGGAGAGATTCAATATTCATCCTTTTCTCAATGCGGCTATCTTCTCCACCTTCCCCCTCCATTGCGTAATTTTCTCGTCTCGGTTGAGAAATCCATGGCTATTCGAATGTTATTAGCTCTCGCAGTTTCTACGTGAATCTCATACAACGCGCTCGGATAATAAGATGCTAATTAAGCGTTATCCTTTATATTTTACTCGACTATGCATTGGACGAGAAAATCATACCTAATTACGTGGAATATTTCTCGTAACACAGGAAACTTCTCAACAGTTCACGCTTGCACGATTAACATAGACGCAACTACATTCGCTAGAGCAAGGAATTTCCGTAAGTTTCTCGATGAAAAAATTTCTATTAAAATAAAAGCCGATACTACCGAGGTAACGATAACTTCGCACTAGTGTCATTTTCCCGAAAACCATTTCACCGCGTCAAATTTTCTGAATACCCGAATGGAGAAAGAGAGAAAATATACGTTGCCAGTAGTAAAGGTCGCCGTTCAGCCCGGCGTGTCCGCTCGAAAATCAAACCACTCTGATCCCTTCTGAATAAAAAAAAATATCCTACCCGAAAAGGTATAAAAAGAGAAGAGAGTGTATCGCCCGGACGAATCTCTTTCATCCGCGCATTCGCATTCACGTGGGGAGTCGACGTCTGTATATATACATCGGATCGTGTCGCCTTTCACGGCGCAGTCGAAAATTGACCAACTCTGCGCAGCGCGTTTATGCAAATGTGGGTGAGTGGTTCCTTCCTTTCTCTCTCTCTCTCTCACTCTTTCTCTTTCTCTCCCTCCATCGACCCTCTTTTCGTCGAGGATAAGCTCGAAGCAGTAGTACAAAGAACGTGTGGAGAGGTGATCATGTCGAGAGGCCGTTTGCAGTTGCCGCAGCGAATGACTCTTGTCCTTTTAGGGCTACGCACACCGACGCATGTGTGTCTCTTGAAACCAGAGCATGACGAAACAATGAGGGTTGACGGTAAATTATCTTCTTCTTCTTTTCTTTTTTCTCGGGCTTGCCTTTCTTCTTCTCTTGTCACTTTTTTTCTCTAGCTGTCGCATTGTACGAGGGTGGAAGAAAAAAAAAGAATTCGGACTGAGGACGTGCGTTATGTCGAAGGGATGGAACTAGGGTTGTAGATCAAGCATGGATGCTTCTGCCGGTGTCCATACTTTTGACAGGATTTATGCTATACCGAAAAATTGCCTTTGGTGAGATGATTCATCGACGTGTCTATAATTCTTCTTCTTGGTTAGTGTGAGTTTATGTTATATGAGAGAAAAAAGAGAGATATGTACAGAGTAAGATAGAGAGAAATAGATAAAAGAGTACGTGTATAATACAAAAAGCCAAATAAACCGAAACTCCTTTCTGCACCCTCTCAAATCCAACAATGGGACGCTTTTCGCTCAGCCAACTTTTCAATTCCCGGAATTGCATGCATCCGCCGTAGTGCTTGTTGATGCGCTTTCCCTCTAACCAAAGGACGACTTTTCGTCGCTGTTGGCTTTTTGCCGGCTCTCCTTCTCTCTCACTTTTTGCATACAGTATTACCAAGACGACGTTGGAAGGGTGATACGCGAAAATGCACTCGCGTGCAGCCTATGACAAACTTTTTTTCGCGATTTTTTGAGGGTAGGGTTATGTACGCTATTATGATCCTCGATACTGCGTACTTTCATGCACAGCTGGTACGTTTTCATTATTTTAAACAGAAATATTCTTCAGAAGCATCTTTACTCCTTTCGGAATTTTAATAAAAGAAATTCCCCTTATCCCTATACAGCAGCCGCAAAAATCCCGTATAATTACACCGACGATAGAAAGAAATTCTCTCTACTCTCATGTATATATATATATATATATATACATATATATGGGTTGGTTCATGTGTATAAATACGCGAGATTACACGCGCGAGCCCGTGCATTGAAGTCCGCGACTGCTTACATTTTTCCCCTCTTTCGCGTTTATATGAATAAGTAGCGCTGTTATCACGCGCGCAATTTCTCCCATTCAGCGTAGAAAGCTCGCCGCGTAATCTAATTAAGGAAGAGGCTATGTGTATTATGCAGTTGCGTGCGTGTTGTTACTACGGCTCCAGCTGTTGTTCTGCGTTATAAGCGGCTGTTTGGGTACATTCGCAAGCTTAGCGATGACGTTGTCGAGCCAATACCGTGTACTGCCCCGGATTACCTCGTGCTCTACTCGAATGACCCTTTTCGTGTAGATATATATACCCGTATACAAACGACGTTGTTATTAAATAAGATCCAAGAGAAACCGAGACAATGGAATGAAATGGAGCCGCTTGTTTTTCCTTGGTGTAAATATCCCTGTGGATATACATGGGCGATTCTTTGAGAAATGTTCACTTTAACAAATTTTTTTCTTTTATTTTTTGGGAATATTTAAATAATATTTTTACAATTTTTCATTAATGTTATTGTAATTTTTTCGTCACCTTTATGGAATTTACACACAAATTTTTTAAATTCTCAACTTCTCTAATATAGACTCAATTGAAAGAATATCATACTTTAAAAATAGTATGTACAGTACATATATATTTTCAAAATGGTTTTAATGAATAAAAATGTGAACAAAAGTGAGAATTCACTATCGAATTCAGAAACTTCATTCGTAAACCTGTAACCAAAACAAATCAGATTCCAACGTTTGCTTACAAGATTCGAATTGGTCTATTTGTTACAAATCATAGTAGTAAATTCGACCAAAAATATATGGATATGTGTTTACGATATTAGTGTTCGGTAGTAGATAAAAGTAAGATGAAGTATGGATATCGATAATATCATTCAAATTGATAACTAACGATAATTGATGAAATTAATTATTTTAAAATATTCATTGATAAAGTATATGATTCCTTGAATTCAGACAATCGCACTGGTTAGAGCTTTTATATTTTTTTAACAATAGATGCTTCCTTGATAAGTTATGCATTTTTTAAATCAGCTTAATCGAGAAAAAATTCAAATCCAAATAAAATTCATAAAAACTTGTGAAAATATTATTTATAAATTCTCCAATTATAAAGGAAACAATTTTTTTATTCATATGTATACAAAGTTACTAAAAAATATTCGTATAATAAAATCGAGTTTTTCTTGGTCTGTTTCAGTACAGCGATAAATCGACATCCGTTCTGCTGATAGTCTCGCTTACCGGTATTAAAGTATGCAGTCCAGATGGAAAGGTGAGTACATATTTCCGTTCTTTTTTTATTTTAAATAGAAGCAAAGAACACGCGGAACACACAAGAAAGCTTTTGCTCGAAAAATACAAAGCTTGACAAAATAACACGAGAGAAAGAACCCAACAAGGCCTTTGACCATCAGTGTACAGTTTTACAACTGATTTCACTACAAGCCTTCGAAAGCTCCAGTACCAACGACAAAATTACGTTCAACTATATGCGTCGCGTTTCGTGATTTAAATGTTTAATTTCCTGTGTCTGCACACAAAAAGCTGACGCACTGTTTTCCTCTCGAGTTCGCAACATTCGGCCTTTCGCATGCTAATTTCCGTAATTCAACATTAAAGGAAGAGACTAGATTTTCTTCTCATTAACTGTGCGTAGTACATTACAAATTGAAAAAAAGCTTTAAAAAAGATTAATATATATTCGCTTTCATTGAAAAGCAGCTACCGATTAAATCAGTCTGCGCGTTCCACAACGAGGCGAATCCATTTGTAGAATAAAGTTTTGCAGTTAATTTAACGACTCGCTGCATAATGCATCAACATGATTTTGCGCAAGCTCTCGTAAATGCGCGAACGCTTTTAGCTCTTATCTCGCGCGTGTATGTCGAGTTGACGCTCTTTCATATTGAATTAGCGAAAAAAGCATGATCGAACTACACCCGCTAAACTCTTTTCTCGCGACGAAGGAAAAACACTTTCATTCCAGTGTTTAACAATGTACAACGTAATATTTCATTCCTAACATCAACGGTTACATAGTTTGGCTTAAGTGGGTTACTATAAATGCGCCGCGCGTTAAATTAAAAATTTGTTAGTGTACAGTAAACAACTGTTTTGTACTAGTTTCCGTACTCGTCTGCCGGAATGTAACTGTAAGAAGTAAAGCTCCGTATGTACATGCGCTATTGTGTCGAGTAAAAAGGGCTTTCTTCGCTCGAAAACTTTTCACGGACGTGTAAGACTGAATCCCTCGATTAATCTTTTAAATTGAGGATACACACACGTTCACGTGGCAAATAAGCTTGCTTCAATGAGACTCGGGTATTGTGTGACGTTTCCTCTTTTTTCAAAAGTTCCTTGCGAAATGGCCTTATACGCGCGCGCAAAATTTATTTTGCCCACGCTTGTTTGTTTTCGCGAAACGTGCTCTCTATACATACAGTAATCCTTCGCATACTTCACAAAGCTTTGCATAGTACGCTCAACCATTATCACGTATGCGTAGACGTACATGTTATATATATATATATATATATATATATATATATATATATATAGAGAGAGAGAGAGAGAGAGAGAGAGAGAGAGTAAATAAAAACGCGTTAATCCAAAAACATTTTTATTCCATTAAGATATCCCTGGGTTTTCTCTAATTACCTCAACGTCGCTTCGCAAAAATACACACGGACTCGAAAAAGCTCGCCGCACTCCGTACACGCACTTAACCGGACGTCTGTCTGCAGCACACGGTATTAGAATCCCGAGGGACTAGTCGTCGACCGACGAGTTTCCGGCGCTGATTGGCAGCGTGAATGAATCCAGCAGGCGTAGACTAATGCTTCGTGTGTGCGTGTATATATATATATATATATATATATATATATATATATATCCTATATATATATATCCCTAAGTGCGAGCACCCTGCTGTCGTTCTGATTGATAATACCTAGAAATTTTCGGAATATATACATATATATATATATCAGTCTCACCGACCGCACGCTTACACGGATGTGTCTCTTCGACCTCGTTATCTCCGTGATTAATACCTTGCCATCCGTCAATTTTCTATAATAGGAATTCGAACGAACTCATCGATAATCTAGCTTTGAATTAAACTATAGAATCAAAAAAGACCGATAAAAAACACTCTCCATTAAAATCGAATCTTTAGAAAAAGTGACAGAGCGTCGAATCGAGCTTTTTTCCATTCCTAATGGACAGGCACCATCCGCGAAGTAGTGCACAAAGCCAGTCGATCTTTCTCTCTCTTCGAGGTGCCGACGACTTATACTCTCTCAATCTTACCTCGGCCATTCGTCCAAGTTCCTTAGAGAGAAATCGGCGGCGGGCCGGAAATGAAGGAAGTGCGACGACGCCGGACTCCGAGAGAGAAAGAGAGAAAGGAGCCGCCGGGAAATGTCTTGGAGGACGACGAAGCGCGCGGGAAAAAGCTCGCGCTTCGACGTCGCCACGAGAAATCGATGTAGGTGTGTGCGTGTGGGAGAGAGGTTTCTCGAGAAACTTTATTACCACCGTCGCCGGTTCTCCAGAATTTATTACTTTTGTGGGAACGTTCACTCCCTCTCTCTCTCTCTCTTTTGATCATTTTTAAAACGATTTCTCTTTTTAGTTTTGAAAATACAGCGTCGTACGATCAAAAAGCTCTGTCTAAACCACACCGCGCATCACTTTAAACACCCTGTGTGTCGTACACGTTAAAACTAATCCTCAAGATTTACGAGACTACGGTCGTATGCACGACTGATTAGGCCACAGAGAGCAGCTCTCGTCTCTTGCGTTGTGTCAGTCGGATTTCCGTTTGGCAGCTCTGCCAAACTGCTTCTAGCGCCGGCAACTTTGACAAATTACCGCGAAAGGGTTCGCGTGTCTGAGAGAACGTCTTGTGGCTGTCACGCGTCTGGCTAATACTTTATGATCAATCATGGAATATGTTCTCTCTCTCATTCTCGGCTTGAGAGTAAACATCCCTACTATCGTACATGACAAATTTAAACGCCTAATTACGAGGATTTCTCTGGATTTGTTTTATCTATGTATATTCGTACGAACCGTAATGGTACAAGTGAAAAAATAAATTAAAAATTAAATCTATAGCTGAATTATCCAGCTTTTGCTGGACACGAATATTCCGTGCGGCTTCGCTGGTTTTCACAAATTACCAGCTCGCTATTTATAATAAAATATGTATACGGTTTTGTGCGCGAGTGAGCGTTGTATGTTGAAATCGAATAACGGCAAAGGGAAAATAAAGTTTCCT